>CAWUFW010000707.1:2502661-3753992 GCA_963921515.1 Calotriton arnoldi
ATGCATAAGGACAGTAGTATACTGCAAGGCTGATTAGACTTATTATGTGCACACTACCCAGAATGGGAAGCAGAAGAGAAATCGGTGCTAATAGACTAGATATAACTGAGTGACTTGAGGTAATTAGACCGGTAAAGAGATCCTTCCTTGGGGTATCTCAGATCACACCCCAGTACCTGCCTACCTGGGTCATGAGGTCCAAGGGAGCACCCGATCTGGTGCCTTAATGCATGGCACCTCGTGGATAAAGTCACAGCGGATTTCCTGTCTCAGGAACTAGATACCTTCCAAGAGCAAAATATGCATCAGTGGCTTTGCCGGGGATACTCTGGGCTGCTGGTAAGGTGTTTATGAGGGGGGTTGCCTACACACACTTCCGCAGCCAAGGCAGTGGCAGATTATGGATCCGGAGGCCGGCATACGACGGGGAAACGACCAGTTGGCTGTGGAGGATAGTGAATCGCGTCAGCTCGCATTAGAAAGGCTCTCGCTGAGGCAATTTTGCCTAGACGGTGCCAGACAGTGTTGGGTGGCGCACAGAGTAGGGTCTATGGCTGGGGGGACAAATCGTGCAAGCTCCTGTATTGGCTTGTGTCCCGAGGTTTGGCAGATAGGGTGGTGCCTAGTATATGGGTCCCTGAGCAGGGGTTGGTAACTGGAAACCCCAGCTATCGAGACGCGTTTGTGGACTATTACTGTGCATTATACGATCATCTCCCATGGGCACCGTGAGAGTGCTCCTCACCTTTGATTGCGGATTTACCACTGCTCTCTCTTGCGGTGGCAGCCGCCAAGGAGCTTGACAAACCTTTGACCCGCAAAGAGGTTGCTACGGCCCTCTCTGCCATGAACTCGGGCAAGACTCTGGGACTG
The DNA here is from genome assembly GCA_963921515.1 of Calotriton arnoldi. Taxonomy (NCBI): domain Eukaryota; kingdom Metazoa; phylum Chordata; class Amphibia; order Caudata; family Salamandridae; genus Calotriton; species Calotriton arnoldi. The sequence goes on from CAWUFW010000707.1 coordinate 2,503,535, forward strand.
GATGGTTTCCGGGTAGAATAGAACGAGAAATACTGCAAAGCCCTTCTCCCCTCCTCTTTGCCTTAGCAATCGAGCCCCAGGAGACATGGGTCCGCGGGGGCGCCAGTGTCGAGGAAGACCGCATCACACCTTATGCTTACGATGATCTGCTTTTCCAGAACAACTCAGAGGTAACAGGCCCTAGAATACTACACATGCTTGACCTTTATGGCCAAGCCTTTGGCCTAATGAAAAACCACTCAAAGTCCCAACTATTTCTGTTTATAGGGGCTTTGCACGAGTGGCGGGCCCCCATACCCCTCAGGCGGTTAAGCTTAATCTACCTTGGCATGTACATTTCGCCTGTCCCTGATCGGGCATGGTCGTTGAATCTGATGCCCCTAGTGACCCAAATGCATAGAGATTTGGAGTGGTGGTCCTCTCACGCCCTCCATTTATGACCAGGATTCCATTGTTTAAAATGATGGTGTTGCCTTGATTCCTTTAAGTTCTGCAGAACTTTCCCCATGCCATCCCCAGAGCTTGGTTCCATTCGGTACAGACCACAGTGGGGTCCTTCCTGTGGGCGCATCGGGTTCCACGCACAGCGTACAGTAAGTGTGTACAGTCCAATTTCGATAGCGACCTGGCAGCGACCAGCCTCGGCCTCTACTACTGTCCCTCGCAACTAGTGATTCTGAATGACTGGCTGTTTGGAGGTCGAGAGGACCTGGCATACTGGGTGGAGACTGGGGCTGCCCACACAAATGTTGTAAGTTATGGGGTCCTTAGTGGGATTACTTTGGTCTCCAGGGATTGTAATATATATCCTCATTTGGTCCTTGGCCAGGAAGTCACAACCAAAAGTATTTTTTTGCCTGATTTGTTATTTACGTTTGTTGATCACCTCAAAACCCAATAAAAATATTTTATAAAAAATGTAAAAACGATGCAGCGCTCCAAAACCTTTGGGTCAAAGTTTGTGCTATATTTATAAAACAAATGCAGAAAAATACACAGCAACGACAAAGCAGGGGAGGTGGGAGGGACAGGGAAAACAATGAGGATGGGGCAGGGGTTAGAGAGGGACTGCAAAAACACATGCATTGTTAAGGAGTGCTAGATTTAAAATAGAAAAGAAGTTCCTCTACCAGCAGCAGCCAGTGGAAGGACACTGGCGCAGAGACCGTAAAACTGAACTTTGTCCAAGCTCCATGGACGACCAGATGACCGAAGAGGAAGTGGAAGCAAAAGGAGGCCTTAACTGATAAGCAAGGAAATGAGAGCGACGTGGGAGCCAATAAATGGTAAGTAACAGTAAGTATGGGGGTGGGCTCTAAGCCTGTTTTTAAGCTTTCTTTTTTATTCACATTAGCTTTCTCTGACACCGCATGCGTGCTGTAGACGAAACCTAAAAATTACATTCCAGTAATCCAGCGAAAGAATTGACTAGGATAACCTTATGGTTGAAGGATAAGAAAGGAAAGAAACTATGAAGCACCCTACAAAGAAAAAGGCAGAACTTCAAGATAGCAGCTATGTGCCTAACAAGAGAGAGTGAGGCATCAATTGGCACCCCTAAGCTCTTTACAACTGATGCACAGGAGGACAAGGGCCGAAAAGTTAGGCCAAAGAATAGAGTCCAACTGATTTGGGGATTAGGAAGAAGGGTCTCAGTCTTAAAAGGTTTTATCATGTGGAATTTGTACTTTTTCCATCCATTAACGTGCTTTGGAAGGTCCCCCAACCCCTCCATCCCATAGCAGCTGTGTCTCATCAGTATACATGCGGCAGGAAAAACCTTGCATTGCATAAGGAGGCTAGTGGCTGCAATACAACCTTAATAACAGGGGGGATAGCACTGAGCCCTGAGGGACACCCCAAGGTAGACACCTATTTTCTAAGATAAAATTGTCAAGTTAAACTTGAAAATATCTTCCTGAAAGGTAGGAAGAGATCCACATTAACGCTGTGCCTCCAAAGCCAAACTCTGGCAGGCTAGAGAGTAGGACACTAAAGTCGACGGAGTCAAACTTGCAGACAGATCTAATAGACTCAGTTCCCTCAACACTGCCACTGTCCCAATTACCCTCAACTTGTTTAACACCATGACTACTGCCACCGCAGGGCTCAGCTGAAGATACACTAACATGGTTATTCTCGAAAAACTTATAACTGAAACTTTACCAATTGCTCTGTTAACCTGGTGATAAAAGGCATTAAAGATATAGGATGAAAACATGCTAAATCTGTCAGTTCCACAGATGGCTTCCTGAAATGGGTCCTTCTTATGGCTGCTTTCAAAGACTCAGGACTAGCTCCAGTAGTAAAGAAAACTCCAATAATATCTCATAGCCTAGAACAGATGTAATTGACAACTGGCATTGTCACTCTGCCAGGGCAGGTATCCCTCAGAGTGCCCAAATGTTTACTACGCTGGAGAAAAGATTTCATATCCTCCAGGGAGGAAACAAGAGAGCAAGGATGTTAAACCGAAGCCAGTACAGGAATTGCAAGTTCATCTTGTACAGCTACCTTGCTATCTCTATTTCTTTATGGATCACACTACTCTGCTGACAAAATAGTCAGCAGCCGATTCTGCTAAGGCTTGCAAGGCTATCACTTTAATTTCTGGTAGCCAGTGACTTCAACAAAGTATCTATCATCTAAGAAGCACCTTAGGTGAATAGGCAACAGCCCCACTTGTAGGGCATAGAATCTGTGTTTAGCAGCTCTCACCAGATGACAAACTTCTCCATCTGCTGGCTAAAGAACAGATTGGTCTGCGTACCATAGGACCTATGCCAGACCGCGTATCATCTCAGAAGGTAATTTTGCTCTACCTTTAATTAAGAAGTATGAAGTGAAAGGTGCTCATCAATTGCTTGCTCCAGATTGTGATTTAACGCTGCAACATGATATCCAGCATGTCTCCCTCTGATGATGAAGCTATTCCAGATAGTTTCAGCTCAAGAAAGAGACTAAAATCCTCTAAAGAGGCATTACGCCATGGGCCTAGTACAGACTTGGGTAAAAATTGAGGGCCTGCTTGACTGAAATCCCGAACATACTACCACTGGAACCAGAATCAGATAATGGTCTGTCCATGGCAGGTGTCTACTGCACAACGAAGGAACAAGAAAATTATTACTCTGAGTTGATGGTTAAAAATGTAAAAATCTTTTTCAGGTTGTAGCCCAGTTCCAACTTGGAGGTGGTCAACTTTATGTTTTACTTTTGATATTTTTACTCTGAACAAATGCAAACATCACAGCATATTTAAGAATAATATAACATTAAAATAGGGACTCTTGAGGTCAGAGTGGTAGATTCCAAAACCTATGCTGAAATACACTATCCACTGCATTTTATGAAGAACCATATATCAAAATGGTGGGCTCTAGTTCTACACCTGACAATCACAACTGGCTTTTGGTAATTAGACTCCTAGTGCCATGGCTGAGAGTTTCAGATAGTGACGAGCAATGCTAGCAGAGACTAGAGCCACTGTAAGTGACGAGGAAAACCATAAGTGATAAGAAACTATGGCAGTGACTTGAAATGGTGGTGAAAAGTAGAAATGCTGGCATGCACTACAAAAGGCAGAAGTCACTGGAGTTAATGGCAGTGACCAGAACACATGGAAGCAATTAGAAATACCTGAACAACTAGAAATACTGGCAACTGCTACAGCAAATGGCAGAACACATATTAGTGCTAGATTCGCAATTTCAAGCCAATATCTTTTAAATATAACAGAAGCTATAATAAGGTACACAATATCAACAGGGCATTTCAAAGTATTTCAAAGCATCCTCGAACCAAAGACGTTTTGAAACACCCTTGATAATATTTGACCATAGTAATCATATAATTCAAACTTACCATTCAGTCGAGATGTTGGCTGCCTTCACCTTATTCAGTTCTTCTTGGATGGCTTGTTTGGCTCGGATTTCTGCATCAAGCGCAGACTGCAGCTCTAGCCGGGCAGACATATCTAGTTTTGCAAACCGGCGCATCTTCCAAGGCATGTCCTATGGAACATAAATATATAACTCCCTGGTCAAAATCTATAAAATGTACATAATTACATGTAAACTTAATAGTGACTCCTACCAAAAATCTCTGAATGTGAGGGGCCAAGGGTGCAGTTATTCCATAAAAGTATAAGAAACAAGTTACTTACCCATAACAATAGATTTGCAGCTTTAGGCTACTCTAGATTCAAATGCTGTGTATTTTTCCACCATCTAATGGTTGTGTCTGTAAAAACAAGTTTTTTAAACCTTTTTATTTTGCACATTGACCATAGAACTCAATGTGCTTATGGTGAATAAATGAATTAAAACATTTGTAAAGTGCACCGATTCCCAGAAAGTGAAAATTGGTGCTAATGCAGAGCAAAGGCAAGTTAGTTAAAAGAAAACAGACAAGCTTAAAAAAAACATTCTGAAACCAAGATGATCGGTGATAGCACAAAGTCCCACTGCAGGAAAAGTCCAGTATTTTGTTGCAAACACTGAAATAGATCTTCCCCCAAGGCTGGATCTCTTAAAGAAGGAGACTGGAAAGTTCTAGATATGAGAACTTGCAAAGAAGGGGCAGTAACAAAGGTAGCTTTGTGTCAAAGTCAAAGTCCTTTAAAAACTGACTGTTTGACCACTGGTAATCAGAGTCAACTCCATTAAAGGAAACACTGAAGGCCCAGTATTAGTGGGCAGCAGAGATCTGTGCCATCTGTGATGTAAAATGGAAGACCCAGGTAAAGGGAGTTACAACAATCAATCCTTGTCTCAATGAGTACCCAGGTGACATCTTTGTGATTGTCAGAGAGCAGAAGAGGAATGCCTTTCCGAAGAATAAAGAGATGATGAATATAAGAAGCTGTCACCTCAGTTACATGGCTAGAAAATGACAGAGAAGCGTCAAATGTTACACCCAAATGGTGGGCTGTGTCAAATGTTACACCCAAATGGTGGGCTGTGTCAAATGTTACACCCAAATTGTGGGCTGGCGTAACAGGAGAGAAAGTAGTTCCCAGCTCAGAAGGCCATCAGGCTGAAGTCCAGATCAATGGAGCACATCCAAAAATGAGAAACCCAGTTTTAACACTGTTCAATTTCAAACAGTTTTGGTTTCATCCTCTTTGCATCCTCAGCCATACATGCTTACAGTTGTGTTTGTTGAATGTGTGCACTGAAGATCAAATTTCTGTTGCACAAATGTTTGCTTGAGAAACATTACTTAGAAAAGCTATTGGGGCATCTTTTGTCTCGTAGAGTTAACTTCTATCTTCTGTAACAGCCTTTTCCCTATTAGACTCCAGCACAACTGAATTGCTTCTCCAATGCATCCACCCAAAATCTGATTAAAGTTGCCCTGTTTCTGCGATATTTTACTGCTCCCTACAATTTATTGTATGTAAAGCCCTTTCTGATTGAGATATTGAGCTTTTGAAAAAAGGAAAAAAGTTGAATGGTCTAAATGTATGGAAAGCAGAGACCACCTCTAACATACATTTTGGATTTGCCAGCATGACCACCTGATGAGAATGAATCTGTTAAGTATGGTTGCTGCACTGTCAGTGCTTCAAATTCACTAACTTCCATGATGTGATTGTTATGTTATGTCACTATCACCTGTGAGGGTATCCTGGCACTAAGGTGTGTGTGCCTTGCCCCGCCTATGGTAGGCTGGTTACTTGAAAAGTCAGTATTCAGCTTCTTGTGGAGTTCAAGTAGAAAGGAGGAGGCTCTGATGTGGAGTGGAGGGCCATTCCACGCTTTAGGAACAATATAAGAGAACACCTGACCTCCTGATCTGGTTCTGTGTATGTGTGGGATGTGGAGAGGTGTCTGGGTGTGTGTTATGGAAGGAGATGTGAATGTTCAGACAGGTAGGCCTAAGTTGTATAGTTGCCTTGAATGTGTATATGAGGAGTTTGAAATTAGCCCATTTGTGTATCAGGAACTAGTGAAGCTCCCTGAGGTTTGGTGTGATGTGATGTCTGTGTGGGAGGTTGAGTATGAATCTGGATACCGAGTTATGAATGGTTAGTAGTTTTCTAGTGAGTTGCTTGGTGATCCCGGCATAGAGGATGTTCCCGTAGGCCAACTAGCTGGTGATAAGGGCGTGAGTGACAGTTTTTCTATTGTTGCTTGCGAGCCATTTGAAAATGTTCTGGGTGGTTTGAAGTCTTCTTTTTCTTTTGTTTTTAGTCTTCTTCTGTAGACAGCTGTTCTGGTGTTGCTTGGGAGCCATTTGAAGAACTGGATGATTTTTAGTCCTCTAGTGAGTTGCTTCAGCGTAGAGGGTGCAGCCGTAGTCCAACTTGGCGGTGACTAGGGCACGACTGACAGTTTTTCTAGTGTTGCTTGGAAGTCATTTGAAGATCTTCAGCATCTTCAAGGTGTGGAAGCAGGATGCAGTGATGGAGTTGACTTGTGCATTCGTGTCCAGTTTGCTTTTAATGATTATTCTGAGGTTCCCGGCATGGTTCTAGTTGTGGGTCGGGGTTTGGCCGGCCACAAGTTGGAGTCTCATGGTGAGGTGTTTTTGCTGAAGATCACTACTTCTGTCTTGTTGGTGTTGAGTTTGAGACAGTTGGCTTTCATCCAATTAGCGATTTTGATCATGCAGACAGTAAAGTTGTTTCATGTATAGGGGGTCGTGTCATCGGCGAGGATGGAGAATGTGGTGCGATAGATTCATATTCTCTGCATAATCCTGCCATCTAGTGTTGGGTGCGGGTGTTTGGAAGTTGTTTTTCATCAAAGAAGTTTGGTCACAAGTTATCTTGTGATTTCCTCTATTAGCCTAAAATGCACCAGGACAAAGACTCCACATCAGGTTGTTATTTTGCCTCAACAAGTGAGTTATGTTAGTGGAGTGGTGTGATAAATGACAGAAACAATGTACTATGCATTGTGAAAAGGTAAGAAAAACATTCAAGATTATTATTCACTTCTAAGGAGTGGGGGGTGCATGTGAATATGTAGCACCACAGGCTACAAACAGATGGTTACTGGGTAAGTAACATTTTTTGTTTGTTGCATCTGCGGCTGTAGATGCACATGCTCTGCATAGACTGTAAAGCAGTTCCTCCCCAAAGCGGTGGCTTAGGGGAGGCAGTTGTTTGGGACAAATGTTTTTTAAAAAGTTTGGCCAACTAAGGCTTCTTGAAGGGCTTGAATATCTGCACAGTACTGTTTGATGAATGTGTGTGGTGTCAACCATGTAGCAGCCCTGCAAATGTCTGCTAGTGGTGTGTTCCATAAGAATACCTAAGAAAGCCATAGTAGCTGCCTACTGTCGAGTGGAAAGTGCTCTCCGCACAACATGTAGCATGCGCTTAACTTTAGCATACCATGTTTGAATACATCTAATAATCCATCTAACAATATTGCCCTTGGAAATGTTTCCTAAGAGAGGATTGCAAAAGGCAACAAAGAGTTGTTTTACTTTGCAGATTAATTCAGACCCACCAGTCTACTACATAAGTGCCCTCTTGACGTCAAGCATGTGTAAAGCCCTTTACGTCACATTCTCTGGGGGTGGAAAGATAACAGGCAACTCAATTGTCTGGTTGACATGTAAGGGGAAGCAGCCTTTGGTAGAAGTTCTGGGTTTGCTCTCAATACCATTTTATGTGTGTCTGTATAAACAGTTCCTCCACAGGTAATGCTTGTAGCTCACTAATTCCCCTAAAGGATGTGCTAGCAGCCTAGAAGGCTATCAAACAACACAAGAACTGCATGCCAGAACACCTTAGTGGTTCTAAAGGAGAACCAACTATTCTTATTGGAACTTTATTTACATTTCAGGCTGGCACTGGAAGAGTTCTTGGAGGAATCACCCTCTTCAGGCCTTCCATGAAGGCCTTGATCACAAGTATCTTAAAGAGAGACAAATGTCTCCTGTTCTGCATGTATCCTGGCACTGCTGTCACTGAGCTACGTGTCTTGTTTGCTTACTGAACAGAACAACTAGTGGATCTGATTTCAATACCATGACGTGATGAGACCAATTTTTTTTCTACTCGTTTTTTCAGCATCTTTTGTGAGAAAACAGCACAAGGTTGGTTGAGTTGATGGAGCAAGGACTCACAAATGAGACTTGCTCGGATGCAATCTTCTTAAAGTATTAATGTATTAAGTTGTATTGTTAATACTAATCATTGCACACACAAACACAACTAGAAGGAAGCTTGCTTATGTGTTTTTTACTAACAAGTAACGCTTGTCTATTCTAAAATGGCCGCTAAAGCGCGGGAATTTCATTGCGCATGTGTCAACCATATCACGTGGTGTGACGTCTTTCTTTGCTTGGTGGGAAAACTTTGCTTCTGCGCAGTGTGATTTAAAATGGCTGCTATATGTTCTCACATGCTACCGCTTGCTCTTATGTTTTGTTTGAACTGTAATATTTTAACGCTATTAATGCGGGGATAAGTTTATAAGTAAATGGGAATAGAATAGACAGAGTGGGTATACAGTGAAACATTTTATTTGTGATTTTAATATTTTCTTCTTTGACTTTAATAGTTCGTAAATGTTGGGCCTGGGGTTGGTGAACTGAAAACTCGAATGACGTGGGTTCTGCGCATGCTCCTTGACGCACAAGTTACTAACTTGTGTAACGATATATCTGTAAGAGACAGTAGTTAGTGACAGATTCCTTACCTTAGAATATCCCCAGGCGTCAGGCTGGATCCGGAAAGTTTTTGCGTAGCAGTACCCTTGCGCGTCGGTAGGCGGCGTCGTGCGGCTCCGCGTCCGTCGTCGGCGTCGTGATCGCTGGGATGACGTCGCGGGCAGTACTTAGACGCCGCCCCTGCGCGCTGACGTCAGTTCTGTACACGACTTTCCACGCCAGGAACGCAGAGCCATGCAAGAAGCTGACATAGGTGTCTGAAAAATACTAGGGCCCTGAAAGGGATGTCCTTAACCCTAGAAATCAGTTCGCAGAACGGGGAGGATGGGTGGGGTGGTAAGGAATTTGTCACTAACTACTGTCTCTTACAGATATATCGTTACACAAGTTAGTAACTTGTGCATCTGAAAGAGACAGGTTAGTGACAGATTCTTTACCTTAGAAAAGATACCCCAGCAATACCAACCCCGGTGGTGGGTCTGCGAACAAAGATCAGACAAGGAAGTCCCGGAGGACAGAACGGCCAAAGAAGCCGTCCCTCCGGACCTGACTGTCAAGGCAGTAATGCTTGGTAAACGTGTGCAGCGAGGCCCATGTAGCTGCCTGACAGATATCCTGCAGCGGAACACCGCGGCCTAAGGCCGTGGGTAGCAGCCGTTGCCCTGGTGGAATGGGCACGCAGCCCAACAGGAGGCTCCTTTTTAGCCAAAGAATAGCAGGCTTTGATACACAAGGTTACCCAGCGGGAGATGGTTCTCTTGTGCACCGCCCGACCTTTTTTGGCGCCCACGTAGCCAACAAAGAGCTGTTCATCCACCCGGAAGTGTTGTGTGCGGTTGATATAAAAGGAAAGCGCACGTTTTGGGTCCAGACGGTGGAGCCTCTCTTCCTCTCTGGAAGGATGCGGATGCGGAAAGAAGGTGGGCAAAGTGATGGTCTGCCCAATATGGAAGGCAGTAACCACCTTTGGCAAGAAGGACGGACGCGTCCTAAGAACAACCTTGTCTGGATGGACAGACAGAAAGGGAGGTTTGCATGATAGAGCCTGGAGCTCACTCACCCGCCGAGCGGAGGTGATGGCCACCAGAAAAGCTGTCTTCAGAGTCAGAAGACGAAGAGGACAGTTATGTAGAGGCTCAAAGGGAGCGCACATAAGAAAGGTAAGAACCAAGTTCAAGTCCCACTGAGGCATCACAAACGGAACAGGAGGGAAGAGGTGTGTAATGCCTTTTAGGAACCTGTTGACAACAGGGGACTTGAAAAGGGAGGGCTGATCAGGAAGCCTGAGGAAGGCCGCGATGGCACAAAGATAGCCCTTGATGGTACCCAGGGCAGAACCCTGTTGGGCCAGGGAAAGAAGGAACAGAAGAACCTCAGAAAGAGGGGCAGAGAGAGGGTTCACAGCCTTTGCTGTGCACCATGCCACAAACTTGTTCCACCTGCAGGCGTATACCACCTTAGTGGAGGGACGCCTGGCTGCCAGAATCACATCACAAACTTCGGAAGGCAAGTCAAAAGGAATCAACTGCCGCCGCTCAATCTCCACGCAAGCAGGTGTAGACTGGACAGGTTCGGGTGGAGGACCGTCCCCTGCTGCTGCGACAGAAGATCCTCCCGAAGAGGCAGACGGATCGGGGGATCGACGCTCATACTGAGTAGCTCGGGATACCAAACTCTTCGAGCCCAGTCCGGAGCCACAAGGATGACTTGGGCCCGGTCGCGCCGAATCTTCTTCAACACTCTGGGTAGAAGTGGTATAGGCGGAAAGGCGTACAACAGACCGCAACTCCACTCGCGACGAAAAGCGTCGCCAAGCGAGTGCCGCCTTGGAAATTCCAACGCGCAGAACTGATGACATTGCGCGTTCTCTTCGGTGGCGAATAGATCTAACCAAGGCTCTCCCCATTGTAGAAAGAGTCCTTGCGCCACTTCCGAGTGAAGACGCCATTCGTGATGCATCATGCACCTGCGGCTGAGTTCGTCCGCCCTGGCGTTCAGGGAACCTGCCAGGTGTTGAACCATCAGGAACATGCCCTGATGTTCCAGCCATGTCCGTGGCCACGAAAGGGGCGAAAAGCAGAGGTCAGCGGAGGGCGCACAACAGAAAGGCCCAGGGACTTGGCAGTAGCCCGTGAGTCCTTAAAACGCTCCAGCGCATGGTCTGCTTTGGAACCAAAAAGACCGACTCCATCAAAGGGCATGTCCATGAGTGTATTCTGGACATCACCCGAGAAACCAGTTGTTCTCAGCCAGGCATGGCGACGCAGTGACACCGTCGTTGCAAGCGATCTGCCCAGCGAGTCGGCGGTATCAAGGCCACAACGTTTGCCGCATCCCTACCTTCCGCAATGTTGCGGGTAAGCAGTGTCTGGACCTCCTCAGAACACTGGGGCAAAACAGCCGCCACCGAATCCCACAGGGAGTGGGCATATCGGCCCAAAAGGCAAGCGGTGTTGACGGACCGCAAGCCAGCACTGGAGGAAGAAAAAGCCTTCTTCCCAAACTGGTCCAGGCGTTTGGATTCCCTATCCGGAGGGGCGGTAGGGAAGGCGGTTTGGGAGGCAGAGGCTTGGACAACCAAGCTCTCGGGGATGGGATGTTGAGAGAGAAACAAGGGGTCGCCCGGAGCAGGGCGATGGCGTCGGGCCACGTTCCTATCCACAGGAGCCCCGGTGGTGGGCTTGGACCAGGTGCCCAAAAGAACGTCAGACAGTGCATCATTAAACGGCAGCACAGTCTCCGAGGAGGAAGCTGCCGGCTGAAGCACTTCCGTCAGGAGATTAGTCCTGACAGCCACAGTAGGCAATTGGAGGTGCAAGGCTACAGCTGCTCTACGCAACACCGTTGCGAAATTTGCTCCCTCCTCCGTAGCCACGGGAGGAGACAGCATGCCAGTGTCAGGGAAGTGTCTAGACCACTGGCATCCCCAAGTTCCTCTGCCCAGTCCTGATCATACTCACACTGCTGTGTGAGAGGGTCTTCCGACCCCTCCCAGCTCTCCTGGTCCTCCTCTGGCTCAAAATATGGAGGAGGAGGGACATCTGGGACCCAAAGTCTCATCGGCGCCGGGGCCGGCGTCGAGCGATGTCGGTCCGGCTCCATGTCCGGAACCGGAGAGAACCGGGGAACGACGCCGCCCGGAACCCCGGGCGGCGCCGGGAACGGCACCGGGGACATCGGCGCCGGCGGAGGCGTGGTTAGGTCAACCGGCGTCGATGGGGGTTGCGGTACCACCGGAGCCGGGATCGAGGCCGGGGCCGGAGCCGAGGCCGGGTTCAAGGCTGGCGGGACAGGCGACGCCGGGACCGGAGTCGTCAGCGACGCCGGAGCAACCCAGTCAGGGCCCGCGGGGCCCGAAGGCGCACCGGAGGGACCTTGAGGCCCGAAGAGGCGGGCCATGGCCGACAGGAATTCCTGTATTTGGGCCGGAGTCGCCCCTGAACCCGGAAAGGACGGGTAATGCGGGGGCGGCTCTACAGGCACGTCCGGGGCCGCGGGGGCGGGCACGGTGCCGACAGGGGCCTCAGCCGAGTCACGAGACCGGCGAGGCGAAGTCTTAGATCGATGATGCTTCTTTGACTTTTTGTGCTTCGACTTACCCGAGGAGTGCGAAGACTTGGACTCCGACGACCGGCGGGGGCTCCGCGACCGGCCCCTCGACCTCTCACGGGACCGGGGCATGGTGCGGCGCGGAGCCGACTGCCGGACCTTGAGGAGCTTTCGAGACCGCTCTCGCAAAGCCTTCGGGTGTAAGGCCCGGCAGTCAGGGCACGACTTCGTGTCGTGGTCTCGGCCGAGACAGTAGAGACACTAAGTGCGGGTCTATGATCGACATCATTCGACCACCGACGTCGCATGGCTTGAAGCCGGGCATCCCTACCGACACCTAGGAGTCGAGAAGACTCGAAAAGAAACAGTGAAAAAAACACCCAAAATTTAGTCAAAAATTGACTAGGGCACTGCTCTTCCCGGATCTGCGCTTACTGGCGCGGAAAAAGAAGAACTGACGTCAGCGCGCAGGGGCGGCGTCTAAGTACTGCCCGCGACGTCATCCCGGCGATCACGACGCCGACGACGGACGCGGAGCCGCACGACGCCGCCTACCGACGCGCAAGGGTACTGCTACGCAAAAACTTTCCGGATCCAGCCTGACGCCTGGGGATATTCTAAGGTAAGGAATCTGTCACTAACGTGTCTCTTTCAGATAGACTGCCCAGAGCGGAAAGGATGAAGTCAACCTGGACGTCGTCCAAGGCCGTGACCTGATGGCCTATATTGTCACATCCTCGAATGTCCTCATAAAATTGTAACATTGTACATGAAAAAGGCACAAACTTTGTCATGAGACGGGTGGGAAATAAAGCAAATGTATTGAATTTGAGGGGCGGTATTTTAGAACAAAGAACCTTATGAAATAAAGTAAAATCAATATGGTGTGAGGATCAACCCCCTGTCCCTGTCCAATCAGAAGTAGTGGTCCCATAAGTTAGCAACATTAAGGGGAGGTACATGGGCGTAGAAGGGTATAATAGATATAGACTTAGCTAATTAGTCAGTCAAGCTTTAGCACAGCTGAAGGAGCAGAGAGGCTGATCGATTGCAGACTGAACCGCTGTCCAGAGAGGTCCTGAGGTGGGGGCGGCGGAATCCATTAGAAGGAAGAAAACGGGAGAATCGAGGAGAAGCGAAGTACCAGAGAGGGGAACGACGCAGGCGTCGTGGTAGAGAGGTTACCGGTCCTGTCCTGATCCGGGAGGAGTCTTTGCTCTTCATCCTTCCAGGGTCCTATCTTTCCAACTCCTTGGCCAAGGGGTTTGGTTCTCGCACTTAGGTAAATATAAATGCAAACCTTAGTTGCGCTGCTGTCTCTATCTTCTCTTTTTCTAAGGGACCGTCATTTAATCATTAATTCATTGTTATGCTTCCTCCTTGAAATTTGAGTCAAGTACTATGTGGCTTTGTAATTTACTCTGCTAAAATCTTTAGATAAACATTTTAAAACTTCTTGACTTTGTGATTATTTTAAATTATGAATTGTACGGAATGTCACTCATTTTAAATTTCCCAATTATCAAAGGGTCCATCGGTAAGTCATTACTCTTCAAAAGAAAGGTAATTGGTAGCACGGATTTGATAAAGAGTACCAACTGACCCACCAGCGGAAATTGCTAGCGTAGTATGAATGTATGGGCCCAAGTGAGTATTTTGTGTATGAATGCTTGTTGCTAGTAACCCGCTGGATCAGTTTTCTGGTAAGCAGAGGACGGTTATGGTTATACTTTGTTAATTCGGTAATGAGAATTTTATTTTTATGAACTAACATCCGCTTTTCGTTTTAAGTTTGTTTCATGTTGTCCAGAATCCCCGGAGAAAATTGAGAAGCGGTTGGTAAGTGGAAGCCATACTGCAGTGAGGTTATCTGTCAGGCAGAAATAGTACTGAAAAGTTAAGCAGGACTATCAGTACTTGTTAGGGACATCTATGTGTGTGAGTAATAGCAAGGGAATATGCTAGTGAAATTTTGATGTTATATCACCTAGAAAGGGTAACATTGAAGAAGTAATAGATATTTCTGAAGCTTGTGTGAAGAGTAGGCGGAAGTGTTTTACTCGTAGTGTATGATTAGTAAACGGAATAGTTTTACTAAGAAGTGAGAGAATCTATCTTTTCAAGTTAGCGAAACTGGCACGATAGCGAATGTTTTATGTTGTTGCTGAAAATAATTGGAAATAAGGAAAATAAAACTTTGCGTACGTTTTTGTAAAGGGAGGGTTAGCTGCCGGAGAGGAAGCTGACGTCACTAACGCCGCGCTGGGATTGGTTGAAACCGCGGGCGTGAAAGGACTCTTGTAAAGGAGGGGTCAGTAGCCAGGAGTAGCACTGACGTCACAAGTGTCGCGCTGGGATTGGTTGAAACAGCGAAGGACAGAAAAGCGCAGATTGTAAAGGAGGGGTCGTCAGAAAAGACGTCACTGAAAAGCCGCGCTAGGATTGGTCCAGAAGTAAAAATTAGCTGGAATTTAATTGGTTGTTGGACGCCGACGACACCCAGCTGATCCTCTCCCTCACCAACGACCCCACTACCGCCAGAGCCAACCTGCACGACGGGATGAGAGACGTCGCCGACTGGATGAGGAACAGCCGCCTTAAACTGAACTCAGACAAGACGGAAGTCCTCATCCTGGGCTCATCACCCTCCGCCTGGGACGACTCCTGGTGGCCCCCGGCCCTGGGCACCGCACCCAAGCCAACGGACCACGCACGCAACCTGGGCTTCATCCTGGACTCCTCCCTATCAATGACCAAACAAGTCAACGCCGGTCTCATCTTCATGCTTCAACACCCTGCGCATGCTCCGCAAGATCTTCAGATGGATCCCCACTGAAACCAGGAAGACCGTCACCCAGGCACTCGTCACCAGCCGACTGGACTATGGGAACACCCTCTACGCCGGAACCACAGCCAAACTTCAAAAGAGACTCCAGCGCATCCAGAACGCCTCCGCACGACTCATCCTGGACATCCCCCGACACAGCCACATCACCGTACACCTGAAAGACCTGCACTGGCTCCCCGTCAGCAAGAGAATCACGTTCAGACTCCTCACCCACGCACACAAGGCCCTCCACGACCTGGGCCCAAAGTACCTCAACGACCGCATGTCCTTCTACACGCCCACACGCCAGCTACGATCAACCAGCCACGCCCTCGCCACCGTACCACGCATCCGCAGAACCACCGCCGGAGGAAGATCCTTCTCCTACCTGGCGGCCAAGACCTGGAACTCCCTCCCCACTCACCTTCGGCGAACCCAGGACCATCTCGCCTTCAGGAAGCAGCTCAAGACCTGGCTGTTCGAGCAGTAACTTACCCCCTCCCCCAGCGCCTTGAGACCCTCCCGGGTGAGTAGCGCGCTCTATAAATGCCGTGATTGATTGAATAGAAGTCGCACTCTTAGTGGACAGTTGAAAATTGTATGTTTAAACGCGATCCGACTTTAATAGGAACTCGTCCAGATAGGAGATTCCTAGGGTTTGCAGAATATAGCTCAATAAACAGATATTTACCCAGAATATACGGAGAAAAGAGAAAAATGTCACTTCTACAAAAGGTTAAGAATTATTTTAAAAAGGACAAAATAATAAAGACTAGAGAAGGAATTATCATTCCACCAGCCAAGACGCCCGCTTCATTTATGATGATGGAAAGAGGTTATCATACTTGTGTATGGTTAGAAAATTGGACAGAATATACCAAAAATTATGGGATATTAGCGTTTCCCGAAAATGGTACTTTCAATGGGAGGATTCTTCAACATTTGAGATTAAGAATGAATGATTTAGAACCCAGACCTACATTGACTCAATATGAAGCCTTAAAAGAATGGGAGACTGAGGCATTTGAACGTGACCGATCCAGAAGTAATAGGGGTTATCGGGGATTCTTTCCCAGATACCAAAACGAGTCAAGGGACGGTCAGATGAAACAGTGGAGAAGAGCAATGCTTACAGAGGGTCTGTATCCCATATTACTGGCAGGAGAATCGTCAGGAAGTAAAAGCACAGAAAAGACCAAACATTTGGCTAGACTTGGAGATTCCGAAGATGAATTCATAGAAGAATTATTAAGGAATCCACCACCATATCAGGAAGGGACAAGTGGATGCACCCCAAGTGCACCCATGTTACGGACACCCTTGGTGCCTGAAGTATTACATGATTCACCAGTTAATAGAGTGCTTCATGATAAAGAAAAGGAAGCGATAGATAGAAACAGAGCAGAATTAATTCAAAAAGTAACACAATTGAATGTTCACCCTGATTCATTGACCATACCTGTAACGATTGGTCCAGTGGTTCCCTTATATGGTGACAAGGCAATTTACCCCAAACCTCTAGTTGTACCCACACCTGTGAATATTCCTAAACCGGAAGCAGTGGTAATGGTTGAGGATCACTTTAGTGATTGTGAGTCTGTAATTTCATTAATGGACTTGCCTATCCGAGATTCTGTAAATAATACTCCGAGAAGAGTAACACCTAGTTGCTCTAAAGATGTAAACATAGTAACCACATCAGGAACTAAAAGTGCTACAGTAGTTACACCGGAAGATTTAGAAAGGTGGGCACAAGGATCAGACAAACAGAGTTCACCCCCAAAGATCATGGACATTTATAAATTAAAAGTGGAATTAGAAGAAATGATAGCAGGAAATGTAGGAGTAGATCGCCTAAATACTTATGATGAAGAAGAAGAATTATTATTCATCTGCAGAAGCATCACAAGAAATGCAAAAATATTTCATGAGAAATTATCAGATTTAGCTCAACAGATGGGAATTGAAATAGGGAAGTCAAAAGTGTTACAAAAACCCTATAGAGCAGAATTTTCAGACAAAGATTTGGAAAATATGAATGCATCAGGAAGGAAATTACAAATAAAAGAATTAATGACAGTTTTGCAGAAATGGGGAGAATTAGACAAATGGAAAGCTAGATGGACAAAGAAAAAGGAAGAGGCACGATATAGTCAAACCACTACAGAATATATAATGAAGGAAACTGGGAAGGGAGATCAAATGTACCCGATGCGAGAAGTTCCAGGAGGGGGATATGTACATGTCCCATGGAGCAGAGAGGATATCTTATCATTTACGAATGATTTCCCGAAGTTGAGAGAAAAGCCAATTGAATGGTACAAGCAGGTTGAGAGGTTTGTGAAGGTATCAAAGGTGTTATTGAAAGATTTGGATGGTTTGTTTGACATAGTGGTACCTGCAGATTTGTGGACAGATTGCAAAATCACAATTGATTGGCCTAGTGAGGAGTATCCTCGAGATCCAAAGACAGGTGCCCCATCAAATGATGTGATGAAAAAGTATCAGCAGGTGATAACTTATTTGAAGGGAAAAATACCTCCAAAGGAAACAGATTGGGTGAAAATAGACAGAACTACCCAAGAAGCCAGTGAATCGGTACATGCCTATTATGAGCGTTTATTGCAGGTATTTAAGCAGTATAGTGGATTTGAGGACATTGGAGATAAAAACATGAGTCAGTTTGTTTACCGATTTGTTTACGGCCTGAAGTCAGAGATTTGTCAGATGATTAAGCAACACGTTGTGTTGGCAGGGAAAACCTATTGACGAAATTTTGAAATATGCGAAATATTGTGGAGACGATATTGAAGATAGACACAAGAAATTGCAAGAGAAGGTGATGTGGGCTCAGGTGAAAATGGCTGAGCGACAGGGAATTAATTTGGATAATCCAAATGATAATCAAGGAAAAGATTCTGGAACGAATGGTGACACTGGGAACGGAGGAAAAGGGAGAGGACGAATGAGCAGAGAAGAGGCTAAAAAGAAGTTTCCATGTCATGGATGCGGAAAATTAGGGCATTGGAAGGATGAATGTAAAAAGATTCGGAATAATAATGGCCCAAATCAAAATTTAAATCCACAGACGCAGAATGACTCACAGCAGGGTGTAAATCCTCAGAGTCAGTTGCCACCTGCACCTATACAGGGTAATGTAAGCAGAGCAAAGCACGGTGCAGACGTCGGATATCAAGGAGGAAGTGGTAAGAATGATTATGTAACATCACAATTTCTTTTTCAGGACGACTTTAGTTCCTATAATAATTGACGGTGCCTAGGAGAGGGGAAGAAGGAGTGCGTACTTGGTGCATCCTTACCGGTAGATCAGTCAGGTCCATATGTTGAAGGAAATGTGAAAGGTAATGATATTACTTTTCTTTTGGACACTGGTGCTACTAGGTCTACTGTGAGAACAGCAGACATCCCAGACCTTCCTCTCTCTGGAGAAGCTATCCAAGTTGTGGGAGTGGCTAATCAGAAGATTAGCACACCTCTTACCGAACCAATGGAAGTAAAAATCAGAAATTTTAGAGAAATGCATCAATTTGTAGTATGTGATTCCAGTCCAGTAAATTTATTGGGCAGGGATTTGTTGTGCAAGATGAACTGTACAATTTTCTGCACGCCGGATGGTGTGGCAATTCAGACCCCAGATGAAGACCATGTATATAAATTTATGATTGCAAAACAAGGTACCGAAGTAGATGAGATGTTTTCCCTGATAACAAAAGATGAGTTACCAGAAGAACTGAAAACTACAGTGAATTCCATGGTATGGGATTTCACGGGAAAGGAAGTAGGACTTATGGCTAAAATAGATCCAGTAAAAATTACTGTAAAAGAAGGTGCAATTTACCCAAACACCAGACAATATAAAATGAGTGCAGAAGTAAAAGCAGGAGTCATTGAAGAAATTAACAGAATGGAAAAACAAGGAATATTAAGAGAAGTAATGAGTAGTCCTTGTAACTCACCAATCATGGGTCTAAAGAAACCTAGTGGAAAATATAGAATTGTTCAGGATTTACGCAAAATAAATAAGATTGTGGAACCCTGTTGTCCTATAGTACCCAATCCTGCAGTAATACTGTACCAGATTCCTTGGAGTGCAGGATGGTTTACTGTGATTGATTTATGCCAAGCATTCTTTTCGATACCCTTGCATCCAGATAGTCAGTATGTATTTTCATTTAAATTTGAGAACAAGGTTTATGTGTGGAATCGTGTTCCTCAGGGGTACACAGAAAGTCCTTCCATCTTTAACCAAATATTGAAAAAGTGTCTAGAAAAATTGGTGATGCCAGGAAGCTCAGTCTTAGTGCAGTACATAGACGACTTACTAGTGGCATCGAACACCAGAGAGGATTGTGTTGTTGACACCATAGCATTACTAAATCATTTAGCAGAAGAAGGCCATAAGGTGTCACCTGAAAAATTACAGTTCTGTACTACAGAAGTAAAGTACCTAGGACACCAAATTGAGAGGGGCAGAAGGAGAATAACAGAGGAAAGAATAAAACTAATAAAGAAAATGCAGATGCCTGTCTCTCAGCGAGAAGTAAGAATGTTCCTTGGAATAGTAGGGTACTGTACACAATGGATATTAGGATTTTCTCTACTAGCAAAACCATTGATACAGATGACGAAAAAGAAGGCAAAAGACCCAGTTGAATGGGATGATGAAAGTGTAGGTGCATTTGTAAAATTGAGAAATGCTTTGTGTGCAGCACCTGCCTTAGGCATGCCTGATTATAAGAGAAAATTTGCACTATTCTGCCACGAAAGAGAAAATTGTGCACTTTCAGTCCTAACACAAAGACATGGTTTGACCAGACGTCCTATAGCATATTTTTCTGCTACATTGGATCCAGTGGCAGCTGCGTTGCCTGGCTGCTTAAAAGCAGAAGCTGCTACTTGTTTGAGCATAGAACAAAGTGAGTCAATTGTAATGGGACACCCTGTAAAAGTGTTCGTCCCACATGTGGTTGTGATTTTGCTGACAAGAACCCGAACTCAGCATCTTACTCCTAGTCGACTGACTAAGTATGAAAGAATAATATTGGGTGCTGAAAATGTGACCAGTGTAAGGTGCACAATAGTAAATCCAGCTACCTTACTACCAGACCCATATCATGAGGAAGTTAAAGATGACGAAGAAGAACATGATTGTTTACAAGTCACAGAATTGTGCACAAAACCGCGTCTTGATATTCAGGAACTACCTCTTAGGGAGCCAGACAGGGAGCTGTTTGTTGATGGTTCATGTCAAAGGCATGAAGATGGAAAACTAACTGCAGCATATGCAGTGTGTGAACTAACTGGAATAGTCGAAGCATCCTATTTACCAGGAGTAAAATCTGCACAAATAGCCGAATTGATTGCTTTGATAAAAGCTTGCAAAATTGGGAGGAATCAAAAAGTAACTATATTCACTGATAGCCAATATGGTTACGGGGTTGTGCATGATTTTGGCCAATTGTGGATGCAGAGGGATTTCATGACTTCATCAGGATCCCCCATTAAAAATGGACAGTTCGTAAAGGAACTGCTGGAAGTAATACAATCACCAAAAGAATTGGCTGTGGTGAAATGTGCCGCACACCAGTCAGGAGATGACTGGGTGGTAGTCGGCAATAGATATGCAGATCTGGTGGCTCAACATTGTGCCAAAAACAGATTAGCAGTAAACAAAAGGGTGGAAAGAATGGGAATCAGCTGCCAACTTATGCTGTTTGCACCTCCCGAAACATGGAATGATGTAAAAAGATTGCAAGATGATGCTGATGAGAGCGAAAAGAGTATATGGATTAAAACAGGATGTACACAAAAATCAGAAGATGATGTATGGATTTGTGCTGACGGCAGACCAGTCATGCCTGATTGTCTGCTTTCACAAATGGCTAGAATGTATCATGGAGACACACATGTAGGGAGAGATGCAATGATCAGACTCTTCAGACAAAATTGGTTCAATCCAAAGTTTAGGGCAGTAGCTGAGAGTCTTTGCCAGAGATGTCTAACTTGCCAAATGCATAACCCAGGAAGAAAAACAGTAATTGGGTTTGGGAAAATTGGAAAGGCAGAAGGTCCATTCATGAGATTGCAACTCGATTTCATTCAGTTACCACCATGTAGAGGGTTGAAATATGTATTAGTGATAGTGTGTCTATTTTCCAAGTGGGTGGAGGCATACCCTACCAGAAGGAATGATAGTCTTACAGTTGCAAAGTTGTTACTACGTGAATTAGTACCTAGATTTGGTTTTCCAGTAACTTTGGAATCGGATAGAGGAAAACACTTTAACAGTGAAGTGGTTCAAATACTCTGTGAAGCATTCAACATTGAACAAAAATTGCACTGTGCATATCGTCCAGAGGCTTCTGGAGTGGTGGAACAATTGAATGGCACGATAAAATCCAGACTGGGAAAAATGTGTGCTTCAACATCATTAGATTGGCCAGATGCATTGCCTCTTGTGTTAATGGGACTCAGAAGCATTCCTGATAGAAACACCGGATTGAGTCCGCATGAGATCATCATGGGAAGAGCAATGAGACAATCACATGTACCCACAAATAAACTGCTGAATATATCAGATGATATGGTTCTGGATTATTGCAAAGGACTGGCTGACTTAGTGCGTTCTGTCTCTCATCAGGTTGGAGAAGACGCAGTTTCCAGACAGCCTGAACAAGAACATGATCTGAGTCCTGGAGATTGGGTGGTAGTGAAGAATCACACCAGAGAAACGTGTCTATCACCCAGGTGGGGCAAACCATGTCAGGTCATACTGATCACGAACACAGCAGTAAAGTGTGCAGGATTTCCTAATTGGATTCATGTAAGCCACACCAAAAGAGTATCAGATCCTGAAGAAGAAAATACTCAGATAATATCAATTACTGAGGAAGCTGAAGGTTGCCCAGCTGAAGAATCTCAGGCTCGAGATTCAAGAGAAGCTGAAGAAGAACAACCGAGCACAAGTCAGGATTGGGTACCAGTGGTGGAAATACCTGAGATCCACTACAGAACAAGAAGTCAAGTAAATCTAGAAGAAATTGAAGAAGATCAGACAGGTGAAGAAGAAGCGGCTCAGGAAGAAGAACAAACACAAGAACCTGAGCAGGAACTGATAGGGAGAGGAAACTGGGCTCAAAATAAAAAAGAACAATCAGATTTTGAGCAGGGACAGACAGGTTTAGAAGAATCCGGTCAGGCTGCAGAAGTTCAAAGTGCAATAAGCCCTGATCAGAACCAGTTAGATCAGGAAGAATACACAGAAGAAGATCTTGAGAATTTCGAGAATGAAATCGTAAATCAAGAACAAGATCAGTTACAGGAGATCCACAGTGAAACAGAAGAAGAAGTAACAGTAAGACCTGGAAAAGAACAAGAAAATGAAATAAAAGAAAAAGAAATAAAACCACCTTGAGAAAATAAAAAGACTTGAAGAAAACGATAAGAAGAGCAATCTTCCTTGTCAAAATGTCTGACGATAGAGTTACTGGGAGACCAAAGCAGAAAGGTTGTAAAAGATGTTGTGCTATATGCATATGCAATTTGGTAGTGGTGCTTATAGTATGGTTAGTTGTGATCGTAGCAATTCCTTATCTTATGATAATAGATAGAAAGATTAACAATGAAACTAAGGAAAGAACAGACAACATGAAAGGTAATAGAGTAGAACTAAGGGCAGAGACGAACCATAAGTACATCATGAAGTAACAGATAACGACACTAGTTTAAATGTTTTCACAAAGTTATTATTTCAATATGTAGATACTATGGAAGTTAGTAATTGTTATGTTTGCATGAAATTACCTGAATCAGTAGCAGAAGGGTTAACGTATCATCATTTGCCATTGACCTATGGCATATCATGTAGTGTATTAACTAGTTTATTTTATAGAACAGGGCGACTTCAGTATTATTATTCAAATATAGATGTGATATTGTCTGAGGTTCCGATTCGAAAGAATATGAATCCAGTGCTTAGTAGCAAAGATGCACAATTTATGGGAGAGTATTTCTTAACAATGAAGTCAATAGACATAACACACGCACATAGAAACAATTTAACATGTTCTTTACATGAAGAAGAAAAGGTATTTTTGAATTTAGCGGAAAGTAGAAGACAAGATTTCCAAAAGAAAGCTTCTGAGCATAAGGCTCATTTACCACCTTGGGCTGAGAAAGAGGGTAGTTACACACCTGGCAAGGCTCAAGCTGCTATGGCTCTAGATTTTGAAAAGAAAGGGAAAATTTGTCTACATAGGTTAAAAACTGAGTATAACAATATTTTCATCGGTACCAGTGAATGTGAACACAATTTCTTAATAATTGGAGGTTGGGGACTCAAAGGAGGAACAGATTCAGTTTTTCCTGGAATCTATTATGTATGTGGGAATAAGGCTTACTTTAGGCTTCCTGCACGGTGGTATGGAAGTTGCTATTTAGGAATAGTATTTCCAAAAATATACCACGTAAAAAGAAACACTGGCAGCAATGAAAATACTAGTGAATTAACCCGTAGAAAAAGAGCTCGTTTTTCAGAAATTTTAGGTGATATATTTGGTGCATTGATACCTTCAGTGGGAATAATTCTGAATTCAAGGAAAATATGCAAATTATCTACAGTGGTTGATCGTTTATCAACTGACACTGCTGGAGGATTTCTAATGATTAATGCGGAAATGGTTGCGATTAGATCTATGGTTATGCAAAATCGACTTGCTCTTGACATTATTTTGGCAAAAGAGGGAGGAGTCTGTAAATTATTAAAGACGAAACACTGTTGCACTTACATTCCTGATAAAAGTGCAGAAATTGGAACGTATATACAGAATATAACAAAACTTGAAAAGGAACTGAAACCACTGGAAGTTGATAATGTATGGGAAAGATTGACCACTAGTATTAGGTCAATTGGTACCTGGTTTGCTAATATAGGGTAAGGATTTATAGGTCAAATATTAGTACCCTTAGCAGGGTTAGCAATAATAGTATTTTCAATAATAATGTGGTGCAAATGTTGTAGAAGGAAGGAATCATATAAGGTGACAGAAAAAGGAAAGAAGAGAAAGTTTGATGAGATTGAACTTGAAGATTTAAGAAGTGAATTGTACAAGAAACTGAAAGGAGACGTGAAAAGTAGAAAGTGTAGAGATGTAAAAGAAACCATATTATGCTAAAAGTTGGCATCTGGTTGTGGGTAGTATTTGATGGCTCAGAAACGCCATCAGAGAGGGGATTGATGGAGCAAGGACTCACAAATGAGACTTGCTCGGATGCAATCTTCTTAAAGTATTAATGTATTAAGTTGTATTGTTAATACTAATCATTGCACACACAAACACAACTAGAAGGAAGCTTGCTTATGTGTTTTTTACTAACAAGTAACGCTTGTCTATTCTAAAATGGCCGCTAAAGCGCGGGAATTTCATTGCGCATGTCTCAACCATATCACGTGGTGTGACGTCTTTCTTTGCTTGGTGGGAAAACTTTGCTTCTGCGCAGTGTGATTTAAAATGGCTGCTATATGTTCTCACATGCTACCGCTTGCTCTTATGTTTTGTTTGAACTGTAATATTTTAACGCTATTAATGCGGGGATAAGTTTATAAGTAAATGGGAATAGAATAGACAGAGTGGGTATACAGTGAAACATTTTATTTGTGATTTTAATATTTTCTTCTTTGACTTTAATAGTTCGTAGATGTTGGGCCTGGGGTTGGTGAACTGAAAACTCGAATGACGTGGGTTCTGCGCATGCTCCTTGACAGACTGCCCGGAGCGGAAAGGATGAAGTCAACCTGGACGTCGTCCAAGGCCGTGACCTGATGGCCTATATTGTCACATCCTCCAATGTCCTCATAAAATTGTAACATTGTACATGAAAAAGGCACAAACTTTGTCATGAGACGGGTGGGAAATAAAGCAAATGTATTGAATTTGAGGGGCGGTATTTTAGAACAAAGAACCTTATGAAATAAAGTAAAATCAATATGGTGTGAGGATCAACCCCCTGTCCCTGTCCAATCAGAAGTAGTGGTCCCATAAGTTAGCAACATTAAGGGGAGGTACATGGGGGTAGAAGGGTATAATAGATATAGACTTAGCTAATTAGTCATTCAAGCTTTAGCACAGCTGAAGGAGCAGAGAGGCTAATCGATTGCAGACTGAACCGCTGTCCAGAGAGGTCCTGAGGTGGGGGCGGCGGAATCCATTAGAAGGAAGAAAACGGGAGAATCGAGGAGAAGCGAAGTACCAGAGAGGGGAACGACGCAGGCGTCGTGGTAGAGAGGTTACCGGTCCTGTCCTGATCCGGGAGGAGTCTTTGCTCTTCATCCTTCCAGGGTCCTATCTTTCCAACTCCTTGGCCAAGGGGTTTGGTTCTGCACTTAGGTAAATATAAATGCAAACCTTAGTTGCGCTGCTGTCTCTATCTTCTCTTTTTCTAAGGGACCGTCATTTAATCATTAATTCATTGTTATGCTTCCTCCTTGAAATTTGAGTCAAGTACTATGTGGCTTTGTAATTTACTCTGCTAAAATCTTTAGATAAACATTTTAAAACTTCTTGACTTTGTGATTATTTTAAATTATGAATTGTACGGAATGTCACTCATTTTAAATTTCCCAATTATCAAAGGGTCCATCGGTAAGTCATTACTCTTCAAAAGAAAGGTAATTGGTAGCAGGGATTTGATAAAGAGTACCAACTGACCCACCAGCGGAAATTGCTAGCGTAGTATGAATGTATGGGCCCAAGTGAGTATTTTGTGTATGAATGCTTGTTGCTAGTAACCCGCTGGATCAGAGTGAAAGACCCAAGTTGCACGTATATGCTTGCCCTTTCCTGGGTACCAATGTCTGCAGCGCATGCAACGTGTTGTAGTGGAGTGTTTATGGTCAAAGCAATGAGACCCTAAGAATAATCAGTAGGCAAACAATACATCTGACTCCAAACATTCTAGGTCAATCCTTAGGAATGTGGTTGAAATGTAGCCCACAAAAACTTAGTTCCTGCACATGATTTTGACACTATAATCAGATAGCAATGTGAAATCTTTACAAATTGAAGCTAAAACAGCCTTCCAAGACCTTCCACTGGTGCATACATCCACTTTTGATGGCAGAAAAGGAAATCTGAAAATGCTGGACACATATACTTTTTTTTTTTAAGACTTATTTTTCTAGACAACAGTACAAATGATGAAGCTTTGGAAAAAAGTAGTGTACAGAAAGAGCCAACTAGCTAGACAAAGGCAGAAGAATGCTTCAAAAATGCAAAATATGGAATACACAGCCTATCCACAGCATAAAACAGCTACATCCATAGTACACCCTATGACGTGGTGGTTGTCGATCAGGGGAGACAACCCTGATTGAATTGGTTGCAATTCAAAGAATCATGTGACTGTGGCGCGGCGTGTTTGCAGCTCCTCACCGTTGCTCTTGCACCCAGGCTAGAATTTCTCAGGGTCTCCAGCTCTTCGGTCATCTTGGAGGCTAATGCCTGAAGATACCCCCGGGCATCCTTTTCATCACTCACCCTACAAAAAAACAGAAGTAAGCATAAGGCATACATGTTGGCAAATCTTGCAATACAATTAAAACATTTCCTATAAAGCATGGGCTTTCTCGCATGCAAAGGAGTAAATTGTACAGCAGACAGCCCTGGTTAGCAGCGTGTAGACCCAGGGGTCCGGAGGGCTTACACTGCAGAGCCTCAGTACAAAGACTTAACGTGGCGTAAAAGGCCGGCAAGGATATAAGTCCCGTGACGTGTTGCACAGCGCAGGTATGCATGTATGTGTCTGTATGAACTACAGGTCTCATTCCAACACTGGTTCTTTAGTTGTATTAGTATGTTTCTGATGTTTGATCTGAGTAACATCTGCTGGAATAAAATGTGCTTTTATGGTGTTTTGTATGGGGGAGAATGGGGTGGGTACAATGGTTGTTCTATAAGATCACAAGCCTAAAACACAAAAATGGAAAGCCAGTAACAACCTTAGCAGCCTTTGTATTTTCATTTAACTTTCTATATCACGTTTATTTACTGATTTTGATAAGGTAAAGCATGATGCTGTTTTGTATAGGTTGATATTCTCACACTACGTCATATGTCTATATTGCTTTTCCATTGTGCGGCGCTATGATATCATACAGGGAACCGTACGTCAAAGTATCAAGGAAAAAAATATTATGGGGACCAAATGCCAAAGTCTAAATTTCGAGAACAAAAATATTAGGACAATTGGTTCATATAATTAAGAATAGCTTTACTACAGTGCATGCTTTAGCCAGCAGATGGCAACAGAGGCACATCTGTGCTCTAGTGTGTCCTGTATTCAATGGCCATAAAGACGCAGCTGCATAGCCTCAAGGAATGACAGTCATGTTTGAGCATCGCTATACAAAAATCGTGCTGCTATATAAGACTGTACATTCCTCAGATTCCCATTCTAAGCCAGACAGCACTCACCGCTGGAGTGCCACAGAATGTCAGTGTGTCTGTCAGTCTTATAAATGCATTTCTTCTTCGGATACAGAGCACAGCTCGAGGGTTCCTTGTACTACAGTCGGCCTAGGTGGGATAAAAGGCGTGCTTCTCACGCACAGCCTTGGGTCAGTAACAGTGGGCTTGTAAGAGAGGGGTTTTTGTAAATAACTGCATGGATGAGGAATTTGGGTAAAACAAACGCGCTGCACCACCACACAGCACGTGCACAGGACAGATGCTGTGCTTAACTTGTGCCGGTGGTTGCAGGTGGTCGGCAGCGGCAGTCATGTTTCCGGCTCACGACGAATTTTTCATCATCAGACTTTATCCCAGAGCGAGAAAGGGAAAGACAGATAATAGAGCAAGAAAGAAGACGAGAATTATAGTAAAACGGCGACAAATATAAGAAAGCAGAGAGATAAAGAGAAAGGAAGTGTAGGATGGTGGAAGAAAGATATAAGGAGGAAACAGGACCGGGCAGCTTTGGTATCTGACAACTTCAACATTCGACAGGGCTTCTATGAAAACTTTAGGACCCCGCACTTTTTCTATTTTATTTATTTATTTACATACTAAGCACTGGATAGACGAGGTCATCATTCTAGGTAGCTCAGTGTTTTAAATGGAAATATAAAAGTGCAGGTACTCACTCTTTGGAGTACCTGTTTGCTCCTGAGAAGTGCTGGTACTCATCCATTAAATGTTTTGCAGCAGTACTGAGAAATGCAGGTACTCTCCCCTTCAAATTAAGGAAGTGCAGGTACTCAGTACCGGACAGTACCTGCCCATTTAAAGCACTGACGTAACTGAAATGCTAACAAGTATAGAAGACCTTAAATATGCTGGAAAGAATCTGTAGTTTCATGAAAGTAGATTTTTAATGCTTAAAACATAGGACTTAGATTTACACGGTCGCGTTACATCATCGCTCCTTCGCAAGTAACCTCAGCTCTTTGAACATGTTTACACCCTTGCATGCAATAGTGTAATTATAATACTTATAAATATTTACTACCCACAACTGCAGATACAGTAAACAAGCTACAAATCACAGCATGGACTCAGTTGACATCAAAGTCTTTACAGTAGCCTGTTTATCTGGCAGCTTGTAATTTACTTTCTAGGTACAGGTGATTTAATTGCAAAAAGGATGCCCTCAGCTTCATAGCAGCTGCATAAAAGGCCTCCCACGTCAGCTCAGAGTTGGTCGCAAGGTGACACCTGTATTCGAAAACTTGGATAGAGTAAATAGGTATACACAGCTCAATTTGTAAATAGGTACACACAGCTGAATTGAAACCTGGTGAAGTGCGACGAATACTATGAGCAACACTCTTGCAACCGACTTGGTCAATGAGGCGTCCGTCAAAATTCAACAAACCCGTTCCAGCAGTTTGAAAATGTCCTCTTCCGTGCTGATGACTGGAGACTTCCCCTTCATGAGTGTGAATGGTGGCGACAAAACCTTAGTGGGAAAGACCATCTCACAAAGAGACATCTTTGGAAGAAAGTTGGAAAATTTATTTTTGCACAGGATCACCTGCAATACTGTGGCATCTCCGGCATCCTCATGGCGAGGTGAAGAAGGATGTGGTGATGGTGGTTGAACTGTGGCGAGGAGTGAAGTGAATTTTGAGGAGTGATAAAGGGAAGGATGAAGGAACACTGGAAGAGGAGGGTGCGATTAAGTGGTTAAGGCATGTAAAGAAAATAAACTTTTAAGGATTTACTTTCAATTCTACTCCTCTCCTGGAGTTCCTGCCTATTTTCACTGGCGGTGATAGGAAAGCCCATTAGTGCTGATTTACACATTTCAATACTTTTTACTTATGCCTACTACTTCTCCTGGGGTATAGACCGTTAACCAGGACTCTCCAGCCATCTCTGTCCTGAGCTTTACTTTCAATCTGATTCCAGGTGTAACCCATCTACTTGCAGTCAGCCTCGGCGCCAGGTGTTCCTTGGCCATCCTCTTTTCCTCTTCCCTTGAGGGTTTCAGGTCAGGGCTTGCCTGGAGGTGTTTGATGCAGGATTGCGCAGGGTGTGACCTATCCAGTCCCAGCATCTTTTTCATGTTTTTTTCATGAGCAGGGAGTTGGAAAGTCTGTTGCCATAGGTTGTTGTTGCTGATGGTGTCTGTCTAGCAGATTTGGAGGATTTTCCTCAGGCAGGTGTTGATGAACATCTGGACTTTGCTGGTGGTGGTCACTGTTGTTCTTCAAGTTTCTGCTCCATACAGAAGGACTGATTTTATGTTGGTGTTAAAAAGCCTGATCTTGGTTTGCAGCGTTAGGTCCTTGGAGCTCCAGATCTTCCTTGCTTTGCCGATTCTTGCCTTGACGTAGGCATCTGTACCGCCCTCCTTGTCTATGACACTGCCCAGGTAGGTGAAGGCCTCAACCTCTCCCAGTGCATCGCATGCAAGAGTGACTGCAGCTGTGCTGACAGTGTTAGCCTTCAGGATCTTGGTTTTTCCCATGTGAATATTGAGGCTGATGTGGCTGCCACCTTGTCGCTCTTCTCTTGTAACCTCAATACTGCCTCTGTGCAAACATCAACCCAACTGTTGTGCTTCAGGGCAGGATAAGACAGTTTGGGTCAGAAGCTTGTGGCCAGAGCTGTCAATGATTGGGATGCCAAATACCAAGGATGCGTAGGTCTGTTTCCAACTCATGCCTCTTTATTCCACCAACAGAAACTCTGTCTCTTTATCTCACCCCTGTAGGTTATTTTTCAAACCTGCTTTCTCGCTATGTAACTTTTTGGCTATTTCTGTCTTCCTCCTCGCTTCCCCTGTTTTGCATTTTTCTCCCTCTTGTCTGGATCAAAGTTTATTGAAGAAACATAAGAACTGGTCCCCAAAAACGAGTGCGGATGGGCCCCACCAGCTCCAATTAAGCTCTGTCTCAATTCTTCTATTTTGAATCCTGTGCTTCCAGGTACCACTTAGGTACACATTGGTAGGAGAGGTAGCAGTCTGTACAATGCAAGTATCAAGGTGGAAAATCAACTATACAAAGGCCAGAAGCTGCTTATAAAAGCGGGGCCACCTTGTGGAGTGCTGCTAATCAATATAAGAAATGTGTCCATGATAGGAGTAGTTGACAATGTGGCTGTTGCAGAATACTGAACAAATAAAGGCAAATGCAACAGCGGCAACTGTGTGTATGGAACGTGTGAACGAATGAATGGATCAGGAGCATTTCGAGAGTCACATGCAGTGTCTGGGGTACGACGACAAGTGAAACTGGAACAGATTGGTGAGTAAATACTGAGAACAAGCATAGAAAAAATGCAAATGCACTATTTCGAAGCATAAACTTACGTTTATAGCTCATCATTATTATTCAGTTTAAAATAGTACATCTTCTGGACTGCACAGTATCTGAAGTGTGGAGTGCTGGTTGACACATTAGAACATAGCTAGGTACAGGCATTTTCACATTATATTGTTCCTGGAGAGGGCTCACTGCAAGTGGTGTGTGAATGTAGCGCCTGTGTAGGACAGACTTGTTTGGAGTGTGTGAGCTAGAAGTAGAAGGAAGTTTCATTTTAAATTTGAAAAATGCAGAATGCTAATGCTCTTCCATTTTTTCTTACTTCACTGGGGGAAGCCTAACATTAAGTGGAGAAAATGGAAGAAATTCATTGGTTAATAAGCCAGAGCGTTTGGTATCTCAACTAATTTTTAATCACAAAGAAAAAGGGGATTTGGGGTCTGAGGAGATTTAAAGACCTGTAAGGGTTAGCTCCCCATCTTAAGTATATATCACAAACAAGATACCCTCAGGTCTAAGAAACAAAAGGAACTGTCACAAGGAGCGACCTAGCCGCACATAGGTATCCCTTTAAAAGGTTGAAATCCATCACCCACCAAAGGTGGCATGCTTCATCATTGGGATTCTCCTCATGCCGTAATGCCTAGTCACGGCACGGGCTACAACCCCTTTACTGAGAGAGGGATGTTTTGTGTGGAGGAAGGAATACAAAATACCACAATGATGAGCTCAAGGTCAGTGGGGACAGCAGTGCAAAAGACAGATGTGAGAGTAAAACTAGCGCCAAGATATGTAATGTCCCTTTATTTGTGCGTCCCTGGGCCAGGATTAAAACCAGGGTACTTAATGGGAAAACATATACCCGCAGTTAGTGTCAGTATGTCGTTGACAAGTTCCCGCCTAGTCACCCTCATGTAGAGGTGTAGCAGTTTTCTTCAGGATCAACTAGTGCTGCTGCTCAAGAATGTGTAACAAATAAATTATCAAATGTGAAAAATAATTATTAATTAATCAAAGCCATCCAGTGATCCTAAGGTCGTCTTAGTTTGGTAGATTCACTGGTGGTCTCTGTTAGTCTCGGGAAGGAAGTCTCACCTCAACCTGGTATGTGGCTCAGGAAGAATCACTGCCCTGCTCATGGACGAGCTAGCCTCTGTAGCCACATCTAAGACGACCTTAGGATCACTGGATGGTTTTGTATAATTAATAATGAAGCATGCCACCTTTAGTGCATGAGGGATACCGCTGTCCGGCTAGGTTGCTCCTTGTGCCAGTTCCTCTGGTTTCTTAGACCCGAGGGTTCCTTGCTTGTGATATATACCTCAATACCTTATTATGAATCAGGTAAGGGCATTGTCGGTAGTTAAGGTAATATTTGTGTCCATAAGTTAATGCTGTTCGAACTTACATTTATGGTTCATTAATACAAAGCCTTTATTATTAGAGTGTGCGCTCTAAGGAAATGTTGAAAGCTCGGACTACACTACTACAGTGGTTCCAGTATAAAAATTTGTACACGTTTGCAAAGCTTAACAAT
Source organism: Calotriton arnoldi (assembly GCA_963921515.1). Lineage (NCBI taxonomy): Eukaryota > Metazoa > Chordata > Amphibia > Caudata > Salamandridae > Calotriton > Calotriton arnoldi. The sequence continues at coordinate 2,535,866 of CAWUFW010000707.1, forward strand.
ATAAGGCTTCGTATAACGCTCCCAGAATGCTCTCTGATTAGATGCAAATATTTGCAGAAGCTTGAAAGCAAGATTGATGATTCTTTGCTTTCAAAATAAAATGTTCACAAACAAATGCAACTTGGGGTACAAAAACTTTTTCTAAACTACTGTGAAATTTTAGGTACCATTTCTTTGAAATCTCATTTAGTAAAATATGTTGATGCATGCTAGGGAATAGCTAGTATTCAAACCCTACTATAGTATCAGCCCTGGCATAATCACAGAGGCTATAATTAGAGCTCTTATATAATGAGATTGCTGCCATAATTTGTCGCCGGACTACATGGCACCAAAGGGACAAGTAGATTTTTTTACAGGACAAGCAGATTTATGAAGCAACCTGTTCCATGGACAAGTAGATATTTTATTACACACACCTGTGAAGAAAGCAAAATCTCCCTTTTGTTACATTGTTTGGGCCTGAGGAACAAGAGGTAGTTGACCACCTTCCAGAACTCTGGCCACAGGATGCTAATGGCGTCAACGAATAGGAGATCAGTCAAAAAAAAAAAACTTGACCTGCATTATTATCAAAAGTGAGCATGATATTGGTAAATGAATGCAAAAGGATGGAGACAATGGACAAGTATATTTCAGAACAGAGGAAAATGGCTTCAACTTGTCAATTTGGGGTAGACCATGATGAAAGGATAATACACCGATTCATACTGGGGTGAATTTCAACAAGCGAAGGATGAGTTTTGGCAAAAAGATATACCAACCTTAGATTGCTAAAAGAGGACAACATTAAGGATGAAGCTGTACATCAAGTTACACCTTTAGGCAGGGCAGGGCAGGATGTCCCAGAAAGTATGTAGAGGGAAGCAAAAAAGTTAGGGCATATGGCCAACAATAAAGATTGTCCTGTGTGGAAGGAACTGTGTAAGCTGTGTGGGCGTGAAGGTCACTTTGAGAAGAACTGCAGGGGTGGACATACAGCAAAGACTATCAATGACGTATTTTTTAAAGAAAAGGAGCGAAGTACCGGCCCGCACAAACTCCTCCACTAACCCTGCTCCTCTCGCCTGTTCCAGCTCGTTAGCTTCTCCCCTCCCTCTACATACTTTCTGGGACATCCTGCCCTGCCCAGCCCAGCTCCGCCTATGTCCTTTGAAACACACTCACTGGGCACTATTAGTTATTGATCAGGGGGCCGTGATTGCTGGTGGAGTACAAAGCCTGGATTAGGGCATGCAACCTCTAATTCTCACGTGTGGGGCACATTCGCAGCTCCAATAGTGTCTACATGTCGTCTACTCATCAGGGGGAGGCCACGCCGACTCCTACATACCTCCGGGGGCCTTATTGTTCTGGGGACTGGTCCCCCGCACGCACCTGGCTGTGAGAGGTGGGGACTCTGGTTGCACAGAGGAGCGGCCTGCATTGGGTTTCGCGTCTCGGAGAGAGGAGCCATGGGGAAAGACAGACTGCAGAGGGGGGCGCAACAGACCAAGATGGACCAATATATGGCGCCCCACCGTGGACAGATTTGCCGCAAGACCCCCCACTCCTTAGCTACGGAGAATGCACAACCGGACCACACAGGGGCTCAGATCTTGAGGCCATTGAGGCCTCGACCATAGCGGTGCAAGCCTATATAGAGGCAGTGTCCCTGGATGTGGGCCTACTAAGGGTGGACCTGCGCGTGATAGCGGAGAGGTCATTGGCCACAGAGCAGACCGTCACTGAGCTGCAGACCGAGGTTTCAACATTGAAATCTACTCTCAGATCTTTCTGCAAAGACTGCAGTCCTAGAACGCAGGGCTGAAGATGCAGAAGGTTACTCTCGAAGATGTAGTCTGCGGTTCGTTGGTTTCCCAGAGGGATCCAAGGACAGACCCCTGAACGGTTCCTTGAAAATTCGGTTAGGACTGCACTCCAGGAGACCTCCCTCTCCTCTCTGTTTATGATTGAATGGGCGCATCGGGCCTTGGGACCGGCCCCCCGGTTGGTGCTACACCTCATACACTTATTGCTAAAATCCTGAACTATAGAGACCGTGACTGCATTCTCCTGGAGGTCATACGGATAGGAGACCCTGTCTTCAAAATTCACACTATCTGCATATTCCCTGACTATACGCATTTGGTACAACAGCAGAGAATGTCCTTCACTGGTGTGAAACAGAACCTGAGAGGAATGCAGTTACAATACATGTATGTTCTACCCAGCTAAACTAAAAGTTATCCACGACGGGTGCTCGCATTTCTTCTCTACCCCGAGTCGGTATGGGACTGGCTGGAGGTATGAGGTGAAGGTCAACCCCTGACCTCGAGTGGAACAGACAACAAAATTCTGAGGGTGACGGCGCTCACGAAGGATCGGCAGGCGACGAAGACATAACAGACAGTCCTCCCGTTCCTCTCAAAGGGTAGCGGTACGACAGGATGGCTCTCTAGACTTGGAGCGACTAAACTCGGACAGCGAGGACGGACACCTGTCCCGTATCGATTTAGCGCGACAGCAGACGGAGCGAGAGGAAGCCAGGGTGCTGGTGGAGGTGGTGACCACCTCCAACTCAGACACCAGTACGGCGGACATAGATGGTCCCCAGAGAGCAGGAATCGGTCTAACATGCTAAAAGGTGTATGTGCAGGGGTGTAACAAGTGTAACCCCCCTCCTCCAGGTGCATTGTGTGCCACGCGTCTATATACCCCAGACGTTTCATAACCCTCTGGATGGCAGCCATCATGTTTGGTTTAGTGTGGACTATCGGGGCTGTCTGTCCAAAGTACCATCTAGGACACAGTTGAAATCTGTCATGGTAGATGACTTAAAATCCAGCTATTGGCGCCACCTGAACATGCTTTGTAATTACAGTCATAGTACAACAGGAAATTGGTTTGAGTACGAGATTCCAGCATATGTCAAGACTAAAGCCTTCAGGCTACATCAGGACCTCAATATACCATATCAAGGAAGTGTGTTGTGGTCATGTTCTCGAGGGTCTTATGAGCCTGTGTATATTTAAACTGGGTATTTATATAAATGTTTGTTTATATGTAGTCTTAGGTGTCTTTCACGCCTTTCAGCACCCTATTTTCCAATCATTTACACTTTTTTTTTTTATTACCAGTTTTTTGCATTAAATTTCATTGTTGGGTGTTGTCCCCATGGCTCATCAAAATTAAAAAGATATTTCTATTCAATTATGTTTTAATCTCAACCTGAGCGATTTCTAACAAAGCGACAGACAACATAAGTGATCGAAGAAATGCTTTAACTGATCTGAACCACAAGCAATTGTCTAGGATCATTCTGTATAGATCGAGGCTAACCATGTACAAATAAGTAGTGGGTCACCAAGAAGCAGCAGTCTAGCAGGGGCTTATAAAATGCATCTTGTTTGAGTAGGAATTCATTTAATGCAGACATATTACATCCTTTTGGTAGTCAAGGCACTTTTGCTTTGCTACAAATTCTCCAAAGAAGATGCATATGCCAGTGGTAAAGGCCCCTCATCCATTAAAGGCCCTTAGAACAAAAAGGAGGAATAATAAGTAGCTTTTGATCTCATTGGCAGTCCCGTAAGCATGAATATGAAATGAAGCAATCCCTACCGCACCTGGAGGCTTGAGGGCCCGAGAGCAAATATTCTGCAGACATATTCTATAACAACTCATGCAACCAAATGCAAAGTACTCAGAAACCAATTCACAAAAACATTCTTGAGTATGGGAAGTAGCACTACAGGATTACTCTTTTACGTACTCTTAAACGCCTTTGTCAATCAGTTCCGAAATGTCCAATTCCCTATTAGTAAAATGCAAATAGGGTACAGTGCTTTCTATTTGTACTAACTCTATATGAAAGTTTCCTAAATATTCCAAATTCATTCCGATTTTTGATGTTTTGGGGCCAGGTCCTAAGGGCATGTAACTGCAAGTACAGGAGGGCTACTTTTTGTAATCCAAACTGCCTATGTGAATAAGCCCCTTAGTGTCAAGAACGCCTTGTCCTAGATTGAAAAGAAAACCGAAACTGCCCGGTCTTCAAAGAGGAAGTGCCTCAGGTTCAGACATCAAACCAGCAAGTCTTGCTTATATCGGCTTATAATATCGACTGCGATACCGGCCAGAGAGGGCTCATAGAGATCCGATCTTGTGGTTGCTGATTTCAAACTATGGATGTTCTACAGCTGATATTATATGTTCACCTTAGCATTACCAAGATGAGGTACTGTAAAGTACACAATTCTATTTAGGCAATGTGTGCACGCGAACTTACATGTGTGTGTACAAAAGCATGTGCGTGAAGGTAGTTCACATGCATTTTGGAGAAAAAAGGTGGAAATGAATTTCTGCAGCGTTAGGCAGTGAAGACAGAAAGGGGTGTCGAGTCTGAGGCACAAACGTTATTAGAAATAACAGGGCGAGAGTTAAAGGGACTTTGTGGAAATTAAAGACATGCACCAGTTACAATATGTGTCGAAATCAGCACTTCACACTCCCTAGTGATCTCAATCACCAGTCCCATCACCAATGCACCCACACAATTTTTAGCTAAAAGTGCAGTTGCATGACTCGTGACATGAATTAGCATACAGAACCATAAATAAAAAGTTTAACTATTAGAGTGAAAAACTTAGGACTGTAAATAAATATGACTACCTACTTCAGACTGTAGTATGGATACTGCAAAATGTGATGCTGCTCAGATCACGGGTATTGATTTACCAAAATGCTACAAGTAGCAGAAATTACATCACACACCCTTTGACTTCGCTCCATGACATCATGTGGAAGAACACTTGACAATGGCTGCCAAGTTTCCCATGTCAAAGTGTGACTAGTTTTTCCACACCAGATGCAAATTGAAAACAGTATTTTTGTTACCATTAAAAATTTTATACAGCCGGTCTATGTTCTATTAGGTCATTTCTTAAAAATCCGAATTGTAGTGGGTCACAGTCTGACCTGCCTCATGGATATTAATGAGGTAGGTCGCAAACTGCCACTCACTACGATTGGAGGCCACCAAAGGAGTAGTGGCCTGCTGGGCCAGCAGACAACAATGTCTGTGATCGTTTTTAAATAATGCAAACTTTTTTTTTTAATGCAGCCCGTTTTCAAGAAAATAGGATAGCGTTTAAAAGAAAACGTTTTCTTTTCTTTGAAAGTCTGTTTGAGAGTGGGCAGTGGCCCACTGGACCTCTGGCTACTCTTCAACAGATTTTTTTTTACGTTCACAAAGGGGAATGAGCCCCAAACTGACCCATTTCCCTTTTGCCAATGCATTACCAGCTCCTTTGAGGAAGTGCTATAGTTTCAAAGTTTAGCAATCGGATTTTGGTTGCGAAACATTAATACAAGTCATACCAGTTCGGTATTTGGAAGGGATGCCTACAACACGCTCTTTCCAGACACCAAATCAGTATCCATTTGGAAACCCATTTTAGGAGTCGGAAAAAAATTCTGACTCCTAACATGGAATTAGTACATAGGGAAAATCATTTTAACGGCTGCAAAAGCCAAATGGAGTGTTTACGACTATTAAAATACTCAGTACATCTAGCCCCAGGTTTTTCTTTGGATTCTGGGACTTGTAGTCTTGGTTTGATTGTGGGATAGACAAGACTACAAGTCCCAGAATGCAAAACAAAAACCCTGGATCTGAGTAGCTAGTCACACATGGATCAGAGAAATTTGGCGGGGTTGCTTGTCAGTCTCTTTTTCCCCCTATTTGCTTAGAGGGGGAAAGACGCAGACAACTACTGGAAACTACAGAAATTAAAACTGGGCCTTGGGCCAGTTTTACTTTATACTTTTGTCGCTTTCTTCATGAATACTCAGACGAGGGTTAGGGAGTACTGTGTCAGAAGTCACTACCCTTAGCTACTCCTAACTGTACACCTAACTGCCATCCATGGCTGATACAACTACTAAGATAGCCCAGTGGGCTTGGCATCAACTAGTAACCTGCAGGCCACAAGATTTAAATATCACGAGGACAAACTAAGGCTTTCATTTTGAATAATTAGTATAACCGAAATGAGTTACAAACCCCAAGGCTCAAGAGTCTAAAAAACATTCGTGGAATGTGCTTTACAGACAGGACATGTTATCAGGGATAAAGTGAGATCATGCGCTAAACGATTCTACACTGAACCACAAGAATTTTTGACCAATTACATTGCTCCATTTTCATGCAGAAGTTTACAAGATATTCTGATTTAGGGTCCTCTGCTGGACGCAGCAACTGCCCAAACACAGCAAACTAGTTGCTGTATTACAGACCTGGCACGAAGCTCCAAGTCATGTCATCAGGGTTTGTGCACAAGTATGTATAAGAATTCAAAGACAACGGTTGCTAGGTTATTTGGCGCACACACACACTGAGTGTACAATATCAAACATTACATTTGAGTTGAATGGTCCTTATTAAAATGCGCGGTCCTCGCGGCACAACACGGGAGTACTCTCCAAGCGGAGTTCTATATATATACGTAATTGAATACAGATCCTCAACTTGTGATGTCTACATAATGTTGGCCCTGACGAAGCCTGTTGGTGTATTAACCTTCAAAGACAAAACACGTTTCGGCTAGTGTGTGGAGAAAACAGAGAATTACTGAGTACTGTATCCAAATAAAAAACATAAGAAGACTGAACGTGAAGGAATTTACTATTGATTATTTTGGAGTGCTTGAGATCTCTTTTCATAAGTATGTATAAGTTACGTTCCTCGTTGTGTTTACCAAAGCTTCTAAGAATCGGTGCTGTGTTACTGACTCACCCAGCACTGCAAAGAATCTGTTTTCAAAAATCCTCATATAAATACGGTGGAAAACCCTACATGAGTAATGAAACGGAGGAAAAATCGTATACATAGATTAAACAGAGTTTAAAATTTTACATGCCATTACAATGACTAACATTTCCACTGAATGAGTAATTTTACATTTTAAAAATCTAGCGTTGGTGATTAAAGCCTGTACGGCTGTTCTGATATACATGCAGGGCTCGAGTCGGGGTCCCCCCACTTATTTTACCTGGAGCTCGATAACTGGAGCAAATGGAGCCACACATTCACTCTTTGGCCTCTCTGGGGCGAGATCGGAGCTCATTCAGAACGCTGCTCACGCGCTGGCTTCTCTGATGCAATCGCATCTAAGGGGTGAGCGAGGGAGGCAATGAGTCTGATGGTGCAAGCCACCTTTCGTGATGTCACTTCCTGTCGTGACGTCAGCGTCCCCCCACTTCTTTTTTTAGGACTTGTGCCCTGTATACATGTAACAAGGTGTGGCAACGTATTCCCTACTTTTTTCGAGTCCTGAAGGCACATACCTCTCATTCATCAAACACTGCTTTGATTTACTGCTATTTAAAGCAATGCATTCCTTCTGCTTTTACAGTTTCAGAGTATGAGAGCAGAGCTCTCGAGTTTCCCAGTTTCATGCAGGAGCGTCTCATCCAGTGGAAAGGTTTCCCTCTGCACCATGGAGTCTGAAGTCTATTTACGAAAACAGGATTTACATGTTCCAGAATGGAAAGAAAAAAACCTGGGCGGGTGACCTGCTCACACATAGGGCTAAGATAGGTGCGAGTGCTGCAGAAAAGCCTTGCATGTTGTTGATCAGCACATACAAAGTAATAACTGGCTTGACGCTGGACAGGAAGTGATAATGTAAAATGTGCAGCAACTGTTTCCTAAGCAAAGTTGATAAAGACCAAATAATTAAAAATATATATTTTGTATAGTGCTTCATGCCACATTTCTGCTATTTCTAAACAGTGTAAATCACACGTGTTCCTATTACCCGATTTAACGGTGCTCAACTTCTCGATCGTGGAAGGATGGAAGCCTGTAACTAGCCAGCACATTTTAATCTACCATGCTGTAACACGAACGAGCAACCACCGCTTATGGTAAGGTTGTCGTGATAACACTTTCAATAATAATCATATACACAGGGGTGCAGCTAACCAACAATATATCAACTTGGATGGCACATGGACGCACTAACATCTAAACTATACATCCAACTCCTCTCTGCCTCTGGAATACAGAGCAGCGAGCACAGTCACCGGCCCCTCTCCGTCCCATCCTCCCATTGACAGAACACTCTCCTGACCGTCCGGGCCCTCCATCTACAGAACACTAGCTTGTGATCTGGAGCCCGGCCAGCTTTTCATAGCTTGACCTTTTTTGACACGCGCCGAGTGGCCATATTTCACAAAGTCAGAGCTATGTCCAAATATGGACAACGAGCCGAGCCCGATGCGAACGCCAGGCTGCCTTAAAAAGACAATGTTTATGAGTGCGTCCGAGGCAGCCGGTGCCAAGGCGGCTCCGGTGGCGCGCGCAGGATAACGCGGGAAGAAGCGCTGCGGCTGCGCGAGCGCTCACGCGCTGAGGCCAGGGGAGGAAATGCACGTGCCACTAGGCTGGTCTGCATCAATGTCTGACGCAAAGTCTTGTACCAGGCATGAAAAGAGGCGAATGCTTCTTTCTCCAGTTGTGGTACGAATCTGCCTTTCCCCACCTCGCAACAATATTGGTCAACGGTCTCAAATTAAAATAAACATGCTCTGCATTAAATTGTGCCTTTCCATTAAAGCACTGATTTCATTAGACATCTGGGTAGCAGCTGACACCCTGGTACACAATTCCCTGCTGGCGCGCTTGCTCTCTTCTGCAAGCAAGAAATTGACCCCCTGAGCCTGGCTCAAATCCTTTCTGACCAACAACACTCAGCAAGTGAAGCAAGGCCTGCCTGCCCATCCGCAGCCTACGTCTTCTGCCCCTAAATCACGGAGTGCTGTTTGTTGGCTCAGTTTTTCCACTGTTTGTTGGCTCAGTTTTTCCAAGGACAGAACGACTTGCACTCTCTGGGGTTCCATTGGCCTTTTTTGAGAATCTTGTATGTTTTCTAACCACACTCAATTTTTGAACGAACTGCTCTGTCCTGCCCTCTCTGTAGGTAAACCAACCATGCTTCTTAAAGCGGAGTTTTCACCATCTCTGAAACCCTGAGATCTGCTCTTCTGCAAAATATCTACATCCGAAGAGCTGGGATACATTCCAACATCCATAGCTCCGTTATATAAAATCTCATTCACTGATCCAGTCATTAATTCATTCATCCATTTACCATCTGTAGTGTCCCCACTCCCTCTGCAAACCTGTGCAACATCTATATTGCCCCTCTAGCCAAGCTGGGACACAAACCTATATCCAATGTCTCTCTAACCCAGACACATGGAGGGCTGGTGGGGGTAGTGAGAGCTTGGGTAACAGGAGAGCCACTGAATATCCTTGAGGGACTGGGGTAACTGCCAGGCATCCAATGGCAGAGCTTCAGCTGGCTGAGTCCTCAGAAGCCTCTTCTTGGGAGCCTATTGTTCACAGGGCAGCAGGAGTCCTTGTGTCAGATTTATGGACTCCTTTCAATTCATAGTGTTCCGGACCAGGATCGCCATGCAAGGCAACAGGAATCATAAGTAGAAGATGCGCAGAGGATTCTAATGGGTAGGTGGGAGAATAGTTGCAAAATGTGTCTCTCACCTACAAAAAAGCTGAGGAACGGGGGGCACAGCGAATGATAAACAGTGCCTAAAAGGAACTTATTTTCTTGATAGAAGGAAAGCCAGTAAAACTAGGCAAAGTTCAAGGCATTTACAGCAATTACTTCTGGAAGAATGAGAGGAAAGTTAGAATATGCTTAAATTGGGACACCTGAAAAAAGCAGCACCCTTGTTGACTGCAGTGATCTGCAGAACGAGAGAAACGCTACCAGCAACCAGAATGTCAGATTCTTTATACCATCAGAAGTAGGGGCAAGGCTGCAAGGGGTCTGGCCCAAGTTTCCTTTGCTTAGTTGTTTGCACAATCTCCGCCTCATCCAAGCTGAGCAGATCGCCAGACAAAAGAAAGGAATATTGACAAAAGAGCAGGTCTCACGAGATTTAAGTACAAATCACCAGGGTGTCATGAATTTACATGATGTACTTGACACCACAAGACCTAAGGCGAGTGGCGAGAGGATGTAGATACAATTTAAAAGGCAGAGGAGAGGGAGGAAAGCTTTGCTGAATGCCCCAGGTTGCTCTTGTGGGAGAGGATGCAAAGGGTTGATAGGAATATCTCCTGTTTGAGACCAGCCAGAAAGAAAAGAGAATACTGAGGGCAGGTATGTACCACTTATAATGGCCCCAGGAAGAGGGTGGAGAAGGAGTGGATAGTCAATGGCATTGAAAGATGCCAACCTGTCTAAAAGTATCACGTTGTCCAAAACTTGGCATAAAACTCTAAGTGACTTAGAAGCAGGGCTACTCACCATTGAATGATCTCCGTGATCTGAGCCTCCCAGTGTGCCACAGACTCCTTCTTGTCAGCCAGGTCCCTCATCTCTTCCTCCAGCTGCCTGTTGTTGGTATTCATTTTTTCAAACATAGTTGTGATCTGTTGAAACAGGAGTTGCAAAATAGTGAATATTCATCCCAACAAAAGAAGCGAGCTAATGTAATGATTTGACAACTATTTCATACATACACTCAGAATCCGATAAAAGATTCAGAAATAAGAGCAAACACCACTCATAAAAGCAAATCATTGCGAGAATCAGCAATAGAGGCAAATACCATGCAAGCTGTCAATCAATACATTAACGTATGCAATGCAGGTAATCACCCATCATGACAACTGATACACGTGTGAGCAACAACAATGGTGGGAAGCACCTTTCATGATATCAGTCAATCCACTTGAACAATACAGACCAAACTTACACATAAAATCAATCAGCCTATGGATAAGCTTCAGTGATACAGGTAAACACTCTTCATAAAACCAATCAATAACCACTCAGTCAAGTCTTCTGTGCACACAATTACAAATGTTAAAAGGGTTAGTAGTATGAAGTTATTTAAGATGGCTGCATATCCATCATCCGTAGAAGAATGCTTTAGAGAAACATATTTAAGATTTTGATACTGTAAACAAGCACGTACTGAAAATAGCAAGTATTGCCTAAGCCAACAGGTCTGGCCTTGGCAGGCTGATGCAATGGGTATTTTTTAATGTTTTATTGCAAGCATAGGCTACGAAAATAAAAAGGAATAAAACAGAAGTAGGTCGTATGATTGCAAAAACAATTTTATATTAAAAAACCTGCAGTGATGTGGCTGGTTTACTAGGGATGTTTTTTAAACTAACAAGCCTTACACCTGCTCTCTGCATTATTTTTAATATTATTATCTGTGACAGAATAAATCACAACATTGCCAAGCACTAAACAAGCAGGCAGCTACAATTTTACAATGTTACTTTATCACTTTTTATCTGGCAGGCATGTTCCTAGGGAGCCCCCTAAGCTCTTAGTGAGTGGTAGCATACAAACGTGTGCCAGTGGAACTCACTTTTAAAAGCAGTATGAACTTTCACGGGTCTTCAGTTTAGGTCTCACAGGTTCATTAGTTTGCAAAGTCAACACCAACCAAAAATGCAGTCTAGAAAGATAACAGTATCAAAGGACACAACTGAATGGACAGATAAGGAATATTTGGGAACAAGATCTAAAACCCGGTGCAGACTCAAAGAGGACAGAGGTTTGATATTAGACCAGAGCAATCGACCACTCTTGCCTTCAAAGATTATTAACAAGTGACAGACACTTCTATACCAGAATATCACCCCAAAAGATTAAATGTGGGGCATTTACATGAAGGCCCAGTTTAGCAGCTGCAAACAACACTGTACTCACACAACACTTGGCGCCAAACTCACTGTTCAGGGTTCTTCCCCTATTCGTCTACATAACATTTACCACCCTCCGGGTGATCGTCTTCCCTTCGCTGAGGAACTATCTGACCTTCTTACACAATCCTCACTTTCCTACTCGAAAAATCTCTTCTTAGGAGATTTGAACTTCCACTGGAACAATGTTGTTGATCCCACAGTCAGCCACCTCATTAATCTTCTAGAGATCAATGACCTTATTCAACTATGTCACACTCCTACCCATACCAAAGGGGCCACTCTTGACGCCATCATTTCCAACAAGGACTTGGCCTCCCTTTCCAACATCCTCCCCATCGACTAGTCTGACCATCACCTCATTTTGTTCAAGATCAAATCCACTCCCCTCCTCCCCCCCCCCACTAAAAATTGCAAACCCATGAAATGGGCCAGAAATCTTAATCAAATTCCCCCTGGTGAACTTGAGTCTAAACTCCAAGCACAACTTCTTCTCATCCCTCTCTCCCAAGATGCCAATGAGCTCACTGAGCTTTTCAATAAGACCGTCAACGATGTCGTAGACCTATTAGCCCCGCCCAAACTAAAAAACAAAGAAATATCCCATCCAAATCTTGGTTCAACTCAGATCTCAATAACAAAAGACGCTCACTTAGACTGACGGAAAGAACATGGAGACAACACCCCTCCCCCTCCCATCTAGCCCTCCTCCAAGCCGCTAGATCTACTTATAAGAAACACATCTTCAATTAAAAGGCTACCTTCTTCCGAACACAACTCGATCGTGCCAAAAATAGACCCAGAGAACTGTTTAACATAGTTCGAAAACAAACATCTTCAGTCCCCCTTAAACTGACAGCCTCAACAGACAGATGTGAGGAAATTGCTAACTTCTTCTCGGATAAAATCGCTAAAATAGATCAATCCTTCCATCTAACTCAGGTCCCACCCAATACCCCATTCGCAGCTGACATTATCTTTGACGTTCCTCCCTTGTTGACTCTACCTCCTGATTCTTCCTCTCACCCACACGTTACAACCCCTCCTGAATCCAGCCTTCCCAACTTACAGCTGAAAAACAATGCTTCCTGGCTTAATTTCCACCCCGTGACTGAGCTCGAAGTCTTCAACATCATTGCCAAACTAAAGCCGTCCTCTCACACCAAAGACCCTCTCCCCTCTAACCTTGTCCAAGATCTAAACCACATTATTGCCCCTTACTGGACTAATATCATCAACCCCCCCTTTCCACAGGATGTGTCCCTGACTCCCTCCAACTCGGACAAATCACTCCTATTCTTAAAAACCTCACTGCTGACCCTAATGACCCGAACAATCTCAGCCCTATATCTAACCTCCCACTTCTTTCCAAAGCCCTTGAAAAATGTGCTTTGCTCCAATTGGATAAACACATTAACAATTTCAATTTACTTGACTCCTGGCAATCCGGCTTCAGAAAAGGCTGCAGCACTGAAACCGCCATGCTTAATATAGTTGATGACATCCATTGTTCCCTTGACAATGGTGAGTCCTGCCTACTCATTCTCCTCGACCTCTCTGCTGCCTTTGATACAGTCAACCACAACTCCCTACTTAACTCTCTCAAGACTCGTTTCGGCCTTAACGGTCTTGTCTTCAAATGGTTCGCCTCTTATCTCCAACACAGAACACAACAAATCAAAATCAATGACTGCCTCTCAAACCCTTCACCTGTCTCACTAGGTGTCCCTCAAAGCTCAATTCTCTCCCCCTCTCTCTTTAACCTCTTTATGGAACCCCTCACCTTCATTCTGAAACAAGCTGGACTCAATTATCACCTCTATGCTGATGACATCCAACTTTGCTATAAGATTAGGTCCCACTCTGACATACTTCATCTCAACAATACACTGAGCAAGATCCAATCCTGGTTCTACTCCAATCATCTCAAACTAAACCCAAAAAACACTGAAGTCATCCTCTTCTCTACAAAAAACAACAGGCTCCCCATTCAATCCTGGATCTCTGACCTTAATGCCCTCAACTGTTCGCTCTCCTTATCCAATTCAGTGAAATCACTTGGTATCACCATTGATAAAAACCTAACTCTTATCGATCACATTAAAAAAACTCAGCTAAAGGAGCTCTCTTCACTCTCCGTCATCTCAAGAAAATCAAACCCTTCATTCCTTCTGAAGACTTCAAATGGATTGTCCAATCTCTAGTACTCTCTAAAATTGACTATGGTAACGCTATCCTCACAGGTACCCCTAAAGTACACTTAGCCCCCCTCAGATCTGTGCTCCACTTAGCGGCCAGGCTAATCACTGACTATAAACGTTCTGACCACATCTCCCCAGCCCTTAAGGCCCTTAATTGGCTGCCCGTTGAAGGCAGATCCTCCTACAAGTCAGCATGCATTACGCATAAAGCTCTCCACCAAAATACCCCGTTGTACCTCACTAACAAACTCAAAAAAGCGGGCTGCTCCAGACCGATGAGAAGCACTAACGCCCTCCTCCTCGTCCCCCCCTTGTCAAAAAAGAAAACCACACAATCACGCTCCTTCTCCGGCAATGCACCGAACATCTGGAATGCTCTCCCCAAGGACCTGCGATGTAACCCCTCCTACCTCAGCTTTAAGAAAAAGACCTCAAACATCACCTTCTCAGGAAGTATTGGGGTCCATAACCTTGCCTATGATCCTACACTCTGCTTCCCCCGTCTTGATTCTCCTTACCTCATTCCTATCTCTCACCGCTCCCCCTCTTTTTATCTTTCACCCTGTTCACTCTCTCCCTACACCCCTCTCTCCCCTCTACTCCATCTACTACCCCTACCCCTCTCCTCCAAAAATTTCTCTCTGTCTACCTTTCCTCCTCTTCCCCAATTTGGTTCCTACCCACCTATTCTTATCTAATTACTCCTCACCCGCAGCCCAGCCCAGAATCTTTTTTCTCCCACCTTCACTCTGTACTTAACTTTACCTGCGCTTCTTGTCACTGTTTAAAATAGCCCTCTGTGAGCGCCTTTTCATGTATATTGCTCTTTGCCCATTTTTGTTTAATTAATTTGTTTTAATATTACCTGTCTGAATGCTCTGCTATTGAACAACTGTTCCTTGTCCAGTAATTTTTTATGCACATGTAAAGCGCTCTGATACCCCCGGGTCAAGCCAGCGCTATATAAAACCTTTCAAATAAATAAATAACAACATTAGTGGTATAAAGAGTTCCTCAATAACAAATATAAACTCTTTCCTATTTGTAGCAGTAGTGTTTTGACTGACTACTCTCTCTCTCCTTCTCGATAACATTGAACACTTCAAGCGAAAGATTGCATTTATTTCCTTACAGCCTTTGCAGAGCCAGATCCAAAACATGAGATTTTATACTGTAAAGACCCCATGACCGGAGAGCATGCCTAGGTTTCGTTGGGGGCGCCAGGATCATTGGTTGAATATCTGAACCTAGAAACACTGAAGCCTGTTTCGTTGGTCAGGAACACGATCTGTAACTTAGCTTTTGGTTTCTGGATCTCGGTTTGCACCAGAGATGCAACACCATCAGCCACTCAAAACAGAGACAGTCGGAGATGTCCTTGATTGGTCCCTCTCGACAGCGGCACAATGACAATCCCTTCTTGTACCGATGTGTCAATGTCTACTAGTAACATTTCCCTCCCCCCCCCCACCCCATCGGCTGATGCTCAGTAAATCTGCCTCAGCCTGGTTACAAATCCATGCATGTCTCTAGTCAGCCCTGCAGGCCACCTCCCTAGAAGTACAATTTGGTTTGGGTAAGTGTGAGACACAGGATTACACCACAGAGACCAGGAATCAAAATGGCACATTAAGACTGAAAAACGTTAGTGTGTTAATTAACATTATGGTGTTTGACACTGAAATACATCAATACCTTCCTAGAACAGACTGTTTAAACTCATTCTTGGGAGAGTTTGCAGATTCCTGCTCAGGCTGTCAGCTGAGTCCCTCTACCCATCAGATGACTAAACAAAAGGGGCACATACTGGTCCCTGTGACTCTGATATCCTTGTTCACACAGAGCATTGTTTTTGTGTTGTCAGAGAATCAAAAACATCCGTACTCTGCCCATGGAGTGTAAACACAAAAGAAGCATTGGCAAAGCCACTAGCTCTGGGTTTTCTGTGCTAACATACATGGTTAGCACATTACAGCAAGGCACGGAGGGAGCCAACAGGAGCAGACAGAGAGGGATATAGTTGTAAAATAGTCCCTCATACAGATTGATGCAAGCACCTGAGTGAAGGCAGAAGGATACACTCAGATATCCCATAGCTTTAGGTGAGTCATGAAAACTCCACTGGGCCAGGCCAAAGGGTGATTGACAAAGTCTAAAGTCAATGGCTGAAAGAAGTTGATCAAAGAAAGCCAATGGCTGAAAGAGGTGGGTCCAAAGCCTGCTCAGTATACATGGTTAGCAATAGGTCTTCTTGACAGCTGTGAGGTCAAAATTCAGACCTAAAATGCCAAACATAAGGCCTAAAGTCCTTTAAGACTGGTGTGCATGCTCCACTAGTTATCCTAAGTCACATTGAGAAACATTTGTCAGGGGGGCGCAGACAAGACGCCGAATATGGCGGCTGCTCTCTTCTAAGCTCCATCACCACGTTGTGCGAATCCATTTCCAGATGAGGTACCGGGCAGCCATCGATGATTACTGGAGCCAAGTGTGAACACACTGTGCCACTCCAGCTGCCAGGAGGGACAAGAAGCGGCTGGGCTGCCCGGGCGGCCTAGTTGAGGCGGAGCCAGAGCGCATGGACTGCAGGGCGCGGCCTTACCTAACAGAAGTGCGTCCCTGGAGCTTGATGCCCGGCGCCGCTATGGCTGGTGGTGACGCTGGAGGCGGTAGTGGGACGGGGCAGGTGGTGACACCGGAGGCGGCGGTGGGTCCGCGAAAAGAGGGCACTGCTGCGATGCAGAGGACGGGAAAACCCCGGGACAGCGGAGAGGCTCCCCCTGCTCTGTCGAGCAATGGGGGGGGGGGTCGGCTCCGGTCGGGAGGATGCACTCTGGGGCACACAACACCCTTGAGGAGGGGCGCCCAGCTGCGTGTTGGCCTGGGTGCCCAAACGATTGGAGCCAGCGACCGTGGATGGTGGCGGCGGCCTGCCCGGTGTTGTTTCTCCCCTCCGCCTGCCGAGGATGCCCGCGGTGAGGAGTGACTGAATCATCCAGGCGAGGCCTAGCTGAAGTGGAATAGCTTGTCGGGGGCTCGTGGCCTACCTTGTGCACGGTGTGCACCTGACGCTGTGGCGGTCCTAACAGGAACAGTGGAGGACCCGCAAGCCAGAGCCATGACTTCAGGGAGCAACAGGCTCTGGGGGCTGCAGCAAGGCCTCCACTACATCATAGGGCTCTGGTGGATGTCGTCACCAGGCTCTATTAGAGAGGACACATCCAGGGGTGTGGGTGCACGAGGGGAGGGGGCACTTCAGCCTGCCACACTGAGTGACCTGGGAGTTTAAGAACAACAGTCGTGGACGGTGGGGATTTGCCCAGGTGAACCCCTCTCCCCCGCCCCAGTGCGAAGGAGAACTCAAGGTTGATCTGCGGCTTGGGGCTGGACAAAAGCCTGTCAGCATCTTTGGCTGTGGTGGGCGCCGGCCACTGGCTCCAACCGGTAGGCCACGCCGCTGGGGGGCCTGGATACTCCTGAGAGGGATCCGCACTGGCCCGCAAGCCTGTACCTTTGGTGGGAGGGTCCCTGTGCTTCATTCTGTAGGGCTGGGCCTGCAGAGCTGGACTGAACAACACAGCCTCTTGGCCCCCTGCCTAGGTTGTGGCGGGACCCTCGCCGTGGAGCGATCCATGAGGGGTAAGGGAGGGACTGCCAGGCACCTGGCCCGAGTGTGGGTGCCCGCCCTCTGCACCTCAGGGGCACACAATGGGGAAGGACAAACTGCCGGGGGCCAGGCCTCCCAGGGCCGGTTAGACAAAGACAAGTAACCTGCGGGGCCCTCTGACAAAGAGCCAAAACTGGTGCCTGCTCTGGTTCTGCAGGACCCCTCGGCCCCCATTCAACAAGAGATTCACAAGCTGCGCTTCTCCCTGAAGGGGAAAATGGGCGACTTTAAGGTGAATGAATCTCTGTTGAGGCAGGATCTAGGCAACACAACCGCTAGGGTGGCAGGAACAGAGGGTAGAATATCCACGGCAGAGGATATGTACCCGGAAATGTGGACCACAGTTGCCGGTCTACAAAAAACAGTGCAACAGCACCAGCTGCGGGCTGAGGACGCGGAGGGTCGCTCTCAACGCAACCACATATGCATCGTGGGGGTCCTGGAGGGTATGGAGGGGTTATCCCCCACTACATTTGTGAGTACATGGCTTACCTCCTACTCTGCAGTGGCGAGAGCTCGCTGATCCTTGATGCAGTGGCCTCCACCGGGGGCATCCCTTGCTCCATCATCGCCCGCTTCTTCAATTTTGCCAACCACTATGCGATCCTACAAGCCTTGAGGTGACACGAGATGCTGACCTGCGATTCTACATGGGTGTCAATCTTCCTGGATTACACCCTTAAGGTCCAACAACGGAGGCATTCCTTCCTGGCCGTCAAATAGAAGTTGAGTCCTACAACTCAAATACATGTTGCTATTCCAAGCGACCTCAAAGTCATCTTTCAAGACAAAACTTTCTTTTTTGACTCACCTGAAGCGGCTTGGTTGCAGTTGGAGGAAAGAACTCCCCTCCTAGGGAAGGGCCTCCGGCCTCGCACCAACAACACAACACCGCAGGATCAGGTCAGGGTTGGAGGCAGCTGCCACGCCAGTCCTGGCTCACTTGCAGGCAGAAACACTCTGCTACGGATCTAGCGGACCTACTGCGCTCCTGCCGCTCAAGGTCCTTGGACCACACCTGTGACCTTCCAGGTTTAGAGGGAGACTTAGAGCTCTTGGATGGACTAAACACTTGGGGGCCGATTCCGATCTCGGCCGGTAGTGCTCCGAATCGGATTCGGATTCACCGGATCCGATTCGGAGCCCTGTTTACCGACCGAATCGTACGCGGGTCCGGCCGAGCGAGTACGATGCAAGCACCCGCGAAATCGCCGACCGACTCGAACGCGGCTTCAACACGCTCCGACCGACTCGCATGGACACGACTCGCACCGCGCTATGGAGACGTTTCTCGGCCGGGTAAGTACGATGCGCGCCGCGAGCAGTCCGATCGACTCGCGCCGTCCGGCTCGAAAAAGCTGTCGGAGCCGGACTTTGGGGGTCCGCGTCGGACCCCCCTGTACGCGTAGGCGCGCGAGTCGCACACAGGGGGGACCCATGGGTCCCCCCTACCTGTGCATGTACGCCGCGATGCGCATGGACGCTTACACGCTGTAGGGGGCGCCCTTGACCGCCTCGCACCCATTGAGTCAGTGGGAGCCCGCGTACGCGTTATACGACAGGCTCCCATTGACTTCAATAGGAGTCCGACCGACTCGAGTCCGATAGCATGCGTGCGCATCGTACTCGTTCGGTCGGACTGCTAGGGTCCGATTCGGTCGGAAATCTCTCCGGGTCCGGCTCGGTCGGGGAGATTTCCGGCCGAGATCGGAATTGGCCCCTTAATGCGTGAAACACCACTGTGGCATGGAAGTTGGTTGCCACAAGTTGCATCCGTGAAAAGTTTTAAACCCAAGGATGTAACAGGTATCTCGAAACTAGGAGATGTCCTGTTGGGTCTAACATTTAAATTCTTCCAAGAATTGCAGGCGGAATATGACCTAAATCGCTCACAATTGTTTCAGTACCTATAATTGCGTCATGCCCTCATCCCATACATTTAAGGGCTCACAGACCTACCAGGTCATAGTCCTCTCGGGGCAAAAATTCTCCCGGATGAGCTGCCCAGACACAAAATATCACAAGTATATTGTTCACTAGTGGTTAATAGACGTCACTCCTTCAATCGCCTCCTGTAGGCGTGGACGGAAGACTTGGGGCAACTTACTGATGGTGACTGGAGGGAGGCATGTGCCCCACCTCATGAGGCGGCGATTGCCTGAAGGTTCCGCTTAATACAATGGAAATACCAAACACAGGACATGTTATATATGAGACTGGTTATGGAGAATGAGTGTTGTGGCCTTGCCGACCTGCTTGCGATGTATGATCAACGAGACAATTTCCTACATACGATCTGGTTGTGCATGAAGCTGACCCCATTCTGGGAGGGGGTGTTGGGAGTGCCTAGAATGTGTACTGGGATGGATGCCACCCGAGCTCCCAAATTTGCTCTCCTCCATGTCACAGAAGAAATCGATACTGATAGATACCGTACAGCGTTACCATGGCGGGTTCTGGTGGTGGATAAAAGGGATATCGCCAGGGTCTGGAAGGACAACGCTCCCCCATCATTAGAGAGGTGGAAATCTGAGCTAGACCGTAGCATGAGCTTAGAGATCCCTATCAACAAGGATAAGATTGCCCATTCAAACACTATAAGATATGGGTGATCTGGAGGAGGTATCGGGGCATAGCCCTCCAAAGGACCAAGAATCCACGTCATGTACTGAATGATGAAGTTCGGTCTTACATGGGTAGGACAAGAGCAGGAGCCCAGGAGGGAATGGGAACAGGCCAAGGTGGATTGTAATGTCAACCTGAAATCGGAGACGGGGGAGCTATGTTCGTTGTCATATTAGTCAATGCTCATTCAGCAACTTTTAACCAAGGGCTCAGTAGGCATGGCATACATATGTTGGGTCTTAAGGTTATCTCTGCACATGTCTGGTGTATTGTTTTTGACAAAAAACCTATAGCAAGTGTTATAAAAAAAAAGTCATTTGTCATTCTTAAACCAGCTTTAAAGCAAAACCTGAAAACAACTGTTAAATATTGGCATTATAAATCTATTTTCAGGAAGGAGAAAATAATATGTTATCTCTAAATATATATAATTTACCTTTTTAAAATGTTATGGACTTTTAAGGTACCAACGGACAACACAATGCATACATAAAAGAGATAGGCAGGGTCGGTGGGTTGGTAGAAGGAGGGAATAAGAATGGCTAAAGGGCAGAAATGCAAGGCCCATTTACATACATATTTCTTTTTACACACAGCTCTTACTGCATGCCTCAGTCTGTAATTCACTGCTTTGGGAACATTTTGATGTTAAAATGGTACAGGTGAACTATGGACATCTAACTTGAAACTGTCAAAAGACTTCATATTGGCCGAATCTGCTTTATACAGAACAATCAATGCTCTTATACAGTGCACTAATAGACTCCAAAGTCCATTACCTAAAACTCAGCATATTCCTTGTTTATTGCCCATGTGGACTGTGTCACATTGTGACATGATCAGAAGAATGAAAGGCCGAGACTGTCCGGTTTATATTATAGCCAGAGATTCAGTTACCATGGAAGCTGCACTAATTCTGCATATGTGTTTCTAAACAACTTAGCAACATCACAAAACAGAACCTAATAAAACACATACCAAAGAACCAGCCCAGATAATCATGGACAGTATTGCAATAAAAAATAAAAAGTTAGTTTTTGTGCCAATTTCAACACTGCACATTTCAATATCAAGTTTTCAGAATCCAATTAGATTTATTATGTAGTTTAGTTCTTTGGCAGGAAACTACATTGTTTCATTTACTTTCTACAATGCCTACTACATGCATTTTGGAACATGGAAAGATGAATTACAGATGCTGTGTTTTGACCTCTTAATGGTACATACAAGGTGCCTGATTTTAAGTTGGCCTGAGTTTTCCAACACCTACGAAGATCCCTGTTTGCGCATGGGTCGAATTCTGAGTTGGCCAGAGTTTACCACACTTAGTAATTACTGGGGGCAATAAAGTCTGCACCCCTTTGTTAGATTTTGGTAGGTCAAACTTTTTTTTTTAACAATTTATTTATTTGCATTTTCATATTAATAACATTTGCAGGATACTGTACATAATCCCTTATACAAAGCTTCTTTACACAAACACATTCATTAACAAAAAACTTTAGGACAGTCAGATTACATCAGTCATATAAATTCAGTTCTGGACAGCAATAGCACTGATATCGGATACAATCTTTTGAATCCCCATAGTTGGTCACCTGTTGCGAAGTTAAGACCATTTACCCAGCACAATTTGTCATTGGTTTATTTCTACCTTGGGGGACTGGAATCAATAGTGCCGATGGCCTGTGTATCTAAGTTACCATCGTCTGAGTCTTGTGCCCTTAACCACTCCAACATGTGGTTCCAAATGTCTTTGGGCCTGGACGCTGCGGGGAGAGTTCCCAGAATAACGATAGTTTCCGGAGGCTCGCTGGAGTGTCTTTAAAGAATCCCAGCAGACCTAGCTGCGGGGTGGGGATGGTTGGTGTATTTATGATTTCGCCGATGATACGCAAGACCTCTATCCAGTACTTAGCTATGGGGCAATCCCATGCAACATGCAGGAATGTTGCAGAGGTCGCATTGCATCTCCAACAATTATCTGTGGGCCTCAGACCCATACGGTGTAGCTGGGAGGGGGTGCGATAAAACCTGTGGAGATATTTAAAATGAATTAAGCGTAATTTATAGTTAGGGGAAAGCATCTTTAATTGGGCACAACAATACTTCCACTGTTCTGTTGTGATTTGGGGGTCTAGTTCAGAGTTTCAGAGCGCGAGCGACTTGGGCTTCACCGCCGCGGCAGTGAATGAATGAAACAACATTTGTAAAGCGCATGGCTACCCGGAGGCATCCCAGCGCTGAGCAGGGCAGCTGAAACCACTCCGGGGTTATTTGGGAAAGAGCCATGTTTTCAGAGCTTTACGGAAGGCCAGG
Source organism: Calotriton arnoldi (assembly GCA_963921515.1). Lineage (NCBI taxonomy): Eukaryota > Metazoa > Chordata > Amphibia > Caudata > Salamandridae > Calotriton > Calotriton arnoldi. Next base: position 2,558,418 of record CAWUFW010000707.1, read on the forward strand.
TGATTGGGTTCCTTTCGTACCTGAAGAGGGAGGGAATTCCAGAGTTTGGCAGCATTATTCGAGAAGAGCCGACCACCACTTCTAGCCCTGTTGATTCTGGGGACCAAAGCCAGGTGGAGCTCATCTGAGCGCAGCCGCCTGTTAGCTCGATAGGGCTGGACCAGGGAAGATATGATGGCAGGTCCTTTCCCTCTGATCAACTTGTGGGTAATACACAAGGCCTTAAAAAAGACTCTCTCCTGGACCGGGTGCCAATGGAGAGACTTCAAGGCTGGTTTAGCCGATTGCCGACTCGGGATCCCCAAGAGAAGGCTTGTGGCACAATTCTGCACAGTTTGAAGCTTTGCCAGGACTGAACATGGGGTGCCCAAATAAAGGGCGTTTCCGTAGTCCAGGCGCGATAAAATAAGCGCCTGGATCATGAGCTTTCTTGCTTGAAACGGTAGCAGAGGGAGCACTTTGCAAAGCATTCTTAGCATACCAAAGCAAGAAGCCACAACCTTCCTGGCTTGGGTTTCAAAGCTGAGGTTTGAATCAAGCCAGAAACCTAAGCTCTTTATCTCTGGCTTAGGGGTGGGCGGAAGGCCCATTCACACCGGCCACATGGTGTCAGCCTCAAAGAGGGAGGGATTGCCGAGGAACATGAGCTCGGTCTTATCACCGTTCAATTTGAGGTGTGATTGTTTCATCCATCTTGTTACCTCTTCGAGGCAAGGACGGAGACAGGCCCTGTCGGCATGGTTCAGAGCGACAACCAATTGGGTGTCGTCTGCATATGTGACGATATGCACCCCAAAAGGAAGAACGATGTTGGCAAGAGGGGCCATATAAGCATTAAAAAGAGTAGGGCTCAGAGACGACCCCTGCGGGACCCCACAATGTAGGGGCAGAGGGTCTGAAATGGCCTCACCCTCAAAGACTTGGAAGGATCTATCCTCCAGGAACGATTGAAGCCAGGTCAGAGCGACTCCCGACACACCCAGGCTTCTGAGTCGTTCGACCAAGATACGGTGGCTAACCATATCAAAGGCTGCACTAAGGTCTAAAAGAATCCCCACCAAAGAGCCTCCTGCATCGAGGATTTTCCTGGAGTCTTCGATGACTGCTAGTAGGGCCGTTTCTGTTCCTTGACCCGGGCGAAAGCCCGTTTGAGAGGAATGCAGAAGATTAGAAGCCTCTAGGTGTCTAGATAGCACTGAGTTGACATGCTTCTCCGTGATTTTGCTGATCCCTGGAAGGAGCGAGATGGGCCTGTAATTACCAAGGCAATCAGGGTCGAGGCTAGGTTTTTTCAGTAGGGGTTTCACCATAGCCTTTTTCCATAGCGGAGGGACCACACCGGCGGATAGTGAGGAATTAATCAGGTCCAAAATAAAAGGACTAACTGATTCAGCCACTAATTTCAAGATTTTGGGTGGGGCGGGGTCCACTTTTTACAAGTGCAGAGGTTATCTGGAGAGTATCATCATTCATTAAGGGGAAAGCTTCCAGCGGTTGTTCCCTGCTCCAAGAGCTAACAACCTCTGGGTGGGGACTAGTATGATAGTCCTTCGAGGTGAAAGCACAACATATTGTTTGAATCTTGTTATAAAAACACTCAGCGAGTTCGTTGCAGCGATGATTTGTTGCCTCGAGAGTATCAGGGGGAGTGGGGGCTTTCAAGAGTTTCTTTGCGATGCGGAATGTTTCACGAGGGGAGTTGGCTGCCAGGGAGATTTTTTCCTCGTAATAGCAGGTTTGAGCCTTTTTAATTTCCATCTTGTAAACTTTAATAGCCTCCCTGTAGTCCATTTTCTTGCTTGGGGAAAACTCTTTTCTCCAAATTCTCTCAGTTTTTTTGCATATCTGCTTGAGTTCTTGAAGTTTGGGGGTATACCAGGCCGTTCTGTTGGACCCAATATGCGCCTGGGTGGTCTTCTTTGGGAGGACCTGGTCTAGTGTCCCCTCCATCCAGCTATTAAATCGTGCGTTGGCCAGTATGGGGTCGGGGTGTGAGGGTGGCTTAGACTTTTCTAAGGCAGAGACCCACTTTTCTAAAGAAAGTTTTGGCCAACTGCGTGCCGTTATTTGAGTTTGCCGGGTCGGAGGGGTGATTTGGGAGGGGGACCAGCAAAAAGGAATCAAGGAATGGTCTGACCAAGGAATAGAAATTGGTTCCTGACAGAGTAACTCCTCTACGTTGGAGAATATGGGGTCGAGGAGGTGTCCTTTCGTGTGTGTTGCATGAGACACCTTCTGTGTGAGTTGGAGAGCTGCAAGATCATGGGAAAGCTCAGTTGCGGTAGTTGATGTAGAATTAAAGTGAATGTTAAAATCGCCTAGAAGAGTAAAATTCGAGGCAGGTCCTGCTAGTTCTGCAACTATTTCTGGTAATAATTTATGAAATTGACCCATGGGTCCCGGGGGTCGATAAACTAAAATACCTGAAAGGGAGAGCGTGGGAGAGAATCCTATTGAGAACTGGAGGTTCTCACAGTCAGGCAGAGGGCTCCAGAGAGTTCGGCAAATGAGGTGATTTTTATAGATGATAGCGATTCCTCCTCCTCTGCCTGAGTTCTTGTCCAGCCTTTGCAATACGTAGTCGGTAGGGAGAGTTGGGACGATGTCGGGGTCAGAGCACGCATTCGTCCAAGTCTCAGTGAGAAATAAAACATCAGGGCTTTCATCCATTAAAAGCATGAACAGCTCTGTAGCATGCTTAGGCAAGGATCTGCAGTTAAGCAGTAACAATTTGAAGTGTTTGACAGACGGGCGTGCAGAGGGAGAGGTAAGCGAGTGCGACCAGAGCTTGAATGTGCAGTGCTCACAACTTGAGACTAGGCTACTAGGGTTAATAAAGTGGTTGCAGTTCGGTCTGTAGACTGAATTTAGTTGTTTTAATTGCTCCGCACTATAAACGTATCTATCTGGATTGGGAGGAGCAGGGTGTCTGGCCCCTGGCCCCGTCTGGACGCGGACGGGCGCAGACAGGCTTGCCTTTGTATGACTGACATAGCGCCACCGAAAGCGGAACCGGAGCCGCTCTGTCTAGTTCAACGGCTACGTGCGGCTGGAAAGGTGTGGGGTGAAGCCAATAGTGTAGGAATTGAGCCTGAGCACAATAAGCAGAGAGAGGAAAGGCTGGAGCCCCCAGGCCCCCCTGGGCCAAGGAGAGGGTTAGGAGCTCCCATGAAATCCTGGCTTGCTTTCCTGCCCACATCAGAGATATCATCAATGACCGTAAAGTTTTAAAAAAGGCATTTGTGAGGGGGATATTATTGAATAAATATAAAAATTTAGGGAGGACAATCATTTTTGCAATGGCAACACGCCCAGCTAGTGAAATCGGGAGGCGGGACCAAGTCTTAATTTTGCTTTCCAACCAAGACACTGCTTTGCCATAATTTTCGCTCCAGAGTTCCTGAGTGGTTTGGCACAACCAGATCCCTAGGTAACGAGTCGGGCCGGTTGCCCATTGAAGAGGGTAGTCTAATGAGTAGGGAGTAGTGCTTGGGGTTAAAGGGAACAAGACCGACTTAGCCCAATTGATTTGAATCCCTGACAATCCACCGAATTTAAGGATTTCACGTATTACCGGGTTGAGATTTGTCTCAGGATTGTTAATGTATAAGGTAATATCGTCCGCATATAATGAAACTGATACCACGTGTAGTAAAGCCCAGTCCCCTTGCTGCATGATGTTGTCCGAGTGCTGCCGCCAGAGGCTCCATGGCTATCGCGAATAGCAATGGGGATAGGGGGCACTCTTGTCTAGTACCCCGGGTGATGGATAATGAGGGTGAGATCAGGCCGTTTATTCTGAGTCTGGCTGTGGGAGCGGTGTATAGTATTTTTAACTGGCCTATGAAGATAGGGCTTATCCCCAGTCTGGTAAGTATCGCAAATAAATATTGCCATTCGAGAGAATCAAAGGCCTTCGTTGCATCCAAGAGGGCCGCTAATGCAGGTAGCTGCGGGTGTAAGTAATGCAGTATCGCAAAGAATGTACGAAGGTTCTGTGAAGTTGACCTTCCCGGAATAAAGCCAGATTGATTTAATAGGGAGAGAGGGCGGTATGAGTTCTTATCTTCGGGGGTTTCCCAGGTTTTAACAAAGATAATATTATGGCTTCTCTCATGGTGGGCGGGAACATCCCCGACTCCTGTGCCTCCTCATATAGTTGTAATAATTGCAGTGCTAGTAGATCAGCGTAGGCCTTATAGAAAGCCGCTGATAGCCCGTCTGAGTCCGGTGCTTTACCTGAAGGGAGGCTATTTATCACCTGCGTAATATCTTCCACCGTGAAGGGCTCATCTAAATAGGCCCTGTGACCGTCACCCAGCCATAGTGATTCGAGAGTGTCAAAATAGTCCTGTAACTCTTCAGGAGCAGGCTGCGCCAAGGATTTGTAAAGTGCAGAGTAGTGGTTGGTGAATTGATCCATTATGCCCTGAGGATCCCTAACTGTACCGTGATTGTCATCAAGGATTTCGGTTATAAATAGGTCTGTGACATGGGTGCGTAGAGCATTTGCCTGAGTTCTGCCCGGCTTATCGCCCTCACCGTACCTGTGAGCGTACTTCCCTAGAAATTTCACCTCCCTGTCCGCTTCTTCTTCATATTCAATAATTTTCGCTTTGATGTCCCTCAACCTCTGTAAATTCCCAGGGGTGTAGTATTGCAATTCTAGGTCTTGAATATGTGTCTCTAACTTGCTAAGTGTTAGCCTTATTGATTTTAGAACCCCAGCCTGCCTTGAGATACATTTCCCACGAATAACCACCTTAAATGCCTCCCACAATGAGGCTTGTGTTTGCACTGAGCCCGTGTTGATAGAGAAATACTCCGTTATATCCTCTCTTATCCCCTCTTTGAATAGGTTATCCATAAGAGCGTGTGGTGATAGTCTTTGGTAGGTCAAACTTGGCAGAATTTAACATAGGAAGAGAATGCAGTATTTACTGTGGCACGTGGATTTGGTGCAGTAAGCTCTAAAATCTGCATGTTATAACACAAAAATTCTAAATCAGTGCAATTTATTGCACATGAAAATTTCAAATCATGTGAACTCAGAAGGTGTGATAAGTAGCACCTGTGCGTCCATGGCACTTGTCATCAGGGTTTAGAAGTCAGCCTATCCTAGAGCAAAATATGGCCGCATTTAATATTCAGTATGTAAAATGACATACAGAAGACAAAAAACTGCCTAATTATTATTCATCGCAGTATACATAAGTGGAAAATGTACTCAACGGCTAAGAATCTCCACTGCCTTATACCCCGGGATAACTTGTGATCTAAATAACGAAGATGTCGCTAACGTCAACTCAAAACTCACCTTGTCTAGCTCGTTCGACAGCTTTTTATTTTCTTCGGCGAGCAGGCCCTTTTCTCGCTCGTATTTCTGCCTAAACTCAGCTTCAAACTCTTCTCTTTCACTTTGGCTAAAATGAAACAATGCAAAAAGTTTAGCAAATGAAAGCATATGTGCAAAAGTCCTGCCTGACATTTTCATGCATATAAGAAAAGCTATTTTCTCAATTAGCATTCCTCTGCTAATGCCCTTTTCAAATCACTCAAGCCCTGCAACAACCCAATGCGATGTTCAGTGCAGCACATAGAGTAGGTACCCATTTGTTGTTGGCTTTACAATTGTTAATATGGTTTAAAATTTATTAAAAGCAGTACAGATAACATCCGTGAACTATGAGTTCAAAGTGATAAAATGTAGTCATTTCCGACAGCAAGACTAGTCTCAGAACTGTTGGAATGCTCCCAGCTGATGATGTCCTTTGGCCCAAGGCAACAGCAGCCAATTGGCATACGCCAGGCTCTTTGTCCAGCAATCCTCTAAGGCATCTCATTGTCGAAGGTCCGCTATCATAACATGTGTCTTTGTAAAGCACACTTTACCTCTTAGGATATCCTGGGCCTGGACAATAGATGTTTATTATTATTGAAATCAATAATACCCATTTTATTGTTCTCAGAAGGACAAAAAGCTCAGTGAACCTGCTGAGATTCGAACCCGTGACCATGGGGTCAAAATCAGATGCCTGCAATGGATGCCTTTGTCCACTAAACCACTACACCTGGCCACAGTCAAGGGCATTTCCTTTTGGGCAAGTTATCGCCAGAAACTGGTCAGGGCCAGAATCATTGCCTCTTAAGAAAACTAGAAACAGCATATGCCACAAATACACTGCAACAAGGAACACCCACACCTAGACCAGGCAAATGCCGTTCCCACGTGTACTACACTAACAATCTCATCCATATATCTCTCACCAGCACAAACACAACACTAATTCGATCTCCCTTCCCTCATCTAGCCCTCCTAGACTCATCCGATACCTCATCTCTCTCCCTAATCCACTTCTAGAGACTGTTCCCTCCTTCATCTCTCCTTTACCTATCACAAACCTCCTCCTATTGCTATGATCTCCAAATAAACTTTCTAGACCATTCCCTCTTCTATCCCTCCACTATCCTTTACAATCCAACTAACAGACTAACATGTCCACAGCTCAATTTAATTTCATATATCCCTATACTAATTCACCACTAATACATTTTGGGTTCCAGAGTAGCGTGCTACTCGCCGAAAAGCGCTTCAAAGCCTTATCAGGGGTAGTAACGCTATATAAATGCAATCACAATTACTAACAGCATAAGCCCTCCATTCATATTCCTTAGCGCATATTCTGCAGGCACTCAAGCCCCAGGTATAGATCACACCATCACACAACACAATCTAGTTGCACTTAGCTCAGAAACATGGTTCACTGCCACCTTCATACACATCCTCATTCATTACAGAAGTTCAACAAAATCAGATCCACATCAACAACACAAAACAGACTTCCATGCTACCATCAATTCCCTCTTGCTCTACCCCCAAGTGGACTGCCTTCAACCTTCTAAGGCACGCTGAACTCACCAACATCCTGAACTCACTCGAGGCCACTGCCTATGAAGATCTTCTTTAATCATTAAGGGGCACATGCATCAAACTCCACATTTGCGAGTACCAAATAGCGATTTTTAAGGAATTGCTATTTGGTAATCGCAAATGCCTATGTATGTAGGAATCTTAGTAGGCCTGGGCGGTGAACTCCGCTCTGTTCGCGGAGTTTTCTGCACTTCGCGCTCCACTGAGCTCGTGGAGTGCAGAAAACTCTGCTCTGTGTTTTGCAGCGGAGTTTTTTCCCCGCTCGCGAATGGTAAGTTCGCGAACTGCCACTTGAGTAGAATTTCTACCTGAGTGGCAGGAAGACCAGCGGGTACGGCAGTTCGCACTGCACTCCGCCACTTGTGGAACTTCACAGAGTTTTTTTGTCACTTCGTGGAGTTCCACGTAGCGAAACTCCGCGAACTATGCCCAGGCCTGAACAGCGATTCGGAAATTGCGAATCGCTATTAGCTAATGTGACTCCATTAGGAATGAATGGTAATGGATTCCCAAATTGGTTATCGCAAATTGCGAATGCAAATCCAAGGGGGCCCGGGGGCCTAAGGCCCCCCTGAAGCACCCCCCAAAAAAGGTAAGTGTGCACATGTGAAGCACACACATGCCCTAAGGGCATGTGTGCGCTACATGTTACTTTGAAAAATGCATTTTTGTGCATTTTTCAAAGCATGCACAAATTACCATCAACTTGAAGTTGATGGTATTTAGCGTTTCCTAAATGAACAGTTTGCATTTAGGAAAGGCTACATGCATTGGCAAATTGCGATTTCTAAATGCATTTGCAATTTAGGTAATCGCGAATAATTGCGATTACCTAAATTGCGAATGAAAAAAGGTACATGCATCTGAAAAGGCCTTTTTCCATTCGCAAACGGGCCAATTCTGTGAATCGGCCCGTTTGCGAACGGAGAAAAGCTTGATGCATGTGCCCCTAAATCTCTCTGCACAGGTGCCATCACATTTCTCAACATCGTCAACATCTCCCACAGACACAAAACCTTCATTGTTGCCTTCAAGATATCTCATCCTGAATTTGATGATCTTGCCAACTTCCATCCCACCACCCACCTGCCGTTCAAGTGACTAATCAATGACAAAACAGTCTCCAACCATTACAGGAGAAGATTAGCAAGAACAATCTTCTACATTACTATCAATCCGGCTTCAGAACTTGCAGCAGCAGGGACAAAGTTACTCTTTAAGTAGTCAATGCTGTTGTCCTCCGCAAAAGCAATGACCTCTGCCTCTTCATGCAGTTCGACCTCTGTGTCCTTTGATATAGTCGACCACCAAACTTCAATTCACACCCAAGAAACATCATGGGGTTCTCTATAACCTCTGACCTCGCCAAACAGCTTGTACAGACAAGAACCACAAACATTTGAAACTATCCCCTCCAGCTGGAATACACATCCCCAGCATCTTCAATATCTGCATGAAACCCCTCAGATTCATACTCATCATGAACACCAGGATCCACCAATAACACTCAACTATACCTCGAAATCTCCTCTACTAATGACTCAAAACCTGCTTGGGGTGAACTGAGACTTGGATATCAAGTACCTACGTAAAGCTCAATCGAGCAAGACTGAAGTCCTCGTGTTTCCCAACAGCTTCAAACAACCTCATAATTCAGCCTGATTTTCCATCATGAGCCTGGATGGCTTCACCCCCGGTTGACAAAAACTTGAAATCACTTGGATTTACTGTCGATACAGACCGCACATACAAAATACACATCACGGGGAAAACAAACAGCGGGGTAGCAGCTCTCCCTCCTCAAAAGTGAAACTCCTTCTGTTAGAAGTCAATTACACAATGACAATTCAAGCCTAAGTCTATCCCACCTATATAGAGGCAATGCTATACTCAATGCCCCTAGCACACACCAAACTGGCAGTTCTAAAACTGTGGTGTGGCTCATTGTAGTGGAGGGTACACACGGATGCGAAGAAGTTATTGAAACGAAGTTTATTCCTGAGTAAGAGCCCACGACGCACCCAGAGCAGCCGGTCAGAGTTCACAACAGCATGAACTGCTGTGGAACCCAACCATCGCCCAGGAACGCGAGACAGCTTTGTAAGTACATATAGATTCAAGGGCACGCAAGGTTGCTGCGTGTCCTCAATAAGGAACATACAATTGTGCCATACAAAATTAGCACTTACTACATCACCTTTCCCTTTACAATGACAAAAGATGAAAGAAACTTTGGGTTAATACAGTGCAAAAAGTATAAATCAACCACTACAAACAAAATGCAAGCAGGGATAATGTTGTACAGTATTGGAGTTAAAAATATAGAAGAAAACCAAAACAGCAAGATCAGTACATTACAAAAATCTTTAAATTTCGAAGGTGTCTTGATAGTGCGGGACCTTGCTACTGAAGTTTTGGTAGAGTTAGACACTGAGATGCTGCCTGAGACGGGCAGTTAGTCAAAGGAACTACTAGAAACGTCCTCATCAGTTGAAATTGAAACACAACCATCAGATGAATAGGTTGCACCAAAGCAGATGGTTGTATCCAAGTTGCACAATCAGATTCTAATACGGGTTTAGTCCTGCCAATAATGATGTTGGCCTGCTGAGGCGTCAATCTGACTAATTGGCGTTTGTTCCACCACCCTCTGCCCGCTAATAACACAGATGCTTTGCCCGTCCTTTCCACCTGGGCTGGAACAGAATAGGTGGATTGTCCTTTGGTTACTTTTGTAGGACTTTTTATGAGCACCCAGTCACCTTCCGAAAATAGTAGAAAGGACACATTGTGTCTGTTGTCAAAGTATTCTTTCATGTTATGCTGTGAGAGTGTCACTTTGGAAAAAGGTTTCCCTTTCGAAAAGGTAACTTTGTCTAACCGATCATCTAACCAAGAGGGAAACAGGTTTGTGTGAGCTTCCCTGCCTCTAAGCAGGGAAAATGGTGTCACACCTGTAGTACAATGTGGGGATGTGTTATAACACCACACTTTTTGTTTAATAAACATTCCAACATCCATGTTGTTTGCTAATGCGGTTTACAAACCCTCCTTGATGAATCTGTTGCCCCTTTCGACCAACTACATCAAAAGTACTCCTGCCAAATCTGGTGGCCTACAAACGGCTCAGACCCGGCTGTCCTGCAACAATAAGTCTTGCAATACAAGGGTATACAAATCACAGTTATTTCTATTCATCATTTTCTTATTTTCTTTTTTGTGAGATCTCTATTTATAAAAATATATACAAACTTATGATAGACATTTCATCTTGTATCTTATTTGATTGACATGTACAAAATATATAAGTTACAGATAAAATACATGAAAAGACATATGCATACACCCTTTTTATACATATATATTGCCCCCAAGGAAGTCAACCTCACACCAACCGAATCTCACCTAGCATACCACGCTCTCACACTCAATGCCGTCACACACAAAAAAATGTTTTTGGGGGGAAACCCTCAGCTCCATATGTGACATACAAAAGCAGACTGAACAAATCACAATTTAATCCACTGTGGTGTTGTCCTTTTAGGGGTTCCCAGCAATCTGGTCAACGTATATTTCGGTGGGTATAATTAACTTCCACCTTCATCAGGACCACTCTTTTAGTTAATTTCAGGTGAGTGGGCGGGGGTTCTCTGCTATTTATCCCGTAATAGTCATGAGATTTGTTTAGTACAGTGCAAAGGTCAGCACGGACTATGTCACAGATAGTGCAGCCGTTCCCTTATTGATATGACGCTGCTGTGAAATCCCTTGTTGATTAAGGAAGAAGGTAGATTTTACATAGCTCTAGAAAGTCAGCAAAGATATATATCTGTTCATTCGTCCTAAGGGAAATGTGTTCGATCGTAATCTTCTTTTTTGAAATGGGTGTCCTCCGTATTGTATCAGTAAGATACATTTGAGTCTGGTTGCCTGCACGTCTCCTTCTTGCCTGCAAAGTCGTCCTTTCGACCAAACCATTGGATGAGGGAGCATACAAAGCCATCCGTAAGTGTATGATGTCATGTTGTGCAAAAAATTTGGACATGCGATCAGACAAAGTGTGAACCATTATCAGTGACTACTTGTTTGGGTGAACCTTCAATGAAAAAAAGTTGTCTTAAAAATCAATAGCTGATTCAGAGTCTGTAGATTTCACAAAAGAAAAGTACATCCATTTAGAATGATAATCAATCAAAAGCAGCAAGTACCTCATATGGTCTGGTAACAAAATGAACGGTCCTGAAAAGTCTAACCCTAATTTCTCCCATGCGACATACTGGACAGGATGAAATTGGGTATTGTGTGTCTTTCAGTGTTAGTCGGAGATGAGACATTCAGGGCACCTATCAATCCAGAATCTGACCTGGTCACCAATAGTACTGTTTGATTTTCATGATGGTTTTGGTAGAACCTAAATGCCCTTGATTTGCATGTTTAATGATGGAATCCCTTACTTTAGTGTGGGTGCTTACAAAACCCCTCTCATAAGTAAACCATTGGCTAAAGACAGTTCATCCGCTACTTGAGCAAAAGATTTTAATGATGCACTTAGCATTCTTTTTTCTGGCCAACCTTGAACCATATACTCACAGACTCTGCCCCAGGTTTCATTCTCCTGACACGCAGTCCACCAGTCCAGTTCATTCAAACCTGCACACAATTCAAGGTTGATGGCATCCACAGACGCCACACTGACCACATCATCAACAAAGTCGTTCTCTTCCACGTCTTCAACAAGCATGTGTGAAAGGCACTCTGCGCGAAAGTTTTTTCCACCTGGGACATGCCTAATTTCAAACACGAATTCTTGTAATTTGGACACTAATCTTGTTAATCTTGCCGATAAATTGTTGTTAGCTCCATAGGAAAAAATGTGAACCAGGGGTTTGTGATCTGTTTGGAGAATAAATCTACGACCCCAAACGTACATTTTGAATTTGTGAAAGGCCCAGACACAAGCAATGCCTCCCGTTCAATTGTGCTATATTGTTTTTTGCACTGTTTGAGGGCTCGTGAGGCGAATGCAACTGTATTTTCTCTACCTGTAAGCTTTTGACTTAAAATAGCCCCAAGACCCATTTGACTTGCGCCAACAGTAATAACAGAAGTGAGACTTTCTTGAAAGGCACTTAATTGCAGGAGCTCTCTCAATGAGTGTTTTAACCTGTTATACACAATGGCTAGCGGTGAGGGCAGTAAACAACGTGCGCACTGGTGTACATTCCGGGAAGTTTATTTCAAGGCTCCGATCACGCTCTACTTTCTGTGGTCCCACCGCCACTGGGCCATGAACAACAAAACTACAACCTATGCAAAAGGAGTAATTCATCAATCCTTAAATAATAATCAATATTCCGAGCAGTATGCTCATTAATTGTACATAAAAAGTACATAATCAAGTCAATCCAGCCCGACGGCGGGAAACAAAAGAATGACTGTGTCGGATACGCGCTAAAAGGGAGCGCGGCACGTAATAGACGTTTTCCTACATACAAGGCTATACTAATAAGACGGATGGGCACACTACATGATATTAAAAGCAGTGTGATTTTCACAAGATTTTGAGCCCTGATGATGTCCGCCTAGGACGAAACGCATTGGCTGGATTGACTTGATTATGTACTTTTTGATGAGAAATTGGACAGAACAATAAATTTAGAATTGACTTTTCAACAAAAAGACTCCCGAAGGATCTTTCTTTGTGTGGTATATAAAGAATGGACAATTAATGAGCATACTGCTGAGAATATTGATTATTATTGAAGGATTGATGAATTACATGCTCCTTTTGCATAAGTTGTATTGTTTTAACCTGAATGAATGCATTTTCCTTGTCTTGAGACCGTGTATACTTGGTTCCTTTCCTTAACAAGAAGTAGAGAGGTTCTACAGCTTGCGCATATTTGGGGACGAACCTGGCATAGTATTCGGCGAGGCCAAGAAAGGAGCATAAAGCATCCCTGTCAATAGGAGCCCATGCTCTTTGAGGGCCTTGATGAGTGACAATTTGGGTTTTATGCCTGAACTGAATATGGAATGACCCAGGTCCTCTAATTTGTTTGTGGCAAACTTGCATTTATCTCTCCGAATTGCCATGTTTCTTTGAGAGAAAATGTCCAAAACCTGACGAAGCAATTGATTGTGCCCTTCTATGGTGTCAGCATGGATTAGAACATTGTCCTGTTAGCCATGTACGCCCCTGAGATTGCCAAACAGATTATCCATCAGTTTTTGAAAGACGCTCGTGGCGGACGCACACCCGAATGGCAATCTCAGGTACCTGTAGGCTCCGAACGGTGTAATAAACGTGGTAAGTTCCAGAGAGTCTTCATTCAGGGCAACTTGATGGTAGGCGGACATCAAGTCAATCAAGGAGAACCATTTAGAACTACCCAAATTGGCCAACAATTCATGTATTTTAGGAAAGGGGTGACAGTCTATGAAAATGTTGCCATTAAGACTCCTCAAATCAGCGCAGAGTCTGATTTCTCCTGACTTTTTGTGTGCAACCACGATGGGTGCGACCCAAAGCGAGGAGTCACATGGTTCAATGGTCCCCTGAGAGCATAAATTTTGCAGCATGGTTTTGAGTTCTTCCCTCACACCGAGAGGAACGGGTCTTACTTTATGAACCACAGGCTGAGCATAAGGCTTGAGCCTTATATAATGCTCAAAACCTTTTACACTGCCCACTTCCTCGCGAAATACGCTCTCAAACTGAGCAAGTATGCTTTGTACAGGATCTGTGATGTTACAAACATAATCCACAGGTAAATCCCGCAAGACAATAGGATTATCAGATCCAGGCTTCAGACTAATGCCCATTTTTGCCAAATCCCACCACACGATGATATTCTTGCCCCTGACAGCCACGTAAATTATCACAGTTTCTCCACACAAGCAAACTAGTTTGGCAGAAAAGAAACCCAGCTTGTCAATGTCCTTTTCGCCAAATGCCTTTGGGTTGACGTCAGTGGGCGACAGTTGTCTATCCCAGAGTTCGTGAAATGTAGTGTCTTTCGAAATGGTGATAGGGGAGCCGGAATCTGCCATCATATGCATAGTTACACCATCAATGCTGGCTTCACAAGTGGGACCTTTGATTGAAACACTTACGGAATTACATTCTATTGTCAAGACTATATTACTAATAGAATCAGTGGACTCATCCACTTGTGCACCAATAGAGCTGACTCTAATGGTGTTCCTATTACTTCTGCAGACTGACTGAAAATGGCCTGATTTCTTACAAGAAAGACAACGTTTTCCTGAAGCTGGACATCCGGGAAAGCTACCAATGTGACTTTTGGACCTACATCTGAAACAAAAAGAACCAGCTTTGCGTTGAGTAGGTCTGGTACTTTTGTACTTAGTGTTCACAGCACAAATGTGGTCAGCTTGAGGATTGACCTCTGTTGTCAGGGTGTTAACTGAAGCATCGCTATGTAGGGCTTTGGTGGAAATGAGAGAACGTTTGATGCTCTTTACTAGGTCAATGACTTCATCAAGGGTGGGATTGCGACAAATTAGAATTCTTTCCTGTGTTTTCCGTGATGCACAGTTAAATACGAACTGGTCACGTATGCTGGAATCAAAAGTGGGACCAAATTCGCAAGTGGAAGCTAGTATCCTGAGTTCTGCAAGGATAAGTTACTTACCTGTAATCCTAGTTCTCTTCCAGGGGTATCCTCATCAAAGTCATAAGCACTGAATATTCCCGCCCATGTGCAGGGACCCCGGAATCTATAAAAAAATTATATATGAAAACATATATATACAGCTATAGAAAAGAAACTCAGAATCCTAGAATCTAAATACATACTTGCTCTAGATAGTATGGAACCGAAGGGACTAAATGCCAGCGAAGAAATGTATGTCCACTTGTAATCTATTTCTATGTTTTGAGAAACTTGTCAGCTTTTGTAGATAATTAGATATCTGTACATAGGAGCTAGCAGCATGTTATATGATCCATTTTGTATATATCGTTTTTAAATTTGAGTATGTTGGTTGGTGATCAGTCAACTAATATGATATTTCTGTTTTTATTTTTTGCAGATTTTAGAGAATGCGTGTGCATTCAGAGTAGTCATGGAGACCAGTAAGAAACACTGGAAGATATCCACCGTAATGGGCAGAGTATCATTTACTAGTTGGGGTGTTAGTAAGAATTACCTTTTTTTACTTATGAGCAAGGAGCTGTTGAGACAGTGTGTGTGGACATTCGTTTATGGTCTAGATCTCTATCTGTGGATCTGTATGTCATAGAGGTATTCTACAGAATTTTTAGATTCCTGATGGTTTTTTGAGATGTACCTACAGCTTATTCACTGGTTATGAGGTGACGAGAAGTCACTTTACAGCTAATGTTTGGCATAACAGTAGGCCCACTGGGGCTATATTTTGTTTTGTTTTGTTTGCTGGTTAAAAACAGACCTTCCACATGCATAGCTATGGCATAAATAGCTAAGTTTCTCTGACATGACCACAGAAACGTAGATGTGTCTTTTGTGATGGTTTTTGTATTGCTCCTAATATTTCTAACACCTTTTACAATGATTTACTATATGATGTATAATTGATTACGACATTGCCCAATGCCTACTGAGGCAGAATTGTGTTTTGTCTTCATTTAAATGTGCCGAAAACATAGTATGTTTTTGTTTAACTCTTCCATGTCTACTAAGTACAGCCCTGCAATGTGTGTATTTCACTATAAATTTAAAACAAAATGGTTACTCACCAGTTGATGGGGGCGAGAAGCCGAAACGCGTCCTGAGAGACCGTGTCTTATGTTGGTGAAGAGTGAAAAATAAATCCACTTGGTAAAACAGCTTGGAGTGCCCCACCTTCGTTACTGGAGTGTTTGTGGAGGATCGGAGATATATATATATATATATATATATATATATATACACACACACACACTCCGGATTGTTCCAAGACGGACACGGACCACTTCAAATTACTTCAGGTGTTTATTTGGATGCCGCCATAACGCGTTTCAACTCACAAGGAGCCTTGATCACATGACAGCATTACGGTACGTTTTTTTCTTTTTAAAGTGACAGTGTGCTTATTGTGAACTACGTAGATGATGAGACAGTCGATGAAATAGAGAAAATACTCAATTTAGTAGTTTTAAAATTTGTTGGAGAGCGTAAAATAAAAAGCAATATGCTAAAGTGCTGCATAGGTAAAAATGATTATAAAATTGGTTATAAAATTCATAAGTCAATAAAATAAGGCAATTTATCTAATGGTTCAAATTTAAAATTGGAATTAAATTTAAAACCTATAATCTCAGATGTCGAGCAACATTCATTAATTATATATATATATATATATATATATATATATATATATATATATATATATATATATATATATATATATGATTTTTTTCACCAAACAATGCAGCCTCATTATCAAAAACCAAAAGCTAATCAATGTACTGAAAAACTGCTTTTGCAACCCTAGATTGTAGAAAAGAGAAAACAGGAGAACAAGAATCACTTGAACTCTCTTTAATGAGCAAAAGAGACTCAAACTGCAAAACAGCAGGCATTGTTAGCTCATAGGCTGCATTGGAAACCCAATAGCATAGAAAATGAAAGCAACTGTTAGAATAAAAAAACTGGCACCGTACCTTTAAGGCTGCCATGGCCCCCAGCTTCCCATCATGCCTTAGGGGTGACAGTTAGGTCAGTTGTTCTTTGTGGAGACCCGAAGGTCAGGGCACAAAGATATGACTTAAAATGTCTCATTTGCCTGGGAAGGCAGGTGGTTTGCTTAGGACTTTGATGAGGATACCCTTGGAAGAGAACTAGGATTACAGGTAAGTAACTTATCCTTCTCTTCCAGGGGATCCTCATCAATAGTCATAAGCACTGAATCGATTAGCGAGCCTATTCTTCACCTGCAGACAAATGAGAATCAAAGAGAACTATCATAGCTGATTTCAGCATTGAAACAAATTTCTCAAGGAGGCCTGGCCCACTTGAGTGTCTGCTCTAGTATCCAAGTCGAGACAATAGTGTTTCGTGAACATATGTATCGATTTCCAAGTGGCTGCCTTGCAGATCTAGGCAATCGGTACATTGTGCAGAAAAGCCACTGTAGCTGCCTTCCCTCTAGTGGAATGAGCCCTGGGAGTAGAAAAAAGTGGCTTATGTGCTAACTGATAAGACAGCTTGATACATGACACTATCCATCTGGAGATGGAACGCTTAGAGGCTGGGAAACCTGTTCTGATGGAACCATAATTTACAAACAATTGATCAGATTTCCTAATAGCTTTAGACTTGTATAAGTAGAATCTTAAGACCCTTTTCAGGTATAGAGAATGTAGAGACCTCTCAGCTGGTGTAGAGCGATTAGGAAAAAAGGTAGGCAGTGAGATGGTTTGGTTAACATTGGAAGTCCGACAACACCTTCGGAAGGAAGGAGGGGTGGGTCCTTAGGACTACTCTGTTGTGGTGAAAATCCATGTATGGTTCACTAGAGCAGAGCGCTTGGATCTCCCTCACTCTGTGAGCGGAAGTAATCGCTACTAAAAAAGCGGTCTTCCATGTAAGGTGTTGGAGGGATGCTTTGTGGACAGGCTCAAAGGGGGGATCCATGAGCTTGGAAAGAACCAGATTTAGCTCCCAGGGAGGTGAAGGAGGTCGGATTGGAGGGTAAACCTTCTTTAGCCCTTGCAGGAAATCTTTGACCACCTGAAGTTGAAAGAAAGAAGGTTGAGAAGGTGACCGTCTGTATGCCGTGATGGCTGCAAGGTGTACCCTTATGGAAGTGAATTTTAGACCTGACTTGGCTAAGTGGAGGAGATAAGGTAGAATTACTTTCTCTTGCCCTTTGGTAGGATGGAACCCATTCTGTACACACCACAAATAGAAACGTTTCCATTTAAATGCATAACAGTGCCTTGTAGAAGGCCTTCTAGATTCTTTCAAAATGCTCATGCAGTCCTGAGGAAGTCCTAAGTGTCCATACCGGAGGATCTCATGAGCCATGCTGCCAAGTTCAGCGAAGGAAGGTTGGGGTGATGAACTCTCCCGTTCATCTTGGATAACATGTCCGGCCTGCACGGCAATCTCCTGTGTGGGCACTCCGATAGATGCAGCAGGTCCGGGTACCACCACTGTCGTGGGCAGTCCGGTGCGATCAGAATCATTCTCGCTTTGGAGTGGGAGAACTTGGTTATGACCTTCGGAATGAGAGGGAGAGGAGGAAAAGCGTACACAAAGCCCCTGACTAGTTGATCAAAAGGGCATTCCCTCTCAACTCTGGCTGGTAAAACCTTGACGCCAAGTCGCAGCATTTTTTGTTTGTATTGTCCGTGAAGAGATCAATGCTTGGACGACCCCATTCTCGAAAAATTCCTTACACCACTTTGTCGTGTAGAACCCAGTCTTGTTGATAGTCGAAGTGACGACTGAGGGAGTCTGCTTGAGAGTTCTGCTCCCCTGGCAGGTGTATTGCTGTAAGGAAAATGCTACTTACCCAGTATGCATCTGTTCTTGGCATGTAGAGCGGTAGATTCACATGCTTTGCATAGCCTGCCATCTAGTGGTGGGTCCGGATGTTTGCACTTTGTTTTTCTTCAAAGAAGTCTTTTCCAGTCACAAGGTAGGTGGACTCCTCCTTTCGGTGATAGTGCGCATGGGCATCGACTCCATTGTTAGATTGTTTTAATGGAGTTAGTGAGAGTAGTAGAAAGAGATGTCCATGTATATATGTATCTAAGTAAGATGTCACTGCAACAGGTATAGGTACCCGGGGAGGCGGGTGAGCGCATGTGAATCTACAGCTCTACATGCCAAGAACAGATGCATACTGGGTAAGTAGCAGTTTCCGTTCGAGGCATGTGAGCTGTAAATCACATGCTTTGCATAGACTATATAGCAGTTATCTTCCCAAAGCGGTGGCTAACCTGTAGCTGTTGCAGTCGTCTGAAATAGTGTACGTAAAACTGCTTGGCCCACACTAGCTTGCTGTCTTGCTAACACATCTACACAATAGTGTTTTGGGAATGTGTGAGGTGTAGACCATGTTGCAGCTTTACAGATGTCATCTATGGGTATATTTCCTAAGAATGCCATAGAAGCCCCTAGTTTGCGTGTGGAGTGCGCTCTAGGGGAAATTGTCAATGTTCGTTTTGCTTTTGCATAGCATGTTTGAATGCACTTGACTATCCACTGTGCAATACCTGATTTTGATATGGGATTGCCTTTATGTGCCAGATGGTGATCTATGCATAGCATGTGATCTACAGCTCACATGCCTCGAACTGCTCTTTTCACATCTAATGTGTGTAAAGCATGTTCTGCCACAGAATCTGGTTGAGGGAAGAACACGGGCAACTCAACAGATTGGTTGATAGAAAGGCAGAAATGACCTTGGGTAGGAATTTAGGGTTGGTCCAAAGAACCACTTTGTTTTGGTGTACTTGTAAAAATGGTTCTTCCATTGTTAGTGCCTGGAGCTCACCCACTCTCCTCAGTGATGTGATGGCTATGAGGAAAGCTACCTTCCAAGTGAGAAATTGCAGCTCACATCTGTGCAATGGCTCAAAAGGTGGACCCATCAGTCTGGTGAGGACAATGTTGAGATTCCATACTGGAGCAGGTGGAAGTCTTGGGGGAATGATTCTTTTAAGTCCCTCCATAAATGCTTTACTGACAGGCACTCTGAAGAGAGACAGATGTTGTCTGTTCAGGAGGTATGCAGTTATTGCAGCAAGATGTAAGCGTATGGATGAGTACGCTAAATTTGAGCGCTGCAGATGTAATAAATAGCATATAATGTTTTGAACTGAAGCATCAAGCAGGTTATTTGGTTGTTATTACAGTATATCACAAACTGCTTCCACTTTGCTGCATAGCAGGCTCTTTTGGTAGGACGTCTAGCC
Source organism: Calotriton arnoldi (assembly GCA_963921515.1). Classification (NCBI taxonomy): domain Eukaryota; kingdom Metazoa; phylum Chordata; class Amphibia; order Caudata; family Salamandridae; genus Calotriton; species Calotriton arnoldi. Next base: position 2,578,262 of record CAWUFW010000707.1, read on the forward strand.
TCTTTGATGATATTCATGCAGTCTGGCGGGAGATTGAGGTAGCCAAACTCTAAGATTTCAGGTGCCAGATCGCAAGGTTGAGATGACTGGGATCTGGAGGTCTTATCTCTCCACGGCTCTGCGTGAGGAGATTGGGTGCGAGATGTAGTTTTTGGTGAGGAACTACTGAGAGCTCCAACAGGGTTGTGAACCAGGGTTGACGGGCCCATGTGGGAGCAACTAGGATTAGTGTCAGGGACGCCTGTCTGAGTTTCTGAACCACTAATGGAATGAGTGGGAGAGGCGGAAAAGCGTAGGCAAATATCCCTGACCAATTCATCCATAGTGCATTGCCTGTGGACAATGGATGTGGATACCTGGATGCGAAGCTTGGGCATTTTGCGTTTAGGTTTGTGGCGAAGAGATCTATGTCTGGAAAGCCCCACATCTGAAAGAATGGGAGGAGAACTTGAGGGTGGAGTTCCCATTCGTGGATCTGTTGTCTTTGACGACTGAGCAGATCTGCAATCTGATTGTTTACTTCTGGAAGGTGTTCTGCGAGGAGATACATTTTGTGACGTATGGTCTGTGCTAATTGTGACAGCTGGAGAGAGTGTGTTTCCCCCTTGTTTTTGTATGTAGTACATTGCTGTCATGTTGTCTGTACGAACCAGCACAGCTTTGCCTACTAGATGAACTTGAAATGCTTTGAGCGCTAGAAAAATCGCTAGCAGCTCTAGATGATTTATGTGAAGCTGTTTTTACTGCAAGCTCCACATGCCCTGAATTGTGTGCGTTTGGAGATCAGCTCCCCAACCAGTCAGAGATGCGTCTGCTGTTAGCACTATCTGTGGAACCAGGTCGATGAAGGCCGCCCTTTTGAAAGGTTTTGTGTATTCCACCACTGCAGAGAGCGATGGGTGCGGCCGTCTACCAACACTAGATCTGATAACAGACCCTGAGCCTGGTTCCACTGACGTGCTAAGCAATCCTGCAGGGGACGCATTTGAAGACTTGCGTAAGGGACTATTAGGATGCAAGACGCCATCATCCCTAGTAACTGCATGAGCACTCGAGCTGGCAATGACTGTTGAGGCTGAAACTGAGATAGTAGAGTCTGCATATTGCGGACTCTGGCCGGATTGGGGTAGGCGAGAGCCTTTTGTGCATCTATAGTGGCTTCCAATACATTTGTGTGTTGGATGGTTAGAGTTGGGACTTGGACAGATTTACTGTGAATCCAAGATCGTGGAGCAACTGCACTGTTTTGTGAGTGTGATGTAGACAGCTTTGTTGCGAGCTGGCTTTTATGAGCCAGTCGTCTAAGTATGGGAAGACGTGAATGTGTTGTCTTCGTAGATGAGCTGCGACTACTGCCAGGCATTTGGTGAAAACCCTGCGTGCGGTAGTTACTCCGAATGGGAGCACCTTGAATTGATAATGCTGGCCTGCTACCACGAACCTGAAGTATTTGCGGTGAGCAGGGTGCATTGGGATATGGAAATAGGCGTCCTTTAAGTCCAGAGTGGACAGAAAATCGCTTTGCTGAAGGAGTGGGAGCACTTGTTGGAGTGTCACCATATGAAAGTGGTCCGACTGAATGTATAGATTTAGTTCTCTGAGATCTAGTATAGGCCTGAGAGAGCTGTCCTTCTTGGGAATTAAGAAGTACAGGGAGTATACACCGGCCGCTTGATATTGTAACGGGACTGGTTCTATAGCTTCTTTCTCTAACAGAGAGAGAACTTCTTGCTTGAGAAGGGTGAGATGATCTTGTGACATTGCGTGTGATCTTGGAGGAATGTTTGGGGGAGTGTCTGTAAGTTCCAGGCAGTAACCATATTGGATAATTTGTAGAACCCATTTGTCTGAGGTGATTGTATTCCAGACAGGTAGAAATTGGGAGAGACGTCCCCCGACAGGAGTGGAATGATCAGGGGTAGCGGAAGAAAGTCAATGCTTGTTGTTTGCGGGGGAAGTGCATGTTGAGTTGCCTCTGCCTCTTCCCTTACCGTTGTTTCCTCTAAACCCACCTCTAAAATAACCTCTTGATGAGGGCGATTGGTTGTTGCCCTTGTAAGAGGAGGAGGGATTCTCTGTGGATATATTCTTGGAGCCACCCCCGTAAGAGGAGCGACAAAAGGATCCCCTATTTGAAGGTAACTGCAAAGCCCCCATGGACTTGGTGACCTCAGTGTCTTTTTTCATTTTTTCCAGTGAAGTGTCAACTGCTGGGCCAAAGAGGTGTTCCTTGTCAAATGGTTGGTTGAGGATAGAGGCTTGCACCTCAGGTTTGAATCCTGAAATTCTCAACCAAGCATGCCTGCGTAGCAGTACGCTGGTGTTTACTTCGCGGGCAGCTGTGTCTGCTGCGTCTAAGGCGCATCTGATGGAGGTATTTGTGATTAATTTACCCTCCTGAATGAGGTCATTAGCCTTTGATTTATGGTCATCAGGCAGAAATTGCATCAGCTTCTCTAACTCATCATAAAGAGCCCTGTCATAGCGTGCTAACAAAGCTTGAGCATTAGCAATGCGCCAATGATTGGCTGCTTGCGACGCTACCCTTTTGCCTGAGGCATCAATTAATTTCGACTCCTTATCAGGAGGAGGGGCCTCACCTGTGGTCTGCGAGTTAGCTCTCTTGCGAGCATTGGTAACTACAAGAGAGTCTAAAGGCAGCTGACCCTTGATGTAGGCGTGGTCAGTAGGTGCAGGTTTATATATTTTCTCCACCCTGGGTGTAATGATTCTTGCCCTCACAGGATCTTTAAAGATCTCATCTGTATGCTTAAGCATCCCTTTAAGCATTGGCAGTGTATGAGTAACTTTCTGAGAGGAACTTAGGGTTTCAAATAAGAAATCCTCTTCTAAAGCCTCCTTATGCAGCTCCACCCCATGATAATGAGCAGCTCTGTTAAGTAGCTCAATGTATCCTATGTTGTCGTCGGGGGGTGAGGGTCTGGACGGATATAAATCAGGGTCATTATCCGTGTTTGGGTCAGTGTCATAATCTTCCCATGGGTCAGTATCCTGTGGCCTATCCTCATCCCCATTCCTTTCATCCTGTGGGTCAGGTGATAGTGGTGGTGATGAATTTGTGGGTGTGATGAGTAAATTTGGATCAGTGGGCGAAGGAGAGCTAATGTAAGGTGGAGAAGGGTTAGTACCCACATTTTTTCTCTTTAGAGGAATGTGGTAATCCTCCTGCAGGCCTATTTCCTTTTCTCAGGTAATTTGGCGTGAATATGCCGTGTCTGGATTTATTACCAGTTCTTTCTGTTTCGGATCCGAAGGTGGAACGTCGGATCGAGGCTCTTTTGGTGGAGTCTTTTTGTCTTTGGTCGCTATTTTCGGGGTCGAAATTTTCGGGTCCGAACCCTTCGGCTCCGAAGATTTACTCTTTGGTAACGGTGGAATGGTGATCACGACATGCTTCGGTTTCGACGCCGAAGGTTTTGACTTGGCACCGGCATGGGGCCGATTCCAGCCCGAGCCGGAAGGCTTTTCCTTGTGTTTCGGCGCCGGGCCCGAGGGTGGGGCGCCCGAAATTTTTCTTGGTGCCGACCTTGGCCCCAAGGCAGAGGAAGGACCGGAGCCTTTTTGGTCTTGTGTTGCTGGGACAAGGGGGTTTCTGCACTCACAGTACGCTGACCCAGTGTAACTTGCTCCTCTTCTTCCATGTTGGAGTCGGCCTCGGACACGGAGATATGTTCAGCTTCTTTAGCTCCTTGAGCATGTAGTTCTTCTCTGGCGGAATCTTCGCCGAAGATGTCCGGTGCGGAGCCGCCCTGATGTTGCATTTCGTGACGTCGAGCCCGACGGTCACGGAGTGTCTACTTCGATCGAAACGATCAGCACGCGTCGCAGTCTTTTTCGTTGTGTTCCGGGGATAGGCAGAGGTTGCACACTTCGTGCAAGTCGGTGCGCGGAAACTTAGCGCGACACCCGGGACAGAGCTTGATTGGAGTCCGTTCCATCGACTGCTAGCGAGCCCGGCACGGGTAGGCCTAACGGCCCTCCACGAGTTTTCCGATCGAAGGTCTTTGAGTCGAAACGATACGCGGAGAATGGGAAACGCGATCGAGAAACAATATTGTCGAGGGTAGTGGATTGCGCGTCGAAGGGAACCCGAGAAACGGTGCCGAACCGGAGCGCAGCAATTCACATCCAAACCCGATGGAGGACAAAGAACAATCTAACAATGGAGTTGATGCCCATGCGCACTATCACCGAAAGGAGGAGTCACCTACCTTGTGACTGGAAGAGACTTTTTTGAAGAAAAACAAAGTGCAAACATCCGTACCCAACACTAGATGGCAGGCTATGCAAAGCATGTGATCTACAGCTCACATGCCTCGAATTCAACAGTTTCCTTGCTAGGAGCCAATGCCAGAGTGCTTGAGACTCCAAGGACAGAGAACGCATCCGAGTCCCTCCCTGTTTGTTTAGATAGTACATGGTGGAGGTATTGTCCGTCTGGACTAGTATGGAGTTGGTCTGAATTGATGGAAGAAAAGCCTTGAGGGCTAGATGCACGGCCCGTAGCTCCAGCATGTTGATGTGATATGTCTGTTCTTTGAACGACCACCGACCTTGAGTTTGGAGGGACCCCATGTGCGCTCTCCAACCCCGGAGAGATGCATCTGTGATTAAGGATTGTGTCGGAGGAGACCGATGGAATGGAACTCCCACCAAGAAGTTTTTCTGTCGCGTCCACCATGGAATAGATGATTTGGCCGCTTGTGACAGATGAAACTTGTCATCCCATCGAGCAGTCCGTTGATCCCACTTGTCCTCTAGATCCTGCTGTAAAGGACGCATCCTCAGCCTGGCGTTGGGGACCAGAAAGATGCAGGATGCCATTGCCCCCAGGAGAGAGGCAACCTGTCGGACTGAGGGACAGGTAGTGTGTAGGATCTGCTTGCACTTCAGAGTGATAGATGACAGTCTCTCCTCCGAAGGAAACACTTTTCCTATTGAGTCTATTGTTGCCCCCAGATAGTGGATTTTTTGAGTAGGATGTTGAACTGACTTCTCGAAATTGACATGAAGGCCCAGCCGTTGGCAGAGGGCTAGACATCGTTAGTAGTGGGTCCTCACACACTGGGGAGATGGACCCTTTAGAAGCCAGTCGTCGAGGTAAGGGTAAACAAACATTCCCTGGTGCAGTAGAGCAGCCGCTACTACTGCCATGCATTTGGTAAACACACGGGGAGCTGACTTCAACCCGAAGGGAAGAACTCTGAACTGGTAATGCTTGGATCCTACCATAAAACGCAGGAACTTCCGGTGATGCCGGTTGACTGGGACGTGAAAGTATGCATCTTGCAGATCTATCGAACACATCCAGTCCCCTTGCTGGAGATGAGGATATACATGATGGCGAGTCAACATGCGAAACCTTTCCTTCCGGATGTATCTGTTGAGAATGCGCAGATCCAAGATTGGTCTGAAATCCGCCTTTTGACCTTTCTTTCAAACTAGACAATAGCACACGGCTTTCACTGGAGCAATCGCCGGGGGCGGATGACGAAAACGTAGAGGATACCCATTCTGCAGCGTACTTAACACCCATTGATCTTTTGTGTTGTTATGCCACTCTTCCAGGTGGTTGGCTATGCTTCCCCCCACTGGTGCGGGAAACAGCGATGGAGGAAGTGAGTGATCATTGTTTTGATGGAGTTCTTGCCGAGGTGGTAGACTGGCGTGGGGCCCCTCTCCCTCTGGGGGTGCGACGTCCCTGATAGTGGGTTCTGGATTGATGCTGCTGCTGGTGCTTCTGCCACTGAGGGGTTTGAACCCTCTGATTGAATGGCTGGCGGTCATATGGCCTGTATCTGCGGCGGAACTCCTTTTCCTTTTCAAGGCCTACCGCCTTCAGTGTGTCTAGCTCTGTCTTCATTCTGGCCATTTCGTCGTCCTTGTGTGTACCGAATAAGGAAGTTCTTGAGAAAGGGAGGTTCAAGATTCGCTGCTGCGCTTCTGGCTGTAGCGCAGTAAGCCGAAGCCAGGATGAACGTATGGCACAGATCCCATGTGCATAAGAATGAGCACACAGGGTTGCTCCATCAGCTGCAGCGCTAATGATCTGATTAGCTACCAACCCTCCTTCTTGCAACACCTCCTCAAAATCCCTGCCATCCTCCTTGGGAAGTCGGTCCTTAAATTTCTCTAAAGAGTCCCACAGGGCCCTATCATAGCGCCCCAAGAGAGCTGAGGCGCTGGAAACCTTCAACATGGAAGCCGAAGTACCACATACTTTTCTGCCCCAAGAGTCTTGTGACCTGCTTTCCTTATCTGGGGGCACTGTTGAGGAGGAGGCCACTGCGTGAGTCTTTTTTAGCCGCCGTGATGATTACAGAACCCAGAGGTGGATCGGCTCTAAGGAAAAGCGGATCTTCTTCTGGAGGCCTGTACTTTTTCAGTATTTTTGCTGGTGCGGTCTTGAGTGTTGCTGGTGTGAGAAACACGTCCATGACAGGCTGCAGAATCCCCGGTACCAAAGGCAATAAAGGTCTAGCCGCTGATCTTTGGTGCAATATTTCAACAAGCATTGGCATAGCCAATAGGTCTCGCCTTTGGGGCCTTATAAGTGTTTAGCCAGAGCTATTGACTTTGCCAATGTCTTCAAGCTGTGCTGTAGAGAAGTGTGGCTGCTGTGTAGCATGCTGAAAAGTTATAATAAAAAGTGTCAGAAGCATTTTTGTTACTTTATATATGACCAAGAAGGCATTATGTAAAACTGAACGACCATATTAAAAAAAGTATTTACAATAAAAAATTTCCTCAGTTTTCTTTTGTTCTTGCGATGCTGGCAACTGGTTTCTGCCTATTATAATGGTTGTTTGTTAAAGCTTTTTTTTTGAGGGGGCATAAACAATCGGAGGGTGAAGGTTGGGAACTAGTACCTGTATTATAACACTAGCAGTGGCCAGACGCTAGGGGAGAATCAACAGATGCCAGATTCCGAGAGCAGGCTGAGGTGGTGCTGAGTGATGCTGAGGTGGTAGTGGTGGTGGTGGTGACTGTTGCGGAGACGATGCTGAGGTGATGCTGAATGATACTCAGGTCTTGCTGAGTGATACTGCTGTGGTGCTGAGTGATGCTGTGGTGGTGCTGAGTGATATTGTCTTGGCGCTGAGTGATGCTGTGGTGGTGCTGAGTGATATTGTCTTGGCGCTGAGTGATGCTGTGGTGGTGCTGAGTGATGCTGTGGTGGTGCTGAGTGATGCTGTGGTAGCCCTGAGTGATGCTGTGGTGGCCCTGAGTGATGCTGTGGTGGCGCTGAATGATGCTGTGGTGGTGCTGAATGATGCTGTGGTGGTGCTGAGCGATGCTGTGGTGGCCCTGAGCGATGCTGTGGTGGCCCTGAGTGATGCTGTTGCGGTGCTGAGTGATGCTGTGGTGGCGCCGAGTGATGCTGTGGTGACGCCGAGCGATGCTGTGGTGGCGCCGAGCGATGCTGTGGTGGCGCCGAGCGATGCTGTGGTGGCGCCGAGCGATATTGTTGTGGCGCCTAGTGATGCTGTGGTGGCCCTGAGTGATGCTGTTGTGACCCTGAGTGATGCTCTGGTGGCCCTGAGTGATGCGTGGTGGCCCTGAGTGATGCTGTGGTGGCCCTGAGTGATGCTGTGGTGGCCCTGAGTGATGCTGTGGTGGCCCTGAGTGATGCTGTGGTGGCGCTGAGCGATGCTGTGGTGGCGCTGAGCGATGCTGTGATGGCGCTGAGCGATGCTGTGATGGCGCTGAGCGATGCTGTGATGGCGTTGAGTGATGCTGTGATGGCGTTGAGAGATGCTGTGATGGCGTTGAGAGATGTTGTGTTGGTGCTGAGTGATGCTGTGCTGGCTCTGATTGATGCTGTGCTGGCTCCGATTGATGCTGTGGTTGCGCTGAGTGATGCTGTGGTGATGCTGAGTGATGCTGTGGTGTTGCCGAGTGAGAGATAGAGTGAAGATATAATGCCCAATTAGAGAGGGTAGTGAGAGAGAAAGGGTGTACATAGAATAAAGAGTGGAGCGGGATAGAGAGAGAGAAAGAAGGGGAGAGAGAGTGAATGAAGGAGTTTGAAAGAGAAACAGATAAAGGGGTGAGAGAGAATGAAAGGCTAAAAAAGATAGAGAGGGGAGAGTTAATTAAGTAGAGAGAGAATTAGAGAGGGGAGAGAGAGAAGGAGAGAGACAATAAGAGTGGGGGTGTGGAGTTTAAATAGAGTGAAGAAGTGACGCGGAAAAAGTAACCTTAAATATAGCTTTGTGCTTTGCGCGAATATATATTTTTAAAAAAAACAGAGTGAGACAAAAATACTGGTAATTAGGCTGTGACTCCCAATATAAAACAAATAGCGATATAAGGTGAAATCAACCCACCGAAGCAATATTTCTAACTAGACAAAAAAAGCTTGCATTTCAATGCTAATCGCTGTTGTTTTTCATGTGACTGTAGTCCAGGGCCGTCAGTTGGTAATGTGAGCTGCTGCTGCGATTCAAACATCAGAGTCCAGAGAGTTAATGAGCCATGACGAGGAAATGAGGAAGAGATAGGAAACCCAGATGGCAGCTGCGCGCGTGCACGCCCATCGTGAATGCAAGCTGGTCGCCAGCCGAAAGCCAGTGGGTTTGCACTTCCAAAACCCGCTTACTAAAACTCTCGGCCAGACCAGCGCAAGCGCTGGTGCAGGCCGAGACCTAAAGATCACAGAGGATGAGGTTTGTGGGGTAGGCATATCAATGCCCAATTTTGTAGCCCCTCTGGAAAGTACATCTTGGAAGGTACCAACGTTATCCACTGGAGAAACCCTCGAAGGTGGACTGTCAGTCAAGGTAGGTGAATAGTCCCTTTTTGAAGACTGAGTCGAGGAATTGGACCATGTAGGTGATCTGTGTCTTCTCCGATGACCACGTGTTGCAGACCTTCTTGTGAAGGTTGTCGCTGTTCAAACGTGATCTCGACCCCTTGAGGGAGTGGTTGGAGAGAGATCTACTGTTTGCACCAACCGAGCCAGTGGTGACCTGTGTAGGGGGCTAGAGTAGTCCTGTGGTTCTCATACCTGCCCTGTTGTAGATTTCTGCCAATGATGCAGTGGCAAAATCCATCTAGGAGACAGATACACAGAGGGTGATGATTGACCCCTTGTCTCTTGTTGCACAGGAGGCTCTGTCACCTGAGGAGGAGAACGCTCAGGAGATGAAGCTGAGCTGCCTGACGCTGGCACGATAACCTTTGGCAACCTCCAAGTCGACGATGCCATGCGCCTTGACCTTGATTGGTTAGAGTGATGAGTCTACGTCGACTGGGAAGAACGCCTTGACGTTGCGTGCGGAGTCATTGCTTCTGAACCACCGATGGTGATTGAACTCTCGACGTCGGGAGAGATGCCACCAACGAAGAGCGGTGCTCCAGCTGTATTTTAGCCCTCGACTATGATCTTGACGGCGAATGCCTCGACGTCGGTCGTGAAGTCACCGATGGAGACCAATGCCTCGACGTCATGTGGTGAGTCGATGGCAGTGAACGTCTTCTGGATACTGACCGACATCTAGATGGTGTCAGTTCGGGCCTCGACGTCGATCGCCGCTGGGTTGACGCCGACGGAGGGGTTCGTCTCGATGTCGAGCATCTATGAGCTGATGCAGACAGAGACCTGTGCCTCGATGTTGAACGTTGAGACAACACCAACAGAGATCGACTCCTCGACGTCGATCGTCGCCTGACTGACGGCGATGGAGGGGTTCGCCTCAACGTCCAACGTCTACGAGCTGACGCCGACGGAGACCTGTGTTTCAACGTTGAGTCAACGCCAATGGAGACCGACTCCTCGACGTTGAACGCCGACGAGTTGTCGTCAACAGGAGAGGCTGATCTTGCAAATGACGACGATGAATCGACGTTGAACCTGCCGTTTTCGGTGTAGTCATCAACGTCGCGTGGTGCTCCGATGCTGTCGATGGCGGAGGTCTCATCGACGGGGACACTCGTTTCTTCGTCGTTGGAGGCATTTTCGACGCCGAGCCCGACGCTGAAGGAGAACAGATCGGGACCTTACTTCTCGAAGTCGATCTGGACCTCTTCTTCCTATGCCTCACTGGAGATCTTCCTCTTGATTTCCTCTTGAAGTCGATTTTTGCTTTTTTGATAGTCCATAGAGACGAATTTTCTCTCTCTCCTTGAGAGTAAGCCTAGAAAGCTGTTTACAATGTTGGCAAGTCTCCGAGGAGTGAGACCCAGGAAGGCAGAGTATACACACAGAGTGTGTGTCAGTTTTGGCCTTCTTCTGGCCACAGGAAGGATAAGGGTCAAAAAGAGAAGGCATGTTGCGACAGAAAAATAACCAGTTTCTGTCGGTACCTTACTCTACAAGATGAAAAACATTGAGTGAAAGGTAAACCAGTCAAATAAAGATGAGATTTTTGACAAAAAGTCAAAAACTAGTCAGAGCTGAAACTCCAGGGTCCTGATTGAAGGAGTCGGAAAGAACAACTGACCTGTCACCCCTGAGGCATGATGGGAAGCTGGGGGTCAAGGTGCCAGTTTGTTTGTTCTAACAGTTGCTTTCATTTTCTATGCTATTGGGTTTTCAATGCAGCCTATCAGCTAACAATGCCTGCTGTTTTGCAGATTGAGTCTCTATTGCTCATTAAAGAGAGTTCAAGTGATTTTTGTTCTCCTGTTCTCTCTTTTCTACAATCTAGGGTTGCAAAAGCAGAGTTTCAGTACATTGATTAGCTTTTGGTTTCTGATAACGAGGCTGCATTGTTTGGTGAAAAATTATATATATATATATTTTTTTTTTCTGTGAAATGAATTAAGCATGAGTACTTTGTATATTATTTCCAATGGAATGATAATACATATTGTATATGAATGAAAGTATATGTTACAAGATGGCCGCTACTGAAATGTAGTAATGGATATGATTTGGGCCATTTTTTGTGTTTACTATTTTGTGATGCACGTTTTGCACTTTAAAAATGGTGGGATCAATTACAGACATTAACATTGAAAAAGCCAGAGCGGCGAAACGCGTCTGTCAGTGTTGCTACATGGGGGGGTTTTTTCTACGAATAAAAAAGGAATTTCTGATACCTCCGTGTGTGCTCCTCTATTGTGTCGGCCGGCACAATTTTGGCGGGTGGACTGTGTGTGTATATATATATATATATATATGTTTTCATATATAATTTTTTATAGATTCCGGGGTCCCCGCACATGGGCGGGAATATTCAGTGCTTATGACTTTGATGAGGATCCCCTGGAAGAGAACATATTCTTCCACACTTTCGCCTTCGGTTTGTTTACGCTTGAAGAAATTGTGACGCTCTAACATGATGTTGGGTTCCATCGCGAATTGTTTCTTTAATCGTTCAAGAGCCTCAATATAAATATTCCATTGTGAATCACCAGTAAGACCAGCAGGGGCTTGGATGCGTGGTAGATTGTCAAAGACCTGTTGGGCAGTATGTCCAAAACTGCCAAATAATAAATTTCCTTTGGGGATTGTAATTGCCAGCGTCGATCGCCACAAGATGATTTTCGGAAAGTCTCAGCCACTCTGACCACTTGATGGCTAGTTTACCTGGTTTGGCTAGAAGGTGGCTGGGTAATTTGCTGAGGGGTTGCCATGTGGAAGAAAAAAAATAATAATAACTAACTAGGCTAAGAACAAAAACTTGCAGAATACAAAGTGGGAAAAGAAAAAAAAATGTTTTTTCATTTTTTTTTTTTAGAACGGTTTTTAATTTCTAGAAATTAACTTGTCCTGAACTGGTGCACTGAAGAATGAAAGCGCAGAGGCGAGTAGAAACAGCTGCCGAAAAATTGCTGGTAAAAAGAATTGATTCCAACGAGCAAAGAAGGGTTCCCGACAATGCTGACACTGTCAGTGCAGTTATGAAGGGAAAACTGCACCAAGATGTCCGCCACGTTGCACGTCGTATGACGTCATGCCCCGGAGGGTTAGCGTGATAGGAGGCGCTCGTGCGGGGCTCATGCTAGGAGGCGCTCACGCAGGGTGGGGCTCGTGACGTGAGTTCTCGAGGCTGGATGATGCTGGCCCCCTCGGCAGGATATTACAGAAGGGACTGCGGTGTGGGCAGCGCAGCGGAGGAGTGAGCCAGTGATATCAAAGCCGAGCAGGAGGGGCTCAGATGAGGCCTGGAAGTTGTCAGCATTTGTTAGGAAATGTGGCTTTCTGTGGTAAAGTTGCGTCGGTGGGCTGAAGGAGCGGGGCAAGATCCGGTCATCACCAAATGTAGTGGAGGGTACACACGGATGCGAAGAAGTTATTGAAAGGAAGTTTATTCCTGAGTAAGAGCCCACGACGCACCCAGGGCAGCCGGTGAGAATTCACAACAGCATGAACTGCTGTGGAACCCAACCATCGCCCAGGAACATGAGACAGCTTTGTAAGTACATACACATTCGAGGGCACGCGGGGTTGCCGCGTGTCCTCAATAAGGAACATGCAATTGTGCCATACAAAAGTAGCACTTATTACACTCATCAAGGACTTAAAGACTTTGAACTACACCATTCCAACTCTAAAGGAATCACAATGGCATCACCTCCAGGCCTGTGCCATGCTCAAGATCAGCCTGCAAGAACCCAACCACTTCAGACAGAGCCAAACCAGGAGCCATGTCACTGACATATTAGAGATGAAAATATGCACGAAGGACAAAAACAGAAAACAGCTCTTCTCCATCTAAGCACCTAGGATATGGAATGTAATTCCCATCGACATCAGAGCTACTACAAGCCTTCTACAGTTCAGAAGGAAGTTGAAGACACATTTCTTCAAGGAGCACTAATCTCCCATGCAGTACAAGTCACTTGATTCATTGTAAGTGCACTTAATCATACACTTGGGCTCTCACCCATTGTTAAGCGCTGCATGGATTCCTAGCTATGTCCAAGCTGTACAAGTACAGCTACATATATACTGTACAGCTTCAAATGCCAACTTTCACCAAGTGCAAAGTCACTTGGATTCACCTTGCACACCAACTTTAGCCTCAAGGAACACATTGCCAAAAAAAAAAAAAAAGATTGCCCGTTACCAGCTCTTTCTTCTAAAGATACTCTCACTTATGTATGGTAGTAATGACCTACTCCATGACCTTTAGACTCCACAATGTCACCCCTTAAGGGCACCCTTCATACAGCATGTCTCATTTAGGGCATGAAGAAATATGTTCACACTGCCCATCCTAATGGAACTCCATTGGCTCCCCTCGCCGGCGTCCACTATCTTCAAAACCAGTTGTATCCGTTACATTATGAACAGAACCCCCACTTATCTCGCAGACAAGTTCACCATCTCTGGTGGTTCTCGACACATCCTCAGTCAGGACACTATCAGATTGCAGACTAAGAAGAGGAAAAAAAGAAAAGAAATAAGACAGCAGGACTGTTGCACCTATGCACCCAGGGTCTGGAACAACATTTCTGTATCCATCAGGACGGTCCCAGTCCTGCTCCACTTTAGGTAAGAGTTGAAGCTGCACCTCTTTCAAAACACTACATCACAATACATTACCATCCACAGCCCAGCTTATTCTCCTATTGCTTGTTGAAGAAAGCATACATATACGAAAATTTCTAGTAAGCAACATTTCCTGTTATCCACTTGACTGGAACCTCTGTAATAGGTTCTAAATAGGAAAAGAGATCATTATCTGTAGCATGGACCCCGCCCACTTTTGGGAAGGACTCCAGAACATCTAGAAACAACACTTTCATTTTTAAAACTTAATTTTATAGCACAGTTGGGCCAATTACACACATATGGTGGCACCACTGTACTCAAACAAGCGTGCGCCTCTCCAGAGCATTAGCTCTCACCTCATCTGAAAGGGAGGGGACCCAACATGCAGTGCAACTGCTTCGCTTCAGTTTCGATATACATACATGCATATAGAGAAAGTCTTGAGCACTGGAGAATGGGTTTTACATTTGAATTTGGGAATAAAACACGGTTGAGAACCGGTATTACAGATGTCATTTTTTCTTCTCCAGCATCAAATCCATTACATAATCAAGATTACGTAGGGAAGACTGCTCCCCCTTTGTGTCAGCTCCCACATCTGAATAGAGCATAGTACTTTCTAAAAAAGGTACAATTAACCCTATGTGGCAGGTCTTCAGATGCTTGCTAATGGGATGCTGCCAAAAATGCAATATTTTTCCTCCAGTAGATGGGGGGCGGGTGTGTGTGTGTGTGTGCGTGTCACGTGTGTGTGTGTACGTGTGAGTGTGTCTGTCTGTCCCTCTCCAGCCATTTAGTGTTGGGCTCAGATGAGTGCAACTTGTTTTTGTTCAAAGAAGTTGTTGTAATTTCTCCTTTAACTGATGATGCACACGTAGAATGTAAGTGCATCACCAGAACTCTGGGTTGGGGTTCTGCGGAGTTATGCGGAGAGGCTTGCTGGCTGTTGGCGTCTCCTCTGGTGGGTGTTAATAAATGGGTGTTTAAGCCTCCTCCCAGGATCCTTCTTTATTTACAATACTGGCAACGAGTAAAGAAAGCACCCACCCATGTACCCTGCGTGCCAAAGCAACAAATTTTGTCATCGCGTATCAAGGTCAGTGCTGTCACAGTTTTTTGTGCATTTTGGATGTGCATAAAGATTTACGTTTTACTGACTTACCAAGATTGAGTCTGGAGAGCCTAAAGATTTGGCTAAAGTGTTGCCGACAGCCGTTTAACAATATAAAAAGCATCTCGCTGTTACGATAGATAAGAGGGACTCACCCCGGATGACCTGTTGCTGCACATAATTTCAGCAGTCAATGAATTTTATTTGAAGATCGATGAATTGTATTCAAAGCTACTTCTCTATGATCTGTGGAACATTCTACTAGCCTTGAGAAAGCCCTGGTCTAATTGACCACCAAGGGCGAAACACGTGTCGGCTGTTGCGCTTCCTGAGGAGTAAAAACATGACCTCTGGATTTATAAAGATGTTGATGACAATAAAGTAACTGCAACTAAAACAACATACGACAATTGTCTCTCTTTATGTAAAGGAATCACTTTCAAGACTGAAATTGTCCATATCTTCTAAGGAGGAGCAAATGCTCAAACCCCTATCACACAATATAAAAAGTGTACCTTTTTGTTTCTGCCGTTACCTATGTCGCGTGGAACCGGCACTGTTTGAACGGGCAGCGTCGCGTAAGCTGCGCAAGGAGAGTTGTCGCGTGGAACCGGCATTGTTTGAAAGGGCAGCGACGCGTCATCTGCGCAAGGAGAGTTGTCAGCCTGAGGAGCGCGAGGAGACTCTATCAACGTCCTGCATTTCTTCTGACGGATCACGGCGTGACGCGGTACATTACCTGACTCGCGTCGCGTCACGTCGACCTCACAATTCAGAAAACAACTAGTGCGCAACGCCGTGAACAAACTAGAAGACCAGACCGGCGTTTTTGTTCCACTCGCAAGTATCGCACAGTCTCTTTTACCGAATTCAGGTACAATTTAAGTTTTTTTTCTTCTCAAAGCACAAGTGTGTTGTTTTATCAACAACAAAAAAAAGAAGAGAAAAGCGATGAATTAGCTGTTTTTCAAGCCTTTTTAATTAGAGATTCCTTCTCATCATCCAGTTCTATGTTCAAGCTGGAACTGGCTCAAGTCTACATGAAGGAGCTGACACAAGTTTGATAAGTTAACAAGAAATAATTCAGTTTCAGGATATTTTTATGTTAACTCGTTATTTTAACTTGTTATGTTAGATTATTACTTTAGATTATGTTGTAGAATTTTAATTTTAATTTGTCTTGTTAGTTTGTTTTTGCCATTCAGCATGTCGAAGGCAGGCGGAATGAGTCAACTGCCACAATTTCTATCTGAACGTGGTGAACTAGTTCTCCCTTGGAAAAAATGGAAACCTTTGTTGACTCATATCTTATAGCCATAGGGGGTGAAAAGTTTTCTGCTGCAAGAAAACAAGCCGTTTTACTTCACAATCTCGGAATTTAAGGCAGAAACATTTATGACAGTCTAGATCCTATACCTATTGGGAGAGGTGATGGGGAACTTGGTGACGTCTTTGAAATGAGTGTTCTGCTTCTTCAATGTAGTCATGGAAAGACATAAGTTTTTCATGAGGGCACAGGCCAAAGGTGAAAAAGTTGGCAATTATGTGGCAGCCCTCAAGTCCTTAGCTCAAACTTGTGAATTCGAACAATTGACAGA
This sequence comes from Calotriton arnoldi, assembly GCA_963921515.1. NCBI lineage: Eukaryota > Metazoa > Chordata > Amphibia > Caudata > Salamandridae > Calotriton > Calotriton arnoldi. The sequence goes on from CAWUFW010000707.1 coordinate 2,594,439, forward strand.
CTCGCTCATTCGCGATCAACTTGTACGTTGTACGAATGACACTAGGATTCAAGAGAAGTTATTGTCTAAAAACCCTAATTTGAAGGAAGCAATCAGCATTGTAGAGAGCTTTGAAAATACTATTGATTGGGTGAAAGAAATGCGCAGCACTGTTTTACCACTTGAGAATGTTGCAATTATGAAGGGCTGTGATTCTGATGGTACTGTTTTGGGTCATTTATCATCAACCATTCGTAAAATTTCTGGGAAACATGATAAAGCCGTGGGAAAGTTTGACAAACAAAAAGGGAATAATAACAGCTTTAGTAAGGATACTAAACTGAAAGGCACCAGCTGTGGTAGCCAAAACCATGGTCCTAATTTTCCCAATTGTTTTGCGAGAAGTATGTACTGTAGAAATTGTGGAAAGAAGGGACACTATGCACGTATGTGCAGAAATCCAAAGGTAAATCTGGTGGAAGATGAAACATTGCCTCAACAAGCCATTCACCATATTACTACAATTGGAAGCCGAGCTGTACATGATGTGCAAAATGTTGACAATGATGATTTATTAATGCCTAAATATGATGTTTATATTGACAACAGAGCTGTTCCTGTTTTAGCTGACTCAGGTTCGCCTTATACCCTTATAAGTGATACCTTTTGAGACAGTACATTTGGTAATGATAACACTGAACTGCTATCACCTAATATTAACCCTGTTGCTTACGGTGGGAAAAGCATTGATTTGGTGGGTTACTCTATCCAAACCATCATGTTTAAAGGGAGAGAAACTGTTGGAAAAGTATATGTTGCCAGAAGAGGTGATAATTTGATAGGATGGCGCCACCAAAGAAATTTGGGCATTATCTTAAATCCCAATGCACAAGAGCAAGTAATGTTAGTCGTGCATTTGGGGGATGACAAAGACATCATTGAAAAATATCATGGTGTGTTCAGTGATAAATTGGGACTTCTTAATGGTTTTAAACACAAAATAATCTTGAAGGCGAAAGCACAACCTGTAGCCCACAAAGTTAGGAAGGCGCCAAATCTCATGGTGGGACTTCTCCAGGAGGAACTTAACAGATTACTTGGAATGGGGATCATTGAAGAAATCGAGTCCTCCGAATGGTTGGCTCCGATCGTTTTGGTACCCAAAGACAAAGGCAGCAAAATTAGGATGTGTGTTGACTTAAGAAGCTTGAACAATTGCATCTGGGTCGACATACAGCCTTTACCCAACATAAATGAAGCTCTGTCAAAACTGAGAGGTGCACGTATTTTCAGTGAAATGGACTTGTCGTCTGCCTACCACCAAGTCATGCTGCATGAGGAATCCAGAGCCCTAACCTCTTTTGTCACACCTCGGGGAGCTTACAGATTCATCAGGATGCCTTTTAGTTTAGCATCTACCGCTGCATGCTTCCAGAGATTGATGAAGGAAGTTCTGGCTGGTTTAAATTCTGTTTTGTTTTTTCAAGACGATATACTGGTTCATGGTAAAGACAGAGCCAGCCATGATGACATTTTGTTCAAATTACTATCCAGGTTACAAGAACGCGGGCTCACTTTAAAGAGCGAAAAATGTAAATTTAGAGTTGAGTCTGTGTCCTATTTAGGTCATTCCATTTCCAGCGAGGGGATCAGTCCCAAGATTGATTTGGTTGAAGCGATAGCTCAAGCTCCAGCTCCAACCAAAAAAGACCAAGTAAGATCTTTTCTTGGGTTATCGGAGTACTACTCAAAATTTATTAACAATTTTGCAAGTGTGGTACAACCTTTGAGACTTTTGCTCAAAAAGGGTGCAGAGTTTCTATCGTCGGAAGACTGCACACTTGCTTTCAACAAAGTCAAAAGGTATATTGTGTGCATGCCAACCCTGGGTCATTTCGACGTTACAAAGAAAACTGTCCTGACTACTGACGCAATTTTACGTGGGTTGGGTGCTGTTTTGTCCCAGATCGTTGATGGTAATGAGAAAGTTATTGGTTTTGCCTTGCGTTCTCTCAAAGGGGCAGAGGAACGCTACTCAGTGATAGAACGAGAGGCATTAGCTTGTACATGGGCGATCAACCATTTCAGGTTTTACCTCTGGGGTTTACCTTTTCTTGTCAGATCTAACCATAAACCATTGGTCCACATGTTTGCTTGTAAAAATGCTGAAAGCACTACTCTCAGGATTAAAAGATGGATGGAAGGACTTTGGGAGTACAATTTCACGGTGGAATATTTGCCTGGTTTAAAAAATGATCCTGCTGATTGTCTTTCCAGGATGCCACTTGACAAATTGGTCACCGTAAGTAATGAGAGGATTGTTGCGAGGGTCAAAGAACCTGCTCTTAACAAAACTGAATGGGAAGCCAGTCTTGTTACGGACAGTTCTAGGAGGATTGTTACGGATTATGTTGTAAATGGTTGGCCTGTCCTCGATGATGTTCCCCAGTGTGCCAGAGGATTTTGGAATGTAAGTGATGAGTTGAGTATTGTTGATTGTGAGCTTTGTCGTGGTGAGAGATTAGTTCCCCCTTCAAGCATGCGTGAAAACATAATTAATCTGGCGCATGAAGGTCATCTTGGACGCAGCCTAACCAAAGCCAGGGTCAGAGAAACTTATTGGTGGCCTGAAGGTGATCGCCAGGTAGAAGTAGTAGTTAGGGAATGTACTTCTTGTGCTAGCAACGATAAGTCAAGGAAAGCTAGTTTATCACCACTTTCACCTGTTGCATTGCCTGAACGATCTTGGTCTAAGCTGGCTGTGGACATTGTGGGACCTTTTGAAGTTCTGTCCCCCAGTGAGAGGTTTGTAATAGTCCTGGTGGACTATACCTCGAAATGGGTTTCAGCTTGCTGTATGGGTTCTGTTGTAACCAAGAACATTGTTGAATTTCTTAAGGATGCGTTTGGTGCGAGGGCATACCTGAAGTTTTGGTAAGTGATAATGGAGTACAATTCACCTCTCATGAGATGGAAATGTTTTTAAATGAGCTTTCTATTACTCATCACCGCACTGCTCTTTATGCACCACAAGCCAATGGTTTAGTTGAAAGCATGAATGGTCATGTGCCCAAACTGCTGTTGAGTCTGGGTCAACCCTTAGGAACGTTCTACGTGAAAAATTGTGGGTCCACAGGAACACACCAAATTGTGTCACTGGTTGCTCTCCTTTTATGAAACTCAAGGGCAGAGTGGCTGGTTCCAAACTTAACCCATTGTGGTTGAGTGTGAGAGATCGGAACGTTACGATAAGTGATTCTAAAGTGAAGAATTATCAAGAAAAATACAAACAAAGATATGATGCCAAGATGAGTGTTTGCAACCGGACGTGGAAGGTTGGTGATTTGGTGTATGTTAAGAAAGCTGTATGGTCTCCTAAAGGTGAAACAAAGTTTTACGGACCAAAACATTATCAAGGCCATGAAGAATGTAGTAATGTTGGATGATGGCAATACTTGGAGTATGTCTCGACTTTCTTTATGTAATAGGGAGGTGGACACTAAGGTGGAGGCTCAGTCAAGACATTTATTTCGCAGTCAATCTGCGTGTCAGTCTGAGTTTTCTAGTCGTGACAAAAGAGTTAGACGTTCGCCTTCATATCTCAATGATTACGTGTTGCGGTGAAGCTAGTCCTTGTCATTTACAGTTAAGCTAGATTCTTGTTATTGCATTATCTTTCCTTATTACACTTTATGTGTTGAGTTTCTTTCTGGAATTTTTATCTGTTTCATATTTTTATTGTATCTTGCTCATTCCTTTTTCCTTTATTGTGTTGGAGGCGGGAGATGTGTTGTAATTTCTCCTTTAACTGGTGAAGCACATGTAGAATGTAAGTGCATCACTAGAACTCTGGGTTGGGGGTTCTGCGGAGTTATGCGGAGAGGTTTGCTGGCTGTTGGCGTCTCCTCCGGTGGGTGTTAATAAATGGATGTTTAAGCCTCCTCCCAGTATCCTTCTTTATTTACAATAGAAGTCTTTTCGAGTCCCGAGGTGTGGTGACTCCACCTATTGTAGGCAATGCGCATGGGCATCGGCTCCATAGTCAGATTGTTTTTCCCTCCCGGAGAGCAAAGATGTAGATGGAGCATAAAGATGACCATGCGAAGTAAAGAATTAAGGTAAGACGATCTGCAACGGAGCCCAGGCGGCCGGATAGGAGGGTGGGCGCATGTGAATCTACATGGCAAGAATAGATGCTTAGAGGATAAGTAAAAAATGTTGTTCATGACAAGTGAAGCTGTAGATACACATGCTGTGCATAGATTGCAAAGCAGTCCTCCCCAGAAGCAGTGGCTTATCCTGAGGATGTTGCAGACGACTGAAACAGTGTGCGTAAGACAGCCTGGTCAACTCTAGCTTTACAGATGTCAGCTAGTTGTATATTACCAAAGAAAGCCAGAGAAGCCCCTTTCTTGTGAGTGGAATGGGGTCTGGGAGGGACAGGTAGGGACCTTTTAGCTTCAGCATAACGAGTTTGAATACACTTGATAAGCCAACGTGCAATCCCTGCTTTGGAAATGGCACGCCCCTTGTGTTGCTTGGAGTAGAACACAAAGAGTTGTTGCGTCTTATGAAAGGCTCTTGTTCTATCCACATAATACGTTAACGCCCTTTTGACATCCAGGGTATGCAAGGAGCGTTCGGCTACAAACTCTGTATGGGGAAAGAAAACTGGCAACTCTATCGTTTGATTGAGATGAAAACTGGAAAACACCTTGGGGAGAAATTGGAGGCATTTCTGAGGACCACCCTATCTGAATGAACCTAGAAGAAAAGCTCCTCCTGAGGAAAGTAAAGGCTACCTTCCATGAAAGAAACTGAAGCAGGCAATAGTAAAGGGGCTCAAAAGGAAGGCCCATGAGTCTAGTTAGGATGATGTTGAGATTCCACACCAGAGCAGGAGACGTCCGGGGCGGGATAACACACTTAAGCCCTTCCATGTAGGCCTTAATGACTGGTACTCTGAGGAGCGAGGTGTGATGCCTATTCTGTGGGAAAGCAGCCACAGCAGCCAAACATAACTGAATGGAGGTGCAGGCAAGGCCTGACTGTTGAAGGTGAGGGAGATAACAGACAATGTCTTGTACTGACAGTGTGAGAGAACTGATATGTTTTGGAAGCTTCACAAGCTCCAGACCATCCAAAACGCCACAGCCAGACTGATCCTAGACACCCCCCGTCCCAACCACATCACCCAACAACTCCACGACCTTTACTGGCTCCCCATCGAAAGAAGAATAACCTTCAAGCTCCTCACTCACGCATACAAGGCCCTCCACAACATCGGACCAGCATACCTAAACAACCGCCTCTCCTTCCACCATCCCACGCATCTACAAGATCAGAACAGGAGGAAAGTCCTTATCCTACCTCACAGCCAAGACCTGGAACGACCTCCCCCTCCAACTCCGGCAAAGCCTACACTGCTCCAGTTCAGGAAGGATTTCAAGACCTGGCTCTTCGGATTGCCCCAGCCCTCAACGGAGCTGCCCCCCCCAGCACCTTGAGACCCTTGCGTGTGAGTAGGCCTGCATGTTACGCGATGAATGGATATACATTCTTCCGGTAGGTCAAGATAACCAAAGTCTAAAAGCTCAGGAACCAGATCGCAAGATTGAGCTGCTGAGGATTGGGGTGCCGAAGAGTTCCATGGTTTCGCGTGAGAAGGTCCGGCCTGTTGGGAAGCTTTTTATGAGGAACTAGAGGGAGTTTCATCAGAGGAGAGTACTAAGACTGGTGCGCCCAGGTTGGGGCTACTAGGATGAGGGTAAGGGATGTCTGCTTCAGCCTCAAAATTACAAACGATGTTATTGGGAGAGGCGGAAAAGCGTGAGCAAATATCCCCGGCCAGTTCATCCATAGTGCATTACACATGGGCCATGGGTGTGGTAACCTGACTGCAAAGTTTTGGCATTTTACTTCTTTGGAGGTGGCGAAAATATCTATGTGAGGAAACCCCCACCGTCAGAAGTAGATGAGAAGGGTCTGGGGGTGGAGTTCCTACTCGTAGACTTGTTAATGCGTCCTGCAGAGCAGGTCGGCCAAGTCGTTGTCCAGACTCGGAATGTACTGTATGACCAACTGCACCTCGTGATGTATGACACACCTCCAGATGCTCTGGGCTAGAGCAGGGACTAGTGCGTGCCCCCCAGCTTTTGTAGTTAAAACATGGCCCTGGTGCTGCCCGTGTGGACTAAAACAACCTTGTTGTGAATGAGTGGAAGGAATGCTCAAAGAGCAAACTGAATAGCCAGCAATTCCAGGTGGTTGATATTGAGGCCCTGCTACGTGGGTGTCCACAAGCCCTTGAATGTGTGATCTTGCCGATGAGCTCCCCATCTGGGGAGCAAGGCATCCGTGGTGATGGACTCCTGTGGAAATGGGTCTAGAAAGGGCTATTCCTGCAACAGATTGTTGGCATTCCACTACTGCAAAGAGCGATGTGTACGGCCCCAAATCAACACTTGAACCGCCCATAGACCGTCTGCCTGAGACCACTGTGCTACTAGGCACTGCTGCAAGGGACGCATGTGTAACCGTGCAAGGGAAACTATTGCTATGCAGAACAAACGCACTACTGTCCTGACTATTACCTAACGATCGGCAGAAAAAGAGGCAGCAGATTTTGGAAAGCATTGACCCTGGCAAGGCTTGAGTAAGCCTTCTACACGCTATAGTCTAGATCGGCCCGAGGAGGGGTTGGACTTGGAGGGGCTGAAGGTAAGATCTGGCTGTATTCAGCATGAAGCCCACCTTGTGAACAAGGTCTGAGGTTGTCTGCATGTGCACCAGACATTGCTGCTGCGTGGTATTCTGGATCAGCCAGTCGTCAAGGTATGGTAACACAATGAAGCCACCCCACCTGAGGGGAGCGGCTACCATGGCTAGACCCAGGGAGCTGTTGTGACACCAAAAGGCAGAACCTTGAACTGATGTTTTCCACTCGCCACAAAACACAGGAATCTTCGATGGGCAGGGAGGATGGGAATATGGAAGTAGGCGTCCTTCAAGTTGAGGGCGGTCATGAAGTCGCTTTGCCGCAACACAGGGATGACCCTGAAGTGTGACCATGTGGAAATGTTTTGACAAGATGTACTTGTTGAGGGGTCGGAGGTCCAGTATAGGCCTGAGGGAGCCATCTTTCTTGTGAATAATAAAGTACAAGGAGTACACCCGTTTGTTGCGATGTAGTGGCGGCACTGGCTCTGTAGCTCCTTTAGTAAGTAGTGCGTGCATCTACTCTTGGAACAGACGCTATGCTCTGTGGACAACTTGTGTGCGAGTGGGGGGATGGTGGGAGGTGTTTGAGTGAGTTATAAACAATACCCCTCCCATATAATGTCTAGAACCCAGCGGTCAGAGGTAATTGCCTCCCAGCGAGGCAGAAACCCCTTCAACTTGCCACCAATAGGTGTTGAATGGTCGGGGGGGAGGAGGAGAGAGTCACTGTTTTGGGGCAGTACCTCTTTTCGGACCTGCCCCTTTGCTTCTACCCTTACCCCACTCTACCCTCCCCTGTAGTAATCCCAAGAAGGGGTCTGCTGCTATTGTCTGGTGTAGGTGGTGGAAGTCACAGCCGTGGCAACTGTCTTGGTTGTGCCGTGGTACTGTGTGCGGTGAAAGGAGCTGCGGGCAGTGGGAGTCTGTAGGGCACTCATAGTCTAAGTGTATCAGCTCGACAGCGGGCAGTGAAACAGATGAAAACTCCGCTCCCAGCAAGCGGGAGCATTTTGACAGCTCCCACTTGCTGGGAGCGGAGTTAGTGTTTGCTGTCGCTTGGCAGCAGTTGTCAGCTCCCGCCAAGCGAAAGCAAAATGCTATGTCTCAGGGTTGGGCACCCCAGGACATAGCAGGAACCGGCTCTAGGGGGGGGTAGCGGTCCCCAGGGCCATTAATGACTCCAGAAGGGGGGCCATGCAGCCCCCCTTCTTTAGAATGCACGTGCCGGCCCTGGGGAGGTGGTGGTCCCCGGGGTTGATATGGCCCGGAAGGGGGGGGGGCCACGTGGCCCCCTCCCAGTTTTTAAAGGTATTTGGCCCCAGGGAGGTGGTGGCCCCCAGGGGTATCCGCGCAGCCCCCCCCCCATTACTATTTATTTAGCCCTGTTTACTATTTAGAGGTTTTGGTTCCCAGGGCATATTAAAGCCCCTGAAGGAGGGTCTGTGTGGTCCACCTCTACTAGGTATAAAAAGTCCTGGGGAGGTGGTGGTCCCCTGAACTCAATAAGCCCAATGAAGGGGGGTCCGTGCGGCCCCCCTCTTAACTTTAAATAAAGCCCCAGGGAGTTGGTGGTCCTGGGGCTAAAAAAAAGCCCTAGGAGGGGGGCCCCATGCTCCCCCTCCTTCATTTTTTAAATGTTGGTGCATGCCCCAGGGACCTAGTCCACCCGCAGGCAATACTCTAAACAAGTGCAGGAGAATGACTGCGCTTTTTCTTTTTGCTGTGGATTTCCGACTCCATTGTGATTGTGACAAAATGCTTTTTTTTTGCCCTGGCAGGGTCCCAGGGGGACCCCAGGAGCAGGTCTAGAGGGTCAGGGTATTCATACCCTGCCCCCTTTTCTTTTTTTATCGTTTTTTTTGGGGGGGGGGGAGGGGGGAGGCTGAAGCGGAGTTCCAAGATGACGGTCAACACTTCCTGGTTGAAGCGTTTGCAGTCAATCAGATACCAGCAAGGGGACTGTTGGATCCTCAGAGGATCCGCATCCCTGTATATACAAATGTGGTTTTCCTTTAATATCTTGAAAGCCACTGAACAGAATTATACCAAAAAACAAAAAGCACTCTTTCTGGACCAAGAGATCTGCCAAATTTGGTGTAATGCCGTCCAGCAGTTTGAGCTGTAGTCATGTTCAAAATCCTTATGGTAATTAACATAGGAAACACATTTTTTTAACCCCTCTTTTTCTCAGCCCTCTCTTGACGGATCGCCCCGAAACGTTCCATGAACAACAAGACCCAACTTGACACTTTTGTTGGAAATTTCGGAACAATTCGTCAAACGACGCCAAAGATATAGCAAGTCAAATAACACTTTCCCCATGGAAACTAGGTCCTAACTATAAATCTATCTATCTTTCCTCAACATATGTAGTTGCAAGGTTAAGGAGCGTAAATCTAAGCTTACCTATATAAACATACAGTGATCAGTTTCTAAGCAGACCGTAGCTATGTGAATCTTCTCTTGTATTTATCCACACTGTTAGAACACTAATGAGGAGCCTTCTGAAAGTGTACTACAAGGATATCATCCCACTAAAAATACTTTAGGCAGAATTTCAACCACCGCAATATTGCTCTGCATACAATGTATGCAGTATGTTTCACTGTGATTATCCTGTAGTAATTGTTCTGTGTCATGTTCTCTTCCAGATATCTCCTTCCTAGACCTCTCAATGTTCATTGTCTGAAGCATGTTAGGATCCCAAATAAATTACTGTTAAGGATGGTTTAAATAAGCAATTAGATTAGAAAATCCATGATCTGAGTGGATTGCGATGAGACAGAAGTAACATAACATGAGGGCTATCACTTTTCACACTCTTGGAAATTAGGTGCACTTCAGGCATCTCCAGGAGAGCTTACCTGGCAAACTGAAAGTTGCTGGACAATATTTGTGGTTTGCTTTTACGTATACTACAGAGAAGAGTTTGGCAATACAGGCATTTGTGGAGGAGACATCCAAACTTGAACTTGATTCGTCATTCGATTGCTAACTGGATTCACCAACTAGCTACTCTGCAACGAGTTGAACTCTGCAAGGAGCAAGTAGAACTTTATTGAATATTTAAGGTAAAGAGCTACATCAGTGTAGCTTACTATTAATGAGGATAACTAGTCCCTTCTTAACTTGAAGCAATGGCAGGATTTTCTTAAACATTTTAAATGGAAATTGCTAGTTTCTGTCTACATCCCAAGATTTCTGCCATTGCCTGACTGAATTCAGAAGGTTTGTCCCCCGGCTACTTGTCTTTTGCTTTGCTTATATTGGGGTTGTACTTGCATTTCCTCTGATTCATTATGCTTACTTTTCATTCCCACAAACTGTCTGCAGCCGTGACTTTAAAATAAGAGGGAAAGGTATCTACATGTCACATATATCTTAACCGGGTTCCTGATAGACTCACTGCCTTAACTTAATTCTGACCTCATCTAAAGCTAAAATTCCAATGGCATGACTTTGCATGCATGCTGGACAAATAAGTACATTGTTCGAGTCAAGTCTGGCCCCTTTCCCAATTCACTCAGGTAGGCTGACAGATGTCTTGGGGTTTCACATGTTGTTCTGGATTATTTATTTTAAAATTTAGGAAGTTTAAGATTATGCCCCACATTTATGTTGTACCTGCTTGAAGTAATGAAACGCATCAAAAGCTGCTCTCTTGTTTCCATCGCCATCAATTGTTTAATATGGAGACTGTTGTGAAAGCCTATGCTGAAGGAATGTGGGATATCGCCACTCTACAGTGCATCTTCATCAAAGCCCATTCAGCAGTACTTTTCATATTAGGAACTCTGGCCTTTGTGCTACAATAGACATTAGATTCGCCACTTACAACAAAATCCCAGATCCACCCAGATAAAGACGAAGCACTCCATACTTCAATCATAGCAGTTATATAACTCAAGAAAAGGCTAGCCAAGGATGAAAGAGTTGGTGGCAACCAGTGGCGGCTCCCCCATTGGGGCGTGGGGGCGTCGCCCCACTGCTTTCTCACGGTGCTAGAAGGCAGAAACATAAACGGTAAAAACTACCATTTATGTTTCTGCCTTCTCGCATTGCGAGAAAGCAGAAGTGCCTCTGTGCCCGGCCCTGGAGCCGACCAAACAGTCAGTACCCACAACAGTGGGTAAGCCATTCCCCTCCTGCCCTCGAGCAGGACCGCCCACTCTCCCCTTTTCTCTATGCAGAGAAAATGTCCCGGCTGGGGCGCTCGCCTGCTGCGCCTACCAGCGTTGTGATTGGCTTGGCTTGTGTTGCGTAGGGGAGGGAAGCTGCTTCCTGCAGCAGGAACACGCGGACCCACCAGACTGTACAGCGTGGAGGGCCTGGAGCGGAGGCGGTGCGGTACCCCGGCACTCAGGTACGTTTTATTTTTCTTGTTTTATTTCCCCCCCTCCCCCTCCCTCGAGCATGCCGGCCGCCGCTGAAATACAGCATTGATTCAGAAGTACGTCTATACAGGGGATTGTTATTGCTGATTGCTAACTAGTTTATTGAGTTATTTTGCACAGTATGTACCACAGCGTTATTCATCTTAGCTGATTCACACTTTGATCACATTATACTGTGTGCAATCCGCTGCATTATTTATAGTACGTTAAACTGATTACATCAGGCAGGACATAATATACCATCTTTATACTGTGAGATCTTTACTCTTCTTAACAGTTGCAGGTCATTTAGACAGGATATTCCCTCCCAGGGAGAGACATTTGTAGAAAGTAGGCTCAGCTATTGAGAAAATATGACTGTTGTAGAATTCTGCAGGAGGCTGTATTTTATGAGTAGAGAAGGCTATGTTTATTGGCTTCCTCCTGGATAACGTGGGTTCAGCACTTTTTACAGACAGTATTTAAAATCTTTCAATGTCTTACACAGAATGGATAGAATCTTATAAACTAAAAAGGCATACTATACCTCATTTTAAAATCCAATGAAAGATGTATAATCTACAGCAAAAACAGTGCCTTAATGTAATTTATTATTTAATTTCCGTTTTTGCGTAAATCAGGAAATAGAAGCACAAAAAAACATGTTTGTGGTACAATGAAACAATATTGTATACAAGTGTATGAGAAATACAGTCAATCTTGAACTTGGTTTGTAATTTAACCGACAGGCTGCATAACATGTTCTCGGGTCATTAGCCTAGTGCCATGATTTCTTTCCTTTGAGGACAATCATTGATTTCTGGTGAAGAGTTTTATAGAATTACTACAATCCATATGGCAGCAAATCGTTTTGACATTTACTATACTTTTGCTTTGAATGGGATGACAAGTGACATTTTCTCTAGGACTTTTGATTAGCATGGGAAATAATTCAATACACAGTCTAGTCACTTATGCAGCAGCAGAGGCTTGTGAAGATGACTTATAGGTTCCTATTTCAATTTGTTTATTGAATATTGGCACTTAATGTTTTTTTGGACTGACATTGATTTAGTTTTATATTGATTCAATGAAAGGAATCTGTGGGCCATACAAGATTCAATATGGGTGAATGCGTTGTGCATATTGACCTAGTTTAAGGTGCAATATGTTTTTAGATATTTGCAGTTTTCTAATGTCCAGAAATGGATCAAGAATTTAAATAGTGAAGTGAACAAACTACTCTAGGCATTTAAGTGAATGACTGATTGGTAAAATTACTTTGGGAACCCTAAAAAGCAATGCACGCATTTGTAGACATGTTCTTCAAATTTTACTCACTGACTAGCTTTGGTGAGAAAGGTCACATTACAAGTCTGTGAATGTCCTGGTTCTGGTCCTCTTCATTATATTCAGTATATTAAATTATATTGTTCTAGACAAAAGGCTTAATCTCAACCTTTAATCAATTCTATGGTCAAAAGCGTACAGCTCCAATTGCGACTTTTGTTGTGAATCCATCAGTTCATCCCATCACGAGAAGTCAAGATCTTTGTTCAATTCTTGGTGCTGTCTAAAACGGACTACTGCAACTCGCTTTTAATAGGTCTGCCTAAAGCATACCTCACAACTTTGAAGGCAGAGCCTCGATTTGTCACTGGAAGCAGAAAAATATATCACATTTCGCTTATGGTACCTAAGTTTCAGTGGCTCCCCATTGAAGGTAGATCCTTCAACAAGACAGTTTCTATCACAAAGTTACCTCTTAGCCTCTCCTTTTTACTTATGTAACAAGATGAGGCTGTTGGGATTCCAGCGTTCTCTTCACTCAGTGCAGAAATGTGTCTCCTCGAAACACCATGTTTCCGAAAAGAGCGCACATTAGTCCAATATTTCTCAGGCAGCGGGACTAGAATTTGTGACTAATTTCCCCTAGCATAATGAACCACTAAGCCTCAGCTTTATTAAAATAATAACCTCAACTTTCTTTTCCAGAGAAGCTCCCTTCAGACTCAGTTGACTGTTTCCTTTGATCTCTGAAACTCACACTTCTTTTATCACTCCATCTCAGTCTTGTGTCAGTTTCCTTTGTCAGTGACATCCTCTACCTTCCTCTCCTTCTCTTTTGTCCTAACAGGATGCTCCTGAAGGTACTTCTAGTTTTGCTTCATGGAAGTCTCCTACTATTGGTACAAAGCTGTTATAGTTCGTCTCTTAGGCTTCATTTACATGCTGAGGTCTCTAGCACCTAGTCGGTGGAAATATATATAGTCAGTTTTAATACGCTTTCTTCTCCACAATGTATGTTTATTACTCCACGTGTATTATAATGTTACTTTGTTATTACTTTCTACCATGGCACTTACTATGGTAATTTTGTCCCTTTATTTTAAAGCACTCTAATGCTTCTGAGCATGTTCGTGCAGTATACATTAAACATTACTGTGGGATGCTAAAGCAAAATGAACACGACTGAAAGGCCCAGGAGAATTAAAAAACTGAAGAAGCCTCCAAGCGAATCATGCCAAACCAGAAGGAAGGCTGTTTTAGTAGATTAATCAGGGTGAAACTTGACTGATTTGGGTCAATTAAATTTCAGTCCTCAAAGTAGGCTTGTTTCCAAGTTACTGGTGATAATTCTAGCATTTTTACTAATATCAGCAATGTTTCGGTGGTACTTATTGACCTGGGCAGGGTCAAAGTAGGCTTGTTTTTTAACAGGACTGGCATACATTTTAAAATATCCAGATGAATAATTTCTGAATATCCAGATAAAATAATCCAGATTCCCTCAGAATACCTTCCGAGGGAATGCAGTGATGAAATGTATTATTTTAGTTAGTTTGACAACCTGTCTTCCTGGCTTCCAGGACATGCAGAGGGATGACCTCTGGTACCCATGCAGAAGACCGTGCTTCAGATTTAGAAATCTTCACCAGGCAGGGATACTTTTTTTTGCTTTCCTGTTTGTGATCAACAGGCTTTCTCTGTTGGTCCCGAACAGGATAAAGTACATCCACCCTCATATGGCAGACAGTCTGAGGTACTTTGACTGACAGCCCAACATCTGTTGGGACGATGATCAACAGTTTTTACCAGCTTCACCAGCACGGGGCGCCACCGGCTGAAAGACGGCAGTTCATCCAACTCTGAATATAACAGGCAATGGTACTCTGCCCCATTTGTGACAAAGTACTCTGTCTGCCAAACTCTAAATAAGGCCCTTAGGTTTTTTAGGGTACACATGATTACAGCAACTACTAAAATTGCCTGTGCTTCCTGCAGCTACAATGTTGTAATGTATACTCCCTGTCTTATGGAAAAATCTCTCCATACAGCTGTTTTATGGCCATTAGTTGCTCAACAGTGGCGATGTTCTACCGAATGGGAGCATCTGTACTTTCAGTAGGGTGCCCGGGGAACATGCCCAACTGAATCTGGTCAAGTAGATGGAAAGCATTTAGGCCCACACTGAAATCCTTTGAATTCTTTTCAACACTCCAGAGAAGCACTGCCAAACCATTTTAATGGTATTATCTCAACGCAGGACAGTTTAAAACATTTTTGTCTGTAAAGAACAGCATTTTGAGGAAAAATACCACATAATATGAATAAAATGGATTGAGTATCTTGAATCCTAATAAAAACGTTTTTGGGGCTATAACAGGAGGGGTATTGGCAGGGGCGGTGCGTCCATTGGGGCGTTGGGGCGTTGCCCCCCCGCTCGCTGCTGCTCTCGGCGTCTCTGAACTTAAGTAAACTCTCAGTTTACTTAAGTTCAGAAGACGCCGAGGAGAACTGACAATCATGTCAGTCAGCATGACGTGGGACCGCCCACCCCCTTCAGAGTCTGAAGGGGTGGGCGGTCCGTGTCATGTTGACTGACATGATTGTCAGACCAGGGGCAGCAGCACAAGTGCGCATGAGTGGGCAAGGTTAGCGAATTTTTCGCCCGTGCCCAGTCATGCGCACTGGTCTCTGCTGTGGCTGGCACATGCCCATTAGGAGAGCGAGGGTTGAGCAAAGGCTCAAACCTCGCTCTCCTAATGGGCAGGCGGGCGGACAGTAACCGTGCCCTCAGCCAATCCTGGCGTTGCCAGCAGCGCCAGGATTGGCTGAGAGGGGTTTGCCACTTGCCAGAACTTAGTGATGCGTCTGTTCCTGTAGGCGCCAGAACGGGGTCGGCGCGGACCTTGTAAGGTAGGATTTTTATATTTTAAAACTCCCCCCCCCCGCGAAATTTGCGGAATTTGCTTTTGAGGCACGAGTAACATTCCTTCCACTTCTTGAGCGGGTGGGCGTCGGGGCGGGGGCCGCTACACAGCAATCTTCGACTCACTTTTTTTGCTATCCCTGCGTGTCTTCGTAGCACAGTGAGTAACAGTACAATGGAATGAATGCAGCCGACTGACAGTCAGTGCCTGAGATTATCTCAAACATTCCATCCATCTCTAGTTGTACTGCTCAGTGAGTAGCTCACAGCGGGACAGCTATGCTCAGTCATCAGATAGAAACGTGTCTGAAGGGAGTGGTGGTGCATTGCAGAGAAGCCACGGCCTGTCCTGTTCACCCTGGACTGTCCCTTACGAGCCTGGCCACGTCTGATTGCACATCGTTTGTCCCTGTTTGAAGTGGCACAGCGAGCATTAAAAATGATGAACTTGAAATATGACGCAAAGTAATTTCTACTGGCTGAGATGAACCCAAGCATTCCATCTGTTCTTCTCTCTGAGATGAATGAATCACATGTATGATGATTCATGAAGCACGAGCAGAGAGAGAGAGGAGGGGCGGTGGAAGCAGCATGTGCAATGGAGATGCCATGTGCTGAAAACAGGCATCGCCATCAAGTAGGGTTTAAGCCTAAGGGAATCCTCTCAAAGGGCCAGAGCTCAAGAGCTGCAAAGACCTTGCAGGACTCACACACCTTTGCGTATGCCTTGAGGAGGGGGTGTCATTGACCCCCCAGTATAGCAGCTTGAGCTGGTGTTGGACGTCACTGGTCATCTCTGTGTAACGTGTTATTTATGGCTCCTTTAAATATGACCGGAGCCCTTAAAACTGAGCTCTGCGTGAAGGAGGGAAGGGGCGGGGCGGAGGGGTGGAGAGAAGGAGAGAGAAGAAGAGAAGGATGGAGAGAGGATGGATTGATTCAGAGACAGATGAACACAGAAGAGGAAGTAGGCATGAGCAGGGAGAGGGATAGAGAGAGGATGGATGGATGGATGTAGCACAGGATGGGGGATACATGGAGGGACGGGACGGAGGGGTGGAGCGAAGGAGAGAGAAAAAGAGAAGGAAGGAGAGAGGTTGGATGGATTCAGAGACAGATGAACAGAGAAGAGGAAGTAGGCATGAGCAGGGAGAGGGATAGAGAGAGGATGGATGGATGACTGCAGAGATGTTTGTAGCATAAAAGGAGATGAGAGGGACAAGGGAAGAAGTGGGGTTGGGATAAGATGGAGGAGGGAAGGGGTGACAGATAAACTGGAGGGAGAACATGTGTAAATAAAGGAGGTAGGGAGGAAGAAATGCACAAGGAAGTAAGCAAAGAAATGGACTATGGTGGGAAAGAAGGGCGAAGGAAAGAAAAAGGTAAAGAGAAATAGATGGAGGAAGGGGGTGTAAATGAGAAAGTTGTGAAAGAAAAGGAACAGAAAGAGAAGGGAAGAGGGAAACAAAAACAAAGAAGGGGGAAATAGAAGGGAAAGAGAGGATAGTAAAGATGGGATGAAGAAAGTGAAGTGAAAGAAAGGGTAGTGAGAAAGAGATGGGACAGGTGTGATGGCAAGAAAGGAGGGAAGAAAGAAAAAGCGCAAGAACGCAAGACAGAAAAATAAATCATCTGAATGAGAGCAACAGAGAAAGTAAACGAAGCACATATGTAAATAAAGAGAAAGTCGCAAACAAATAAAGAAAAGTAGCATAGAAAGAGGATGCCAGGAGAGAAAAAGTAAAGGAACTGAGCTCTAGGTGATGAAATAGACAAATGGAAGTGAGGGAAAAAAGCACAGATAGAGACAGTGTAGAGGACAAAGGGAGAGGGGAAGAAAGAGTCAATATGTTTAGGAAAAACCAACCATTCTGAGAGCACCTACAGTCAAGATCCTTCACCTTGTACATCAGTTAGTAGGCCTTAAGTCTAGCTACAACTGTTAACATATCACTACATCTTTGGTAACACAGTCTCAGGTGAAGGATCTTGACTGTAGGTGCTCTCAGAATGGTTGGTTTTTCCTAAGCCTATTGTTGACTGAACATTACGTGCTCTTGGCCATAGTACTTAGTGTGTACATCTTATCTTAAGCAACATTTCAGCACTCCTTGTTTTGGAATACCTTCTACTCTATTTAAAGGTATTTTCTGTATTCCTGGTATGAATGGCTCCAAACTAAATGGCCAAGAATGAGTTCTGGTGTTGGACTATGCAGAAGGGTTCAGGTTTGTGCAGTAGACTGTGGTGAGTTTTCAACTTCCAGAGAAAATAGAGAGAGGACATGAGATGAGAGAACTCTCTTAAGGGCATACTTTTTGAGGAGGCCCTCTGCTTTTGATTGCAGTGGATCAGTTTATTTGGTGATTCACAATTCCAATCATGGGTAAAACATGGCTTGTTGAACATAGATGAGATGTACTTGCAAATTGTTTGATTGCGTATTGCATTTCAGGTTTTCAATTTGACCAATCTTTTGACTTCTTACCAACGAAATATGAGTGTCTTCCTGGTCGAGGACCACACTGCTTTTTCTCTTATCTGTCTTGTATCAAGACCCTGCTGGACTATGGGGTGAAAGAAAGCTTGAATAAGCAGCTACCTATGTTATATGACATCTCTTTATTAATGTAATAACTGCACTTTCACAATTGCTTTATTAACCTTCCTGCTTTCTCAAATTTTCTTGAAAATGCACCATTTGTCCACTCTTTTTTCAGGTTGTTCGGGCTCGCTCGCTACGCTCACTCGCTGCGGTGCAGTATGCCAATCATTTTACGCCCCACCACTTTCAAATGTCACCAGCCACCACTGGTGGCAACCCACTTTAAGGCCAGCTAACTCGGCATTCCTTGCAACTTTTACCATAAATTCCACCTTCAGATGCACGTTCCTTTTAAAATATCACAGAGTAACCTTCCCTGAGCAGTAAATCATAAGCATGTCCACTGGAAGTCGCTCACGCTCTGTACCAATAGAACCACTGTGACCTTAAAAGTAGGGTTCTGCTGCTCCTGCTTTTCAATAGGCACTCTCTGTATCCCGCCATTTTCTCATGCATCCAGTTATCTGCACACATTGATTTTAGCTGTTTTTCATCTCATTGCATTCTTCAATACATTAAAACCTTTGAGTGTTGTTTATAACTTTTCTTAAGTGGAACAAATCAAACTACATCAACATTAGACCTCAATTCCCCATTATACATGCAGCTCCTTCTGTTTTTTTCTCTACTTCAGTCTCCCAGCGCTGTCCTCATACCTGTTAAGTGACGCCCAGTGTTGTGCTGTCTGTGCAATGAGCCAGGGTGTTACCCAGGAAAGGCAGTAGACGAGCAAGAATATTCATTCACTTTAGAGCGACAAAGCAATTAAGTGCGTCTCACTTTTTAATTAGGTCTCAGCCGAAGACCCAAACTATTAAATATAAATAGCAACAGGCACGGGAGACACCCGAACTGAAATCCAACCAAAACTACAGTGCAACAGTTTCGATGCAATTAAGCAACCTCAAAATAGATTCAGCAAATAATATATATAATAGAAATGATATAAAGGCATCAATGCTGGATAGAGACACCCTTGTACACAAGTTAAAGTGTCATCCTGATCCATGCGACAATTTGCGCGCACACCCATTTTCTACCACAAACTTCCTCTGGCGCCTCAGTCTCGAAATCAGCTACACCCAGCAGCTTTTTTGTTTGGACAGACGTAAATATTTAATATGCATTATAAGATTTTCAAACTTTACAGAGTGACCCTCTGTAAAATTTGAAAATCTTATAATGCATATTGCCAGCTTCAACTCTACACATATTGAGCTGACTGAAATCCAGAGCTCTCACAATGTACTGTCAAGTGCATGTTCAAACTGCTGACCATTGCACTGGAAGAGAGCTGCATTATTCTCCAAGCACAAGAACAGAAATAACAGAAATGGTAAACACCCCTTACAACGCATCCCTCACCCCGCATGTTGTTACAACGCGGTCGTTACAACGACTGCGTTGTGACAACGCATACCATTACCCCGCAAGTCGTTACAACGACTTGCGGGGTAATGGTATGCGTTGTTACAACGCGGTCGTTGTAACGACCACGTTGTAACAACATGTGGGGTGAGGGAAAGCGGGAAAAAGAGGTCTATTCAACAGAAATACGTATTATCGTGGAGTTGGGCATTTGAACCAACCCCATTTGATATCTATCACCCCTTTGAACTTGCCCACTGCCGCTGATACTGGGCACTGGCAGATTCTCACATTACAAAGAGTCAGACTCAATGTCGTTGCCGTGGGCTTCACTGGTGGTAGGGGAAAGAGGCAAGAAGATAGGGAGATCCCTAAACAGAGTGGAACTAGTTCTTCGTAAATTACGTTTTAAAGTACACTAGGCTTACAACAGATGGTTTCACCTGTTGAAAACCACACAACTGCATTCTGTCAGTTACCACAGGATTTTTTTCAGTTGAAGAAAGCAAATTATTTGCATAAAATATGATAATGATATCACAATTTATTTTTCTCTGTTCATTTTGTGACTGTGCTTTTTTCTTCGACGTTGTTACATGGTACATTAGAGTAATTGTTCTTTTGAACATGCTTGGAATATGGCACACTTGCCTCTCTCTCCGCGTCTTTTCCAGTTTGTCTTTCAGGATCATGATTTCCTTCTTCAGGGCAAGCTGGTGGCTCTCAGCATCACGCAGCTCTTTCTTCAGATTCCTGATTTCAGTGGCGCGTAATGCCTCCCGCTTGGCTAGTTCCTCCTCATAGAAGACACTTTTCCTCTCCAGGTCAGCCTTTAGTTTATTGATCTCTTGCTGATGCTCGGTGCTGCTTACTCCTGGAGACCGACCAACATGCTTTTGCTAGAAAAAGTAAAAAATATATATATTTTACTGCATTGGAATGGAAATAAAGCGAATTCTTTGAACTGTTTGTAAATGTGTATATATATATTGTATACAGTTCAAGAAACGTGCTTCACTTAAATTAAAATTGGTGCATAAGATTAAAGAATATAGGGCCAAATTAAAACAAGCATTTGCAATGCAATAGGTCTTGCAATACTGATAGTGTGAGGTATTGGCGTTGCAAATAATAATGCAACGCCAATAGCTCATACTTTCAGTAATGCAAGACCTAGTGCTTTGCAATTGCTTGCGTAGTGAGCCAGGAACTAGCATTGTATGTCTCATTGCCGTACCGCAAGCTGCTCCTAGAGGTCCCTAGTGAGCAAGGCTCCAGCACTGCATGTCTAGGTGCAGTACTGTAAGCTGCTCCAAGAGGTCCCTAGTGAGCAAGGCACCAGCACTACATGTCTAGGTGCAGTACAGCAAGCTGCTCCTAGAGGTCCCTAGTGAGCAAGGCACCAGCACTGAATGTCTCGGTGCAGTACCGCAAGCTGCTCCTAGAGGTCCCTAGTGAGCAAGGCACCAGCACTGCATGTCTAGGTGCAGTACTGCAAGCTGCTCCTAGAGGTCCCTAGTGAGCAAGGCACCAGCACTACATGTCTAGGTGCAGTACAGCAAGCTGCTCCTAGAGGTCCCTAGTGAGCAAGGCAACAGCACTGCATGTCTCGGTGCAGTACCGCAAGCTGCTCCTATAGGTCCCTAGTGAGCAAGGCACCAGCACTGAATGTCTAGGTGCAGTAAGCAAACTGCTACTAGAGGTCCCTAGTGAGCAAGGCGCCAGCACTACATGTCTACAAAGTTGGAGTTATTGGCATTATAAATGGCAATGTTTTTTACCTAGCCATGTTGCAGGGTTCAGTACCATATGTGGCCAAAAGGGGACTTCTTTTGGTCACATATGGTACTGCACCCTGCAGAAGATATGGTAAATCCACCCTACCCATAATGCATTGCATGCAAGACAATACTAAGAGTACATTCAAATAGCTATGTCCATATATACAATTAGTAGCTTTGAAATGTGACAAAAGAATTATTACATTAATTTCGGATTAGGTTGTACTCTGTGTGGAGCTGATGAAGGGAAATTTATAGATGGTCTCATATAAATGTGAGATGTTCTAGTGAGTGAAGTGACCACTGCCAGCCTAGCTAAGGACCAAGTGTGTGTCCTGCCTGAAGCCTTTAAAGAAAATAGTGCCTTGAGGCGGTAACTAAAACCTAGAGAGTAGCAACACATGTAACAAGGGGTGTCCTCATGGGAGGTTACAAGATGAGACAAGGCGGTACTAAGGAGGGACTACTTACTGACCAATGAAAAGCCATCATTTACTAAGGACAGGGACAGGAGCCAATTAAAAAGATGGGCAGAAAGTGGGTGAGGCTTTATGCCCATATCCTGAATACAGCATGTCTCGAAGAGACAGCGCTGCCTAGGCGAGACCTAAAAAGCACACAATTAAACAGTTAATAATGATTGTGAGATGAAAAAATTTAAATTTAAATTTGGTCTTAGCCTGAAACACAGAACATTTGCTGCAATCAAATCTGAAACAAGCAGGGTGAACATATATGAAGCCTCTCTCAAAAAGGTATGTCAACCAATGCTGTATTGAATGTAGCATCTTCAGATGGGGGTGGGGGGTTGAAGAGACTCACAAACAACTCTGGGCATCTTCTGAGAGTAGGCTTTATGTGCTTGAAGTGCTTCCTAGCTACAACACTCCGGTAATTACATTCTGCACTGGCATATGATTCTTAGACAAATGGCATTCTCAGAAAATTGGGCATGTCCACAGCCAAGACATATGGATACAAATAAGTGGGTCTATCAGCAGAGTTGGGATGAATCTGTGGGATGCAACAGGATTCAACAATAATATTGCCAATGAATGTATGCGATTTTTCCATCACAGTGGTTATAATTTGTGTTTCTGCTCTTCTTTTCACATTCAGTTGAACACATTTTCTGGTTGAAACAGCTTAGTACCTTGAGAGAGATTGAGGTATTTATTGTAGTAGTGATGCCATCTAACAAACAGGGCATCTTCTACCCAGGTAGACATCTGAATGATTTACTTCCACTCAAGGTTATTTCAAATATGGTTACAGAGCACAAACGCCACAGCCTCCTTGCTTTATGATGTCCTACTAGGGCTTGATGACAATTATTTAAACAATTTATTGCACAAAACATGGTCGACTCACCTGTGAAGTGAGAGAGGGTTTCAGCAGGACATGAGAGCATTTGCAAACTCATCATGTACTCTGAACTATTAAACGTCGAATGCCCACGTTTCATGCCTGTGATTTATCCATTTGCTTTTGCTTCTCAGTGCCTCACTTCACAACCTTCTTTCCAATTAGGAACCCATGTAACTACTGCCTTCTGTAATAGCAATGGGTATCAGTTTATGACAAAATAAGTATGGCAATTGTTAAGTTGCTGGTGAAACCTTACAAGAGAAGCCAAACCGTCCACAATTCTAGTACGGGGTGGAGGTTTTATCCTTAGGTGGTAAATTGGATTGGAATTTTGAGGAGGGAAAATGTGTGAAACAGCTCCTTGAGATTCCATCATCACCCATGAACCAGGCTATAAAGGCAGAATTCCAACTTACAGCCTGGAGTTATCAGGGGTTGCAAGCTACATTGAATTTTGGGCAGAGATTGAGTAGAGAAGGGATCCCTAAAATATCACATCTCTGTAAAATGGAAATAGAGAAAAGTGAATTGAATTGGGCATCGCAAGTTAGAAGTATCCTAGTTAAGATCTGTGTAAAATTATCATTAATGTCAGAACAGTGGAAGTCAGGGCAGCAGATCCCTAAGCAGAAGCTATTATAAGCAAAAATGCCAGAGAGGAGGATTTGCTCTAACTAGGGAGTAAACCGTCCACCCAGTTCTTGGTTAAAGGCTGGAGTAATGATGATGTGTTCCCTTACATTGAGCCCCTGCCAAGCCCTAAGCTTAGGAGTGCTGTAATGAAATTTAGGGTCGGGCTTAATCCAAGTTATGCAGATATGAGGATAAAAGCTGCAATGAGAGATGAACAGGGCTTGTGCACATGTGGGCTGAAAGTAAAATACAGTGGCCCATATATTTTATTGGATTGTCTGTGGTTCCTAGATGAATGGAAGGAGCTTTTAAAACCTATTTTTATTGCTTATAAGATTTTTAATCGTGATCAAGCTTTTATCCTGTTGATAAATATGAGATTTTTAAATGTTGTTTGTGCAATAGGAAGGTTTTTAATTGCAATACAGGAATCATTAAAAGAGCTGCTAAGATTATTTGAAAGGGCCAGGGGGCCGGAATGATACCGTTTATTAATTGATGTTCTTCTGATGTTCTTGAATGTAGAAATGTGCTTTTTTATTCCATTTTAACTATTCTTATATTAGTCATGATTTTAGAATATATTTATCGATGCTTTTACAATAATGTTTATAGACCAGTTTCTAAATAAACAAGTTCTAGAACTGAACTGAAGATTGAATGTCTGAAATTATCTGACAAAGAAAGTCTGGAGTACTTGTCATTCGGTTACTGGTGTTTTGCCTTTTTATCTTTCTCGAGGCACAGAAGCTAGCACTAGGTTGACACCTAAGTGGATTACTTGTTAATTTCAAATATGAAAGTGCTATATCAAATACAGTATTAAATACAACATTTTGAAAATGTAGGTCATGCTTCTATATCTTCACATGTCAATCATGGGAACACTACTTCGTCTTTGAAAAATTCCTTACAATTGTCTGCATAAGATGAAGCACATGAGTAACAAAATTTCTAAATCAGACATGGTTGGTGATCTTCAAAGTACAAAAAGGGTGGTAAGGTTACCCGGTAAATTGCATAATTATGTCATGTTATGAATTTACTGTTGGATTATCTTTAACACCTTTTTTCATTGTTATTTTGTTATGTATATTTGCATATTTTAGTTAGGTTCACTATTGTTCTTTTATTTCCTTCTGTTTTGGAGAAAAGGAGATGTTTCCTGTGTTTTCTACTCCTATTGTGGAATGTTTTTTGGTGAGCTTCGTCATCTCTGTGTGCTTGAGCTGTCACTGGCAAATGCATTATTTGACTGGGTTCCTTGTTGACGGCTTGAATGTGCAGTTGCTGTTTCTCTCCTTGTGGGTTTTGTCTCTTAAATTGGAAAATTTTGCTTCGCCTGTGCCATGCCACTTATTGAATGCCTAGTGTTGACATAACAGGGGTTTTGTCTTGTGATTTAATAGTACTAGTGCCTGAGCAGATTCCATTTCCTGAACAAAATCTTCTGAGCTTTGTATAAACTTTGACCCAATCTTGCTTTGGTGTTTTACATACAGGTTACAGTGCACAGCACGTGTGTTTAGAGAAGACTGCATTTAAAGTCAAGGATCTAGCTAATACAGATTTTTAATTATTCAGAAGAAAATCATAAATGTAATTAAGCAGTACACAGAAAAGAAGGACCAATGAGCATGAAACAAATGCCTCAAATTTGACAGCAGCTAGACAGAATTATTTAGCACATTGGTAGGCTGCTGTAGGAGCCTGCAACCTAAACATGAAAGCATTTGCTTGTGTTTAGCAACAGTAACCAACACATTAAAATAAAATAAGGAAAAGGTCCCATTTTGTTTTCATTGACATGATGAACATTATGTCTAACAAAACAAAACATCCATAGCGAGGACTTCACTAGAATATCCCCTACTAGACTATTTCATTCCATTGGAATCCAACCTAAATGAAGGCTGCAGCAATGGTGTATTTTACAGATTCACATGGTATTTGAATACACTAACATGACAAGCTGGAAATAATCTGTTTAAATAAATATGTAAATTTGTATGTCTTTATAAAAAGAAAAATCTGCATAAAGCTTGTTTTGGGGTGACTTGAGTGCACCTTTACCTATACCCCAGCAGTGATACCTTCCTCCAGCATCTGCAGTGGTCAGATCTTAACACTGTTCGTTCTAAACAGGTCTTAAACTAGTGAACCAACCGCACCCCATGGGAGGGGTTAGGAGTAACACTTGTGGATCTACAAAATGTACCAGGAAAGCTGTCCTTCTTCAAACTCTTCCGAGCCCTGAGGGAACTTTGGGTGGGGGGGGGGGGTAGGTGGGGGGTAAGAAGTCCCTGTTGGGAGTACAGCTGTGAGTTGAGGCTCAGAAGGACCATTGTTGGAACTGTGGAGGGGAAAACCTGTGTGACTGCATGC
The DNA here is from genome assembly GCA_963921515.1 of Calotriton arnoldi. Classification (NCBI taxonomy): domain Eukaryota; kingdom Metazoa; phylum Chordata; class Amphibia; order Caudata; family Salamandridae; genus Calotriton; species Calotriton arnoldi. The sequence continues at coordinate 2,619,864 of CAWUFW010000707.1, forward strand.
ACTTATCCACGAAAGGGAGATGGACATTTCATCAAGAGGCCCCCGAGGCTTTCACCACATAGGCCTTGATAGACTGCAGAGCCTCGATGGCCTCCTTGCTGAACAATTCTACTCTGCTGAAAGGCAAATCCAGCTCTCTGGCCTGCATCTCCAGTCAGGTGGTAAGAAGTCCCTGTTGGGAGTACAGCTGTGAGTTGGGGCTGAGAAGAACCAGTGGTGGAACTGTAGAGGGGGAAAACCTCTAGGCCTTCATGCACTTATCCACAAAAGGGAGATTGACCTTTTCTCAAGCGGCCCCCAGTACATTTCACGCATAGCAATGCAGCACCATTCAGCTGCACATGCTGAACCAAGATACTGCAACATTCAGTCATGCCTTCATCACATATTAGGACGCTAGGCTGCCTTTAGCTAGTGCCTTCTCTGCCTCGTCTAGATTTTCATCCTGGCAAGAACAAGGTCACTTCAGCTATTTTCTTGCTCTACACCCTGTCATACGTAGCAAAGAGCACCACTGTAGTGGCTGCCCGAATGGGGAGAGATGACATTTCTGAGAACTTCCTTCCCAAGCCCTCCATGTTCATACTCTCCTCTTTGAGGGGAACAAAAAGGCTGTGGGCAGCCGCAGCCACCACGGAGTCCGGAATCACAGTACACTGCTAACAAATAACAGAGAGTGGTTGACAATAATGGACTATATATTTTATCGTGCCTCAAAGGGATCACAAGAACAGAGATAGAAAACAGGCCTTCCCTTTCTTCATGTTGCACAAGTTACTAACTTGTGTAACGATATATCTGTAAGAGACAGTAGTTAGTGACAGATTCCTTACCTTAGAATATCCCCAGGCGTCAGGCTGGATCCGGAAAGTTTTTTGCGTAGCAGTACCCTTGCGCGTCGGTAGGCTGCGTCATGCGGCTCCGCGTCCGTCGTCGGCGTCATGATCGCTGGGATGACGTCGCGGGCAGTACTTAGACGCCGCCCCTGCGCGCTGACGTCAGTTCTGTACACGACTTTCCGCGCCAGGGACGCAGAGCCATGCAAGAAGCTGACATAGGTGTCTGAAAAATACTAGGGCCCCGAAAGGGATGTCCTTAACCCTAGAAATCAGTTCGCAGAACGGGGAGGATGGGTGGGGCGGTAAAGAATCTGTCACTAACTACTGTCTCTTACAGATATATCGTTACACAAGTTAGTAACTTGTGCATCTGAAAGAGACACGTTAGTGACAGATTCCTTACCTTAGAATAGATACCCCAGCAATACCAACCCCGGTGGTGGGTCTGCTAACAAAGATCAGAGAAGGAAGTCCCGGAGGACAGAACGGTCCAAAGAAGCCGTCCCTCCGGACCGGACTGTCAAGGCAGTAATGCTTTGTAAACGTGTGCAGCGAGGCCCACGTAGCTGCCTGACAGATATCCTGCAGCGGAACACCGCAGCCTAAAGCCGTGGTAGCAGCCGTTGCCCTGGTGGAATGGGCACGCAGCCCAACAGGAGGCTCCTTCTTAGCCAAAGAATAGCAGGCTTTGATACACAAGGTTAAGCAGCGGGAGATGGTTCTCTTGTGCACCGCCCGACCTTTTTTGGTGCCCACGTAGCCAACAAAGAGCTGGTCATCCACCCGGAAGTGTTGTGTGCGGTTGATATAAAAGGAAAGCGCACGTTTTGGGTCCAGACGGTGGAGCCTCTCTTCCTCTCTGGAAGGATGGGGAGGCGGAAAGAAGGTGGGCAAAGTGATGGTCTGCCCAATGTGGAAGGCAGTAACCACCTTTGGCAAGAAGGACGGACGCGTCCTAAGAACAACCTTGTCTGGATGGACAGACAGAAAGGGAGGTTTGCATGATAGAGCCTGGAGCTCACTCACCCGCCGAGCGGAGGTGATGGCCACCAGAAAGGCTGTCTTCAGAGTCAGAAGACGAAGAGGACAGTTATGTAGAGGCTCAAAGGGAGCGCACATGAGAAAGGTAAGAACCAAGTTCAAGTCCCACTGAGGCATCACAAACGGAACAGGAGGGAAGAGGTGTGTAATGCCTTTAAGGAATCTGTTAACAACAGGGGACTTGAAAAGGGAGGGCTGATCAGGAAGCCTGAGGAAGGCCGAAATGGCACAAAGATAGCCCTTGATGGTACCCAGGGCAGAACCCCGTTGGGCCAGTGAAAGAAGGAACAGAAGAACCTCAGAAAGAGGGGCAGAGAGGGGATTCACAGCCTTTGCTGTGCACCATGCCACAAACTTGTTCCACCTGCAGGCGTATACCACTTTAGTGGAGGGACGCCTGGCTGCCAGAATCACATCACAAACTTCGGGAGGCAAGTCGAAAAGGAATCAACTGCCACCGCTCAATCTCCACGCAAGCAGGTGGAGGCTGGACAGGTTCGGGTGGAGGACCGTCCCCTGCTGCTGCGACAGAAGATCCTCCCGAAGAGGCAGACGGATCGGGGGATCGACGCTCATACTGAGTAGCTCGGGATACCAAACTCTTCGAGCCCAGTCCGGAGCCACAAGGATGACTTGGGCCCGGTCGCGCCGAATCTTCTTCAACACTCTGGGTAGAAGTGGTATAGGCGGAAAGGCGTACAACAGACCGCAACTCCACTCGCGACGAAAAGCGTCTCCGAGCGAGTGCCGCCTTGGAAATTCCAACGCGCAGAACTGATGACATTGCGCGTTCTCTTCGGTGGCGAATAGATCTAACCACGCTCTCCCCATTGCAGAAAGAGACCTTGCGCCACTTCCGAGTGAAGACGCCATTCGTGAACGATCATGCACCTGCGGCTGAGTTCGTCCGCCCTGGCGTTCAGGGAACCTGCCAGGTGTTGAACCATCAGGAAAATGCCCTGATGTTCCAGCCATGTCCAGAGGCGCAGAGCCTCCTGACAGAGGGTCCACGACCCCACCCCGCCTTGTTTGTTGCAGTACCACATGGCGGTGGTGTTGTCTGTGAACACCTGCACTACCTTCCCTTTGACAGAGGGAAGGAATGCCTTGAGTGCAAGTCGGATCGCCCGGAGCTCCAGAAGGTTGATATGGAGCCGGGACTCCGCCGGAGACCAGAGGCCTCTGATCTCCGCCTCTCCCATGTGACCGCCCCATCCCAGAAGGGACGCGTCCGTCACAACTGTGTGCTCTGGCTGGGGAAGGGAGAGGGATCTGCCCATGACCCATTGCCGGTTCGAGAGCCACCACTGCAACTGTCTTGCAGCCCCCTACGAGATCTGGACGTGATCGGACAGGTTGCCCTGGTGCTGCGCCCACTGGAACTTCAGGTCCCACTGCAGAGCCCGCATATGACATCTGGCATGATCGACCAGCAGGATGCAGGAGGCCATGAGGCCCAGCAGCCTCAGGGTCATCCGTACCGAAACCCAGGATAAAGGCTGAAAGATCGGAATCATAGCCTGAATATCCCGGACTCGCCGTTCGGGAGGATAGGCCCGAAACTGCGTCGTGTCCAGAACTGCTCCGATGAAAAGGAGCTGTGGAGAAGGGATCAGATGCGACTTCGGCACATTGATGGAGAACCCCAACGAGTGCAGGAGTTCGGCCGTAGTCTGGAGGTGGGAGACGACTGCCTGGGACGAGCCCGCCTTCAGCAGCCAGTCGTCGAGGTAGGGGAAGACTGGAACCCCTGCCCGGCGCAGATGAGCTGCGACCACCGCCATCACTTTCGTGAACACCCGAGGGGCACTTGTAAGGCCAAAGGGGAGCACGGTGAACTGGAAATGCTCGAGGCCTACCGTGAACCGAAGGTAACGCCGGTGGGCCGGCAGGACGAGGATGTGGAAATAAGCGTCCTGCAAGTCCAACGCTACCAACCAGTCTCCAGGGTCGAGGGCAGTCAAGACCTGAGCTAGGGTGAGCATCTTGAACTTCTCCTTCCGGAGGAAGCGATTGACGTTCCGGAGGTCTAAGATAGGATGCATGTCCTCCTTGTCCTTTTTGGGCACCAGAAAGTAGTGGGAGTACCAACCACGTCCTACTTCTGGGGTCGGAACATGCTCGATGGCCCTCTTGGCCAAGAGGGCCGTGACTTCCTTCTGCAGAAGCACCAAGTGATTCCCTGACATGCGGTGGAATTGAGGTGGCATGGCTGGGGGGGTGGTCTCGAAGGGGAGGGAGTAGCCCCTTCGGACAATGTCCAAGACCCACCTGTCCGAGGTGATGGCACGCCAGTGGTGAAGGTGATGGCGGACCCTTTCCCCTACTGGCGTGCTGTGCACCTGAAAGGAGGGACTAGGAGGGCTTGGAGGCCGCGGACGGGGCGGAGTTGGTGGCCTGACCCGCACGCTGGTTGCCCGAACCGCCACAGCGGTATCCACGTCCTCGGCCACGCGAAGACGCTTGCTGCGCGGGCCGGTGGCTGGGCAACGGACGTGACTGGGCGCCCCTTCCGTGGCCACGAAAGGGGCAAAAAGCAGAGGTTAGCGGAGGGCGCACAACAGAAAGGCCCAGGGACATGGCAGTAGCCCGTGAGTCCTTAAAACGCTCCAGCGCATGGTCTGCTTTGGAACCAAAAAGACCGACTCCATCAAATGGCATGTCCATGAGTATATTCTGGACATCACCCGAGAAACCAGTTGTTCTCAGCCAGGCGTGGCGACGCAGCGCCACTGTCGTTGCAAGCGATCTGCCCAGCGAGTCGGCGGTATCAAGGCCACAACGTATGGTGTACTTTGCCGCATCCCTTCCTTCCGCAATGGCGCGGGTAAGCAGTGTCTGGACCTCCTCAGAACACTGGGGCAAAACAGCCGCCACCGAATCCCACAGGGAGTGGGTATATCGGCCTAAAAGGCAAGCGGTGTTGACGGACCGCAAGCCAGCACTGGAGGAAGAAAAAGCCTTCTTCCCAAATTGGTCCAGGCGTTTGGATTCCCTATCCGGAGGGGCGGTAGGGAAGGCGGTTTGGGAGGCAGAGGCTTGGACAACCAAGCTCTCGGGGGTGGGATGTTGAGAGAGAAACAAGGGGTCGCCCGGAGCAGGGCGATGGCGTCGGGCCACGTTCCTATCCACAGGAGCCCCTGTGGTGGGCTTGGACCAGGTGCCCAAAAGAACGTTAGATAGTGCATCATTAAACGGCAGCACAGTCTCAGATGAGGAAGCTGCCGGCTGAAGCACTTCCGTCAAGAGATTAGTCCTGACAGCCACAGTAGGCAATTGGAGGTATAAGGCTCCAGCTGCTCTACGCAACACCGTTGCGAAATTTGCACCCTCCTCCGTAGCCACGGGAGGAGACAGCATGCCAGTGTCAGGGGAAGTGTCTAGACCACTGGCATCCCCAAGTTCCTCTGCCCAGTCCTGATCATACTCACACTGCTGTGTGAGAGGGTCTTCCGACCCCTCCCAGCTCTCCTGGTCCTCCTCTGGGTCAAAATATGGAGGAGGAGGGACATCTGGGACCCAAGGTCTCATCGGCGCCGGAGCCGGCGTCGAGCGACGTCGGTCCGGCTCCATGTCCGGAGCCGGAGAGAACCGGGGAACGACGCCGCCCGGAGCCCCGGACGGCGTCAGGAACGGCACCGGGGACATCGGCGCCGGCGGAGGCGTGGTTAGGTCAACCGGCATCGATGGGGGTTGCGGTACCACCGGAGCTGGGATCGAGGCCGGGATCAGGGCTGGCGGGACAGGCGACGCCGGGACCGGAGTCGTCGGCGACGCCGGAGCAACCCCATCAGGGCCCGCGGGGCCCGAAGGCGCACCGGAGGGACCTTGAGGCCCGAAGAGGCGGGCCATGGCCGACAGGAATTCCTGTATTTCGGCCGGAGTCGCCCCCGAACCCGGAAAGGACGGGTAATGCGGGGGCGGCTCCACAGGCACGTCCGGGGCCGCGGGGACGGTGCCGACAGGGGCCTCAGCCGAGTCGCGAGACCGGCGAGGCGAAGTCTTAGAGCGATGATGCTTCTTAGACTTTTTGTGCTTCGACTTACCCGAGGAGCGCGAAGTCTTGGACTCCGACGACCGGCGGGGGCTCCGCGACCGGCCCCTCGACCTTTCACGGGACCGGGGCTTGGTGCGGCACACAGCCGACTGCCGGACCTCGAGGAGCTTTCGAGACCGCTCTCGCAAAGCCTTCGGGTGGAGTTTCCGGCAGTCAGGGCACGACTTCGTGTCGTGGTCTCGGCCGAGACAGTAGAGACACTAAGTGCGGGTCTATGATCGACATCTTTCGACCACAGGCTTCGCATGGCTTGAAGCCGGGCATCCCTACTGACACCTTAGAGTCGAGAAGACTCGAAAAGAAACAGTGAAAAATTCACCAAAAATTTAGTCAAAAATTGACTAGGGCACTGCTCTTCCCGGATCTGCGCTTACTGGCGCGGAAAAAGAAGAACTGACGTCAGCGCGCAGGGGCGACGTCTAAGTACTGCCCGCGACGTCATCCCGGCGATCACGACGACGGACACGGAGCCGCACGACGCCGCCTACCGACGCGCAAGGGTACTGCTACGCAAAAAACTTTCCGGATCCAGCCTGACGCCTGGGGATATTCTAAGGTAAGGAATCTGTCAGTAACGTGTCTCTTTCAGATGTGGTGTATAAGTGGCGACACCAACAAAGTCTCCAGTCCATGTTCCAGAGCGAAGAGGAACTCCTGCTCCTCATCCCCTAACAGCATACCCAGGCCAAATTCAGAAGAAACCATTCCTAGTATGGCTATGTAGTCGACCATTTCCTCGGACAATAAAGAGGTGTGGGTTAAATGGATGGTAAAGTGTTTCCTTGAAACATATTCATCACATGGTCCACTGTCCACTTCGGGCTTAGGAATTCATAATGTCCTGCCTCCTCTGTGTCATTATACAGGACTAGGACATGTTACTGCCATACTCCTGGCTCCCATAGCTCTTTTAGAAGGGGTTGTCAGGGTACCACTGAGAGCGACTAACCGTCAGAAAAGGTCGACCCAGATCCTGTTCGGACTCGCTGCCTTACCTTGTGTTCCTTGAGGATGAGTTCCAGGGTCCTGACATACCTCTTTGACATCCAATGGTCTCGTGAACTGGAGTCTCACGTCAGCAACCAATGACTCTCTCTTGGCCATCCTCTCTCTTTCTGTCTGGCTGCCTCCTTTCTCTCCTTCTCCTCCTTGGCCTACATGTCTGTTTTTTACATCTCTCAGCATCATCTCGGCTGTCTGGGGCAACTTCACCATCAAGTTTAATGTCAATGTAGAGGCCAACGAATCCAATTCAAGTGCTTTAATATAGAAGTCAATTTCCAAAGAGGTGCCGGGTCCACCGTTAAAAGTCAACATCACAGTCAGCATCAACTGTCTTGGCCCATTAAGTGCAGTTCTTTGACTCCCTTGATGCTACAGTAGACGTTACAGAGAGAGTAGTGGCAGGATGACGTTCATCAGAGGGGAAGGAGGACCTCTGGAGCCAGAATAGTACTTAATGCTCCTGGGTGAAACGAGTTGACCTCGGTGAGGTGCTAAGGCTGGAGGGGTCAACTTGCCTTTATCATGACCCTTTCTTTTCATGATCTTTCACAAAAGGACTTGCAGGTGCCACATTAATCCACATTCATCAATGTCATTATTAGGCTATAAGTAGTAGACAATTTCCTCTGGACAAGCTGGACACAAGTTTACAACATGTCTTCATTTCTTAAGGCAACACTGCTATGAAATACATGCAACCTAGTACAGGACGCATTTGCAATGTAAATCCGCAAACAAACTGGCAGCCAGGAGAGCTTTTGGATCCAAAAACCATATGACAACGAGCACAGTGCTTATAGGACTCCCTCTCTCTATCATTTAAGATAAGAATCTGAACACAGTAGTTAGAGGGAGGAATATCTGCAAGGAGGTATGGGTAAAAATGTGGTCAAATGACTGCAGACAAGGGGAGGTGGGCTTTTATATGAAGACATAACATGGGAAAATATTTTAAGCACAGGTGAACTTATAAAGTATGCAACACCAACCAAAAAACACACCAAAGTATCGTTCATCAGAGCTTGAGGAATTCTGGATGGAAACATAAATTCTGATGTCTTAGAAGTGTGATGTTTTCATACTCCCAGGAAGGTTTTCTAATTAAAAATATTTAGGCAAAATACTTTCTTGATGCAAGGAAAAATAAAAACGTTTGCAGGCGAGACCCGAAAGTAACCTATGCTATTCTGAACTCCTGGTCTTTTGTAGCTTGTCAAGGGTTAAAAAATTACCTGAAAGACCGTCTACATGAAATGTTGAAAAACGAATGCTTCTCAATATTCTACCAGTGGGGTTCGTTTACCGTTGGGGAAACGCTTTTCGCTGACACCCCTACCAAGTCGGAGGACATTCCCTTCATCTTTCCCACCTTGAATAATGATTTACTTCTTCCCTCGAACATTTCTGTGTCCGGGTTGGGAGTGTCTTAGGAAAGTTTGTGGAAGTCCCTAAACTTGAAATCTTGTGGTGCTCAAACAATCTGCAAGGCATCCCCGCCCAACAGCACCAGCTCCCTATAAATATTTGCATATATGTAACATTACACCATGCTGGGGCAATAGCACGTGTATGTAGGCACATCTTGTGAACACAAAACATGAATTTATAATAAGTCAGTTGCTCACCCATACGCAAATGGCCTTGTGAAGTGATGTCACTGTTACTCCTCATTTTTACTTTTGAGAGGATCACTGGTTCACTCACTAAACAGAGCTCAAAAACTAGTCTTTTCAAAGTCTGCACTATCAGGACACTTATCAACTCTCACCTTGAGCCCTTCCATCTCACTCTCCAGCTGCTTCGAGTAGTGCTCACTCCGCTCCCGTAGTTTCCTCTCCTTTGAAGCTTCTGCTGTGGCAGCTTCTGATTGTGCTTCCAGCTTTAAAGGATCAGAAGAGAAACACATTTATAGTCTCAGGTTTGAATTCTGTGCATTATAAAAACAATAGTAAAAGTTTTAATAAGAGAAACTAAACCTCACTCGAGGACATCTGATGGCTCAGAGGCACAATCTACCATGGGCTCAGGTAAGTAAATAAGGCTGAGGCCCAGGCTCTCACTAAACCAGAATCTTTTTATGTTTCCTCAATTATTATTTACCACTCCCAATAGTCAGACAGAAAAAGTTCCATTTGTTTCTTGGTTATTTGCAGGTTTGGCAAAAGTTGAGGTGGAGAAATGGTGTTTGATGTGTGCAAGCATAAATTTAATATCACAAAATCTAATTTACATATTCTGCTTTCGTGCAATCAACACTCACTAATTCTTGCCATGGTGGAATTTATTTCAGGGTACATTATACCGGTTATTGTGATGATTATCAGATGGAATATGGCCTGTATTCTTTTCAGACCAGGTACCCTGAGGTCTATCTCTACATCTTCTGCATATAAACATATTTATATATGTAAGTATAAAAAAACAAAGGTTACAGGGACGTTATAGTCATGATCAGTTTTCACTCGTACAAAACCAGGGAAATTCAGCAGTTATAGTTACCTGAGCTAACTATAACTTACGCCCCCGCAATGCACTGCTTATAACCTCACATATTACATCACTCATGACATGATCAGTGACATCACTCATGACATCACTGATGACATCTCAAATAACATCACTGATCACATCATCCAGTGAATGGTAGTGTTTCGTAAAAGCTTCTGAGAGTTAAAGATATATACTAAGTTACTGCATAAGTTAAATTACTATTCTTTTTCTACTAATAATGAGTGATACTGTTTCTAATATGTGTCATCTGAGTGGCACTGTGACTGTCTGTATTAGTGTGGGAGTGGGTGTCTGAGTGGCTGTATGGTTGTGTGAGTGGCTGTATGGGTGAATAAGTGGGTGCATGAGTAGCTGTATGGGTGGGTGAGTGGCTGTATCGGTGACTGTGGTGGCTGAGAGTGTGTGAGTGGCTGTATGGGTGACTGAGTGGCTGTGTGAATGGCTCTATGGGTGAGTGATTGGGTGTGTAAGTGGATGTATGGGTAAGTGAGTGGGTGTTTGAGTGGCTGTTTTGTACAGTAAGTATTTGTGTGAGTGGCTGTATAGATGAGTGGGCACATGAGTGTTGTACTGATGTGTGAATGGGTATGTAAGTGGTTTTGTAGATGAGTGAATAGATGTGTGAGTGGCTGTATGGGTAAGTGAGTAGCTCTGTTAGTAGCTGTATGGGTGACTGAGTGGTTGAATGGGTGAATGAGTGGTTGTCTGAGTGACTGTGTGAATGGGTATGTGAGTGGTTGTATGGGTGTGTGAGTGGCTGTGTGAGTGAGCGTGTCAGTAGTTGTATGGGTCTGTGAATGGGTATGCGAGTGGTTGCGTGGGTGTGTGATTGGGTTTACGAGAGGTTGTATGAAGGTGTGAGTAGGTGTGCGAGTGGTTCTGTAGATGATGTCATCAGTGATGTCACTGACCATGTCTTGAGTGATGTAATATGTGAGATCATAAGCAGTGCATTGCGGGGGCATAAGTTAAAGCTAACTCAGGTAACTCCAACTGCTGAATTTCACTGGTTTTGTACGAGTGAAATTTGAGCCTAACTATAACGGCCCTGTAGCCTTTGGTTTTTTTAGTGAATTTCTAAGGTTTTTAAAAATGTATTTCCTAACTATAACGTCACTGTAACCTTTGTTTTTTCAGTGAATTTCTAAGGTTTTTTAATGTTGTTTCCTAACTATAAGGTCCCTGTAACCTTTGTTTTTTTCAGTGAATTTCTAAGGTTTTTTTAATTTTATTTCCTATTGTAGCCACTAACCTTTGACAGTGAGTGTGTGAGTGAGTGCATGAGTGTCTCAGTAGGTCTGTGAGTGGGTGTGAGAGTGTCTGAGTAGGTTGGTCAGTGGGTGTCTGAGTAGGTCTGTGAGTCTCTGAGTGGGTCTGTGAGTGGGTGATTGGGTGTCTGAGTGGGTATGTGAGCATCTGAGAAGGTGTGTGAGCATCTGAGTGGGTGTGTGAGCATCTGAGTGGGTGTGTGAGCATCTGAGTGGGTGTGTGAGCATCTGAGTGGGTGTGTGAGTCTGAGTGGGTGCATGTGTGTGTTTGTGTGAGTCTCTGAGGGGGTCTGTCTGTGAGTGTGTGCGAGTCTCTCAGTGGGTCTGTCAGTGGGTGAATGAGTGCTTGAACGGATCTGTGAGTGGGTGCATGAGTCTTTGAGTGTGTCTGTCAGTGGGTGCGTGAGCCTGAGTGGATGCATGAGTGGGTTTGTTTGTAAGTGTATGAGTGGGTCTGTCAGTGGGTGCATGGCAAAAAAAAAGTAGGGCGCACACGGGGGCAAGACCTTGTGCCAGCTCCTTCTGTGATGGTACTCCTGTCCAGCTTGCCTGCAGTCCGCTACCCTCTGCTGCCTTTGGTTTAGTGCCTCCTCTGCCTCTTCTCTACTTGCTCCTGCTCTCTATTTTGCCTCTTTCTACTCATTCTGCCCATTATTTTGCCTCTTTCTGCTTGCTCCTGACCTTTATTTTGCCTCTTTCTGCTCGTTTCTGACCTTTATTCTGCAGCTTGCTGCTGGTTTCTGACCTCTTTTTAGTCTCTTCCTGCTCTTTTATGACCTTTATTCTGCCTCTTTCTGCTCCCTTCTGACCTTTATTCTGCCTCTTTCTGCTCATTTCCCACTTTTATTTTGCCTCTTTCAGCTGGTTGCTGGCCTTTATTTTGCCTTTTCTCCTCCTTTCTCACCTCTATTTTGCCTCTTTCTGCTTGTTTCTCACCTTTATTTTGCCTCTTTCTACTCGTTTCTGACCTTTATTTTGCCTTTTGCTGCTCGTTTCTGACCTTTATTCTGCCTCTTTCTGCTCCCTTCTGACCTTTATTCTGCCTCTTTCTGCTCGTTTCTCATCTGTATTTTGCTGCTTTCTGCTTACCTCTATGTTGCCTATTTCTGCTTGTTTATCACCTTTATTTTGCCTCTTTCCGCTCGTTGCTAACCTTTATTTTACCTCTTTCTGCTCGTTGCTGACCTTTTATTCTGCTTCTTTCTGCTCGTTTTTGACCTTTATTCTGGCTCTTTCTACTTGTTTCTCACCTTTATTTTGCCTCTTATCCCCCGGGACCGTGGGGGAGCCTCAAGGCTCCCACTGTCCCAAACGGTTTCCCGCCTCCTGCAGGAGCCGGCATTGCTCTTGCATGAAGGGAGCTGCTGGAAAGGCAGCTTCCTCTGTGCAGGAACAATTGTTTCACCTCTTTCCCTGCCCGCATGTCTGCGGGAGCGGTCAAAGTTCCCGTCAAGTAAAAGCTAACATCTGTGTCCCGGGGGTGGGCACTTCGGGACACAGCAGGAGCCGGCCCTGGGGTGGTGGTGGTCCACAGGGTCATGTACGGCTCCAGGACGGGGCAGCATGGCCCCCCTCCTTCAATTTGCACGGGACACCCAGAGGAGGTGGTGGTCCCCGGGGCCGAAAATGGCCTGGGAGGATGCAGCCCCCCTCCTTCTTATGAAAACAAAGTCCTGGGGAGGTGGTGGTCCCCAGAGCTCGGGGGAGGAGGAGGATCTGCGCTTTGCATTACTTTGCTTCAAAGGCATTCCATTGGTGGTACAGGGGTGTTTCCATTCAACCACCCACATTTATTACCAATAGTAGTCAGGGATTGGAAACAAAAAATAAAGCCTCTTTGAAACTGGCATAAAAAAAAAGAGAAATGTTTTTATCTTTCCTAGCTTTTGCTACTATGCACTGCACAGCACACATCCAAAGTTGGAAAAGTTGTAAAGTTAGGCGCAATATGATGAATAAGTGAGTACATGGTGCTAGGCTGCCTGATTGTGCGCCAAGGCCACTAACACATCACCGTACATCACAGATCAAACAAAATTCCTGTCATCATCATATGCACAATACACTCAAAATCATACAGTAGTCTAAGGGCCTGATTTAGATTACAGCGGACGGGTTACTCCGTCACAATGTTGATGGATATCCCATTCGCCAAATGTAAACCCCATAGGATATTATGGGATTTATATTTCGGCGGACGGGATATCAGTCACTGTTGTGACGGAGCAACCCGTCTGCCGAAATCTAAATCAGGCCCCAAGTTTTTGCTCCGTTAGTGTTACATACTTTCAAGTTATACTGGCAAATTATATATTATCATTCAATCATTCATCAACATATCTGTTGTGAAAAAGTTAGATTACACCTACTATTAACTCAAACACTATGAATGGCATCAAAGTCACATAATAAGGAAAGGTAGCTCAAAATCTAACAACCATTTGAAGATGAGAAATGGACAATTTACACCACAGCAGAACGAAACAAATTGTAATATCCTTCAGCACATGAATCAATGCACATAATATTAATATCTTTCAAAGTGTGATTCCATTTCTATATTTTCTATCAAATGAGATAAAATAAATGGGGTCACTGCTTCCTTGCTGTTTAGATCACCACACCGTACAAGGGTTTGATGATCCAGTTTGTTTCAAACTTTTCTTTACTGGAGTTTTAGGTGCCGTATGTCATTACACACTGCTAGGTATTCTGCAGCGTTTTCAACTAGTTTGCAGTTTTTACCTAGTCGACCCATCCTGATTCCTCTTTTCTTCCAAGCATGCTCTGCTGCTCGGCCTTGGCTACTAAAAGGTCTGCTCTCACTGCCTATCCTAAGCCTGGTTTGCTGATGTAAGGTCTAGTACTATGCTAGCCTGCTCTCCAGGCTGTCTCTGCCCTACACTACTGTGAGGAGGAACAGGACTAGACTGGACAACATAGTCCAGACTATTTAACTGAGGCTCTATGCTGACTTGCCAAACTTTTGCAAATAACAGAACATTAATACACCTAACCCTGCCCATTAGCACCGCCCAGTGGCCCTAGCCCGCCCTATCCTTAGCTGCGCACACCTTATTGCTTGTTGGGAATTTTGAGACTCACCCTCCCCAACATTATTGACCAACCTACGCCACTGCATACATACACCCACCATCTAGTGATTATAACCAAATAACAGCAATTATACAGCCAGTCGGATATTATATAGCACTACCAGTACAAATACAAACATCCCTCACTGGCACAACAAGATGGCCATGTTCATATATATACCCACCTAAGATACATACATTAACACACACCAAACAATCTCCACAAACCCACCATCCTATACAGACAAAGTCAACATCATATTCCAATACAATGATCATTGTGCAGCGACCCTTTACAAATTATATAGTATCAACACCAATTATCATACTGGTATTCAAACATCAAGGGTATCCACACATCACCCATTATAAGTCTGCACAGCCACCAGTACATGCACATACACACACACATCCTCCACTGAGACAGCCACATACACATGTTCATACGATCGCACCTAACATACAATAAAGCACACACCATAAAATGCTCAGACACCAATCAACATACAACCGTTACAGACAAACACAAACCATAATACACCCTCAAACCCACCATTTACCAGTGTTCTACATTAGTCCACCATCCTAATAACACCATCACACTACATTAAAAACATTTCCAAACAACCAATGGCTCTCTTTTCATGGTTAACCAACTTTAAGCCACTAAACAATATCAGTTACTAACATTCTATGAAGGCACTTGAACACTTGACTATATATGTTCATGAAAATAACAAAAATAAGTTATATTACCTCCTTTTTGGTACGTTCGGTCCTGCGTAATTCTTGCCTTAAGGTTTCCACCTTTTGTACTGCAGCTTCCATCTCCTCCTCCTTGTCCCGGAGCTGGCGGACAAACTTCTGCTTTTGAGAGCGCAAGTCCGTTAGCCGTTCGTTCATCTCAGAGAACTCTTGCATGGCCAACTTGCGCTGACTGTGCGCTTCTTTCAGTTCTTTTGTTTGAGATTTTAATCGCTCATTAGACTCAAGAAATTCCTGAATGTGAAAAGGTACATTACAACATCAGCGGACAATTATACAGAAAACGGTGATGTTTCTCCAGAACAGGGTAAAATTCTTGACAGACACACCTGCTTCAAAATGCTCTTGAGATAAAATAAACTACAAGCTACAGCAGCTAAAATCTCCAAAGTAAAGATTATTATATAGCAATTGGTAACACTACGTGTCATAAGGAAATCTTTTGGAGAAAAAAAACCCCAGCACCTGAAAATTTTACTCAAAACGTTGAACCTCTACATATTTGTGTTGCAATTAAGCTTTTTATTTTCATTTAACTGTATTTCACTGGGATTCTGAAATACAGCAATGGCAGAAAACCTACTGGAGAACACTCACTAAACAGAAACTAAAGAAATCCCTCCCTACACTGTCCCAACTCACCAAGGACTCAACTATGTAATTCCTGAAGAATACCTTTGCAATCACTGTTCTCCTGGAGACTGGAAGGACAGGGGAGTTGAGGATAAACTGATGTGCTAAGCTTATAAAAATAATACAAGCCATTCTATAAAGCAAAATAAGCAAAGATGGACCTTAAAACAGGAAAAAAATTACAATTGGCTGTCTTAATTTTAACTAATGGCAACCTTGTGCTACTATAAGGCGGGGCTAGCAACTGTACCAAAACAGTTAAAATATTTTTTTACCAGGAGACTCACAGCGTATCCACCTCTCATATCCTAGATCTGTCCAATTTATTAGAACCTCTTTGTTCAATTACAAAAACAGTCATTCAAAAATAATATAACAGCTATGAGGAAAACTTTGTATTGGTAATTAAATGAATACTGTGAATTTGGACTACCGGAGACATCAAGGGTGACTAAACTTTCTTTACCCATAGAGTACATGTTACATTTTCCATTTACAAGAGGTGGGGACAGGATACAAAGTTCAGAACAGGCAAGGCATGGAAACAGCAAATCTCAATCTACATGTAAATCTAAAAATGTATGCAAGACTAACAGATCAAACAAAAGTTTGCATTTTGAGGACAGAGAGATGTTGCCACAAAGCCATAAAAACTGCATTTACTCTGATGGGTTGGCATAAATACCCCCAAGGCATGTAACATTTATTTATTTGTAAAGCTCAGCAGTAACCCAAGAGTATCATGGAGTTAGAACCAACAGAAGAAAGACAACAATGCTTGGATAAGGTCTAAGAGGGATAAAATCTAGGAGAACAAGTGGGTTTTAAGCTTTTTCTTAAAAGTGGCAAAATAGGAGGTCTGGTGGAAATCTAGTGGGACATCATTGGAGTTTGGGGCCCAGGACCCCAAATTATCTGCCTCTCTATCCTTTCCTGTAATGGGGCATCTGGCATGTATGTGTTATATGTACAGAAGAAACAAATTTGAGTTCAGAGCAATAGAAAGCATTTTGTACCAGGCAAAGCATCTTAATTTGAATCTGACATTGGACTGCTAGCCAATGGGTTCAATTGGTGGAGGCCACAGCATAAACACATTGCTATGTTCGAAATACTTTGTAACGTGTTGATCTAAGAAGCCAGGAGACCAAGGCATTACAGTAGTCAAGGAGAGTCAATATCAGGACACAAACTGCCTGTTTGACCGAGAGGTGAAATGGGAGGATTTTCCTTAACATGTGTAAAGTCAGTAAGAAGAAGGTCCAGCGCTTTCAAATCTGATACTGGAAGGACAAATCCTTCTCAGCCATGTCCCAAGGTGCACAAGTTGTTCAGCTGCGGAGGGAAAACTGTCCAGAGGGGATCGCCAAGTCGTGCTGCACCAGCATGTCGATTCACTTCCAATAAACAAGATTTCCATTTTTTCCTCATTCATTTTATGAAAATTGTCAGACATCTATCCATGTACTGCGACAAGACAGTCTCTGGAGACTGTGACCTAAAGAGGGGAAAAGTTGTGTGTAATGAGCGTAAAATAAAACCTGGAGTCTGATCTGCATAATGAGCTCCCATAGGGGCTGTAGATAAATGGTGACTGAGTAAATCTCTGGGGTACCCCAAAACAGACCTGTCTTCCTTGGGTCAGAATGAAAGCAGCAATCCCACTTGAGAGAGGCCCTTTAAAAAACTTTAACTCGCCTAAGGCATGGTTTGCAAGTTTGAAAGTCACTGAGAGATCCAGAAACATCCTTGTTCAGCTCTTAGCCCTTGTCAATGGCAGGAACTATCACTGCTTCAGCACAGTGGGGAGTGATCACTCCCTTCTTACAGAGATACTGTTAACAAATGAAGGAATTGTTAATAGCATCTCAACAGAGACGGGCCAAGGCTGGCTTCAACCCTACAAGGATAGAAACCTGGACCAGGTTGTATGGGCATACGATCTGAGCCTACTATTGACCCCAAACACTCCTGATGGAACAGCAGGGAGAGGGGTAATGTTCTCGGATTCCGCTTGGAATGCTGAGTGATGGTGAATCCTTGGCCTTTGAAGCGTTTACTTCACTGTAGATGTCACTGATGTTTTGACAAAAAAGAAGCCAGATCTTCACAGAGGGAGGCAGCACTGAAGGCAGGAGAAGGCCTGAGCTGCTTTGAACAGAGATAAGTGAGCTTGTCTGAAGAAACAAACTGCAAGAGGATAAAGTCAGATTTAGCCACATGTAGACAAGCCTTTTAGTGTTTGAGCTGGGATCTCTATGAACACAGCAGCTCTGGAGAGTATTCTTGTTGAAAATTGGGCCAAACACCAGCTATAAGGAAAAGGATGTGCTTAAATAACCTATGGCAATGAACCTGAAGAGTCACAGGTCTTGAAGCCAAATCAATTAAACCAATAATAACAACAATAACAACAATGTAGCTCCTTAGCTCTTCAGACCAAACCTCTAGTGCTTCTAAACACTGTCAGTAAAACATGTTACAATTATACAATTGACCAACCTCTGAAGGCTAGAAGGCGGAGTTGAACAGCATTCAAAATCATGACCTTCAGATTTTAGGAGGTGTATGCATTAAAGGTTAAACTCACTGAGACATTGTGACAGGATTAAAAGAAAACTGCCCTGTCCTCAATTGATGGCAGAAAACAAGAAGTATGAAAGTATAAAGGCGGTGGGTCAAACAACAATAGTTGCCACCTCTGACCTCAGAAATTAATACAGTGATCAGTTCAGCCAGAAGGTAGTTGAGAACATCTAGGACCTGAGAAATAAACATTTTATTGACATTGCATGCGATACTGAATTGGGTATTTTAAAAGATGCCCACTCAGTTTCAGCCAGTGTCCAATAGAGACTGTTATTTTGTACCAGGACAGTGTGTGGTCGAGATCTCATCTGTACAGTGACTAGACATTTGCAAAGAGTAGCCGAATTTCCTGTATAATTCACTCACACCTAAACAAACTCAACCATGACACCTCTTGCACAGTTCTTTGTTAACTAATGGCTTGTTTAGCATATTATTAATTCACATGTTTCTGTTACTCTGCTCTCATCTCAACACATACCGAGCCAAGGTAAATATTAGATTTGTGATTCATGTTTCAATCGTGGGTCTAACATTAAAGCAAGACGCTTTAAGAATGATTTTATACAGTCTGATGACCTCAGGAGTATCAGTCTAATACAGTTTGGAAGTCTGAAAAACGGAAACAATTCCCGTATGACAAGTTTGATAATAGCCCTAATATCCTCTTTATATATAATCTCAATTTGTATTTACTTTCCGTCTGCATTTCAGCATTAGAAAATAGTATTCCAAAAAATCAAGCGTGCCTCTCAAACATTGACCACATAGAGCTATGACAGAAAAGAACTACCCTGAGAGACATTCAAGTGAAAGCAACACACCATAGAGGAACAAAACAGAGACCTGAACATCAACCAAGAACGTGAGTACACCTATGAAAAAGTGTAAACCTGGCTAACAAAAACAACTGATTATGTGAAAAGAAGATTTAGAGAGGCACACACACACACTGGTAAATAGGGCCAAGTGGAATAAATAGTGCATGCTAGGTCACATCTTATCAGTGGCGAGATATAATATCCCTTGCATGACTGGGTGCATTCTCTTGAAAGAAAAAAGGCTGATGACGTGCACCCATCACACACAAAGTGTGACTGTCAATGCAGAAGCTGTATACAAGTGCAAGCCGCTAAAGGCCAGTAGGACAAACTTGAACTAGCACTGAGGTGGACAGTCAACAGCGGTGAATGGTCAAGATGGTTTCAGCTCAGAGTAAAAAAGACTGAAATCATCAACTTTATTAATTAAGAACAAATGCAGAAACCTATTGTCAAGGTTCGCTTTGCTATCCTATGTGGACTCCAGCATCTCACCGCCCCTCACAACAAGACATCTCAGGGAAATATTCAACAACTAGTTGGCCATGAAACCTTGCATTTTAGCTGCTACAAGGTATACTTTAAATCAGTTCCACAAATTAATGAAAAATGTGCCTCTTATACACTCTCAAATATAAGATACCGTATAGGGATCAATGCCAGTCAAACCTTGTCTAAACTAATAGCTTCTATTTAAAGTTAACAAAACTTTCACCAGCATGTTTGGGAACTGTAAACATGCTAAGGTCTACCTGGACACAGTAAACCAGTTTATTATTCAGAAGAATGGGCTGCCAGTGAAAGCCTAAACACCATGCTTAAAGAAACAAATATGAACAACGATGGCAATACATGGCACGCCCAGCGTACCTTCCTTATAGAACAGTCCACCTCCCTACATAAATAAAGTTCAGACCCAGCTCTCTACCTACACTCACTTCCAACTAAAACAAGCATTGGCATAGCCAATAGGTCTCGCCATTGGGACCTTGTAAGTATTTAGCTATGCAGCACATTATCCTGGGTGTAACAGCATCTACTGTTACTTCACGTGTCACTGGTGAATGGCCACACACACACCCAAGGTTGGGCGTTTGTGCTATTTAATGAACACTGGAAATACAATTTATGCCCAGAAAGGGCAAGCCTGCAATTTAAACGATGAATAAAAATGTCATTCAAATAATGCCTTCACTAACTGTACCAGTCGGTGATGCAATTTAAACAAACCTAAATTGATTATTGGCAGGAGTGACATGATGCATGTCACTTGATTATTTTTGCACTCTCTGTAATTTTGCGTTGTTTTAATAGTTATTACCCAGGTTTTACTATATGTAGTGCCTAGATGGAGCCTAAAGGTGCTCTTTTCAACATATAGTGTGCCATGGAAGAGTACTTAACTAATTATTCAGACTACCCAATGCATCACACAACCTAAAATAATTAAATGAAATACGGTCTGATAATCATTAACTACCTTCCAGAGAAAGCCTGGAGCACGTAACGAGCTCGTGGCACACTCGAAAACCGCATCTGACATTTGAGCTCGGTCTTTGAAAAGCAACCCAGATAGGTTTGGACTCGCACCAGAGCCGAGCCAAGGGTCTGGCTCGGTTCTTTGGGCCCATGCATGAGCCGAGCCCTGAAAATATTTGCTATTTTAAATCAATCAACTAACTTGACATAAAATATCAAAAACATTTTGTCAGGGACGTAGTTCCGATTTACATTTCAGATCTTTTACTTAATCTTGCTTTCCCTAAGAGCGTTTGCTTTTTCCAGGATGTTGTTTTGTATTTTTTTTTATGTAGCTTATTATTCCTGAATAGTGCCTACTTTGAACTGAGTCGCCTCTAGGCGCCTGTGTGATTGTTTATAAAGGGCCACGTTTGTGACCTCTGGAGCAGAATCTGAAAGTAGTGCTAGTTTCTCACAGTGCTTGCCAGTGGACCATACATATATTTAGATCACATGGTCATTCAATCCTTGGCCTCTCTGCAGTGTGCACAGAACAATTTACATGTTTGCTACTTGCAATTGTGATTCTGTTTGAAAGTGTGCAAAGGAAGTTCATAGCTGTCAAAATATTGACAGGTTGAAAGCAATCCGCAGTGCTTAGAGGTGAGTGGGTGAGCAGGGATGGTGAAGTTTAGAAAGATAAAAGGAAGTACAAGCAAGAGAAAGTGAAAACAGGGAGTTGTAAAAAACGAAGAGTTGAGTGGAGGTTTCAGCCCGGTCTGCTCTGTGGGTCTCTGGGGTGACTGCAAAGATGCGGTACGGCCATCAGACTGCTCTTAGTGCTGGCACACCTCTGGGGCTTTTAGGCGCCGCTGGGCCCCCGCACAGGTGATATCAATGAGCTAGGGCTCCCCGGAGGCACGGCGGCTTCTCTCTTCCCCAGGGGGACAAGGAGGAAGCTGGCAGGTGACATTTCAAAGGCAGCCAGTGAGTCATTTGGCGCACTTTGTTCCAGCATCCTCGTTTTTCTCTTTCTACAAAGAGCAGGGTTGGATGTGCTGAAGGCCAGGCACTGTTAAAGGAAATGCATGTGTGGCTCTACATCTGTGAAAACCTCATACTCGCATGCAGGTTCAAAGCTCTAGCCTCTGTTGCACAGAAAATAGCACTTCAAAGCCTCTGCCTATTACACACACAGCACTTTTCAGACAGAGCGGATCTCGTTTTTGCTACACTTAGTCTTCGGATTTTTGTGGCGCAGGTGAAATGTTACACAGTAAAGGGAATGGGATTACTGAGAGATGTCCTACATGGCAGACGCACAACAGATCTCAAAGTGCGAGCAATTTATCCAACCACATTTATTTTTTATGTGCGTTATTTTTTACATCCTGGTACAAGCTAAAGCTGAAAACGGATGCTCCAGAATGCAATTTCTTTTTTTTTTTTTTTTTCTCTCTCTCTCTCTCTCTCTCTCTCTCTCTCTCTCTCTCTCTCTCTCTCTCTCTCTCTCTCTCTCTCTCTCTCTCTCTCTCTCTCTCTCTCTCTCTCTCTCTCTCTCTCTCTCTCTCTCTCTCTCTCTCTCTCTCTCTCTCTCTCTCTCTCTCTCTCTCTCTCTCTCTCTCTCTCTCTCTCTCTCTCTCTCTCTCTCCAGACAGCCATGACACCACCTACCGAGCAACGCTGCTGTGTACAGTCCAGCCTATCATCACCCGAACAATTGGTACAATGTAACATCACGCACAACGAACTTCAAACGTCGACACAAATTAACGAAGCTGAGGTTTTGAGTTCCAAAGTGAGCATGAGAAAGCCGATCATGTGCCTCTGTCTGTGTGTCTGTGTGCGAGTGTTTATTCTATGAGTGTGTTGTGTCTGTGTGTGAGAGATTACAGGATGTGCACCCGTGCCCTGCCAGGAGTCTACAGACCCCCACCCCACTCTGGTCGGACTCTGAGAGGCTGTAAAGGGTCCTCGGCTTGTCTCGTGCTTGCGCCCAGTGCCCTATTGTAAAGCTGAGAGGTTAAAGTTCCCGCTCCGGATAAACAGTTCAAAGAAGCGGCCGCCATTGTCCCGACAGCTCCGGCTGCTTCCAAATAGAAAGCGGGCATGCAGAAAGAGAAACTCAATAATGAACAAGCATTGGCCGCGCGGCCGTGCGAGACGTGCTCTGTGGTGGGGGAGAGGGGAGGAGCGGGAAAGCAAGTGACGCGCGGCCGTGAAAGTGACACAGCCGCGCGGCCCCGAGAAGCGCTCTGTGGTGGGGGAGGGGGAGGAGCAAGTGAGAGGAAAGACATATGGTGCCTGGAGCATGCGAGGAATGCGCGTTACTGTGCGCGTACTCGCATGCTCTAGGCCAGCCAAAAGTTGTGGTCGCATTTCTAAAAGCCCACTACAAAATGTCTCGCCCAGAGCCAGCGCTGAAGCGCTGGCTTTCAGGGCGAGACCTAAAAAACAGGAAGTGACTAACAAACAGTTTAATAAATTAGTAAACTCATTCTGATTCAGCCAATTGACTGAGTAATTTAGGAGTTGATTTTTGTTATTCTGAAATAGTGTCGTCCAACACCTATACAGGATTACATAGGGTGCGCCATATGCCCATCCTCGAGTCCAATCAGCTACAATGCAAAGTGTGATGATTAAGACTGTTGCAAACATATTTCTATCTGTGCAAAGATCACTTTCTCAAATAACTAGTCTAAAAAAAGGTCTGTTGGAGATGGGATGATAGCTGACAAAGCAAACACAAGGAGATGATGGACGGAGCGCTGAAACCTTTCCGACACTCACCCCCAGTCACAGATCTGGGTTGAATTCATCATCGTTCTTTAGCTCACTTCACCACCTAAGTTCAGACCCAGCCATATGCAAATCAGTCTTGACCCTGTGCCTCATGGGAACAGTCCAGCCCGAACTGCCAAGCCAGGTCTTCCCTGAACCGGAAACAAGCATCCTGGGACCGGTTTTGGGGTAACACCCCTCATCAGCCAGGCTAGCTTGAATCCAGTGGCAAAGGGAGCAAGGGACCCACGTCTGGGCATAACCTGCCAACTTAGGACGAACAAAGCAAACACAAGGAGATGATGGACGGAGCGCTGAAACTTTTCAGACACTCAACCCCAGTCACAGATCTGGGTTGAATCCATCATCATTCTTTAGCTCACTTCACCACCTCAGTTCAGACCCAGCCATATGCAAATCAGTCTTGACCCTGTGCCTCATGGGATCAGTCCAGCCCGACCTGCCAAGCTAGGTCTTCCCTGAACCGGAAACAAGCATCCTGGGTTCTGCATTCTGTCCATCAATTTCTGGTTTTGCATTTGTCACCCCGAGTGGGACGGGTATGCCCAGACGTGGGTCCCGTGCTCTCCATGCCACTGGAGTCAAGCTATCCTGGCTGATGAGAGGTGAAACCCCAAAACCGGTCCTAGGATGCTTGTTTCCAGTCAAGGGAGGACCTGGCCTGGCAGTTCGGGCTGGACTGTTCCCATTGGGTGCAGGATCAAGACTGATTTGCATATGGCTGGATTTAAACTGGAATGGCATGGGGAGCAAAAAAACGATGGATTTAGGCCCAGATCTCTGTACTGGGGTGAATGTATGACATTGTTCTGCATTCTGTCCATCAATTTCTGTTTTTGCATTAGAAGAATCTGTGGTCAGATATGTTTTAAGGCATGGGCAGAGTGGGCAATTGCCCAGGGCGCCCACCTTTCAGGAAAGAGAACTTTTTCCTCTATATTTCTCTATCTCAACCTTTAACATATAACTAAATATTGTTTGACATCAGGGGGCTTACATTTGGGGAAAATGGGAAATAAAATTCAAAGTTGTTCAGAACAGGGGCCCCAATAATATTTCCCACAAAACCCTTAAGATAATACTGTCTGAGGTTTACTTCTAAAGCTGTGCAATTACTGTCCAAAAGCGCACAGTGACAGGTGATTCAGTCATTCCAAGCAGTCAGCACAAAAACACTTAGATTGAGTTAAGGCAAATTCCTCCTGGCCAAGATTCAACATGCATTGTGCCAGAGATCTGGCTTGGCATAATGATCAAACGCAGAGCTGAGGCATACTAATTCATATACCGCATATATAAAAAGTAAAAATGTGTTTTAAATAGTTAATTCCATCACCGAAATAAAATGTAATAACATCACAAAAGGTGGGACAATACTTCTTTTAATCACAAAATTTGCTCCTTCCATCTACCTCTAAAAGGATGAAAGTTCAAATTAGCAAAGGTGAATTAGAACCCCAAGTTACAAGTAATTTAATCAGCTGAACTACTGAAAAGAATAACACACCTTGAGACATATTATTGACTCAGTTTTGCATTTTAAGAAGAGTTTCATTGCTCTTAAACTTGAAAAAGAATTCAGACTTTAGAAACGTTTACAGGATATATATTACACAAGTGGGAAGGAAATACAGATACAATCATTTCTGGGACAATTTTGTTATATAATTATAGCTAGTTATTAAATCTCTGTGCTGCTACCCTTACAATCTGTCGACCTGGAGTTCTAAATACGTATGACACCACAGACGTGCTGGATCTTTAATGTAGCTGACAATATCTGCAAAAACGCTGGCTGCGTAGTATGTTGACATCCGCCAAAAATGTACAATGACTGCAACATTTGTTACACTATATTTTTGTCTTACTTTGAGGCGCTACTTGCTTGTTCACTTAGTCCTGAAGAAACCTACATATTTATCAAAACATTAGATATTGCTCTCCAAAGGGATAACAGTTCTACAGGAGATGATGGTTTTTTCCAGCAACGTCAGTACTGTGTCAAATGAGAAACAAATAATAGAGGTGTCACAATTCTGCAAAGTGTGCATGTTCACCCAGTTATTACGCTGTTGAACACTCTATTATCATACATTAAGCAGTCTAAGAAAACAAATGCAAAGCCAAGAGAAGCAACAGGCTTAAGGTAAATTACTGAGTGTCTAATCTAGCAGGTAAATTGTTAATTGCTGCTCCAGGTGTTATGTAATCATATGTGTTAGGGCATCATAATTTTAAACAAAACGTATGCAACTTATTTGTATTTAACCGTTCACACCAGTGTTTAATAGAACTGTACATTACAAGTTCTTACCTCTCAAAGACTGTCCTTGGCAATTGTCCCCATTAAGCTTTTTCCCCCCTGTTTGCAACCTTCTGGAGTTGTTTTTATCGAAAACTTTCTAGGTGGGGCTAGATCATTTGGACACGAATTTCCAATTAACCTCCTTTCAATTTTTTGTTTAAATTTGTTTATTGGTTTTTCTCATTTTATAGTACGCATCCATTCAGTAGTTACATACCAATGCAAGGGTTTCTTGCCCCTCTTTTGTTTTTTTCCTTTTTACATCAATAGGTAGTCTGAGAGGTCGTACATAACAGTATGTTTCCATGAAAACAAAATTCTTTTTTTTTTTTTTTTGAAACAGCTTGCAACATAACATTGATGTAACATGGTGAATAACACATTTCTCTCCTCTCATGTAAAGAACTTAAGGTATTTATGATGGGGCATCGTTCCGAACTACGCTTCCATGACTACTTTGTTGTAGGTCTACGCGCATGTGCATTGGACGTAGCTGTGCTGATGTGCAGGTGCATGCCTCTGCCAAACTACTCACTACCTGATAAATGGTTGTTCTGCATCATGTTGTTGGGCCTGGATGTATGTCGTGGGGGGGATATAGACCCGTCACGCAGCGTGCGGTGTTGTGTCTATATCTTCTGCGCTAGCTCGCCATGCGCTCTTCGTCTGAGGCTCCGGGTGTTAGCCCGTCGTTTACTCAGACATAGTACTTGAGTCCACAGAGGCACTCTGCCATAGGGTGTGAAAGTCCGTCAGGATTGCATCCCACTCCGCCGCTATCGGCTGCTTCCTAATGCCTAGCGCGTCCTCTCGCCGCAACGCTATGCTCTCTGTCTGTGCCCAGCATAGTAGCGATTGGTACCAGGATTTCGCCAGCGGGGGCTCCGAGGATTTCCACCGCCTTGTAAGTAGGCGCTTGGCTACTATTAGCCCTAGGTCAATGTAGCGGGATGTCACTTTGTGCTTACTAGATCTCTTGTATAACCCCTAGATACACACCTCCCACGACCAGATAAGCGTGCGCTCTGTGCACTGTGCCAAACTTCTGGTGACCACTTCCCAATATGACTGTATGGATGTGCAGGACCATAGTACATGGAGCAAGTCCCCTCCTGGCTCACCACAGCGAGGGCAACCGGCATCAGTGTGATGGATTTGTTTATTTTGGCTGGGGTCAAGTACGCCCTATGGACTATGTAGTATTGTATAAGCCGGAATCTGGCATTGCGGGGGATACGGGTGGGGCCCCTAAGAATATCCTCCCAATCGCGGTTGGTGCTGGGGCGCTGCAAGTCCGCGTCCCAGTGGGCTCGAAGGGATTCCAGCCGTGGCACTGTGTGCATTCTTAAGGATTCCGCGAACCATCTGACTAAGTGGCGGCCCGCACCCAGTTCATGTAGATATTGCACAGTCAGATGCGTGGCCGGCTCCTGAGCAACCTCACCCCATGCCTCCCGCAGCGCTCGCACCACTGCCGCGTGCAACAAAAACTGACCTCGGGGAAGGCCCGTGTCCTCTGCAAGGGTTCCATACGGCAGGAGTGGCCCGTCGCTATATAAGTCCCCCAATGTTAGAATACCCGCTTCCTCCCATTGAGGTAGCTCAGCACTTGTAACTGGTCGGTGCCTCCTAGGCGTGCCAAGAATGGGGAGAGATGGCGCATACGGAGTCACATGGCGCGTGACTCGCAGACTGCGATGGAAGCAATAGTGGGCCAACTCCACTAGTAGTTGGGCAGGCAGCCTTCCCCGTCTGGTAGGGTGGAACAGTTCCACAATCTGTGGGTGGGTGAGTCCTGGGGCGCAAGTCGCTGAATCCTCCAGATGGAGCGCGTCAAACCATCTCGCCAACCACTGGAGCTGCGCTGCAAGATAGTACTGCTCCATGTGGGGTAGTGAGAGGCCCCCGCTGGCTGTCGAAGGGTACATTTTGATTAGCGCCACCCTGCTACGCGACCCACCCCAGATGAATCTTCAGACGTCCAGCTCTAAGTTTTTGAACATCGCTGGCTTGAGGCACAGGGGCACAATTACGAAGTGGTAAAGCAGTCGCGGGAGTACCACCATCTTAAGTAGCGCTATCCTCCCCATGACCGTCAGAGGGAGAGTACCCCAGAAAGTCATCTGAGCACGTAACACAGTGATGGCATGTATCAGATTACCTTCAAGCAGGTCAGCAGGCTCTCTATAGATGAGTATTCCCAGATATCGGAATGCCGACTCCTGCCAATGGATTGGCTTGCCGCTGAGGGACAATCGGGGATTCAGCGTGGTCTCCGAGAAAGGGTACAGGCATGATTTGTCCCAGTTCACACGGAGTCCTGAAACGTTGGCAAATTCCAGTAGGATTCGCTCTACCGAAGCACAAGATGACCTAACATCCTTTAGGTAAATAAGCAGGTCGTCCGTGTACAATGAGACACCATGCATGCCGTCGCCCAAGGGGATCCCCCACTCATATTGTGCTTTGCGCAGTGACTCAGCCAGCGGCTCGATGGCCAGTGCAAATAGTAGTGGCGAGAGCGGGCAGCCCTGCCGCGTACCCCGCTCGATTGGGATCTGGCCTGATAAGTGCGGACCGGTTTTAACTCTAGCTACTGGCTGGGTGAGGAGAAGCTGTACAAGACTTAGGAACTCTTCCCCCGGATCATATTTACAGAGCGCAGCAAATAAGAATCCCCATTCCAAGGTGTCGAATGCCTTTTCTAGATCTAACACCATGGCATCCGGACCGATCCCAGTTCACCCTAGCATAGTGAGCCACTCTGAAGAACCGGCGGAGGTTTAGGGACGTGCTGCGAGCCGGCACAAACCCATTTTGGTCCGTGTGAACCAACTTCGGAACCAGCGGGGCCAGTCTACACGCCAGCAGCTTGGCCAAAATCTTATAATCAGTATTTAGGAGTGCAACGGGCGGTATGAGCCCAGCAGCTCCACGTTCCTGTTTGGCTTCGGCAGCGACACTAGTAGTGACTCACGCAGCGTACTCGGCAGGGTCCCCGACTCCAGCGCGCCGCTATACACGGAGAGAAGCTGCGGTGCCAGTGCTTGCTGATATGCTTTATAATATTCAGCCGAGAAGCCGTCGGGTCCCGGAGCTTTACCAGTGGCCAGCGAGCGTATCGCCTCCTGTATTTCCGGCAAAGTGATCGGCTCATTCAATTCCCTATGCTGGTCGGCAGTGATTAATGGCAGGGAAAGGAATGAGTCCAGTTCCTCGGCGGTCGCGCGATGTACTGATTTATATACCTTGGTGTAATGTGACACGAATTCCTTGTGCACATTATACTGTTTGGTGAGTATTTGACCAGTGGCCGACAGCAAGCGCAGTATAGGTGTCTGCGCGTGTTCCTGACGGATCATGCGCGCGAGCAGTCTGCCTGCCCTATCAGCTGCAGCATGTGGGCGTGCTGCAAGCGAGGTGTAATTTAGGCATCGCAACCTCTCTAGTACCTCCATGTGTTTCTGTCTCTACGCGTCTAGTGTCAGCTGCACGTCCCTGCCGCTGGCCAATTCGGCCTCTAGTCTAGTGAGGGTGCGCTCGATGCAACTTATTTAGTCGTCAAGTTGTTTTCTAACGGACCAACTTAAGCCCTCTGATCGCAGCCTTTCCCGCATCCCATAGCATCCCCGTCTCCGTGACGGAGCCAGTGTTGTCTTCGAAATATGTGCCTATCGCCTCATCTATTGCCTGCCTGAAGGGGGGTCTTCCATTGCTAGGGGCTGCAGTCTCCAGAGATGGGTGGTGGGTCCCACTTTATCGCCCTGCAGCTGTAGCGTGTGGGGGTTGTGGTCTGAGTGTGTTTTACCCATGTAATCTGCTGCGGTGCACTGTGTCAGCACCTGCTGGGTCGCAACAAAGCGGTCGATATGGACATGCAGACCATGCGGTGAGAGTAGAAGGAGTAGAGGCGCGACTGTGGGTTAAGTGCCCTCCAGACATCAGACAGCCCCCAGCGGAGCAGTCACTCGCCCAGTCCTCGTGCATTAGACGCTGCATTAGTGTGTGTCAGTGGAGGGAAGGACCTATCAATGGTGGTGTCTAGAACCGTGTTAAAATCTCCGCCGAGCAACCATGGCACATCGCACCAGAGTGATACTATGTCAGACAGCGTAGTCCAGAACGTGCTCTGGTTCGTGTTCGGGGCATAAATGGAGCCTATCACTATGTGTTTCCCATTCAGCCGCCCTTTAGATAGGACATATCTGCCATAGGCATCAATCTCGGTCTCTTCTGGGTTAAAGAGTGTCCCGGGCCTGATCCAGATTAGGACCCCCCTGGCGTATGAGGAATAGCCTGTAGCCAGAACCTGCCCTTTCCATCGCTGCTGCAGTCTACAAATCTCAGGTTGCGCTATGTGTGTCTCTTGCAAGAACGCTATGTGAGTTTTGTGACGTTTAAGATACGCATAAATGTTGTATCTGCGGGACGGTGTGTGCAGCCCCCGAACATTTCAGATGATTACGTTGGTGGGTGGCATGCTGCAAGAGAGGAGTGCAGCACTGTGCGCGCCTGACCCGGCATCCCTGGGGGCAGGCAGCTACGCATAGCGCAGTCAGGGAGCGCACAGTGTAGGCATAGGTGGTGAAAGTTCGCGTAAACGATGCTTTGTGGAGTTGGCGTGAGAGGGAGCTGTGTAGGACAGAACTTGGGGAGAGCAGAGGGACCACAGGTATCTGCCCAAACACTGAACAATGCCATGTGGCAACTGTCGGCTATGCACGCCGGTTCAAACATGCCGGGGGGTGGTGTTGATGTGTAGGTAGCAGAGCACCGCTGTGTTGTGGGCCCGCTTGATTTGAGTGAACGCGCATGGTGTGTCAATCTTGTGTGGTGCACCGGGCGCCCATTGGCCAGCGCGCTTGTGGAGGGGATCCGGTGTGACCCAGTGCCCCAGCGTGTGAAAGGCAGCGAGTCTTCTAAGACCCTCAATGCTGCCCGGTGCAGGGTTCCACCTCTAATTCACTTTGGGTTCGCTATCAAAATAATGAGGCAAGCGCTGGAAGCTGGGAGACAAGAAGGTTTTTATTTCACATGAGGAGATCGCGTCAACTGAGACACCGGGATGTCTCAGGGAGGTGTTCTGCTGGCAATGCTTTTGGCTCTTCCTTTTATACAGGTTTTACACAATGTATTTGTTTCATTTATCATGGTTACAAGCTTGGAGTCTCCGCCCCGGGCAGGTTGTCACACAAGCCCGACATTGTTTCATCAACATGGTTACACAAGCCCAACATTAACTCTCCTCCCGCCCGGGTCAAAAACAGACAATTTAATTGCAGCTGGACCTTGCTTCAGGGTCTAAAAACGAGTGAGACCAGCCAGATCTAAGAGTCCGTTCTGTTGATAAAAACAGGTCCCATTGTTGGCAAAAAACAAGTCTTGCTGTGTGCAGTGCAATAAACCATGCTTGCAAGAGTCTGTTTGGTGTTTGTAACCTGTTTGTGCAGGGATGAGAGGAAAGACGAGTTTGAGGCAGCAGGTGATGTTGATGTTTGTCGTGGAGATAGTTTATAGCCCCCAGCACACATATCAGGTTTGGTCAGAGAGTCAGAAGGCTGAGAGGACAGGGTGAAATGAAGGTGACCAACAGAGTACAAAATGGCTGTGGTCAATCAGAATGACTGTAGTTTATGTGCACGTAGGAACTTTCATCAGACAAGATGGCGCAGAATGTTCATGATTGTTGTTTTGTTCTTAACAGTCGCCCCTTTGAACATAACTAGCCAGCTTGTCAGTCTATTTCGATCTCCATAATGTCCTGTATCTCTTGATCATACATTACTCTCATTTTTGTTAGCTGAGTGTCCATAGTCTTAGGGTGCAAGGTAGTTATGCAAAGATAACACAAAGGTGGTATACAGTGTATACCCAAACAACAACCACATATTGTCAATACTGGGACCAAGAGAATCATTGATATTTTCCAACCCCACTCCTTCAAGATGCCCCAAAGCCAACTTCCAATTGGCCAAGTCTCTGATCCTTGATGAATTTCTGAAGATAGTCTATGGAGATGTTCGATTGCTTCATAGACAGAAGGTGAATTATCAGGCTGCGTCGAGGAACTGTGATGAGGCAGAGTCTGTTTGATCAATGTCTTTAGAACGCTTTTCTTGATGATGCTCTGCAGGGGCTGTGTAGGTTGGTGGTAGAACAAAGGCGATGTAGCACGTGCCCCCCTAGTTTCCTGGGAGCCAGGTGTAGGCTTTGGTTCCACAAACAAAGTACATATTGGGTGATGCAACAAGCGCTGGGGGGTTGGCAGTGTTCAAAGTCCTTACAATGTTACAAGTGCTGTGACCCACATTCTTAGTCCCACGGCCTTCAATGCATACAAGGCCTGAGACGTTCACCACAGATCGGTGTTGCAGCAGTTCTTTTCTTCAGGTAGGAAAATGTGGCTCTGACAGGATTATTGAACACTTGTATTTCCACTCGTTCTTTGGAGGGGACATTCATTGGGAATGTCGTATTGGAGGTGTGAGGGCAAAAGGGAGCTGCTGTTCTTCCTGTTTGGTTTAGCCAGAACTCGTTGTAGAACTGAGCGATTGTCCCATCGGAAGTGGCATTGTCTTTGTAACTTTCTTGTATGAGCATCATCCAGGCAAGGCAAGATCCATGAACAGAAAAGGGTGAAGGGATGAAAGGGATGGAATGTTCAGTGGCATGTGGTAGCAGCCCACAGACCCAACAGTTAGTGGCATTGGTGGCAAGATTGTGCTGGTGCAGCATCTGTACGAAAGAATTATTCCAGAATTCTTTGCGTCGTTCTCGGAGATGTGGCGGTAGTGATACCAGGTAGTGTTCTTTCTTTGTGATTGGTTGCATGGTTGGTGACAATGTTCTGTATGCAGGTGCATTCTCTTCAATGATCCAGAGTGTGACCATTAGCAGGAGGCAGGTGAGAAATGCAGCTACAAGTGCAATTGTCTTTGTACTGTGCAGTTCAAAAGTCTTGGTGTCTTTGCGGTGGCTTTGCAGGTGTTCCGTTTCTTCCATCATCTTCGAGGAGCTCACCAACTGTTAGGACCACAGACTTTTGTCTGGTGTTTTTCCTGGTAGCGTTGTTTGGCTGTGCTACCGATCTGAGACTCTGACTCAGTTAGTGGCCTGGTTGTTGGAGCTCCCCTTTTCGTCGATCTTAGGTTGTACCCTTTCCTGGATGGCACCGTGGGGTCGGGAAATTCTGACAGTTGGAGGGTGTCTTCTTGTGGGTAGCAACTCAGAGCTGGTCGGTCTTTTGCGAGTACTTCCTCTTGCACCTCCACCCCTTCACAGGTTGCCAGGGTTGGAGGGACTCGTTTGCAATGGAGCGTGCAGTCAGTTTCATTTTATTTCCACTCGGAGGGCAGTTCGGGTGGTGCTCAGGACTTGCCAGGGGCCCGTCCACCTAGGCTCCAGATTCTTCGTTATCAAACATGGTCGCCTGGCTTTATTTTATGTCCCGGGCCCCTGGATAGTCAGGCAAGGCTTGCTGCACCTGTTTGTGGATAATTGTTAGCTCGTTTGTCAATTTATGCAAGTAATCTGCGTAGTTCTGTCTCCTGCCGTGGCTCGGGCAGTAACGTCTGCTAGTGCATTTCCCTGTCCAATGAGATCAGTCACTTTCCTATGTGCTTGGCATTTTATCACTGCTAACTTCTTGGGGAGGAGGACTGCTTGCGTCAAGGCGGAGACTAAATCTCCATGCAGGATGGGTGTACCATGTGAAGTCAGGAACCCTCTTTCTTTCCATAAGATTCCAAAATGGTGAACCACCCTGAAGGCATATTGGCTGTCGGTGTATATGTTAACTGTCGTGTCAGTCGCTAAGATCGGTCGGGACAAAGGGTTGGTGGAGGGCGTACCGTCAAATCCTATTGAGGTCACATGTGAGCCTGACAAGGGTGCCCTTGAAATCAGTCGTTTGGATAGTGCACTACGTGTTGCTCCCGTGTCTACCAGAAATGGCGACTTTGTGCCCAGGACCTCAGCGGTAACATAAGGGCCTTGCTGATCAACATAGAGCTCGACTGGATCCCTCCCTTGCCCCTGGCTGTCCTATGCAAAGTCGTACGTATTGTCATAATCTGTCTGTTGGTACTGATTCTGTTTGGGATGGTCAAATGTGTTCACTCTTCCTGGCCTTTCCTTGCTTGCTTCACTCGTGTACCCTCTCCCACGTCCTCTTCCTCTCTGTCCACTTGCTATTTCCCTCGCCCCTCTGCCCCTACCAGCTCCTAACAAAGCCGGGCATTGGGTTTTCCAGTGTCCATATTCTTTGCAAAATGCACACTGATCCTGTCCTAGGTCTTGGCGTCCTACATATGATGTCGATGAATTGTTACTAGGTGGCTGTACTCTAGGGGTATTCTGCTGGTATCCTCCCCTATATTGCTCCCTTCCTGTATTCGCCCCCTGGAGTTGTGCTACCATTACCCTTTCCTTCAAGTCCTTCTTTTTCCTTTCTGTAGGCCTGTCATTTTCGTTTTTCTGATGCTCATAGTACTGGGCCATTTGGAGAATGGCCGCCGGTTTAGATGCTGCCCAACTACTTTCGCTGGCTTGTAATTTCTGGGATACATCTGGCAGTAGTCCTTTTACATAGTTCTGCACAAATAAGTGGTGTCCGGTTGCGGTGGACATGTCTTGTCCACTGTAATCGGAGAACACCGTTTCAAATCTGGAGAAATACTCTGAGACATCCTCTTGTGGTTTCTGGCGGCACGCGGTTACTATGGACCAGTCTATCTTTTTCTCTGGGATCAGCGTTTTCACTTTCTGCACTATTTTGTCAGGGAGGTCCAATATTGCTTTAACCAGTTTTTGACCAGGGTTCCGCTATTTATCTAGTGTGTTAAGTTGTTCCCAGGTATGACCAAGCAGTTCGGTATGGTCTATTTTCCTAATCTGTTTCCACACATCTGCTGGCAAACATAACCCGAAGAACAAGTCTATGTCGGCAAGTGTCATTATTGTTGATCCCAGAGCGGTACCTAGCTCGGTGTAAAAGGCGGTGGGGTTCTTTCGTAAATCCAGTAGAGATTTACGGAACGTCAAAATGTCCTGTCTGTCCCATGGTTGATACACCCAATTGTAGACCACCCTTCCTCTAGCGTCTTGATGGTTTATATCGTCATTAGTCCCTTGTCCTCTAGGAGGTACCCAGTAAGGGGCAGCTTCTTTTATAGGCATCATGCTATCTGTTTTCTCCACTGGGGGTCCTGCTACCTTAGTTGTCCTGTCCCTATCTATCTGTCCTTGTTCTATGAGGTGACGCAATACTTCTAGTGTGGATGAAAATAGTTCTGCAACATCGTTGTCGCCTTCATCTCCGATGTCTACCTTCCTGTAGAGAGCCACTAATCGCTCGGGCCCTACGTCTTGGTACTTCTCTTCATATGCAGTAAGGGTGTGGTAACAGAGACGTACAATAAAGTATCGTTTGCGGTTTTCAACATAGGAGTCGCATATGTCTGTTACGTGTTCTTCTGTTTCTTTCCTATCTATGAGGGTTTTAACTATTTTATCAATGCCTGCTCGCTCATTCTTACTTAATTGCGGGACCCTGGGCGCTCCTATTTCCTTGGTTCCTACCTCTACTACTGCCTCCTTTGATGAGGCATTTGGTGTGGGTGGCTCGGTGGGAGCAGAGGCGGTGGAGACTGAGGCGATCGTGCCATCTCCAGCTATACTTTGGGGGTCCTGGCGTTGTACTACGGGATGAGTAGGGGCATAAGGGGGTGGCATGTATATCATTGGGGGACCTAACAATAAATCATCATCTACCCCCTGTTTTGCTGGTAACTCGGGGTAAAGAGTTAAGGGCGTTCTAACAGGGCATTGACCTGATATTTTTGATTCCTGTTCCTTTTTATCGATTTCCTTTTCTTTTAGTTCTTCTTCTAACTTTTTACATGCTTGGTAAGCTGATTTTCGCGTTTCTTTATCTTGTCTAGCTTCGTCTCTTTTCTTTCGTTGAGCTGCCTCTTTTCGCCATAAACCAAAACTATCAAACATGGCTGGTCTAGCTTTCTTTTGTGGAGAGCTAATTCTAACGTTTCTATTTTAGCGGGATCGAAAGATCCCGTCAGTGGCCACTGATTTACCCGGTCCTTCCTAGTGTACTTATGCCATAGTTTGCTATAAGCTACGGTGGCTAATCCATATTTTACGTACATGTCCTTGTTAGGGGTGCCTTCCGGCGGTGCCGGATGACTGACCTCTAACAAACGGTCCGGTCCAAAACAATCAAACAATCTAGAGAAAACAGGCATGACGTATTTATCGGTCAAAATGAATATCTCAATCAATCAATTTAGACAAAAAGTCTGCACTACCTGTCCTTCGCTGTCTGCAAAGAGAGAATATTCCTATTCTACGTTGTTTGCAAGCAGGGAATGTCTCAAATAACTCGATATCAAAAAAGGAATACTAGTATTTCAATCAAACTATTCAATCAATCAATCAATCAATTTAAGTCGTTTTTTCACGACCTTACCCAGACCGTATGGACAGTTCTTAGTCTTCCCCTTCCAGCGCCTGGTTGTCCTCTCACTCCAACAATCAATGCGGCGTTCCTCTAAGGTCCCAGTCAGGACCGCGGGTCACTCGAGAGAGGTCCGTTCGGAACTGGTGAAGTTCAGTCGATCGGCAGCCAGACAAGGGTCTTCTCAGGCAGGTATACCCCAATCGTTTAGTTGTTCACTCCGTCGTTAGGACCTCTCTACCGGACCTGTGCGTCGCTGATGGGCCCCTACGCTTGGGCGCCAATTTGTGAAAGGCAGCGAGTCTTCTAAGACCCTCAATGCTGCCCGGTGCAGGGTTCCACCTCTAATTCACTTTGGGTTCGCTATTAAAAAAATGAGGCAAGCGCTGGAAGCTGGGAGACAAGAAGGTTTTTATTTCTCATGAGGAGATCGCGTCAACTGAGACACCGGGATGTCTCAGGGAGGTGTTCGGCTGGCAATGCTTTTGGCTCTTCCTTTTATACAGGTTTTACACAATGTATTTGTTTCATTTATCATGGTTACAAGCTTGGAGTCTCCGCCCCGGGCAGGTTGTCACACAAGCCCGACATTGTTTCATCAACATGGTTACACAAGCCCAACATTAACTCTCCTCCCGCCCGGGTCAAAAACAGACAATTTATTTGCAGCTGGACCTTGCTTCAGGGTCTAAAAACGAGTGAGACCGGCCAGATCTAAGAGTCCGTTCTGTTGATAAAAACAGGTCCCATTGTTGGCAAAAAACAAGTCTTGCTGTGTGCAGTGCAATAAACCATGCTTGCAAGAGTCTGTTTGGTGTTTGTAACCTGTTTGTGCAGGGATGAGAGGAAAGACGAGTTTGAGGCAGCAGGTGATGTTGATGTTTGTCGTGGAGATAGTTTATAGCCCCCAGCACACATCAGGTTTGGTCAGAGAGTCAGAAGGCTGAGAGGACAGGGTGAAATGAAGGTGACCAACAGAGTACAAAATGGCTGTGGTCAATCAGAATGACTGTAGTTTATGTGCACGTAGGAACTTTCATCAGACAAGATGGCGCAGAATGTTCATGATTGTTGTTTTGTTCTTAACAAGCGGCTAAGTCAGTAGGGTGCCACGTGAAGTGTCTGACTGACCTGAGATGCTGGGTGTTCAGTTTTGTCGTAACTGCCTACATATTTGGGCGTCAAATACATCATATCATTACATTAAATCGTCCGCAGTCTGCGGCGTCACCACAGGGAGTGACTGCGAGCCTTCTCCAATGGGCCACATGGCCAGCGAGCTGCCGCCACTCAGCGAATGTTCCGAAGAAATATCAGAGTTTCTGCTAGGCCGCCTGCTTCTCATGCTTTTCATTGCTCTAAGGACGCCTTGTCTCTCTTGGAGCACTTGTTCTGGATCGGGGGCAGTCCTCAGCTGTCTTGGCGAGCCCGCCGCCCGCGACCTGTGTCTTCTGCGACGGTTTCTGCGCCCCCTCGCGTTTGACTCCCCTGCTGCTCCTCTCTGACTTGGCAAGGTATGGTGACCCGTGGACTCAAGCCAGACCCACGCGTCTGCTGTGTCATTGAAGAAGTGAGTGGATCCATCCGCAAACACTCGTAGCTGGGCCGGGAATATGAGGGATTATTTTATGTCCAGCTCACGCAATCGCCATTTGACAGGGAGGAAAGTGCTACGCCGCTTCTGTACGCCTGCGGCGTAGTCCGGGAAGAAGAGGACCTGAGAGTTGTCAACAATGATGGATTCCAAGCACCTGGTTTCGTGGAGTACCGCGTCTCTGTCCTTAAAGATCAGCAGGCGGAATAGGAAAGGGCGAGGTCTTGCACCAGGTGGCGGCCAGCCTGACGGCACTCTGTGTGCCCGTTCCACTGCAAAGTAAGGAGAGAGCGACTCAGTAGGCATTTCATCCAGGATTCAACATAGGCGACAGTATCACGGCCCTCCGCACCTTCCGGCAGCCCCACGACACGGACATTGTTGCGGCAGGAGCGGCCCTCTGCATCGTCCACCCTGTGTTCCAGTGACCGCAGCCGTGCAGTGAGTTCTTTCACATCAACGGTCAGCGCCTTAGTGACTGGGGCGATCTCTGCAGTTTCCGCCGCCAGTTCTCCGACCTTTGCTGCCAGCTTCTTGTAGTCTGCATGCAGGAGAGTGAAGTCCGACGTGAACTTGTCTATGTGGCTTTCTAGGGACACTCTGGTTTGTGCTAGGGTTTCACCAATGCCTGCCACCACTTGGAGTACCGAGTCTATTTTTGTTTCCAGTGTGGACAATCCTGGGCCAGTCGCCGCATCAGACTGGACTGGCTGCATGTAGTCTGGGGTTCGCTGAGGATTTGTGACTCCCGCACCCGTCCGGTTTCTGAACATGGCGCACTTCGGGTGGCGTGTGGCCATTCAGCGAGGGTGTGGCTGGCTTCCACTTATGTGCTCGTTCAAGGTCTGTGAGAGAAAAGGGGGGGCTCTCCCTGCACTGCTTAGTCCTGCAGGTTCGGGTGGGCATCTGTCGCTCGTGGCTCGGGCGTTCGTGGCTATATACGCTTCCTCCCAATGGCCCTAGTTCTCTTCGGTTTTGCTCAGCCATAACTATGGTCCAGTGAAGCCTCAGCTGTGCGCCGTCCTCCTTGTGGGTCTCCGCACAGGCCCAGGTGTGTCAGCAGGCCTCCTCTGCAAGCCCAGCACAAGCTAATAGGCCTTCCAGGGGGTGCCACGTGAGGTAAGACCGGTAGCGACCTCTGTTAGGTCAGGCCAGTACGCCACACAGCTCATGCATGGGAGCCCTCCAATCCCGCAGCGATGACCAGGCCTCAGGCTCACAGTTTCATCCAGCCCGCATCTGTTCAGTCCCACAGTTCGCAGAATGGGGCCCAAATGAGCAGGCACAGCCCCCCGGCCAGCCGGTACTGCTATCTCGTTTTCAGCAGGGTGCTCCTCTGCTCGCGCCAGTCGTCCCTCGTCCCGCCTCTCAAGACAACTAGGACAGTTCTTCCGAACTGGCTCACACCCCCACAATCCGTCGCCCAGCTTCGCTTCTCACCCGGGTTGATGGGTCCGATTCGTCCAGGCTCCAGCGTGGTTTTTCAGCTCCAGCGCGTGTAGACAGCTCTCAGTTCTGGCCGCAAGTCAGGGTCTTTGCACAGCGCAGGTCCGCCTTTCCCTGGGCACCAGCGTCGCTCTAAATCGCACTCAGGCCCGGCAGGCCGGGCCAACCAGGTCTCGGAGAAGCGTCTCCGCCCGCAGTTCGGACTCGGCCTCAGGGTGGGTTCACCGCTGCACTCTGGGCACAGGTCGTTGCTCTGCAAATTGCGTCCGAGGGAAGAAAACCGCGGGCTGCAGGCCCGCGTGTGCACACTCCAACGAGGGCCTCACCATAGGCCAGGTGTGCTTCCACACGGACCCCCCAGTGCCGCCACGAACCTCCCACGGGTTCACCTGTCAGGGTCGAGCCGGTCCCAGCGAGTCGCTGCAATTTCTCGGCTCGGCGAGGGAGAAAGTAGCCCAGCCTCGATCTCCGCCTCTTTTCCATGGCTCCGGCGCGGGCGCCCAGCCTCTCGACAGGGCAGGCGTTTCGCCGCTCCGGTCCGACGTGGAGCGGCTCCGGCGGGCGCTAGGTGGCTCGGGCAGCTCAGGGACAGTGCAGCACCCCGCCTGGATCAGGGGGGGCGTTATCCGAGTCGCGGCTGCGGAGAGCAGCCCTCAGGCGCTGGCCCTGTCTCGGCCGCGACTCACTGCGATGCCACAGGCCTGGCGGCTGTATCTCAACGAGCAAGGTGTCTTGTCTCAACTAGCGATTACTGCTGGGTTCCGCTGGCTGTAGGGACCCTCCGGTGCAATCAGGATGGCGCAATGGCCACGATCAGCGCAGGAGAATTAGAGGATTCTCGGGCCACGATGCAGAGCTCCTTAGATCGCGTCCACCATCCTGGCTGGTTAGCCACGCTCCCCTCCCATTAACCTCCTTTCATAAATTATTGTTTACAGTGTGTTAGTTGACTGAATCAAGAAACAATTCACAAAAAGCACAGATATGTTAAATAAAATTGAAGGACTAGAATCGCTGGTCCTAGTCACATCACCTTATCGGGTGATCAAGTGCAGAGTAGTAGGCCAATACTTCAAGGAAAGATCGACAAAATCACACAATACACAAAAGGTACTACATCACCATAAACATTGCCCGCAGCACAACTGAATGGACCACC
Organism: Calotriton arnoldi; assembly: GCA_963921515.1. Lineage (NCBI taxonomy): Eukaryota > Metazoa > Chordata > Amphibia > Caudata > Salamandridae > Calotriton > Calotriton arnoldi. The sequence continues at coordinate 2,659,729 of CAWUFW010000707.1, forward strand.
TTTGCCAGCCTCTCCACTAATGGCTTTAATCCTGAAATAAAATCTTTAAAAAAAAAAAAATACCTGAAAGCCAAATCATATGCAGACAATCTCATCCAGTCATCATTTGTGAAACGTCTCTCGAGAAGCCTTGTCACCTCGCTAAACATCATCAATGCATCTCTGAACCTAGGCATCTTCGTACACACACTCAAATCCTGTCAGAGCCTATCTCCCCTGTAGAAGACGACCAGCCTCAAATGAGATGACCTCGCTAACTACTGTCCGATCCTTCACCTATCATTCCAATAAAGATCATTGAAAAGGTCTCTGGAACTCAACTGGAGAAGATCAGAAGCAATGCCCTAATTAAGACAGCAGTACAGTATGGAGACAGCCACCATTCAAGGTGCCGATGATGCTCTTCTAATCTCCGACAGTGGAAACCCTTGATTTTTTGTCCTAATTTATTTCTCTGTCACATTCTACACTGTCGAACACTAAGCCCTACTCAACACTCTCACTTTCGAAATCCCTTTATTGAAATTGTCCTGCAGTGATTCATCTGTCACCTGAAGAAATGAGCCTAGATGGGGACCTTTAGGTTTGAATCCATATCCATCACCTATGGCGTTTTCCAAGGCTGCATCCTATTAGCAGGGATCTTCAAACAGTAAAATCTAGCTAAGTAGGACATCTGCATTCACCAACATGCAGAAGACACCCAAAACGTTTTCAAAATATCATCAGGCCACAACAATGACCCCCAGAAAGACTGCCTAGTCACTATCCTTCCTAGAGCTGAATCACACAATGAGAGAATTTGTACTCATTGCCAATGGCTGTAAATAACAAGAGGTGCATGGAGTAATCTGGATTGTTTTACTCCGCAACTTGACAACAGCTCAATGTCCTTGATAGTTCAGGTGCATTGAGCTCAATGCCAAGATCCTCAACATACACAAAAGAAAGATCCATGGACTGCCTGCTACCACCTGATCCTGCTCTGTAAGGTGAAACTCTTCCCATAAGTAACTTCAGAACATCCCTTTAGGAACTATGATGGCCATGTCCTAGAGAGCCAACTGATGTCACTGAAGAGTGTTACACATGCAGCAGTCAATCTACTTAAGGGCCTTCACAAATACAATAGAATTTCTCCAACACTCGAAGAACTACAGTGAATTCCCCCGCTTGTGAGTATCACATTCAAAACCTGCTGCACCATATTACAAGGCAGTCAAGAACAACAGTCTGCTATACCTGGTGGTCAAGTTCAAGTACTTCTGTGGAACATGCACTACCCGTAGCACTGCCAGACGGGAAATAACAAAATAAATAAGGGTATGGAACTCAATCTCAGTTCTCATCCAGCAGGCCACATTGCATCTCCACTTACGCAAGAAGTGGAATCTTTTCAAACAACACCTTGTTGCAATGTAAACTTCCCAGTTGCTCGAATCTCTGATATACCCTCATTTCTCATTACTCCTGTCATGCCACTCTATGAGCATCCGATTCATCCACACCCCTCTCCCAAGTTTAGGAGACAGAGACCTCCCCCAGTTTACCCTTTCCTTCCCTCTCACCTTCTCTGCCCTAGTGCACACACCGACCCCCGCAACCCAATCGTGCATTGTATAGGTCTAACTTGAACAACACTCTATTGCTTTGTAGCAAGGTTTGCACTCCAGAAGTCACACACATAAAATGAAAGAGATGAATACGGGGTCTTCCAAGTCAGAGAAGGCAGGGAAAGTGGTGGATTGAATCGACCAATGGGTAGTTGTTGCATCAGCTTGCAATTTCAGTGTCCCTGCGAGTTAGGTAAACCAAGGTATTCACTTCAAGTTATGTGACTTGGTACAAAAGGTACTGAGGTAAATAGGAGAGCTGGAAGTGGAGCCCTGTGCAGATTAACAGAAGGCAAGATAGACTAAGGTAGCATTTGGTGCCTTGCATATGTGAGAGGATGGGAGAGCATTCCCAGACAACAATTCCCTATGTGCATAAGATGCGCCCAAGAGCTGTCTTTTTTTAAAAATCATTCGATGGTAGGTATTTTTTCAGTACACCTTTTTAAACAGCTTGCAGCAAAAGTTATCACCTGGGAGATACACATGAAATCAATGAGTCCAAATATAATTTCAAAGCCCATGTCTTCAATTCTGGCAAAATAATTTTTTATGCTTCCTGTTCCTAAAATTTATAGTTGCATACTCAGTTTAGAATTCTAGAAATTTGCTGGAAGCCGAGAAAGACTCCACAGTCTTCTGCATGTGTACTCTAGTAGAACACAACACATTTCAATAAAGCTTGTTGAACAGTCTGCTAGCAAGAACCTAAACGATGCATAACAAGCACTGCTGGAAATTTGTTTTCATAGTTGGTTTTGCATAAGAGGAGACAATTGCAGTCTTACCTTGTTCAGGTCATCCTTTTCTTGCTTTAGTGTTTTGATTTGCTTCTCAAGAGCCTTCACCTGTCTTGTAACTTCTTCTAAGTCTCGTCTTGAGGAAGTGACCTCCTCTAACCTTTGCTCCAGCTGACCCGAATCTACCAAAATATAATGTAAAATAAAGTTTCTTGGATAAGTGTTAAGATAAGCTTCAGATAAACTGCTATTAATTTTTAAAGCTATTTCTGAAGTCATTATAAACAATGCTCAAGAAACAATTCATGGAATCTGGCCTACACAAACTCCCACCATCTAAACTATCATTTAGGCATATTACACACTTTAAAAATCCAGCACAAACTCCTATAGAAAGTGTGTAGACAGTGGAAGATTGGAGAACAAATTACTTATCTTCGGTAACGCCTCATCTGGTAGAGACTCTATACAGCCGCAGATTCCTTGCCTTAGAATTATCCCCAGGCGTCAGACTGGATCTGGAAATTGTTTGTGAGCAGTACCCCTGCATGCCGGTAGGTGGTGCTGTTCGGCTCCGCATGGCGTCGTTTGCATTGTCCGTGCCGAAATAACGTTTGCGGTGCCTATATAGGCGCCACCCAGGTGTCAGTTACGTTTTGCGACTTTCCACACCAGAATCGCAGAGCCACCAAGTACAGTGGTCACTGGTGTGGAAAACTAGGGCCATGGAAGGCGAAAGCCCTGTCCTTAGAAATCCATTTGCAGAGCAGGAGGATGGGTGGGTCGGTCAGTAAGTAATCTGCAGCTAGATAGAGTCTCTACCAGATAAGGTGTTACCAAAGGTAAGTAACTTGTTCATCTGATAGAGAATTCTAACCACAGATTCCTTACCTTAGAATAGATACCCAAGCAATACCTCCCCAGAGGTGGGTCTGCGGACCAATTTTACACAAGGAAATCCTGCAGGACTGAATGGGTAAAGTGCCCATCGCTACGGAGCGGACTGTTCAAACAGTAGTGTTTTGTAAACGTGCGCAGGGAAGTCCACGTTGCTGCCTGCCAGATGTCCAGGACCAGAACTCCGCGAGCTAACGCAGTTGTGGCGGCTTTAGCTCTGGTGGAATTAGCACGAAAACCCTCATGGGTTGATTCTTAGCCATTGTGTAACAGATTTTAATGCAGAGCACAGTCCTCTTCTGCACAGCCTGTCATTTCTTTGCTCCGACATACCCTACAAAGAGTTGGTTATCCAGTCGAACTCTCGTGTACGGTCAAGGTAGAAAGACAATGCTCTTTTTGGGTCCAGACGGTGAAGTCACTCCTCTTCCTTAGAGGGATGAGAAGGAGTGTGAAAAGTAGGCAAAGCGATGGTTTGGTCTTTCAGAAGAAAGAAAGCTCTTGTAAGAAGCACCCGTTTGTCTGGGTAGATGTTAAGATAAGGAGGCTTGGATGACAAGGCCTGAAGTTCACTGACCATCTGTCTGGCAGATGTTATTGCCACCAGGAAGGTTGTCTTGATGGTAAGGAGCCTGAGAGGACAGTTGTGTAAGGGCTCAATCAGAGCGCACATCAGGAGCGTCAGGACCCACTGAGGCATAATGAAGGGAGAAGGAGGAAACATATGTAGCAAACCTTTCAAAAACCTATGAACAATAGGGAACTGGAAAAGGAAAGGTTGGTCAGGCAACTGCAGAAAAGCAGGTATAGCTGAAAGATATCCCTTAACAGTGCCCAGAGCAGAGCCCTGCTGGGCAAAGGAAAGAACAAACAGGTGAACCTTAGAAAGGGAAGCAGAAAGAGGGTCAACTTGTTCTCTACACACCGTGCCACAAATGTGCCCAAACAGAAGGTATACCATTTTGGTGGAGGGATGCCTGGCTGCCAGAATAACATTGCTGACTTCGGGCGGAAAGTCGAAAGCTGTCACATGTCGCCGCTCAATCTCCATGCAAGAAGGCGGAGCTTTGACAAGTTCGGGTGGAGAACCTTTCCCTGCTGCTGCGACAGAAGATCGTCCCGAAGGGGCAGCCTGATCGGAGGACCGATGGCTATGCTCAACAGCTTGGGATAACATACTCTCCATGCCCAATCTTGAGCAACAAGGATGACTTGGGCTCCGTCATTCCTGATCTTCTTGAGAACCCTGGGCAGGAGTGGTATGGGTGGAAAGGCGTACAGGAGGCCTGAGCTCCTCGCGAGATGAAAAGCATCTCCAAGCGAGAGCCACCTTGGAAACTGTAGTGTGCAGAACTGCTGGCATTGGGCATTCTCGTCGGTGGAGAACAGATCTAACCGAGGCTCTCCCCACTGCTGAAAGAGACTTTGCACCATCTTTGGATGGAGATGCCATTAGTGATCTGCGAGGCATCATCGGCCGAGTTTGTTTGCAGGTGTTCAGAGAAGCCACCAGATGTTGAACAACAAGGGATATGCCTTGCTGTTCCAGCCATGTCCAGAGATGCAGTGCCTCTTGGCAAAGGGTCCACGACCCCACACTACCCTGTTTGTTGCAGTAATATATGGCGGTGGTGTTGTCCACGAACACCTGCACTAGCCGTCCCTGGATGGAGGGTAGAAAGGCTTTCAATGTCAATCAGATCGCTCGGAGCTCCAACAGGTTGATGTGGAGTCCGGGTTCCACCGGAGACTAGAGTCCTCTGATCTCCACCTCTCCCAGGTGGCCTCCCCAGCCCAGGAGTGACGCATCTGTCACTATTGTGTGATCTGGTTAGGAAAGGGAGAGTTGTCTGTCGCTGACCCAATCATGGCTCATTAACCACCACTGCAGATCTTTCGCAGTTCCCTACGAGATCTGACCAATTGAGAGATTTCCCTGCTGCTGTGCCCACTGCAGAGCCCGTATATGCAAACGGGCATGTGTCACCAGCAGCATGCAGGAGGCCATGAGGCTCAGTAGCCTCACAGTCAGTCTTATCGAAATCCAGTATCATATCCTGAATATCCTGGAGTCGGCTGTTTGGGTGAATAGGCCCGAAACTGAAGCGTATCCAGAACAGCTCTGATGAAAGGGAGTATCTGAAAGGGAGCCAGGAGTGACTTTGGCACATTGATAGTGAACCCCAGCAAATGTAGGAGGTCTGCCATAGTCTGGAGATGGGATATGACAGCCTGGGGCAAGCCTGACTTCAACAGCCAGTCGTCGGGATAGGGGAAGACTGGCACCCCTGATCTCCACAGATGAGCTGCAACCCCTGCCGTCACCTTGGTGAACACCTGAGCGGTGCTGATGAGGCCAAATGGGAGCACAGTAAACTGAAAGTGCTCGTGGCCCACCGTGAATGGCAGGTAATGCCTGTAGGCAGGCAGGGCAGGGATATGGAAATATGCATCCTGCAAGTCCATCGCTGTAATCCAGTAACATGGGCAGATAGGACCTGAGCTAGAGTTGGCATTTTGAACTTCTCCTTCATGAGAAAGAAGTTGAGAGAGCGCAGGTCTAGGATAGGACAAAGGACTCCATTCTTCTTGAGCACCAGAAAGGTGCAGGAATAACAACGATGACCCACTTCTGGCATCGACACTCTCTCTTCGACTCCCTTGGCCAAAAGAGCTGTCACTTCCTGGCGGAGAATAGATAGGTGATCCTATGTCAGCCTGCCGTAAGTAAGTGGCATGAAGGGAGGGGTCGTTTCAAAGAGGAGGGAGCAGACCCTTCGGTCAATCTGCAAAACCCACCTGCCCGATGGTCTGCCAGTGGAGCAGGTGATGGCGAATCCTGACGCCCACTGGGTGCCCATGATGGTAAACATTATAAAAAATGGGGTGACCCAGTGGCCACCATTTAATGTAATACGAAAAACAATGGTCCTAGACCTAATTTCCAAAAAATGAATTGAATCACAACCTACAATAATATTGTAACAAATTATTTGCTGAGCCCAATTCCTATTGACTCACAGTAATTAATTACAAACAATTTACTAAAGTGCAACAACCACAAACTTAGTTTCTTTTGCAAGCGTTTTATTCCATCATAATTAATGCAACAGTATATACTTTACTGAACGTAATACTAAGAGACAGAGGAAAGGTTGCTCCGGGGAACGTGCAAGAATAGAAAAGTGCTCAAGCTGTGCAAAGGGTGAATAAAATTCAGATGATGCGGTGAAAGAAGGTTAAAAGAGTTCATTCATTGGACTGATAAGTAATTCTCAGTCTTTGTTCTACCTGGCCACATTTTATAATTTCAAACCAATTTCCATTTAATTCCGAAATACACAATACAATTCTTGTGAGGCACGTTTAAGGTCAGAGACTGGTGGTCCAGGTTAGATGTATATGGGCGTCGACGTTTCGACCCGTCTTGGGGCTCAAGGGATAATTGGGGGCCTCGGCCTGCGGGTCTTCCTCAGGACGGTAGGGGCAACCTGCGTGTCGGTGTAATGTCTTAGTTATACACCCGCTGGTCCTCGCTGGATAGAGAAACCTCCTGTTGGTTTAGGCATAGTAAGCGTCCCCATCCATAAATGAAGAGTAAGATACTGGCTATTATTTCCAGTGCAGTCAAAAGGCAATCAATGCTGGAGCATGCTCGCGGCTCCTCTGCTTTCAACGGTGCACGAACCAAGCAGCAGCAAAACATGATGGTAAACAAGCAGACTAGGAGGGTTTGGAGACTGCGGCTGATGGGGGTTGGTGGACTGGTGGGTGGATGGGTAAGAACGTGGCTGTACACCCCTTCCGTGGTCCCGAAAGGAGCAAAAGGCAGATTGGGGGTGATGGGGGGCCATGGAAAGGCCGAATGACTTGGCCGTAGCTGTGCCATACTCAAAATGCTCCAGCGCCAAATATGTTTTGTCTCAGAAGGGAATTGAGCCACCAAAGGGTATGTCCATAAGAGAGGATTGGACATACCCTGAAAAGCCAGTCCTTCTCAAGCAGGCATGGTGCCCTAAGGCCGAAACTGCTCTGCCTAGTGAATTGGTGGTATCAAGTCCACATCGTATTGGAACTTCGCTGCATCTCCCACCAGCAACAGCCTGAGAAAGTACAGTATGGGCCTCCTCTGGGACTGTTGGCTGCACCTGCGCAACCGTATCCCACAAGGCATGGGAATAGCGGCCCAAAAGGCAAGCAGTGTTCAGAGACTGCAGTGTCAGGCTGGTGAAAGAAAACATCTTCTTCCCCAAAGCGTCCAACCTCTTTTAGTCTCAGTTAAACTTAAGACCAAAACTTAAGTTAAACTGAGACAAAAGTCTAACTTTACAACTTGTAAATGACCTTTGTGAACACCGAAAGTCGTAAAGTTAGACTTTTGTCTCAGTTTACCTTTGTGAATCGGGCCCTATATGTTTAGGTCAATCATACTGTGCTAGCTACTACAAACGGTGATGGGTACGCAAGGTGCTGACTCATTTTTAGATTTTGCCTACAGATCGTTTTAGCGGTCTGTTGTCGAAAGGCCTACTGTGTACAATACCGACACTTTGGGTCAGTCGATGGCTTATGATAGGTTGCCTTTCTTGTCAATCTTATTTGCTTGCTTCCTATTCAATGGCTTTTCTTCCTCTACTTGTGTTTGTCCCTCCTTACAGCATGACTATGTTAACATCCTTTAATGGGACGACTTGTAACTTTTTATGTCGAACATCAGGGAATTACCCTGTTCTTTCAGCACCTCATAGAAGTGCATTTGCTTTCTTTCTCTGTCCCTCGCGTCCTGCTTTGCTTCCCTCTTCAAATCCAGTCCCACTTTGCTTCCTTCCCCTTCAGCTCGTCCATTGCTTTCTGAGGCTCACACATCCTGCTCACCTTTTTAATCCCTCCCCCAGCTACTCTGTTGTTCCCACAATCCTCCTGGCTCACCGCTGCGCCCTTCCGCTTGCAGGAATTAAGTTGCCCACCCCACTCCCCCAGGTGCTCCCCTGCCCCTCCCTGTCTCGTTTTTGTTCCTTATTCAGAAGGTCTGGTAGCTGTAGTTTTCTACTGGGTGGCTCCTTTCTCTATAGTGAACTTTTGAGCACTTTTAATATTTTTAATTAACTGCTTCAAGACAAGTGTCTCTCATCTTGAAGTGATGCATATAAATCTTTTTTTTAAAAAGGTTTCTGCTGAACCATGACGCATACCTTCACACGAATGGTGAAGCATGGCCACATATGGAACATCACATCGAGATCTGGCATTTTGCCTTCTTTTTATTCTTGCTGATGCTGCAATGCATCAGCACCAAGCATGAGCAAAGCCAAAATGTTGGTTAATCCCTTTTTAGGCGAGACCTCTTTATTTGAAGCATTTTTACTACTGCTCGAGCAATTGTCATTGTGCTGTACATATAATTAGAGTAAATTATCACAATTACGTATAATGATGCAGGATTGCATAGGTCATCATTTACTGCTGAGTAAACAAGGGAAAGGAAGTCTTCCACTAGGAAGGTAAGGACCGAGCTGAGCTAAGTACATAAGAGGTTACTACCAATCGACAGCAAACAAAGGTGAAATGCTGTTTGTTGAAAACAATCTCAGGTGTCGACCAGAGCATATCAGCTGCATCTATGGTCAGAAGCAGGAACATAAGGAGCTCCCCAAGAGAGAAGGGGCCAACGGAGCAGAAGAGTGGCGCATATAAAGGAGTGAAGAGTGAGGGTCGGAGCGATGAGTCGACATAATAGGGACGAAGACAAGACAGAGAAATTTTGGGGGAGAGTGAAAAAGGTGAACGGAGAGAAAGGGAGAGAGAAGAGTGAGGTGAGAGGGGTAAGGAGGGGGGAGAGGTGGCATGGATAGGATGTGTGTAAGATTAGGAAGAGGGCAGAGACAGGAGAGAGAAGAGGTAGGAGGGGAAAGGTAATGCAGCAAAAGGAGGGGGTTGGGTTGCAATTCAATGGTAGGTAAGAAGAGAGAAAGTCAGTGCACAAGTAACCAAATTATAAGTGTAAAGAGAAGTAGGGGAACAGCATTAGCACTATGCTACAGTTCAGTCAGTGAGAGAGTCAGGTCCAGTCTGAACAGTTTTAGGTGCCGGCAGAAAGGTGGCAGGGTGGGTTTGGTGCTAATTTCAGCAGTAAGCAAATTCCAAATGAGACTAAGGCTCCAAAGAAGGACTGATGAAAGGCATGGGAAGTTCTGAGGATCGGAATTCCTAGAAGAAGGCGTCTTTGCTCTTGAGATCTCTCATCCCACCAGACTGTTTGAGTAGATCTCCATAAGGCATAGTTTAATCTAAAAACAAGAACTGAGGAAGTTCAGGTAAAGGAGAAAGTCTTGCGTGTTAGGATTCCAGCTTTAAGCACGGAAAAAGATAATGGAGTCCATTTTAATGCATCAAAAGACTATTCTAAGAGAATTAAACACAAAAGGAGCTCAATGGCTGGGGCATGTGTGTTGAGAACAAAATAAATGACTTTAAATAAATAAACTCAATTAAAGCAGGAGGAATCTAGGGAAGTTTACTTGACGAGGCAGAGAAAATGCATGGTAAGCTGATAGAAGGGATAAGAACAGCAAGGCCAAATGTACTGTAGACAAATCAGTGATATTTATTCTTAAGTGTATTTTTAATATAAATATTTATGCAGAAGCAACACTACTCCGCTGCACAAAAATAAAAAGCATACCAGTTCAAAACAGTAGAAATTAATAACTGTGGTTAAAAATGATTATTGTTAACAATATAACTGCAACAGATGTCTCTCTACTTTTCCAGAATTCCATCAGGGTGGGAATTGTCCCAAGTCTTAATAAAAGGCAGACCCATCCCTGAAAAGGACTGTTTCAGAGTCTTTATGAGTTTACTAAATGCTGTAGTTTCTAACAGCAGAACCCCCCTAATTCCATAATCATTGGCTTGTAGGTCAAATATAATAACCAGCTGAGTCTAGTTGAACTGAATTAACCGGTACGCAAAAGTACTTAACCATCATAAAGGCTTCTAAGAGAGCCGCCTTAGTTCATTAAGGAAGAGTATAATGAAGACAAACCTCGACATCAGACAAGCTGCAGTTTGTGGATGCAATTTACGGATAACAACTATTCTGGTTTCCACATTTACTGCTCTGAACCTCAGCCTGTATGCTTTCAGACGAGCCATGGTGCACGCCCTTGGTCCCACCAATAGGAACCCCTATGGTAAGAACCAACACAGGGAGTTTTGTTGACTGTGGCTCTTTCCCAAAAGGACCATACTTTCGGTCCTTACCCATGTATAAACAAAAGGAAATTGCTTTGCTACATTTTTCCTCGCTGTCTTTACCCTTTTCTTTAGATTCATAAACAAATATTCATCATATCCTATCTTACTCAGGGTAAAACACTGTAGTCTAATTAGATGAGGTCTTGAGAAAGGGAGATATTCTAAAAACTTTAAGGAATTTGAATTATTAGCCTGCTTCTTTTTCCTTCCATGCGCCTGTCCTGCACATTAGACAAGCAACGAATAGAAGGCTTAAAGTTCTAAGATATATGTGTGTGTGTATATATATATATAAATATATATACAGGAATATACACATATGTATCTGGGTGCTAAGCACGTATTATGAAGAGCAGGAAACGCCCACTGCATTAGAATCAGGCACCTACTCCAGTGATCCGCATGCTTAGACATTTAGACATTAGTGTCTTGCATGTGTAGAGCAAGGGTTTCAAACAAAAATTAAATCTCACTACACGCTGATGTCACATAAAGCATTGATAAGTGGTCAATAGTATAACACAAGGAAAACAGGTTAAATCTGTGCAGTGAAGCCCAGCACCAGCAAGTTTGGAAATCTCATTTTTCTCTGAGTGGCCCGTAGGCCTCTTCCGAGGAGGAGATGCAGACTAGTTTGTGCCACACCGAGTGATCCTGATCAAATACTTTGAACTCTCTGCACCTCACCTTCCTGTCATAACATAATAACACTTGAAAAGTGCACATTCACACAGAAGGGCATCAGAAGGATGAAAGGCTGAGTGGACACGCCGGGATTTGAATTTGAGACACCTTAGTCCACTAAGCCACTAGATCTGTTATCTTGAGTGCTCAATAGGCAGAAGCGGTAAAAAATGATAGCCAACTTGTGATCTGCAGTGGTGGCATTATGTAGTGGGAAGGGTGAAACTTGGATTACAGTGGCAGCATTTTAGGATAACAGATTCAGACTTTTGGTATGACAAAATTCTATACGTAAATTTAGTGAAAACATTTGAATTATTTAAAATTTGTTTTTAAAAAGCTTCGTCCTATTAAAATTTCATGCAAGTGTATCAGGGGCAACTTACCAGTTGTTTGCTCTTTCAACCTATCAATTTCTTCTTTCAAGCTTCTAATTTCCAATTCTTTACTTGCTGTTAGAGGCCCATCCACAGAAGAATACTGAAGAGCTTGGACTGTCTGTGTGGATTCTAATTGAAACAGAAGTGGATCTTTTGTTAAAGAAGCATCATTTTCTTACTGCATAATGTGAACACTTTTTAAGTATTTTCAAAGTAAACTCTTTGAACGCAACAAGTATTGTTAAACAGTGCATAACACTCATCTGAGAGGATCAAAGTGTCCAGTCTTACGGCTTTAAGAAGGGAAATACAATGATACAAAGTACAATTAGATGCCAGTATTAAAACAGATATTTTGTCAACTGAAACACAACAGAGTTACACTCCAGAACAGATACAATATCATATGTTTTACTTTCTGCAGTTATGTGTTATTTATGCAAAACTCCCTTTCTTATGAGTACCCTATGCTTGTTAAGTACACCTTTAAACATGTGGTTGGCAGCTCTCCAAAACATGTGTTTTTCATGAAATATAGGTTCAGTGCACTCGAAAACTGGCCTCTTCAAATTCTTGGCAGATCACTGAATTTGCAGCTATGATCTCCATAGCTTTTAGTTCTTTGGGGTTGGCTGAACTAGGGTCCAATTAAATCCAAGAAATATTAAGTAATTCTGTTCCTAAAAAAGATGACGGACTCTTGGAGAACAGATTTACAAAGAGTATCTAGACTTATAATTTCTCCACACTGATTTCTAGTATTGTTATTGTGCTCACTGTTTTAAAAAAGAGCGCAAGATAAAGGAACATATTAGAAAAATTCTCTCACTCATTCTCCTATATTAGTTATGACCTTCCCAAAACATATCACCTTCCTTCTCTTCTCCATTTATACTAGTACATTAACTATTGTCTCCTAAGTTATCTTCTTATCTTGCATTTGCACTTCCACTTTCTAAGTTTTAGCCACTTTCCACTGTTGGCCAACTACTGCACAATCGCATTCTGGAAGTCGAGGGAGGGGCCAGCTGAGACCCAAAATGTCTTGATCAGACACCTGGTTCCCTATCTAAATTTTCTTTCCATAGACTTTGCAGAGCTGTTGCCTTTGTTGTGCCAAATGGATAACCAGTGGCAGCAGATCTATTGAACGCAGACTCTCAACACCATCTGTGGCTTACACTAACAGCTGTAGGGTGCACAAGGAGGTCCTATGTAACAGTGGTAGTGACATCTTAGATGGCCCATCCTCCAGGTGGTAGTCAAGGTGGGACCTGGGGAGCGCTGGTGTTCCATTCATGCACGGAGGTGCTTGCTACAAGGGAGAGAAATCACCAAGGGCACCATAGAATGCCTGAAGCCATGTAAGTCTTTTCAACCTGAGGGCATCCAGGCAAGTAGCCTGGCAGTGAGGTTAAAGCATCATTCGGTGTTAACAGTAAGCGAGGGAATGGGGAAGGCCGGGCCTGCCTGGACAGAGCACAGCTTGCTCTCAGGCATGCCGCAGGGGTCGTGCTGGGGCCGAGCTTTGCCCCTGCCCTCAGCTGCTGGCTCTGAAAGCATACCCTGGGACTCTGGGCCTGGAATTATCAGGTCACAGGCACCCAGGATTACTCAGTACAGAATTTGTGGTCCCAGAGCCAGTAATCATGTTTCTTTGCTCTGCTGCCTTTTAGTTAGGTTTGCTCTACAGAAATACCATGCACATACTCACATACATAACTGAAAAAGGGAACCCCCTCTAAGGAATTGTAAGGTCTGGGAGAAGAGAACCAAACCAAACTATCAAAATACCTCCCACTTGACCTCTATTTCTTTATACCAGGGCAATAACTGCTCCAAAATGCTATTACATAAATATTTCTAAAGCATGTTGTATTTCAAAACATACTCACATACATACACAGTTCTGGGCCTACAGAAACAATACCAGTCCGAATGGCGTAATTCCACCTGAAGTTACTGCTCCAGATGGAACACCGCCACTCGTAATGAGTGCCTAAGAGGGGAATGGTAGCACATGGACTCTCAGAATCAGGAGAGTTTCCAGTGGGACCCAAAGTGGAGATTCAAAGAGCGATAGTCTTCTGACCGGAGAACTCAGCCAGGAGTCAGGACTTTTCTAGAGGGTTTGAATTCAATATCAGATTTGTCTCTCTGGCGTGTTCTCACAGTTGGGGTGGGCTTGGCATTCTGGAGTAAGGCAGGCCAGGGTGCTTCTCTTTGAAAAGTGGGTGTGGTGGTAAGGTTTGGCTGCAATCCATCACATAAATAGTTTGAACTTGGTTTCTTTTGCTTTTCACTGTCTCTTTCCTCCAGAGTAGCAAAGTCCTTGTACCACCCCCAAAAAAAACCTTTGATCGCATCATCAGAATGTGAATGGTAAATTATTTCTCTTGAAGTAATATTAGTGCAATGTCCCCAATTAAAACACGCATTTGTTCCATTTTTTCCTCAACAATAATATTTGTTGTTAGGCAGGACTCGTTTGTTTATTCTGCATTTCTGAGAATATCTTTTAAATGACTTGATTTCTGATATACACAGGATTTGTTTGTAATTATCAACAAATTCAACAGTTTGCCTATGCTTTTGTACAACGGTGTTGATTATGTTTGATGATATAAAGTATTAATTTATGTAAGTAGTCATATCAGTGTTTTTGCTTTGTACTTTATTCTCACTAACTCTTCTTTACTTTTCATAGCAGTGTGAATGCTTCTTTGAGCACACATATGCTATATTCTTTGTCTGTGTATAGTGTTGCCATGTGTGATAACACATTTTCAACTTGTAATTTGAAACGTTTCTATTCGTCTGGTTAATTGGATAAGAACTGTTAAACTATAGAAACATATTTTTATGTGTTGATTTTGAATGAATATTTATTGTGAATCCCCCTTGCCAGGTGAAACCAAAATACACCTCTGGTGCCCCGATGACAATGTTGAATTGTATTCTTGCATCAATACTGTTTATCCAAATGTGAATTTTCTTTTAACTTTTTCACTGTACTGGCATTCCGGATGTCCAAAAGTCAATGAACCCATCCCAATGAATCATGTTGGTCTTTCATCTTGTGTTATTATTAATGTGATCATATCAAAATCTATATGTAAATATACTGGCACATTGCTGAACAGTATATATAAAGGTGAGAAATGAGGTAAGAGGAAGAAGCCTAAGGCAGAGAATGCTGATGGATAATGTATACAAATACAAAAGCAATATTGGTATGTGTACCACGAAAACTGTAAATAGTGTTGGGACTTTATTAGTAGTATGCACAATTATATTGTAATATGGCATTTATATAGCGCTTACTACCCTCATGTGGGAGCCTAAAGCACTCATCACATGTGTAATATGCTATAAAGTGTGGGTGTGTGGTTGGACGTCTTTGTTTCCACCTATGTAGGATTCGTTTACATGTTGACGACCGAGGTGCAGTTAATATGCAATGGGACATCACTTGGCGATGTGATGGATGAGGAAGATTGACAAGTATTTTTATAGTTTGACGTAAGCTGTGAGATGTCTGGATCTTTTTTGCTAATTTAATGTTGTTTCAGAAAAAAAGCAACATATCTATCTACCATATGAGTAAAGCATAGAATATGGATAAGGGAATACGTGGTGTATTTTGCTAGTAATCTATCTATTGCCCTGTAGATTTGTTTTAAATGATGGGTGCTTCTTGAAGAGGGACTGAGTCTCTGAAATGTGTTGAATCACTACTACAGTTAGTTGCTCACTGTTGAAATTACAAAACATCTGCACTGCAAATTTGCTGAAATTGACATGGAATAAATATTGATTTTGGGAAATATTATTACAAACAAATCAAGTAAATACATTATTCCTCTTTTTTTTTTTTTTACAAACAAATGTTGTAATTATTGATTGTTGAACAACGGTGAGCCAATACAGGTGAAAGTGCTTATTGCTACTGCATGTGCTCTGTGTGACCAGCCATATCTTGCCTTTTCCTGGCAGCACCAGGAAGCACATTACCCTCAAATTCACTTTGGTTTTCAAATTCTACCACTACTTATGTTCAGGTCTGACTGTGGATCCCATCCTTAGTTGCTCTTAAATCCTGTTCTATTTGAGGTCTCTCTGTTTATCTACATCACCACAGAAAAATGTTTCACACAGTTATTTCTGTTTAGTGTACACGCGAAGTAGCCTTTTTTTATGAATGTAAAACCACTTTTGTAGTTCACAAAAAGCAAAACAGTTACTCCTACCTTAAACTACTTCCCGGGGAGTGGAGTAGATGCTGTAGGGAGGGAGTGACCTGAAGGTTCGTACATATCGATAAAAGGGAAGGGGGTGTAGAGGAAGAGATGCCCAATGGAAAAATATTTTCTCCATGAAAGAAAAAAAAAAAAGTTCAATTGTACACGAGAAGGCATTTCCCTATGTGCATTTGAACACTCTGCACAATAATGCATGTGGAGAAGAAGTGTATTGGTAGTCAGAAAAGTTTCCCACAAAAAGCAGCGGCTGTCGCAGGTTTCCATACTCCAACAATCTTTATGAATTACTTACATTTCCTAACCTGGGCACACGCTAGGTTGACTAATGCGTGAACATTACCAATTTTGTTTTCTGTGAACCCTTTAAGTGTGCACTAAAACGGAATGATTTGCTGTCACGCATTTTGGATATTTAAATATGAATAAATATACTAACATTTTATTGTGAGTTTGTGATTGTATAGTAAACCAGTCAAAAATAATTTATAAGTTGACAAGGAAAATCCCTTTTCCGTGTGACAAGGTCAGGACAACAAATGACGTGATGGCTTTCAGCTGATGGCTTATTAAGCATTTTATGGTCCAACATTAATATGGAAATGGTTAGAATGGCATGAGTAAAGGTATGTAAATGACCTGCAATTAGAAGTGGAAAAGCAGCACACGAGGGAGACAGCAACACAGTATACTAAGGGAGAATGCCACAAGGAGAAGAGCAACACAGAGTGTGGGTGCTGGGAGAGGACCAAAAAGCAACTCAGTGTGAGGGGAAGGGGGGAGAAGTACACGAGGGAAAGAGCCGGAAAACACATGCACTCTCTTGCAGTGCTTAACCCAAAAGGATAAAAAGTAGTTTCCTAAAAGTGAGTCATGCAGGGCCACTAGACAGCCAATCAAAAGGATTGTAAATAGGCTACGCTCCAGAGGCGGGGCAAATACCAGAAGAGGAAGTCAAACCATCAAATATAAATAAAGCCTAGCAATGGTAAACAATAGGTGGGATTGAAGCCCAGTGTAAGTTCCCAACAGGCTCCCTACAGAGCGTATGATGTCTGGTAGGTGAGACTTAAAAATAAGAAATTTGACAATTGGAGCAGAGAGACTTATCACTGTGAATTTTGCCATTGACTGGTTAAGAAAATACCAGCATTCCAATCCAACAAAGACAAAAATAGGAAATTGTCACATTTATAATGCATGAATGTACCAGTCTAATGGGATTTGGACATTTTACGGCAATTGGGTTATTCTTAAAGCAATTATCGACACTTGAAGAGGAGCTTTGTTAGGCAAGCCTCAGTTGAACATTCTCTGTGACTGTACAATACACAAGACCATGTAGAAGCAAGTTACAACTACAGTTTTTCAAAAATAGAAATGTATTTGCATTTATTCACAAGTCTTACTAAGCATTCTTTACCTTGCAACTTTCTGCTTAGCTCAAGCTTTTCCTGTTCTAAACGCCTTATTCGTCGCTCGTACGCTTCGGTTGCTAAGCTATCCTCCAAGGTTCTTTGAACATTGGCACCAAGGTCCACAGACGTAGGTCGCGCTGTATCTCTTAGAGAACTTCGGTCTGAAAGGACACTGAGGAAAGAAGAAAAATGAAATAGAGCCAGAAATTTCAATGGAATATTCCATCTTTATGATTCGTTTTAAATGCAATTACCATTTTCTTTTAGACAGCCAAAACTATTACCTTACATTGATCACAAAGTTAAAATTAAAAACAATGTTTTTATGAATTTTTCACCTATCATTTTAAACAATATAACTTTTCGGTTTATGACACTATAATTTACAGATTTGCATATTAAGGAGGCCATCCAGTGTAGAGTCCTGCATCTCTAGCAAATAGGAATTCTAGCAGGGTCGTCTCTATGGCGGTGCGACTGGTGCGATCGCACCGGGCACTGACCTCGGGTGGGGGTGTCATGTTTAAAGTATAGTATGGTTTTCAAAGCACCTTCTGCCGTGTTCCTGACCTCCAGCAATTTTTAGGCAACAATAAAAATCTAGTGGAAGTTTTGACTCATGGTAAGGTAGTCCAGAGGGTTATCATGCCTGCTGCAAAGAACATGTACCATTCAGATCACAAAGTGCATATAATGTAAATAGGTCAGTGGGTTGCTGCTTTTGTCTAAGAGATCCTTTGGTACTTGCAGTTTATGTTATAATCCTAACATGGAACAGTGAGCTATTAACTGTCAAAGGACTGCATGCAAACTGCAAGGTATAGATTAGAGCGTTAGGATGTTTTTCCCAGTCTTTCGTTATTCTAATGTTGGAAAAAGGGTTCCTTTGTATAGAAATCAAATCTGATTATTAAAGAGAACCCCCAACCATGGTGTTACGTTTTAAATTCCTAGTTTGTGCTTCTCCAGACCAAGCACTCTTAAACTACCCTGCCTACCACTATGGATGACGTGGCTCCTACACCTTGTAGTCCTCTGTCTTATGTAATATATTTCCTATACACTGATTTACATACCTATGATTGATTGTCTCTGTGTAGTGTGTGAGTGATGTAAAGTGCTCTGATTCCCTATGCTGGTTTGAGTGGTGGCGGTGCTATAAAACTATTTAAATGCATCTGAGAGAGAGAGTGGTTATGGAGACTTGGAGGGCACTGTTAAAGGGTGGTAGTGAGGGAATCCATGGCAGAAGTGGTCATTGGGGGCGCCACAAACACTGTTGCACTGGGCGCCACCAGCGCTAAAGCTGGCCCTGAATTCTAGAATGTTTGTGTGCTCTGTTTCCTTTTAAACTTTGTTGCTCATTTTTAGCCTTTTGCACCTTATAACGCTTCTTTGCACTGAACAACGCTGCTTTTAATCACGTCCATTTCTTCTGCCTGACAGTACTGCACGTTTATTGGCCAGTTCCAAAGAATCACTGCGCTGCCCGGGAGGAGCCAGTTGTGCCCCCCAGGCATTTAATGCCGGCCGCTGTGCGAACGCGCAGCATACGCGCGCAGATTCGGCGCGCCAAAAGCAAGCCCTTCTGCGCCCGTCCGCGCCAGGATGCCGCCAGGAGCCAGGAACTCTGCCCCTCCTCTGTCCCAAAGAATAGTCTATTCACGGGAGGCTCTGGTCGCTCTTCAAGGTGAGGCAACATGTGAGGATCACAGCCTACCCCCAGAGGCCTGTCCCACCCATTGTAATCACTGCACTTTTGAGAGTAGCCCACGTCTGTGCACGGCAGACCTGGATCCTAACACTAAGAGCTTCATTATCCTCAGCCTCAACTGCCGCTCTTTAACTAAACACCATGCTGAGGTGTTTCATCTCCTCCAGGACCAATCCCCTGAGGTCTTATTCATAACAGAAACTTGGCTTTCTGATGACTCGGTGGCGATTCCTGCCCTGGCCCTTCCAGTTGGGTATGCAATGAGGTGCCTTAATAGAATCACAGGTAGAGGGGGAGGCATCGCTATTATATATAAAACCGCCTATACCTGCAGCCTTGTCCCCATAGACATCGCCAACAGCGAAAGCGCTCTCTTTAAAATCACCTTGACTGCCAATTTTACGCTCACTGGGCTTCTGATGCACCGCCCTCCCGGCCCATCGGCTACTTTCAGAGAAGCCCTTGCCAATGCCATCACCTCACTGGCCCTTCAGGCAGCCAACTTCAACATCGTGGGAGATTTGAATCTCCACTTAGAGCTGCAGGAGACTCCGGATATTCGTGTCTTCATGGGTGACATGGCAGCATGCAAACTAGTCCAACTGGTCCCAGGTTCCACACACGTAGCTGGCCATCTTCTGGACCCCATCTTCTCCAATCTTCAGTCCTTGGAGGTGCTGCCACCCCTCCCTATGCCTTGGACAGACCATTTCCTTATCCAGATGCAGCTGTCACTAGCGGGCCCTGAATTACAGCCTCACCGCATTCCCGCATTCAAGCGCCCCTGGCATAAACTGGGCCAGGCTGCCTTTCTGGCCGCCTTAAGCACTCAACGCCCAAAGAGGTCCACCAATATGGACGAGGCCCTGTTGCACTTTCAGGGGTGGATCACCCAAGCTCTGGACACATATATCCCACTTAAACTCACTTACCCTAAAAGCGCAAAGGCCAACGTTTGGTTTAATGAATCTCTGACCCTAGCCAGGAAAAATTGCAAGGTCTTAGAGCGTGCCTGGAGGCGATCCTATGACCCTCTGGCTAAGAAAGAGTACAGAGATGCGATTAAGGCTTACCATAAATTGGTCCGCTAGACTAGGGCTGCACATTATACTAACCAGATAACCTCAAGCAATAACCCGACTAAAACTATCTTCTCTCTTCTAAAGGACCTGGTGAAGCCCTCCACTGCCACTGACAGCACCATATCTTCTAGTCTGCAATGTGAAGCACTGGCCAAATTCTTCCTGGAGAAGGTCGAACGCATCTATAATAGCTTCCACCCAGGGGACATCCCTCGGGGTACAGGTTAGAACGTGTCGGCAAGCTCCGAGTCCCACGTGCTTACACTGCTCCCCCCGATCTCCTATCAAGCCATGGAAGCACTGTTTATCAAAGTGAAATCAGGTTCCCCAGCTGACCCCTTGAAACCTGATGCCTTCAGGAAATATCAGCAATGTCTCCTGCCTGAGTGCTTGGAGTTAATTAATCTGTCCCTTTCTTCAGCTGTGGTCTCTAAGCCTTGGAAGCACGCCAAGGTGGTTCCCCTACTAAAAAAGCCAGAACTAGATACCTCCATGCCAGAAAACTTCCGTCCTATCTCGCTGCTTCCATTTCTGTCCAAAATCTCGGAATCGTATGTCAACTCTTTACTAACTTCCTACCTGGAAGCCAACTCTATACTTGACATCTCTCAAAACGGTTTCCGGCCTTGGCATAGCACCGAGTCCACTCTGCTGGCAGTCACGGAACAACTACGGACCTCCTTGGATGCCGGCAGAACCACAGCATTAGTTTTGCTGGATCTGAGTGCAGCCTTTGACACGGTCTCCCATGAGATCCTGCTCCTGAGTTTGGAGGAGATCGGTGTCAAGGACTCGGCCCTCGCATGGTTCTCTTCTTTCCTGGAGGATCGGACCTTCCAAGTTTCGGCCCTTCCCTTTCACTCCCGCACTCATCCACTGTGCTGTGGGGTTGCCCCAGGGTTCAGCATTAAGCCCTACTTTATTTAATGTATATGTGAGGCCGCTGGCTCTGCTGGCCAAAACCCGGGGCATCTCCCTGGTGTCTTACGCTGATGACACCCAGCTGGCGTTTGCCTTCTCCAACAACCCCAGCCAGGATATGGTGAATTTTAGACAGGATCTGACAGCAATCTCGGAGTGGATGGCTGCTAACTACTTGCAGCTCAACTCGTCCAAATCCGAGATCCTTCTGGTAGGCAGAGATCACCATCTTTGGGGCAATGAATGGTGGCCTCCTGCCCTCGGAGCTCCCCCTATACCCAAACCGGTGGTGAAAAACCTCAGCATAATGATGGACAGCGATCTCACTTTTGAGACCCAGGCCAAATCAGTGGCAGGGAAATGTTTTGGACTGTTGCCGGGCCTCAAACCTATACTTGGTCTCTTTGACTCCAAGACTCGTCAACTGATCATCCAATCTTCTGTCCTTGCTAGACTAGATTACTGCAACGTGCTTCTCTTGGGAGCCAACAAATCAGTTGCTAAAAGGCTGCAGCGTGTTCAGAATGCTGCTGCTCGCGCTATCTTTGCCCTCCCTAAACACTGTCATATCTCCAGCCTCCTCTGTCGACTTCACTGGCTCCCTCTCAAATAGAGAGTGCGCTTCAAAACGCTGTGCATCACCCACAGAATCTTGGGGGGCATTGGCCCCAGAATCTTGAGTGATTTATGTTCCTACTATGCTCCCACACGCACGCTGCGCTCTGCAGATTTGCTCCTGGCCAGAGTCCCTCGGATACACAGGGCCAGAGCAGGCGGGCGTTCTTTTAGGATGTTGGCTCCCACCCTCTGGAACTCCCTCCCTGTCAACATCTGCAGCACACCTGACCACCTTACCTTCAGAAGGCTGGTGAAGACATGGCTATTCACCCAATGCTAATCTCTCCTCTGTTCTGTCGTCTCACTCGGTGTTCATCTCAGCGCCGGGACGCCCCGTTGCTGGGGCAGCCGTGCGCTCTACAAAAAATACCTTAACATAACATTTGTTTGACCATGTCAGGTGGGGTTTTGAGAATTATTGTGACATCATTCATCGGATAGGCCATTTAACCAACACCACTTAATATTAACTTTGTAAGGATACAAGGCTGAGTCAACACAAAATTAATCCAACCTGCTAGAGAAATAGTTGCATTAAGCAACTGAGCTAACTTAGCGAGAGTAAAATACCTCTTCATACCATAAACCTTCCCACCCCTTTTTATGTTTTTTTGGGAACTTCAAAAGTACCATGAATGAATTTGTGATGGGACCCTCTTTAGTGCTGTTTACATCAAGTGCACTGTAGCTGGCAGTTCTGATAAAAACACAAGCAACCACGTTGGACAAATGGGAAGAGTACACAAAGGGAGCATGGTTTGATGAGTTGTGGAGAAAAGTTTAGTGGCAAGTAATGTTTTTCTTAAAACTTCATCTTTCCACAGATTTCTGCCACAGCTGGCTCCCAACAATCAAAAGGGAATCTCAAGTGGTCCTGACGGGTTGTAGGGCTTCGGGCAGACAACGAAGTGAGGAATTGGTCCATTAAACCCTCAAACACAACAGGGTCTCATACCTCGGTATTAAGCCCTTTTTCACATTTGGACAT
Source organism: Calotriton arnoldi (assembly GCA_963921515.1). NCBI lineage: Eukaryota > Metazoa > Chordata > Amphibia > Caudata > Salamandridae > Calotriton > Calotriton arnoldi. Next base: position 2,682,300 of record CAWUFW010000707.1, read on the forward strand.
GCCTGAATTCAAACCTTCATAATCTCTCTATTATAGAAGATATGAACCAAAAATAAATGAATTAAAGTCTAACGTGACTCAAAACGAAGAATTAATTGACTGTACACATAAGTCAACTCTTTCGACATTTAGTAATTGTACATGAATGCTTTACACTAGACTACGACAAGGTGCTGCAGTGCCATACTAGTCGAAGATTGTGGTGCTATAGAATCGATAATCAATAAGAACAACTATGCAGTATAATAATATTTAAAAATAAAACATATTTCAACATTCTGGAGGTGTCATCGAGATGTTGTTAGTGAGATTTATTATTCAGTTCCCCATCTTGAAGAATGGTAAATACAGTGACACCATCCCTTCTGCAAGTCTTCTTCCCCGGGGAGCCTTTCTAAAGTAGCACATACAAAATGTGAATTCCCACTCTAGTCCCCATTTAAATTTCTGGGGAATTAAATGTTCCCTTAAATATGCTACCAACATACAAACACCCTGACCTAAATCATGAGGATAGATTAATTGGGAGACATTTCCCTAAGAACAGGAGAGAATTCCTTTCCCTAAATCGTGAAGCTGTAGAGAGTAAGTGATTGAAAATCTCTTGCATAAATTCATTGAGGTGAATAAAGGTGATTTGAAGTCTCCAAACAGGTACCTCTATGAGACTACATTGGTTTTTCGGTCTTATGGTTTTGTTTAGGTACTGTGTGATCCTGCACTTCATACCTTAATTTAAAAGTCAATCTAAGTAACATTACCACAGTTCTCAATGTCAGGAAAAACCAAGACAGCAGGACAAATTTATTGAGGATTTATGAGCATCCTGTGACAGTGGACTGCGGCACTTTTAAGTTTCCTGAGGAAAAACGGCCTAACTGACCCCAAGAGGACTTGTTACCTTGTGTTTTTTTTATAATGTTATCGTTTTGGTCTGAGATCTGCCCGTTATATTTGCAATTCTCTTTGGGGCTTCCAGTGAGCAAGTAGGCAAATATAAAAAATACTTGTTTTAATGTATCTTCAATTGTAGATATTAAGTTTATAAGCAAAGGTAATGAATTCTGCCTTAATCTGGTCTGTTGCTATGACACAGGATGCTGAAGAAATAATGGTTCAACAAAGCAATATTACTTTGCATGTCAGCTCTGTCTGCAGATTTATTGGTGATCCCATGTGAAAACAGGCTATGCACCTGCACATCAATTAACAGATGTCGACCGCATGAATTGGAGAAGAAACAGCGTATTATTCCTTATACAAGATCCACCTACCACACATTAACACTAAAGTTAATGAGAAGTTATTCAGTGCATTCTAAAGACCTTTAAATCTGTGCATATTTATAAATATTGTTAAATGTCTACGAATAAGGCTTTAGTTATTTACAGTTCTTGACATAGTGCTTCTAAGCGATAAGATGATTCATCTTCTCTAGTCACGTTGTAAACAAGTTCAATTTTAAGTTCAATAGGGAAGAAACAGGTCTTATGTGAATAGAAAGAAGCCTTCCATATTCTAGAATCATTGCCAGAGAAATACCTTTTGAGGGTGGTTGCGGGTGTGGAACATTGAGTGCTAAGGTGGAGAAGGGAACAGCTCCTGAGAACTTGTTCCTTGTGATAATTTAAAGTTTCTGTGAGAGGTACAAAGTGAAGTTTCAGTGGACTGCCTTATAGGTGAGGCATTCTGTTTTGTAAGTTGAATTACATTTGGGAGGTGCTATGTAAGTTTTAAAAAATGACAAATACAATCAAATTTCCTGGTGTTAGTGATCTGACTGGCTGCATCATGAAGGACCGCTTAGATAGAGGCTGGATGAGTCTTGGGAAGGCCAGTCAGTACAGAGTTGTCATGCTCAATTTGACATATCAACAGTGGTTAATCAGCTGCCTTTAAGTCCACTTTGTGAATGAAGTATTATTGTTGCATCACAATGTTAGTTGATATCTAGCATTTCTTGTAATTTGTTTGACATGACAATTAATGTTTTTGTCCTACATGACTTAGCTGAAGCCACATTTCTTAGGTTTATCTTTCCTTCATTGTGGCATATCATTTGTGTTGTTACTGAAGAGAAGGAGAATTTGGTGAGGAGTTCAACAAAACCACCAGTCACACAGGAGGCCAAGGAATAAAAGCTTTTAGTGCCTTCAAACTTTAGACACAGATATCTATTGTCAGTTTACTGATATAAAGTTTTATTGCACCTTAGAAGTATCTCACTTAGAAGCTCAACATAAGGGTTTTAGCAACAGTTTTGATCATGAATGTTCCCGTGTTGTGCCCTGATCTGAATCCTGGTTGAAATTATGTCAATAGCTAGTTTTCAGAGATAATTTGTTCACGTAGAGCAATGACAAAGTTCTCCACAATTTTAGTAAAAAGTGGCAGGCCTTTGATAAGTCTATAGTTTTCTTGAAGCTCAGTGTCAGCATTATGTCTTTGAGGGGAGGGTAGGCATGACCAAATTTCAGGCGATCATGGAATAAGTGCTGTTTGAGAGACGCCTTGATGAACTGAAGCCAAACAGAGATAAGTGCATCAGCATGTTCTCTGGCAAGACAAACAAGTCACTTACCGTTGGAAAAAAAAATTCTGGTAGAAGCTCTATCTAACTGCAGATTCATCACTTTAGAAAATTCCTCCGGCATCACACTGGATCCAGAAAATCTTGAGCAGTAACTCTGCACGTTGTTAGGTGGTGTCAGCGGCTGCACGGTCTGCTCTGGATGTGCTGTGCGCGGTGCTTATATAGGCACCACCCCGGGCGCCCTGACATCAGTTTCTTTTGTGACTATTTCTACACCAGAAATGTGGAGCCACGTCAGAAGGATGTGTGACCAGTGTGCAGAAACCTGAGGAATCCCTTATGTGAAGAGCCCCGTTCTCAGAAAGGGGAGGATGAGAGGGTCAGTGAGTGATCTGTAGTTCAAGTCTCTACCAGAAAAGGCGTTACCAATGGTAAGTAACTTGTTCTTCTGATAGAGACTTCTAACCACAGATTCCTCACCTTAGAATAGATACAAAAGCAATATCTCCTCGGAGGTGGGTATGCGAACTGGCTCAAACCACAAAGTCCTGGAGTACTGAAAGGGCAAAATGCCCATCTCAATGGACTTGACTGCCCAGGCAGTAGTGTGTCTTGAGCATGTGGAGTGAAGCCTATGTAGCAGCTGAACATCAGGGTCATAGCCTGAATGTCCTGAACTCTCCACTCTGGAGGGTAAGTGCGGAACTGCATCGTGTCCAGAATGGCTCTGATGAAGGGGAGTGTCTGAGAAGGAGTTAGGTGTGACTTAGCATGCTGATAGTGAACCCCAGGAGGCTCGCCGTAGTCTGGGGTTGGGTCACCACCACCATCATTTTTGTGAACACCTGAGGGCCACTGGTGAGGCCAAAAGGGAGCATTGTCAACTGAAAGTGCTCCTGACCCACCGTGAACCGCAGGTAGTACCTGTGGGCCTGCAGGACAGCAATGTAGAAATACCCATCCTGCAGGCCCCACACCACCATCCAGTCTGTGGGATCTAAGGCAGACAGGACCTGGGCCAAGGTGAGCATCGTCAATTTCTCTTTTTGTAGGTTCCACATTGAGGGTGCGAAGATCTAGGATAGGGAGGAGGCCTTTAGCCGTTTTCGGCACCAGAGAGTAGTGGGAATAGCTATCACGCACAACTTCTGGTGATGGCACCCTGCTGATGGCTCCTATGGCCAAACAAGCCTGCACTTCCTGATGTAGCAAGGCGAGATGGTCCACGGAAGGGGCAAAAGGAGGAGTGCGGTTGGTGTAGAACCAAGGTATAGCCCAACGATGTGGCAGTGACCCCACTCTACTTGTATCTGCCTTGCCTCTAAACAGGCATGCCCATCAGAGCAAACTGGAGATCCCCTGAGAAGCTAGTTGATCAGAGCAAGGCATGGCGGTGGAGTGCCATCGATGAGGCAATGGCTCTGCCCAGCGAGTGTTGTCCAGTACACACTGAATGGTAATTTTGCTGTGTCCGGGCCGTCCATCGCCTGGTTCAGTATGGACAGAGCTTCTTCCGAGACCATGGGCAGCACTTGTGCAACCGAGCCCCACAACGTGTGGTTGTACCACTCCAAGAAGCATGCGTAGCTCAGCGACTGCAATGCGAGGCTGGTGGAAGAAAAAATCCTCTTCCCAAAATTGTCCATCCTCTTGAATTCTCTCTTTGGTTGAGTGGTAGGGAATGCGCTAGGATTGATTTTGGCTGCTGAGGCCTGCACTACCAGGGTCATGGTGTTGGGTGAGGAAGGCTGGGTCGACAGGTGTGCGGTGGTGGCGGCAGGCAATCATCCTGTTCATAGGCGTCCCTGTGCAGTATTTGGTAGGCCCCATGTTGAATGTCCTTGAGGGCTTTATTAAAAGGGAGTAGCGACTATGCAGAGCTTAGCCCCAGCTAAAGCATCTCAGTCAGGACATTTGTCTTGACTTCAATGTAGAAAGGCTGCAGATCGAGGATCTCCACTGCCCTCCATACCACCATGGCGAAGGATACATCTTCCTCCATGGCAAGGCCAGCAGGACAGAACAAGCCAGAATCCGGATACTTGTCCAGGCTGCTGGCATTTATCTGGTGCTCGTACCAGTTGCCCTCATGTTAGGACTGGACCACATAAGCTGGGTTCGAAAATCCATAGTCATCGCCGTCATCATCCCCTCCAAAGCTGGGTCTGTCAAAGGACAAAGGCTGCGTGTCCAAACCAGCAGTTGGTGTGGTCCGGTCGGCGCTGGTGTTGACGGTGAACGGTGTTGTGGCGGAGCCGACTAGGAGTCAGAGAGGGTGATGGGTTTCGGGTCGCCAGGTGGAGCTGGTGAAGTCAGCAGTGGCGTTGGAGAAGCTGGCTCCTCAGGTGGAGTGCGGGAACAGGGCAGGGAAGCAGAAGAACACTTCAACTACTTATCCTTCTGCTTCTTTGACTTGCCTGACTTAAGACGACGACTTGGACTTCGAAGATGACTATCCTTAAGATCCCCCACGGCAGGACTGTGAATGACATGGAGCCTTTTTATCCCGCGCCATGAGGAGTTTCATTGTTCGCTCCCGAATCAACTTCCGGTACAATGACCAACAGTCCGCACAGGCTTGAGTTGTGGTCCGACCCCAGGCACCACAGACAGACCAAATGGGAATCTGTCTGTAACATTACCCAAAAGGTTTACCATAGTTTTGTTAGGGGATATATTCATAGCACACTGGAAGCAATTGCTCCCAAAAAGTTTACAAAAGTGTTGAACAATTTGGTTAAAAATGACCGAAGTAGCTCTCTGTATCCGTGCTGTTGGCGCAGAAAGAAGGAGTCAGTGCACCAGGGTGGCACCTAAATAGGCACATGACAAGTCCCACCTGGAGCAGGCTACGTCACCGCGGAGCTACTGGCATCACCTAACGGTGCTTGGGGAATATTCAAAGGTGAGGAATCTGCAGTTAGATTTCTCTATTAGAAAGGGTGGTATGGGGACCGCATGATTTTGCTGAACATTTTGTACTGTCAATTCCGTGTCTAAGATATGCTTGACTGACAGGATTAAAGACAGACCAGGATATATCAGGGGGTGGGGCTTTTCTAGTGAGTGTGCTCCATTCTGGCTCACTGGGGAGAGTACAGGTAATCCATCAATGCTATACATGATGTCCTGGATATTGTTGGCTAAGACTCTGGCAAGGACTTCACAATCAGATTCCTTAAGAGATGATACAAGGGTCTCATGCGACAGGTTTTATAACCTACTGAAAAGTTATTTTGGTCATTTTTGTTAATAATTTCTTGTGCGATTTTCTTTCAGCGCGTAACGTTGATAACGTCCAAGAGCTTTCAATGGACTTAACTGAGTAGATCACTTGTGGGGCTGGGGAAGTGGAATCTCACCTATTTTTCCAAAGTTCGAAAGGTTTCTAAATGCAGATATTATTTCAGTGTTGTCAGTCTGGGAGGTGGAGGTTGATCGTAGAATGTTAAAGGGGATGAAGATGTGGCTTTGGACTGCTACGGTCTGAATGTAGTGAAGGAAGTTCATCAATAATAACATTCTCAGAATTGGACCTGTAAAAGCATAACAAGTTTTCAAAAATATAGATATAAACTTAAAGGTGCCAGTCAAAGTTAAAGTAGCCAGTCAGCCATTGAAACACTATCGCAGAGAAACACTTCCAGCAGGCATATATACCTTGCAGATTGACTTTATGATGTCTGAAATAAAACATAAGTATTTAGATCAGCCATTTTATGGTGGCTTGGTGAGTTGAGTTCTTGCTGCGGACACCTGTGAATATTGCCAACTCAACCTTTCATTCTTCCGAGTTTGATAGCAACAATATCACGGACGTTGGAGATAACAATATCAAGCATGTACAACACTCTAATATGCGAATATAAATGAGACAGTAAATGCTATCTAAAAACAAAAAACATTCTCACAATATTTTTTTTTAAATGATGGTTCTTCACCAAACTCATACCAGCAATATTCTCCACAGCTATTTGCAACCATTCAGTCACATTGAGTCACCTTTAGGAAACATATTTCTGTTCATTTTGTTATTTATGTTGCTTTTTATGGTCAGACATGAAATGCTCAGCATTCATCATATTACTGCATACCTACTGTGCACTGATAAGGGTACCTCACAGTCTAGTGATGGTCTTTATTTACCATTTAAGAAAGGGAGACGTGTTGGCCCTTAAATTTATTTTGTGTTATGTTTTGATTTAATAAAAACAAAGATATATGGTGCTGCTTTCTAGTGACAGGAATAGTGCAAACATAACTATGATTTAACTGAATGATGCATAACCTGCACCATGTGAACAGGATATGCTTTCAAACTTTATTGCACTCGACTCACACTGTCTCAAGTTGGCCCTAAGAAATAGCCGAAACAACATCTCTTTCTCATTTACATTGATAGAAGCCTCTAAAAAACAGGCCTTGACCTTTATCTCCAAGATCTGTGGCATAGGACCCTTCCCACTCTTCAAACCTCAGCACTAACTCACAAAATGTGAGGAAACTATTGTAAGTTTCCACCTGCACACAAGATTACAAAAGGGAATTTGAACTTACCAATTGCTTGTGTATGTAAAACCAACAAATGGAAGATGAAGGCCAGAAAAAGTAGTTTGTGAAGGTGGTGGCATCGTCTCCTACAAGTAATAATAAAAAGAAAATTTGTTATACTGGACACCTTCCCAAAGAAACTATATTTCTTTGTTATCACACCCTGATAAGGATAATGTTACTTACCAGGTAAGAATCTGTTCTGGGCATGTAGAGCTGTAGATTCACATGCTTTGCATACTCCTGCCATCTAGTGTCTGGTCCGGATGTTTGCAAGTTGTTTTTCTTCAAAGAAGTCTTTCCAGTCACGAGGTAGCTGACTCCTCCTTTCAGTGATAGTGCACATGGGCATCGACTCCATTGTTAGACTGTTTTCCCGCAGAGGGTGAGAATGGAGTTAGTAAAGGTAGAATAGAGATGTCCATGTGTATGTATGTAAGGTAAGAAAACTGCAACAGGTATAGGTACCCGGGGAGGTGGGTGGGCGCATGTGAGTCTACAGTTCTACATGCCAAGAACAGATGCTTACTGGGTAAGTAACATTATCCGTTCGAGGCATGTGAGCTGTAGAGCACATGCTTTCCATAGACTATACAGCAGTAAACTTCCAAAACGGTGGCTAACCTGCAGCTGTTGCACTTGTTTGAAAAAGTGTTTTAAGTACTGCCTGGCCTACATTAGCTTGTTGCCTCGCTAACACATCTACATAATAGTGTTTGGTGAATGTGTGCGGTGTAGACCATGTTGCTACCTTACAGATGTCAGCTAGGGGAATATTCCCTAAGAAAGCCATAGTAGCCCCTATTTTGCGGGTGGAATGCGCTCTAGGGGGTATTGTCAAAGTTCTTTTCGCTTTCACATAACATGTTTGGATACATTTCACGATCCATCTTGCAATGCCGGATTTAGAAATGGGATTGCCTTTGTGTGGTGGCGAAAAAGCAACAAAGAGCTGTTTTGTCTTACGAAAATCTTTTGTTCTTTCCACATAATTTAGTAGAGCTCTTCTAACATCTAGTGTGTGTAGAGCTCGTTCTGCTACAGAATCAGGTTGAGGAAAGAACACGGGTAGCTCAACTGATTGATTGATATGAAAAGCAGAAACCACTTTAAGAAGAAATTTGGGATTTGTTCGAAGAACCACTTTGTCTTTGTGAAGCTGAAAGAAAGGCTCTTGTATAGTTAGTGCCTGGAGTTCATCAACTCTCCTTAAGGAAGTGATTGCAATAAGAAAAGCAACCTTCCATGAGAGAAATTGTAGTTGACACTTGTGCATTGGTTCAAAAGATGGACCCATTAGCCTCGTAAGGACTATGTTCAAGTTCCATACTGCGCAGGTGGAGCTCTTGGTGGTATTGCTCTTTTCAGTCCTTCCATAAAGGCTTTAATCACTGGTACTCTGAATAGAGATAAGTGTTGTCTGTTTTGTAAGTATGCAGCTTCTGCTGCTAAATGCAATCGAATGGATGTGTAGGCTAATCCAGATTGCTGTGAGTGTAAGAGATAACAGATGATGTTTTGCACTGAAGCATCAAGGGGATTGATATTGTTATTGTTACAGTATATAACAAATTGTTTCCACTTTGCTGCATAACATGCCCTAGTAGTAGGTTTCCTAGCCTCCTTTAGGATATTCATACAGTCTGGTGGATTTGTAAATAACCAAACTCTATGACTTCAGGAGCCAAATCGCTAGGTTGAGTTCCTTGGGATTTGGATACCTGATTTCTCCATGGCTCTGAGTAAGGAGACTGGAGTTGAGATGCAGCTTTTGGTGTGGAACTACTGAGAGCTCTAGCAGGGTGGTGAACCAAGGTTGACGTGCCCATGTGGGAGCTATGAGAATGAGTTTGAGGGATGATTGTCTGAGCTTCCGAACAACCAGCGGAATGAGTGGGAGAGGCGGAAAAGCGTAGGCAAATATCCCTGACCAGTTCATCCATAGGGCATTGCCTTTGGAGAGCGGGTGTGGGAACCTGGAGGCGAAGCTTGGGCATTTTGCGTTTTGAGCTGTGGCGAACAGGTCTATGTGAGGAAATCCCCATTCCTGAAAGTAGGGAAGGAGAATCTGGGGATGAAGTTCCCACTCGTGGATTTGCTGTCTCTGTCTGCTGAGAAGGTCTGCAATTTGATTGTTTAATCGTGGAAGATGTTCTGCTAGGAGATAAACTTTGTGATGTATGGCCCATTTCCAAATGGCTTGTGCTAGGCGTGACAGTTGGAGAGAATGTGTCCCCCCCCCTGTTTTTGTATATAGTACATAGCTGTCATGTTGTCTGTGCGGACTAAGACAGTTTTGCCTATTAGGGGAGTTTGAAAGGCTTTGAGTGCTAGAAACACTGCTAGTAGCTCTAGGTGATTTATATGGAGGCTCTTATACTTTAGAGTCCATAATCCTTGGATTGTATGACTTTGTAGGTGAGCGCCCCAACCAGTGAGCGATGCGTCTGCTGTTAGCACTGTCTGTGGAACAGGGTCGAGAAAGGGCCGCCCTTTGGATAAATTTTGTGGGTTCCACCACTGCAGAGAGCGATGGGTGCGGCCATCTACCAACACTAGATTGGTCAAATGACCCTGCGACTGGTTCCACTGACTTGCTAAGCATTCTTGAAGGGGACGCATGTGAAGTCTTGCATGGGGAACAATTATAATGCAAGATGCCATCATCCCTAGCAGTTGCATGAATACTTTTGCTGGTAATGATTGGTTGGGCTGAAATTGAGTGAGAAGTGACTGAATACTGTGAATCCTGGCTGTATTGGGAGAGGCTAGAGCTTTTTGAGCGTCTATCGTGGCTCCCAGATAAGTTTGTGTGTTGGAAGGCTGTAGATGAGACTTCAACACGTTTACTGTAAACCCAAGTTGGTGAAGTAAGTGAATAGTGGTTTGAGTGTGTTGATGATACATTTGGTAAGTGCTGGCTTTGATAAGCCAGTCGTCCAGGTATGGGAAGACATGGATGTGTTGTCTTCTCAGATGTGCTGCGACTACTGCCAGACATTTGGTAAATACTCTGGGAGCAGTGGTGAATCCAAACGGTAGTACTTTGAATTGGTAATGATGACCCGCTAACATAAATCTGAGGTATTTGCGATGAGCGGGATGAATTGGAATGTGGAAATATGCGTCTTTTAAGTCTAGAGTACACATAAAATCTCCCTGCTGTAGAAGTGGGAGCACTTGTTGAAGTGTCACCATGTGGAAATGCTCTGAAAGTATGTAGAGGTTTAGTTCTCTGAGATCTAGAATAGGTCTCAAGGAGACGTCCTTGTTGGGGATGAAAAAGTACAGGGAGTGCACGCTTGTCCCTTGATGTTGTAACGGCACAGGTTCTATGGCTCCTTTGGACAGGAGAGACTGGACCTCTTGCTGAAGTAGATGTAAATGTTCTGGTGACATTTTGTGAGAACATGGTGGAATGTTTGGAGGATTGTTGGTAAGCTCCGGGAAATAACCATGTTGGATAATTCCTAACACCCAATTTGTCTGTGGTGATAGATTGCCAAATGGGGAAGAATTGTAGAAGACGTCCCCTGACAGGAAAAAATGATCGGGGGGAAGTGTAGGCAAGTCACTGATTGTTGGGGGAGGGAGAATTACGTGGTGTGGAACCACTGCCTCGACCTTTGTTGTTGTTGCCTCTGTATCCTCCTCTAAAGAAGCCCCTTGTAGAGGAAGATTGGCTGTTGCCTTTGTAGGAGGCGACAGTATTGTCTGAGGACATAGTTTTCGACACTCCACGGTAGAAGGAGCGACGAAAGGAGCCCCGATTAGAGGGACACTGCAGAGCTCCCATAGACTTCTGTGTCTTTTTTCATTTTTTCTAATGACTTATCTACTTCGGGCCCGAAGAGATGTTCCTTGTCAAAAGGAGTATTTAAAATAGACTGTTGTACTTCGGGTTTGAAACCAGAAATCCTCAACCATGCATGTCTCCTTAATAACACACTAGTGTTGATCTCACTAGCTGCGGTGTCTGCAGCATCTAAAGCGCATCGAATTGAGGAATTGGATATGAGCTTCCCTTCCTGGACTAAATCCTGGGCTTTTGCTTTGTGCTCATCTGGGAGGTGCTGTAGCAACTGCTCCATTTCGTCCCAGTGTGCCCTATCATATCTGGCTAGCAGGGTCTGGGTGTTGGCAATGCGCCAATGATTTGCTGCTTGGGAGGCTACTCGTTTACCGGGGGCGTCTAATAGTTTTGACTCTTTGTCTGGAGGGGGAGCATCCCCTGTAGTCTGTGAATTGGCCCGTTTACGGGCATTAGAGACCACCAAGGAGTCTAGTGGTAACTGTCCTTTAATAAAGACTGGATCTGAGGGAGCAGGATTAAATTTTTCATCAATTCTGAGGGTGAGAATACGAGCATGCACTGGATCTTTAAAGATATCATCGGCATGTCTCATCATACCTTTAAGCATAGGTAGAGTGTGGCTAGCCCTTTGTGTGCTACTGAGCATTTCAAATCGGAAATCTTCCTCTAGAGATTCCTTGTTTAACAGTACTCCATGATATTCTGCAGCTCTAGCAAGTAATTCTAGATATCCTACATTGTCGTCAGGAGGGGAAGGCTTTGCAGGGAAAGGATCTGGGTCGCTATCTGTAGGCAAATCTGTGTTATAATCCTTCCAGGGGTCTATTGGTAAAACATTGCCCCCCCCCCCCATCTCCATCTCCATCATCATCATCAGGTGGTGGTGGTGGAGAGTTACTTGGTGTAATCAGTAAATGCTGCAAAGGTGGAGAAGTTGGTGTAGGGGAACGTGGTGGAGGAGGAGGGGTTAGTACCTACATTCTTCCTCTTCAAAGAAAGACCACTGCCTGCCCTAAAAAAATTAAACTGAAAAGTTTCATTTTTCTTTTTTCAATGCATCCCATTTTTCTTTAAGGAAAACAAGCTGCATTTTTTTTAAAAAACTGATTTATTGAAAAAGCAGTCACAGACATGGTTGTCTGCTGACCCCAGCAGGCCACCATCCCCTGTGAGTGTTAGCCATTCCCAATGGGTTGCAAATTGCGCTTGCCTCATGAATATTGATGAGGCATGCAATTTGCGACTCCATTGGGAATCGCAAACAGTGTCTGAGACATTGCTGTACATTCACTTTAGCGAGTCGCAATTCGGCGCAATTTGCGACTTGCTAAAGTGAATGGTCGAACATCTGGCTCTTAAGCTTTTAATGTACAGAATTCTTAACCAAAAAGTATCCTATTGAACAACAGCCCTTTGATGGCCATAAAGGCAACTGCTCACCAATACATGCTAGCTTCATATTAGTAGGCGTACCTGGACATTCATTCTTCCATATTTAAAGGACAAAAGACATACATTCATCATAAAATACACAGTACAAATAATACACCATAAAAACTTCAGATAAGATCCATTAAATAATATAATAGCAGCACGATACCAAAAAGTTTCAATATTTAGATCGTAGTCTCAGGGAACTTAAGATGTAATTTAAAACAGCAAATAGTTTTATTTCCCAGGCACTGCAAGTAAGAAAAGGCTGCCATGTGAGATCTTGAGTCCAAAGCACGCAATATGGGGCGCCGGAACTGCCTTCTTTGATGTAGATAAAATGTGCAAAATAATGTAAAGTGCTCTGTTCAGCAGGGATCTCACAATGACAGAGAGGTAAAGATGAAAACCAGGTACCTTTGGAGGGGTAAGCCACCAGAAAGTGTATGGTTTGCAGTCGAAACCTTGTGAGTAGTAACTTCTGTCTTTCATCTACAATAAACTGTAAGTAAAGTGCTGGGCGTAATAGTGGAGCCTGAGACATACATTCTTCCTTATTTAAGGAGAAAAGCCTGAAGAATTGCCCATTCACCAACAAGGTTCCCATGGAGGAAACTACAGTATAAATAAACTGCCTTTCTTATTAAACACAGAACCCTATATGGAGCCTATTTTACACTGCACCAAAAGAATGCACCATACAGAACATGTGCCTACTATAGGATAACAACAGGAGTTGGACATTCACCTACACAAGACTCCCATACTGGAAAAACTATTTGTACATCAGTGAACTTTCTTATCAAGCTAGGGGCCACACTCAGCAGAGTATTGCAGCAAGAGGATGCACCATACAGAACATGTGCCTACTGAGGAGAGAAGTCTTTAATAATAGCCTATCAACATCTCCGCACAAGAAACAATATCAAAGCACTAGGGTGTGTTGAACAGAACAGGTGAACAGTGGGACTGTTGCCCAACAAGTTTGCTGTTGAAGCCCATTCTTGTGTGGAATGTGCTTGGAATCCTACAATCAAATTTGCTTGTAAAGGAATGCATGGACAACAGCACTGATTTAAAGGTTTCTCCCTTAAACAGAGGTACAGAAGGTAGATGCTTAAATAATAAGCTATTTCTTATCACATAGTAACTAGTAATTGTGTGCCCATGTGCTCTCTAAACTCATATTACCAATGCATCTCCAGTAATTGCATTGCAAAATTCAGATGTAAACTCTATAGCTACTCTTTGATGCCTCATAAATGCTGTACAATCTGAATGCAGAAAAAGATCTGCTTCCCAAGATGTCAGGGGTCTGTATTTTTCTTCAACACATCTCTTTCAAGAGGACCACCCAGCTCATCCTATCACAATCGGAATACCCCTTCACCAATATGGCCACAAGCATCACCGACAGGATAAAAAACAACTGCCTGAGACTCAACACAGACAAAAAGGAACCACTGATCTTCGGGAACAATGCCTCATCGGGGAACGACTCCTGGTGGCCTTCCGAACTAGGAACCTCAACAACTCCGACAGATCACACCCGCAAACTTGGCATCATCCTGGATAGCAAGCTCACCATGAGAAACCATGCCAACGCAGTCTCCTCCGCCTGGTTTCTAGCCCTTCGCATGCTCTGCAAGATCTTCAAATGGCTGCCCGTCAAAATAAGAAAAACAGTCACTCCAGCCACAGTCACCTGCCGGATGGACTACAGCAACACCCTCTATGTGGGAATCACCGCACACCTCCTGAAAAGACTACAAACCAAACAGAACTCAGCGACCAGACTCATCCTCAACCTCCCCAAACGAACCCACATCACCCTCCACCTCAGGAAGCTACACTGGCTGCCCATTCAGTAGACATATCAATTCAAGATGCTGATCCACACCTACAAAGCCCTACACAACCAAGGACCACCATATATCAAGCACAGCCTGTCCTTCCACCAAACATCTGTGCTCTGCCTCCATTTCCCTTGCTCACACCCCCTGCATCCGCCAAAGCAACGGTAGAGGACGCTCTTTCTCTTACTGCTGCCAAGTCCTGGAACCACCTCCCCCTTCACCTCTGTACCTCATCCTCTCTTGCTGGAATTTAGGAATGGACTCGACCTCACGGGTGATTAGCCGCTCTTTACAAGTCTCATTGATCGATTGACCTCCAAATCAATTTGTATGCCACCCCACTTTCATTCTGACAGCAGCAGATGGTAAAGTATCTGCTGGCAAGTTTAATCAAGGTGCTTTGTTTCGTCAGACATTCACCAATCCCACATGGACTAAACAATTTTTTTGTATACTCCCAAAGCACTGGAAGGTTGGATGCTGATACCTACTGACCTCACACAGTTCCTCCCCACCGCAGCTTAGTCCAAAATCACAATTTTCCAATGATATTGTTGTCAGCAGATTAATGACAAGTCTGAAGATACGTGTACAATTTGTCTCTCCATCGCTTTGCTGATCTTCCTCGCTCATTGCTCAAAAAATGTGTTCATTGCCCAATGAAATGCATTATGGTACACTGCAGCGTCCATTTGGCTTTTTGGGGGCAGTGGGAAGGTTACTAAAGATTATCCATCCTTCAGTTGTCTAAAAGGGCAATAGAATGGCACACAACCTATAGTTAAGCTGTGCCTATGCATCGCTCAATGACACACGGGTAAAAGGTAAAGTTTATTTCAGTTAATAAAAAAACATAAAACTTTCTACAAGACAGGTAGAGTGCAGAAAAGTAGAAAATGCCTGGTGCCTATCGTTCATCATTTAAGGCCTAATTGACGTCGCACCGGTAAAACTAAAAATTGGGTGCTTGTAGAAAGCAGCAAGCATGTTCTGAAGCATGCTGTAAAAAACATAAGTCAGCACAGCCCTGTAATATTAGTAACTTGGATTCAGACAGTAACAGAAAACAAGACCCAGGGGAGTAGAAAGGTTCCCTTCATCCACCTGTATCACAATTCCCTCCACGCCTTTGGAACAGTGTTATGACTTCTTCAGATCATCTCACTACTGTGCCTGAGCAAGAATATTTCATGCCTTTTCTATCGGCAAAAAAACGGCGTCTTGCACACGTTCAGACACAGACAGCATTGAGAAGAACGTTCCGAATGGCGCTCGCGCTAGTTGAAGCCCTTTTTGACGTGGAGTGACACACGGTGCCAGGGAGCATTTGTTGATTTCCCTTGTGTAAGAAAAAAGCGCTTGCTTATACGGTCGTAGGAAAGTAGGAGGTGGGGGACCGCGGCTCAATTTAAAAGGATCTCTAAGCCATAGACATTTATTTTGGATACAAGAGCTCATTGTCGTTCTGAGGAGAACCCGAAAAAACATATGAGGGTTCGAAACGTGTCGACAGTTGATTGTTTCAAACAACTGTTGTGTTGTAGATTCGTACCAAGGTGGCTCATAAAATTAAATGAAGTCAACATGTGTGATTATATGAAATGAGCCTAATTGGAACACTCTTATTTTTGCTCATGCTTTTAGAGCAATTAAGCAGGGCATTGTACCGTCATGTATAAGGGCGGTTGTGTTACTTTAATTTTTGTTTTTGTTATTCTTACAAAATCGCAGAACCGGAACGATTTCAAAAAACCTTTCTATATGTGTTTATGTTATACATGTTAGTATTGTTAAAGGTTTGGTTGCTTTGGAGTAAAGATTGTAATGTATGTTTTAATGTTTTTTGTGTCTTTATGATGTACAATAAGGAAAACGAAAAGGCATTACAATTTTGATAATTTGGGGGAAAAAATTATGAAAATACAATACCAAATATAAAAAATAAAATATTTGGTCATATCAAAGGTGTGGTGTGATCATGAATTAAGAGTGTGAAAAGATATCAGTACTGGCATGAGTGTTGTTCTTTGATTTTCTATCGGCACAGCAACAACATGCAGCCATGTTGCAATTGCCAGGCAACTTGTATGCAACCATCGTAACCTACTCCTGCAATCAAAAGGCGGGGTTACGGCCATGTACACAAGCCATTGAAAGGCCTGCCATTGTTGCTCAATACTTCAGATGGGGTAATCACTCAGCTTCAAGTGTCAGCCCAGTCATCCACACAGCAGACAAGAGTCAGCACAAAGTTATTTCCAGGTAACCAAAAATCAGTTACTCTTAGTAGTCTCACTTACTCATAGCAGCCTTGCAGTTTGATAGACACTCCACTTGTCTAGCAGGGCACACACTGTTCAGTACCAACCCAGGCGGGTGCAAAGAAGTGCTCATCAAGGTTGTGATCCAGATGTTAAAGAAGATCCTGAATGCAGCCCACATTCTCTTCTGGAAGTCTCCCAAGCCACATATAGAAATCATTTTAAAATGTGCACATCCACCAGTGAGTCGATGTCCAGTGACCTGACCCTGTACTCTCCAGACACTACAAAGGAATCTCTTCTGGCAAAGCTGAATCCTCTGGTGAAGTTGTGTCTCACAAGTGGGTGGAGGCCATCCTCTAGGACTCTCGCCATGTGGTCCAAAAGCCTCTTTGTTATCAACGTAATAGCTTTGTCGGCCCCAGGGTCATGGAGAAGGAAGCGTATTTCTACTTCTCCACATTTTTACTAGGGAAGACGCCTTACATTACATTCAGGCTCCACATTCCTCCCATCAAGCCATCCAGAGTACATCAGTCACATTCCACCCCTGGTTCTGAAACCCGGTATTAGAGACGGCAGCAAAGATCCTCATGCCAGCGGTTTTGATTAAGGGGCAGAAAATCTACCAGGAACGATTTATAGCATAATGTAATGGCCGAAACATCTTCTGATAGCCAAACAAAACTAAAAGTTCACTTCAGCAACTTAGAAACGTATGTTACAGAAATGTAATGTTCTTACATTTTTAGGACATGTTCAAGTGCAACATAAAACAGTAGTCACCATTAGGAATTTCTCATGGTTCCTATTTTCTCTATATAATAGATGACATACTACTGATGCACCCATCACATATTTACTTATTGCTAAATGGCCAGCACTCTGTTAATATGGTTAGCCATCTTGCTCAATCTGACAAGGTTTGCCACCAGACCACAATCGCAGGCATGGCCGGTCATAAATGGCTGGTTTTCCAGTACGACTATCAACATCAAAAAGTTGGATTGCTGTGGCACTGGTCGCGTGACGATATCTTGAGTCGTATGATGCTGGGAAAGATGGAGGAACGCTGGATTATTTTACATGGATCCCACTTCAGTGAGCACTTTTCTGACCTTGAGACATCGTGCTGCAAGCACTTTATGCTATGGATTTGTAATGAGCTTCAGTGCTGCAATTTACATGCTATTGTTTGGGGACTGCAGTATACTAACTTTTTCCTGGCACTTCAATAATATCTGGGCTATTACTTAAATCACAAAGGAGAGTTTGGGGGCGTCAGAATACACAAGAGCTCGACCTCGAGAAAGCGTCTATGTATGTGTGTGTATGGGCACATTATTTGCAAATTGTATACCATAAAGACTAGAAATTAGTTATCTTGATTCAAAGATGTAAAGTCTTGTCCTGCTGAAATATTCAACAATTGGAGGCCAACACTGCCTTCTAGAAAACTACAGAGAAACACCAGAAAAAAGAGAATATTCTACTACAAATCAGATTCATGATCAGGCTACATGGCACTACAGAAGCTCTGCTTAATGTGCTGCATCATATATTTCTTAGATACCTGTGATGGATTACTGGATTTTAGCATTCATGTATTTCTACATTTTGCTAGAATTGAATCCAATTAAATGTAATGAACTCTTTTGGCTGGCGGCCTTTTGAACAACAGCATTTACAACGCATAACAACAACATCAAAAATGCAATCAAAACAGGTTCAGTAACCGACAGACAATGGAAGCGGACACGGTAATGTGAATGAATAACAACAGATGTGAAGGAACAGGTAGAAGTCAGACGGAAAACCTTGAAAAACTGTTTTTGAGTTTTGGACTTGCCGTCTTAATTTGCTGTGACTGGAGGGGCAACCCAGTGCATCGACTTATCCTGGGATCCCTGCTGTGATCTGGAGTCCGTCCAATCACATTTTCCAGGGAGGTCCTGCTTATTTAAAACTCCCCGTGAACTCACTTTTGGGACTTGGGTTTTTTGCTTCGGTATCCGGTCACTATTATTTAGCGAGAAACTGTCTTTCATGTAAGTTTGCTTTGCGGCTTGGCCCTGCTTGCATTTCTTTCTACAATATCATTTGCCATCTGTATCATGCTAATATTGTGGCCTGTGAAAATGTACCGTTTTGTCACAAAGTAAACTATAGTTGGAAAACGATAGCTCGAAATTTTCAATAATAAATAGAGCATAAGTTAAACCTGGAACATGGCTCCTCTGATCACCATAACATTAATAAGTAGGAAACAGTAGGCTTATTGGAGATTTGGTATACAGCTTGCCAATTTAAGATGGGAATTTACTAAGCAGTTTGCCAATGAAAACTAGCTCTCGTCTGCACACTATTTCTACTGTATATTTTTCTAGGTCATGGAACAACCAGAAAAAAATGTCCCAGTACACCTCAGTTACTCCACAAATTCCTGTGCGGTCAGGCCTCAATCAGGTGGCACCTATTTAAAAGAACATTTATGGGGGGCGTGGCTTGGGCGCGCATGGAGTGAGACGTGCATCATCGAGTCTCCACTCCAGCGCCTCTCGCCCGTATCATCAGCTTGGCCTCCGGGCTCCGCTCTCACCTGGGGCTTGCTCCGATCCCGGCCGGGACCTCCCGGGCAGTGTTTGGAGGCTTGGGGGTCCTTTGGGGGCTCGGCGTTCCTGGTTCTCTCTGGCCGGCCCTGGCCTAGCCTTCAGCGACCGCCATCTTGTCTCCTGGCCGCAGCGGTGCTCCGGACGGCGCTGGGAGCGCTGCGCCAGCTGGGAGCGTTACCGGCGGCGGGGGCACACGGGGGCCGGATACCTGCTGCAGCCTGGTGGCTGGACGCCGCTGCCTGGACCCCTGCGGCCTTCTCTCTTTGGCTGGACCGGGTCTGCTGCCCGCCGGCCGCCTTTTGGGCCCCGGCTGCAGACGCGCGCCCGTTGGTGCCTACGGCGCCTCCCTGTGAGGGGGTGCAGGCGCTCGCTTCTGGCCAGTGGATCGCTCTGCCTCTCTGGCCCCGTGACATCGCTGATCCTGGTGTGGGGCCCCTGGAGCATACGGGGCCTGGCGACGGCTTCTTCCTGCCTGGCAGACCCTGGACGGCGCGTCGCCCTGAGAGGGCCACCGAGCTGCGGTTGGAGTGGTGCAGGTACCGGGTCGGGGGGTCTTTTTCGCCCAAATGTGGGCCCCCTGACGCCCAGCTCGCTGCTGCGACCCTGCCTGCCTTGGGGGCATCTCGGCGCTGGCCTTGCCCTGGTCCCTGGACCTGGTCCCTATTTGGATTGTGGTGCCTGTGAGAAGGGGCGGAGGGGCGCTCGCATCCCTGGGGGCCTCTTCATTGGCGCTTGTCTTGGGCTCCTTGGATTCTGCTTCACGGCCGCCACGACTTGGGCTGCCCTTGGACTCCGCTGGGTGTTTGGTGTACGCTGCTTGCCCCTACCCTTTGCCTTGAGTGTCCCCCCCCCCCCCAACGCTCCTGCTAAGATAGCCCTTTGCTTGGGGCGCTCTTGCTTCTGGAGGGGCCACGGAATTGAGCTGCCCTGCCTCCACGCTGCCGGCCGCGCTTGCTGCCTAGGGGAGGCCCCCCTGGATCCTGCCTGTGGCTGATTAGACTGGCCCACATCTCGGCTGTCCCGTCGATTCTCACCCTTGGCCCTGACTTCGGCAGCTACTGTTCTTTTGGGGTCCCGCCGCCATGCCACCTAAACACAGGGCTCACAAGGATGCAGAAGCAGCCGCCTCCCGCGATAACCCGGTGACCTCCATGTGGGCCAAGGTGCCCCCCTCTACGCAAGAGGGTCCCCCTGTCTCTTCAGGGCTCTCGGACACGCCAGCTCAAGCCATCCCTATCACTCAGGCCTACATGACGTCCTTTCTGCAGGAAATCAAGTCGGAGATCAGCTCCCTGCGGCAGGACTTCAAAACTGGGTTGCAGGATGTCCGCAGGGATGTTGTGGAAATTGGTGATAGGGTCGACGGTCTCGAGAGGACGATGGACGCCAGGACGGAGGACATCGAGGGCCTCTGGAGGAAGATGTCAGAACTGGAGGACCAGAATATCTCCTTACAATTGAAGCAGGAGGATCTGGAGAACCGCGGATGGCGGAACAACCTCCGTATTAGGGGTGTGCCATTGGGCACAGAGGGGTCTGATGCCTTGGCGTACACCGCAGACCTCCTACATGCAATCCGCGAGGGGGAAGGTACCACGCCTCCTATGCTGGACAGAGCCCATCGCGTCCCGGGTCCCCGCAAACGCCCTAATTTTGTGCCGGACATTATCACCCGAGTCCATTTCTTTGCGGACAAAGAAGCCATCCTGCGTAAAGTGCAGGGGATCCGGTCAGTCTCCTACAATGGACTGTCCATTCAAATCTTCCAGGACCTTGCACCGTCCACGCTTCGTCGGAGGAAAGCTTTTAAACCTGTCACCGATAAATTGCGGGCCCTGGACATCAAATACCAGTGGGGCCACCCCTTTGCCCTGATGTTCTCCTGGGAGGGTCGACAGCGGGTTATCCGGTCCCTTCAAGAGGCGCTGCGCCTTCTTCGGTTGCCTGTGGACTCAGACTCTGATGATCCCCCCTCCTCTGGTGTTCGCCCCGCGGATTCGCTCCGGCCGGAGTGGTCCACTGTTCCCCCGCCTCGCTCTGGACGCTCCTCGAGGGACATCGACTCCACGCAGGCCAAACGGGACGCCGTCAATCATGTCCGCTCCCGGAGCGCCTCCCCATCCCTGGGGCCTTGACTGCTCTTCCCCTTGCGGCATGGCGCTTGTTAATGCTCCCGATGAGGCCTCGCTCCTGGGGGCCCTTTGTCTGAGCCTGGAGGCTGAAATGTGTTGCATGCTTACCGTCGCTGGGAGGAGGACTGGTAGCGGAGGCCTCCCGTCCTTAGTGTGCCCACCACTTCCCCCTACTTCTTCTTGCCGAGTCTTGAGGGAGAGTGACTTCTCCGGAATGTCCTACCTTCGGGGATCTGGGCTATTCCGCACCGACTCTGCACTACTTCGGCCCAGTTGGCCAGTTTATTTTCTTCTTTCCTTTTTCTATTTCTGGCTTTCTCCTTTCTTTCCCTGCTTTGGGCCCTTTTCGGCAACGTCCTTGCTTGATCCTGCGGGGTGGCTTGGCTCTGGGGGGACTTTGGGGTGTTGGGGCACCCTGCTTGGGGCTGGTGAGACCTGTCCCTCTGTGCTTGGCATGCTTCCCCTGTTGGCGCTCTTGGTGGGGTGTCTCTCTCTCTCCTATGTGGGGCCTCAGCTGACCTTCCCCTCGTTGGGGTTCCTAGTCCGTCAAGTGGTGTTTGCTGAGCGCTTTCTCCTTCTCCCCTCTTCTCCTCCTAGCCGCTACCTGCTGCTCCATCAAATGCTGCACGCGCTTGGTCTCTCTTTCTTCCAGTTATGGCTACCACACCTGGTTTGAAACTCGTATCCCTCAATGTGAAGGGACTCAACTCCCCCAACAAGCGGCAACAGATTTGGAGATACCTTCTCCAATTGAATCCTGATATTGTCTTCCTTCAGGAGATCCACCTGCTTAAGGAGGATATCGCCCGCATGGCCCATCTTCGCTTTCCGCTCCAATTTTGGGCTTATACCTCTTCCAAGGTAGCTGGAGTAGCAATACTTTGTCGAACAGGCATTCAGCAGGGGGCCTCCAAGGCGGTTCGCACTCCGGATGGCAGGTTCCTCCGGGTGGTGGTTCGGTTTGGCCACAGGTCCTTAACTCTGTGTAACATTTATGCCCCCAACCAGGCGCAAGACTCATTCCTCCGGGAGACCTAGCGGGAACACGTGTCGAACTCGGATCCCCTCCTTATCCTCGGGGGTGACTTCAATCTGGTGTGGAATGCCACTGATGATCGTAGTGACGGTTCCTTCCACGGAACCGGGGCTATGTCCTCTGCCTTCAAGAATCAATTGACCGAGCTTCGCCTAATAGATGCCTGGCGCTACCACTCGCCCGATTCGCGCGACTACTCGTATTACTCTCCTGTACATCGCTCATATTCGCGCATCGATTATCTCTTTGTCTCGCATTCCCTCATCGGGGAAACGCTCTCGGCCTCCATGTCAGACATTTCAATTTCAGATCACGCGCACCTTGAGCTCCTCTTTAGGGATCTGCTTTCCCACTCTAACTGCCCACCGCGGTGGCGGCTTCCGGCCCACATACTTCGTGACCCGGTTGATATTGAGGAACTTCGGGCTGCTATTGTCGCTTACTTCGAGATGAATGACTTGCCAGAAACCCCTTTTCCTGTGGTCTGGGACGCATTTAAGGCCACTATACGAGGCCATATTACTTCTATAGCATGTGCCCGGGCCAGAGAGTCGCGCCTGCTTAAAGTTAAACTCTCCAGTGACATTAAGGCGCTGGAGCGCCTCGATCAGACTCAGCCACGGGCTGCTCACAAGCGGCGACTGGCTGTGCTGCGCGGCGAGCTCCGAGTACATCGTACCAACAAGGCTGAACGGGCCTTATTGGCTCTCAAGCAGCGATATTATGAGGGAGGAGATAAGGTAGGTACGGTTTTAGCCCGGCGATTGCGGACACGTGCAGCCAAAGCACATATAGCTAATATTAAGTGCCCTGATGGCACCCGGGCCATTACTGGAAAAGCTAAGCTCGACGCGTTTTATGCATACTATTCGTCTTTGTACGCTCAGGAGACGCCCCCTCCGGAACAGGTCCGGGCTGTCCTTGATAGTTGCCCGTGGGCTCCGATCACCCCTTATCATGCACAACTACTGGAAGCCCCTCTTTCACAGAGCGAACTTGCGGGCGCTCTGAAGGACCTCCCTCTTGGGAAATCGCCGGGCCCGGATGGTCTGCCGCTTTCCTTCTATCGGGTCTTCCTCCCACAGCTTCAGCCCTATCTTCTCCGTCTCTTCAATTCTTTCACGGACACGACGGGCCCCTCTGCTTCCGTGGGATTAGCCGAAATAGCGCTACTTCCAAAGCCAGGCAAGGACCCCGCATTATGTTCCTCCTTTCGCCCCATTGCCCTACTCAATACGGATTTTAAACTCTACACCAAAATCTTAGCTAAACGGCTGGATCCGCACCTCCCGGGCCTGATCGACCCCGACCAGGTCGGTTTTATTCGGCAGCGACAGGGGGCTGACAATGTGCGTCGAATCGCCCATCTTGTTGGGAAAGCCCAACACTGGAATATCCCTGCCTGCCTGCTGTCTCTCGACGCGGAGAAAGCGTTCGACCGTGTGGACTGGACCTTTCTCCGCGCGGTGCTCTGTAAAATCGGGCTTGGCCCCTTGATGGTGTCCCGCATCATGGCTCCTTATCTCTCCCCTACGACCCAAGTCCGGGTCAATGGCCAACTCACACACCCCATTTCTATATATAGAGGTACGAGGCAGGGCTGCCCCCTCTCTCCTCTTTTGTTTGCCCTTGTGGTCGAGCCGCTTGCCATCTTGATTCGCCAGGCGCCAGACATACATGGCATCCCTCTCGGAGGCCAACAGCACAAGGTAGCTTTGTTTGCGGACGACCTCCTTCTCACACTGTCGCATCCACACACGTCTCTTCCCGCCCTTTACCATCTTTTGTGTCAATTCGAGCGGGCGTCTGGCCTTAAGATTAATCATGACAAATCCTGGGCCCTGAACCTTACCATCCCGGCAATGGAGCTCTCGACGTTGCAAGCGTTGGTCCCCTACAAATGGGCCCAAAGTTCCATTCGCTATCTTGGGCTTAACTTGACTCCTACCCTTGCTACCTGGTCGCAAGCCAACTGGCAGGAGTGTCGTCGGTCTGTGCTGGAGGACTTGCGGGTCTGGAGACCTCTCACTCTCTCCTGGCTGGGCCGTATTCATGCCCTCAAAATGTCCATTTTGCCAAAAGTCTTATACGTCTTCCAATCACTTCCCACTCCTATCCCGCGTCACCAGATTCTAAGCCTACAGCGTGAATTCACCAGATTTATCTGGGGAGGTCGTCGCCCGCGCTTTTCTAACAAAATTCTCATGTCACCCCAAGATAGAGGGGGCTTGGCTTGTCCGAACCTGTTGGACTATTATTGGGCGGCGCACCTTCGCTTTATCTCTGAATGGATGGCATGGGAGAGTGAAAAGGTGTGGTTCCACATGGATAGGGCGGTGACCGGGCGCTCCATATGGGATTTGCCCTGGCACTCCCGGGTCTCCCGCTCCCGCAGTGATTATATAGCCGTTCCTACCAAAACTGTCCTTGACATCTGGGACCGGATTGCTGTACCCAAGGGTCTCACCACCTTTCCCTCCCCTCACACCCCCATCGCAGGCAACTCTCTCTTTCCTCCTGCTCTGAACCCTACCGTTTTCATTGACTGGTTGGATGGCGGGTGCCGTACGATACGGGACCTCTTTGTCGGTACCACCTTCAAGACTTTTGAACAATGCAAGCAGGAATTTCAACTTCCTGAAGGGGCTCGGCTTCAGTACTTGCAACTTCGGCATTGGGTTCACGATGCATCTTTGGCGTCAGCGGCCACACGTGCTCTCACTCCCTTCGAGCGGCTGGTCCGTTCGTTCGATAATTCCAGAGGTCTTATTGCACGCACTTATCGCATTCTCCAACACCCCCCGCGGCTAACTCCGCATCTCTATCAAACTCGATGGCAGTCGGACCTGGCCACGGACATTGCGCCCGCGCAGTGGAAGCGCCTTTGGCAGGACATTCCAAGGGTCTATCGCTGTATCTCGCAGCGAGAAACTGCTTACAAACTAATGTCTCAGTGGTATTACACCCCTCGACGATTACATAAAATGTACCCTACGACTTCCCCTCTTTGCTGGCGATGCTTGACGTCACCCGGAGACTCTCTTCACATCTGGTGGTCCTGTCCACTCCTGGCCACTTACTGGAAGGAGATCCTCAGCCACATCAAACTGGTTCTTGGCTTCCCCCTGCCTGAAGCTCCAGCTACGCTCATTTTGGGTATCAAGCCTACTAATTTGCACGCACTGACGCGTGGCGATTGGCAGGTCTGTCTCCACATGCTGGGTACTGGAAGAAAGCGGTACTGGAAGAAAGCAGAGACCCCCCCGATCACGGCTTGGTTCACCCGTCTATGGCATACCATGGCCATGGAGCTCCTCACAGCGCGCTTGCAGGATCGAGACACTCGCTTTACCAGGCTTTGGCAACCAATAATCGATTACTTTTGTAGAATGGAGCATGCTCGCTTTATGCCCCCGAAACTCCGGGCGTTACGCCTCTTTGAAGATGCGCTGCTTCCCTTTGCCTTCACTGTGCCCTCCTGAGCCCCGCGCCATCCAGCTGCCCCTGTTCCACCAGGTTGTCGTTCTTTGCAAGGATCACTTCCAACACCTCTCTTACTTTTGTCCCCTTTCTTCTATTCTTCCTTCTTTCCTGCCCTCCCCCTCCTCTTTCTTTCTTTCTCGCCGTTCCTTCTTCCTTTCTTTCGCTAGCTGGTCTTTTCTGTTTGTCTTTCTTTCTCTTCTTCTATTATCTTGTTTGTTTCTTGCACAATGTGTGCGTTTGTTCTCTGGTTCTGGTTCAATGCTCTTGGAGCTGTTGTAAAACAAACGCCTGCCACTTTTGATCACTACATCACGCGGCCGGCCCTAAGCGGGTTGTAGGCGACTTGCTGTGTAACTAAGTATGTATGTTTGCTATCTTTATCGATATGCCATTGCCTCCCCCTTTTTTTTTTGCTTATCTTACTTTGCGGCCGGCCCGCCACGGGGTTGTAGGCAACATGCTGTGTAGCTGCGGCTTATTTTTCTCTGTCTTAATAAAACAGATTTATGACAAAAGAACATTTATGACCTCCCCATGGCCTCTTAGTATAAATTATACTATTCCTTAGGTTAGAGCGCCCCCTACAGCAAGTCGATCTAATGACTTGTGATGTAAAGGCATCGCGTTCTAACAACGCGGTCGTTGTAACGACCGCGTTGTAATAGAACGTGATGTTATAGCATGCGATGTAACATGCTATATTCTATTGTGGGGGCCAGATAGTGACAAGTAGGTGTCCAAAGGTCTAAACAAGAGGAAATATTCTCTTCTCAATACTACAGGCTAAGAGCATGCACAGGAGGATAAAAATGGGCAAAGTAACAATAGATAGATAATAATGTCTGCAAAAACATGATGATTTCACTTCTCTGACTTTGGAAAAAGCTGCTGCTGAACTTGGCTAATCACAAAACGGACTCAATGTTTCTCAAGTGTTAGGGTTAAGCTGATCCAAGGACTCCGGATGTTCATAAAATAATATGGACCCGTAACACGGAAGGAACAATAACTATGCACTATCACAAAATAGGTCACTAAGAGGGTGGGAACAATGTTTACATTTTCCAGTTAGGGAATGCGTGCGGCACAAGCAAAATGCATTAAACTAAAATATTTGTATGTGAGCCAAAATGGGCCTTCAACAAGTCCACAAAATGCTTTTCTAATCTTAGGGATCACCAGGCGGAAGGCCAGGAGCATTCACCAGAGACACCCTTTCAAGGAAACTAAAAGCTAATCTTTGCCACTTTTCACTTGTTGCAAACAGATCTCTGAAGAACCACCCAGTTCTTTGCATATATCAGAATTTTTGTAAAACCTGGAGACAAAATTTGAATTTGTGATCTTTCTCTAGTTTGCCACTTAAATGTTCTAAAACATTTGAATCCCCAGGCAACATTCAAAAAGTGGATTACCAATTCTTTGATTTTTTTTTGTTAATCGCATCAGCAGCCTTTGTAAAATTTCTGACAATTAGATAAATGGGAATTAGGTTCCCCTTGCACACACTGTGGCAGTACTTTCAGTCATCCTGCAGTTGAATGGGCTGCATTTTGACAGATCCAAGCCAAGCAAACTGTTCTGAACTTTGAGGTCAAATTTAAGTGTAGTGACCTCTAAAATATCCCGATTTCAAATAATTTTATTAGGTATTTTCAATAGAAAAACACAAAAGAACGACATATTTCGTGTAGTGTACAGCAAGTTAGATATGATACATCAGGTAGGAAGAAGCATGCAGCTTCAGCTATATGAAGAACAGGAAAAATTATAACAAGCAATATACAGAAAACGTGAAGACAAAGTACCAGCTGATACAAGATATTGTACACTAATGAATGATCGTCATATGGTCCATGACATAAAGAGGAGAAAGAAATAGTAAAAAGTGATAAAAAGAAATTAATAACACCTAAGTAAAAGGATAAGAGAAGATGAACGAATCAGAGCAATAAAGAGGCCTACTCCTGCTTATGTTAGGTATTATGTCAAAGTACGTGTCTAAGAGACAAAGTCCTGTGAGAACAGAATTTTCTGGGTTTAATACATCTGAGGGTCCAAGCAGTATTTTATGCAACTATGGCAAATATTTATGGCTAAGAAGATATGTGGGAGGGGAATATCTTATAGATAGTACCTGTATAATGATCATGGTGGTTTATGTGTGTTGAAGTATATGTCTAGTGTATCCCACATGTGTCTAGTAGGAGATTTCCAAGGAGAGTTTTGAAGAGCGATATTATCTGCGCCCCTAAGGTGAGTAATCCAGTTCATCCAACCTTTATATGATGCCTTATATGTGTTCTTCCAATTATTCAAGATGATTTTTATTGCCGATGTGCATAAAAGGTCTAATAGGGCTTTATCTGCATAATTTAATGTATCAGCATCAAGAAAGCCGGTTGTTAATGTAGAGAATTCTCTTTTTAACTTACACTTAAATAGTTTTGATAGGAAATCAAATACGTTGTCCCAAAATGTCGATACAGCTTTGCAGTGTAATATAAGGTGGGTTAAATCACCTGTTTCTTCCTTACAGTTCCAGCAAATAGGGTAATCGCGGAGATGTTGTGAGTGCAGCCGAGCAGGTGTCCAGAAGGCTTTATGTAGAAGCCATAGTTTTGTTTGAGACAAGACTGGAGATATTTTATTACGGGTAGTAGAACTCCATATTTGAGGCCATTTAGTTTCAAGTATTGGGCTAGAGGAATGTAGCTCCCAGAAAGCCATAAGAGTTGTATTGAGTATCGAGTTTTTAGGGCGGTGAAGTTTGTATATAAGTGATACTTGGTGGCCTAGTTTGTTGATCTTTGTCACAAAATGTGGTAGGGATGGGGGTGAGTTGTGTAATTTGGTTTTTGATAGTGCTGCTCTAACCTTAAGAAAGTTGTAGAATTCTATGTTGTCTAAATTGTATCTAGATTGGAGGTCTTTAAAAGTAATCGGATAAGAGGAGTTTTCTAGCTGTTGGGGGAAGAAGATCCCTTTGTTAATCCAAATGTCATAATGTAAAGTTTTCCCCTTGTATAAAATGTTGCAGTTGTTCCATATGGATTCCAACTTGGATCGTTTTATGCTTGAGTTGAGTTTCTTATCTAACTTTAGTAACGCTGCTTTGGTATTTTTGAAAATAGGTTTAGATCTAATTAACTTTGTTTGGCTAGAGGTGAGCAGGGCAAGAGGGTTAAGATTATCAAGAATAGCTTTTTCGACTTCTAGCCATACAGGAGTATAGTTGATGGGAGGCGAGATCCAGTAGGAGCCCTGTTTTGCCAGAAAGGCTGTTTGGTATGTTTTAAAATCGACTAAGTTGACTCCACCTAGAGATTTGTCCAACCTTAGCTTTTTAAGTCCAATTCTAGCTTTCTTGCCTTGCCAAATAAATTTTGATAAGAGGTTATCAAGTTCATGGTAAAAGTCTTCTGTTAGGATGAGAGGGAGCATATTGATTAGATAATTAATTAGGGGCGTAATCATCATCTTTATTGCTTCAATTCTCCCCCACCAAGTGATACATTTTGGAGACCATGTGTCTAAAAGCTTTTTAATTTTTCCAGTGTTGTATTTTCATTATGGTGCAGTGTGTCGATTATATTACTACCAAATTCTACACCTAAATATGTAATATATCCCGGTTGCCAAGCCAGACCTGAGTTGCTTAAAATCTCTCTGGTGCAATGAACATTCAGGGGTTTTACCTCCGATTTGTCCCTATTTAGTTTGTATCCCGAGTGTATATAATATTTCCCTATTGTTAGCATCAGAGCATTAATTGAGGGACCCGGTCCTCAGTTACTATCAGGATATCGTCCGCATAAGCGGCTAATTTAACTTGAGTATTATTAAAACCTACTCCTTCTATGTCTGTATTCTATTTGATGTCTTGTATTAAGGCCTCCAGCGCCAGTAGGAAAAGATATGGTGAAAGTGGGCAGCCTTGTCTTGTGCCTTGTTGGAGAGTGAGAGACTCCGAAAGTGAACCGTTAATTGCAATAAGTGCCGTAGGTGTCGAGTAAAGGACCATGACCATATTTATGAAGGGTTCCCCAAGTTAAATGAATGCATGCAGTGTTTTAAAAATGACCATGAAACCCTGTCAAACGCCTTTTCTGCGTCCAGGGTGATTGCTATAGAAGGGTCCGGTTTAAGAGTTGCATTTTCAAGAACATGGCATAACAGACGGGTATTGTCATTCAACATACGGTTTTTAAGAAAGCCTACTTGTGAGTTACTGATCAAATGTGGAAGGACTGCATTGAGTCTCGTGGCTAAAATTTTTGCATACATTTTACAGTCGACATTGATGAGAGATATTGGTCTGTAATTTCTTGGTAATAGAGCATCCTTCCCCTCCTTAGGAATAACTATAATGTTGGCCTCTGTCATGGTGTTTGTCGTTCGTCCATTATTTGCTATGCTATCAAATACTTTTAACATGGTCGGTTGTAATAACTCTGTAAATGTCTTATAAAATGTGGCTGTGAAGCCGTCAGGTCCCGGAGCTTTATTGTCTTTCAGGGATTTAATAGAGTTTGTTACTTCTAGTGCACTTATTGGTTTCCCTAAAGCTAAATTGTCTGTTTCGTTCAGTTGGGGTAGGTTCAATTTGTTCAGATATTGGGTGCACTCTTCTAAGTTAAATTCTTGGTCGTTCTGATACAAGTCTTCATAGAAGGTTTTAAAGGTATTTTAAAAAAAATGTTGCTTAGTATGTGTTTGATTATTAGTATCCTTGATTGACGAGATGATGTTTTGGTTCTGTTTGTGCTTAAGATAGGAAGCTAGCATTTTGCCCGCTCTGTTGGCTTCGCAGAGTTTGAGGGCCTTAAACTTGTTTATCCATACTCCTGCTCGTTTACTCAGAATTTTATTGTATTCATATTTCTTTTGTGTTAGAAGGTTAAGAATATTAGTATTATTTAGCGAATTGGCATGTGAGGTCTCCAGGAGTTTAATTTCACGTTATAACTTAACTAAGTATTAAGCTTTTTATTGATTTTTGTTTTAATCTCAATGATAACTCCCCTAATGGTAGCCTTCAGTGCGTCCCAGAGGGTGTTTATGTTTGTCTCAGGGAGATCATTGTGTTTAAGGTAGTCTGTAATTGCCTTTTCAATTTTCTTTTTATCGTCAGGGTCTGATAGGACATCGTTATTAAAGCGCCATCTTTTGGGCGAGGGCTTATTATGGCTGCCAGCTAATTTGACACTGATACATGAATGATCCGACACTAACGGGTGAAATGTCTGTTTGATCAATTAGGTGTGTGAAGATCCGGATATAAGTATGTAGTCTATTCTAGTGTATGAGTTATATAAATAGAATAAAAAGTGTAATCCCTAGAGTCTGGGTGTTGAAGACGCCAAGAATCTTTGAGGTTAAATTTAGTACATATTTTTTTAACAATGCCGTGAGATCTTGTAACGTGATATTTACAGGTGGATTGGCGGTCAATTATAGGGTCTAATGGGATGTTAAAGTCGCCGCCAACTATGATGAGATCGTCCTGGGGGAGATTTTCTATGGTTTTTGAAATACCTTCCCAAAAGTTGGGTTCGTCCGTGTTAGGGCCGTATATGTTTACAACGTGTATAGTCTTCCCCTTTTTTCAGATGTGTAACCAATACTCTACCTTCATCGTCATGTGAGTGTGATTCAAGGGATATGTTAGCTTTCCTTGCTATTAGAGTGATTACTCCCTTCTTTTTATGATCCGCTGGTGAGCATGTAACGTGTGATATCCAGTTATGTTTAATAAAAGCTGCATCTTCCCCAGACAATTTCTTTTCTTGTAATAGTATAATATCCCCTTTAGATTTAACTAAGTAATCAAAAAATTTCCGGCGTTTGATTGGGTGGTTAAGCCCTTTCACATTTAGGGAGATGACATTAAGGTCTTCTGTAATTTTATATGTCTTAGTTTGAGTCATTACATATGTAAGTGAAGGTAGGTTGGTCTGGTCTCATGTAGGGTATGTATGGTGTGTAGAATGACAGGCGTACCCGGAAGACTGTCCCTCTATGGACACCAGATGTATGTGGGTTACTTGTATTGAGTGCAGGCATTGTCATAGCGCTTTCCGCATATATAAAGTAAGCAGTACAGAGGGGGTCATGATAGGTGTGGAAAATATATAGCAATGAGTAGCAGTGCAGAAGCGGTAGTAAGGATAAAAAAAAAAGATAGAAGAAATAAAGATAATAAACAACTGAGAATACCCAAGATACGGTTAAAAAAAAAAACAATCCCTCTCTGCAAAGCTTGGGGATCCCCAAAAACCCTCCCCACTCCCCCCACCCTCCCCACCCAAACCTGCATACCTCGAATGTCGGAGGTGCGACGGCAGGAGCGTCAATCTGTCAACTCGGAGAAAAACTTATTATAACGTCATTTAACCTTCCAGAGTGTAACATGTTGATAATCAAACTATGTGTTACAGGGCAATTCTAAGCACATTAGGGATTGAAAACGTATATACGCTAGAGAAAGGCACAAACTTAATTACTTATACATCTCTTGAAAACGTATATACCCTAGGGAAAGATATAATCCCAACTACTTAAACATATTAGAAAAAATATATACTGACAATAGACGTTCCTTGTGCTAGAGATTGATCTGTGCTTGAGAGACTGATCTTATTAACCATAACTTATATATAGTTGGATTTGCACATGCTTAACAATGTATAGGAATAAAGACCACATGTGTGGCGGCGTAATAAACACAAGGTATTTAAGTGATAAACAACGAATGCGACAAGAGATGGCTCATCTAGCTGTAAACAAGCAAAACTATAAAGTAAGCTTTATGACCAGGAAGTAGTAGCGACACATGAAATTACATTAACATACATAGGAGGCGAGTGTAATAAGCCTAAATAGGATATGAAAAAGGATATCACGACTTCCTTTATTAGAGAAGGAGTTAGTATGGTCCATGTCCTGAATGGCCGGACTATCTAAAACTTTTGCAGGTCTTTGGGATCCGTAAAGTATCGATGTTTGCCATTTTCTATGATTCTAAATTTAGCAGGACCCGCAAAAGAAAACTGAATATTTTTGTCTCTTAATTTGTCTCTAAGAAGGAGGAAGCCTTCTCTTGTATCCACTGTAGGTTTAGAAGTACGAGTTACTTACCTTCGGTAACGATGTATCTGGTAGAGACGTTGTGTAGCCGCAGATTCCTTAACTTAGAATATCCCCAGGCGTCAGACTGGATCCGGAAAAATTTTCTGTGCAGCAGTACCTCTGCGCGCCGGGGGGGGCGCCGCCTGGCCCCGCCCTGACGTCGTCCCCGGACATGACGTCAGTGGAGCTACATAGGACCCCCCTGGCGCGCTGACGTCAGTTTTCTTCGGAGGAACTTTTCCGCGCCACAACGCGGAGCTCCCAGCAAAACTGTGAGAGTATGGGAACAGTGTGCGAATAAAAAAGAAAATGGGTGAGAAAGCACCATGAACAACAGTGAGAAGCACTGTTCAGTGAAAGGTGTTGAAAAGGAAAGAGCAGAGCAATACATGGAGAAGCTATTCCGCAAAAGCGAAGTGAATGTCACCCCTGAGGGAAATAGATGTATAAAAAGAAGACGGAGGCAGACGACAGAAAGTCTGCACTAGATGAAGGGAATGAAAAGCAACCCCACAAAAGCGAGAGAATGCCCACTCCTGAGGCAAAAGAGGTAATGAAAGGGAGACTCTGTCCCCTATGATAGAACCATTGGACTGAGGAAGAGGCCAGAAGACCTCAAAACTAATGGACTGTAGGAGTGGAACGGAGAAGGTGGGTGGGAGGGTAGAGAACACCAGTAGGCCCCATACTGGAGGAAACTGATGTGAGAAAACGCAGAAGGACACCTGAAACCTATCGCCCAAGCATGAGATTGGGAGAAGCAGAACAAGTAAATCCAAAGAATAAGCCTGACGGGGAGGGTGGCGACAGACACCGCCCGTAGAAGGCAAGCCACTCCAAGGGAGGCGAACGCAGAAACCCCACCTGAACAGGTCCTCGCAGATCGGGGAGGATGGGTGGGCGTTAAGGAATCTGCGGCTAGACAACGTCTCTACCAGATACATCGTTACCGAAGGTAAGTAACTCGTACATCTGATAGAGACATCCAGCCGCAGATTCCTTAACTTAGAATAGATACCAAAGCCGTACCCCATAGGAGGCGGGTCTGCGAGAGAACCCCACTAAGTTCTTTGGGGAACAGAAGTGTTAACCAGCCGGCTAAACACAGTGGGGGCAGAACTGCCAGATTGGCCAACACCGGACTAGGATACTCCATAGGGAGTGGCCAATAATGAGAGGCAAAGGCATTAAAGCTGCCGAGGCGGCAGGAAATCCGTGTTGGTGAAACAGAGGAGAAAGTGAGCACAGAACCAGAAGGGCAGTGCGGAATAAAAGGGGATACCTTCCGAAAAAGGGGAGTAACCCATTGTATAATATGAGGGCTCCACAGGAGCTGATGGACCTTCAAAAGAGAAAGGTCTAGCTAGGGTACAAGAATGGACGGAGTCCGAGCAGGCAGGACGGACATGGAGAAGCACCGTTGAAGTGAGAACAGCAGCGGAAGGATGCTGATGACTCCCAGGATGAGGCAGTGTTAAAGGAAACACAAGACCTGCTAATGCACTATGGCCCATGCACCGGACATGTGAAAGGGCGGGCAACAAAAGGCAGAAGGGCAGAGAAGAACGGCAACAACTAGTGCCACGAACGTGGGGAACAGAAGTACACAAGAGAAACCGTATGTACCGCCAGAACCACACCATGGAAAGGAGAAGGCCCCATAAAGCGCCACGAGCAAAAGCTGAGACACGAGAGACGCACCAATAGGTGTATCGTGTGAAAGAGAGCCGGCAAAAGTAACACACGTAGAAGACTTGCGCTCACGAAAGTGAGGAACAAGACCACAGCCACCGCAAGGAAGAGTACGCCTGCGGGAGGTCTGGGTGTGTGTAGTACGCCGGACAGGACTAAGAAGACAGGGCCCAGCCCGGTGGATGAGTTGAGAAAGAAAAAACACCATAGTACCAACAGCTACGTAGCAGAGGTACCGGCCCAGAGCCAGACACAACAGCCACAGGCGGTAGGAAAGATCCACTGGCTACAGTTGAGTCAGACAGGGAGGCCGAGCACTACTGGAAGGAGACAGTACGAATCGTTGCGGAGGAACAAGAGTGGATACACGCACAATACTCCACCAGAGAAAACACTGCTCGGAGGAGAACACTCCTGCTGAGAGCAGCAACCGCAGCTGGAAGGAAAAACAGGACAACACCTGCGCAGAATGCAGCAGGGAAATGGAAAGCCCTGGCAGGAGAAGTGGCCAAAAGCAAGGCACAAGACAATGACAGCATCAACGTCTGGAGCCAGAAT
Source organism: Calotriton arnoldi (assembly GCA_963921515.1). NCBI lineage: Eukaryota > Metazoa > Chordata > Amphibia > Caudata > Salamandridae > Calotriton > Calotriton arnoldi. The sequence continues at coordinate 2,717,390 of CAWUFW010000707.1, forward strand.
GCCACCACGGAGAGCGAAGTCCAACCATGAAAGGACTACGCAGCACGGGCATAGGAGAGTAGAACTATGCAACGGGAAGGTGCCGGAAAACGCACCGGCCTGTGAGAGCGAGCATACTAGGGAGCAGTCACTGTACGTAATAGAACACAGCGACAGGGCCCTGTGAGAGGCAGTCCACAGATGGAACGGCCGCAGCAAAAGAACCAAGACGAGACGTTAGGGACCCGAAAGCCCTTCCGGCCTCAAGAAATGGATTAGTGAGATGCAGGGGAGCACCACAGACCAGCAGCAGCCACCATGAGAGAACCCAAGAATGGACCGCAAGAAGGCCCCGGGAGGGCCTGCAGCAGCAGTAAAAGGGTACAGGCACAGCCGCAGGACAACCTAGTAAAAATGGCCCCACAGAAGCGGACAAGACTGCTGTGGGAAGAAGGCAGCTATACAATAGCTAACAAATACCCCACATAGGGTAAGCATCAACCCGAACAAGGGGCACCTCTTGAGCGTGAGCTCATAGACAGAGGACGTAAATTGGGAACACAGAAACCACAGGTTTCTAACATATAACCCTTGGGGTAAAGGCGTGCAATCTGAACCACTAGGCCATAGTGACTCAGAAAAATAAGCAGCTGACCTGCTGCATGAAAGAAAGCAAATACGGCGAGAAGCCGCTTAGGCCGTTCAGGTATTCCAGCATGAACCCAGGGCCAACATGAAGCAAGACACACTACGGAAGAGTAGATAGAAGGCGGTGAACCGCAGAGTCCGCATGTGCGTCAAACAGTGACACACCATCAAATGGTAAGTCCCGGAGACTGTCACGGACATTTTCGGGGAAACCTCCGTCGCGCAGCCAAGCATGGCGGCGCAAAGCAACGGACCTCGCCATTGCCCGACCCACCGAATCGGTAGCGTCAACGGCGGACCGCACAGTAAAGCGCGCCATCTCTTGGCCTTCGTGAAGGAGACGAGCTACGTCAGTGCGAGTACACTCAGGGAGGGCAGGCAAAAGACACTCCACCGAGTCCCAAAGGGCACAAGAAGCCCGGGCAAAGACGCAAGCCGTGTTCAGAGCACGTAAGGCTGAACTAGAGGACGCAAAAACGCCGCGTCCACATGCCTCCAACGAACGAGACTCCGTAGTAGGAGGCTGCAACACTCGGTCAAGATCCGACCTGAATGCCTACCTCCACTGTGGGACCCGAAGGCGTGCCAGGGAGAGGAGGTGACCCGAAGATGGAGTGCAGAGCCTTGTAGTAGGCTTCCATCTTGGGCCGAGTCGCGCCAGTACCCGGAAAGGGCGGGTAAAGGGAGGCTGACTCCGGGGCGCAGGGCTCCGTGTGGGAACGGGAACCATGGCCCCCACCGTCACGTGGAGGCGAGGACCCCGACTTCCGCGACTTTTTCTTCAACTTACCTGAAGAGCGACGTTCGCGGGATCGACTCTGGGAGCAGACGCGGAGAGAAGACCCAACCGGAGAGCGTCGGGGAGACGCCGCGCGGGTAATCCAGGCGGCTAAGAGCTTCATCCGACGCTCCCATAGGGACTTTGGGCGCATCTGCCGGCAGTCGTCAAACTCCACGGAGTCATGCTGCGACCCAAGACACCACATACAAATGGCGTGCAGGTCCGTCGCCGACATCTGACGCAAACAAGTTTCGCACAATTTAAAGCCCGAAGGCATTGCACACTGTTCCCCGACGCCAAAGGACATCGAAAAAGGGCCTGAGAAAAACAGGCCGGAGGAACAGCTGAATCCCGGATCCGCGTTGGAACGTGGAAAAGAAGGAAACTGACGGGGGGGTCCTATGTAGCTCCACTGACGTCATGTCTGGGGACGACGTCAGGGCGGGGCCAGGCGGTGCGCCCCCCCCGGCGCGCAGAGGTACTGCTGTGCAGAAATTTTTTCCGGATCCAGTCTGACGCCTGGGGATATTCTAAGTTAAGGAATCTGCGGCTAGATGTCTCTATCAGATTAGTCCTGTGTGAAGATTATTTTTTGACCGTTCCAAGTGATCTGGCGGTTTTTACGGGCAAAATTAAGGATGGCTTCTGTATGTTGATATCTCAACGGTTTGCAGATGATAGGACGAGTTATTTGCCTTGTTGAAGAATTAAAAGTCAGAATTCTGTGTGCTCGTTCCAGCTCTAGGTTATTGAGAAATGTTATGCCCGTAATCTGAGGGATCCAGTTCTCCAGGAAGGGTATGCATGATACCGCGGAGTCCTCCGAGCCCTCCGGAATACCAAGGATTCTAATGTTGCCTCTCCTATTCTGATCTTCAAGTTCGGCTGCTTGTCTCTTTAGGTTGGTGGTAATGTCTATAAGAGATTTTATCTCTTTGTTGGCCTGAAAAGAAGAGTCCTCAACGTCACTAATTCTTTGTTCTGCGGCTTCTATTTTAGAGTTGATTGTGTTCATGTCCGCCCTTATGGCAGTCAGTTCTAGCTGCATAGCGTCCATGTTCTGTTTGGTCGATTTAGCTAGATCGTGAACATCGGCTAGCTTTTTGAGAATCATTTCCATCGTGCTGTTTATATCCGCTTTGGCTTTGATAGGTGAGTCAGACGGCAAAGGATCACCTTTGTTTCTTTTGTATTGAATTTTGGACTTCTTTTCTGCCATAGTGAGGGTCTTGTTAGGATAGGATGAACCCCTTATGATGTTGGCGATGTTAGTAATAGTACTAGTGTTAGGAGCTGACTGCCGATATTAATCAAAGTCTGTGGGTGAATATAGGCGCACTTGGCCGGTCCCGGATGAAGGAAATGCCAATACAGGTCCTAAATCTATTGCCCGCAGTGAAACGACTCGCAGGATTGTTATGAGATATAACGCTGGGAAATGGCTGTCCCTTATTTGTCTTATGTCCTGTTTATGAACAATGGTGTGTGGATGTCTGCACAGCCTTCTTTGTATAAATGACTACACTGCTTGCACAACGTATACCGAGCCCCGATACCAGCAGGAGTCACTCCATTTTAGGAACAGGCATCAAGGACAGGCAAACCAGGAAGTTAAAGTTTTGATATACAAAAGCAGCTGTAAGGCATACAGTGTTGTTAACCAAAGGCGTTAAATAATGAAATCCCACAAGAACTTGGTTGGCTGACAGATGTGTAGTTCGAAGCTTCTAAAGGCTGAAAGCTGTCTTCTTAGTAGCTGGGCGCCATTTAAGTTGCAGTGGGCACCGGTATCTTGCGGGACAACCTATTCATTGGTTAATATTGTTGGCAGTGTGCCCCCCAGTGTGATATAGCAGATAAGGCTGAAACAATCCTCACAATGCTGCAGCGCCAGTCGGTGAAATCGCTGGCTAATTATGCTGAGTACTGAATCACGGGCGCCATCTTAGGGTCAGGCCACATTCGATGCAAGGTCGCCAAAATACTGAGTCGGATTTACTTGAAAGCGCTCCTAACAACCAGCGGCCGCTGAATTAATAATGAATATTGCTCACTTGTCTGGGGGGGGCGTGGCCTGCCGAGCTGTGAAATGGCCGCTAACTAGGCGAGCTCCGCCGGCCGAGAAAATATCCTAACAAAATCCGATAAACTGGTGAGACATTGCTGAAATAAAACACTCCCAAACGCAGCCCAGAGCATCCGGCATCAATCGAGCTGACTCTTGACACTGGATGTGTTCCTGCGGCGGAGTGGCGAGTCCCGTTCTAGAGGAGCCCGGAGCCAGCTATCGGCAGCGTGCGTGGGTGTCCGGCTGCAGCGAAAATTGAGCCCGGGGAGCCGCGGGGGCATCAGGCCGCAGACTCCGGACGGACCTGTAGGCTGCCTCGAGGATCGGAGGAGAAGCGGAAAGGCCTATTGGCTACCCTGGGCAGATAGCGCTACTCGGCCGCAGCTGCGACCGCTACGGAGACGGCGTCCTGAGCGGACAACGAGATTGAAAGGAGCCGGTAAGAGCGCCATGGATCCCGGGGCCGGGGAAGATTAATTGCGGACGCTCCGCTTGAGCGCTGACACCCTGGGGAGGGGAGAGCAGTTTGGAGGCCGCAGATCATAATTGAAGCCACCACCTGGGTACAACTGGAGAGGGCATAGCCCTGGAAGCACAGTGTGCCGCGAAGCCCAGTGAATACATTCGGGGCCCCTGTGGAGGATCGCGCTCACGCCAGCAGGCCTTAAAGTCCTTCACGCACTGCTGTGAATGCCTGAACACTACGCATGAGTACAAATACTCCTGCTGCCCCTATAGACCTGCGTATGCTGCTACACCCCGAGTCCATAGAACTGGACAATCGGACTGCATCCACGCCACGTGGTTTTACTGCTACCGGATCCAGGCAATATAGCGCCATCACCACTGCGGCGGAGGCGACAGACCCAGGTGAGGTGTGATTTGAGGGTTAGCTGCTGGGCCACCTCGGGTGAACCCCCCCACCCACCTGGACACGCAACCGGAGGGTCCGTCGCGCCTCAGAACAGCTGGGTTCGGCAGGCAGCCTTTTAGTGGGTGGACTTGAGATCTTTTTGAGCTTTGCATTGCGTGCCCAAGATTGACGGGTAGTCCGTGCTTGGTGGACCTGTGACAACAAACGAGGCATGGGCAAGCAGGACGCAAAGCAGCCGAAACTGAACTTCGACCAGCGAAGGGCCACGAGACTTACGGAGCATGACCCGGAGGCAGGGGCGGAACGACCGCAGGATTCACAGACGGAGGATCAAGGAGAGGATTTGCGTACCCTGATGCTTGAAATGAGGTCCAGCCTCCGCAACATCGACACAAAGCTAGACGCGCTGACCTCCCAACTGGACGCGGTTAAAACACAGGTGGGGTCGCATGAGACCAGGCTCGACGTACTGGAAAACCGAGCCACGGAATTCCACGAATTCCAAGTAGAAACGAAGGAGCAACTCCTACAGATGGATAAAGTGCTTGGCATTATCCGCGCCAAAAATGAGGATTTGGAGGCCCGGTCCCGCCGAAACAATCTCCGAATTACCGGCATACCGGAAACGACCGCCATAGACAAGATGGAGACCTACGTCGCAACGCTGCTTCACAAGCTCTTCGACCCGCAGCTTTCCTCGGTCTTTGCGGTGGAGAGAGCACATCGCGCCCTCGGCCCCAAGCCACCAGTTGGCGCTACTCCCAGACCCATCTTGGCCAAGCTCCTAAATTATCAGGACCGGGACACTGTTCTGCGCCTCGCCCGTGGCAGGGGGACGATTACACATAAAGGTAACACCATCTCCTTTTACCCGGACTTTACCCCAGCGGTGCAGGCGGCGCGACGAGAGTTTATCCCAGCTAAGCGCATACTGCTACAGGCCCAGATCCCATATGCACTCCTGTATGCCGCCAAGCTAAAGGTCACATATGATGGATCTGCTCATTTCTTCACAGACGCCAAATCCGCCATTAAATTTGCAAAACATGTCGGTGGGAAGGCATCCAAGCAAACCCCCAGGGGGGGGAAGCCTCAGCCGCGGACCGCTTGAGCGATAATGACTGAAAGTCACTGTGTCAAAGTTATACCCCTGGGATGTGTTGATCTGTATTTTGCTGTCACACGTTAGCTCATGCTTTTTGAATCTGGGAAGAAGTGCCTATTACTTTGTATATTACATCCGCTCTTTATTATGCAGAATTGATACCTACAAACACTATCTCGGGACACAACCCATCTCTTTAGTAATCGTCTTATGCCGGTTTGAAGCTGGTTGGGCCAGTGTTGGCTCGCAATTTCGTAGCTTGACTGTACACCCACTGTGAGGGGGTTAATGTGTTTGGGGGTTTCTGTTACACTTCTTCTGCGAAACTGGTAATGGCTCTCCACAATGTTCTTGGCCACCCTGAGCACTCAGGGGAGTATGCCGGTGGTACTGCGCCCCTATGGGAGAGCTCCCACCTGTTGCCACAGTTTTTACAATGTTTGGGACGGGTATTCTGCAACCTGATTGGGGGGTTGGAGTGGGTGGAGGGGTGGAGTGTTTGTACGTTGTTTGCCAGATCTATGCTATTCACTTTTAATACGGATTGCTTTGCGACATCGTGTACACCATTATGTTTTGCTTTATCGGACCTGCTGCATTATACTGGAAAGGGTATCCTATGACTAATCTCAATCTTCTCACCTGGAACATCCGAGGGTTAAATGATGGGAGGAAGGCCAGGTTGGTACATTCCTATTTGCTGAGACACCAAATTGACATATGCATGCTACAAGAGACGCATCTCGGGGCACCCTCCGCCCCCAGACTGAGACATAATAGATGGGGATCGGTTTACTCTTCTATTTATTCAAACTACGCCAGGGGAGTTGCTGTGCTGATCAGGCGGGGGCTGGATTGGAAGGCAGGTGGCATACAACTAGACCCAGACGGTAGATACGCCATAATACAAGGTGCCATTGGTGGAAATCAAGTGGTGTTGGTTGTGGTTTATGGACCCAATGTTGACTCCCCTGAGTTCTTTCAATCTGTGTGGGCCAAGGTGAGGGCGACGAATTGTGACACCATTATCTGGGGTGGTGACTTTAATGCCATCTTAGACGACGGGCTGGATAGAAAAGGGGTATCTAGGACGCTACATCCATCAGCTAGTGCTACACTACGAGCCATACTCTCGGATGGCGACTTAGTGGACATTTGGAGACACACACACCCGACTGTTATGGAGGGAACATGTATTTCCGAGTATCCTAAAGCGTGGTCACGTTTGGATTACTGGTTGGTTTCCCGAGATGTGGCCACATGGACGAGGAAAGTCTTGCATCTTCCCAGGTCTTTATCAGACCATGCGCCCTGTCTTTTGCGCTTGGAACTCCCGCACTCGGTGCCACGGATGTACACTTGGCGGCTGCCACAAGATGCTCTCTTAGACGAGGCATTCAAGGAAGAAATCAGGGGAGACGAACGATTATTTTTCCATTAACACGGGATCTGTAGACACTGAGGCCTCATTATGGGAAGCTTTTAAAACTGTTATAAGAGGTCATTGCATAGCCCGACAGGCAGGGGTGCTGAAGGCCATCCGAGGGACACTGGAATCCCTAGAGAAACAGATCAGAGATTTGGAGTCGAAGTTTTACTCCTCTGGTGAGCCCTCGACGTTGGCAACGCTGAAAAAAAAACTGCTCGAGTTTGAGGAAGAGGCGCACCGAGAAGTTAAATTTCTGGGGAAGCACGCACAGGCTAGGAAGTATGGAGAGGGGGATAGACCCAGGAGAACACTAGCAGTGATGCTGCGGGCCCCACGATCGGCAGCCTATGTCACAGAGTTGAAAAAAGCTGACAAGTCGGTAATTAGAGGGCAGAAGGCTATCCTAGATGAATTCTCCCGCTTCTATTCCGGGTTGTACACCACCACACAAAGCTCAAGCACGGTGGGTCTGGTACCCTTCCTAGACTCTTTCGAACTACTCTTGCTGAGTCAAAGACATCGGGATTACTTGGATTTTCCCTTTACCGTAGAGGATGTGGCGCAGGTCATCAAAAGTTTGCCATTGAATAAAGCCCCCGGCTCGGACGGGCTCACCACCGCTTTCTATAAAACTTATGTTGAGGAACTGGCGCCGCACCTATTCGACGTGTTCAAGGAAGCTCGAGAATCTGGTGTGCTTCCACCGTCAATGCGGGAGGCGATACTGGTTACCCTGTTGAAGCCTGGGAAGCCGGAAGATGAGTTAGATTCCTATAGGCCGTTATCCCTAATAAACGTAGACGTAAAGATTCTGGCGAAGCTGATTGCGAATCGGCTGCAGCCTCTCCTCCCATTGATTGCTCGCCCAGATCAATCGGGGTTTATACCTGGGAGATCGACATCACACAATCTTCGAACCCTATTCTCAGTACTACACTATTTACATCCCGAGGTACAAGCGGCCGCTGTTTTTTTAGATGCTACAAAGGCGTTTGATACGCTAGAGTGGCAATACCTTTTTACAATCCTGGGACGTATGGGGTGCAGTCCGCTGTTCATAAATCTCATACGGCTACTCTATACAAACCCACTGGCACGCGTCAGGGTGAACGGCCTCCTCTCTACACCCTTTAATATTTCACGTGGTACGAGGCAGGGATGCCCATTGTCCCCTCTTCTTTTCGCGATTGCGATGCAACACCATACCGCCAAAGGGATTGGTTTTAGTGCCCGGAGCCTCTTAATCTCACTATACGCTGATGACGTCACCCTATACGTGATTAATCCGGCGTCGAACCTTGACCCGATACTTAGGGAATTTATTAAATTCGGCGGGTTTTCAGGTATCGAGATCAACTGGGCCAAATCAGTCATTTTTCCTTTGACAGATGCCACCTCCCAGCCCCCTCTGTGTTCCCTCTTCAATGGGCGGTAGAGCCTGTGAAATATTTGGGTATATGGATCAGCAGGAACCTACAGGTCCTTTGGGAAATGAACTACGGGCGCGCTATCACCTGGCTGGAAGAGAAAGCCGCTGAATGGGCTGGGCTTCCGCTCTCTTTAGCTGGGAGGATAGCATTGATTAAAATGGTGGTCCTGCCTAAATGTCTTTATTTGTTTGTTAACATCCCTCTCCTCCTTACACAGGCCTTTTTTAAGTCCCTGCGGTCCCTGTAGATTTCCTTGGTCTGGGCGGGTGGACAGGCAAGAATTTCATGGGATCTCTTAACACTCCCTCTGCGTCAGGGTGGCTTGGGGGCCCCGGACATGCAATTGTACGCCTGGAGTGCACAGGTTCAATTTTTGCACTACTGGGTACACCCCACTCCTTTTCAGCCCCATGTAGCCGTGGAGACGGGCGCTGCAGCGCCGATTCCCCTAAAGGTTGCTCTATTTAAGGACTACAAACGCCCTAAAGAAGATATAGACACGGTGGAGACCCTGCGGTGGGCGTGGAACGAGTTGCGAAGGAGAGCTGGCGCTCCTATTCTCTATGCCCCGTCCATGCCCCTGGCACATAACCCAATGTTGTTCACCACAGGAGACGGCATTGGCAGGGACTTGGCACAACACATGAACCTAGACACCTTCGCAGATCTCTATCCAGAGGAAACGTTCCGACCCCCTCCGACGGCCGTCGGGGACCAGCCTGTGTCTTTCTCTGAATTATTTGCATACTATAAACTCAGGGCAGCCTGTCGGTCTATACATGCCACTTTACCGGACGCCCCACCCACCCTAGGCACCTTAGAAAACGTACTTACGTCAGCTTCACCCCGCCGACTTATCACCCGGATATATAACCACATGCAGTTATCGGCACCTGTGACCTGGCCTCTGGCACTGCAGGTGTGGAATGAAGAGCTTCAACCACCGCTCACGGAAGACCAATGGCTCTATTGCTGCGGCCAACTAACCGCATTATCCCCGAATTACAAACATCGCTTAATCCATTTTAAATTTTTACATAGATTTTATAGGACACCCATTGGTCTGCATCAAATGGGCCTGAAGGACGACAACAGTTGCTGGAGATGTGGCACTGCTCCTGCTGGTTTTTTACATATTGCATGGAGTTGTCCGAAGCTGACAATGTACTGGTCCTACGTGTTTAATACAATACATCAAATAACTGGGGTGGTTGGGGACCCTGATCCTATGCAGGGACTACTGGGATATGTTAAGGACACGCCGGTTAAGGTCCGAAAGTTACATGCCCTTCTGCTTTTGTTCGCTAAGAGACAGGTTGCCCTACACTGGGGACGTAGGAGAATTCCCTCCAACAATGATTGGATAAAAGATGTAGCATTTGGCCACTCACGATTGACCATGTATTGGGAACTGATGCCTTCAAAATCTCGGCCCAAGGACATTTGGGAACCCTTTGTTGAGTGGGCTCGTGCACATCAGGAGACGACTACAGATACGGCGACACACGGGTAGTCTGGGGTGGGATTGGGATATGACACACTTTTTGGGGAAGGGGGGATCTATGTGGACATTCATTATTGTGCTCCATTCCTTACAAACCCCTATGCTGTGGCTGGGAACCCTCCTGTAACGGTTTGTTCGGGGATAACAGTCATTCAAATGTTAATAATGGAAGGTACTTGCCTTATTCCAAGTGTTATGCGGAAGGGCGTACATGTATACGATAATAATTGTAATTAACGTGATGGTGATATGTAATGATGATTATGTATTGAATAGCAACTGGCTGGCTGTTTCTACGACTGTTGTACTGTTTGAAAATGCCAATAAAAAAAAAAGAAGAATATTGCTCACTTGTCTAGAAATTTATACGCGGCTCCATAGGAGAAGGGTGAGGTGCCATCCGTGATTCTTAATCGGCCGCAATCTTAGGGTCAGGCCACATCAACAAAAAGATCACCGCAAGATTAAGTTCGTTTTTCGTTGCCGCAAAGGAGAGTGTACCTTAGCGGGAGCTGGGGACATCCATTTCTCCATGGAGCGGGTACTCAGATGTGCACTCAGTCTTGATTCTGGTCCGTCAGTCGTCATTGCCGATGCGATATTCCTCGTCACCCGCCATTTTGGGAAGCCGCATTTCCCCGATCGGCGAAGTTACGGGCAGTAATTGTGCCCACAACAGCGGGTTTCAGTGATCAATGGTGGCATCCATAGACGCAGCTCATCATCAGGATTCGAAGCCTGGTGCTCTGGACTACTAACAGTCCTAGGAACTCTGGATTACATGCGTGCAATCTCCGTGTTCAGACAGAGGGACGGGATCAGGCAGCCTTTGGCTCTGCCGTCCAAGCCATGCCCCCGTGACCTCTAAAATATCTTCTACAAACACACCACTATATTTCCAATGTAACTAGTAATAATCAAGAAAACATTATGACAAGGAGAGTGGCCACTGCTAGGCACCAGGTAGTGAAAAAAACGTTTGGAAGCATATCACACTTTTCTGGGATGAATATGCCACTGTATTTTAGTGTCTAATATGTGGAAACATTGCCAACTTTAGCTATTGGAAAGATCACCTATCAAACAGCCTACTTATATATAATTGACTGTTCTAAACAAAAATATCCACAAATCCATACCTGTATATGGGGGAAAGTGCACAAGTAAATGTGTGTATGGGTGAATGTATGCACTCACAAGTGGGTGCATTTAAGTGTTATTCGAGTATAAGTCAAGTACCTTTTTATTATTTTTTAGACCTCAACAGAGATCATACAATGTAGAAAATCACATACATAAATAGAAGAATTAGAAACAAACAAAACAATTTTACAATGTAGAGACACCAATTGAACATCAAAGCTAATACAAAGGTAATAAACTAAAAAGTTTAAAAACAGTAATACCTATAGCCTTGGTTTACAGAGATACTATACAAGACTGTGCTTCTTCAGCAGATACAATTCTGCCATTATGGAACATCAATCATCTTCTTTGAGGTTGTAAAGCCAGACAGCCAAAAGTAACATACTTAAATTCTTGGGCTCCATTTTTACAAAAAGGTCAGATGCATTCATTATATTCTCATTTTTCCTAAACTTCTATTATGCTTCTTGATGAAGGTGTCTGTGCTCTTGATAGTAAGAATATTCCCCTATTCTTAAAATCCAGAATATTCCCCTAATCTTACAATCCAAAGACAAATTCAAGGTAGATTGCATTTTTTGTCTGTGTGGAATCTGTTAAGATAACTGTAAGCAGTGACACATATTGATTTTCTTGCTCTTTTGAAGGACAAAGATTTTTAAGTGCAACTTTAGCTGTCCTGAGAACCAGCTCATCAAAGTTTCTTAAGAGCGCTTAAAAACGTCCAAGGAATAGGAGAAATTCTTGCAGAAGGCAATATGCGACTCCTTCCACTTAGAGATCTCACTAAATAGCAGCTTTCTCATGGAATTAATTAACAGGAAACCCCAGCAGAGAACTGCTGCAAAGTCCAAACTCACGTCTCATGGCTACAACTGAGAATAAAGAATTGGCTGACATAAAATTCTTCCTTCAATGTGATTAAGGAAAATCCTGTCTGTATATGAAATAGTTTCAAGTGCCTAAATCAGTGTGGGAGAGATCTTCATTTATAGATTGAGATCAAATGTTTAAAGTTTCGATATCCAACTGTATTACAAAATGACTCAAACCTCTTTCCATGCGCTGGTCCCTTTCCGCCTAACTGGAGAACATTGGATTTAATATTGATATCTGAACAAAAGGTTCTCCCAAGTTATGGGCAATATTTCATAGTTTCACGTTTCTCTGAGCCAAATGTGCAGTAGCAGTTGGCACACTTTTTAGGTCTCTTCCCTCTAAAAATCAGTGCTTTACTTTTTAGAATATTTGTCATTAGATGATGCGCGGCTGCATATAGTTGTAAAGCATCTAAAGTTTTTTTTAAGACACTTGGCAGACCGCAAAGGTATAAGAAAAATTTACAGTGGGGCTAACAGGCAACCTTGCTTCACATCATTATTTGTTTGTATTTTTGAACAGAGCCTTTATGTGGAACTGTGAAGTGCAATAATTAATGTCAACAGTTCTGAGGGACTGTCAATAGCAATTAACTTTTTCCACAAAATCAGTCTCTCTACACATTTGAATGGTCAAAAAACAATAAATATAGGGTACACAGATTGTCCTCTGTAAGTTACATATTTATCAAATATTTATTGCACTATAGCAATATTATCTATGTTACTGCATTCAGCTTTAATACCCGATTGCTCTACTGGGATTATTTTATCTAGAACCCAAGATTGTAAATGTTCTAGAACATTTTTCACAAACATTTTCCCAACAGAGTCAAGCAGAGCTATCTGTCGAAATTTAGTAGGTAGATTCTGCCATCCTATTTTTATGTAGAATAATTATAACACTACCTGTCCATGAAGCTGGAAGTTCCCCAATGGCATAACTGTAAGAATACAAAGAAAATAAATACTGTACCCATAGTAGGGGTTCCTTTTTTATACCCGATATGGGCAACAGATTAGGGCCAATAGCCCCTAGTATCTAGTTCCTTTTATATTTTTAATTATTTTATTCAGAAAAAGAGGATTCTCTGTGGCACTAGCTAAATTGTCTTTTAGGTTACGTAAATTGGGGGAGATTTCCACATCATTTCAGCTCTACAAGTCTGTCAGATAATCAATCCAATTGAATAATGAATTTGAGAGCTCCACACCAACCCATCAGTATATGCTGACCCTCACCAATACCAGAAATCACTGCAATCATGTAATGCCACTGAACAGCGCTCACAATAGATGAAATCTAACTTAAATGACTAAATTAAAAGAGAAGGGATACCATAAGGTGGAAGCAAGACAAGTGGCTCATTGTTTTTAATTCACATTTTGGTTACAACATTACCAGTTGTTTGCCATGTCTAAAAAGCCAGCCGAAGAATGCTTGTGCGAGTTATTCTTTAAATTGACTGGTGGTATGCCAATATGGAGCAACATCACCTGGGAAGGAGGGTCTCACCAACTGTACAAAGATGATGTTCAAGAATTTTCTCAGAGATTAAAATTTACTGTAGGGAGCCGTTCCCCAGAGACTGAAAAACCTGGTACCACCAGTAACAAACTGGAAAGACTAGCAGGCCTTGTTTGAGGAACCACCTATTTTGGTCCTGCATCAAGGGAGGCAGTATAAGCTAAACACTGCTAAGTCAGTCAATGACCATTCAGCCAAGAAAAATCAAAGGAAAAAACACAGAAACAGGAAATTGACCAGTTGATGACCCTAGCAAAGAATATTTGGTCCTCTCAAATTACAGCCAGGAACATGGGGAGTTGACAAGCAAATTAAAGAGAGACATTTAAGGACAAATACCAGAATTAAGCACTAGAAAGTAGCAACCACTATGGAAAGCACAAAAACTCTCAAAGCCCAAATGTACTAGATGCCAGGATGGCCTGGGAGACTTCTTCTACATGGTCTGCGGATGCCCCATTATCCAATGATACAGGCTCACCTTATTTAAAATACTCTCGGATGTACTGGGTCAACAGATTGAGGTCACCCTAGAGTCACCCAACTCAGCATATTAGAAGACCTGGGAGGCACCGGGGAAAAGCAAACCCTGGTGGGCATGGGAATGTTATTGGCAATAGGAGACATAGCAAAGTACTGGGAGATATCAGTGCCTTCCCACTGAGAGAATGGAGTGCTGGCATGGACCGCTGGGCAAAGAAGGAAGAACCTATTTACATAGCACATGGGTGCCCTAACAAACATTTTAAGATATCGGGGAAAGGGTGGTCATATTATGTGCTGGATGGTGAGAGTGGCTGAGACGGTTGGAAGTGAATGACGATGCAAAGGAGTTTTCATTTGTCAAAGTCCAATGGCTCATTGTAGAGACCTGCAGTGCACGTGCATTATTTGTACTTTATCGAAAACCTAATAAAATGTTCTTATTAAAAAAAAAGTAAGTAGAAACCATCCATTTTTGCAAAACCTGTGAATTCACAGCATGCCCTGAAATCCCACACACTCCTTATAAGATCTTCTTTGACATAAATGCCCTTTACATTATCGTTTGCTCATAAAGTCACATAAAGCTGATCAAAATGAACCATCTTGGCCTGGTGGCATAAGGGATCTAATCACCTACACGTCACTAACGCCCCCTAAATTCACACTAACCTTCACCTTTGCTGCCCCAGCATTGTACATGTAAATTTTTGTTGTGACACAATGAGCATCAGTACTGTGATATAATTAATTTTGTAAAGGACGATGGGTTAGACAGACTGTGAATAAACACTGACAACCATGCACGGACGATGCGCACCTTATATTTGTGCCTTATTCTTCTGCGCAATATGCTTATTTCTGTGCTGCCTAATTTCAAAATAGGTCTAGCAAAATTGGAACCATCATTTCCTCATTTAGAAAAATATCTACACCATGCTAATCTTTTTTAATAGAGCACTTGTATGCTACGTTGTTCCTCTTTCAACTTACTAACTATAGCTGATATTGATACGCTACTCAGACTAGGACAATACGTTATTATAATCACAACCTACAGTACTCATGAATAGGATCCATTTGTGTTGCCTTGTTTCTATGTAAGCTTACTTCTTTGAAATTAATATAACCACTTAGCTAGATTACAGAGAATGACCCACTCCACAGCTAAACTCATAGCTTCCATTTTTCTTTTCTAGATTTAAACGCGGAAACAAATTTCAACATCTATATTCACAGGTAAATTTGACTTCTACCAATTTGTTTTCATAAATCAGGAAGACAATATTTACAACATAATGTGTGAAGAAATCTTGCACATTGTCAACTGT
Source organism: Calotriton arnoldi (assembly GCA_963921515.1). Classification (NCBI taxonomy): domain Eukaryota; kingdom Metazoa; phylum Chordata; class Amphibia; order Caudata; family Salamandridae; genus Calotriton; species Calotriton arnoldi. Next base: position 2,732,574 of record CAWUFW010000707.1, read on the forward strand.
AACTAAATACATTACCAAGTTAAGCATCTAGTACTGAAGTTGGAAGATGCTACGGGCACTCTAAGAATATACCCCAAGTTTTCTCAATTGTTTTTTACCAATTCTTTGAACCACATAATAAATAGCCTTTAACTTATATTTAATAAAATGATTTTAATTAACATTAAATGACCAAAAGGGAAAGAGGCCTTCAGTCTAGTTCCATTTATATTCCCTCTCTTAGACCAACTCATGGACCGTTTCAACATAAAAGAAATAATTACAGCCCACTCAAATACCTACAAAATCAAAAGCAGGTAGCTCGAGAGCCACTTCAGAATCTCAGTAGGTTCTAGTGCAACCGAGTAACATCCCTCCTACCATATGCTCAATCACTTCCATCATGAAACCCTTTTGCAGAGTCAAACTACAAAAACAAAGGATAGTGATCACATTAGCCATTGTCTTCTGCAGCTGCTGATAAAAGGAGGATTCTGCCATTGATAGCCTGATCCTGAATTTCCTCAACTTCATGGCATTAATAAAGAAAAAAACCTTGAATGTTTAAGTCTTCTTGTAGACAAGACAAATGATCTCTCAGACAAAAGAAACTGCAAGAGAACAGTATTTAGCAAATCAAAATGCGAAAAAATGTTTGTGTAGTAATTGCTGATCTTACATGTGCATGGATTACTTCAAAAGTATATACTTTTATAACTACAATGTCTCATGAAAGTTTTCGTAGTAACAGTACAGGTTGTCTTTCAATCTCCAAATTCAAAGGGGATTTCCTTCAATCATCTTTTTTCTCTTATTGCCAATAATTGTTTAGTTCATTCGTTCTGATCAAAGTATGTTTTTGTAATTTAAACCTGGACAGGGGTTTCTCAGTTACTTAGTGGATACCCACCAAGTGTTATCTTGCCGAGCCAATCGTTATATAACAGAAAAATCAGAATGACAGTCTTCAGTCCTATGACATTATCAGAACATTCCAGTGGTGCCTTGATGGTCAAAAGATTTCTAGCAAGCCTACCTATTGTCATAATAAATTTGGTAATGCATCTATTAAAGCAAGATAACAAGATCACAAATCTCCATTTCTAATTTTTATATATACACACTTATACATACATATTTTTAGATTAACAATAAATAACCTGAGTATGAACTGAGCAGGCTGCCCTAAAATGAGCATGAATAATTTATAAAAGCTTACTCATATCCACCCATCACTAGACATAGGTTAAATCTGAATTTAGGGGCAGGAGGGAGCTTGTGAGCCAGCGACCTGGTTGGCTGCTCTCTGAAAGGGCTCTGATAGCTTGCTTGAAAATCCTACATAATGTTCTATAAAAGCAAAGTCTTCCTCAAGTGAACACCCAAAAACAAAGTGATTGATTGCCTACCCTCTTGAAGTTGGCATTTCAGCTGCTCGAGGACTTGTTCTGGCTGTGTGTGGCATCGGAGTGGGTCTTGGGCCTGTTGCGGCTGGACCGGAACGGTCTCACTGTTCACAGATGAAGAGGCAACTGTGCCAATCATGTAGCGCCGTAGACTGGTGGGTGATGATACCACCGGGCGGCTAACAGTGTTGCTGGTTAGACTGCCCTGCAGGCTAGTGGTGTCAGCGTGATGGGAGACGATGGAGCCACGCTGAGCATCGGGAGGGGGGAAGACTTAGGTTTTGCCTGGAGAAAGGCATTGGTAGGCACAAGGGACTGGTCAAGAAATGAGGGATGGGACGGGGGCACCGAGACTTGATGTCCAAACACGAACAGTACCAAGCAACGAAACCAGGCCGGTTAGCTATGATCAGAGACTGGGACGCTACAATGGAAACACGTTGATACACGTTCTGCTACATGCTACATACATTTGGGGCTTAGGGGGACTTCAAGGGACGTCTCGGACTTCACTCCCTCTCGCACGCAAGTACTGTTAAGGGGAATGAAGCACTCTGCACTGTTGGGGTGGCGGGTAGTTGGGAATCCCTCTTGCAGGGGAGCAGGGAGGGGGGTGGAGGGAGGGTGCAGTTTAAGTTTAAATTTGTTGTTGTTAAGCAATTTATAAGAGATCACTCACAGCTAATGCAATTTGCCACAAGGACGATGCCACACAGAGGTGGTACCCCACCAAAACTACTCCACTGATGACCGATAACTCACATACCCTGGGGACCATAGCGCCTGACCCTTCGCGCCCACAGCCAGAGGACGCGCACACACTGAGCTCCCCCCTAACTGTAATATCCTGGAACGTGAACGTTTTGTGCAACAAAATAAAGAGGGGATTAGTACTACAGTACCTCAAGAGGCACACCCCATCAGTCGCCCTCATCCAAGAATCACACCTAGTAGGCACGGCCACCAGGGCGCTGGACAGGTGGGGGTTTAAAATGGCGGTTCACTCCGACTTTACATCGGGTTCCAGAGGGGTGGGGATCCTGCTCAGGAAAAGCTGCCCTCTGGTAATAACTAAGACATGGACAGACGATCAGGGGCGCTTCGCAGCACTCTCCTGTCAATGGGAAGGGCGAACATATAATCTGGTCACTGTGTACATTCCTCCGGCGCTCCACAATCTCGCCCTCCCGGCCCTGGGTACTTTTCTGTTAGCACTCCCGCCCGGGGAGTTAATCATAGGGGGCGACTTTAACGCCGCATTAGATGCCACACTAGACAGACACCCGCATAGGGCACAGGGGACGACTGCATCGCCCCTCCAGGACTTCCTGGACGCTCTAGGGCTGATCGACATGTGGCGCACACGCCATCCCAGAGAGCGCTAGTACACCTACCACTCAGGGGCACATAATAGCCTATCGCGAATTGACTATCTGCTTACTTCCCCCACGAATATGGAAAGTGTATTAGAGATCAAACACCTCCCCAGAGGCATATCGGATCATGCCCCTGTGTTCATGAAATACACATCACACCTCACGGGGAGAAGATGCACATATCCCATACATCCTGGGTACTTTAAAGAGCCAAAAATATGGAAACGCCTACATAAAACCTCCGAGCACTATTTGAGAAAATATGCAGTCCGTGGCCTCTCCCATTACCTTATGGGAAGCTTATAAAACAGTCCTCCGCGGACAAGCTATTTCCCTTATCACAGCCCACAAACGGGACAAAACACAGCAGGTTTGGGAACTGGAACAGGCGGTTAGTCGGGCAGAGAGCACGCATGCCGCGGACCCTACTGATCACACGGCCCACTCCCTCAGCCTGGCAAAACAAGCCTATAGGGATCACGTATGGGAGGAAGCTAAGGGGAGAATCACAAAAACACAACACACCGTCTATGAAGTCGGGGACAAGGCGGGCAAACTCCTAGCCTGGTTGGACAAAAAAGAACGAGCCAGTCGCTGGGTGGCACAGCTCCAGCTGCCCTCGGGAGAGACGTTAACGGATCCAAACGATATAGTTACGGCATTTGCACATCACTACGAGGCGGTGTACACCCCTGTGGCAACGACGTCCGAAGAAGAAAATTTGGCTTTTATTAATGATATACGCCTGCCAAGGCTCTTACCGCAAGACACTCAGGCGCTGGAGGCTGATTTCACAATAGATGAAGTCACTGCAGCCATCAAGGGGCTTCAGTCAGGGAAGGCACTGGGTCCCAACGGTATTCCTGTGGAACTTTATAAAAAAGAGGCAGACATGTTGGTACCCCACCTGTTGAGAATGTACGAGGCCAGTCGGGAGACAGGAACACTTCCTAGAGACCAGCGGGTAGCAACGCTCATCGCGATTCCAAAACCGGACAAACCCCTGCAGGAGTGCACCTCCTACCATCCGATTTCGCTCCTTAACGCAGAAGCGAAAATTCTTGCGAAGGCACTGGCGGTCAGGCTACAGCCTCATCTCGCGACCCTAGTACACCCCGACCAATCGGGCTTTATGCCGGGTAGAAACACGGCAATGAACCTTCGAAGACTCCATGGTGTGTTGGCCAGAGTGCCCACCATCCAGGAGGACGCGGTCATTCTCTCACTGGATGCCAGTATGGCCTTCGACCGAGTAGAGTGGCCCTTTCTTTTCGCTGTGCTCCAACACTTTGGTTTCGGGCCCAAATTCTGTGCCTGGATTCGGCTACTCTACGCACAACCACTGGCGCAAGTAGTAGTCAACGGACGACTCTCAGAGGACTTTCCTCTGGGGCGTGGGACCAGGCAGGGATGTCCCCTGTCCCCTCTCCTGTTTGCTTTAGTACTCGAGCCCTTGGCGGCATGGATAAGGGGGGATCCTGTCATGCGCGGGTTGCGTGGGCAGAGGGCTGGGAAGACCGCATTTCCCTTTATCCGGATGACATCTTGCTATATATGGCAAGCCCTCGACGGTCCCTCTCCCGCCTGCTTGACATCTGCGAGTCATACGGCAGAGTCTCAGGTTACACCATTAACTGGGCGAAATCGGTGTTATACATACTGAAGGGCCCGCCCCCGCGCCTGCCCCAGGGTGTTGAAATACCGATCGCAACGGATGGGTTTAAATACCTAGGCATACACATTACGCCACACCCCACACAATTTTATGAGCGCAATCTCCTGCCCCCCCTGAAGAGACTCCGCAGTGATGTGAAATGGTGGCATTCCCTTCCGCTGACACTACTGGGGAGGGCGGCCCTGTTCAAAATGATGGCTCTCCCCAGGTTTTTATACGCCCTTCAAAATACACCTGCCCCGGTATCTAACTCCTACTTCAAGACTATTGAGGCGGAGGTGGGACACCTCCTGTGGGAGGGAAGCCCCACGAGTGGCGATGTGTAAACTTACAAGGAGTTGGTATGATGGAGGAATCGCCCTGCCCAACATTCAATTATACTATTGGTCCTCTCAGCTTATCGTGATCAATCAGTGGCTCCATGCACCGCAGGAGGAACCAGCCCTGCGTATGGACAGGCACACTCTAGGCACAGACGGCATTCTGAGTGCCCTCTACAATAAATCGCGCAGGAAGGCACTGATCGGCCCCACGGCACACACCGTACATGTATGGTTTGCGGCACAGCGCGCGCTCGGTTGGGAGGGAGTGTTAACACAACACACGCCACTCTGGGATACCCCTAAGTTGGGCAAGCTACGCACTAGTAAAGGTTTCTCCCGATGGGATCTCATAGGCATATCTAAGGTGGGAGACCTGTGGAAGGGGGGGGGGAGTAGTCCCCTTTACACAGCTACAAGCAACATACCAGATGGCAGGGACAGAGCACTACAGATACATCCAAATACAACACGCACTAACAAAGGCCATACCCCCCGGAACTGACCTGCCTGAGTCTTCGCCACTCGAGGATCGACTATTAACGGACTATCTCACCAAAAAGGCAATTTCTTTAACATATCGCAAACTGGTCAATAACCGCAAAGACCCCACACACAATCTTAGAGAGCGATGGCAGGCTGAGGTGGGTGCGTTGGATGAGCAGGACTGGCAGGAGGCACTGGCGTCCCCGCGGGAGGTGGCGATCCCATCTAGACTAAAGCTCGTGTAACTTAAAATATTGCACAGAACGTACTACACCAGAACTACACTCTACAAAATAGGGAGGATTGATACACCGCTCTGTCTTCGGGGATGTGGGTTGGCGGGCTCCTTTTATCACACATTGTGGGAGTGTCCCCGCATCACACCATACTGGAGGGCGGTCCTGGCTACAATCACTCGAGTGAGTGGCTCCAATGTTTCTCAGGAACCAAGGAAATGCCTACTCAATGTGTGGGACCCAACAGACCTCAACCATGCGGAGCTGGACTGGGTGACCCTGAGTATTACACTAGCCAAACGAAATATTGCTCAATACTGGGGGGCACAGACGGTCCCCTCTCACCAACAGTGGTGTCATGACTTAGACAGCGCCATGATTGCGGAGAAAGCACTATTCAGCCATAGAGGGTGCCCGCGAAAGTGGATGAGAGTGTGGGGGAAATGGAACACATTCCGAGGGAACATATGCGCCCCACCGCCAGAAGACTCTGATCCGGAACTGTGTGAATGACACACACAGAGGTGGCTCTACAGGGGATTTTGTTATGTATGGTACGGTCAATGGTAATGGGCACTGTGAAGGAACAAATATGCACGTGTGGAATGTACTTGGTGGCATCGATCTGGATAATGTTAGACCTGATAATTCACAAGACAATATGATTGTAATTGGCTGTGATTTCATGCACAATAATAAAAAAAATTTAAAAAAAAAAAGAGGGATGTGCGTAGTGCCGACGCCCTTAGACCATAGGGTGGTCCACTAGAAGTGAGCCAATGGACACTACAGTGGTGGTCCAACTGACCTGAGAAGAGCTTTGGGCAAGCAGCAGTAGATGGTGCAGAAGCCTGATGAGAGCAGTCATGCAGACTTGTAGCAAGTCTGCGGTTCTGCACCTTGTGTGGACAGATGCTGCTATTAAAGCGGATGTCTGTGCTACGAGAGGTGAGGGGGAGTACACATTGGTGATACAACACATAGACCAGGGAGAAGCTAGAGGAAGCTATGCACACGAAGTGCTTTACATAGGGGCCCATTCTTGCTGGTACAATGGAATGAAAAGCCTCTTGGCAAAACACGAACATAACCTACACACTATTGTGGGAGAGTGGTTTGAGGGATTGTTGCATCCATAGGGCAATATTCAGGACAGGCTGGAGTACTAACCTCGCATGAATAAGACAGCGCGCCAACCTGACATATTAAAGTGGAATATCATGTATGGGCCCATGTGGTGTCTGTGCAATGGCGTAGCAAAACTTGAGGGGGCCCCCCTTCAAAGTAGTGGAGGGTGCCCCCTCACTCCAGACCCAGTCAGGAACTCTTAGTCCTGGAGCCCGCCGCCCGTGCATAGTTCTGGAGGTGGCCCCCTGGAGATTCAGGTCGTCCACCCCCCCCATCGCGGGTGCTGTAGGGGCTATTGTTATGCCACTGGGTCTGTGGGGGAATGTTTTAATAGAACCTAGGATATTGTTACTGTACTGGTAGGGAAAAGGTGGTTAGCACCAATCTAAACTGATTCCACTGTAGTGGCTTTGGTTGTTAGTTCCCTCTTGCTAAAAATGCAATAAAACTCAAAGACCGCTGATGGCAAGACTGATACCCTGAAAAGACGGATTGATCAGTTTAAACATCGACTGGATAAACAGGCAAACCATATTGAAATGATGGAGCAGCAAATCTATGAGAATAATGACAATGAAAGAGATGGGAAGTTACTTAAAATGGAAAAGGTGCTGGATGTAATACAGGCCAAGAATAAAGATATGGAGGCCCAATCTCCACACATCATTGGTCTTCCTGCGACAACTAACACAGGCAGAATAGAGACATTTGTGGATGAGTTACTGCTGAAGCTTTTTGATTGAAAACATCTATCCGAGTTATTTGCGGTGGAAAGAGTGCACCATTCTCTTGCCCTTGCCTTTCCGGGAGCCTCCCAGAGAGTCATTCTTTCTCAACTCCTGAATTCCAGAGACAGAAACACAATACTACGACTAGTGAGAGGAAAAGAGAAACTGAGATATGAAGGCACAATGCTAGCAATCTTTCTGAATCTCACATTCGCGGCCCAGGAGCTTTATGAAGCCTATACTGGAGTGAAGAAAAAACTGCAACAACTACAATGAGACTAGGCCATTGTATACCTGGTCAGTCTGACAATTATCCATAAGGACAAGGCACATGTGTTTGCAGATTCGATGGGAGCTATGTAGTTCATAAAGTCCAACACGAGAGCGGACAGAGCTCCCTGAGCTGGGAAGGAAGCTAGAGCTTCAAGCTCAGGGCTGAATAATATAGAATAAAATCTGTTTGATCGATGAGCTCCTCTGGTAAAGGCTCTAGGTTAATTGAATAATTGTGAAATGCATGTACTAACGGTATGGATCCTAACAGTTGTTGACTGTAATTCTTGCATGGTTGTGGTTCAAAGCCCGGACATGGGTGCCACATAAAAAGAAAGGGGGGTTTGTCTTGTTCTCTCCTTATAATAAATGGTCAAGCCAGCCTCTGTGACTGGGTGAAAAGAGGCAGTGGCAGACCAGCACTGGTGTACCCCAGTATTATACCCAGATAAAGGTGTTGTTTTGATGAAAGAGGCTGTGATAGTTATCTATGCTGTTGAGGGCATGTACCTTCACTGGCTATCGGGCGGCTCAGTACGGGAGGGGAATATGCGCCATAGCTAATGTGTTGTAGTGCAGATATGTAAGGCATGGAGATGGGAGCTAGAAATGCAGATGCACCCCTGACCTGCGTAGCTTCCTGGAACACCTAATGACTTAATAATCAGAGAATGACTAGACGAGTCATGGCATACTTCAATATATATGACAAGGTGGTGAAACTGTTGCAAGAGACGGCTCCAGGGACAGAATGAAAATTTGCTACGGTGAGAAACATACCATTTTCCTTCCTCCCATAATACATATTCAAGGGGTCACTAAGATGATTAAGTGAAATCAACAATTTCAACACATACTCACAACTGCAGACACAGAAAGCCGCTACCTCGAAGTACAAGGTCTGCTTGGACTTAGTATACAATGATCAAAAACATTTGATGAAGTAACCACTGTATGTATGCAGATGGAACCGAGTGCTATAATCTCGGGGGTGATTTTAGATTTATCTTGAATCCCAGACTAGATAGATCCACTAACACAGCACGCCCTACAGTAGCGAGGTGGGAAATATATGCAGACCCATGTAAGACAGCCTCTCTACAATTGCTGCATATATTAAATAATAGCTTGAGAGGCTGCACCAGTGGAAGCGCCACGTTGGCTTGGCTCAAGGAACACTATGTTACATGATGAGGTCAGGGTAGCTATTAAATATGGGGATAACATTGCCTCACTGTCAAGTTTTACAAAGGTTTACGGGCCTTAGACATATTTAAAAAGGCACACCTGTCCTGATCTATTTCTAACACATCATACACCATCATCACAAGGTTCATCATAGAGACCGCTATCAAAAAACAATATGGATACAAAAATATTGGCCAAAATTGTAGCTATGCGTTTTACGCCATTTAAGATGGGTTTGGTTGTACTTGGTCAGTCTGAGTTTTTGACGAGATGCTTAACGATGCATAACCTCTGGACTTTCTGTGGTAGCATACCAGGGGCCATATTATGTATACGGCGCTCTTTCCCCATTTCTGCCATGGAGCACCTTTCAAAAGGTGCAGTGCAGGCAACCAGGGACAGTGCACTGTATTGAAATGTGCATACAGGGCCTATGCAAACTGGTGCTGCCCTCGTGGCAGCGCATTCAAGTGAAATACGGAGCGGCTGCTTTAAAGTCCCTCTGTGTTTCGCAGTGCAGGCGGCATGCCGCCTGCATTTTCAAGAGGGGATAGAGCTACCCTTGCAGCCAGGTGCCATGAGTGACTGCACCCGACTACAGAGGGATATCTGGGGGGTGCATAGGACCCCCATTCTGTCCTCCAGAGGGCTGCCTTTAGGAGGTGCACTGAAAGTGCACCACCTTTTTGTGGCATCTTTCCCTCTGCGCCTGCATCCATAATATGGCGCTGGCGCAGAGGCAAAGTGATTCCCTCATTTGTGTGTGGCCACACCCCTATGGAATGTGGGAACGCACTTTAGAGTTAGCGATGGCACTACTTGTGCACCAGCGCTACCAATATTACAGAAGGGGCCGTAAAAGCATCTGTGGCCAGTAAAGTGCTCCGGGGCACACAAAACGGGTGCAAAAGCCCATTGCACCCCCGGTGCACTTTCTGTAATACAGCATCAGATTGATCAAGAGCGAGACGTGGCAGAGGTAAGGGTGAAGGCTAAAAATCCATCTGATTCACTAGAGTGGCCATACCCTCTCTCAGATGGATGGCGCTAGGAGAAGGCGTACTTAACTAGATATCATAATTACATTCAATACGCAAGACTAGAGCTGCAGTGAACAGAAGCCAATCCCTGAGCTTGTGGGGACACAGGCGCTACATATGGATGTCCTGGTCCCCACCGCTATTCGCCCTGTAGCTTCTTGCTTGTTCCCCTTAGGGAACATCAACAACACTTGTGCCTGAGACTGCACAGATGGGACTATCTTGTGTCCCTGTATGAATGTGACTTCCAGCTGTACTTAGAAAAGCTGAACTAAAACCTGGGCCTGATGCTCAGAGAAATTACTAGGCTTGGTGCCATGTCTGAGCTAAGGATTAGATGTAAGAAATAGCAATTGATTACTTTCACAACTGCGGTGAAACCCTACCTGGAAATCAAGGGATCAAAATACATAGCGACATGGAAATTGTGATTAGGGATAACTAGGGGTCAATGGACACTAAACTGCAGGACATGGTTGAACATCCCATTGCCGATGACTGGCAGGATTGCACTGATCAAAAGGGTGGTCCATTTTTGTTAATATTTCAATCCCACTGAATAAAACTGTAGTTTACTGGTAGGCTAGTATGCACAGAAAGTACACCCCAGATTAGCCGGGACAGGTTGACACTACCATATGACTGGGGCAGTCTGGTGAGCTCAAGCACTCTTTCTAGCCTACCGAGGCACATTTTGCTAGCTTCTGGTACAGTGAGGGATCCCTTTGCCACATGTGGCTGTAGAAAGTGATATGATCGTTCTCTTGCTGTTGTACACCTCAGTACCCAAACTGATATAAGCCATCCAGCTTGCACACTGTGGGCCTGGCATTGTACTGACACTGCGATAGGTTCAATGGTGCTCTATGCGCAAAAGTTACCATTGAGAAATAACCCCCTCTGCCAGTGACCTCAGTGCGTAAGGCCCAGAAGCAACTGAAGCAGTTGGGATCACTCAAGATAGCCATTCTGTTCCCGATTGTATTGCCTACTTCTTGCTTCACTTAAGGGAAAATCATTTATGAGTATCTGTCACTAATAAGTCCGCAATCTACTGAACTGTTACTGCTTTTTTTTTTCTTTCTTGTGAAAATATTTTTAAAAGTACGTTTAGAAGTTTTTTAGCCCGTAGCATCTGGGGGCTTCCTTAAAATGGAAGAAATAGACTTAGCTTTCTTCTTCCCTACATATCATTAAACATGTTTAAGCACAAACAACTGAGAACCAAATCTTGTTGCTCATAGGAATGTTTTAAATGTTTTAGAATTTTATCCAGTTAGTGTTCGGTATAAACAAGGTTGGTTTTTCACATGTCAGGTTTGGAACTATATTAGCTATTTTTGAACCACAGAACCTGGAAGAGAGTTTGTACAGGCATAAGATGAATTTTAGCATGATCATTTATATATTCTTTGGCCCTTTTGTTTGTAACTGGTGTTCTTTTGCTTCTTTTCTGGGCAACCCGCCCCGAACTAGCCCTTTACATCTCGTATTTAGGCCCTATTTTGAACTTGTTTCTGACAACTTGGATTAGGCGCTACATCACTATGTTGGTGTTCTTGTAACATATTATTGAAGTTTGTCTTGCAATGAACGTTGAAGAGCAGTGTGGTGTTCCATATCTGCTTTAGGGTTTCTTAGTTTTACCAACCCTAGACCCAACAACATGAAGTACTTGGTGGAATATTATTGCACAAAAGACCAAGGCAGAGCTGCCGAATTGCGAATGCACATCTACACACTTCGTCCGTCGGAAAGTAATTTGCAGTTTCTTAGTATACTGTGGTGCTCTCCAAGCATTAAGCCTCCCTCCGCCTTTAGGAGACCAAACCAACTCTCTAGGGAGAAAGAAAATCCCCTTTGAGGTTCACAAATATATTGCACAAATGCCGAGGCACATCCAAAATCAGTCCAAATCTGTAAAATAGGCATTAACCATCATGGTAAGAAAGAGGAAGTCCATAAATCGATCTTTGTTTCCTTCTGTATATCCTTTATTTCATGTCAAAATCCCATTACATAAGAAACAAGCAGCCGACATGTGTTTCGTCCGAAAGGACTTTTTCAAGGCTAACAGAAATAGTAGAGCGAGTCGTAACTCCAAAGTTAGTGTTTTCGAAAAGGAGCCTAACCGCATTGGCGGTTTAAAACCTGTAGCGATGGGAACCGGTACGTATCCGCTCCCGCTACCTCAGTTCCACAAGACAAGCCTTGATAAGCCTGCAAACTTTAACGGTGGCGACTCGGCTCGCGTTCTGATCGGATCAAATCTGGGGAACCGGGTTCGAGTCTCGGCAACGACGCTCAACATCCTGTGATTCTGGGCAAATCACTTAAGGTCCCCGTGCCTAACAAAAATGAATCTAACTAAACTGGTGCTCATGTAAAGCGCTCTGATACCTGATACCTTCGGGTCAAGTTAAACCTTCGAAAAAATAAAAAAATAACTACAAGAACAAAGACAACTCTTATTAATGATTAACAGGGTGATGCATAAGCCTCTACTGACCGTTTTTCAAATATCATACCGTTTTTCATATATTATGTCCCCTACTTTTCATTCTATAATCTGAATTCTTTCCAATGGAAGACTGCTGAGCCGAAATGCCCTGTCTGATTGGACATACAATCTTTTTGCTCTAAGCTATCTTTTACGAAAAATGTCAAACTTAATTCATTGTATTATATGGAATCTGTAATGACACTGACTTTTTTGTGCATACTTCATAACGTCATCAATGGACAAATATATGGTTTCAGGTTAAGAAGATTATTTTCTCCAGTAACAAAACTATCTGGTACATGGAAAAGACAGGCAGGTACATTCATCCTTCATCGTCTTTTCAAATGCCTTTGTTTACTATACCTCTGGAATTCTACAATGGGGCAAGCCCTTTAAAAAACAGTTTGTTTCATCATCGTTTTTGCCACCAATTGGCTAGTTAAAGATCTCTGGTATACTATAACACGTCAGCTCACGCAGACATCGAAACAATTAATATAATAAGCCCCTTACAGTCACAAGCTGAGGATGTTTTTCATAATTATTTAGAAGGCATAGTAGTATGCCTCGCATAACTTTGGTTGAATAATATACATCCATCTGAATGACAGCACTTTCAGCCAACAAACGAGCTGCCATTCTGGCCATGGACATATCACAGGAGATTCATCCCCAGTGACAATTTTCATAACCAATACAAAAATGTATTTGAGTAAATTGATTTATCAATTTATGTGTGGCAGTGTGCCGTTCTCTATCCAGAATCATCTTTTCATACATATAAAACAATAACCCTAGTGTTTGACACAATTCAGAGGTTTCATTAACCACAGAAAACCCCTTACAGAAAATCCCATTGTCAAAATACTCCTTTTCAGATTTACTCACAATGAAAACCATGATGCTGAGAACTGCCATGCTGACTTTTATTTTGGCTTAATGGAAGACAAAGCAAACATATTCTGTGAGTTATCCTCATTGAACTGAAATTGTGAGACCTTTCACTTCATGCCAAAATGCCAAAGTCAAGCCCTAATGATAAAATCCAAAATACATTGATAAAACCTGCAAAGAGCTAAATGCGACAAAGAAATACTGTATTGCTGAGGAATACCTTCGAAAAATACCCTCTTGTAAGAGAAAAATATTTATATGAAAAACAAGTAGCTAAAAGAGAATGGGACCCTATCCCAACAGGCAAGAAAAGGTTCTGATGAGTGGCTTCCTGTTGACGTCATCATGATGGCCATACAAGACTCCTCATAAAAATGATATGCTATATATTTATTAAATCGTGTTCCTAGATTGTGGATGTGATGCAAACATGACAATCAATATATGTCCCGACGCTGGAGAAAGGATCTTATGTTATAAACATAAAAATCTTACTTCTACATGTGAATCTTACTTCTAGTGAAAACAGAAAAATATGAAATTTCAAAAATATGAACAAAAGATATAACTAAAAATTGGACTGAGCACTCTTTTAATGCAATCTTTAGGACAAAAGATAAAGTTTTACTTACAGAGTTTTTCAAACAGTCATCGTCCACATCAAAATTTGACGTATCGGTTGGACTGCTGACCTCCGGGATGTAAGGTGCTTCACAGTTTCTAATATTGTCCCAGTCAATGCCAGCAAAGAAAGGGTGTTTTTTAAAATCTTCTATCCCGTTCTGCCCAAGTCGGTGCTCTCTGCTACAGATGAGCCTTCTGACAAGGTCCTTGGCATTTTCAGACACATCTGCCACATGTGCGGGAAACTGGAACCTTTCCTGAAGAGCCAAGAAAAAAGTCACATTAGTGTAAAGTAATTACTTTATCTTACATCAACTAAACGTTCCTTCCTGTTACAAACTGATGTATTATTTAAGAAGTGAATTCTGTGGAATTGCTAGCAATTCTAGGGCGAAATTTGCATTACGTCAGAGTATTTTTTTTTTTTTTAAATATTTCTTTATTGAGTTATTGCTCCAAATCAGCAGCTCGCATGTAAAATAATTACAGAGTTTGTCCACCTCAGCCGAGGTGATGTAATACATTGCAGACATTAAATCTATGTTGACAACCTTGGAGATTCCTCGATCCTAGTTTTCTTCGCTTTGTATTCTTTACATATGTAAACATAACTTGAACTGTGTTAAACTCCCCCCCTCCTCCCCCCCATCCCGGTGCCCTCCCACCCTCTGCCGGGTCTAGGTAACTGATGATATATACAGCATAGTGATCATGTGGGGACACCTTGTGTTTCCCCTCGTCGTCCTGTGGCCACCCCTCCGTGGAAGACGCCTCGCCCGAACCTTCTGGTGTGAGTTGTGTGTTTTGTCCTTCTATCTCTTGCATCATCACTCCCCATGCCAGTAGCACCTCGGGTAATTTATCATCTCTCCTGGTGCTCCGTATGTGCCCCTCCTCTGCTGCTGCCCACTCCCTGAGATCTGTCCTCCACTTCGCTAATAGCGGCCCCTGCTGGGTTAGCCAGTGTATCGCTATACGCCGTTGGGCTATAACCAGGCCCAAGACCAGGAACCGTCTACTTGTCTTCCGTTTAGGATCCCGAGGTATCAAGCCCAAGAGGCAAGCCCTTGGGTCCAGGTCTATTGTCCACCCTGTTATCTTATTCAGAACCGCAAGGACTGCCACCCAGTATATCTGGATCGTTGGGCAGATCCATACCATGTGTAGAAAGTCTGCCTGATCAGAGCGACATCGAGGGCAGCGGGAATCCCTGGAATTATCAATGGCCTGCAGCCTTCGAGGTGAGAGGTATGTCATATGTATTATGTTATACTGAATTTGTTTGAAGCGGTTGCTTACCGACACCTTCCGCACATTCTCGTGTATTTTTCCCCATTCCGGTGCTGTGATCTCCTGCGGACACACCTGCTGCCATTTGTCTTCTATTTTGAGGGGCTAGTCTGCCTATCATCTCTAAGCGCCCTGTAGAGGTGAGTAACAAGTCTTCTCCCCCAGCCATGGTGATCATAGTGACCAGGGTTTGGGACCACCCCGGAGCCTCAGGGAACGTGGGCCATAATTGTCGCGCCGTTGCCGCTATTTTAGCGTATTGCAGAAACTGCCCTGCTCCCAGTCCAAAGGTGGTCACCGCCTCCCGGTAGGTGATAAATTTATTGTCCGGGTAAAGGTCAGACAACATTAGGCAGCCCCCAGCCTTCCAGGCCTCCGTGGACATTACCTGGTCTATTTGCGCAAAGGGCGGCATCAGCCAAAAGTCCGCCTCCGGGGCAAACGGCCTTTCCCGGATCACTCTGCGTATCACCCGGTTCCATATTGCTGCCCCAAGCCGCACCAATGAAGGACCCTGTTCCCTATGTCCTTTAGCCCGCCACAGAAGCGCTCCTAGCTGTCGGTCCCCGTATGTACCTGCCAGCAGGGACCTCTCCCACGAGGGATCCGTATCCAACCAGGCTATGGTATGTTGCAATTGGGATGCAAAATAATATAGTTCGAGATCGGGGATCTCTAAACCCCTTTGCCCCATCCACGTTTCATGACCTCTAGACTTACCCTACATCTCTTCCCATTCCACAACAACAGGACCAGCAGGGCCTCTATCTCCTTAAATACCCGGTGTGGAAGTTCGAAGAAGGAGCCCTGCATGGTATAGAGGCAGCGAGGTAAGACCACCATCTTAATTAAGGCAATCTTCCCCATTAGGGAGAGTTTGAGCGTGTTCCAAAAGGCAATGCTGCCCTGCAGACCTCTAATTATCCTTCCCATATTGTGCTGGTAAAAAACCGCCTCATTCCTACCAATCCATATCCCCAGATAGCGGATAACGTCCCCTGCCCACGGAAGCTCCAGTACTGGGTGTTGTGACCCCTCCCAGTTGCACTCCGGGCCAATCGCATACAGTTGCGATTTGGACTTGTTGATGGAAAGACCGGAGGCAGCAGCGAACTGTGCCAGCGCAGTCATCAGTGTTGGCAATGACCCGGTCGGCTGTCTCAGGTATATTAGTGCATCATCGGCATATAATGAAACGACATGTTCCGAATCGCCAACCTGTATGCCCCGTCCCCTGAGGACCTCACGCAGGTGGCAAGCCAAGGGCTCCATTGCCAGGGCGAACAGCAAGGGGGAGAGCGGACAACCCTGCCGCGTCCCCCTCCCTATAGAGATCGCCTCCGACACGTATCGCCCCGTGCGAACTCTTGCCGTTGGATAAGTATAGAGTAGTTTAATCCACTTTACAAACCCCTCCCCCAGACCCATTTTTAAAAGTACCCGCCATAGATAGTCCCAACCGACCGAGTCGAATGCTTGTTCGACATCTAGGAACACCAAGGCGCTCTGTTGGGCCCGTCCCTCTAATGAGTGCATAATATGCGCGAGGCGGCGGATGTTACGCAGCGTATTCCGGCCCGGTATAAACCCGGATTGGTCCTCATGGACCAGCCGCTGGAGATGGGGAAGGAGCCGACACGCCAACACCTGACTGATAATTTTAAGGTCTACGTTTAACATTGAAATGGGCCGATATGAGCCGGGGAGGAGGGGATCCTTCCCTGGTTTGGGGATCATCACAATCAGCGCCTCCCGCATGGAATCTGGAGCCTACCGCGTTCCTCGGCCTCGCCCAGAATATCTAATAGCCTGGGGACCAGGACTCCGCCTCTCTCTTTATAGAGTTCGGCAGTTATACCGTCCAACCCAGGAGACTTCGCAGTCTTCAGGAGGGCGATCGCCGCCCGAATTTCATCCCCACTAAAGGGGCCTCCGAGGGCCTCCTGCTCGTCTATGTCTATGCGAGGTAGGTCCACCCCTGCAAGATAGGTCTCCATACCCACGAGGGTCTTTGGGGATTGGGGCTTGGCGTATATTTTTCGTAGATGGGTCAGGAATACGTTATTGATCGCATGTTGAGTATATACCACCTGTCCTGAGTCATTTTTGAGGGCCATAATCGGATGGGGCTGAGTCTCTGTCCTGATCAGGCGCGCCAACAGCCGCCCCGCCTTATCTCCTTCTGTATACCAGCGACGTCTACTTTCCGTTCTAGTAAATCTGCCGAGCGAGTCCCATATGTCCCCTATCTGTCGCCGCACGGTGGCCCATTCAGTCGACCTCCCACCGTTGGTGGGCATTTCTTTCTCCAATGCCGCTAAGCGCTCCTCCTGCCGACGCAGATCGCGCTCCAGTGCTCTTTTAACCCCCCTCTGTGGACATGCAGATCCCCCGTATTACCACCTTCATTGCGTCCCATTCGGTCGCCCTGGTGCCTGCTGAACCCCAGTTGAGTTCCAAGTAATCATCCAACCCTTTTGCTATAGCGCCTTTATAGATCGGATCACCGAAAGCTTCAATATTGAGCCTCCAAAGCGGTACTTTAGATCTCGGTCGGTCCAGCGAGTAGGTAATTAATAACGGGGAGTGGTCAGACAGATAGCGGGCCAGATAGAGCGTCTCCGTTATCCGATGCACCGTAGCCTTTTGAATGAAAAAGTAATCAAGCCTACTATGTGTATTGGCAGCAGGTGTGTGGCACGAGTATACTCGCCATATATCCAACAGGCCATGATTGTGAATCATTTGGCCCATCGCTTCCCTGACTCTAGGTTTGGCATCTAGTTTTGGGGGTTGTCTGTCGAGCTCCCCATCAAGGGCGCAGTTAAAATCACCCGCTACAATCAGTTCTGTGTCCGGGTCGAGATCGAGTTGCCCCATCACTCGGCTCAAAAAACCCCCGTCGTCAGTATTCGGGGCATACACGTTTACCAAGCATATGCTGCGTCCATCCAGTGTCCCCTCCACCATTACAAATCTCCCTTCAGGATCTCGTATAGTGTGTAAAGCCTTAAAGGGGACCCCCGGTGCCACCCAGATCAACGCTCCCCTAGCAAACCCTGAGTAGGATGTTGCAAAAAACTGACCCCTCCATCGGCGTTGAACATATTTAAGACAATCTCCCCACAACTGCGTCTCCTGGAGCAGGGCTATACTTACTCCATACCGTCTGAGGTAGGATGCTACCCGGATTCGTTTGATCACATTGTTGAGCCCACGAACATTCCATGTGATCAATTTGTATGTCTGTGAATCACCTGGCATAAGTGGATTGTTGTTGGCATCTCTGCCCTCTGACTATTATGTGAGACCCCCCAGGAGAAATATAGCGTGGCCCCTCTAAGGGTAGACTACTTCGATCCCTTGTATTGCGACCTAGAACAGACCCGGCAGCACCCCAACCAACCCCAT
Source organism: Calotriton arnoldi (assembly GCA_963921515.1). Taxonomy (NCBI): domain Eukaryota; kingdom Metazoa; phylum Chordata; class Amphibia; order Caudata; family Salamandridae; genus Calotriton; species Calotriton arnoldi. Next base: position 2,751,131 of record CAWUFW010000707.1, read on the forward strand.
AACACGAAACCCCAACTCCTTCCACCCACAGGCGGTAGCCCTTCATTCCCGCAACCCGGTCCGGGTCCGAGGACTCTGAACCCCGCCCCAAAGCTACACCCACCCTTTAGAGCACCCCCCTCAACGTAAAATAACAATTACAAGTGGGTGTGCTCTCCCCACTTGGCTATCCCCCCCTTCCTAAACTCTGTAAATCAGCCGACTGACTGGTACCGTGCAGCCCCGCCCGACCAAAGGTCTAGCCAGGCCACCTCGGCACTCTACCGCCGGCAAGTCTAAACAACAGTTAGGCAAAATAGTGTACCCTCCTCTGATTTGTATCAATTATATCAAAAACCCTCTCCCCCCCCCAATGTCACTGGGTGCCGTGTCCTCGCACACGAGGCTCTTAAGAAAGTCAGGCGCCCGACGGGCCAAAACAGGTACTCACAGTGTCTGTGTCCCAGACCCTCCCGGTCTTAGTGTGAGGTCCATCACTCACTCATTACCGGAGCCCTCTACAACCGGGCCGGCGGCGCTGCCCGCCTCCGATTGTGTTTCCTGCACCAAACAGAGCGGAGAATACTGGTTCTGCGTTGGGATCGCCTCCCGATCTGCCAGGAGAGTGCCAATCCGGTCCCACCACGATACGTCCTCCATCCGCCAAATCTCGGTCTCGTTGGTGCTGTCTCCCTTCTCGTCGTTGCTGGGTCCGCTGTCGATTACTCCGGCGTCTCTGCTCTCGCCAGCCCTGGTTTTGGTCTTGGCCGGCCAAGCCCAACGCGTCCATCCATTCAGCTGCCTCTTCTGAGTTGCCAAAGAAGTAGACCTTGTCGGCATGTTGTACTCGGAGCCGGGCCGGAAACAGCAGGCTGTACTTGATGTCGTGGCTCCGCATCCGCCGTTTAACGCTCAAGAAGTCATTCCGTAGTTCCTGCACCTTTTTGGTATAGTCTGGATAGATATGGATGTCTTGGTTCTCAAATTGAGGTGGGCCATTGGTGCGGATATGTTGCAGGATCATGTCCCGGTCCCTAAAATTGAACAGTCGGGCAATCAAGGCTCTGGGCGGGGCTCCCGGTCTCGGCGGCGGCCCAAGAGATCTATGCGCCCTTTCCACTGCAAACAGGTTGGAGAGCCTAAGGCTCGGGAACGATGTGCCAATCCAATCTTCCAGAAATAGGTCCGCCGCCGGCCCCTCCGCCTTTTCTGGAAACCCTAAAAGCGAAGATTATTCCTTCTGGACCGCCCTTCTGCATCTTCCGCCCTTTCTTCCAGCCGGGCCGTATGGCCCTGGAGCGCCGCCACCGTCTCCCGTAGTTGTCTGACCTCCGTCTGTACAGTATGCAGGTCCCCTTCCGTGGTGGTCACCCTATCCGCCACCTTCCGGAGATCCAGGCGCAGATGGTTGATGTCCATGGCCATACCGTCCATTTTTGTTTCTAGCGCCACCCTGGAATCACGAATCGCTGCCAAGATGTCGGCCTTGTCGCGAGCTGCCGCGTTGGGGTTGGCCCCCCGCTCCGTATCAGTTCCAAGGCGGTCCACCGCCGTCGGCCCCGGGACCGTGTATTGCATAATTTTATTGGCTTGGGCACCTCTTAGGGGTCGGTCCTTCCCCATAGTCGGTCTGGCCGCCCTAGTGTGCCGACTGGTGGCCCCCTCCGTCCGGGTCCAATGAGTATCTCAGGCCGTTCACTATGGCCTTTGCGTCGACTATACCAGGTAGGCCTCCCCAGCCGTTAGTCGGGGTCGTTCTCTGGCGCCACTTGCCCCCAGTTCGTCACATCACTCCCCAGGCCCACTTCCTTGCCGTGGCTCGCTGGCCGCAGGGGGGGTGCTCTTTATCGGCGCTATGGAACTGCAGCCCCCGACACCGCCCCTAAGCTGTCTTCGTGGCCCGGTGCAGTCCTGCCGTCCGATCACACTGAGGCTGAGTCTCCCGGCCTCCGGCTTCGTTATCATATGGAGAGTCTCTCAGCTATTGGGCAATTGTTGCTGGCTCTGTGTCGGCTGGACTGCCCCCGCGTCTGACTCAGGATTCACCGGGGCCCCCACCGCGACCTCAGTTTGGGGCCCACCGCTGTTCCGGGGTTCGTAGTGGCCTTCTGGGTCTGTGCACCCCCGCCTCTCAGCAGCAAGTTCAGGCCTCCGGCAACTCACCGGGCCGCTTCGGTCTCCAGGCGGTTCCCTCTCCGCGACCCGGCCTCCCCGGTCGGGACCCCTGTAGGCCGCACCGCCGCGGGCTCGCGTAGATTCCGCTCCCGGTCGTCGGAGCCCAGCCAGCCGGCCGCCTACAGCGGTGCGTTCCTTCTGCTGTTTTTCCCCCCTCCTGGGGCCGTGGAAGTTATCGAGAGCTTGCGGTCGGACTCACCGCAGCCCAGGGGCCTCACCACTGTCCGACCGCGCTCCCCTCCGAGATCTGCTCGATGGCCGCCATTGTGACGACCGGGGTTCTTCCAGATCGGTCGCCGTCGTCTTCAGCGCTGTGCAATCGCGGGCCCGTTTCCCCGCAGTTCGCTGGGCTCCTTGGGGTCAGGGGAGTGTTCCGTTATCGTTTTGCGCTATGCGAGTCACTTTAGTGCCAGGATTATTAAGGATTTACGGTGTTGGGGCAGGAGCGGCGCAGAAACACGTCTAGCCGGCCATGCTGTCAAGCCACGCCCCCACATTACGTCAGAGTAATTAACGTAATTTGGGTAATTTTGCATTATTTTTGCTATGTGACGTTCCTGAAATGATGCCATTACGCCACATCATGCAGACATGTGCCATCTGCAGTAAAAATTTACTGCAAATACATGAGAACAACACGAACGACAGAGCTTAAGTAGCTTTTATTCACAATGCTTTTGTTTTTCTGCTTTATTTTTTAGCACTAAAATGGATGCTTGCGTCTAAAATAGAAGTGCACATTTTTTTCACAAATACAGTGCCAAATTCCAGTTTTGCATTTCCCGTAATTTCGCTAATTTTCCCCAAAATCTTGCATAACAACACAAAAACTATTTATGCAAATTTCACACACCACTATTCCATAACACTGAGTTTTGTTACCAGATCAATATGGCACTCTTCGTGGCATTACAAATTAGTGAGGTAAAGGCTCACTGGCTGACTCTGCTTTGATCAACTGTTCACAAATTTAAATTCAGACAAGGCTAACTCAACATTCCATTGTTTCAAGCTCGGTAAATTGAGTAACATTACAATAAATAGTAGTGACACTTTTTGTTTACAGCACTTAAATATGGCAGAAGTGCAGTGCAAAGCGCTATATAATGAAAAGCTATTGGCATATACAAAAATTGCACGTTAAATCATGAAGCCTAGCCGAGAACATATTGATTGTTTCAGAAAGACCTGTGATCGCTCCAAGACTAGAAGAACCTTGCATTAAAACTTTAATCAATAGCAGTATCTGACTCTACCTCCAGCATTTTTAAGACCCATCATGTAGAAAATCTATCAAAATAAATGGAAGGAATTGAGAGTTCATTGCAGACTCGCTGCTTGATGAGAACCAACTAGAAGAGCGTGATGAGTTGACCCGGCAGCCTACTCAAGCTTCATTTCCAGACTCTTTTGCCATGAAAAAGTATTGCATTAATCGCAGGACAAGAAAACTGCATCTGATACAGCCAACAGTTTGTCCATGACTGAATGCAGCTATGTAAAAGCCTATAGGTGAACTGTCTTGACCATCTACTGGAGGCCAAGAAGGCCCCCTTTGAGCCTGGACTACCTCTTTAAGTGCATCATTCTTGTGGAACTTTTTTCTAACATTCATACATTGAAATGGGCCACTATAATCAACCTTCATCACAAGGCCCTATTACGAATTTCTGATTTGTTTTAGAAGTTCTTTTTTTGTTAATAAATTATTTTATTTTGTTCAATTTCTTTTAATGTGAATGGAACATTTTTAATCACCTTTCGACCTAAAACACAGTGCCTTTGAGAAACCTCAATATCAGGGCATAACTCTGTTTTACATGCAGGCTTTCGTGTGTAGATTAATGATTTTTTCCTGTCTACATTCCATCCTTAGACTAGCAAGCCTTTTGAGATCTGACCAGTGGCGTTCTCTCTTCGGATTCACCACATGATTTTTGTGCCACTAAGGTTTTCAAATAACTCCTCCCATTAGATGGAAATAATCTACACAGACTAATTAATTAATCTTTATTATCAGGTGTAATTACAAAGCGGCTTAAAGAAGAAGTAATACATATGTTTTACTAATAAATTCTTTCTATGGAGCTTCATGGCTAGTCACTTGCAGGTTTACCTTACAGTTCCACTACCCATCTAAGCTACTAGAAACATAATTGGTAGATAGCTGCGAGAATATTTTGAAAATGATAGGCTTCATCGTCGCCAGAATACATTCTGCACAGACATGGGAACCAAGTTGGTAATGGTGAGTTCTGGATGATCCGAAAATGCCTGAAGACAACAGCAGTGGTTCAATTCTTCTGCAGGTAGGCCTATATGCTCCCATTTGACATCGCCAACCATCACCTGCATCTCTGATGACTCCTTCTCCTCTGTATTCAAGATGTTGCATGCAGACCAATGCCGACTTTTAGCCATCTCTCCAATTGTATCAGCCACCAAGACTTTCTCATGCGGGGTTTGGCCCTCTATCAATTTTATTCCAATCTGCATGTTTGTCCATTGACCAGCCTAGTGCACTTATTCATTCTACAACTATCCAGGGGACACAAAGAACATCCTTTAGTAGACAGCAATCTGGGCCATTGCCAATAACCTCCAGCTCAGCTTTCAGGTCATAGATATCTGTATGTGCCATAACCAAGTGAAGTTACATGGAAGCAAGAGGAAAAATCTTGCACCTTTTAATAAAACTTTCCTGTAGACAAATACTTCTTGGCAATCTTCTTTGGTACATGTCTAACTCCTGCAACTTTTATAAATTTGGCAGTCAAAGTAGATTGTGATCTGTTTGACACGCCAGAATAAAGCGGTGGTTCAGTCATTCTTTTTCCAGATTTGTCTTTTGAGAAGCTCTCTTAATTTTTGCTTTTGAACAGTCTCTTAACAGATTTGTGCCCTTACGCACTGATGATTATAAGTCTATGTACTGTCCCCTAAGCCTTGATACAGATTCTGCAATTTATCCATAGCTCTTCATCCCAAGCCTTAAAACAAGTTAACACATTTCTCTAGCCTTGGCCTCTTTTCAGTGCTGGCCACTACAAGAGGACGTGGAGATTTGGAATTCTAGTTAGTACATAAAACGCTTTTTTGAGCACAACCACCTTTTTGTACTAACAGATTAATATTTCATCCATCTCATCACCCAGTGAGGTCTTTCAAACCTGTTTCTAGTTATTCATTTCTTCAGGAAAAAATGTCTGGATGGAAGAGTTGCCTTGACTGAAAATGATCAATAGGGAAGGAAATACTTGTGCAGAAATGAAGCACATCAACCAGATCAATATCAGGAAGGTGCTGAATACCTAACTGCTTCTGTTCCCGCATTGGCCTGGCACCAGTTTAAGAGAACCTTAAACATCAGGGGACACGATGCACTGTTCACGTCAAGTAGAATACATTTGACAACTGCTAGGCTTTTGGATTGCTCTTTCTTATATAATCTTTGTAGGGTAGATTTTTGTTGTAGTTTAGCTACTAAAATGAGACTAAAGGGTACTTTCGGACATTTGGGTCACCTCTCTTCCTTGAGTAACTGAATTTGATTATTGTCGAAGCTCAAGTTACGTCTATCCAGGCAGCAACTTTATCACAGAGAGGTACTGACAAAAGGACAGAGATATAACGCATGGTAGAGGATGACATATAACAGAACCATGCTCAGTGTTGCATATCAGTCAAGCAGCCTTCACAGCACAACAAAAATCTGCTGATATGCAACACTGAGCATGGTCCTGTTATATGTCATCCTCTACCATGCGTTATATTTCTGCTGTTTGCTTCTCAATGCAAAACAATGCTGGCTCTGACCACATGGATTAAAAAAACTAAGAACTTTACATATTACTTCAGTATTCAGCATACAACTCTCTCTGTCCTGGTCACTCTTGCAAGGCTAACTGCTTCAAATACATACACAAAAAAACAGCTGGAATGTGTACTATTAAGGGTGTGTCATCATTATGCAATCTCACCTTAGTAGCTGAGCAAACATAAGAAAAACAATTTCAAATGAACCACTGAAATACAAATAAGGACATGGTATCAAACAGATATCTTGCATCATTTAAGGCAAAAATGGAAGACATTTGTGATTTAATATCAGACACTTGTTGAGATCCTCAGGAAAGAATTAAAACAAAGATCTGATTGGTTGCATCAATTTCGGTCTGCCTAAGTGTCCTCTGGAAAGAGGACAAAACCGTAGCACATTATTTAAGAGTTTTGTAGGTCACCAATTCTTTCCTTGCAGCTCTTTCAGAAACCAGGATTGTGCAGCTGAGAGGGACAATGATAAAGTAAATAGGTAGTGAAGTGGTCCACTGGATTTGAGGCATAAGTTCCTGTCTTTACCTACGCCTGTCACAGCAGTTCTCCAGTGGAACAATTCTGCCCTATGAAGTTCCCTGAAGGACCAGAGGTCAGGTCCTGGCATCTCCATCCCAGAATATGGGTCTGGGAAACCCAGTGATCAGTTTCTGTCATGTGAAGTCTGTAGGTGTCTTAACGGAGTGAAGATGTTTGCGGTTTTTGTGCACGTAACCAGGACCTTACCTGCAGAAGTCTGCATGCCTGGTGCAATGTGTTTTGTATTTAATCCATGTGAAGGTAGAACGGGGTCAGTGTCTGCGTCCAAAACGTTGGAATCAACTCTTGAATATCTTCTCTCTGAAGAGGAGGAAATGCCTTCATAGTTGTGTGTAACAGCGCCACTATGGTGTTCGCTGACCAGCGCCACAGACCTTGCTTTTACTAGCCAGTCATTCAAATGTGGAAATAATTGGACATCTTATACTTCATATTCAAACTGCCACAAATGCCAGCACATGCCAATGTAAACACGTGGCGCAGTCACCTGGCAAAATAGCAGATCATAAACTGATAATGCTGGGACCCCTAATGCGAGTCTCATTTAACACCCTTCGGTGTAGAGGGCTGGTTCATGAGGATAGGCTTACAGGAAGTCCGGTGACGTCAGCCAAACCCCTGCACTGATGCCCAGAAGGACTTGGCTCATGGACAACTGCTTGAACTTGTCCTGCCGGATGAATAAGTTTAGGAGTTGAAAGTGGAGAACGGGTCTCAGTTTGTTTGAAGTAAATAAGTTAAACAAATAGACATGTAGGCTATCCGGATTCCAGTTCAAACAGACAGGACCTCATTCACTGGCCGGTAATATGTTTTAAATGTGGAAAATGCACTTAGTCAGTTTAGCCACCAGTGTAAGTAATCAAAAATCTGCAGACTCCAAATAGAATGGCAGAAAGGCAGTGTGAGTCTCTAAGAGTTTTCAGTAGAAGCACCGACATTGCATTGAGAAACAACTATACCAGTGATGGAGCTAAAATATTAATGATTTTAAAAGTTCAAGTTGAAGAAATTGCACTAAGCTTCCTAATTTAAAATCAATGCAAGTAAAGCAATCTTGCTTAAGGAATGGCAAAGTGCAGATTTGTCCCCAGTGTAATGTATGTAAGCTACCGATTGCAGTGAGTCGAGCATCTATAGCCAGCACTCTGAGAAGTCCAAACCTGAGGAGGCGCAAATAATGCTTTGCGTGGAAAACATGTTCTCACTGGGTTACTGGACCTCAGAAAGTAACTGCCAGATCGAGCCATCCAAGCCATGCACCGTCCACTGCTCAAAGATTAAGGAGCTGTGCAAGTGGAAAATTGAGCATTTGTGTCGGAAAAACTTCTCAACTATTCTTCACTGGCAAAAAATGACGCTTTAAATGACATAATTATAAATAGGAGCCAAATGATAACCGGCTCACTAACTGCTATCTGTTTTCTTCCTATTTATTAGGTCTTTAGAGTGATACTGACAACTTCGGGGAATCCTTCTGAAGGTAACTGGATTCCTATAACGTCCCACTGCTGTGCTTGATTCTTGGAATTCCAGATTCCTGGTCCCTTCACCATACTATGGACAACACTTCCAGCAGGACGGCTTTTGTGCTTTATAACAGATTAAAACTGTCTGGTGCAACTTAAAGGTTTAAATAATGCCCTTCACAAGGTGTTGCAATGGAACCGAGGGGAATGCCACTAGCAGTTGGGGTTAGTGTCGTATAATTCACTATAATCTTAATAAAAAGACTATAAACTAATAATTACAAAATCCAGTACCGAATTCCAATGTTTATGTTTCTCTTCAAAGTAGTCTTTGCAAAGACTTTGAAAAAGTCAAGGAATTATCTCAGACATCATCTACTTCTGCTGACAAAGGTTAGAAAAACTCATCAAACAGATGGCCTACGTAGTGTATAGCAACCTTGATATCAATTTTGCAGTCCTGCCAAGTATCACGCATCAGGTGTGACGCTAACGGATTTCAGTGCGGTGCTCCGCATCACCGCACTGAAATGCATTGTCACGCATATGATGCATTCTCCATAGTGTCTAAGCTGAAGCGCTGCCTAACTGGCGTGTGGCAGCTGGCAAATGGCATCACGACCGTGGCCTGTGCGCCTGCTCTTGCAGGCTTGGTATGCTCGCCACTGAGCTATGGGCTTCTGGTAGGTTAATGCCTGCAGTGATACAATGTATCGGTCTCAGGAGATTCCCGTGGCGCTGCGCTGCTCTGAGTCAGACAGCCTCCCGCCTGACATCACGAGGTAGTGCCCTAGAGCCTGGCCCATTTAGGTTGTATGTGGCGTGGCGCCGCAGGGGACGTCATCACGTCCTGGAGCCAGAGCCGGGAGTTGGTGAGCGGCCGGCTACTGGTTTCCGGCCGCAATCATGACCTCTGCTCGCAGCGCTGCCTACTGCTCGCTGCGCACTGGCCCCGGCGGGCCGCCCTTATTGACGGCTGCAGTACAGGTCGAGTTTTCTGGTGAGTTTATCTGCAGTTAAGTTCACATTTCCTGAGGCCTCACTTAAGGTTTTGTGAATGTTTTTTTTTTTGCTGCCTGGCCTCATTTGCAGATAATGACCTCTGGAGACCGGCCCCAGTCTTTCACTGCAAACGAGTTTCAAACGTGCTGAAACTAAACATCGATACGCGGGAGTGGAAATAAAACTGTTAAAAGGTGCTTTGATTCCAGGCAAGTTTCTAGGAATGCGTCATTGTTCGGGCTTTTTTGTGGTTGTGCCTGCAGCCCTCCTCGGCCAGAGCCTGCTTCCCGGGCCTACTCGGCACGCGCAGGTGGAAGGCTGATTAGGACAGGTTTTCATCTTTTGTGCATTAGGCAAATTCTCGGCTGTGTAGTTTTAAGGTTTTCTCTTAATTGCCCAGTGATTCAGTCAGTGGCGAGCAGGCCCCCTGTAATTGAACAATGCTGCCAATCACGCGGCCTGGGAAGAAGGGGGCGCAAAAGGGTGGCATGGATATACCTGCTACAATGCCATCACAGTGGGGTGGGCGGCATTGACAGAGTGGTTAGTGCCCTTCTATTTACGGTGCTTTTCAGAAGTTGAAAGATCTTCTTGGAGTTTCTTGTTGCTCAAATGGGTGTAATTTATGGTAGTTATGTTTCCTTCGTTTTAATTGCTTGATTTCGTTGCTTGATTTTGCAAGTAAGAAAGTGTCACTCGTAGTCGTTGAAATGTCACTCATAATTTCACTGAAATTATGAAAATGTCACACATAGCAATCTAAAACCTTGGCAGCTATGATTTTGAGTGTGCCCTTTGAACTAAAGGGATGCATTTCTTTTTCAATTGTCTCATTGAATACTTTGACCCAAAACTAAGCAGAGTTCAAATTAATATTCAGCTGACCTAATTTTGGTTGAGTCTAATCCTGCTGGTTTGCAGAGTTTGTTACCCGAGTTAAAGGATTATAACATGCACAATTCTCGAATATAACTAACACAAAAATACATGGAACATTGCAGGGGGTAGAACTGAACATGTGAAACAACACGAGTATTTAGGGATTGTAAATGACTCAAACTGTCAATGGTTTCAAAGAGAGCTTTTGAAATTGAATTGGCTGAGGACTAACGAAGGCATATTAAATTCTATTGCTCCTTTGGGGAGTGTCCCCAAGTTGTGCCTTCAAGGTATTCAAATCAACCATTGATTCAATATTACAATTTGACTTGATTGCTAATGGCGGTTTGCACGATATACGTTAAAGTAGGATATACTCAGTGCTTTAAATGGGCTGGTACTGTCCGGTACGGAGTACCAGCACTTTTTTATTTTGAGAGGGAGAGTACCGGCACTTCTCAAGAGAGACATAATACTTTTAATTGGAGAGTGCCGGCATTTCTCAGAAACAAGCAGGTACTCTGGTACAGAGTACCTGCACTTCTATTTTTCCATTTCAAGCACTGGATATACTCAAATGATCTTCAATAGATATTTGACTTCTGAAAGAGTAATCCTCAAGCTTTGACCTGTTTTGAGTTGGTGAATCAAGCTGTTATGAAGTGAGTAGTCGAGTCATCTGTAATCTACCTTCATTGTTAATGGGTGGCAAGTTTATAATCCTGAATCGATGTAAGCTTTATGATGAGATAAAATTGTGGATAATATCCGTATCCCAGATACTCAATAATTGAAAGAATTGCTTACAGTGTTAAAGCATGAAGATGAATATGAAAATATGGCACATTTCACATTATGGTGGTGAATTTTAAAGGGAATTGGGTTACTGCTCAGAAAACTATAATATATGTGTTGCCCCTTAATCCAACACAAGCCCCAACATTTCACAACAATTTTTATGAAGCTGGTGCTGGTTCAAAAACGTTTTCATTTTAGAATGCAGTATACAGCCAGAGTGCATTAATAAGTAGAATTTTACAAATAAACATTAATGTCACCTATGAGGCTTGAGAAAAAAAAATTGACATTTTTAATTGAATTTTCTTGATATGCAAGGTTTAAGTTAAGGTAACAATCTGAAATGACTGTCTAATTAATACATCAGCTGGATAGTACAAGATACTACAAGATACTTTAGATTTTTGCCCGATGGATTTGTCTACAGTCGTACGTGCTGGTGTAACGACCTTTTTCAAACAGTGGTTTGAATTATTTAAGAGATACAGTGAAATAACTGAAGATTAGTTGTGTATGTAAAGAATTCTGGAAATTAACCTAACTGCTGAATACATTAACAGAAAAGAGATGCCAAGCACGTCATTAAACGTATAAATAAATTAATCACAATAGAAATTTAGTGTGTGGAAGATGCCCAACAGCAATGGTGAAAGTTAATAGGTGCCCTTACTCAAGAGAACCATTTATTTTGACCCCAGTGGATCTGCCATCCTACCTGCCCACACCAATATACAGACTGACAAATCGTTATCAACGGTTAGAAATCATGGTTGCACATTTATCAGGAAATTAGAACATTGCATTTAGAAAAATATGTCCTACTTTGTCTTTTTTGCATTAGAACTCTTAAACAGACGTACTTCAGTCATTGAAAAACTGGAATATTTTTCCTAAATCTGAAAGGGGAAAGCATTTTCTCTTTAAAATAGGTTTACCGTGAGCTGTCCTGCCCTAGATACTTACGGCTTCTGCGTCTTCCCGAATTAAACCAATGTGCGAGTCAAGCATTATAACACTGCGCAATGGTATGTGGGGTCTGCTCTTCACCTTTTTGTCTAGCTATTTTGTATGGGGGAAGAGGCGGGAGGGGGGAAGGGAGGGGGTGGGGAGTTTGTTTTAAAGCTATTTTGATGCTCTGCGAAGCAATACGATGGCTGTTGGCCTATGACATGGGCCTTATCTTTCGCTGCATCTTGCTTGTTGATAACTCAATAAAAAGATTTCAAACTAAAATAGGTTTACTTGCATGTAAGAACTGAACAGTGGATGCTTCTGAAAGCCAAGAAGAGACCCACAATGGCATAAACTGATGTCTACAATAGATCAATAAATGATCTGTACAAGTCACTTCAAACGCTGGATCGTGATCCAAATCTAACAGCAGAGGATGTTTGGAAAATCACTTAAATTGTTGAAGGCACGGAAAAATGTTTGAAAAATCCTGTTAACCCATTGGAGGGTCTCTCCCAGGACATCAATGTATCACAGACACTTCATAAAATACTGGAGAATAACCAATAGATCCCTAAAGAAAGTACAAAGCTGGTGTGTGAGACAGATAATTTGGAATATGGGAAAGGCCTGGTAATTTCAGGTGTACATACCAAGACATACAGGGCCAGGCTTGATTTCTGCAATATGATATAAGAAGGAACTGCAAAGAAAGAGGGTTAGATTGCAAAAAGTCCAAACTGCTGTAGTTGTTTGACCATTGGCCTAAAACACTGGACCCTGTCACTGCAGTTTGTAACCGTCTTGATCATATACAACTGTGTCTTGTATGCCAAGTTGTAAACTCAGGGCCTCTGAGTTACCTGGCATAAAGAGGAGACAAGCTGTTCTTAGTTTGGAGTCCATGACTGTACAGTAGAAGAACCAAGTGCCTTCAGCAACCAGCTTAAAAGTATAGAACACCAAAGCATCCTCTAGTTTGAACTGCTCTATCACAAAGTTTCTCAGTGTTTTATCCAGTGGCCAGAGGCAATTTGGGTTGTAATGTGGCATGGGGAATCATTTAATCCTGAACTGCATCAGTATAGATAACTTTGGGAAGAAGGTCTCAATAACTTCTAGGAGGAAGTTTTTGGGATATTTGTGTCCTCTTTTCATAGTCAAATTCTAAAATCTAAAGCTCTCATATTTGCAAAGTATGTCTGCTTGTGAAAATTCTAATCCTAAAAGGAGGACTGGTAGCTTCAAACAGCTGGTCTATCTTTCACTTAGGAGCTGTTCACAGTGCATTGGCAAGTTCGTGCCTGCATTGGGACATGCACATCTGTTGTGACATGAGACAGTGTTGCGCCTGTAGCAAAGACTTGTGTGCTCTGCAGCACAGCAAGTGACAGTAGACCATATCCATAATTCAGCCTCAAATGTAGATTTTTAACAGGTTGCATAACCTGTAGTAGCCTGCAAAAACGACTGAGCTACTTCATTATTCAACATAAATCATATCTCCATGGTATTGCATGGTGTTGCTATTGTCCCAATGACCAATATACTGTAAGTAAGATTGTCAGCATTAAGTGTAATATAGTGCTAACATTGCTGGAAAGCAATAGAGCACTGAACAAATATAGGCAACGGGACAATTACGGATCTTTCAGATGGAACAAGTTCTCATCTACACTGACTCAATGGCCAGAAAGAACATAATGTTCTTTGTAGAAGGTGCACCAGGTGCTTCTTGAGAAAATACTTTGAAGGAGTGAATCTGATCTCTAGTGAGATTTTGGCCCATAATCGCAGTGCATAACTTGAGGGCTTTTTATCTGGTATTTTAGCACATTTTGATTTCAGGAAATCAACCCGAATCAAGAATGACCAATAAAGAAACAAAAGTAAGAGTGTGAGGCCAGGAGAGCTGTGGAAAGAATGAGCTACAAGAAGAATGCTAGGGAAGTTTTCAAAATACTACACCAAGCTATACACCGCCACGCATCGATCTGAACCAATGGGACTTCAACCGTTTCTTGAATCTCTGGAGTTGCTCTGGCTGAGCAGGGCACATAGGGAATATCTGGATGAGCCCTTTTCTACTCATGATATCCTATAGGTGATTGACAGCCTGCCTGCGGACAAAGCCCCTGGGTCTGATGAGTTAACCACTGAATTTTATAAAGCATATGCGGAGTTACTTGCGCCGCATTTGCTGGTGGTATTTCAGGAAGCTCAGGATACTGGTGAGCTCCCCCCCATCAATGCACGAGGCGATAATACTAACGTTGTTAAAACCAGGGAAACCTTGCCAGGAAATGGATTCTTATAGGCCGCTATCTTTAATCAAAATGGATGCTAAAATGTATGCCAAATTATTGGCCAATAGGCTGCAGCCTCTACTTCCCCTGATCGCAAGAACCGATCAATCCGGGTTCAGTCCTGGCAGATCCACAGCCCACAATCTTCGCACCTTCTTCACAGTGCTGCATTACTTAAACCCTGACACCAAGGCGCTCGTAGCATTTTTGGATGCTACGAAAGCATTCGACGCGTTGGAATGGCCCTATTTGTTCACCATACTGGGAAGGATGGGCTTCAGTCCAAACTTCATTGCCTTAATTAGACTGTTATACACCAGGCCGTCGGCAAGACTACGTATGAATGGTATGATCTCAGACCCCTTTGCTATCTCTCGAGGGACACGACAGGGGTGCCCCTTGTCCCCGCTCTTGTTCGCTATAGCAATGGAGCCGATAGCGGCCAGAATTCGCCAACATCACGCAGCCAGGGGATTGGGATTCAGTACCAGAGGGCTATTGATCTCGCTATATGCAGATGACATGACGCTATACGTAAACGACCCGGAGGTAAATCTAGCGCCACTACTTAGAGAACTCACAAAATTTGGTGGCCTCTCAGGCATATTTATAAACTGGTCCAAGTCGACCCTGTTTCCCCTCACACCGGCAACTAGGCCCTTTGAACAGAACTACCCGCTGAAGTGGGCGGATGGACCGGTAAAGTATTTAGGGATCTGGTTGAGCGGAGATATGCAAGAGCTTTGGAACTTGAATTATGGCTGTGCAGTCACCTGGCTCGAAGGGAAAATAAAGGTATGGGCCAAACTGCCACTCTCTCTCGCTGGCAGAATAGCCATCGCGAAAATGGTCGTGTTACCAAACTTTTTATATTTATTTATTAATATACCAATGCCACTGACCCAGGCATTTTTTAACACCCTCCGGTCTCTTATGATCTCCCTGGTCTGGACGGAGAAGCAAGCTTGCATCACTTGGGAGATACTCACTCTTCCCCTTACGCAGGGGGGGCTGGGGGCTCCAGAGATGCCGCTATATGCGTACTGTGCTCAGGCGCAGTTCTTGCACTTCTGGGTACACCCTGTCCCATTTCAGCCCCATGTGGCTGTCGAGGCAGACATAGCAGCCCCTATTCCCCTCCAGGTGGCCATTTACAAAGAATACTGCAGACCCAGGGATGGGATAGATACAGTCGAAACTCTACGGTGGGCACGGGAAAGGTTACGTCTCAGAGCTGGCTTGGAGATACTATACGCCCCATCCGCTCCCTTACCTCACAATCCAGAACTTCCGGCCATGGCTGACGATGGCAATGTGGCATTGGCCAAATCAATGGGGCTTGAAATGTTCGCAGACCTGTACCCTAATGACATGTTCTGCGCCCCACCGAAATTTATTGCCGAGACACCGAAGAAATTTTCGGCGCTTTTTCTTTATTTTAAGATCAGGGCCACTTGTAGGCAACTACATACTACATTTCCTAATCCCCCGGAACAACTACCAGTGCTTGAGCAGTTGATAAACACGGTAGGTTCCCGTAGACTAATAACAAGGATGTACTGCTCTATGCAAACCACGGCACCCATGGTCATACCTAAAGCCCAGCGAGAATGGAATGAAGAGCTGGACGGTCAAGTGACGGACGAAAAATGGGTTTTCTGTTGTGGCCAACTCCAATTACTTTTGCCCAATTATAAATTGAGATTAATACACTTCAAATACTTACATAGCTTCTATAGAACACCTAGCCAGCTACACCGCACTGTTAAAAGCAAAACGATAATCATGAACATTACCTGCGCCATCTTGTCTGGTGGAATTCTATGTGCACATAAGTTGCAGTCATTTTAATCTATCACAGCCATTTTGTACTCTGTTGGTCACCTTTGTTTCACCCTGCCCTTACTAGCATCCCTCTGACCGACCTGGTATGTGTGCTGGGGGCTATAAACTCTATTGCCACAACAAACCTCAGCGCCACTTGCTGCCACAAACTCGTTTTTCCTCTCATCTCTGTTTTCAGGCAAACCTTTGGACACTCTACCCCTCACTGCACCTAGTTACACAAACAGGTTCCAAACACCAAAAAGACTCTTGCAACATGATTTATTGCACTGCAAACAGCAAGACTTGTTGTTACCAACAATGGGACCTGTTTTTATCAACAGAACGGACTCTTAGATCTGGCCGGTCTCACATGTTTTAGACCCTGAAGCAAGGTCCAGCTGCAAGATAAGATTGTCTGTTTGACCTGGGTGGGAAGAGAATTACTGTTGGGCTTGTGTGACAACCTGCCCGGGGCGGGGACCCCAAGCTTGTGTAACCATGTTAATGAAACAAATGCATTGTGTCAAACCTGTATAAAAGGAAGAGCCAAAGGAGTATCAGCAGAACACTTCCCTCAGACATCCCGGTGTCTGCAGTTGACGTGATCTCCTCATGAGAAATAAACCTTTTTCTTGTCTTCCAGTTTCCAGCGCTTGCCTCATTATTTTGATAGCGAACCCAAAGTGAATTAGAGGTGGAACCCTGCACCGGGCAGCATTGAGGGTCTTAGAAGACTCGCTGCCTTTCACAGCATGGGATTGAGATCAGATTCTAGATGTTGGCGATGTGGATACTCCCCCGCCACCTTTTTACACTTGTACATGATGCCTTTGAAATGGACAGGAGTTTGGTTTCCTTTCTCGGCTGTAGAAATAACAAAACTACAAGTCTTTTTAGCTGGCAACTAAGGAATGTTTGATATCTTTACTGATCTGTACGTATTTGTGGAGCCAGTTTATGCGCTGCCGCCATCATCCGATAATAACATAAGGAATCCGGACAAAGGACTGAAGCCCGGCAACAGAAACCGAAACCGAAAGCCCTGGGGTCCCGGACACTTGGATCACCGATTCACGGTGGAAATCCGGCATGTCCCCCCATCCACACACCACCGGACGTTCCCTACACTAGTTTACCCAAGAGAGGGCACGAAGGAGCTGAGTGAGCGCTGTAGTTATCCACCTAAAAAGCTGCGGAGAAGCTGGTCCGAGGGAGTGAAGCCCAGGAACGAAACCGAAACTTCCTGGGGTTGCGGAGGTTCCCACCATTGCCTGCTAACTGACCGAGGGCGCCGTAAAGAGCCAAGAAGCACGCCACTGAGCCCGCAAGAGCACACAGACCCATGCAGCCCGGTGAAATCGGGAAACGCAGACCCGTAAAAAGTAGGATCCCTAGTGCCCGACCCCCACTGATGCTCCACTAGGGGAAGAAACAACTGTAAATCCACACAGACACTCACCCCCGGGCGAATCCCATGGTGCTTCCGCCCGAGACAGGAGCAGCGGTGAAATAATTCGGCGCGGATGCATCCGAGTCGCAATTCCATTCCAAACTGCCCCCGGTTGCCTGACGCCAATATGGCCGCCCCGGCCAACAACGTGAATCCGGAACGACATGCCAGCAAGTACCAGGAGCAAGGTACGCAGAACGCCAGGGCAACAGCCTCCATCTCCAGCTCCCACGCAAGGCGCGCCCCCCCCCTCTACGTCCAGCAAAGTCCCGAGCTGGCAACACCGTCCACCACTCACCGGTGCCTGACCCGGTAATGGCCGCCATGCCCAGTTATCGGCAGAAGGAAGGACAGAGATAGTAAGAGGACAACTGCTGAAAAGCAGATACCTCCTCGCCACAATTATCTATTTATGCGTTCTTGTAGAGCGCGGACTTTACCCGAGGGTGTCAGAGCACTTCACAATAGGAACAGTAACATTACAGGAGGAGAAGGTTACAAGTGAGCATAATACAATAACAAGCGTTACAATACATGAGGAAAAATGATAATTGTGCAAATAACAAAACCAAACAAGATACAATAAGAGGTATTCGTTACAAGAGGAAAAAGTGACAGGTGTGCAGGATACATAAGATACAAATTACAAATAGAGGTATAATTCTGCAATAAGTGGCCGTCACTCTGAACACACTGGGAAGGCACTTCATTAGGTTTGGAGTACAGAATTTCCTATAGTGGAGGAACTGCCTTGCAAGAGTGGAAAGGGCGTGAATTAGATAGTAGACTTAAAGCACAAGTTACTAACTTGTGTAACGATATATCTGTAAGAGACAGTAGTTAGTGATAGATTCCTTACCTTAGAATATCCCCAGGCGTCAGGCTGGATCCGGAAAGTTTTGCGTAGCAGTACCCTTGCGCGTCGGTAGGCGGCGTCGTGCGGCTCCGCGTCCGTCGTCGGCGTCGTGATCGCCGGGATGACGTCGCGGGCAGTACTTAGGCGCCGCCCCTGCGCGCTGACGTCAGTTCTGTACACGACTTTCCGCGCCAGGAACGCAGAGCCATGCAAGAAGCTGACACAGGTGTCTGAAAAATACTAGGGCCCTGAAAGGGATGTCCTTAACCCTAGAAATCAGTTCGCAGAACGGGGAGGATGGGTGGGGCGGTAAGGAATCTATCACTAACTACTGTCTCTTACAGATATATCGTTACACAAGTTAGTAACTTGTGCATCTGAAAGAGACACGTTAGTGATAGATTCCTTACCTTAGAATAGATACCCCAGCAATACCAACCCCGGTGGTGGGTCTGCGAACAAAGATCAGACAAGGAAGTCCTGGAGGACAGAACGGCCAAAGAAGCCGTCCCTCCGGACCTGACTGTCAAGGCAGTAATGTTTAGTAAACGTGTGCAGCGAGGCCCACGTAGCCGCCTGACAGATAACCGGCAGCGGAACACCGCGGCCCAAGGCCGTGGTAGCAGCCGTTGCCCTGGTGGAATGGGCACGCAGCCCAACAGGAGGTTCCTTTTTAGCCAAAGAATAGCAGGTCTTGATGCACAAGGTAACCCAGCGGGAGATGGTCCTCTTGTGCACCGCCCGACCTTTTTGGCGCCCACGTAGCCAACAAAGAGCTGGTCATCCACCCGGAAGTGTTTTGTGCGGTCAATATAGAAAGAGAGCGCACGTTTTGGGTCCAGACGGTGGAGCCTCTCTTCCTCTCTGGAAGGATGCGGAGGCGGAAAGAAGGTGGGCAAAGTGATGGTCTGCCCAATGTGGAAAGCAGTAACCACCTTTGGCAAGAAGGACGGACGCGTCCGAAGAACAACCTTGTCTGGATGAACAGACAGAAAGGGAGGTTTGCAAGATAGAGCCTGGAGCTCACTCACCCGCCGAGCGGAGGTGATGGCCACCAGAAAGGCTGTCTTCAGAGTCAGAAGACGAAGAGGACAGTTATGCAGAGGCTCAAAGGGAGCGCACATTAAAAAGGTAAGAACCAAGTTCAAGTCCCACTGAGGCATTACAAACGGAACAGGAGGGAAGAGGTGAGTAATGCCTTTTAAGAACCTGTTAACAACAGGGGACTTGAAAAGGGAGGGCTGATCAGGGAGCCTGAGGAAGGCCGAGATAGCACAAAGATAACCCTTGACGGTACCCAGGGCAGAACCCTGTTGGGCCAGAGAGAGAAGGAACAGAAGGACCTCAGAAAGAGGGGCAGAAAGGGGATCCACAGCCTTTGCTGTGCACCATGCCACAAATTTGTTCCACCTGCAGGCGTATACCACCTTAGTGGAGGGACGCCTGGCTGCCAGAATCACATCACAAACTTCGGGAGGCAAGTCGAAAGGAATCAACTGCCGCCGCTCAATCTCCACGCAAGCAGGTGTAGACTGGACAGGTTCGGGTGGAGGACCGTCCCCTGCTGCTGCGACAGAAGATCCTCCCGAAGAGGCAGACGGATCGGGGGATCTATGCTCATATTGAGTAGCTCGGGATACCAAACTCTTCGAGCCCAGTCCGGAGCCACAAGAATGACTTGGGCCCGGTCGTGCCGAATCTTCTTCAACACTCTGGGTAGAAGTGGTATAGGCGGAAAAGCGTACAACAGACCGCAACTCCACTCGCGACGAAGCGTCGCCGAGCGAGTGCCGCCTTGGAAATTCCAACGCGCAGAACTGATGACATTGCGCGTTCTCTTCGGTGGCGAATAGATCTAACCAAGGCTCTCCCCACTGTAGAAAGAGTCCTTGCGCCACTTCCGAGTGAAGACGCCATTCGTGATCCATCATGCACCTGCGGCTGCAGGTTCGTCCGCCCTGGCGTTCAGAGAACCTGCCAGGTGTTGAACCATCAGGAACATGCCCTGATGTTCCAGCCATGTCCAGAGGCGCAGAGCCTCCTGACAAAGGGTCCAAGACCCCACCCCGCCCTGTTTGTTGCAGTACCACATGGCGGTGGTGTTGTCTGTGAACACCTGCACTACCTTCCCTTTGACAGAGGGAAGGAATGCCTTGAGTGCAAGCCGGATCGCCCGGAGCTCCAGAAGGTTGATATGGAGCCGGGACTCCGCCCGGAGACCAGAGGCCTCTGATCTCCGCCTCTCCCATGTGACCGCCCCATCCCAGAAGGGACGCGTCCGTCACAACTGTATGCTCTGGCTGGGGAAGGGAGAGGGATCTGCCCATGACCCATTGCCGGTTCGAGAGCCACCACTGCAACTGTTTTGCAGTCCCCTCCGAGATCTGGACGTGATCGGACAGGTTGCCCTGGTGCTGCGCCCACTGGAACTTCAGGTCCCACTGCAGAGCCCGCATATGCCATCTGGCATGATTGACCAGCAGGATGCAGGAGGCCATGAGGCCCAGCAGCCTCAGGGTCATCCGTACCGAAACCCAGGATAAAGGCCGAAAGATCGGAATCATAGCCTGAATATCCCGGACTCGCCGTTCGGGAGGATAGGCCCGAAACTGCGTGGTGTCCAGAACTGCTCCGATGAAAAGGAGCTGTGGAGAAGGAATTAGATGCGACTTCGGCACATTGATGGAGAACCCCAGCGAGTGCAGGAGTTCGGCCGTAGTCTGGAGGTGGGAGACGACTGCCTGGGACGAGCCCGCCTTCAGCAGCCAGTCGTCGAGGTAGGGGAAGACTGAAACCCCTGCCCGGCGCAGATGAGCTGCGACCACCGCCATCACTTTCGTGAACACCCGAGGGGCACTGGTAAGGCCAAAGGGGAGCACGGTGAACTGAAAATGCTCGGGGCCTACCGTGAACCGAAGGTAACGCCGGTGGGCCGGCAGGACGGGGATGTGGAAATACGCGTCCTGCAAGTCCAACGCTACCAACCAGTCTCCAGGGTCGAGGGCAGTCAAGACCTGAGCTAGGGTGAGCATCTTGAACTTCTCCTTCCGGAGGAAGCGATTGACGTTCCGGAGGTCCAAGATAGGACGCATGTCCTCCTTGTCCTTTTTGGGCACCAGAAAGTAGTGGGAGTAGCAACCACGCCCTACTTCTGGGGTCGGAACATGCTCGATGGCCCTCTTGGTCAAGAGGGCCGTGACTTCCTTCCGTAGAAGCACCAAGTGATCCCCTGACATGCGGTGGAATTGAGGTGGCATGGCTGGGGGGTGGTCTCGAAGGGAGGGAGTAGCCCCTTCGGACAATGTCCAAGACCCACCTGTCCGAGGTGATGGTGCGCCAGTGGGGAAGGTGATGGCGGACCCTGCCCCCTACTGGCGTGCCGTGCACCTGAAAGGAGGGACTAGGAGGGCTTGGAGGCCGCGGACGGGTTGGAGGTGGTGGCCTGACCCGCACGCTGGTTGCCCGATCCGCCACGGCGGAATCCACGTCCTCGGCCACGCGAAGACGCCTGCTGCGCGGGCCGGTGGCTGGGCTGCTGACGTGAAGGGCGCCCCTACCGTGGCCACGATAGGGGCGAAAAGCAGAAGGTAGCGGAGGGCGTGTAGCAGAAAGGCCCAGGGACTTTGCAGTAGCCCGTGAGTCCTTAAAGCGCTCCAACGCATGGTCTGCTTTGGACCCAAAAGACCGACTCCATCAAAGGGCATGTCCATGAGAGTATTCTGGACATCCCCTGAAAAACCAGTGGTTCTCAGCCAGGCGTGGCGCCGGAGCGCCACCGTCGTTGCAATCGACCTGCCCAGCGAGTTGGCGGTGTCAAGGCCACAACGGATAGTGTATTTGGCCGCATCCCTTCCTTCCGCAATGGCGCGGGAAAGCAGTGCCTGGACCTCCTCAGGGCACTGGGGCAAAACATCCGCCACCGAATCCCACAGGGAGTGGGTATATCGGCCCAAAAGACAAGCGGTGTTAACGGACCGCAAGCCAGCACTGGAGGAAGAAAAACCTTTCTTCCCAAACTGATCCAGGCGTTTGGATTCCCTATCCGGAGGAGCGGTAGGGAAGGCGGTTTGGGAAGCGGAGGCTTGGACAACCAAGCTCTCAGGAGTGGGGTGGACAGAAAGAAACAGGGGGTCGCCCGGAGCGGGGCGATGGCGTCGTGACACGTTCCGATCCACAGGAGCCCCTGTGTTGGGCTTGGACCAGGCGCCCAAAAGAACGTCAGTGAGGGCGTCGTTAAACGGCAGCACAGTCTCCGCAGAGGAGGCTGCCGGCTGAAGCACCTCTGTCAAGATGTTAGGCTTGACCGTCAAAGTAGGGAGCTGGAGACGTAAGGCCCCAGCAGCCCTACGCAACACCGTACCAAAATTGGCCCCCTCCTCCGTAGCCACGGGAGGAGACAGCATGCCAGTGTCAGGAGAAGTATCCAGACCACTGGCCTCCCCTAGACTCTCTGTCCAGTCCTCATCATACTGACAGTTGCGTGTCAGAGGGTCATCAGACCCCTCCCAGTCCTCCTGGTCCTCCTCTGGTTCAAAATAAGGAGGAGGAGGGACATTTGGGACCCAAGGTCCCATCGGCGCCGGAGCCGGCGTCGAGCGACGTCGCTCCGGGTCCATGTCCGGAGCCGGAAGGAACTGGGGACGACGCCGCCCGGAGCCCAGGGCGGCGTCGAGAACGGCACCGGAGACATCGGCGCCGGCGGAGGTGTCGTGAGGTCGACCGGCGTCGATGGGGGTTGTGGAGCCGGGATCGAGGCCGGGGCCGAAGCCGGAGCCGGGATCGAGGCTGGAGGCTCGGGCGACGCCGGGGCCGGAGCCGCCGGCGACGCCGGAGCAACCCCATCAGGGCCCGCGGGGCCCGAAGGCGCACCGGAGGGGCCTGAAGGCCCGAAGAGGCGGGCCATGGCCGACAGGAACTCCTGTACCTTGGCCGGATCCGCCCCGAACCCGGGAAGGGCGGGTATGACGGGGGCGACTCCACAGGCAAGTCCGGGGCCGCGGGGGCGGGGACGGTGCCGGGAGGGGCCTCAGCCGAGTCGCGAGACCGGCGAGGCGAAGTCCGAGAGCGACGATGCTTCTTGGACTTCTTGTGCTTAGACTTACCGGACGAAGAAGTCGACGACCGGTGTGCACTCCGCGAGCGACCCCTGGACCTCTCACGCGACCGGGGCTTCCGCGGAGCCGAATGCCGGGCCTCGAGGAGCTTTCGAGACCGCTCTCGCAAAGCTTTCGGGTTGAGGGCCTGGCATTCGGGACAAGACTCGGTGTCGTGGCCTCGGCCGAGGCAGAAGAGACACTCCCAATGCGGGTCGGTGACGGACATCATCCGCGCACAGGCGCCGCATCGCTTGAAGCCGGGCATCCCTACGACACCTTAAAGTTGGAAAAACCAGTGAAAAAATCACCAAAAAGTATGGTCAAAAATTGACCAGGGCACTGCTCTTCCCGGATCTGCGCTTGCTGGCGCGGAAAAAGAAGAACTGACGTCAGCGCGCAGGGGCGGCGCCTAAGTACTGCCCGCGACGTCATCCCGGCGATCACGACGCCGACGACGGACGCGGAGCCGCACGACGCCGCCTACCGACGCGCAAGGGTACTGCTACGCAAAACTTTCCGGATCCAGCCTGACGCCTGGGGATATTCTAAGGTAAGGAATCTATCACTAACGTGTCTCTTTCAGATATGAAGGGTATTATCTTCTAGTGAACTTCAGAATGGTGGCTATCCTGTTTCCTGTAGCCCTGAGGGAAGACCTTCATGGCAACATCACACGTAAACCAAGGCCTCGACATGGAGAAAGGTCTCGGTCTGCAGATTTTGCACTAAAACAAAAAAAGGACTACTAAAAAAAGGAGTCGTATGAATAGAGGAGCTAACCTCGACTTACGTGGTGGCCATCTTGGAATGGCTTTCTCCACTCATTCCGCCCACTGAATGTTATGATGGCTGGATTTGTTTACTGGGAGCTTTTTAGTATACATTCGCCCTTGACAAAGCTGGGGTGACAGGTTTCTTCCCTTGCCATCGCTGTTCTCCTCGGTTTACGCTCACCATGGCGACCAACACCAGCATCCCGATTGAAGGATCGCTCTCTAAAGTGGGCCTCAGTGCCTTTAAGATCACTTATCCACCTAACCTCACGAAGAACGCATCAAAAAAATTCAAACACAGCTTAATAAAAAAAAAACCCGGAAACACACACATATTTCAGCATGTACAATGGCAACACCATGTCCGACCTAATCTTCTTCACGAACAAGAGAGCCCAATGGAGGAAAATTCTCATATCATTTTTCCAGTGCAAACAGATAAGGAAAACACCCCATGGATTTAGTCTTTCTATTACTTCCTCTCCTATCCACAAAATAGATCTCACCATTACCATCTATAACAATGGGATCGTTCTCATTCAAGCCTCTAATCGAAACCTAGAGCAGTTCGACAAACTCTTTTTGAAGATCAAAAGCTCAGTAGCTAACAACTCAACCTCAGGGCGACTAGACACAACACTAACCACTTCAAGTTCACTCCAAATCATTGCTCCCATTCCACCCTCAGATTTACATCCCTCCTCTCTCACCACCCTTCCCTTGCCCCTGCCGGATGCTGAACTGTTCGAATTACATATTTCGCGACCATTAACCCTATCACCACTTCCAACCCCCTTATCAATACTCCCTGGAACACCTCTAATACTCAGTGACCTACCCCCTCCTCGGGAATCTCCCATTATCGCCTCTGACCCCTCTAACGCACATAGGCACCCTACCCCCTCGGCAGTTCTCCACACCCAATCAACCTCCTGGTCTATGCATCCTGGAACACCGCTCATATTCAGTATCCCCCATTACCGCCCCGGACCCCTCTAACACACTTAGTCACCCTCTCCCCTCTCCAGATCTACACACTCAATTTCCTTCCCTCTCCCAACACCCAGACATGTTGGCACGCTTGGACGATATCTCCCGCCAGCTGCACCTTCTCTCCCTCGAACTCCACGGCTTGAAAGCCCTCTCACTTGAATATCTCCCCTTGTTAAGCCACCTCCTCTCTAGTCCGAACCGGCCCAGAGCCCCCGCCAGCGCCACTGTCACAGCTCCCCGTGACTATCCCCTATCACTTACCATCTCCAATTCTGTTCCCCTACCTAATGCAGCCTCTCGCCCAAGAAGAGCGTCCTGTCTCACGCCCATTGAAATCGACTGCCTCCTCAAGTCTTATTCGTCCAACACGGACTTCATCACGAGTCCAAAGGGAATAATTCAAACCATTCATTCCAACCCAAATAGAGTACCCCACCACAACCTCAGAGCCATAAACAACGATAACCTCAAGAGAGTGAACATCACTCAGACTCCTCCCCCCCATACTCCGGCTCCACTCAAATGCATACTACTCAACTGTAGGTCTGCTAGCAAACACGCGTCCGAGATCTTCGACCTCATACAACAGAATGAGATAGATATCATTATCCTCACAGAAACTTGGCTCAGCCCTTCGTCCACTCCAATTCTTGACCTCTTGGTGCCCCCCACCACGACATAATTCGTCTTGACAGAGTTAAGAAGCTGGGTGGAGGCCTAGCTTGTATACATTGGAGCACGCTTGCGGTCTCCCTTTCAGAGTCCTCTTCTCCAGTATCTTGCGAATACCTTTGTCTCAACATCTCGAGTAACAACCATCTAGTTTGCAAATCACACACATTCTATCACTCCCCAGGCGACAATCTCCCCTTCATTGAACAATTAATGGAAATCATCTCCGGCAATGTGGACTCAGTCCAGTCCCACATTTACCTTGGGGACTTTAACCTTCACTGGTCTAACACCAATGACCAAGCAGTCTCATGCCTCAATTCCTTCTTGAATGACCACGAATTGATTCAACATTGTGACCAGCCTACTCACATTAAAGGGGAAACTTTAGACCTCATCATCTCCAAAGATCATACCATCTCATTGGATTCCATCATGCCATGTGATTGGTCGGACCATCACATCATCTCCTTCCATATTAACTCTGAGGTTTATCAGAGTAAGGCTCAAAAAACCAAACCAAAGATTTGGAAAAGGGACCTCAGAGATATCAACACAGCTGACCTAGCAACCCGCTGTAATCGGGCCCTCTCTCCCCAATTGGACATACTTGAAGTCCATGCTCTCACAGACTTCTACAACACTTCTATTTCCAACATCATGGATTCTATGGCCCCATTACAACAAAAAAATGCACCTGCAAAAATATCTAAACCTTGGTTCAATGGCAACCTAAACTCGGAACGTCGCAATCTAAGGGCCATAGAACGTTCCTGGAGAACCACTCCATCTGTGGACCATCTAAAAAACCTTAGAGCAGCCAGAAGTTCGTATAACAAACAAATCAAGACAGCGAAAGCGGAGTATTTCAGATCCCAACTTAATCAAGCGGCTAATCGACCCAAGAAACTGTTTGAGCTGGTTAAACAACAATCGGTGGTTGCCCCTAACCGATCGGCCTCTGAAGTCAGACCTCCCTCATGTGATGATCTGGCTGCCTTCTTTACTGAGAAAACTAGACTTATTAACATGGATCTGGAAACCAGGAGGGCTCTACTGCTACCTAATGAACCTGCACCCCCACGGGCCGTACTAGACAAGATAGCACCATGTAGCGGGGGTATCAAGAACAACGCTTCCTGGGACACCTTTACCCCCTTCACTGAAAATGATATCAAAAAGGTTCTTCGGAGTATCAACCCATCTAATTACTTCAGTGACCCGTTACCACCTACCATCTTCAAAGTGATCAAGGATGAAATCTCCCCCATTCTGGACAAAGATCGTCAATGCATCTCTGTCACAAGGCACGATCCCAGAATGCCTAAAAGAGGCTCAGGTAACACCGATATTAAAAAAAAACACAGCTGACAGTACAGATCTTAACAACTTCCGACCTATCTCCAGCATCCCCACTCTAGCCAAACTCCTTGAAAAATGCGTCCAGTCACAACTATGTGCGTACATCGAAAATTTCCATCTCCTAGACCAACACCAATCTGGCTTTCGTAGTGGGCACAGCACTGAATCGGCTCTTACCCACGTGATGGATGACATCTTAATAATGCTCGATCGAAATGAATCCTGCCTCCTTATCCTACTTGACCTTTCCTCCGCATTTGACACTGTCAATCATGACAACCTCCTATTCATTCTGGAGCATAGGATGGGCCTTTCGGGTCAGGTGCTGCATTGGTTCTCGTCCTTCCTGCAGCACAGGACCCAAAGAGTTAAAGCAAACCACTCTCTCTCCCAGCCATCCCCAGTCAGCATGGGGGTTCCCAAGGGTCCTCCTTATCTCCCATTCTCTTCAATTTGTTCCTGGAACCATTAGCTAATGTTCTAAAATCTTTGGACATTCGCTTCCATATGTATGCAGACGACACCCAACTCTACCTGAAAATCTCCTCCCCGGATGATATCACTTCACTCAACTCCACCCTACTGACGACCCAAAACTGGTTAACTGAGAACCACCTACTGCTAAACACCGCCAAAACAGAATTCCTCCTCATCTCTCCCCCGAAACATACTCCTATAATCGACCTATGGATGAACCAACTCACCGCCTTCAACTGCTCCCCCCGCACTATCGACTCGGCTAAATCTCTAGGAATTACCCTGGACAAGCATCTGAATATGAAGACTCACATTAGCAACGTGTGCAAGGGAGCTAACCACCTTCTGAGAACACTCAGGAATCTCAAACCTTTCCTACCTCAAGCAGATTTCAAGCAAGTGGTACAAGCGCTTGTCTTGCCGAGACTTGACTATGGCAGTGCTACGCTATGTGGCCTCCCCAAATACACTTTGGCCCCCCTAAAGGCGTCACTGAACGCGGCGGCCAGATTGATTACGGGCACTAAGCGAAAGGCACACATCTCCCCGGTTTTAAAATCTCTAAACTGGCTACCTTACGAAGCTAGAATTCAACTGAAGATTGCCTGCCTATCACACAAAGCCCTACACTTCAAAACCCCCATCTACCTCGCACAAAAACTAGAACTATCTGGAGGGGGTAGACCGTCAAGGAGTGCAAATTCCCTCCTCTTAAAACCACAGATCTTCCGCAAAAAAAGAACATGCCAACGAGCCTTCTCTGGCTCTGCTCCAAAAATTTGGAACTCTCTCCCACCGGAAATTCAGAGGATCTCCTCAAAGGATGCTTTCAAACTGGAAGCAAAAAGATTCCTCATGAATAAGTTCTTACCTTAACATGAGGGACATTTGTTAGCTCTAAGCGCATTGGACATACCATAGCATTTGTTATTATCCCTGTATATGTTTATTTTGTTTTGGTTATTACTTCTGTACATAATTATTGTATTTACTCCCCTTAAGTCACTATGCCCCATCGCCTAGCCCACTCTTCGTTCACCCAGGCATATACATGATCTGGTAGGTGTTCACCATCTGACTCAATGCCATTAGACTCCCCATTTGACTCTTGTTTTGTTTATTGTTTGGTATTGGTTTTTATTCCTGTATATGATTACTGTACTTACTCCCCTATGTCACTTTGCTCCATCGTATAGCCCATTCCCCGTTCACTCAGGTTTATAAAGGATCGGTTATGTGTGCACTATCTGATTCAATGCCTATTAGATTCACCATCTAAGCACATCGGACATACCATAGCATTTGTTATTATCCCTGTTTAAGTTTATTATTTTGTTTGGTTATTATTCCTGTACATGATTATTGTATCACTCCCCTAAGTCATTATGCACCATCGCCTAGTCCACTCTTCGTTCTCCCAGGGATATAAATGATCTGGTAGGTGTTCACCATCTGATTCAATGCCATTAGACTCCCCATCTGACTCACGTTCTGCTTATCGTTTTGATATTGATTATTATTCCTGTATATGATTATTGTACTTACTCCCTTACGTCACTTTGCTCCATCGTATAGCCCATTCCCCGTTCACTCAGGTTTATGAAGGATCTGTTATGTGTGCATTATCTGATTCAAAGCCTATTAGATTCACGACATTAGACTCATGTTTTGATTTGTTACCTTCCTTTCCCTCAAACTGTAAAGCGCGCTGATATCCTTCGGGATCAAGTTCGCGCGATATAAAACTTTATAAATAAATAAAATAAAATAAATGGCTTGGCACTGTCCTATCATAGCCTCCTTCTGGACTGCCATATACAGCACAATTCAAGCAATACTGGGGACGCCCACTGAACCACAACCGATCATAGGTCTTTTTGGATACTTTAAGGACAGTAAGGCCGAGCACCGTAAGCTACATGCCCTGCTACTTTTAATGGCTAAACGTAGGGTGTCGATCCACTGGGGGGAAAAGAGAGCGCCCGCGGTGAAGGCTTGGATACAGGATGTCACTTTTAGCCATGCTCAGCTGTCGCTATTCTGGGAGCTGATGCCTGCCGCCTCCAGACCAAAAGACATATGGGGGCCAGTCTAGGATTGGCTAAAAACACTACAGGATGTTGTCTCAACCCCTCCCGCTCAAGTTGAAGCTGACACTTCGCAGGTAATAGAAGCACATGTAGAAGCGAACTCAGATTAGCCCAAATCTTTTAGTTGGATGCTGTGGTGTGCTGCATACGGGCGGCCTGTGGTGGGCTCTGGGAGGCGCAGTGTTTGGGAACATTATTGAGTTGTGTTCTTCGTAAAGTCTGGCTCACTGTCCATTGTTTGCATAATGGTGTTGGGTGTTATGGGGTAATCTCCTGTCCGTTTTAATCAATGTTCCTTTTTGTTTTTGTTTGCTTGTTTACCCACTCATCTGGGATAACATTATATTCTGGCTTTTCAGATTTGATAATATGAAGCTGTATGTGTATTGTCAAAAATGCCAATAAATAAATTTAAAAAATAAATAAAATCACTTCACCATAAATGTGGCAGGAGAATCAAGTGGAACACATCCAAGATTGTCACCGCAGAGCGATAGTTGTTACCACAGATCAAGCAACAGTGTCTGTGTAGTCCAGGCCACAATTAACCCCTTGACCGCGATCGGAATTCCGCTCGTGTGCTGGACATTCCGATCGCGGGTGTGGTCGTGACGAGCTCAGCTCGTCATGCGCACAGCGCTACCGCGCAGCATGACGAGCTGAGCTCGTCACGAGCATCGAAGGGGTTAAAGGTCTGTTTGGATGCATCCAAGCAGTCATTGACTAAATCCGAAAATTGCTTTTTCATAGTCGGGCAAACTGATCACAATAAGCTTTGCCAAGTACTGCAAAGGATGGACATAATGACCCAGAAGGCAGGTGGCATTAGCAGTGTGGAGGGGCCAGGCTACCAGACACAAAGACCTTTCTGGCCAAAGAGTTAAGCTTCTTTAACTTCGTCAGGAGGCGCTGTAGGGAAGGTGTTTGGGTTCTGATTCCAAGAGCAGGTTTGTTCAACCAGACTTTCCAGGGATGGGTGAGATAATGTCTGGCAATATGTCTGGTGACTGCTGGTCCGAAAAAGAGTTTCTCCCATGCAGCCATAACACAATTCAAGAGGACTTCACTGGATGGAAGCAACCTCCATCACTGAGGAAAACATTTGCAATATCTCAATCAAAATATTAGCCTTCATCTCACAAAGGGCAAGATCAAGCCCAGGGGTTCAGCTTTTATACATGCACCAGTTGTAAATGAGGTGACTAACTCTGAGGCAGGGCCAAAGTGGTAAGGGATGTACCCTTGAGGTGAGGTATCTAGGCCACTCATATTTTGCAATTCCAGATGTAAGCCAGCATTAGTATTAAAATTGAGAAGGTGGTTAACAGCCTCCAATTTGTCATCTTTTGTATAGCCATAATCTTTGTTGGGCACTGCGAAGGTTTTAAAGTCGGGCCAGAAATCTCCTGCATCCAGGCAAATGTCTGATTTCTAGGCAAATGCTCTGCCAATGGGAACATCATTAAAGTTGACAATACCATTTTTCCTCACAACAAGAATAATGTCTTTAAACGTTTTCACCATCATGAGCAGCATCGCCGTTGGCTCCAAGAGTTGCTTCTTCGTCAGTGCAGATGGAGGCGTCAACTGAGCAGAGGATGGCACCTTGGCAGGATTTGACTTGTTTCAAGGCCCATGGGGGTGCGGTGTTGGGGAATCCACCACGTGAGTCACCAAGCCAGAAGGAAAGTTCTCTGCTTTGGCAGGTGCCCCAAAGGTGCAGTTGTCATCTTGAACTAGTTCATCATAGCAAGTCAAAGGGCCCCAGATACTCCAGTCTCATCTATTTCAATGTCAGGAACTTCTCTGAAGCTGAGAAAGAGTTCAGAATCGGAGAATGTCATCAAGATTCTGAATGGATCTGGGAGCAGGACTGTTTCTCCAAGGAAGAATAGGACTTCCCTTTCGTATGGTGCTTGTTTGTGGAAAGGTCTCTTTGTTAAGAACAAAACAACAATCATGAACATTCTGCGCCATCTTGTCTGATGAAAGTTCCTACGTGCACATAAACTACAGTCATTCTGATTGACCACAGCCATTTTGTACTCTGTTGGTCACCTTCATTTCACCCTGTCCTCTAGCAGCCTTCTGACTCTCTGACCAAACCTGATATGTGTGCTGGGGGCTATAAACTATTTCCACGACAAACATCAACATCATCTGCTGCCTCAAACTCGTCTTTCCTCTCATCCCTGCACAAACAGGTTACAAATACCAAACAGACTCTTGCAAGCATGGTTTATTGCACTGCACACAGCAAGACTGGTTTTTTGCCAACAATGGGACCTGTTTTTATCAACAGAACGGACTCTTAGATCTGGCCGGTCTCACTTGGGTTTAGACCCTGAAGCAAGGTCCAGCTGCAATTAAATTGTCTGTTTTTGACCTGGGCGGGAGGAGAGTTAATGTTGGGCTTGTGTAACCATGTTGATGAAACAATGTTGGGCTTGTGTAACCATGCTGATGAAACAATGTCGGGCTTGTGTGACAACCTGCCCGGGGCGGAGACTCCAAGCTTGTAACCATGATAAATGAAACAAATACATTGTGTAAAACCTGTATAAAAGGAAGAGCCAAAAGCATTGCCAGTAGAACACCTCCCTGAAGACATCCTGGTGTCAGCAGTTGACGTGGTCTCCTCTAAGAGTAATAAACCTTTTTCTTGCCTTCCAGCTTCCAGCGCCTGCCTCGTTATTTTAGATAGCGAATCCAAAGTGTATTAAAGGTGACCTTGCGCCGGGCAGCATTGGGGATCTCAGGAGACTCGCTGCTTTTCACAAATTGGCGACCCAACGGGGGCCCATCAGAGACACGTGGGTCCAGTAGAGAGGTCCTAACGACGGAGTGAACGACTAAATGATTGGAGTGCACCTGCCTGAAAGAGACCCTCGTCTGGCTGCCAATCGACTGCACTTCACCGGTTCCGAACGGACCTCTCTCGAGTGACCTGCGGTCCTGACTGGGGCCTTACAGGAACGCCGCATTGATTGTTGGAGTGAGAGGACAACCAGGCGCTGGAAGGGGAAGACTAAGAACTGTCCATACGGTCCGGGTAAGGTCGTGAGAAAACATGACTTAAATTGATTGATTGATAGAAATACTAGTATTCCTTTTGAGTTATTTGAGACATTCCCTGCTTGCAAACAACGTAGAATAGGAATATTCTCTCTTTGCAGACAGCGAAGGACAGGTAGTGCAGACTTTTGTCTAACATTAATTGAGATATTCATTTTGACCGCTAAATACGTCATGCCTGTTTTCTCTAGATTGTTTGATTGTTTTGGACCGGACCGTTTGTTAGAGGTCAGTCATCCGGCACCGCCGGAAGGCACCCCTAACAAGGACATGTACGTGAAATATGGATTAGCCACCGTAGCTTATAGCAAACTATGGCATAAGTACACTAGGAAGGACCGGGTAAATCAGTGGCCACTGACGGGATCTTTCGATCCCGCTAAAATAGAAACGTTAGAATTAGCTCTCCACAAAAGAAAGCTAGACCAGCCATGTTTGATAGTTTTGGTTTATGGCGAAAAGAGGCAGCTCAACGAAAGAAAAGAGACGAAGCTAGACAAGATAAAGAAACGCGAAAATCAGCTTACCAAGCCTGTAAAAAGTTAGAAGAAGAACTAAAAGAAAAGGAAATCGATAAAAAGGAACAGGAATCAAAAATATCAGGTCAATGCCCTGTTAGAACGCCCTTAACTCTTTACCCCGAGTTACCAGCAAAACAGGGGGTAGATGATGATTTATTGTTAGGTCCCCCAATGATATACATGCCACCCCCTTACGCCCCTACTCATCCCATAGTACAACGCCAGGACCACCAAAGTATAGCCGGAGATGGCACGATCGCCTCAGTCTCCACCGCCTCTGCTCCCACCGAGCCACCCACACCAAATGCCTCATCAAAGGAGGCAGTAGTAGAGGTAGGAACCAAGGAAATAGGAGCGCCCAGGGTCCCGCGATTAAGTAAAAATGAGCGAGCAGGCATTGATAAAATAGTTAAAACCCTCATAGATAGGAAAGAAACAGAAGAACACGTAACAGACATATGCGACTCATATGTTGAAAACCGCAAACGATACTTTATTGTACGTCTCTGTTACCACACCCTTACTGCATATGAAGAGAAGTACCAAGACGTAGGGCCCGAGCGATTAGTGGCTCTCTACAGGAAGGTAGACATCGGAGATGAAGGCGACAACGATGTTGCAGAACTATTTTCATCCACACTAGAAGTATTGCGTCACCTCATAGAACAAGGACAGATAGATAGGGACAGGACAACTAAGGTAGCAGGACCCCCAGTGGAGAAAACAGATAGCATGATGCCAATAAAAGAAGCTGCCCCTTACTGGGTACCTCCTAGAGGACAAGGGACTAATGACGATATAAACCATCAAGACGCTAGAGGAAGGGTGGTCTACAATTGGGTGTATCAACCATGGGACAGACAGGACATTTTGACGTTCCGTAAATCTCTACCGGATTTACGAAAGAACCCCACCGCCTTTTACACCGAGCTAGGTACCGCTCTGGGATCAACAATAATGACACTTGCCGACATAGACTTGTTCTTCGGGTTATGTTTGCCAGCAGATGTGTGGAAACAGATTAGGAAAATAGACCATACCGAACTGCTTGGTCATACCTGGGAACAACTTAACACACTAGATAAACAGCGGAACCCTGGTCAAAAACCGGTTAAAGCAATATTGGACCTCCCTGACAAAATAGTGCAGAAAGTAAAAACGCTGATCCCAGAGAAAAAGATAGACTGGTCCATAGTAACCGCGTGCCGCCAGAAACCACAAGAGGATGTCTCAGAGTATTTCTCCAGATTTGAAACGGTGTTCTCCGATTACAGTGGACAAGACATGTCCACCGAAACCGGACACCACTTATTTGTGCAGAACTATGTAAAAGGACTACTGCCAGATGTATCCCAGAAATTACAAGCCAGCGAAAGTAGTTGGGCAGCATCTAAACCGGCGGCCATTCTCCAAATGGCCCAGTACTATGAGCATCAGAAAAACGAAAATGACAGGGCTACAGAAAGGAAAAAGAAGGACTTGAAGGAAAGGGTAATGGTAGCACAACTCCAGGGGGGCGAATACAGGAAGGGAGCAATATAGGGGAGGATACCAGCAGAATACCCCTAGAGTACAGCCACCTAGTAACAATTCATCGACATCATATGTAGGACGCCAAGACCTAGGACAGGATCAATGTGCATTTTGCAAAGAGTATGGACACTGGAAAACCCAATGCCCGGCTTTGTTAGGAGCTGGTGGGGGCAGAGGGGCGAGGGAAATAGCAAGTGGACAGAGAGGAAGAGGACGTGGGAGAGGGTACACGAGTGAAGCAAGCAAGGAAAGGCCAGGAAGAGTGAACACATTTGACCATCCCAAACAGAATCAGTACCAACAGACAGATTATGACAATACGTACGACTTTGCATAGGACAGCCAGGGGCAAGGGAGGGATCCAGTCGAGCTCTATGTTGATCAGCAAGGCCCTTATGTTACCGCTGAGGTCCTGGGCACAAAGTCGCCATTTCTGGTAGACACGGGAGCAACACGTAGTGCACTATCCAAACGACTGATTTCAAGGGCACCCTTGTCAGGCTCACATGTGACCTCAATAGGATTTGACGGTACGCCCTCCACCAACCCTTTGTCCCGACCGATCTTAGCGACTGACACGACAGTTAACATATACACCGACAGCCAATATGCCTTCAGGGTGGTTCACCATTTTGGAATCTTATGGAAAGAAAGAGGGTTCCTGACTTCACACGGTACACCCATCCTGCATGGAGATTTAGTCTCCGCCTTGACGCAAGCAGTCCTCCTCCCCAAGAAGTTAGCAGTGATAAAATGCCAAGCACATAGGAAAGTGACTGATCTCATTGGACAGGGAAATGCACTAGCAGACGTTACTGCCCGAGCCACGGCAGGAGACAGAACTACGCAGATTACTTGCATAAATTGACAAACGAGCTAACAATTATCCACCAACAGGTGCAGCAAGCCTTGCCTGACTATCCAGGGGCCCGGGACATGAAATAAAGCCAGGCGACCATGTTTGATAACGAAGAATCTGGAGCCTAGGTGGACGGGCCCCTGGCAAGTCCTGAGCACCACCCGAACTGCCCTCCGAGTGGAAATAAAATGAAACTGACTGCACGCTCCATTGCAAACGAGTCCCTCCAACCCTGGCAACCTGCGAAGGGGTGGAGGTGCAAGAGGAAGTACTCGCAAAAGACCGACCAGCTCTGAGTTGCTACCCACAAGAAGACACCCTCCAACTGTCAGAATTTCCCGACCCCAAGGTGCCATCCAGGAAAGGGTACAACCTAAGATCGACGAAAAGGGGGAGCTCCAACAACCAGGCCACTAACTGAGTCAGAGACTCAGATCGGTAGCACAGCCAAACAACGCTACCAGGAAAAACACCAGACAAAAGTCTGTGGTCCTAACAGTTGGTGAGCTCCTCGAAGATGATGGAAGAAACGGAACACCTGCAAAGCCACCGCAAAGACACCAAGACTTTTGAACTGCACAGTACAAAGACAATTGCAGTTGTAGCTGCATTTCTCACCTGCCTCCTGCTAATGGTCACACTCTGGATCATTGAAGAGAATGCACCTGCATACAGAACATTGTCACCAACCATGCAACCAATCACAAAGAAAGAACACTACCTGGTATCACTACCGCCACATCTCCGAGAACGACGCAAAGAATTCTGGAATAATTCTTTCGTACAGATGCTGCACCAGCACAATCTTGCCACCAATGCCACTAACTGTTGGGTCTGTGGGCTGCTACCACATGCCACTGAACATTCCATCCCTTTCATCCCTTCACCCTTTTCTGTTCATGGATCTTGCCTTGCCTGGATGATGCTCCTACAAGAAAGTTACACAGACAATGCCACTTCCGATGGGACAATCGCTCAGTTCTACAACGAGTTCTGGCTAAACCAAACAGGAAGAACAGCAGCTCCCTTTGCCCTCACACCTCCAATACGACATTCCCAATGAATGTCCCCTCCAAAGAACGAGTGGAAATACAAGTGTTCAATAATCCTGTCAGAGCCACATTTTCCTACCTGAAGAAAAGAACTGCTGCAACACCGACTGTGGCCCTATCTGTGGTGAACGTCTCAGGCCTTGTATGCATTGAAGGCCGTGGGACTAAGAATGTGGGTCACAGCACTTGTAACATTGTAAGGACTTTGAACACTGCCAACCCCCAGCGCTTGTTGCAACACCCAATATGTACTTTGTTTGTGGAACCAAAGCCTACACCTGGCTCCCAGGAAACTAGGGGGCACGTGCTACATCGCCTTTGTTCTACCACCAACCTACACAGCCCCTGCAGAGCATCATCAAGAAAAGCGTTCTAAAGACATTGATCAAACAGACTCTGCCTCATCACAGTTCCTCGACGCAGCCTGATAATTCACCTTCTGTCTATGAAGCAATCGAACATCTCCATAGACTATCTTCAGAAATTCATCAAGGATCAGAGACTTGGACAATTGGAAGTTGGCTTTGGGGCATCTTGAAGGACTGGGGTTGGAAAATATCAATGTTTCTCTTGGTCCCAGTATTGGCAATATGTGGCTGCTGTTTGGGTATACACTGTATACCACCTTTGTGTTCTCTTTGCATAAGTGCCTTGCGCCCTAAGAATAAGGACACTCAGTTAACAAAAATGAGAGTAATGTATGAACAAGAAATACAGGACATTATGGAGATCGAAATAGACTGACAAGATGGCTAGTTATGTTCAAAGGGGCGACTGTTAAGAACAAAACAACAATCATGAACATTCTGCGCCATCTTGTCTGATGAAAGTTCCTACGTGCACATAAACTACAGTCATTCTGATTGACCACAGCCATTTTGTACTCTGTTGGTCACCTTCATTTCACCCTGTCCTCTAGCAGCCTTCTGACTCTCTGACCAAACCTGATATGTGTGCTGGGGGCTATAAACTATTTCCACGACAAACATCAACATCATCTGCTGCCTCAAACTCGTCTTTCCTCTCATCCCTGCACAAACAGGTTACAAATACCAAACAGACTCTTGCAAGCATGGTTTATTGCACTGCACACAGCAACCATGTAACCATGTTGATGAAACAATGTTGGGCTTGTGTAACCATGCTGATGAAACAATGTCGGGCTTGTGTGACAACCTGCCCGGGGCGGAGACTCCAAGCTTGTAACCATGATAAATGAAACAAATACATTGTGTAAAACCTGTATAAAAGGAAGAGCCAAAAGCATTGCCAGTAGAACACCTCCCTGAAGACATCCTGGTGTCAGCAGTTGACGTGGTCTCCTCTAAGAGTAATAAACCTTTTTCTTGCCTTCCAGCTTCCAGCGCCTGCCTCGTTATTTTAGATAGCGAATCCAAAGTGGATTAAAGGTGACCTTGCGCCGGGCAGCATTGGGGATCTCAGGAGACTCGCTGCTTTTCACATCTTTGGAGATCGTAGCCTGATAGGTGACTTCACTTTGACTGAAAGAGATTATTAAGCATCTCCCTAAGGGAGTTAGCCAGAAACAACTTGGCATCCCAGTCCCGGACCGCCCATGGGTGCATGGAGATAGTAGAATCACAGAATAAAGTGCTGTACTCTGATCCTAGAAACAATATTCAATTGTAATGCAGATCCAAACTGGACATCATCATGTGGTATATGTGACAAGGCTTGAAAGATGTAGATTTTGGAGGAGACATTTAACCTAGTTGCTGTCTAATGCTGATGAATTTCATCACTGAAACAGAGAGAGAGCTCCAGACTTGCATTGAAGAGGTGAGTAAGAAAAGGAAGTAATGCCAAAGGGGCGCTTGGCACTAAACTCAGGTGTCATCATGCCCGGAGGCGGAGTCATGGCTGTAGTAACATGGCGCCATCTGGCAGGGCTGGAGGGATATTGCCAGGAAAATGTTTTCCTTACCAGGTTAAAGCCTAGAAGGATAGTTCTTAAAGTGAGGAATCTGCAGGAAGATATATCCATCAGAAAAGGTCTTTTCATTTTGATTACTCTCATACATAAACCTGTAGCTGAGTTGTTATTGTCATGAAAGTGTGTTGCTTTTATGCCCCAAACCTATAACCTCAAAATCTTTAGAGGACGTTTTGATGCCTTGGCATTGTTAGGAGTTCCTACTGCTAGTCCATTGCCATCCACTCCATTACCTTTAGGGGCATTTCAAGTACGGAAATATACATACTTATAATTTTTGGTGGATTTAGAAAGTGGCCTATTTCAGTGCATTGTATATGTTTTGTTTATAACGAGTACGAAACATGTTCATGCATATTATCGAACACTTTATTCAGGTTTAAATGAGATTTCTATAAAAGTTGTTCATGAAAAAAATAATTACAGTAGGAACATCAAAGAATGGAAAAACTCGGGACGGGGTTGTGCAAATGTCACCCAGTAGCAAAGGAAGTGGGACTACTGCAACACTTGTATGTTTGAGTTTTATTTGTAGTTATGACTGTTGTAAATAGCGTCTATCGTGTTTTCATTGTCCTGAGAAAGGTTCTACCACAATCTCAAAACACTGGTGGGAAACATGCATACAAAACAGACACTGATTTTCCTATTAGTGTGCTTCACTGTTTGTTAAATTCAAGTTCAAAATTGGTGAAAAGGTAATACCTTTGTTAGACAGCACTTGGGAAATACCAAAACCGGTGTACAAATCATCGTATAAAAACAACTATTATAAATATTGCCAGCTAGGTTTTAGCACTAAATCTGAAACACTTGCCATTGACACTTTAATCGAGTCCTTCGCCTTCCACTGATGTAAAAAAATATTTTTTTAGGAAAAACTAGACAGAAGTCCTATTGAATATCATGCCGTGAGTACAAACATATACAAAAGGCATTAAATGTTTTACAGTAATAAAAAGTAAATATTCTGCCATCTAAAAGCGTATAGGTTTGCAAAAAGGAATTTTAAAAAAGTCATCCAAAATTACATTTAAAAAAACATGGAATGAAAACAAATGTTGGCCCACCAGCTCTGACACAGAATGCACTGATTGTTAGGCGGATGTGCACATGTGCACACAAGCAAAGTGCCAACATGCACAATGAAGAGGGATAATTGGCTAATCCACTGGCCCATACTTTATGATATGATAGGTAGAAGCAAAATGTGACTGGCACTTGAACAGACCAATGGATAAAGAGGGCTGACCAACAACCAATATATGTATAAATGTATGTATTTTTATTAAGTTTTTTGGAAAACATAAGGCTTTCAACCAGCGGTGGCCCCTCCATTAGAGTGAAGGAGCGCCGCCGCCCTGACACCACGCGCAAATAAAACGATAATAAAATGGGTTTTAAACCTGTTTTATTTTAATCTCCTGGACCCGGCCCCAGGACTCTGATGAGTCCTGGGGCCGGGTCCAGGGGATGTTACTGCTAGTGGGGGAGTGGTAGTGCACTCCCTTCGCTGCCCACCCGTCTCAGGCTGGCCAAACCCTCATGCGCAGAAAAGCACTCTCCAGCCCCGGCTGCGTTGCTGGGGCTGGAGAGAGCAGGCACAGGCTCCCAATCTGCCTGCGAGCGCAAGTTGCCAGAGCTCAGGCCAATACCGACGCTGCTATCAAGCAGTGTCAAGATTGGCCGCAGTGCAGTCTGGGAGCCTGTACCCAGAAGCAAGAAGAGCACGATGCGGCGGGAGATGATGGTGTTGGCGGCGGCATTCATGTACGTTTTTTTTATTTGAATTTTTTTTTATCCCCGAACATCCCCCTCCTTCCCCACCTCCCTCGCTCTCCTCCGGCCCGCCCCGCCGCTTTTGCAGGGGACGAGCCGCTACTGCTTTCAACACAATAAAGCGGTCACTAGGCCAGACCTAAAAAAATAGTCAAACTCACAACATGCTGTCTCAAAGATAACACAGGTTTATGAACCTCTTATCATAAATTTATGTAACCTAATTTGCAAGAAAAGCCATATGTAATTTGCTCTCACTCTGCAGTGCTCCTTATTAATAACAATATTACTATCTTGAAACACAAAAAAAATACTAACTTTGTGATTCATAATTTTTCCATAGGTCTCTACGAGGGACTCTGCATAGAAGGGTGTTTCGCCGTAGAGCATTTCATACATGCAGACGCCAAGAGACCACCAGTCACACTCCGGCCCATACTTCCCCTTCCCATCCTCCATGGCTTGCAGGATTTCCGGAGAGATGTAGTCAGGAGTTCCAACAGCCACTGAAGACTGGACCTGTGGAGATTGGAAGTTTAGCATCTTTAGCCAATCAGTATCACTTTGTCACATACAGTTTTAACATTATATTCTTCTCTTTTTTTTGACAAACCATTTAGTTTTGGCAAACATGTTTGGCTTCTGTGAAAAAAACAACTTTTATAACAGGACTTTTTAAAAGTAAATAATAAGATTTGTTTGAAAAAGCATTGTAGTTATTAAGGATTCATTGCAATGCTTAACTGATGGACTTCCGGATTATTCGGTGAATGAGTTGGACGACTATGGCGAGGATATCGGTACATTAATAGTCCTTAAAAACAAGTGTACAATCAACATTAATTCACGCGGTCCGATGAGGCAGTGTCAACCTGCGTCTCAGAGAACAATAACTGGGCATCAGGATTCAAATCTTAACTTGATACAGAGAACTACTCCCCCGATTGCCTTTGAATAATCTGAGAATTTATCATTACCAATGTAGACAAAAAAGCTGACCATGCTTTTGAATTTATCAACAGATTCCTCCACATTAGAGTAATTAAACATCCTGGATTCTATGTCAGGACTGGAGGCGAGGATTATGCCTTCTCTCTTCCCTTTTATTAACAGCAGCCAATTTTAACAAACAAGACTACATTTCCCATGAACCCTTGAGAAAATTGTAGTAAAGAAAAGTGTCCAATCAGGAACAGTCCTGAGGCCTCCAATCGGGGACACTCCAGCCCCAACATAGTCTGTCCTCACTGGCCCTTCATCCTCTTTCTTCGCTGCTGTGCAGCCGAGATAAGTGCCTTTCCTACTCTGTGGGAAATTGTCTTTCAATTGTGCTCTTTTGTGGTTTAATTGCTTGAGTGGAATTGCTTGTAGCTATCTTGCGCGTAGCTCTGCGCGTGTTATTGAGGCTCTGCCAAAATTCTTTTTGTTTTTTGAACGTGTGCACTCGCTTTATTGCTTTACCGCTGTGTTTGTTTTGCCGATTGAATAATGAGGCTCTGCCAAATTCCTTTCGTTAGTTGAGCATGTACATTCGCTTTATTGTTTTATCGCTGTGCCGCCGTGTTTTCTGCCATTTCAGCGTTTCCCGCTGTGTTTGTTTTGGCATTTCGGAGTATCCGTTATTTCCGCTGAACGCTCAAGAAGTGCCTGCGTTCTTGTTGGCAAGCCGCGGGAGCGTTTCCGCTCCTACGCGGCTCTTTTCCTGGTACGCTCGTTACTGACCTCCCGCCGCCAGGGGGCGTGTGAGGCAGCGTGATGAAGCGCGCGCGTTCAAATTCCTGAGGGGATTGAACGGCACGCCGTAGTCCCCGCGAGCACCCGGCCTGAGGAGGACGCCTTTACGGTGTATTTGTTCGTGCCTCACAGTCTTTATCAGCCGGTCTTTGATTAATTACGCTCTGCTGCCCAGGCACTGTTTCATTTAGGCAGCTGAGTCGGTATTGGTGATACTTGAACGCCCGTTGTGGGTCTGTATTTGCAGGCGCCTGACGCCTGTTGGGCACATACCCAGGCCGGTATTTCACGAAAGAGGAAAAATATATATTTTTTGTACCAGGTATTACTGTGCCCAGGGCCTGGTCCCTTTGAGTCAGCGAGAGCCTCGCACGTCAGATTAGGCTGACACCCAGCCCTACAAGCTAAAGCCTTTAAAGATAAGGCATCCCGGTCTGCCCCACAGACAACTATTAATAATAACACTCATCTACCCTCATTATTGTCCCAATGAGTATGGAAAGGAACTATAAGGATGACTCCCAGGGAGGGAAAAATATCCTGGCACACCTACCTTGGGACGATGAGTTCTATGAAGCAGCAGATGCTTCAATCTACAGAGCGGTGGGCGAAGTCATGACGCCCCTAGAGGAGAGGCTATCACGGAAAATAGACCAAGCATTAGCACGACTGTCTAACCTCCCTATGGTTCCCGCCCCCCCAGTCTGAGCCCCCAGGGATTCCCCTGACATCAGACCCCGTTCCCCCCCTGCCAAGCGCGCACGCAACACGGGGTGGATCTTAGTGCCTTTGACAGGCTCAAACCAGCCTTTCTGGCTACCCAACCAAATTTGCCACCTGCAGGAGACGGTTCGTCAACCCCACAAGACGCTCTGCCTAGCGACGACGCAGGGGACGCTGAGCTGGCCCTTCCAGACCTTGGCTCCCTTCCCGCCCCTCCCAGGACACCTCTGACATGTTTGATCCCGATGAGATCATCCACCCCCGCTCATCGGATTGGGCCCCAGCCGATAAGATTGCCGGCGATGCGCATACGGAAGCCTTTAGAAAAAGAGGCTCGTAACTGCCTCCAGGCAGAATGCCCTCGACCTTCCCTGGAGGGTAAAGTCGCCCTCACTCCAGAGATTGACACCTGCATGGCCACTTTCTAACAAAAATTTATATGAGATCCTAAAAAAGGGATTGACAGGTCCTGGCGAGCGTGCCAGGACAAGCTCTTGGACGTTTTAGGGCCCCTCACAAAGATCTTGGACATGGGCGAGGAGGCCAAGACGTCAGGTTCCTTGATCTCCCCTGAGGCCCTCTCGGGGTGGGCAGGTAGGGCCATTGTGTTTTTGGGCAACGCCAACTGTGCCCTTTCCACAGAGCGTCGTCGCTCCCTTCTTATCAAGGTAGACCCCAAGCTTGGGGATCTCGCTGACTCAGAGGCGGGGGCAGTGGCGCAAGGAGGACTCTTTGGTGAGCCGTTTGTCAAGGAGCTTGGTAAATTGGTCAACACATTTACCTCCCTTGACAAGGCACAGTCGTCCATTACGAAGGTGTTCCCCCAGGTTTTACGCGGGCCGGTCGAGGTAGGGGCCGCTCGACCGGCTGCCCTTCCAACCAACCCTCAAGAGGGCAGGGCTCCAGACAGAGTCAGGACCAGTCCCACTTTGGCAACTTCTACCCTGCAAGAGGCAGGCGAGGCAAGGGCAGAGGATATCGAGGAGCCGCAGCCTCAACCAATTTCGGTGAGTGTTCTCCCTTCTTCCCGGTTAAAGGTAGGGGGAAGGCTGGGGAATTTTTTCCAGGCCTGGACTTCCATCACAGGGGACTCATGGGTGTTACAAACGGTTCGAGGTTTCCACATAGACTACTTGGGCAAACCCGTCCAAAGGTGTGCACCCCATCCCATCCAGTTCTACCAACAGGAATCCGCCTTAGTAGACGCGGAGGTTTCATCCCTCCGAGCCAAAGGGGCTATCATTCCTTCCACTCCTCATCCCAGGGGATTCGTCAGCAACATCTTTTTGGTGGACAAAACGGATGGGGGCAAACGCCCCGTGATCAACCTCAGCGAGTTCAACGAGTGGCTGGTCTAGCGCCACTTCAAGATGGAAGGAATTCATCTCCTCAGAGATGTCTTGCGTCCTTCAGACTGGATGGTGCGTCTGGAACTAAAAGACGCCTACCTAGTTATTCCGGTCTTCCCTCTTCACCGGCGTTTCCTCCAGTTCATCTGGCGGCAGCAGACGTACAACTTTGCATCTCTCCCCTTCGGCTTATCTTCGGCCCCTTGGTGCTTCACCAAGGTCCTCAAGCCAGTGGTGGAGTGCTTGAGAGCTCGGGGTGTACGAATGATCGTGTACTTGGACGATCTGCTCCTGATGGATGCGTGTCCCCGTCAACTTCTGCGTCATCTGCGGATGGCGGTGGATCTTCTCCAGAAGCTGGGGTTTGCAGTCAACGAGACGAAATCGATTCTCACACCCTCCCAATCGCTTACGATTCTTGGTTTCGTAATAGACTCCACTTCCTCCACTCTCAGTCTACCGACCAGGAAGGTCTCAAAGATTCGACACAAGCTGAGACGGTCCCTCTCCAAGCAGCAGGTGTCGCTCAGGGATTTGGCCCGAATAGTAGGACTACTCTCAGCCTCCATCCAGGCCATCTTCCTGGGTCCCCTCCACTATCGAGCCCTGCAACGCCTCAATGCGGTGTATTTGCGCAGAGGGTGTCCTTACTCCTTCAAGGTGGTTCTTTACGAGGAGGCCCAGGAGGAGATCGAATGGTGGCTTCAGCACATGGAAGCCTGGAAGCCTGGAACGGCCGGGCAATCTTCGGGTCCGCACCAGATTTAGTAATAGAGTCCGACGCCAGCACAATGGGCTGGGGAGGGTTGTGGTCTCCAGAAGAACGGAGATT
The DNA here is from genome assembly GCA_963921515.1 of Calotriton arnoldi. Lineage (NCBI taxonomy): Eukaryota > Metazoa > Chordata > Amphibia > Caudata > Salamandridae > Calotriton > Calotriton arnoldi. Next base: position 2,796,071 of record CAWUFW010000707.1, read on the forward strand.
ACATATCAACTGCTTAGAACTCCTAGCAGGCTCCTTCGCCGTCTGTTGTTGGACGAGAGATTACATCCAGTCATCCGTCCTCCTGAAAATGGACAACATATCTGCAGTTCGCTATATCAACCATTTAGGGGGCACAAGGTCCAAAGCCCTCTCCGACCTGGCCGCCGGTTTTTGGCAATACTGCCTGGACCATCAACCGGACCCACTGGCAGTGGCCACGGATGCCTTCCTTCAAGACTTGAGTCTGGATAAGGGGTACGCATTTCCCCCCTTCGCAATGATCACGAGAGTGACAGCTCAGATCAGGAGGCAGCGAGCGGAGGTGGTAATAGTCACCCCCTTTTGGAGAGCTCAAGTCCGGTTTCCGGTTCTTCTGGAACTTTCTTGGGATTCTCCAATCCTACTCCCCCGTTTTCCGGGTCTCCTCTTGAGCCCCGAACAAGTTCCTCATCCACTGATTCAGGGGAACTCGTTATGGCTCATGGCGTGGAGGATTACAGGAGACGATGGGAGGTCCCGGGCCTTTCGGAAAAGGCTGAAGAGTTCATGTCTAAGGCTTGGGAGTACAGTCAAGCGATACAGGTTCGCTTGCGGCAGATGGTCCCGCTGGTGTGTGCAACGGAGTCTCAATCCCTTGGATGCCGATGTAGTCCACATCCTGAATTATTTGGCCCACCTAGCCTCTAGTGGTCTGGCCTATAGGTCAATAAACACCGTTCGTTCAGCCTTTTCGGCGGGCCACGTGCCGCTTAACAATGCAGCAGTTGGGGAGCATCCCCTTGTATGCAAGCTACTCCGGGGCATCAGACTGTCACTACCTCCGAAACCTCATTATTCAGCTCTCTGGGATGTGAATCAGGTCCTCAACTTGTTCTTATCTTGGCAACCTAACCGTTTTCTGTCATGGAAGGAGTTGTCGGCTAAGCTGGCTATGTTGCTCTGTCTCATCTCCTGCCGACGTGTATCTGACGTGAGGGCTCTGGATATCCCAGCCAGGATTTTTACAACAAATGGAGTGACGTTAACTCTACACAGAAGGACCAAGTGTCACACAAGGACGATCTCATATCCGGAATTCTCGGATTCCCCCAAGTTGTGTGTAGTTCGCTGCTTGAAAGCTTATGAGGAAATGACAGAGGAGTTTCGTCCACCAGGGGAGCGGCAACTCCTTATCGCATTACGCAAACCGTTTAAGGCGGTGTCTTCGCCCACCATAGCCAGATGGGTTAGGTGGGTTATGCAAGAGGCAGGGATAAGTCTCAAACAGTTTGGAGCTCACTCAGCTAGAGGGGCAATGGCCTCGAAAGCATTTGGCTTGGGTGCCCGTTTGGAGGATATCCTCAACGCGGCGGATTGGTCTTCGGACTCTACCTTTAAGAGGTTCTACTTCAAGCCAGTGCTGGACATGGCTCACCTCGTGGTGAGCAAGCTTTAAAACTAGCATAATCCTCGCCTCCAGTCCTGACATAGAATGAAAAATGTCCTAGCTATCGTAACGGAAAGTTTCAATTCTATTAAGGACTCGGAGGCGAGGATTATCCCGCCCTAGGGTTTTGGACGAAGATACCCACCCCATATTGGAGTAAGTAATACAGTTTGACTTCTAGACTGTTGAGAATAATGATCATGTTGTCATTTCTTTGGAAAATCTGTCTCACTGCTATTCGTTTACAGAGTTGATGAATAACTGTTCGTTGAGTGATGATGTACCTTTGTCCTGGTAGGTTTTGATGCGAATAAACAGGACTCATGAAAGGGATCTAACGGCTGACTTCACGTGACGAAAGAGGATGAAGGGCCAGTGAGGACAGACTATGTTGGGGCTGGAGTGTCCCTGATTGGAGGCCTCAGGACTGTTCCTGATTGGACACTTTTCTTTACTACAGTTTTCCCAAGGGTTCATGGGAAATGTAGTCTTGTTTGTTAAAATTGGCTGCTGTTAATAAAAGTGAAGAGAGAAGGCATAATCCTCGCCTCCGAGTCCTTAATAGAATTGAAACTTTCCGTTACGATAGCTAGGAAATTTTTCATTCCTCTGAAATGCATCTAAAGTTTTGCCTCAATGTCACTGTGCAAAGACTATTGTGGTTGTGTACAAGAAAGAATGGGCATTCTGCACGTCGCTCGGCAATGGCACACCTAAGCACCCATTCCTATGCAAGCTGAAAAGCATGGCCCTTGTGCTCGCATAGCAAAGGGTGCAAGGGTGTTAACTTTAACCACACAAATAGAGAGGGGGGTGGGGGAGAAGCCAACGCACGTCCTCCCTAAGCAGTAAGAAAACACACACCAAAGTTCGGAAGCTGCGATGATTGTGAATTAACAAAACCCTACGTGGGCTTTTGGAAACTCTGGCAAGAAAGAAGACCCATCTTTTTGGAAGAGGAAGCCTCACCCACAACTAGTGGCATGCTTCATTATAGGTAGCCTCTCCCCACCCTGGTGGGATGGTACCACTAGGGTGGAGTCAGCTCGTCCGATACACTGTTTTGTATGAGGGTACGATGCCCAACAATCTGCCAAGAAGATCTCAACAGTTGTTAATGGGGAAAAGGACGAGGAATCCATCGTTCTCAAGTTGTAGATATATTAAGTACCCACCTTAGTGAACCCATTATCAGTGCCAGTTAGAACTCCCGAGGAAAACCCTCAAACACAACCTCGTTGGTGGCAGTGGGAGCCATGGTCAGAAAGTAAAAATGTGTGCGGTATTGCCATAGGGGCACATGTAGTCGTTCGCAGTCCCCGCACCACCTGATGGTATAGTTTGTTAGCAATTGCAGAATGCCGGGTGCAAGGGCCCTGCCTAATCCAGTTTTATCGTGTGTCATAATGAAAAGATTACTCCATTTTACTAGTGTGCGACTACAGAGGACATCGCCCATCCCAGACCGGGAAGCTGGTATCCCGCTGGTTAGGTTAAGGACCTGATTCTAATTTTAATTTGCCTGTGGGTATGTCACTTTACACATGTGCTGTTGTGTGGATTGCAGTGCAGTGTCACTAGTGTTCCATAATGAGAAATAATGTCTCTGCATGAGGAATACCAACCTTTCTCTATACATTTTGTGACTTTTGTTTTCTTCCTTTAGGTGTAATTTATCACAAACAAGGTAGGACTCACCTTGGTATAATTGGTTTCACACAGTGATTTTTAACAGTGAATAGGCCAGTCCATTAAGGATCCTTGGCCCTGATGAATGGCCATTACCTCTGTAGGCAGTTAGTAAGGGCAGAAACATGTTGGCATAAGGGGATTGATAAAGTCATTGTACTTACATTCCATCTCAGAATTGCTTTTATATGAACCAGAGGCTCCCAATATTAAAGGTGATAACCTGGGTACCTCGAGGTATTTTTTAGCTTATCTGGATCCCTCACTGTTCAGTAATACTTTGTCTAAGAACTCCCTTCTCTTTGGAGGTTAAGTCCGCCCTGGTGGCACCATCCTACCAGGGTGGAGAGGTTGCCTATGATGAAGCATGCCACAAGTTGTCGGTGAGGCTTCCTCTTCCAAAAAGATTGGTCTTTTTTGCCAGAGTTTCCAAAAGCCCACGCTTACGCACTTTATGTGTTTTCCTACAAAGATGTCAAGCCACTGCTAAATGTTCCTTCCTTTACTAAAGTTGGCAGTGTCATATGTCTATATGCGTATTAGTGATGCTTCTTATCCCATTGTCATCTCTAAATGCTTTTATTTATGTTTTTGTACCACCATTAGGACTATTTTTCAGTTTATTTTTCTTCTGCACTTGCAGTTGGAAGTGAGAGCCATGAATGCAGGTGTTGTCTTGAGAAAGCTGGAAAAAAATAGGAGCCCGGAGGTCGCCCAGGAGGACAAGGTAGCAACCACCGCTCATGAGAATGCCACAAACCCGGCTGAGGTGAGTACCGCCCCTCTAGAGTCATCACTAGCACCATTCGTCGGTCTAAGTCAAGAGCCTCCTCAAGTATGGCGCCTGAAAACTGAAACCTCTGGTGCACAACCTCCCTAAGAGAGTAGGGGAGGAGAAAACCATTGAGCACTTCAAGAGGTGAGTACGAAAGGAGACACCTGAGAGAAGAGACCTAATATGGATGAGAAAAGGGGTCAGGGGAATGGCGAGGAAATAGAAGCAGGCAGTTACTGACTCGGAGGCAAAAGAGTGATAGCTCAGTTAACTCTACCAGACAATGTCTCTCTCCACCGAAGAGCAACAATTGCCTTCAGAGGATGTGCAGCTATGTGCTGCTCCTGAGCTCCCCACACCTTCAGGCAACCTCCTCGTCAGCTGTGCTCTACAGATGAATATTCTTCGGCTACAGCTGCTCTAGGGGACATGTGGCGTCCGCGTGATACAATCTCCTTCCTTGGACCACTTGATGCTGTTGCATCTGCAATAATCCAGGTGAATGCCACTGCTCTCTACTTTTCTGTGAGCAAGGGTCAGGTTGCTGGAGGTTGATGTTCGGGTAGGTCCTCTGCAGGCAGTGGATGGGGTGTGACTGGCACTCTGAATGAAGTTTCAGGTGTTAATTCCTGGCAATCTGCTCTCTCTCACACAATGGTGATAAACCCTGGCAACATGTAGGGACTGGCACAATGGTGGCAATCTCTGGCAACATGCTTGCCCTGTCATAATGGTGGTAATTTCCAGATAAAATGCAGACCTTGGCATATTGGTGGTAATTCCTGGCAGCATCCTGGTACTGGCACAGCGGTGTTAAGCCATGGGAACATGCTTGTCCTGGCTCAATGGTGCTAATTCCTGGCAACCTTCCAGCCTTAGCACAATGGTGGTTATTCCTGGTAAAATGTCAGCCTTAGGACAATGGTGATCATCCCTGGTAACATGCTGAACCTGGGACATTGGTGCTTGGTAAACATTCTGCAGACGTGTCTAAACTATTTTTGGAACCTGAATAAATTCTCCTGGCTCCAAGGGGTCAGTTGTGTCACCAATCAACATTGCTTTGAGCGTTGCCCTTATTCTGGATTTTCTTCTGGAGTCAATTGGGCCTATTATAAGTGGAAATGTTAAGTGTCCCAGCGCGATTCTACTATTGTCTCTGCTGCTAATTGCAGGTGAGTACAGAAAGCAAGGTCTGGGAGGAACAAGGAGCAGCATCTTCACTTCCTTGGCCTCTCAAAGGCTGGTTTTACTAGAGAACAAACAAGCACACCTGTGGCAAATTCTGCTACGACGCCAGATCTTTTTCAAAGCACCTGCATTTCCTCTCCTTTACACCAACCAATCTGGGTATGAAGGAGGAAGAGAAAAAGTGAGAAAACAAATTACAGAGAAGGAGGCAAATTGAAGAAAGTTATGAATGTATCAGAAGGATGAGGCAAGGGAAGGATGAACAGAAGGTTTTCAGAGAGGATTGGCACATAACAGTGTGCCTAATCACCAACAGATACGGTGAACGAGAAAACAGTAGAAATATGGGCTTACTTTCTGACTTAGAAGATTGTACACTGACATTTTGAGACTACTAAACCCAAGAGAAAAATATTTTAACTTTACATCCTGCGTGCATGGAACTTGCATACTCGCAGACTTTTTTCTAACATCAATGAACTTGCTACCATCTGTATCATCCACTGCCATTCTGAAGGTGGGATATCAAATCATGTCCAGTTCTTCAGCGTATTAAACTAGGCATCAGTAGATCACAGAAAAAGTAGGAATTTCTTTCAGACAGTGGGGGTTTTGTGACATCTGATCAAACAGTGGGCAGCGAGTAAAGCCTTTACCAGGGGCAAATTCATGAGGAACACATAGTTAAGCCATGTGAGGGCTAGGGGAACTTATCAGGACTTGGAGAGAGTGATCGGAGATGTTACTGTCAGTACAACACCTCGCCTTCTCCTGAGAAGTTTACCTCAATGCCCTCTTTACAACTCAAATAATATAGGCAATGCACCAATTAACAACGAAATATTATGGGGGGTAGACAGGCTGACTGTATGCTACCAACCTCAGGGAAAGAGAACTGATGTTGGCAATTCTGATTATATTTAGCCACCAGGATGAAACACTCAAACACTCGGTTGAGATTATATATGAATTTTCTTGTTATTTTCACCCACTTATTTATTTCCAAACAGTCTCTGACTCAAGACTTAGTGGCCTGTTTCTTAGCCAGTAAATCCCTACGTAAATTGACTCAAGCAGCAGGTGCTACTCTGGGAGGCAGCATTTCAGAGGAAGAGGTTATTAGAGTCAGAGATGACATGACCACAATTAGATCCTGGGAGATGATGGGTACCTTACTGGATTTTATAATATCAACAAAGGCAAGATTGACCAATGTTTTGCAAGGTCTTTAAAGAAGTAGAATATAGGGACACCTTCTTCAGGAATTCAACCAGGCAATCATCTTCCTTATCTCAAAATCTGGTGAAATATGCTAATTATAGGTCAAAATCATTACTAAACAAGAACATTTACAGCCTTGCTTAAACACTGGCAAAAAACGACGGACAGTAATTCCTTACCTTACACACAAATAGCAGGTGGGTTTTCGCTCTAGACTGTCGTCAGGGAACGACAAGAGGACCTTAATGCACCTAATATGGAAAGTTAGAAATAACTAGGAAGACAAAATTGTCCTAACGTTTGATGCCCAAAAGGCTTTTTATTTGTGTAGGTTGGGGATACTGGTAAGCAGGATTAGGACCTGATTTGAAAAGGCAAATTTAAACAGCTGTATTCGGAACCAATGGCCAGAACAATTGTGGGAGATTCTTCCCGTTGTGTTTCAGATGAAAAGGGGAAAAAGCTAGGGCTACCCGCTCTCTCAGTTATTATTTCTCCTGGCTCTAGAACCACTGGCAACTAAGATCTGCCAATCAACAGATGTTACTCATATGGCCAACAAAAATTATTCTTATATGCTTATGACATCCTTTTTAACATTATTCATCAGGAAACTTAAAAGACTACTTTCTGCTTCTAATATCTGAATTATCACCATTCTATGGACACCACTATGGCCCTTATTATGATGTCGTGCGGAAAGCCATCCGACAGCTCGCCGGAGGCTTTCCGCACGACATCATAGGTTTCTGTCCGACAGCCGTATTATGATATTGGCAGTCGGAGGGAAACCCGCAGGGGAATTCTGCTCTGCTTCCGACGGGCTCAGTGAGCCAGTTGGGGCGGCAGGAGGAATTATAATCCCAAAATGCCAGCGGAGCCCCTAGCAGGGCCCCCTTCCCTCCTGGCCCACCATAATGGGGCCGGGGGGCCACCTATGTTGTCCCCCTAAACATCCCTGCACCGTGTGGCAGGCACCTGGCTGCCACATGGTTTAGGCATGTTTGAAAGCATCCATTTTTCTATTGCAGGTTGTGCTGCGCTCCATTTCCGTCCGCCGCACAATCTCCAATAGAAAAATTGATGTTTCCGACCGCCTATAGGGCGGTTGCATCCTAATACTGCCGGTAGAACCCCCAACTAATAGTTGGGCAGTTTCATTCCCACTACAGTGTCGGTTGGACGCTCATCCGACCGACATCATAATCAGTCCCATTATTGGGTCTAAATGTGAAGCAGCGCCCAGAATAAAATTGACTAGATTGGCCATACCAAGCTTTTCCTTTAAGTGCGTCCCTAAAAACATGAAATATCTAGGCATTTTGCTCAAACCAGAGCCTGCCGTGCATAGTATCAGCTACCCTACACCCCCACTGCAAATGAAGTCTGCTAATTTTTTTTCCAGTGGTTTTGCCTACAGTTAATCCTCTGGGGTAGAGTGTAAATAGCAAAAATGAATACAGCATCGAAATTTTATAGCACTAACATTTAATTATATTTTAGACATGATCCCCCATCGATTCATCCATCTTATCTGAAAACTGAAACAATAATCAAAACGCTTATATGGGCCTAAAAAAACACAGGTTTAAACCTACGAAGCTACATGCTGCAGCATTATGAGGGGGTTCTTAGGATGCCCTACATGGGTCTTACTACGTACACTACATATGTCTCACTACTTACCCCATCACCTAGCATTGCTCTGGAGGCTACTGCTAACTTGTGTTCATAAACCAAAAGGATTGGGCACCAAAAACAATTGTCATCCACTAATGATGACCTGGATATACTACATGGGAGAAGAGCAGGATATATGGAAAACTACAACCCTATTATTCATTCTATTAAACACTTATGGTACATGAACGCCTTAAAACATGCAGTCATTTGCATAAGTCAGAACCCGTACTGTATTAAAAAAAAAAATCAGGTTGGGGACAGCAATCAATGAGTGAGACTGGCAGAGAGCCAGGATAGTCACTAGTGGGGTACTCTTGGGGGCGACAAACTGAGCATCTTTCTAGAACTGTCCCATTAACATGGCTTGAACCACTCAGTGGTATAAATAAACCCATATCTCACAGTGTATGATATCAAGATTAGGATCGCCTTGTAATCTTCTCCAATTCTCATTTGCCTCTGGGTAGGTGGGGTGGGGTGAGTGCAGAGGCACTGGTTCTGGTTTATACAGTATTTACACCAATTTGTAAATTTCGATTGCTATCGCCTTAAGTTCCAATGGCAGGAAAAACTATTGATTCAATTCATCAAAGACGTGTCCGATCACCTGACTTTTGATGATAAAGGGCTTAGAGAGTCTCAATTACATTACAGCTATGTTAAGACCCTACATGATTGGCATTGGTCTCTGCATAAGCTCAAATGTGCAAATCTTAGTCCTTATTTCAGACGGGCTACAATGCAGTACACATACTCGGGTCATGCTCTGAGCTGACACACTACAGGTCACGGATATAGTAAACAATGAGAAGTTCCACCAGGACTCCGGGTTGGGTTGGTTGGACCTGGCACATCTGGCAGGGGAAATGATGGCAGCACAAACCTGCACTGTGGGTGCCAATGTAATCATGCAAGCCATTGAAGGCACAAGTGAAGCTCTGGAGACCAAGATCGGAGAGGTGGGATTGGATGTCATGCTGATTCATTAAGACCTGAGACAGGTGGTGACAAGAGTTATGGAAGCAGAAGGCCAGTTCCGTGAATTAGAGTACACTCGGAAAATTATGCACTCACATCTCCGGAAAATTATTACTATGAACAATACACTACTTGTGCGGGTGGATGATGCCGAAGGGCGACTTGCCACAATAATGTCCATATTGTGGAGGTTCCAGGGGGGATGGAATACTCCAAAACTGAACAATCTCTAATGAACGATTCCCATTTTGAATACTGGCAACGGAGTCCTCCAACTGCTTCCTAAGAGAAAGGGCCCACAGAGCCTTAGCACAACATCCACCCCCGGGGCTCCCCAAAGGCTTTTTATAGCCAGGATCTTGAATTTTAAAGACAGAGACACCATATTTCGAATTGCCAGCACAAAGACATCTCTAACATATAAGCACTCTGGTCTAATCATCTTTCCAGATTATACCAACCAGGTTTAGAAGCAAAGGTGTGTGTCGGAATATCCTTGCTGAAGACATGTAGAATACAAATGGGATTGTGGCAGTCACACATTTAGAAAAAGAATATGCGATGGATCCATCGCAAAAATGTTAAATACCTCCAAATAAACATGCTCTACAGTCCTAGATAAATAGTTACGAGACTACCATGGAAGACTCCCCCCTTGAAGGACGGCTTTTAAATGGGAGGATGATGGAAAGGGCAATCTCACACACTTATACCACCCTAATGCTCAACACACAGAAAGACATTTAGGGTCTAAAGGAACAATGTGAACAAGATGATGGTGAACTTGGCAATGAAATGTGGGCAGAAGCACTCATTCCCCAGGGAGATTGCTATCAAAACAGCCCGAAAAAAATTGAAAAGATATGAGGGGAATGGATGGAGGCATGGCAAGAGGAGGATGATTAACCCTTTCGGTGCTCATGACGGAATGGTTCCGTCATGAGCACCAGTGCTCCTGTGCTCATGACGGAACCATTCCATCATGTGCACAGGCGCACTAAATCCCTCTGCAACAAACAGCAGAGGGATTTCCTTTTGTTTTTTGGGGCCTCAGGAGGTGGGGAAGAGCTTCCCCAACCTCCAGAGGCCTGTTTCTTATTTTCAATGTAATGACGAACGCGCGCATGGCGCGCTGTCGTCATTACATTGAAAACAAAACTGAAACTTAGTTTCAGTTTCAATGTTTTGGTGCTCGTGGGGCTATCTCAGCCCCCGAGCACCGAAACACTTGGGAGAGGTATCATTGGAAAGGGGAGAATCTCCCCTTTCCAATGGTACCCTTCCCTAGTGGATTCCTGCTTGGGAATCGCCCTCAGGGATCCACCCACTAGCCACCAGGGAGGGGGAAGGGCCTTTGCTCCACCCATTGCATTCTGCCACAGACAGTCTGGGGCAGGAGCCCCTAATCTGCCCCCCGAGGGGGGGGCAGAAAGCACCCTAGACGCCAGGGATTATTTTTTGATAGGCCAGGGGTGGGGGCTGCCCAGAATGGGCATGTCAATGCCCCCACCCTACCTCCCCAAGGAAGGGAAAAGACTTTCTGCCCCCCCCCCAGGAGGCAGATGGGGCAATAGCTCATGATCTGCCCCCGGAGGGGTAGAAAGCCCACTAGGCACCAGGGATTTTTTTTTTTTTAAATACGTAGGGATGGGAGCTGCCCAGAATGGGCATGTCAATGCCCCCACCCCAAAACAATTGCCACAGTCTCTCTGCCCCCCCCTCCCCGGAGGCAGATGGGGGCACCAGGGATGCATTTTTTTCAAAATTCAAGGGTGGAGGCTGCCCAGACTGGGTATGCCAATGACCCCACCACCCAAAAAAAGATGCCACAGTGTTTCTGCCCCCCCAGGAGGCAGATGGGGGCAGTAGCCCCTGATCTGCCCCCCAGGGGGTGGGGAGGGGGGGAAAGAGAGCCCACCAGGAGCCAGCGATTATGCTGGCTTTTTTATACGTAGGGGTGGGGGCTGCCCAGAATGGGCATCCCAATGCCCCCACCCCCTCAAAAAATAGCCACAGTCTTTCTGCCCCCCTTGTGGGCATATCGGGCAATAGCCCCCGATTTCCCCTCCCCAGGGCGGCAGAAAGCCCACTAGGCACTGACTTTTTTTCAGAATGTGCCTACCTGTGGATTTTGGGTCCTAGCGCAGCCGGCACAGAGGAAACACAGCAAACCTGTATATTTTTGAAAACTAGACAACAAGGGGAATCCAGGATGGGGTGACTTGTGTGCCTCTCATCAGGTTCTGTTACCCAGAATCCCTTGCAAATCTCAAGCTTAGTAAAAAGAAAAAAACACATTTTCCTCACATTTCTGTGATGGAAAGTTCTGGAATCTAAGGGGAGCAACAAACTTCCACCAACCAAGAATTCCCCCGAGACTCCCGATAAAAATGGTACCACACTTGTGTGGGTAGGCCTAGTGCTAGCAACAGGAAACGGCCCAAAACGCAACGTGGGCACATCACATCTTTCCAGTTAAAATTTACCCTTTTTAGGTCGAGCCTAGCGCAGCACGCATGCGCTGTCTAGGAAAACGACCTCTTGGAATCACTCAGGACTTTTCACACGCTCATGCGTGTGGTTTTTTTTCCCAGCATTTTTCCTATTGGGCTTTGCGTGCGAAGACAGCACGCAATTGGGCAAAGGCGGGTGCATGTCCCACCTTTCCCAGGAAATGTATCCGCCCACGGCCTACGGTTACGAGCAGCAGCACGCAGTGTGCCATCTGTTTCGGGTCAGATTTCAAAGGTTGTTTTTCGTTTAGCTTTCGCGCGGCCGCGCTTGTTAAAGCCTCCTCTCCTATTGTTCTTCTTTTTTCAATGGACGAACCACTTGTATACCGGAACGCTGAGATAACCAACCCACGGCATCTGAAAATGCCTACCTTTTCTCTTCTCTGTTTGTTTTTGATTGCGTGTAAAATGTGCCTTATTTTTGTCGTCTCGCACACTGGCACTTAATTACAGTATCCGAGCATCGCTCGGTTGAATGCCGAGGTTTGTCTGTGACTGCAGAGCAGCATGAACTTCAATCGCTGTAGGGGCTGCTCGGCTTTTCATCCTTACCAGGTCGGTAAACCAAGTGCTATTAACTTGCAGCGCTTCGAGGCTGTCTCAGAAGCACGAGACGATGCAGTACATGACCGTCGTGGAGTTATTATTATTAAGCTTGTGCTTGCAGCATAGTGATGCGAGGGAAGGCTTTAATAGCATGAGACCCCAAGCCTGTCCACCCATGCATTGTTTTTTCCAGTTTAACCCCTGGCTCTCCTGCTCCCGCCAGTGCCTACAAAAAGCGCTCCAAGACCGGCTTCGGGTCGAGTCCGCGCTATATAAAACTGCAAGAAAAGCTTTGTGTGTGTTTGAGGACATGTTGTACTTCATCGATTTCGCTGAGATCGGACGGTGACGGTCCTGGTGAGGGGCTGGCCTATGGCTTCCGAATGAGGAACGGAAGGGGGGAGGGGGTTTTTCAGAATGCGTGGTGGGGTGTCCACGGAAAGGTGGGTACAAACTTCTGGTGACAGCTGTTAAATATACAAAAACCCTGCACGCGGTGCTTGACTGCGGATCGATAAATAGGCCTTTACAGCCTCGGACCGATGTCTGTACAGTGACCTGCGGCAGCTGTTCGAAAAACACGTGAGATCGCGTCTAATTGAATAAAGAATCCTTCGTCGGCCGTGTGTCATGGCAGGCAGCTTAACCAACAGAGCATTACCTCTTGCATCTTACATCTTGCGGTGACCCTCCTCCAAATGCACAAGTTTCTCATCTGCTGTCACACCCTCCGTGTGCATCATCAGTATATTCCTTCTCCTTTCCGCCTTTCCATTCTCACTCTCTTGTTCTTTTTAATGAGGGTTTTGTAGGTATTAGAGCTGCAGCCAGACAATACCAGTATTGATCAAAAACTCAATTTACAAAATGAGGCGTTTAAGAGCGTGCCATAACTGTTAGCATGGTTTAGGACTTGCTGCCGCTTTTCATTTTTATTTTTCGTCGCCATCAGCAGCCTCCTCGAGTAAGGCACTGATTACAGCTTGTGAGCGGCGCAGTTTTGGCCCTGTCGTTGCATCGAAGCAGTTGTCATTTGCTTAGCATCATACATTCTTCATTGTACCATGCCAATTTTTGGGGGACAGGGCTTTTTTTTTTTGCTACAATGATCACTGGCTGGTAACAGAGGACTTTACATGGACCAGGCCCCAGGGAGCTCCCAGTCCTGACAAATCAAGCAAAAGCTTATTGCTCCAACTGGGTATGTCTGTGCCTTCCATGCAGTGTGGGGTTGACAGAACACAGAAGCGAATCTGCACATAGCAAACACCTGGTCCGATGCCTTCTAGCAGTTAATCAAGGTATCAATCAATTTCTGACAAAACAATCATTATTACTAATGTGCTTGCATATTCATTTATTTGATGGCTTTTTTTGACAGCATATGAATTGTCTCCCGCCATTGGTTTACCCCAAACTGTAATATCTTAAATGGCTAATGTAATAGATAATGTGCTGCCTGGCTAAAAACTTATAAGGTTCCAAAGGCGAGACCTATTGGCTATGCCAATGCTGGTTTGGCAATGTGACTAGCTGTGGATTTTGGACCCTGGCTCAGCCGGCACCTAAGGAAACCTAGCAAACCTATACATTTTCGAAAACTAGACACCCAGGGGAATCCAGGATGGGGTGACTTGTGTGGCTCTCTCCATGTTCTGTTACCCAGAATCCCTTGCAAACCTCAAACTTTGTCAAAAAAACACATTTTCCTCACATTTCTGTGATGGAAAGTTCTGGAATCTGCACAGATCCACAAACCTCCACCCACCCAGCATTCCCTAAAGTCTCCCGATAAAAATGGTACCTCACTTGTTTGGGCATGCCTAGTACCCGCGACAGGAAAAGGCCCAAAATGCAACGTGGACACACCACATTTTTACAGTGAAAACTGACCCTTTTTTTCGCAAAGTGCCTAGCTGTAGATTTTGAACCCTAGCTCTGCCGGAACCTAGGGAAACCTAGCAAACCTATACATTTTTTAAAACTAGACACCCAGGGGAATCCAGGATGGGGTGACTTGTGTGGCTCTCACCAGGTTCTGTTACCCAGAATCCCTTGCAAACCTCAAACTTTGTATTAAAAAAAACACATTTTTCCACGTTGCGTTTTGGGCCGTTTCCCGTCACGGGCACTAGGCCTACCCACAGAAGTGAGGTACCATTTTTATAGGGAGACTTAGGGGAACACAGAATTGTAGAGCAACTGTGATTACCTATTGACTTTCGATGCATTTCTGCCTTCCAAATGTAAGACAATGTGTAAAAAAGAAGTCACTTTGAAAAATGTCCTATAATTCACATGCCTGTATGGATACCCACAATTTCGGAGATGTGCAAATAGCTATTGTTTCTAAACTCTATATTTTGTTCCCATTTCCGAAAATACATAGGTGTCTTTCATACCGATTTTTCACTGTTTTTATTTTCCCAAATAAATTGCTATATACCCGGAACACAATAAAAAACCATTGCAAGACGCTGCTCAGTTATTGGCTCTGGGTTTCTCTGGTTCTTGGTGAACCTAGAAGTCCTATATCTCCCCACAACCAGAAGGGTCCAGCGGATGTAACGGTATATTGCTATAAAAAATCTGTCATACTTAGAAGAAGTTACAGGTGAAAAAGTTGGCACAAATGGATGTTTTTTCAACTCATTTTCAATTTTTCCAATTTTCAGCTGTTAGTTTCTATTAAAAAAACCTTGAAGGATCTTCACAAATGACCCCTTGCTGAATTCAGAATTTTGTCTACTTTTCTGAAATGTATAGCTTTCCAGGATCCATTATTGCTTTCATACCCATTTCTACCATTAACTGGCAGGACCATTGTCCACGCACTGATCACCTCACATCTGGACTACGCTAATAGTCTGTACGCAGGGGGCCCTGCGTACCTGATCAGACGCTTACAGACTGTTCAGAATGCGGCAGCTAGGCTGATATTTAACATTCGTTATCGCCACTCGATCTCCCCATATCTGAAGAAGCTTCACTGGCTCCCAGTGACCAAACGCATCCAATTCAAGTCAATGGTTCTGGTTTTTAGAGCACTGCAGGGCTTGGGCCCGGCCTACCTCAGAGCTCGGTTTAAGCATGCACAGTCCAGCCGCGCACTTAGATCCAACCATCTTCGTCTCCTTGTCACCCCCCGTTTCCGCCGCGCCAGAATGGGCGGTAGAGCCTTTGCGGTGTTCGCCGCCAAGACTTGGAACAGCCTGCCTCTGCCCTTGCGGCTGACCAAATCCGAATCTATCTTCCGACGTGACCTGAAGACCTGGCTCTTCTCGAGTGCTTAACCTGCTCATATCCTTCGCCTGTCCTAGCGCCGGGACACCCCCGTTGGGGGTAGCTGCGTGCTTTATAAGCTTCTAAATAAATAAAATAAATAAGGAGGTTGAAAGCACAAAAATTAGCAAAAATAGGCTATGTCCCAGTAAGATGCCAAAACTGTGTAAAAGATTTTGGTTTTCTGACAAAAGTCTGTCGGTCCCTGAAAGCTGGGAAGATGGTGATTTCAGCACCACAAACTCTTTGTTGATACTATTTGCAGGGAAAAAAACAGACGCTTTTTTCTGCAGCACTTTTTTCCCATTTAAAAAAACAGGGAATCAACAAACCCTGGGTACCTTTAAAATCCCCATGATGTTGGAAGAAAAGGGGGGGGGGCCTAGCAGCAAAGGGGTTAAAGGATGATCCCTACAATGCAGAAAAAAGGTTGCCATATTTTAAATGCCAAGTTATCAAAAAAGTCAGAGGTAATGTAATCAGGATCGGAGATATTCAATGTATTATTATCGATCTCATGTGCATGGTGGGAAAGGATATACAGACCGGCCGGAATGTCTGTTTTGTTACATGTTTTTTTATGGCTGAAAATGGCAATAATATATTTAATTAAAAAACACAATGAGGAGAAATAAAAAGATCAATTTAAAAAACACAATGAGGAGTTCTGTTGTGCCACACTTCCCGGACCAGGTCTCCCTGGTAATGTAAAAATGTAAGTCCGTTTTTATATAGCGCAGCTACTCACCCTTACGGGTCTCAAGGCGCTGGGGGCCGTAGTGGAAATTAAGTGAGCTATTGCCCAGAGTCACATGGTGCTGAGCTGAGCTGCCGCCAGAGCCGGGGATCGAACCGTGAACCCTGTGCTCCGAAGTCAGCTGCCCTGGCCGCTGCACCACACCTCTCCACGTGTAGCACAACTTATCTGGCATACTGGGCGTAAATGCACCACAGAGATGGTTTGCAACAGCACTGGCCACTGCACAACTTTGCACTGTGAGACGATAGAAGATTTCATCACACTGGAGTGATTCATAGAGATGCTAGTGTTAGCAGAGCAGGAAGGTTGCGTATGTTAAATTAACAACCAGATCGCCATCTTCAATAGGGTCTGGTACAGACGCAGAAGTATCAAATAGGAATGGCCAGGTGACATGAAATGCTGACAAACACAGTCAGGGCCAGAATCTGCAAGCGTTGGCGATACTGGAAGGAGAAGGAGCAGATATGGGGACTTATTGTCTGGGTGGATGGCGGAGGAATTACATATTCCACTCTAGGAATTTACAGCAGGTGTGAGAGATTGCTTGAGGACAACTACCTCCCCAAGAGTCAAGGGGCTGGGAGGTGAAAAGCTCAGAGACAGTTTTCTAAGAACAGCAAGGCAAAGAGGAGAGTTACAATTGAAATGCAATCAAATTCACCGCTTTCCTGACACTTCGTAAATTTGGGAACCTTAGACCAATACCCTAAGTAGTCGTCTGCATGGCCCACTAACGCCGACTCAACTTCCAATAGCCGCCGCTTCACCATGACTCCTATTAAATAAAATATCACTTCCTTTCACTCCAATGCTAATGATCCCCGAGCATACCTTTAAATCCACATTCACCTAATCGCTTGTGTTCAGCTGTCTCAAAGCACTAGAGCACTTGATGGCAAAGACGGGACAAAAATGATGGCACAGAAATAGTTGCCTTCATGCATGGCCCTTGGCATATACTTAAATCCCTTTTCACTGCCCTATCACTTCTTTTATTACTCTATTGCCTATGCAGTACACACAAACTCCTCCTCTGTCAAGACCATGCCTTCACCATAGAACACCTTCAAAAAAGGGGCATTCTTCTCTTCGTAAGCACAGCCCAGAAAGCACTTTACCTTTAAACTCGTTTATCAGGGCTCAGCCTGATCTTATAAACATATGAAAGTTGCTGAAATACTTCTTCGCTACCCAGAGCAAATGGCAGCACAGACAATGGGTAACTCCTGGTTCTCCTGAATCTCTACTAGCTTATCCTTTTTGTTCTTACCTGTTCACACCTATATCACATTTGTACTCCAGGCTTACTGCTCCAAGGAAGAGGCGAGACCTGCTGAAACCAGCCTCAAGGCCGTTATATTCCATCAACTAGCCTAGTCCAACCTCTAAAAAGTAGGAAAACAGACCTTTGGTTCTGTGACAAAGCCTTTACAATTCGCCCATCACTTTACATATCGGACATTTCTTAGATGGCACATACCTACGTACTTATATTTAGGTTGCTTCATAGACAACTATTTCAAACATCAGAATAAGACAGAAAAATAAGCCTTTTGAAGGGGCATAAGTGTGTAATTACCGTTCCATCTTCCATGAGTTTCAGACAGGATCCAAAGTCAGCTAATCGAATGTGACCATTCATGTCCATCAAGATGTTATCTGGTTTGATGTCCCTGTAAATGAAATAAACATACAGTTAACGTTTCGAAAATGAGAAACACTGATGCTTCTTCAGACAGATATTTCATTAACTAATAGGACTACATATGTACGGCAGCGATGTACAAATGAAAACATCTGTAATAGATCAGCTAGTTTATATAGTTTTAATTTTTTAACCGATGGGGTGTTCCAAAAACAAATAGTAGCACTTTTTCAAGCAGCACTACACATCTGTATGCACTTGACGTAAAAATGATTTACAACACTGTGGCAGATAAGGTGCATAGGTAGGCTAATACGCACATTTTGTTAAATTCTGGATATAGTCATGTCTTTTGTTTTATAGTGCTTGTAAAGAAAACAACATGTCTGACTGAAGTTCTACAGAATAATTCTACAGGATGGCGGTGATGGATACCACAAAAAAGTATTCATGCCACTGAAAGAACAGAGCGCAGAATGGAGAAAGACAGAGAGGGAGAGGAGACAGAGATGGAGGAAAAGAGAGCGAAAGACAACGGAAATGGAGAGAGAGAAAGAGGGTGTATTTTCTGAAAAAAGCACACTTGTTTTCTCATGTGCACTGAGCGGAAATAGGTGTGCTTGTTTATAAAAGTGTGAAAACCCATAAATGTATCAGAAGAGTAAGTGGTGTATTCCACCTGTAACGGAGCAATATAAATACCCTTCTACTATAATTTTCTCAAAATCTTGGTTTGCTCAGAATCGTCACTTTGAGCTCTCAAATGTTAAAATTCAAAAATTTCAGCTTGAATCTATATGAATTAACTTACACTAAGTAACACACTCATATACCTTAGCCCATTCTTGTAACTGTTTCACAAAACTTTTGTTTTTTGTTTGAGACTCCTGCCCATGTCTTACAAAATCTTTTTTCTAAAAAGCAAGCACCTATGGGAAATGAAAGATAGGAACCTTTTTATTGGCTTCGTACAGTTCAGAGATTCACTTTCATTCCTCTTTTAATATCACTCTATAGGTGTTCAAGATTTGTGTATTTGTTTTTTTTTTTACATATCTTAAGACAATCCCAAAGTATTTTTTCAAGATGAAATGCCAAAGCAGCACAATGCAGAGCAATGACATACTTCAAGTGCCATACTATAATATTTTTTAGGTCTCGCCTGAGCCAGCGCATGCGCTGGTCTGGCGAGACATTTTGTAGTGTGGGCTTGCAGAAATGCGACCACAACTTTTTCAAAGCACATACTCGTGCTTGTGGCGGCATACGCCTTGCGGGAGTGCGCAGCGGCGCGCCACAAGCACGAGTATGTGCTTCCAAAAAGAGCAGACTGCGCGCGCACCACTCCCGGGCTCAACTCCTGCTCCCCCTCCCCCTCTCTCTCGACTCTCACGCGCGCTCCCAGGACAGTACTGACGCAAGCATAGCTGCCCTTGTGTGCTCCCTTTGTCTGCGTTGCTTGCTCGTCCGTGTGTTTCTACCCTCTCCGAGCTCCAAATGCTTTCTCTCCTGTTAGCCTTTCTACCCCACACTCCATCTTGCTCTACGTCTTGCCCATTTGCTCCCCCAACCTCACCCTCCACATTGCTTTCCGATCCCCGAAACCGGTCCTAGGATGCTTGGTTCCGGTCCAGGGAGGACCTGGCTTGGCAGTTCGGGCTGGACTGTTCCCATGAGGCACAGGGTCAAGACTGATTTGCATATGGCCAAGTCTAAACTGGGGTGGCATGGTGAGCAAAAGAATGATGGATTTAACCCAGATCTCTTGACTGGGGGTGAATGTTTTGATTTGTTCTGCATTCCGTCCATCAATTGTGTGTCTTTTGCTCTCTCGCCCTAAGTGCGCCAGGTATGCCCAGACGTGGGTCCTGGGCTCACTGTGCCACTGGAATCAAGCTATCCTGGCTGAAGAGGGGTGAAACCCCGAAACCGGTCCTAGGATGCTTGGTTCCGGTCCAGGGAGGACCTGGCTTGGCAGTTCGGGCTGGACTGTTCCCATGAGGCACAGGGTCAAGACTGATTTGCATATGGCCAAGTCTAAACTGGGGTGGCATGGTGAGCAAAAGAATGATGGCTTTAACCCAGATCTCTTGACTGGGGGTGAATGTTTTGATTTGTTCTGCATTCCGTCCATCAATTGTGTGTCTTTTGCTCAGCTTACTCCGGCTGCCCGTATTGCTTCTGCCCCCTCTTCCCATGTTGCTTTCCAAAAAATGCTTTTGCATGTTTCTATTTTCTTTTTATTTGCAAATCCGAGTAGAATTGGCAAATACACATGTGGCTACAAAATGATGTCACCTTTTTTTTTTTTTTTTTTTTTTGCCAATTCACCTCGGATTTGCAAATAAAAAGAAAATAGAAACATGCAAAAGCATTTTTTGGAGGAAGAGGGGTTGAGTTTGAGAGGCAATCAATCTGCCAAATGGGACTATTTCGGTGTTTTCCACGGTTTAGTGTGAGACCGTTCTGGTGCATGCACTGGGCCACTGAGTGCATGCGGTCACAGATACTTTGTCTAGTAACTCCCTGATTTTCCGCAATTATATGACAAGCTGAGTATTCTCAGCATAGGAGAATATTTAAAAACCAAAGTCCTTTACAATCTTGGCTAAGGGTGCCACCTGGGTATTACAAGCATTGGCATAGCCAATAGGTCTCGCTTTGGGACCTTATAAGTATTCAGTTATGCAGCACAATATACTTGGTGCAACAACAACTGTTGCATGGCTAAACACTTATAAGGTCCCAAAGGCGAGACCTATTGGCTATGCCAATGCTTGTTTAAATAAGGGGCAAGACGTTAAAAGCTTAATAGCATTCTCACAGTTTGTTTATGTGTGGGTTCATAAAAGCAGCAAATCTAGGATAAGCTGAGGTGGGACTGTCTTTCGCTCTAAAGGCTGTCTGTCAACAAGTTTCCGCTTTCAGAAGTCTAACTGGAATTCTTCAGGACTGTTTATTGGTGAGTAGTTGCATTGTTCTAGCAGACAGTAAAGCATCTGATTACAGTGGCCTTGGGGGCAGAAAACATGACTGCTTTGCTCCTGTCTCACTCATATATGTGTATATGACAATTGTTATGTTCACAAAGAATATATAAAATTGCAGTAAGGCAGCTATCAGTAAAAATATTTTTTACAAGGAATGTTTCCAAATGACATCAAACAGACAATAAGGTTGTCCATGATTCCACCAAAAACCCTTCGGTGGAAAACTCCACTTAATTTACACCTGCCCTCGAACAAATGTATGTTTTGTATCCAATTCCCCAACTCGGATGAGCAGCACAGGAGCAGAGGAGTTATGGGGGAGCTATGCACCCCTTAAATTACCTGCCATTCTGCTGTGCACCCCACCACTGTTAGGTCAACCCTCTCACACCCATCGGAGCTGGTGTTCAAGCCTAAGGTCTCTCAGTGAGGGCTAGACAGAACTAACTACTTTTCCTGTAGAGAATCCCACCTGGTGCCAAGCATTACATTTTAGGACTTTAGAGTTAGTCGGATATTCCCATCTGAGGCCAGTACCTAAAAAGTTAAACATATGTGTCACTACTCTTAGCAAAGAAAGACAGCCTATTTCACGTAAAAATGACCAATCATGCTATAAAAATAAGACAGATGGACATCGCTATTTATGTAGTGTCCATAACAAATGCAGTTCAGTGGTACTGGAGTTGATAGCTTACTTTAAATACATGGCAAGATGGAAAATGCAACAACAAAATGATCTATTCTGTGTAGCAGAACCACAACTCTAATTTTGGGTATCCGTTTAGAAATCCCTTTCTTCTCGAAAAATAGAATGGTGGTCTGGAACATTTCTTTCTTCACATCTCTTCACCAGTTGCCAAAAGTCGCTTTGGCTTAGAAAAACTAAGAATTGACTGGAAAAGAGGTCTGCATTTGTACTATATGTTAGCCTAAGCAGATGGTTAATAAAGGATGCAATTCCTTTAAAGAAACATAAATCCTTGTAACCTGACCCCAGGGAAAAACTCCAGCTTTTGGACTCTAAATGGTTTAGTGATTCAAGGATAGATGCACATGATATCCAGAGACATTAGGGCTACAGTTGAAAACCTGAAAAATTACTGAACAACGTTTCCTCCTTCCCTTCGTGGAGGTGGAGCGTATGGTTAAACTGATTTACACTCACTAAGGAGAGCAAGCTATTTTTAGACTAGTTCCTCATATGCAAGCCTTCTTTAGAACGAAGATTCAAATTGAGAGGTGGAGGTTCAAGCAGTCAGATCTACTGAAATGTCCTTAGAGGTAAAGTCTTCAGAGTCGCTTCCTACAAATTCAAGAGCAGTTAAGCCATCAGTGAGTATTCGCTATGCTAGCTCCTGCAGAGTACAGTTCTCTTTTGCTTTACTGATACATGTGCACAAAACCTCTTTGCATACATACACAACTAGAATTGTTCAGCAAAATCACTTCATATGTACTAAACCTCTAACACCCAATAAACTTTCATTATACATGTAGTGCTGAACCTTGTGTGCATCTTCCTTCTATGAGGGAGAAGGAAGAGGAGTGAAACAAGATTACAGATTTTAAAAAGGTAAAAGAAAACAATCTAGTTAATGAAAAGGAAAAAAGTAAACCGAGAAGAAAAAGTAAACAGAAAAAGAAGAAAATTAAAACATAGAAAAGATGAAGAAAAAAGAAGCAAAAAAAATAAAATCAACAAGACAGATGGGAGAAAACTAAAGATGAAGTAAAAGCAAACTTAAAAGTTGCTGCAGGAAGAAGTGGGAGGAAAAAAAAGGAGTGTTGTGTGTGAATGATCAACTTTTGTCAATTGAGGTTTGCAGTGTTTTTAAGGGAATCAAGCTGAGAACACACACCACCTAGTTGGGTGTCAGGGTAAAGGTTTGATTTGTGCCATCTCAAATAATATACAGTTAACTAAGAGGTTTTCTGTGCACTAAACATCATTTACCCACAATGCTGCTTTATTGCACATACCATGGCCTAGAGAGCTACCGACCCTACTAAATATACATTTCTCAATCTCAGCAACCCTCTTCATTATCAAATCAGTCAATGGTTATTCTATAAACAGCTTCAGAGGCACATTAATGGATCTACCTTCTCAATTCCTTTCAATCCAGACACAGATTATCTACAGAGAGATGTAGAACCTGGATTCAGTATTTCAGTAATATATTCTTGGTTACCTCCATCCAGCAAAGGCAATATAAATTACTATTACGACAGACCAATGTCTCAAGTGTACAATATAATACTACTTAGAATTGTTTTCCTTTTTACATCTCCAAGCTAAATACTTGAGTTACACACAAAAATGTTGACATTATCGGCATCGAATAATCCGATGGTTCTTCCCCAAAGAATAGGTGGCTGGAGCACTGTAATCCATGCATTGGCTCCAGTATGATTTTCTTGCCTCATGCTCCGATGACAGTAACGTAAAGACATCACATTCACAGACTGGCCCTTCCCCATTACAGAAAGTCGATTGATGACTGTCACCCATGAACTGTAGATATCAAAATGAGAATGGATCACTTGACCTGAGTAACCAGGGTTTTATGAAATTCGTGCAGTGTACCGATAAAAAACCCTCATTCACGTACAAAAGTCGGAAAAGCGGTATATCTTGATTATCCGCCCTGCTCTTAAAAACGTGACAGCATCATCATAGGGTTAGTTTTTGTATGCTTCCTCCATCCGGAGGAAAACCACTGGTTATTGCAGTAGTGATCAAAGAAAGGTGAAAGTGTTTTTAGTGAAGTGAATCTCAAAATGTTAAAAACTCGTAGATCCCGATTTGTAAAATTTAATCAATCTGGGTTCGAGATATATTAAAATCTGTGTCGTGCGTGGGAAGACTAGTTAGTGGTCTAACGCACTGTGAGTGTCCATAAAAAGGTCGACATGTTTCAGCCCCAGTGATTGCCCTTGTGGGTCAAGTGGGCTTTCTTCAGGACCTAAAAAAGGAAAAGTGGTGGAGACCTTATTTTGTATGGGTCTCTATGTATCAGGGTGTATTGACCCGATTCTCATGCGGTCAAGTAGTACCTGTTCAGAGTAAAGGAGGAAACAAAAAGAAAAAAGATGCAAGTATCATTTAGCGCATTTTCTCAAAAAAATGGCGTGCTGTCTTTTCTCAGAAGAAATAATGATAAAGAAGAACATTAAAAATAACTAAAAAAATAACTAAAAAATGGCAATTCTTTCTCTCCTGCGTGAAATTCTGGCAAACTTTTTAAGAAACATTTTTTCTCTTTTGTCTCCCATACGGTGCTCAATATGGAAATATATTACCATATATTTGTCTTTAAACTCCTGAGGTGTCATGTTAAGATTGACAAGAAGAAAATTGGGTTAGTCTAATAGTTCTGCACCTTATTCTTGGTGATAGTATGGACCCCGATGTCATATGTGCAGTATACCTATAGTTGCGAGTGTTCCTCAGAGAAAGCGACTTGGTAGGCGGTCTGTTGTAATTACTGTTGATATACTAATGTGTGTTAAAGAAAGGTTAACTGAAGTTGTGGTAGAAACAATCTTATAGCAGTGTTTTTAATAGATGACCGCAGCTTATTCTCATCAGACCTTTCGATAAATATTAGTATATCTTGCGCTAGCTGTTTATTAAATAAATGCTAATGACTAGATTTGAATTACGTATTATCAAACAGCTCTAAAACGGCATGGTTTCATACCTTGAGTCTTAAATTGTGGATTTCAACGGGCAACCAGGGAGCTTGTTACCTGCTAGGGACAACAGTATAAAGCAATTTAGAACTGTACACATACCTGGGTGCCATAGAGCTGGGAGCTAGTTCTACCAAGGACTTCTGAAACCCTGTAAGCTTGGCAAATTGGACTTGCAAAGTGGATAAGATCGGCTACCAGATACTACCATATTCCTGATGAGCTACACTGGATAAAGGTCTAAAGAAAGGGTCATGCACAGCCCACCCTCTTAGTGAAGTGCAAGCAAAACAAAGCCACTTGCACGAGGACAGCATTATGACCACAAAGCACATACAGGTGAAAAGTGGGAGAGAGGTCAAGATTAAGACAGGGTGAGGAAAATGAGGATCAAATGATAAGGAAAGAAAATACTCCCCGAGTAAGAGAAGAAAAGTTAATAGTAGAATTGACAAAAATGTTATGATCTCTAAGAATCGACATTTAGGGACTGTGATTTCCAATTCTCGCCTATCAGAAAATGAAAACATTCTCAGAAAGATGAGAAGAAATTGATTTCATTAAAAAATGACATTTTCGAATAAATGGTCAAGGAAGGAACTAATTAATCCTGCCGCTTTTGAGAACAAGCACCATAATTTTCTCTCTCGCTCATTAGCAGTTATCTATAATGAGAAGTCATTAACCAACCGTCTGCGTGCTGTACTAATACTGTCATTGTGCACTGCTTTTCAATTAAAGTAAAAAAAAAAAAATCTTTTCTCAAACCAGATAATTATGAGGTTATTTTCTCTCCAAGTTCCCAAAATATGACTTACCAATCTTAAGAGAAAATCGAGTAAAGTGACCTGCAATTTGCAATAAATGCATACACATCGACGTCTTTGTCTAAAGTTCATGAGGAAAAGTAGCAAATGAAATGGGCTAACACAAAATCATTTTACTACGCTCTCCTGAAATGTTATCTGGTTGAGGCCCAATTCACAAATTCTTTTGTACACCGGAGTTTCACTTAGATGCACGGAAACTGTGAGCACAGTATTTATTCGAAGATTAAAGATGTGAGGCATAGATGGCACTTCCTACCATTGAAAATCCATAAGTTTGGCATATTTTCCACAGTTGTTCGCTTAGTGTAAAGAGGTGGATGGTGGCGGCAGGCAGCGAAGGAGTAAGTGGAACGATATTGAGAACGTGGTGAAAAGACACAAAAGTGTAACTTTATCAGCATCACTAACAATAGGGCTTCGGGGGACAGCCGACCGAAGGGAGGTCTGTCCCCCAGGGATATTGGGGGAATCAGGCACAGTCTAGATGACTGGGTTTGTTTGGGCTACATCCGGTAAAGGATATAGCTCAAGGGATATATAGTAAGCCATTCTGGGCTGCCACCCACCATTTTGTTGGTAGGTGGACACAATGGCAGCCTTTAGCAGTTAGGAAGATTTTTAATTGTGAGTATAGGTTAGTGTTGGGGAGGAGCACTTTAGGCAGTACCTCAGCGTAATTGGCTTCCCGCGTGATGAGTGACATGCAGAACGACCATGTAGAGGAAGCGCTCCGGATGCTTGGAGAGGCCGGGAGCTTGGATTTGTTGGCAGTGACGAGCCCGGCCACGCAGTTGGCGTGGCCGGTGAGGGATGCCTCCAGTGGGGTGGCGGCCGCCGTTCTGGCATGCTCGCCACCTAGGGGACCTGCATCGGCACAGGTGAGTGTCCGGAGCCACATGCGGAGCAGGCCTAGCTCTGAGAGGGACGGGGCGAGGGAGGGGCTGCGGGCCATAAGCGGCAATCCGGAAGTGTTCACCGGGCGGGGGAGAGGTGTGGCACTCGAGGCCCAGAGAAAACCGAGGTAAAGTCCTCACTGGGTCAGGGCTACAAGCAGAAGCAGGATAAGATTGTGCAGTTGGGGGGAGAGGGGGAGTAGTTCATGTTAGGCAGCACGCAGGAGGTAGCAGGCACGTCCCGGGGTGGGAGCGAGACAGGCCAGGTAAAGTGTATGAGGTTGGAGGGGGAAGAAGTCGAGGAGCTCTTTTACTGTGGGCATCCTCAGTTTGATGATGGAGAGGAAGGATTTATGGGCACCACGTAGCATGTTCAGGAAGGGAGTGGCAGTGCCCATGTTTTATTTTGGGATGGAGATGGCGAACAAGTTGAAAAGGGGGGCACACAGATAAGGGATGGGAGTGGGAAGCACAGGCCAAAGGAGCGGGGCAGGTGAGCAGGCAGACTTTAGGTGAGGGAGCCAAGGAAGATGTTTGGACAGGCAGGCAGGAGGGATCATTAAGTTCACTAGCTGCGGGGGCCACCATGCAGGCGGAGCTTCGTGGTAGGGCTTTAGCATTGGTCGCAGCAATGCTGGAGTGGAGTGACGATGAGAAGGCAGACGTAGGGCTGGGGCACGCTTTGCGAAAACCCCATAGGATGTATGCTAGGCAGACTAAGAGGGATTAGCAGGAGGAGAAGGGCGCTAGGCCAGTACAGCGTTTCAGGAGGGCAGGGATTTGGAGCAACAGGCGTTTTTTTTCGGGGCGCTGTACATTGGGCCTATCATCTTTGTTACAGGTGTACAAATTGCAGCAGGTAGAAGACCTGGTAGAGCACAGTATGGCTCATCTGCCCCAGGGGTAAGACAAGGCCCAGAAAGGTCAGCCCAACAGCGTTGTGGGACTCTGCCCTAGGTGGTGCAAGAAGTTCCTGGGAGGCCTTGCCATGTAAATCACTGGAGCGGACCGGAGCCTCTAGCGCTCTGGATCAGCACGGGTCCAAACGGCCCGCACCAGCGGAACGCCTGAGAGGGTATGGTACGGCCCCTCAGGAGATGGTACATCGGAGCCCGAGGAGAGGGCAGCAGCAACCACACAGTGTGGTGGGAGAGTCCCTGAAGGGCTCACGTGGCATGACAAGGTGTTGGATTATGGAGACGACAGTCTCGAGGAAGGAGAGATTATGGGCACGGAGGTGCAGGACCTCTCGGTGCCACCGGAATGGTAGAGGGGGACCACGTGGGAAAGGGGTACCTCAAATCCTGCATCTAGTGCTATTTTTCAGGTCCTGATCCGGGAGCAAGGATGGACAACGACTGCGCAGGGGGCACGTCAGCAACGCACACTGGCAAGGCGTCAGGCTTCGGAGCGGCGGCTGACCTTACGGCCAGGTAAGATGGCAAATGTAACCAAGGTGTCAGGTCTGGTCATGGTGTCAACGAGGGTAGATGTGGAGTCTGGAAAGGAGCAAGAGGCATGACTGCAGAAGAGTAGATACGTCAGGAACACTTAAGTAGGTACGGAGGACACGAGGGGAGAAGCGGCTGAGACTCCAAGGCAGATGGGTGCTGACAAGGAAAGGGGACAGAAGAATAAAAGGATGCCCGCTAGTGTGGTGAAGGATAAGGACACGTCTACAGGCATAGGGGAGGAGGACAGGCAAGGGGATAAGAGGAAAACAGGAGGGAAGGAGAGTAAGGAGCTGAAGATCCAGAAACTCCCCTACATGGGGGTTACTAAGCCACTGGGGCTCATTTGATGTTGGCAACTAAAGAGAGAATTGGGAAAGGTGAGTATGAAGAGATGTTCACGCTTCTACATAGAGAGCTTAGGGCAAAAGAAGGCTCAAAAAAGGAGGAGTACGAGTTCGCAAAACACCTGAGAGTACCCATGTCCATTGAGAATTGGACGGCGGCTTTCCTTATTTACACCAGCGTCTACTGTGAGACGTACCCAGAGAGGAGTGTTGCGATATTTAAGTACATGAACATGATATGTAAGGCATTAATCTCATTTGGTGGTAATGCCTGCGAACAATATGACGAGGAGTTTAGGGCGCGCATGGCTTGGGACCCCAAAGCAAAATGGGGTCAGTTGGATACAGACCTGCGGCAGCAAACAATGGGCTCCACGAAATTTAGTATGACAATATACATAGCAAGTGGTTTGCCCATAGTATATCGCCCCGTTTAGGCCCGTACCACCCGGGAGGGATGGGAAAATCCAATAAGGCCCAGGGAGGAATGCAAGGCGCTTGTTGGGATTGCAACAAGGGGATGTGCACCAGGGAGTATTGTCGATTTAGACACAAGTGTGCAGGGAGGCACCCACTTGTCAACTGCTAGGGAAACTCTGGGGGGCGTCTGGGACCCAGCAAGGGGCCCTCAATTCGCAATTCCACCAGAATTCTGAGGGAGCGGCTACATCAGCAGGTTGTAGGGAGGAGGGGAGCTCAGAGTACAAAGGGAAAAAGCTCATACACCGGTTAAGTTAGGTAGACTTACTTTTTGGTTGGGCTCCTACCCAAACAGGGAGGATGCTCATATATTGCAAGAGGGTTTCACATGGGGTTTCAGGCTGGGTTACACAGGTCCAAGGGTAAGGCGTGGGCTGAAAATTTGAAGCCTGTTAAAGCACACCCACAGGTTGTGCGGGACAAACTACACAAGGAAATACAGGAAGGGAGGATGGCAGGGCCTTTTCACAGTTGGGCAATGGACGATTTGATCAATAGGGGTGGCACCCTAGAAGGAGGCAGGGCAATTTAGGCTCATCCAACATCTGTCATGGCCGGAGGGCCAATCAAACAATGACTTCATAGGGGAAGATTTGGCGTCTGTGTCTTATTCCTCAGTGGATGTGGCCGTGACCATGGTGGAGTAGGCAGGTTCAGAAGCTTACATGGCAAAGTGTGACATTACATCAAACTTTCGGCTACTTCCCATTCACCCAGATAAATTTAAATTGCTGGGTATTCAATTTGGAGGCTCATGGTACGTGGATAAAGCACTCCCTATAGGATGCTCAATTTCATGTGTGCTATTTGCATGTTTCAGCACTTTTATATAGTGACTGTTCATGCAGGCAACGGGTCAAGACAAGGTAACACATTATCTCAATTACTTTTTCTTGCTGCTGGCAGTTTACTGGAGCTCATGGAGGACGTGGGGGTTCCTTTGGCCCCGGAAAAAACGGTAGGTCCGGCAACCACCATTGCCTTTTTAGGAATTGAGTTGGATTCTGTGGCTATGATAGCACGCCTTCCATTTGCCAAAAAAACTGAAGATGCAGGTACTGTTAGACACGATGCTGGCAAAACAGAAGGTCATGGTCCCAGAGGTACAGGTGCTTTTAGGTCATCTCAATTTTGTATGTACGGTTGTATGGGCAGGCAGGACATTCTGCAAGTAGATTGGTTTGGCACTATCAGGGCTTTCCCTACCCCACCATCATGTGAGGCTATCTGCAGGGATCTGCGGATGTGGCAAAGTTTTTTTGGACTCCTTCCACGGCATTCCAGTTGCGGCACCACAGGTTTTTGATTGGGATGTTCAGATTTATTCCGATGCCTCAGGTGGCATAGGTTTTGGATTGTATTGGCAAGGTCGCTGGTGCACGGTGGAATGGCCTGACTGCTGGAACAGAGAGGAGCATAGCATTTTTGTAGTTTTTTCCCCTTGCGGTAGCTGTTACATTGTGAAGAACACTGCTGCACCACAAGAAAGTACTCTTCAGGATATATAACATGGCAATGCTTCAGATAGTTAACAGACAGTCAAGCGAGAGGCGCAGGTCCTCAAGTTGCGGAGTGTTTTCATGCTGGAATGTTTGAGACAGGACATCTTGTTTAAATCCAGGCTCATACAGGGCATGGACAATGACATTGTGGGTGCTTTGTTTCGTTCGCAGTGGGAGAGGCTCCATGGGCTGGACACAGAGGCAGACAGAGACAGAACTCGGATGCCACCGGAGTTATGGACAGTGGAAGACAGAGATTGTGTCAGGTGGTAGTCGGGTCCTTGGCGGCGTCTACGCGGGAGGCGTATTACCAGGCGTGGGGCGAGTTTCTGAGCACAGGAGCTCGTCGCCGCTCAGAAGAGTGGGACAGAGTTGAGGATGTGGTGCAATTTATCTTACGACTGACAGAGAAAGGCCTCTCCAGAGTAACAATCGCAGGTAAGTTGGCCAGCATTGCCTTCATGGAAAAGTTCTTGTGGGGTTATGCACCATCAGTGGGGGAGTTAGGCAGGGGAATGTTAGACGGTTGAGCTAGGGAACGAGGTAAATTGGGTTCAAGGATGAAGCCTCTTTCTTGGCAGGTTTTTTGCAGAGTGATTCATAGCTTGCCAGAATTGTGTTTTTCCTAGTTTGAAGTGGTTCTTTTCTCCACACTGATGGTGTGGATACTTTTGAGGCTTTTAGAGTATCAGAACTTTTGGGAGGCTGGGGTATCTCTGGGTTGGCATGGGAAGATATTAGTTTTCGACAGAATGGCCTCAAAATACGATTGCTAACATCAAAGAAAGACAGAGGTTGAAGGGAAGGTCAGTCAATTTGCAGTTTCAAGAGTAGGAGGTTTGCCCTGTGGCATGGGGTAAGAATCTCAGGGCATGAGTGAGGACATTGGAAAGGGATGTGTTCAAACACAAACAAGGGGATCGGGTCCCTTGTTAGCAGTCTTGTGAAAGGCAGTCACAAAGCTGGGGCTAGTAGCTACCGATTTTGGCACACATTCCTTTAGGATCGGGGCAGCAACGGAGGCGAGTAAGAGCAGGTGATCTAAGGAGCAGACAATGGGACTAGGTAGGTGGTCATCAGACTGTTTTCAGAGGTACGTTAGAACTAGCGAGGGGGAAAGGGGTGATTGCTAGCCGGATGATGTGTTCACACAGCTTTCTTTTTCAGGTTCGGTTCCAGGCCCGTTGGCTGCTGGCCTGTCCGTGGAGATTGTCGGACATTCCTTCGTAAACTGGATAGCCGAGGCTGCAGGGAGGAGTGCTTGGGGTAGGAATTTGGGTTTTCAACGTTGATTTTTGAAGATGGACTGGTTTGGTAAGGGGGGGCATGAGGTGGAAGGAGTTGTTACCCAAGCTTAACATACTGATGCAGAAGAATACTTGCCCGGCCATTTTGATCCTTCACTTAGGGCAGAACAACATGGTGGTGGAGAAAGGTGTGGCACTCTTACGGTCCATGAAGCAAGATTTGAGGGAGATACGATTGTAATGGTCTGGATGTTTTACAGCATGGACAGGAGGTGTTGGAGAGGTGCAGCCAAGACGTCAGCCATAGATACAGCAAGGAGGAAGGGTAACAGGGAGATGCGTTTTCGTTGGGGCGAGGGCCTAGACAGAATTCAGCACGCTGACTTGCGTTTCAAGGAAGTAGAGTTTTTTAGGGACGACGGTGTACATCTGTTGGAATAAGGGATGAGATTATATCTATTGGAGTTGAGGAAGTTATTGGTCAGGATTTGAAGAAGCAGGAGTGAGATGTTTGTTGGGGGGGGCGCAGAAAAAGTCTGGTTAGTGCCTTTTTCTTGTGGCGGTTGCCCCATAAGTTTGCAGGCCTTCACTTAAGGTTATTTTGGTTAACATAGGGTAAGCAAGCAGAAAGGGAGGGTCTTAACAACCCCACCACGGAAGTCCTGGAGTTAAAATGTTATGTCATAGGAATAACAAGTTGAGCACAGGTTTATTAGTTCAGTGTTAAGCAGAAGGGGAAGTTTAAAGTAAGACAATCAGAGAAGTACAGAGGGTTATCATGTTAAAGTTTTGAAAAGTATGTATATGGGGGCAGGATTAGGGGAGGGGAGAAGGAAGGTAGATGACTGAATGTACAGTGAGATTTTAGTTCTGTAAGGCCTTTGTCTGAGGAGGTTTGTGTGATATGCACCTATTTCAATAAAGCGGCCTCTTCCACATAATATGAGAGTCGGTGGTCTGTAAGGTGTCCCATTTCGCTCAATGGGCATCCACGCCTAGTTGGCACACTTTGCTTTATTTAAAAAAAAAAAAAAAAAACAGAAACTGCACAAAGTGTGCAAACTGTTGAAATAAAGCCTTAAACGACCACATATGTGCACACCATGAAGGGGAGGGAATTACTCCTCATGAATAATATATTTTAACATGTTAAAAAAGTTACCTGTGGAAATGCACCTTTCCCGTGGTACATACACACACGGGTCATTACAGGGAAATAGGAGTATGCATGAAATTTACACCTTGAGTGGATTTCCAGGCGTACTCCTGATCATTGCAAATTCCTAAAAATGCAGAAATCTACGCAAATCACAGGAGAAAGCCCTGATAAAAGAATTTATTTTCTTCCCTGTGAATAAGGCCCTGTAATATTTGCTTCTTGCTCCGAAGTGCACTGCTTAAGAACAGTCACAAATAAAAGTTCTTATCAACTTAAATCAACACCATTAAACTTAGTAAAACATCATGAGAAGACCCTTTCCTATAAAAACGAACGGGAAGTGAGAAGGCACTGGAAGCAGCAAGAGCTTGGGAAACCTTGGTGGGACTGCTCCGAACCCCAGATGATGCTGAAGATGAAGAAACGAGAGACAAACCTCTGGTAGAGATGAGTTAAGTAATATGTAACCCCGCCTAACCCATAGCTCTAGGGAGTTGGATAGCAACCCCCAACGCATCACCACTTTCATTGACTGGGGGTTCCCATAATGCTCCCCTAGACAATGGTGAAACGAGGCCCGAAGCACAAATGAGTAGCTGGTACATAAGTGACACGCCTGGGGGGAGTGCAGGGATGGGGGTTAGTTGAGGGGAAGAAGTTTGATTCAGGGATGCAAGATAATTGTAGCAGACCAAAAAATATCGCAAATAACTCCTGTTCTTTAATTTGCTGAAGGAAGAGGGAGGGTTAATGTGAACAGTGAGGACCAGAGCCCTTTTATGTTATACTGTCATTGCGATGTGTGTACCATGATCCAGCTAATTACTCTCCTAAATGATTGCAATTATGATGCATTGTTGATTTCTGGAACCTATTGGAAACTCCAATAAAGTTTGTTAAAAAAAAAATGAGAAGTCCCTTTCCTATTTGCATTCTTTTTCAAAATGAGAATAGTTTTGTTTATGATCCTTATACTTATAACCCAAGATGGAGCTGTTAAACCAGTGAAAAATAAAGGACATGCTCCCATAGGCACATTGTGTAACACCTATAGATAGATATTATAGAAAATCCTCAACAGGAATATATGGTCGACATCACAAATTGAAGGATATGCAAAGGGTAATAACAAATACAGTTTAGGATTTCATCAGTCAGTTGTGCCATTTAAAGTAGGTAATAAATTCAATACAAATGCCTCTCTGGGTTTTCTCTTTGAGGCATATCACAGCATTGAACATTTTACCATCTTCTGAACATAGGTCACAGTCTGTTTATTTGTATGGGACACACCTACCATAAACCAACCCAACACAACTCATTCTAACCAAACCCCCCAGTGCAATACAACTCACCAAACTCGATGCAACACAACCTAACCAAGCCCAATGCAACGCAACCTTACCAAACCCAAGGCAATGCAACCTAACCAAACTCAATGCAACACAACCTAACCAAGCCCAACGCAACCTTACCAAACCAAACCCAAGGCAATGCAACCTAACCAAACTCAATGCAACACAACCTAACCAAGCCCAAGGCAATGCAACCTAACCAAACCCAATGCAACGCAACTCACCAAACTCAATGCAACGCAACCTAACCAAACCCAATGCAACACAACTCACCAAACCCAATGCAATGCAAAATAACCAAACCCAATACAACGCAACTCACCCAACTCAAACCTAATGCAAAGCAACCTCAATCTAATCAAAGACTCTGTGAAACACTTGGACATTAAAAATCTGAGAGTAGAAAGACAACTCCACAATTTGATCTGCAGTTAGAAAATAA
The DNA here is from genome assembly GCA_963921515.1 of Calotriton arnoldi. NCBI lineage: Eukaryota > Metazoa > Chordata > Amphibia > Caudata > Salamandridae > Calotriton > Calotriton arnoldi. Next base: position 2,830,178 of record CAWUFW010000707.1, read on the forward strand.
GGTGGAGATAAGATACAGAAAATAAAAGGATATGGGACGAGGAGGGAATGAAAATGGCAGAAAAGAGGAGTCGGTGGGAAGAAATATAAACAGATGTCCAGAGAGCCCATGCCAATCTAGCTTTCATATGGCATAATCTGTATTATCTATGAAAGCTTCTTAAAATGTTCTTCCTGTACCAATTTCTTGAGCAATACCAAGGTTTGTTTCGTAACTCTTGGGTTGAATATCATAGTGGAAAAATTGAATTCTTATGTTACAATGCACAGTGCCAGTTGCTGCCTGTGGCCATCCCTTCTAGATTTACTGATAAGCTCAATGCACCGCTGTGAATGTTTTTCATGAATCACCTTTACTGGCAGCCCAGTTGTGTTAGAAATTCAACAGTGTTGGCAACATCATAGGCAAAGCAATAGTCTAACGATAACAGTTTACTTCATCCTGTGGGTGAGCTCTGGTGTGTTCCGGTGGAAGATGGGGCCCTTAGAGAATGTATTTTGTACCCTGCTTTGGAGTACATTTGACAATGTTTATGCTCTTGTCAGTACGTTTGTGTGTGTGTAGTATTCTACAGCTGTTAAGCTGAGACACATTGTGGGACAATTGCCCACCAATAAAAAGCAATGTTTCATAGCCTTCTTGAGGGTAACGCAGAACCAACATGAGCTGCTACTGCTGGGCATTGCTTCCCAGTTTACACAAGATCCAGGATGAACCAGAACGGTTGCCAGTCAGGCAAAGTATTAACATTTTTATGTTTTCTTTTGGGTACCCACCTCGAGATGGGTATGATGGGCTCAGGATCTAGGCCCTGCTAGTACTGCACCTTCATGTTAGGTGTTCAATTAGAGAAATTACCATTCAGGCTGACTTTGGATGCCATACACATTGATTGGGGAAGATGATATTATGAAGTTTCCCCAGGAGGCTCTAAAGCCAATAATAGCCAGCTGTATACAAGGGTGAAATTTTGTGGGCTATTTTGTGGGCTATTTCTGGATCACTTTAAAGTTCAAGAGGCATGTTTAACTGATATTATTGAGGGAGCATGGCGCAAACTGGCAGCAAGTCAGCACAACTGATATTTTTTCACAGAAATGATCTGGTTAGGGTGGGACAGCCACTGGTCCTTAAGATCACACTGGATCCCAAGCATTCTAATCATGTGGTGTGTGTAGAAAAGTTGGAAGTCAAAGAAATATGGAAGATAGTGCACCAGGAAAGGGTCAGAGTGGATTTTTTTAAGTTGTCTGCAGTTCATAAAATTGTCATGAAACCACACCTGGATTGAGATACACAAAGTGTGTGCAGCTCCAATGACACAGAAGGATAAATTAAGAGTGGAGTTAGAGCAGCCATGCAAGAGAATGTGATTGAGTGCATCAAGTGGATGATGCTTGTGGGCCCTGCCAAAAATGGTGCTTCTACCTGAGGGAGTCTATTGACAAAATAGGAAAACAATGCCATCCTCTCCCAAAAACACTGGGGAGATGCTTGCAGTGTTTGGTACCACTAGGGTATTTTCTAGCCTGAACTTGTTTTCTTACACTATACTTTTTTCCGTATAGCGGTTGCAGACATTAAACCTCTGTCATTACACCTAAATGACCCTACCGGTCTAAATGATTGCAACTTTAGCATGTGTCTTCATAAGCAATGCATCAGTTGTCCAATGACGTTCATGCTGTTACCTATTTGCAGGATAATATACTGATCTAGGGTGCCAACACCGAGAAGAATGGGAGATTGTTTTGACAAGGCCTGCTAACCTGTAACTTCTTCTGTAGGCTGGGCCACCAAAGAACAGATCAGCCATGTCACTGTATCCGGTATCCATGAAAACTCTCTCTATATGCCATGGACAAACAGTGAAAACATTTTTTGGGCTGGCATTAGCCAAGAACTTGTAGTAAAATTATATGTATAATGTACTTAATTATAAGGGCTTTCAGCCAGCCCTCTTCATCCACTGGTCTGTTGTTGTGTCATTCGCATTTTACTTTAGTCCAATATAGCATCCAGCACTGGGCAATGGAGCAGCCTACCTCAGCCATTGGCTAACTTCACTCTGAGTGACAACATTCAGCTCTTTAACAAGGAGCACATCCACATACAAAGTAGTCCACTTCAAGTCTGGGACTATAATGGAAAATAATGCTTTTTGGCAAAAAAAAGTTTTATACTGGTGAGAGCCTGGAAACTTCCCAACAATAACGTTTTTCAAAATCAATGCAAAACGAGCACTGACACAGCTAAAAGGCTGGCAGACAACAACAATGCTAATGGAATGCTTGCTTGTTCTATATAGCTGGCAATGTAGCCCTAGCCAGAGTCACCGTTTTAATAAGAAATGGTAGCACAAGGTCATAGTCCAGGTAAGCGGAAGGGCGCCTCAGGACTCTTGGCCAAGGGATAATCATAGAATCTTTCACCAAAATACCAATACATTTGCAGTCCATGTGTACAGCATATTGGGATTTTGGTCCATTTCTTATAAGAACAAAGGCCACATGGTTCATATACTAAGACTATACTAATATACATATACTAATATTGCCATCAGTGCTTAATTTGTAATAAAAAAATAAAAATAGGTTCCAGAGCTCTCGTCAGAAGGCCAGTCCAGCTTGCAACACACATTGCCCCTGCCATACTACCAATGATAGTAACATCAAAACTACTAACCATCACACTCCTACAAGTGTGACAATTCATACTTTATGTTGCACCCTCCCAATCTGGGAATGGCGTCTTTAAAGTGCACACCTGGATGAGGAACTCCTTCGAATTCTTTTTAGCTAAATTAAATGAGAATTCTTCAATGGTAAGTTGTCTTTGTCTTTAACTTTTAATCAATATTCATGAGTATTCATCCAAAAAGGCATAACCAGTAACTATAATATCCACACACTATTCATCATGTTACTTCGTCAATCCCAATGTATTTCGGGCTATGCCCTTCTTCAGGGGATACATTCATCTATGAAGTAATAAATAAACAAAGGTGGAATACTCACTGACATCAAAACAGCATGCGTAAGCAAAACTTTAACCAAACATCCATGACTAGGTGTTGCTTAACTCCAACTCCAAAAATGTGCAACTCGGCGTTAGAACGTGACGTACACAATAGTTACAGAATTAGTGAGATTACAAGGGTGAAGGTACAGCCCCATGGATCAGGACAGTGGTTGAACCACGAGAATGAAGGACGTCTAAGCCCCCCTCGCAAAGATAGTGAAAATGATAGGGCATCCACCCATGAACTGACCATTTCACTAAGGTAATGAATTTAGACCAACAGGAATCCCGGTCGTGGCTTATAGGTTAAACAATCATAAAGTCAGAAAGAAACCATATCTCAATGCATTCTGCCTAATCCATGAGCGGAAAACGTATTGGGAAATCCCATGGTGTTGGCAGGTTAATTAAAAGTGTGGCAAAAGTGCCTTGGTTGTAACAATGAATATAACCTCTTCCATGCGTAGGACGGCCCCCGGCCGTCTGACGTCACGGTGGGCGTGTGCGGAGGACGGCCGGGGGCCGTCCGTTCCGCGCACGCGTGGAATTCTCCCGCACAGCGGGGGAATTCCAGCCGCGTCGAAGCGGATAAATTAATGAGTGTCTACGTTTCGTGAGCTTAAAAGAGAAATAGCTGTGTAAACACTCTTACCGTAAGACTAATTCTTCACTCGTCTTTCAAATATCCAGCATCATTTACCTGCTCAGAGGGTAGAGTGTCTTAGATGCCATAGAGTTTGGAACACCCAATGCGGTTCCGAGACATGTGATCAATCGAAACAATGAAGGCGGGCCCCTTGCCATCAACGGAGTTCTTGTCATATTAGAACGCGTGCAAAATGTGAAAAGAAAAACAAGTGAATCGGGGGAATAATAGATGGGGAACTTGGGTCTTATTGCTGAACAGCCCTCGTTTTTCAATCTTCCCAATCTTTAACTAGGTGCTGTGATGAAAGTCATCTATAATGTATATCCCTGAGACCCAGAATGTATGTGAGGGTAATGGACATAGAAAACATTGTTGTGACAGTGGACAGTGAAGCGTGAAAGCCTTAAAGAAAGTAAATTAGTATTAAAAACCTAACGATGAAATTAAGTGTCAATCGTGAAAGTAGATGAGCGGGTGTCAGTATGATAAGAGATTCTGTGATAAAGAGAAAAATTTGAAACAAGAGCTATTCTGGAACGAGAACTAATAACCTGAAAGTGTGAACAGTAGTTATAAATAACAGCTTAATTTAGTACGATCATTCAAACCATTTGGTATCAGAGTATCTAAGTGTTAAATCCAATACATCTCTCTCCAAAGTAAATTTTTGTTATTGTCAACGCCTTCTCTGATGGAACCACTTCTATTATGGTATATCTCAGTTGGCTGATATTGTGCCCTTGTGTATGGAAGTGTGAGGCCATTGTGGATCGCTCGTTTTTCGTGCAAATGCTGCTTTTGTGCTCAATCAGTCTGGATTTGATTTTTCATTCCGTTTTACCAACATATGCCAAGCCACACAGGCCTTTCAACATATATACCACGTTCTTAGTATCGCACATGGCGGTCACAAAGTCTGTTCTTGGTGCCTTGTATTGGGTGGGTAATAGTGGTGCCTTTAATGGTGTTATTGCAACTTCCACAGTTCAAACAAGGTAAAGTCCCTTTCTAAGTGAGCCTGTTTGTTGGGTCTCTTTTGTTCTCCAACCGTTCCTTGAGATTTTTAGATCTTTTTTATGCGAACTATAGGGGTAGGTTATAGATCCCTCTAAAGTCATTTTGGGTTTGGAGCATAGGCCAATGTCTCAATGTGGCTTTTTTTAGTCTGGTGCTCCTGGTGGAATATTTCGAAACATACACTATTCTGCTGGTTTCTTTTGGCGATTCCTTAGGTTTCAAGAGTTGGAACCTATCTTTAGTGGTGGCCCGTACTTCAGCCTCTTAAATTACACTTTTAGGATATCCACTTTGTGTGAATTTGTTCATGAAAATATTTTTACCTGTGTCAAAATTGATGGAATTGAAAACTATACAATTGATTCTCAGTAATTGCGAGTATGGTAGATGCCTCTTGAGCAAATTTTGATGGAAGCTATGGTAGTGCAAGAGGTTATTGCGGTCAGTTGGTTTTATGTAGATATTGGTTTCAAATGACAGGTTGCTTATGGTGGTTTCCACATCCAAAAATGTGATGGTTTTGTCGCTGGTAGTATTGGTGAATCCAATTCGATCATCAAATTCACAGAGTTTCTCGATGGCTGTGACAATTCAGTCTATTTCAGGCCTCAAAAGCTATATAAGAATGATTTGGGTGGCAGGTGAAAGGCATTTTTAATGTATATTGAATTAATAATTACCTGTTGTTGTGGTCATCTCTAAATTAACAAGACAGTGCCACCTTGTGGCAGACTATCACGAGCGCCGAGGTAAACAATTAAGTGCCGGTGTTGAGCACCAACAACCACCAGCTCAAATTAAGCACTGATTGCCATGCTCTCTACATAACTGCCTCTATTTCCAATTAGGAAAAGAGTATTACCATATTCTCAGTATCTATAAATGTTCCCTCAATTGGACAGTCTTGTGGGTTCTGAATATTGCAGCACCATCCATAAGAAATAGAGTCTGTTAATCGCGCAATAAGGCATTTTCTCATTTTTGCATTGGGTAGATGGCCACATGGGTACATGCCTGCACTTCACATACCTCCAACTTTTTGCAGGCAGTTAGAAACAGGAATGAAAAGATTACATGCTGCATGGGCAGTACTTGAGTGGTACTAAGGAAAGGATGGTGTACGCTCTCAAATAGTGATGACAGCAGAAGTTTGTTTCATAGCTTTCGAGGATTCCAGCTGTGTTGGTGTCAGCTCATGCAGGGAAATTGATAAAAATGAATTGTCCTTCAAAACACTTCACATAGGTTGACTCAATCAATTCTGCTTGAAATGAAAATGCAGAAGCGACTCTAGAGTATGATTCAAGTTATTGGTCTGACAGATTCCACGGCTGTCTTATAAGAGTCAACCTACTAGTAGTAAACTGGTAATCTTCAATATTCCGATTACTCTTCCTCACCCTAGTACTTCTTAAGTGAGATGTTACCCTTTCCCTCCCTAGCATTGTAATGCATAGCTACAATGCAAAAATCTTCCCATCCCTCTCGTTCTCCATCCTTCGCATCAAGCCCCTCCCCATCACGAGGGACAATAAAGGGGGAATAGACCCGCAGCACTTCTTGACATTACTAAGCTTGTGGGATCTAGGTTGCAATAAAGTGATGAAGATGGATTGAAGTACTGAGACGAGGAATGACTAATTGGGGTAATTGAGAAAACTGGTAGGTAATCTGTGTCCCAGACCTCACTAATTGAGGATATACTAGGGCGTTGTGCCTATGACTTGATATCCAACCAAGCAAATGAACCCTGAAGCAATGCAAGATGCTCCTAGAAGAGCACAGCATCATAGGAGAAAACTGCACCAGGAAAAATGAGCCATGGACTAGTCAACAGGTCAGGGACCTCCGAGCAAGAGCATCCACAGTGTGCAAGACCAAAGAAGCAGCCCAAGAACTGAGTAGGGCATCATTTTTAATATGGAACAAACATGAGCCAAACAATTCATATCCCCGCCAGTCAATGTGCTTGTGTTACTTTCACTGATGTTATGTGCAGTATTACATGGTAAAAGTCCAGTATGCAGCAATTAAACAATACGGTATGCTATACATGTTTATGTGACGCACATCCTACCATTTCTATGGCCTCACATTTACAGTTAGGTTCACTACCTCCACACCCTGGTTTTGAGGATTCCATCACAGATCACAGTCTAGTGTGGTTTGTGAGCTAAGGGAAGTAGGAAGCAGTGTTCAGATATGATTTGTTGTTGATTATTAGAACTGTTACTGTTTTTTTTTGTGTGGCTGGAGATCTAGCCAAGAGGTTTATGTACCGAGACATATAGAGGGAGCATTGCCCGAAAGAACACCGATCCTAACTGGTACCACCAGCACTTATTTGGAGATTGAACAAGAAGACCATGTCAAGGCAATCCAAACAAGAACACTTTGACAGGAAGCATAGCACTGGCTTAAACAGGACACAGAAAAGGAGTAAGGAAGGACATACGAAAGGCAGAGATCCACAGTTACAGCATGAGAAGTTTAGCACATACAGCCAATGTGATGCAAGTTCAGGGACAACTAGTAACATAAGGGCCAGGGAACATAAGAGAGAACGCCAAGAAACAACATTTTACACCAGACTCTGCAAGATGATGAGGACACACCAGGGCTCTGGCACGTCTCAAGCTGAAGATGTTGCTTAATACGAACTTGATCTGTGGCTCAGCAGCTCCGTACTCTAAACGGGCTACCATTCGAGAAGTGGATTAAATTTAGGGCATTATGTGTAGTCCACCGAGTTTTTTAAGAAACAGGTGCACCCAGTCTGTGGTCCCTGATTCAATCATACCGCCCGATCTAGTGTGACCAACTGGCATTGGTGCAAATTCAGGACGGTGAGTGTAAAGATTCAGGACAAAGGGTCAAAATTCAAAACTTTGGGACAAAAGGTACGTTTTACAGACACAGCAGAGAAGGTCGCGCAATAGTATATAAGTAAGTAATTAGACAACCACTTAAGTACAAGTCAAAATAAGTTTATATTAGGTTGAGACAATCATGCACTTCACAGTTTTTCAGTATGCGCGCAGCTTTGAGCAACTGTGCAGGTCTTTTTGTGGTATTTCATATGATAATAATCTATTTATATGGTTACTACACTTGGTTGTCCAGTCTGATATTTTGCTTACAATTCATGGTCCTGAGCAGGCATGTTTGGTGAGAGAAATTGTCGGGAAGATCTGCTCGGATAGACATTGTGAGATGTAAAGCGGCACACATAGGATGCAGCTAATTGGGGCCTGCAGTGCTGGACTAGAGTGCAGTCCTCCGAGTGACCAGCTTTATGTGTCAGGTCGCTTCAAGCATTCCATTTCTGTTCAGCTGGTGATGACTGGTATAGGGGCTGGTATGGTACTGAGTGATGGATAAGACCCATAGTGGAGAGGTCTTGTATGAGGGCAAGAGCATTAAGCAGGAAAAGGGAATTATTAACCAGACTGCATGAGCTATAATTGGCTGCACACTGCTGAGTGTTATGGTATTATTGTGGGACAGAGCGGTTAGATAGGAGTTGACATTACTATATCATACCCTGGCTAGCCATATATCAGCCCTCCTTATTTTAGCTGTATACTGGAAATGGTATACTGATTGGGCTGTTTCATTTCTGTGAGCTTTAAACTGCAGATTCTCATTGATGCACAGAAGTGTACTATAGACTAGAAACTGTATATGCTGTTGAGGCATTATTGTAGGGCAGAAGGAGGCACTATCTTTTACATACACAACATTTTCTATTGAAATGGAAGCAAAATGCCATCATGCAGTTTTACTGATAAATCTATAGAGCGCACAAATACTAATATGTGGAAATGTGGTTTCAGCAAATATGTATCATTTGAACATCACCAAGTAAAGTGTCTTGATTGTTTTGATCCTACTAAAACTCTGTTTCCAGCACTCTTCTAAATTACAAACAAGTGGTCCATTTGTGTTTTCCTAACTGCTGATATGTATTGAAACATTTGCACAGTTTCTTTACAGATATTTAAAAGTTGTTGAGTGTTACAAACAAACTGACAGCTTACAGCCTTTGTTTTCGCACCCCCAAGAAAATTTGGGAAAGCATGGTGCATTCTACAACACATTTGTCATTATACATCAATTGTATTAGCTTCTAAAGCATAGTAAATAATGACTTTACTGTGCACCAGGATACAACAATCTTTGATTGATGGGGCTCTTCAATGATTCCTTCACTATCACCAACAGTGCCTCTCATCTCTCCACAGCCCCTCTCTCACATGTATTTCATTTGTTTTATAGCCCTTTTCGTACCAGTATAAGATGTTGGAGCACTTTACATCACACACACATACAGAGACAATGAATCATATGTGTGTAAATCAGTGTATAGAACATGTTACATAACGCAAAGGGCACTACAAGGTGTAGGATACACATGCAACCTATACTGGTAGGCATTTTTTAAGAGTGCTTGGTCTGAAGAAGCACAAACTCAGGATTCAGAACATAACACCGTGGTTAGGGTTAACTTTAATGTTAAGAATTTATTCCTACTCTAACAAACCTTTTTAGCAACATCAGGATAATGAAAGACTGGGAAGAAAACATAACTTTGTAATCTGTACCATGCAGCTTGCATGCAGCTCTTTGATGGCAGTTCATAGCTCACTGTGCTAGATTACGTATGTAACTTATGAACTGCACAGTAACAAAAGAATCTCAGTGACAAATTCAGTAACCCACTGAGATCTACACATAAATTACTATTCTTTGATATGCATGGTACACATTCTTTGCAGCAGGCATATTAACCCTCTGTGCTACCTTAGATGATTCAAAACTCCCATCTCACTGCAGCAGGTACATTAGTCAACAGACACTGGTGAACCCCACCTTTCCAGCCTTCCAGGGAAACACCCGATGCCCGGCCCGGTCAGTCCGGCCGTGCTACCACCCTCCAATGGTGCACCTCATCTTCACATAAACCCCCTCTCACGTGTATTTAATTTCTTTTATAGTGCTACTCATCCCAAGTATGTAGGGCTGGGTGTCGGAGTGCGTTACATCACACACATATTATATAGAGACAATGACTCATATAAATGTGAAAGTCAATGTATAGGAAATGTTACTTAAGATAATGGGGGCTACAAGGTGTAATCATTCTTTCATCCATCATTCAGTCTTTCACCATTCATTCTGTCCTTCCATTTGTGTGCCCATCTATATCCAAACATATTCAACCATTTGCAAACCTATCCATTGTGTATCCTTCCATCCATCATTTCACTCATCCATCCCTCCATCCACCCTTTCACTCATCTATCCATTATCCATCCATCCTTTCATCCTATCCATCCGTTCACTCATCCATCCACTCTTCCACCCATCCTTTCACTTACTCATCCATCCACCCAGTCACTCATCATTCCACCCATTCACTCTTTCAGTCATCCATCCATCCTCCCTTTCTCTCTCCATCCCCCTTTCACTTAGCCATCCATCCTTCCATCCATCCACCCATCCATCTACTCATCCACTCATGAATCCATCCATTGACCCTATCACTCATCCATCCATCCTTTCTCTCATCCATCCACCCTTTTACCCATCCATCTACCCTTCCACCCATACATCCATCTATTTACCCTTTCTTTCATCCATCTTTCCACTCACTCATACATCCATCCTTTCTCTCATTAGCCGTCGGTTCACCCTTTCATTCATCCATTCACCCTTTCACTAATCCATCCAGCCATCCACCCATCCCTTCACTTACTCACTCACCCACCTTTTCGCATTAATTATGAGCTGAGCCTTTGTCTGCAGAGTTACAGACAGAAGAGACCCATCAAGAACTCCACCCTCGCTGTAGTTCCTAAATCAAGGGGTGGGGTGGGGAGAGGGTTCACTATTCCCCTGCACATAGGCAATCTGAAAAAGTGGAAGTCATGAGTCATGCATGATGCACAGTGCCAGGACTTGAGGTGACTGTGACATGGTGGTGTTTCCAGGGCTTTAAGTGGGATGAAAAAACATGGGGGTCTATCCAAAGGGGGTGTTCGATGTAATTAAGGGAGTGGCTTAAAACATGTAAGCTAAAACTCTGTGCTTAGCATAGTGTGCCGCCCAACTGGTAGTTTACTGCTTCTGTCATTGCATCCAGATATATCATACAACAAGTAACGTTACACCTACAAGCCAGAAGTATTGGCTTTGTCAATGGTTGTTAGTTGCATAAAATAAAAAGGCAGCAACTATGGCTTTGTTGAATATAATATTGAAAATTCGTCAGTTCTAAAATTATGAGACTGTAAAAGAACTATAACCTCTTCTTTTTAACTTGTTTCACCGCATTCTTTCCATGAACTGGATTCTCATGTAGAAGCATGGACGTTTTTGTATGTTTCTTCCATCTGACAGAATGCCCTGCCTTAGACCGAGGCAGGAGGAGGCCCATCACATGCTGTATGAGCCCAGACTGGCCCATTGTCATTCTGTATGTGACAATCAGCCAGCAGACAGAATGACAATGTACGGGGTGGGGCTGCTCTTGTGCTCGGAGGAAGAGTGCGAGGCGCCCCCATCAGGGAGCTGAGGCTTCATGCAGGGAACAGCGCTGTTCCCCAATGCCCAAAATTAGAGACAAAAGGCGTCGGTAAGAGGGATCATCACGGACAACAGACGTGAGATCCAAATCACGGACGGTCAGTGAAATTTATGGACGGTTGGTCACCCTAGCCCGATCAGGTAAAGATCTGCGGAAATCAGAGCTTAATTTGAGCAAGTGGTTTCCAGTGCTCGGTTCAGGCACCTGCCTGTCAACACTTGCACTCATGGGTGGCGCTGTCGAATTCAGAGATAAGCACAACAGCGGTTTATTAATTCAACATTTTTTTGACGCTAACCATTTCTGACAGTGCACGTGCTGCCAATTAAGCGAAGACACAAACTGAGTTAGCATCAGTGATGCGAGCACGAGCTCTCGCCCTTCACAGGATGCACAAACGTCACATTTACGAGCGGTCTTCGTGGGGGTGAAAGAGGACCTCTTTCCATGCCAAGTTATCTGCTCTGAGAGATGCTCTGGCAGCGCACGGCCAGCCCGGGGGTGAGGGGGACCCCCCTTTCAGTTCTTCACTGACGGCTGACAATGCCTAGTAAGGACTTCGGATCGGCAGGCTGTTCCTACAGCCAAAAAAAAGTGCACGCTCTTGCTTTGCGCACTGCATCCTGGAAAATGGATGATGACCTTCCAGGGAGGGATGCGCTAATGCAAGCCCACTGCTACTTCTCGCAGTGTTCTAGGTTACCTCTCCGGGTGTAATGACAAGGTAAGGAAGTACTTGGACAACATACAGCGCCAGGGCATGGTTATGTACTTGGCTTGCTAAGGGGGGCTATGCAAAGTCTGCTTCTAAGAATCCTGCAGCCATTTGACCTGCTTAAAATAGTCAGCGGATGAGCACGACTGATGTTAAGCAGGGCTCTAAAGTTTCCTATGTTTAACTTCCAGCAACAAAACGCATATTGAAAACCTTCAGAGAAAACCTTAGAAAGCAACTGCGGAGAGCCGGCACTTACCTACACCCAGGGCAGCCACCCCCATTAGAATACAGGCACTTCAGACACACACATGCAAAATGCAAGGAACTTGATGAATAGACCTCTACATCCCCAAAGCTTATTATTACCAGTGACAGTGAATGATTAATCTTTGTACCATCACCAGGGCTTTAAGTGGGCCGGGTCTCACCGGTGCTGAGCACCGGCAGTTTTCAAAGGAGGCCTCGAAACGGGTCTCTATCGGGCTCTGTTTTGTGCCCTGGCACAGGCAGTCCGTTTTTTTCCGGACTGCAGTGACAGCAGGCACATCGATGTGCGTGTGCTCACACTGCTCACTTCTCACTATTGGAGAAGTTACGGCATGACGTCATGGCAGGTGAGCGTTGTAGGGGAAGGGAAATCCTTTAAAGAGAATCATTTTCTCTCTGGATTTCCCTTCTCTTTTTGAAACTCGGGAGCAGCAACATTGTCGTGGTGTCACCAGGGCTTTAAGTGGAAGCTTTTTCAATATTATATACACACCATAGTTGCTGCTTATTTATCTTATGCAACTAACAACCATTGACAAAGCCAATATGTCCTGACTTGTTGTAGGTATGATGTAACTTGTATCATATATCTGGATGCAATGACAGAAACAGCAAAATACAAGACAGGCGGCACACTATGCTAAGCACAGACTTTTAGCTTACGTGTTTTTAAGCCACGCCCTTAATTACATTGGCCACACCCCTTTGTGAGAGACCCCCCCAGTTTTTTCATCCCACTTAAAGCCCTGACCATCACTAAACTTGAGTTATGGCACCTGCAGAACCAGAGTCAACCCCCTGAAGATTCCTCCTCTCATCTTCCTCAGCATTAGCCTCCTCATAGTATGCGCTCAGTAAAGTAACTCTAGGTAAGGGTCCAGCCCCCCAGGAACCATTGTGTGGAGCTGTAAAGCCCTTGCGTCTTGCCACCATGAAGAACCTCCTATCTCGTGGCTCTTCAATAATAGCACGGCTTAGAGCATGAACTCAGTAGAATAACGCTAGATAACGGTCCAGCTCTGCATAAACCATCCTGTAAAACTGTACACCTGGGTCATTGTCACCGTGACCAACCCTACTCTCATCCGGAAAGACGTGACCAACCCTACTCTCATCCGGAGAGACGTGGCCAACCCTACTCTCATCCGGAGAGACTTGACCAACCCTACTCTCATCTGGAGAGACGTGGCCAACCCTACTCTCATCCGGAGAGACGTGACCAACCCTACTCTTATCCGGAGAGACATGACCAACCCTCCTCTCATCCAGAAACACTGCACAAGCAGCGTTTATGGCATAAGCTCTATGGACTAGCAGTAGAGAAGGGTAATAACTTTGCATTAACACTTCTGTAAAACCACGCTTGTTTGACTGGCACCTCGAAGAACCCTCCTCTCATCTGGATCAACAGCACAGGTGCCCCCTAACTGCATGATTTTAGTGGAGTACCATAGCTAAGGGCTCCAGCCTTGCATTACCACTTCTGTAAAACTGTAGTCATGTCACTGCCATTAAGAACCCTCATCTCATTCCAATCGACAGTATTAGCACCGCTAATTGTATAAGTGCTGCAGAGTAATCCTGGATAAAGGACCAAACCATACATTAACCATTCTGTAAGTTTGTAAAGTTGAGTCATTGCCACCTCCATGAACCCTCCGCTCATCTGGATCGGCGAGCAGTACGAGCACTGCTAATGGGATAAGGGCTGGAGAGTAAGACCGGATGAAGTAGGATCCGAGCAGTACATTGACCGTTCTGTGAAACTCTAAACCTGTGTCATTGCCACATTGTTAAACACTACAACCCTCCTCTCATTAGAATCCAGATTACATACACTGCTAATGGCTTAAGCTCCACACCTACCTAGATAATGGCTCCAGCCTTGTACGCTATATGTAAAACTATCCAGTTGTGTCATTGCTACACTGACAATGCTTATTGCTTTATTTGCTCTTTTCTATAGAGAAAACTACACCCATTCCGTTTTCAGGGCACTGCACAAAGCGCTGGAAAAACAAGGGTAGAGTAAGTAAATGGGGAAACCTATCTCAGAGTGCTTACTCTCACCCACATCAATGTGCTACATATGCTGCTGATGGCATGAGTTGGATAGAGTAACCGTAGGTAAGAGCCCTAGCCTGCATTAACAGTTTAGTACAACCATACACCCAGGTCACTACCATAACGACATAGCGTATTTATTGATTACTGTTTTCTACAGTGCAAACTCCACCCATCCGGCTTTCAGAGAGCTGCATAAAGCACTGGAAAAACAAAAACAGATTAAGCATAAGGCTGAAGCAATATCTGAGTGATTTCTCTCCACATGAGCAGTACATACACCGGTAATGGTGTGAGTTCAGGGGAGTCACTCTATGTAGGGGCACTAGCCATCATTAATTGCCCCGTAGAACTGTACACCTGCGCCATTGCCACCTTGACAAACCCTACTCTCTTGGATTAAACGGTACGCACAACACTGATGGCATGAGCTCAGTAGAGTTACAATGGATAAGGGTCCTAGTTCTAGACTAACCATTTTGTAAAACTATACACTTGCACCTATGCTCAAGAAGACTCGAGGCTGCTCTACAAATATGTAGAGATGGGCGAGCCACTTCAGGCTTAAGCCACAGGCCTAGCGCTAGCTCAGCTCTAAGTCCTCTTGTTCCCTCAAGCCCAAAATGAGCTGAGCTTTAATTTGGCTTCTGTCTGTCACCCATGCTCTACCGTCATGCACCAAAAATTAAAAAACATCACAAACCTTCAGTGTTGAAAGGGAGGGACATAGGTAGCCATCTAGTAGGTAGACTGCATAATGTAAAACCAGAAAACCAGTACCAATCTTGGCTTTCCCACGCGACAAAATGTTGACATCCTAGGCAAATATTTTATATTTTAGAGCCTCCTTATCTCCGTTATCACATATGAGAGTGCTTTCCCATACATGGGTTCAGGGTGTGCACTGTACAAAAATAATCTGATAAATTTTCTTTAACTTTAAAGAGATTATAATATTTTCACATGATATTTGTTGCATGATTTAGATGCAAACTGTTTTCGGGGCTTAACTCGTGCACTGGCTGTTGGAGCCCAGCCAGACCCGTGGCCCGGCTCTCCATGTTAATTTGTTGGCTTGCCCAACTCTACAAATATGTTAGTACTCAGGCACCATGCTATTATGTAAATACGTATTGATGTCGCTCACCTCTGTAAGTGAATACTGGTGTTGCTTCTCCAAGAATGTGGTAGTGTCTTCATTTATCTATGAACGTGGTAGTGTCTATTGTCTCTATCGCGCCCCTGTCTGCTATGCCTCCACCACCGAGCATGAGTTCCTCTCCCCGTTCACTTGTTAATCTTCGCGCAGCATTTCTTGTACCGTTATAGGCAAAGCCAAATAAATACAAACATCCAAGAATTCCTTTCTCGACTGAGAGAAGACAGGAACCTTTACTCTGTGCTTAATTTGTCATACAAAAAAAGTAAGTGCCACGGACCTCGTCTGGAGGCCACTGCAGCTCGTGCCACTCCTACAAGTGAGACAATGCAGACTATTCCAGGCTCCCAAACCTATAAAACTGGCTAGGGAAGGAGGTATTGTTTGTTGAATTAATAAAGAACTGCTGTTGTGCTCATATCTAAACTAGACAGACAGCGCCACCGGTGTTGACAATTAAGTGCCAGTGCTAAGCACCGGAAACCATAGGCTCAAATTAAGCACTGCCCATACTAGAAGTACGGAGGCTGTGTCAGTAAGAGAGTCTCTCTCGCCATAATGTATCTGCCATAATAGGACAGTTACGGCCAGTTATTACCTGCCACAATGGACCTCTGTCACCAGTATGTGCCACGGTGTACATTTACACACTTACCAGGCAGCAATGGCCTCAACCAACATCTGACTGCACGCTCCTACATCGAACATGTAGCGCAATGTCGGGCACGGGAGGGTGCGGCTACACCAACATCCGTAGAGTGGATGTCCACATCCAATAACTGTTATGCCTGACATTTACGCCCAATATTTGCCTCATGCAGGCTGAATAGACATCTGGTGGGCTCCATGTTGAACAGTTCATACCGTATTCTTGCTTATGTCGGTGGCTTGGCCTAGAGCGCGCGCACAATGGATACATTTCCGCACTGCTGTGCTGATGTACTTGTTACCTCACTTCCTCCTGCTCACATTGACAGTATTTTCTAACAGAAGTTAAAATGTATAATGTGTTAACCGAACAGCGTAACAAAATGCATTTTAAAACAAAGAGTGATTACAGAAGGATGTACAATTTTACGAGAGGGCTATTTTGTTTTTTAGCAACAGGCCCATTTTTTCTACCCGTTCATTAAAGGATGAGTTGTGCTTCCTCCATACAATGCAGTCAGCACTCTCCACCTGAGCACCACCCTTTGTCAGTGTGTACGTCTGCCTCTATGACTCCTCCAAGATGCAGCACAAAGACTGGACCAAGGCAACCTATTCTGTTGCTTCTCTCTTAAATAATTCTACTGCTTTCCTCCAGTGCTGGTACTTTTCTCGCAACTTGATCGGTCTGTCGGTTGTTGACTAAACTACTAGAAGCATATTTCCTGTAGAATGCTTCAAGGACTGTGGTGCTCAATTAACTGGAAAATGTCCATGAGATAACCGCTTCTAATCAAATGTTACGGAATATTTTTATATATTTTATTTTATTTAAAAAAAATGAATTGGTGACAGACAACCGATTATATTTGCACTGCAGTTGTATTATGTTCAACAAAGAACTTTACAACATATAGAGAGGGAGACTACATCACCCAGAATGCTAAAGGAAAAAATGTGAACACAAATGGTGGCGATCCTTTAAAGAAAGACCAAAAAGACTCTCAGTGAACATGACCAAGACCGCAAAGACGACACGCATTGATTGTTTTTCTGTGTGTAATATGTGTAATGAAATTGAAAATTAGGACCTCTCAGAGAGCAAGGCGGTATCCTTGATGTCAGCTGCGGGTCACGCTGCTTCAGCCATGGGTTAACTTCACTATGAGTGAAGCTTTCTGACCATGCACAAGGTGCAGGCCCCTTCAGCGCCATGGACTACTGCGGCAATGCGTCGTTTTTTATTACAAAATATATTTTTGCTTTAATCCAATGCGTGATTTTTTTTATGTTGCTGCATGACCAACAGCACCCCCAACACTGCTGCCCGGTCACTTGCATCAAACGCGCACATAAAGTGCCCAATCCATTACTTTAAAAAAATAAAAAGTCCAAGAAGGTCACCCAAGCTTCAACGTGTCTACTTGCATGACGCCCATCCTTTAATGTGGTTTACCTCAATAAAAAACATTCAAGGATGGTGCTAGCTGCAGGTTTCAGCATATGCATGTGTAGCTGTCTTTCTGTTTTTTACTTTACTGAAATCCAGTCAAAGATGGACACCAATGCGTGCATCCCTCTTAGAAAGTGTTTTTATAAAACATACTTTTTTTCTAATGGTTTTTGTAACAAAGTTTTACAAGAATCATTCCAACATAAAATAAGTACTGGCAAAGCCAAATGGTTGGCAAACAACGCCAGGACTACTCGTTTTGCCAATGCATGTGTACCATTGCAGGTACAGCTCAAAGATAAGCTGTTGCGCAGAGAAAAATGTGGTGTTCGCTGGGTCAGTTTGAGACAGGGGCCCAAGGACTGAAGAAACTTGGATGTGACTGAAAGGGAACCGGGGCTATGCAATTGGAATCCTCCCTGACAGAAGCACACTGTACAGCTGCTTCCTACACATTTACATTAAACGCTCTTGCCATAAAGAGGGACTCCAAAAGAGGGAGAAGCGAAGTGCTTGCGCTGATGATCCCATTGAACTCAATGGAGTGAACAATGTTTTGGAACATGAGAAAGGCCTGCAAGGCTTGTCATCCCACTGATGACTCTGGCAAACATTTGGCTTGCTGAAAGGCTGAAAATGACTATAAGGTGGATGACACCATCCAGACGTGAGCGAGCAGAGAAGTGTGCACAGTTTTACAATTCTGCAAACAAGAAAATATAGCGATTTGCCCAGAAATGGGGCCCCAAGGTTTGAAGGCAACCAACGTGCGAGCGCAGCAGGCACACATGAATAAATAAAATGGCATATCCATGCCATTTTACTTAAACGAGCAGTGCGAGTGCAGGAGGTGGGCTGCTACCCCTGGAGTGCGTGTGTCGGGTTGGCCAGCTTTATTGCTATAACCAACCTGGCATGCAAACTGTAAACCCAGCAATCCCCTGGCTGTGAAACAGCTGAGGGATTGCTGGCATAGGCCCCCAGCCTCAAAATGAGCGCTGGGTTAGCCTACTCCCACCAATCCTGGAGCTGCCTTCAGCATGAGAGCAGCCCCAAGATTGGTTGTATTGGTGTCCATTGAGCAGGAAGGAAGTCCTTCCCTTTTCTGCTTGTGGACGCTGATCGGGGAGAGAGGTGCGCAACCGGGGGAGCAGTATATGGTGAGTTTGGTGCAGTAGCGCCTCACCATATTTTTATAGTTGTAGCCGCCACTGGGCTGCACCACGTGCGTTGGTATCAAGCACAATATTGCTTCTTATGTGCCGACTATGAATTGATAGCTCGTTTTTCAGTATGTAGATATACACTAACCCTACTCGATATGAAAAGGCGCAATTTTTCCTTT
This sequence comes from Calotriton arnoldi, assembly GCA_963921515.1. Taxonomy (NCBI): domain Eukaryota; kingdom Metazoa; phylum Chordata; class Amphibia; order Caudata; family Salamandridae; genus Calotriton; species Calotriton arnoldi. Next base: position 2,849,108 of record CAWUFW010000707.1, read on the forward strand.
AATATACAACACTGTATTGTAATGCCCACTACTGTTGTTGAAATGCTACGCAGGTCCCTGGCAGCTAAGGAGACCGCTTAAGAACCTCCTTTCCGCCCCTAGGCTGCACGGCGAAGATTACAAACTAAAGGTTGCTCTATAAAGCCAATTCTTGTGAGGGATTAAAGAATGCGCCGGCACAAACGAGTTAATGGCTGGCAAAGAGAAGCAGGAAAGCTCCTTAAGAATGCGAAGTCTATCTGTGAACGCCATCTGTCACAGAGTCCAGAAATGGCGGTCACCGGGAGGCACGCGCAGCTGCTACAATGCAAGGCGTCACCCGATCCTACAACTGCCACTACTATCAGCGAGCGCGAGGGCTGCCCAGAGAATGCGCGTGACCTTTCACACGTCTCAATCTCGGGAGGGCGCGCGGTTTGAGCCAAGTTCACACAGACACACAGGATGGAGGGGGCCATAAATCAACAGCTGGGGCCAGGACCAGACAATGTTGGATCGCGGCGTTGGTGTTATCAGCTGTAAATTTAGCTCGGGCTGAGCAGTGGGCGAGTGCCTGCCCTTTCCCACAAATGCGATGGTATGTTTTTTAAAAAAAAGTTTCCCTTTGCCCCACCCCACATGGACAGGTGAGCTACACTTTCAAAATATCCCAACAGTGGAATACAAGCTGTAGGAGAATGGAAACTACTCTTAAGGGGAAAACATAGTAATTGTTGTACAATGAAATAATTCCTACAAACATTAATCTCACAGCCTGAAATGGACAGATGCGCATCCATTCCCACACTCTTCAAACCTGTTGGTGAGTGTTTCTGGCGTGGAAATGCTGCTCCCTTCCACTTTCCAGAGAAAAGCACTGGGCTAGAAAGCTGCTTTGCCGTGGAAAACTGATAACTGAAAATGAGGATTAAATAAGGGTTTCACTGTCTATCACTGATATTCCTCTATAGTTTTTTCGTTTTTTTATTCATTTTGACTGGCCCTTTAACCCAAGAGACCCCACAAACTGCAGTTCTAAGGTTCCCCACGATGGTCCTGGTGTACCCTAGGAAAGGGTTTCTAGGGGACAACCACTGAATCATTACTGGAGGCCGGGGGCCCGGCCTAAGTAATTTCTACGATTTGAACCTCAAAACAATCCTAAAAACTACAGAAACAAGTATACATCAAACAACTTCACAAATGAAATATCTAATTTAATTAACAAACAAATTATATACAAAAATTACAATTTTATTGGGAAGGTTGGAGCTTTTCAAAATCTGGCTTTATTTCTAAAAGACATACAATATGCTAGCATATCAGTTTGCCTTTTTACCTCCTAATGCATGCTGTCCTTTTGTTGGTGATTACCAGTGCTTCAGTTGAGGACGACGGTTGTCTACACTATATCCTGTTGGCTGATTTTGCGCTGCTCCCATAAATGAAGCTAAGGATACTGTCACAAGGTGCCCTCAGACTGAGGGGTTGAAACGGAATGGTGGTCTGCGCCCTCTGTTACAAAACCTCTCATTCTTCAACAGGAGGAATGGAACACATGCTCCTTCACCACGCCTAAAGCGGACGCATCGGTGTCGGAAAGCGGGCCCTTTAAACAAACCCCGGGCCATGGTCAGACCGCCTTTTACCATGACGTCGGCATTTCCTGGCCAATAAGGGATGAGGACAATTCTTCCGGGATGAAGCACGCTTCCGGGTGGAACGAACGAGAGCAGCAGACCAACGCGGGAGAAAGAAACGAGGGAGCTACGCTGGTGGTAGCAAGACTGTTACCAGAAACTACGGAGGGAACCAACGATCCGAAGCAGCCAGGAGGCCACCGTTCCCACGCTGCGCCCCGCCACGCTTCAGGAGAAGCGTGGCTTGCAAAGGTACGGAGCAAGGTCGCGGGGTGGGTTGGATCACGGGAGAAGTCGGATACGTAGAGAGGTGTTTCCACTGCACTCTATCTCCCCTCTCCGCTACTCCCGTTTCCCTGTGCATGGGCACTTCACTGTTTAGCACCAAGCACACACGGGTGATTCCCTCACTCCCCCTCCCTCGCTTTTGGGTCCGTTCAGGACACTGATTCTCGTCTCCTCCTCTTTGCATGTGCCTGAGAACGTCGGATCAAGACCCGACCTGGCCCTGCGACGCCCAGAAGAAAGCCAGTGAACCGGACCCAGACAAGAAGGACTCTGAAGTGTCTTAACTCTGGCTTCTCTTAGGAGACGGCGCCTGTATCAAATAAAGCCTGCTTTGCATAGACCCGGTCTCGAGAGCCTTTTGTCCCCAAGTTCACAGATACAAACTTAATTTTTCGCCTCCAATTGCAAATTCTTTCACATTTACATATTGTTTTACAAATTTTAATTTTGCTTTCTTATGTATATATACATTATTAATCTGCTAATATTATTCAAGATTCTGAACAGTAGCGGACCCCCTGAGTAAAGTATTTCAGATCCCAGGTTAAGAACTACTGCCCTAGGATCGTAAAATGGTTGTCCTGCCCTGTAGTCTCGGGGGTGGGGGGGGAACTCCTCCTTTACCACTGTACCATGGTCCTGGCTGGTGACAGCATTTATATATATTTGGGACGCAGTAGCTGGTCATCATACAAATTAGGCCCATTGAACCCTAGTAACAAGGTTCCTATTTAATTTATTATTTTTATTGTATGGGATACACTTGTAACACATATGTATAGTGTGTGCAATAATGATAACATGTTGGTACGAGCGTGGAAAAGAAGACCAATTATCTTAGCTGATAGTTGCTGCCCACAGACAAACAAGAGGATCGATCCACCCCCCACATCCTCATTTGTCCCACTTGATTTCATGCCTAGTGTTACATTAGGACCAGGCCTCACAATGCAGTCAGGGAGCAGGACAAGTACTGCTCTTTCCAACAACCTCTCTGTGGATGGGCAATCTACTACCACCTGGCAGGTTGTATATTTTAGCAGTTGCAGTGCACTATAACTAACTGGCAGTGGCCTCACTTCCCAAATGGCAAGGACTAAGCCTATAAGCTGGAGCGTGCCTCCAGCGCAGAGAAGACCATCATCAACCCAGACCTGCGTGGCCATGTAGTGATGCTTTCTGAAGGTGGAGCTGCATCTTGTTCACCTCCTCGAGTTTAAAATGAAGGTTTATGCTCTGCAGAAGAACTGCTGACCTTGCCTGTTTGGCATCCACATGCCAGCCCAACAAGTCCAAAGATCATGGCTAAAAGACACCAAGAAGCCCTCTCTACCCCTCACCAGGGGAGATTGCCCATCTCCAAGCACAGGAAGACTGTGTGGTGATTGTATCTGGAGAGCACACTCTTCACATTTTGATGGTTCACCACTGTGGGACCCCACCAACATTCTGCCTTGCCCAATACCTACTAGCCTCCAAAAGCCATGTGTTGAGCACTTGTCCATCACCACTCTTAGGTGCCAGGATGCCAGAAGGAGTGGCTCCAGGCTACGCTTGAGGGTCCTGATACCATTAGTTTCTCGGAGGTACACTTGTTCTCAAATAGCTTGTGGGCTATCCAGATCCCAAGGTTCAAAGAGGCCCTGAGTGGCCCTTCTATATGTCCTTTCGGCTTCTTGGTCCACACTCCAATTTGCCTCAACAATCAAACCCGTGTACACTATCTTTCAGCAGTGATATCTGTTCCACAGGACACAGTACCGCTGACCTAGTGTCACTAGAACATTTGGTTAATGAAAAATCTAACTTCTAATCAACTGTCCAACTATAGTCTTAAACCAGGAAACAAAGTAGGGACAAATACCATTTGTATAGCTTGCACAGAAACACTGGATCATGCTGTGCTAGAATCTTGTCATCTTTCTCCATAGATTGCATTCTGGATAGGGTGTGTTTATGTTAATTGTTCCAGAGATCACAAACACTACCTTGACATGTGTTATCATATTTGATGGGCTGTTCAAATAATTACGAATGTTCGCAATCAGCTACTGATTGCAAACAGTATACATTAAGGATACTTGGTGCTGATATTGTATTTAATTTTTGATATTTTGCTGCTTCATTAATGTGTGATTTCTATTATTGATTTCTAGTTTTATTTTACACATATCAACATAAGGTGTTATTCATGTGTTGTTCATTTTTAACCGCTTCGACGCGGCTGGAATTCCCCCGCTGTGCGGGAGAATTCCACGCGTGCGCGGAACGGACGGCCCCCGGCCGTCCTCCGCACACGCCCACCGTGACGTCAGACGGCCGGGGGCCGTCCGACGCATGGAAGAGGTTATACGAAATAATAATCTCTGGCAGGACATTCTACTTTTATTGCCACTGTGATAGCTGTGTTGTATACAGCCTCATACCTTGATATCACTTCCATTGAAGTAAACATTGTCTTCACGACCGAAATACCCTGGAAAGCGAAAGAGGTCTGCGATGCTCACTTTCTGTCCCATACTGAGTACTCAGTGTTCTAAGTAGTAGGGTATACTCAATCGCCTTTTCAATATTGTTGACCGTTCCCTGATACTACAAGTAGTCGGAAAAACTCCTGACAAAGACCATGCACACAAAAGGGTTGCGCCTAACATCCATGTTTTCTTAGATTTACATTACCTCTAATAGTTAACACTTTACCTGCTTTATTGTGACACCTGCCCATTCCACTCACACAAAAATATCCTGTACAATTCCCTTTTTTAGTGCCAGTTATAGAATTAACTAAAAGCTGCATTTGTTCATAAATATTTTTGCCTTACCCGTCTACAATTTGGGTATTGCATTTGAAAGATGAGTTTAGTCCCTCTTTTGGAGCTGAAATGTATCTCTTTTTCTAACATGGGCCAATCAGTTTGGCAGGATGTTGGACCAACTAAATATTACTGCAGTTTACTTAACATTACAGTTGGCAATTTTATAACGCCTCTTATTTCATTTTAAAACCATTCGACTCCAACTACTTATCTGGTGGGGGGGGTAGGTGCATAATGGCAGTATGTAGGCTTCCATCCACTTTGTAGCACTAAGACTGCCAAGTGATGATGCAAAATTAGATACAAGAGACCCACTTTGTCCATGTGGTGTTCTTCCCAGGTTGCTGAGATGCTCAGAAGGTATCTAGGATTGGTTTGCGCCCCGTGGATATATGTTGCCCCTTAAAGGGCTGGGTCTAGTTCCTCCTCAAAGAAAAAGTTAAAGTAGAATCGAGAGCTCACTTGTTAAATTAAATTGATACACAGGGAGAGGAAGAGGAGCAGGCTTTCATCAACGGTTAGGCCAAGCCTTTCATCTCTGCATTGGCACATCAACTTCGATTTAGTTCAGCTAGGCAATTTACGGTCAAGGTGTGTGTATAGGTGTCTTTCTAAAAGTTCCCTTACCAACAATTTAGTTGTAGTTTATGTGTGTGTTTACTGCACAGTTTGTGATATCAACTCTAGTTACGGTTCAGTTGAACTCTACATAGACAATTCACTTTTTGTTTTCACCAATAACTTTTACGCTATTTCATGTATTTGTTTTGTGTTGTTGTTCTGACTTTGTGTTGTTGTGTTGAGTTGTGGTTTTTGCTGTGGAGTATGGTGTATTGTTACATTGTCTTACTGCTGCTAACTGGATGAAAGTCTATAGGTTGTCAACTTGTTCACCTTTCCCTCCAACGCAATACTTAGTTGGAACTTTTATGGTTGTACAATGTAATGAGGGACGGTATAACACACCCTAAAAGCACAACAAAACAAAACCAAATCAATTCAAAACAACATCAAAACACAAGCAAAATACTAGGGTATAAGCACAATAACAACAATTTATCAAAACTACACAAACAAACAACAACAAAGATCACACAGCACTCTGGAACAACATACAACAAAAATACATAGAACACAGCATAATAAAACACAATAAGAAACTCAACCTACCGCTTATCAGCCAACACTACCCACTGACTTGAAATAATTTAACATTTACTATTTGAAACTGCTTTTTGTATGATAATAGTAGCCAGTCATGTGATATATTTACACGGATATGCTCTATTTTAACTGCACTTAATTCATATTTTATTATACTCCATGATGATAAAGAATACCTTGTAAAGCCTCTTTTTAAATACACAATACGAAGCAACCAATAAGAAAATGCAAAATATCAACAAAGAACCTACTAGCGCTGCTTTCTGAGATACGAATTTGTGAAAAACCTTATCATTTTGCCCCCATATATTGCTTTTATGTGATTTGTTTATTACCAAATCTTCAACTCAGTGCAAGATGCAGTGGGGCAGTAAGGCACCATGTGAGGGCCTTACAACACACTGAAATAAATGTAAACAAATAGTGACCTGGATTCAGCAGCTGGTGAACAGAACACTAGATAGTATAACCACATCAAGGTCTCTTCCCTCCATACGCTAAAGAGATACTAAAGACCGATAACCATAAACTACCTACCTGGTCAGTCAGCTACAAATAAGCTGTTTGGTTGACGATACCTCAGCGCACTAAACTTTATCCTGTGGAATTTGCCCCCTCTCACTACAGGTTCAAAGACAACTTTCTGAGATTTAGCAGAATAACCTGTTCCCCAGGCGCATGGACAAGGGTTGTCTCAATGCTCCAATGATTACAATCTGAACGCGGGGTCTACAGGTACGACTCCTTTGCCCAGGAGTATTTTGAAGCCGCTGTAAACCTATACCTTCATACTAACAATTGCTATAAGAGGGGTCAGTTTTAGGCCTGGGCGGTGAACTTCGCTCCGTTCGCAGAGTTTGCGGAGTTTTCATCACTCCGCGGAGTACGCGGAGTGCAGCAAACTCCGCTTTGCGATGTGCAGCAGAGTTTTATTCCCGCTCGCGATCACGAACGGTAAGTTCGCGATCACGAACGGTAAGTTCGTGAGCGCGAGCTGCCGCTCGGGTAGAATTTCTACCCGAGCGGCAGGAATAACAGCACAAACTGCAGTTCGCACTGCACTCCACCACTCGCGGAACTTCGCTGAGTTTTTTTTGTAACTTCGCGGAGTTCCGCGTAGCAAAACTCCGCGAACTAAGCCCAAGCCTGGTCAGTTTGTCTATCATATCTTTTTTTTTTTAAACATATTTTTATTGACATTTTGTATTTAAGACATTTGCACATATATATAACTCAGTTATTTCCTTTACATTTCGTAACCATCACTAAGGTATTTCCCAACTATGGTAGTCTGGTAATACAGCGTAACACGAACCATTGTTGTTCCAGGTGTATTCCACCCCCTCCGAATCATATTTACCAGCTATCGTTCACTGCATCCAGCTTTCCTATGGAAAATGTCTACCTCTACTGCTCGGTCCCATCTCGGTAAGTGGCCTCCAGCCACAGACCAGGCTTGGTAATGTCGTCATCGATTCCAGCCCTTTTTTTTGTGAACACTTAAATCATTAACAAAACTTCGTGCAGAGGGGGGTCTTGGAGTATCCTACTCCAGGGATGTAATTGTTCAGTGATAACTGTGAGCTTCAAACGCCATAAAGTACTTGCCTCCCGGGGGGGGGCTTCCTCCTTTTACTAATCCCCATCTAGGCACACACCCGCTACTCAACCAGGGGTCTATACTGTCTCTTTAATATGTATTCGCGCGTGTGCATCCCTACCCAAGGTGGGCCATCTATTATAGTTAAAACGTGGGTCACCCACTGTCACCCTCAGACTCCTCTCCTGTTTCCTTCTCCGGATTCTCCCAGGCCATCAGAGCCTCTCGCCAAAGATCCGCTATAGGTCGCTTCCGAATGCCCTTCGATTCCTCCCAGCTTAAGGCTCTACTCTCCGCTCCAGCCCAACTAATAACGTCGCGATTCCAGCTGGCCACCTGCGGCCCAGCAAAGGACTTCCACTCTAGGGCTATCCTGCGTTTGGCCAGTCCCAATGCTTGGTCAATTAGTGTATTCCCCACCTTCTGTTTAGTTGGTCGAGGGAAAAGGCCAAGCAAGCAGGTTTCTATCGTGGGGGCTAATACCCTCCCCAGTACCTCCTTGAACTTGGCTAGAATCCCCTCCCAATATGTATGGATAATGTTGCAGCTCCAAGTCATGTGCAGAAAGCCCGAATCCGCCTGCTTACACCTCGGGCAGCTCCGCACTTCTCCCCCATACAGAACATTGAGTCGGTGGGGAGTCATGTAAACCATGTGTATATAATTGAATTGTGTGTACTTGATTCTAGTGTTCCGGGATATCTTCTTGGGGGATCGAAGGACCTTACTCCATTCTGCGTCAGTAAGCTCTCTATCGCCCTCTCCCACCTCCCCCGGAGCTCCCCCAGCGGAGCGACAGACGCAGAGACCAGGGCCTTGTGATGCCACTTCACTTGTTGCCTCGCGGTACCCAGGGTAATCAGCGCGCGCAGCACTGGGTGGGCCGCCGGCTCCTCTCTACCCTTGCCCCACAGCTGTTCAAAGGTACGGACCAAAGCCTCATATTGTAAGAACTGGCCCGGGGGAAGACCACAACTGTCCATCAGGTCAGCAAACGGGACTAGGGAGCCATCCTGGTAACAGTCGCCCACAGTCTCCAGACCTATCTCCGTTCATGATGTCAATTGCTCGGTCGTGAACGTCGTCACAGGATCCCCATTGGGGAGCCCAACCAGGGGCAGCTTGGGAGTGTACCATGGGGACCCCCCCGTCTGCGCATGCGTTTCCAGGTTTGCAGGGCTGTAAGTTGTAACGCAGACCGGTAGGGAGCGACCACTGTCGGTCTCAGCAGCTTTGCTATCAGTACTTCAGGCCTATCATTTGGTTCCATCAACCAGGTTCCCTCTGCGTTCACACCCTCCAGCACCTGTGCTAGCCATTGCAGCTGGGCAGCCAGCATATACAGCTCAAAATCAGGCACTCCCAAACCGCCTTCTGTCATGGGACGCTGTAACGTCTTAAGGGAAACTCTTCGTCGATCATCCCCCCATATTAGATCTCGCAATAGTGAGTTCACCGATCTGAACCATCCTCGAGGCATCAAGGTCGGCAAATTCACAAAGAAATATAATAACCTTGGCAACATGACCATCTTAGTCGAGGAGATCTGCGCCATAATGGGCAGCTGCAGGGTGCGCCAGAAAGACACGCAGGTTCGGAGGGACCTCAGTGCCCTTCCCAAATTCCCTTCTTTCAGGTCGTCCACAGAATGGAAGACATGTATGCCTAGGTATTTAAATGAATGTGGGGCCCAGTTAATGTCTGCTGATAACCCTACTGGACGAGGGGTCTGTCCCACCAGTGGGAAGAGGTAGGTCTTCTTCTTATTGACCCGCAGGCCCGATAAAGCCTCAAACCGCTCCAAGAGTGAAAGGGCAGCTCCAGTGCCCGCAACCTCGGTCCTCAAATAAACCAACAGGTCGTCCGCATATAAGGAAATAGTGTGCATCCGTCCATCTAGTTGGAGACCTATACCCTCCCTGCCCTTCCGGATCAGTGCTGCAAGACGTTCAATCGTCATGGCGAACAGTAGAGGCGAGAGGGGGCATCCCTGTCGAGTTCCTCATTGTATGGAGTACTGAGAGGACACAGTCTTCCCAGTCCGAACCCTCGCCGTGGGGGCTGAGTAAAGAAGTGCCACACATTTCGCCCAACCCTCCCCCAGGCCTAGGCGTATCATTGCCTCAAAGAGGTAATCCCATCCGACTGTATCGAAGGCCTTCTCCAAATCGACCGAAAGCACTGCAGCCAAAGGCATGGATTTCGTTTCGTTGTGGAGAAGGACTGAGATCAGCCTGCGTAGGTTATAGGATGTATTCCGGGAGGGAATGAAACCGTTTTGGTCTGAGTGTATGATGGAGTGCATGTGCGGGAGCAGTTGGAGCGCTAGTATTTTGCTAAGAATCTTAAAATCCAGATTAAGCATAGACAGAGATCTATATTCTGTAACTGGATTACTGTTCTCGTTAGTCTTGGGGAGGGGAATCACCAGTGTGCTCTGAGTAGATTCAGGAAGACCTCCGAGTCGTAAAGACTCCGCATACAGGGTCACTAAGCGTGGCGCCAGTCGATCCATATATTTTGCATAAAATTCTGCCAGCAGGCCGTCTGGCCCCGGTGTTTTCCCTGTCGCCATGCCCGCTATGGCTACTCGGACCTCTCGCAGTGTCACTGGGCCCCCCAGGTCCCTCTGCACCTCCTCGTCCAGCGTCCAGAGTGGCAACGTGTCCAAAAAATCTCAAATACTGGAACGAGAGGCCGATGCAGGGGCGATGTATAATCGTTCATAATATATACGGAACAGGTCATTGATGGCTTCAGGGTCATAGACCAGTGCACCTGTATCCATCTGGATCTGCGTGATCAGTGACCCCCTACTCTCAGGCTTAATCAGCCACGCCAGCAGGCGACCAGCCTCCCCCCCCTCCCTCTGCACTTTGTCCAAATATTCCCTGTAGCTGTGGCACCTTAGCCTCTCCAGTATATCCTTATAACTCGCATGAGCCTCCTGTAATTGCGCTGCAGAGGTGGCATCCCGCCCTTGGGCATTATCTAGTTGTCAGATCCTGGACTCCAGGTCCAAGAGCTCCTGCCTGATTTCCCTCTGTGCTCCGATCGACTGGCCCAGGCATGCTCCCTCACCACCACCTTAAAGGCCTCCCACTCCATTAACACCGAGGACGCCAAATTGGCATTTATCGGGAAAAATTTGTCTATAAGGGCCCGAGAGAATCTCGGAAAGGCGCATCCTCCAGCGTAGGGGGTTCAATCTCCACAATGGGATTGGGGGACATTTCCCTAGGGGCTGGTGCGTCATGAGCAGGGGACTGTGATCTGAAATGGTCCTGCCCAAATACTCTGTGTGTGTAACAGAAGCACTAAAGTCTGGCGTGCACAGGAAGGTGTCTAACCTAGTGTGTACCTGGTGCATTGGGGAGAAGAATGAATATTCCTTGTCAGTCGCGGGTTGCACCCTCCAAATATCTACTAAGTCCCAATATTCTATCCAACCCCGGAACCCTGCCGCCACGCGGTGGGCCTGTGCTCCCAGGAGAGGCGGGTGTGAGCGGTCCTCCGCGATGTCCGCAACGCAATTAAAGTCACCCCCAATCACTGAATACCCCCCCCCCCACGCAGCCAGCCATCCGAGTCGAAAGGGCATTAAGAAATATCACCTGTTCTGTGTTGGGTGCATACACACTGCCCAGCATCACCTCCCTCCCCGCCAGTCTCCCAGTTACCAGGACATATCTGCCCTCACTATCAATCTTGGTGCAGATATGTTCAAAGGGGACCCCAAGTCTCACCCATATCAACACCCCTGTGGAATACGCCGAAAAGGTAGTGGCGTATATTCGGCCCCTCCATCTCCTGAGCAGTTTTTCAACCTCACTACCAATCAAATGGGTCTCCTGCAAAAGGGCTACATGGACGTCCCTTCTCTTTAAGTATGCGTACACCTTGTGTCTCTTAGACATGGAACCCATCCCCCTTATGTTCCACGTTATGAACTTTAGCACAGTAGGCAGCATAGTATTAGGGTACCCCCCATTCGCCGGTCTCCGCTCCCAGTTGTTAGCTCTCTCAAGCACACCCTCCCACCCCCCTACGCACTTAAAACACAAAAAGTCAACAACAAAAAACCCCAGTGAGACAACTCCCCGAACCCAGAACGGTCTGGCAATGGCCATCCGCCCAAACCGCAGATAGAACTGCATCAGCTAGTAAAGGCCCAGAGCAACTAGTGTAAGGTCCTAAAGGGAGTGGGGCAATCACCCCAAGTATTCACTACAAAACAAGAGGGTGAAGCGCGTGGTGCTATGGCCGCAGTTGGCCGAACCGGCCGGCACCCGAGGGCCCACCCATTCGCCCCCCCCCCCACCTTCTTAGAAACCCCAGAGCTAAAGAGAAATGGCGAGATCTTAAACAAGAAGAAAGAGGAAAACAAAGGAGTAAAGTGACAAACAGCATATTAGATAATCTCATCTGCTGTGTTTGGAGTCGCCACCGGCAGTTTTACACTACTACTGCAGGACGAGTCTGAGTCCGATCCATCAGTCCCCTTCCCAGGTCCGGAACCCTTCTCCAACGATGATCTCCTGCCCTGCATCATGGCTGCCACCGCCTGCAGCGCTCCTTCTCCGTCTGGGAGGAGCTAGGTTTCTTTGAGATTCCCCGCCTCTGTCGTCTCCTGAGTCTTTTCCCAGGTTCTCGTTCCTTGGCCGATGCCGCAGCCCTCTGCGTTGCAGGTAGGCCTTCCGTTCTATAGGCCTCAATCCAGTCCCACGCAGCTTTGGGATCCTCGCAGAAGTGCGTCTTCCCATCCATCAGGACACGCAACCGGGCCGGGAACATCAGTGAGTACTGAATCCCTTCCTCCCGCAGAGCTCTCTTAACTTCCAGAAAAGAGGTACGACGCCTCTGGACCTTCAAGGTATAGTCCGGAAAGAGCGAAACTTTACTATTTTCGACCATGTAGAGCCCCTCAGTGCGAGCCTTTTGCAAAAGGATGTCTCTGTCCCTGAAGTGGAGGAGTCTGGCCACCACCGGCCGCGGGGGCCACCCCGGGGCCGGCGGCCTGGCAGGTACGCGGTGCGCTCTTTCCAATGTGTAGAAAGGTGAACAAACACATCTCTGAGCCAGCCCTCTAGGTACTTGAGCATGTCTTCCCCCTCCACTCCTTCCGGCAGACCCAAGACCCTCACGTTGTTCCGTCTGTTCCGCCCTTCCGCGTCCTCCGCTCTCCGTTCCAGCGTGCGGACCCTGCTAGATAGATCCCCTACCTGGAGTGTCAATGCCTGGTGTGCCGGTGTAATGTCCGCTAGGGAGGATTCGGTCAGCTTCACTCTGTCAGCCAGTTTGGCATGATCCGCTTTTAACAGGCCAAGGCCCACTGCCACTGTGCTTATGTCCTGATGCAGCGTTGCTTTAGTGTCTGCAATGGCTTCCAGTATTCTGGACAATTGCTGCTGGACCGGGTTGTCTGAGGGCTCACCCCCAGGTTCTTCCAGCGCTTGCTCCTGCGCGGTATCCTCATGCTCCAGGGGGGGTCCCAATTGTTTCCCTCTAGGTTTACCCATCTTAAGGGGGGGTTGACGTCCAACTAATAATCCAGCCTGTACTGGCCGGACCTGCAATATCTTTGCCCTCCTCCAGTGCGCTATTGCCTCAATACAGTTTGTGGCCTCCTATTCAGTAGCATGAAGCGGGCATCCTGTCCCACCAGTGTCGTCCACCTCAAATACTCAGTCCTCTCCAGTTTGGGGGTGTCCGGGCGTGTATCCTCCCAGCACCACACAGGCCCAAGCATTTAAGGTCCAGGCCCAGGGAAACTCCCCTCACACCGGGGCCAACTCGGAAGAGGCCACCGTCCCGGCACCTCCTGTGTCTCTTCCACAGGGTTATCCTCCTGACTCCAGCCCAGGCCTCCTCACAGGGTTTCACCTTATTATCCGCTGTGGGCTCCTGGAGACTGGGCGAGTCCACCGCTCTGCTCCGACCTCGTTCCACTCGCCCTGTGAGGCACCAACGCTCTCCGGCCGGCACCTGTACTCGGGCTTAGTAGGCCTGGAATGCTGCCCCTCGTCCTCCCGTCAGCACGGAAACCTCAGTCAGTAATGGGGGCCCCTCCGCCTCACAACTATCAGCCTCTGGTCCCCCTGTGGCCGGCTCACCAGGGTGTCGTTGTTGCGGGCCTCTGCCTACCCCACCCCCAACCGGGGTGCTCGCACTTCAGGCTCCGGTCCGTCGTGGCGCTTCAAAGTTGTCGCCTGGCCACTCGCCCCGCCTCCCTGCAGGTGGCCCTCACTGTCGGCTGCACTCCACATGTTACCGGCCCCACTTCAGTGCTTGCGATAGCCTCTCAGCCCACGCCCGCTATTGTCGCTTCTCAGACCTGGGCCGCTATCTTGCGTGTGCTCTGGCTGTACACTGGCCCCCGTGCCGTCGCTTTTCCGACCAATCCCAGGGTTCGGGGGGGTGAAGTCGGCCACTGATGCTCTCCGGGCAGGTCAGGCCCCACCAAGGTGCCCCTGTGCTCTAGCTGTCGCCGATATTACAGGATAATGTGGCCGGCCGGCGCGGAGCTCTCTGCTCACGCGTCCGTCATGCTCGGCTACCAAGCCACGCCCCGTCTCTCATATCTAACCATAAATGCTGCTGGTAACTTCTAAAAGGTTACCGTTTTAGAAATGAGAACTCGTAAACTGAGGAGGTGGCGGTGGTGGTGGCGGTGGTGGTGCAGTAAATTCACAAACGGAATGTATTGGTGGATCCAACCGTAACAGTCTGTATAGCGGTCACAGTAAGCCTGATGTGCAGCCTGTATGTATGGGAGTATTTAATGCACATGGAAAGACAGAGCTTAAGACCATGCATGTTGATTCATGATATTAATAACCTTATTTATTTAGTATTTCATACCACTTCCAAACACTGTATACATCTAAAGTCTGTCTTTATCACCCAATTTAAAAGCTACTCAGTGTACGAACTGTGGAAAGATAGAAGGCTTAGCTGGCCTTGCAAGGAATTTAACCCCTGAGTTGCAGATCACCACAGATGTCAGTGATGAGTGTTCATCTCTCCGAGACTTGTTGACAGCTATTTCGGGAAATGGGAGGGCTAGGTGGGCCATGTATTTATAGATCAAAGGACATTAGTATTTAGGAATCAGTGTACCAACAATGTCTATATTAAAAAAGAACATTTATGTAAACGTTCACTCTCTTCTGCAGTATTTTTGGTACCATTCGATTGCCAACTTTCCGTATTCAGAGTCAAACACAACATTCCTGGGACTCGCATCACTTTGGCTAAAAATACTTCATTACAGTACAGTACCAGAGAAATGGCACTGCCATGCCCCCTCCTGGTACGTGGAAAGTCTGGGCCAGCAATTGTGGCTGTAAAAAGATCAGCAGAATATTCCCTCTAACAGGAATGTATATGTTTGTGTATATATGTATGTATGTGTATATATTACAGAGTGGCGGTAGCTACTATATAGTTATAGTTTAGGGTTACCAGAGATAGGGATTTCTTCAGATTTTTCACCGTTAATAACTTTGCGCCCGTTTGACGAGTCTCAAGAGGGTACAAATTAAAAAAGGGGAGGGGAGCCAAAACGCATTTGGGTACCAATGCATTTCCCATAGACTTTGTACTCCTGCGTAGTGTGAAAACGGCTGGATGGATTTGAATGAAATTTTGCACGCTTACAAATTATGTTGTGCAGATGATCCTTTTGTGTACTACAGATAAGTAGGTTAAGTATTTTTTAAGGTATAATGCATTTTAACTTGGTGATATCTATATTGCGGTACTTTTGGCAAAATTTGGGGTATTTCGCAGGTGTTCCACGGTACATAGCAATGACAAGCCATTATGTAAGGCTCGATTTGGCCTTAATGGTCTTGTCCTCAAATGGTTCTCCTCTTATCTCCAACACAGAACACAACAAATCAAAATCCATGACTGCCTCTCGAACACTACACCTGTCTCCCTAGGCGTCCCTCAAGGCTCTATTCTCTCCCCCTCTCTCTTTAACCTCTTTATGGAACCCCTTACCCTTATTCTGAAACAAGCAGGAATCAACTACCACCTCTATGCTGATGACACCCAACTTTACTACAAGATTAGATCCCACTCTGACGTTCTCCATCTTAACAATTCCTTGAATAAGATCCAATCCTGGTTTTTCTCTAACCACCTCAAACTTAACCCTAAAAAAACAGAAATCCTTCTCTTCTCTCCTAACAACAACCAGCTCCCCATCCAAAACTGGCTCTCTGACCTAAATGCTCTTAACTGCTCGCTCTCCTTATCAAACTCAGCGAAATTACTTGGTTTCACTATTGACAACAAACTTACCCTTAATGACCACATAAAAAACTCGGCTAATGGAGCTCTCTTCACTCTCCGACATCTTAAAAAAATAAAACCCTTCATCCCAGCTGACGACTTTAAAGGGGTTGTCCAATCACTAGTTCTCTCCAAAATTGACTACGGTAACGCTATCCTCTCCGGAACCCCCAAAGTACACCTTGCCCCCCTTAGATCTGTGCTCAACCTAGCTGCCAGGCTAATCACTAACTGTAAACATTTTGACCACATCTCTCCAGCCCTCAATTGGCTACCCGTTGAAGGAAGATCTTCCTATAAGACTGCATGCATAACACACAAAGCCCTTCACCAACAAACCCCCTTGTACCTTTACTAACAAACTCAAAAAAGCAGGCTACTCTCGAACGATGAGAAGCACTAATGCCCTACTCCTTGTCCACCCCCTGTTAAAAAAGAAAACCACACAATCTCGTTCCTTCTCCGGGAATGCCCCGTTGATCTGGAATGCTCTCCCTAGGGACTTGCGCTGTAAACCCTCCTACCTCAGCTTTAAAAAAGACCTCAAATTTCACCTTCTCAACAAATATTGGGGTCCTTAACCTCGCCTCGGACCCCTCATTCAAGCCCCTCTCCCCTACTTTCTTTCGATTATGCACCCTCTAATCCCCTCCCCCCCTTTCTATGACCACTACCCCCAGCCTCTCCTTGAATCTCCCTCTGACATTACTTCCTTTCTCCCCAAACTGTTCTCCCCCTTCTATATTTATCAATTTTTTTCTTCTTCCCGCCAACCAGCTTCGAACTTTGGTTTCCCCCTGCACTCAATTATGAGCTGTATACTGTGCTTTTGTCATCATACTAAAACAGCTTCGCTTGATAGCCTTTACTCATGTAAATTATCTTTTTGTTAGTTTATATTGTTTCTATGTATAATAGTCTTTCTTGATAACCCCGCCCCATGTAAATAGCTTTTTTGCCTACTTGTCAATTTAATTAAATGTCTTTTACCCCGACGTCTATGTTTTTATCCTATTGAACAACTGTTTTTACTGTAACAATCAACGCTCATGTAAAGCGCTCTGATACCCACGGGTCCAGCCAGCGCTATATAAAACCTTTCAAATAAATAAATGTAATTGGCTAATGACTGCATTTACAAAAGTTAAAGGTAGCCATGTTGTTTTTAGGTACACTTTGGCTGTGTTCTGCGTTACGCCTTGAGATATAGGTATGTAATAGGTTTGACATTTTTCCATACCTATTATCACTTTATTAAAGTGGTAATAGGTAGGAAAAAATATTTATACATTTCTATATATTAATTTTTAAAAATGTACAGAGTACAGCGGTACTTGAAATAAATTAAAAAATATATATATGTTAAAAAAATTAAAAATACACTAATACACTATATTTTACAAATATAGTGTACTGAAGTGTATTTTCTATTCTTAACATAATTAAATATGCACAAAAAAGTCTACAGAGTACCACAGTAATACCTAAAACTTACAGCACCAATTAAATTTTTTTTTTTTTTAAATGTGCAGTTCTCCCTAAACTGCTGTAAAAATGTATAAATAAATGTCTCTACCTATTACCACTTTAATAAAGTGGTAATAGGCAGTGAACAACAATAAAACCTACTGCTTACTTATATCTAAGACCGCCCCAGAATGCAGCGAAGTGCACAATGCAGCCAAACTGTGCTAAAAACTACATGGCTGCCTTTTACCTTAGGTAAACAGCCATTAGCCAATCACATACTGTCTTCTCATCCGCATGGACTGTTGTATACCGTGAAACTACCATGGTATACTGCAGCACAATATATAACTATTTTTTTTTAACCTATTACTTTAACACTACTTACTATTCACACATACTACCAAAAATTACCATTTATACCTCATAATGTGAATTCCTGACACATTACATCTATATCCGTTCACACACTTTCACACTAAGTCTGTTTCAATAACCACACTCCACTATACACCACTCCACTATACACCACTCCGCCCCACTATATGCTATTACACTCTACGCCACTCCATTCTATTACACTCCAATGTACGCCCGTCCACTTTACACTACTCCACTCTACGCTATTTCCCTGTGCACAACTCCACTCTACAACACTACAGCCTACGCTATTGTACTCCATGCCACTCCACTGTACGCCACTCGAGTGTACATCACTGCACTATACGATGTTCCAGTGTACGCCGCTCCACTCTATGCCTCTCCACTGTACGCTATTACACTCTACTCCACTCCATTCTATGACACTCCAGTTCCACTCTACTCCACAGTATGGAACTCCACTCTAAGACACTACAGTCTACATTATTATGCTCTATGCCACTTCAATGTACACCACTGCACTATACGCCACTCCACTCCACTCTACACCACTCAACGACAATCCACTATATGCTATTACACTGTACACTACTCCATTCTCTCCCACTCTACTCTACACTATTCCACTGTACGACCCTTCACTCTACGCGACTCCACTATATGCCACTCCCCTCTACATCATTACACGGTACACCAGTAAACAACATTATTCTACTCTACACCCCTCCACAGTATGCCACTGCACTTTACACTATTCCAATGTACGCCACTCCACTCTACAACACTCCACAGTACGCTATTACACTTTACACAACTACAGTCTACCCCGCTCCACTCTACGGCATTCCACTCTACAACACTCCACTCTATGCCACTATACTGTCCACCACTCCACTTGACGCAGTTTCACTGTACACCACTACACTGTACCTCACGCCACTCTATGCTAGTCCACTCTACACCACTTCACTCTATGCTTTTCCACTCTACACCAGTCCATTCTACCCCACTCCACTCTACTCTACTGTACACCACTCCACTGTACGACACTCTACTATACTCTATTCCTTTGTACACCACTCTACTGTATACCAGTCCACCCTACACCACTCTGCTCTACCCTACTCCATGCCACTCCACTGTACGTTACTCCACGCTACCCCTCTGTACGCAACTCCACTCTTGCCACTTCACTCTAAGCAATTCCACTCTACGCTATTCCACTCTACTGCACTCCACTGTATGCCACTCCACTATACACTATTCCACTCTACGGTACTCCACTCTATGCTGTTCTACTGTATGGCACTATCATTTACCTCACTCCACTGTATGCCGCTCCTCTCTATGGCAATGCACTCTACGCTACTCCACTGTACGCTATTACACTCTACCACACTCCATTCTATGCACCTTCACTCTTCGCCACTCCATTGTACGCTATCCTACTGTACGCCACTGCACAAAACTCCACTGTATGCTATTTCACTCTACGCCACTTCACTGTACCCTTCTCTACTGTAAACCACTCTACTCTATGACGCTCCAGTATACACTATTCCAATGTACGCAACTAAACTCTACGCTATTTGACTATATGCCACTCAACCCTACTACCCCACGCCACTCCACTGTACCGTGCGCCAATCCAGTATACACTATCTCACTGTATGCAACTAAACTCTACTCTATTTAAGTATACTCCACTGTACCCCACTCACTGTACGCCACTGCACTCTACGCCAATCCACTGTGCGCTATTCCAATCTATGCCAATTTGGTTTGCGCTACTCCATTGCATGCCACTCCACTCTACTCCATTGTATGCTATTTCACTTTATGCTACTCTAATGTCCGTTACTATACTGTATGCCACTCCAGGTTACTCCACTCTACTCTGCGGCACTCCATTGTACGCCACTCCACTATACGCTATTCCACTCTATGGTCTTCCAATGGATGACACTACACTGTACCTCACTTAACTGTATGCCGCTCCACTCTACACCACTGCGCTCAACTCTACTTTACGCTATTACACTCTACTTTACACCACTCCACTGTATGCTATTCTACCGTATGCCACTCTGCTCTACGCCACTCCACTCACAACACTAAACTGTATGCTATTTCACTGTACACCAATACTCTCTACGCCACTCCACTATACAATATTGCACTGCACGCTCCTACACTCTATGACACTTCCCTCTACGCAATTCAACTCTATGCCACTACACTCTATCCCACTCCACTGTATACCATTCCACCCTGCGCTACTCCACTGTACCCGTCTCCACTTAACCCCACTTCACTGTATACCATTCCAATCTATGCCACTATAGTGTACATCACTCCAGTGTACACTACTCCACTGTATGCTATTTCAGCGTATGGTATTCTACTGTACCCTACTCCACTGTATGCCACTCCCCTTGCATGCCACTCCAGTGTACGATGTTCCACTGTACGCCACTCCACTTTATGCTGCTCCGCTGTCCGCTAATCTACTGTACGTCACTCCAGTCTATGACACTCGGCTGTACACTACTCCACTCAATGCCAGTCTACTTTATTCCACTGTGTGCAACTCCACTCTACGCCACTTCACAGTTTTTCACTCTACACTACTCTATTGCATCCCACTTCAATGTATACCACTACAGTGGATGCCACTCGACTGTATGCTACTCCACTGTACACTATTCCACTCTGCTGCACTGAACTGTACACCACTCCAATCTATGCTATTCCACTATATGCCACTCCGCTCTATGCCATTCTACTATACGCTATTCAACTGCATGGCAATCGTCCGTACACTACTCCGCTGTACCACACTCCACTGTATAATATTTCACTCTACCCTGCTCCAATGTACGCCAATCCAGTCAATGATACTCCACTATATGCAACTCCATTGTACCCTACTCCACTCTACACCGCTCCAGTGTATGCCATTCAACTGTATGCCACTCTACTGCATGCTATTCCATTGGACGCCACTACACTCTATGAAACTCCACTCTACAATATTCCTCTCCACTGTACGCCACGCCACTCAATGGCACAGTATGCCACTACATTCTACAACATTATATGTCACCCACTGTAGCACACTGTACCACACTGTCAACTCTACCTCACTCGACTGTATAACACTGTACTCCGCTCTATGCCACTACACACTACACTGTACTCCATTCTATGACAGTTTCACACACTCTACACCATGGAATACCACTCCACTGTCCGACACACCACTCCACTCTATAACACTTTACTTTCATGTATGCAAGGCCACTACAGTAAACTACACGGCATTGTACAATAAGAGATGCCTCTCTGCTATACGACACTTTAGTCCACTCTAAGTTAAACCACTCCACTACACTGTATGGCAGTTTAGTCCATTGTACGGCATTCCAATGTACCCTGCTCCACTCTACAACACCCTACTGTACTCTATAAAACTGCACTCTACAACTCTCTACTACACTGTAAGCCAGTGAACAACGCCGTACTACACTGTATGCCCCTTCACTGCCCTGTACACCACTGTACACCACTGTACTGGACACTATGACATTCTAAGACACTCTACTCAACTCTATGCCACTCGACAACACTTGACTCCTCAACACTACAGTTGACAATACTCCACTGTATGACACTCAACTGTACTGTGTGACACACCACTCCATTGTACAACGTGACATTACACTCTACGATACTCCACTCCACTATAAGACACACCACTCCACTATAACACTTTACTCCATTATACGCTGTATTCTACTCCACTAGACTCTATGACTATACACTGTACAACACTGTCATTTACTATACTCAACACTGCACTTAACACTTAATTAAATGACACTTGACACTATGATTTGAAAAACATTTTTATTAAAAAATAAAAAAACATTTAAATTTAATGAAAAAAACAAAGGTTAAAGCTGTATACAAACCCTACCTAAACTACACAAACTGGAGAAATAATAAAGTTACAGTTATAACTTAAATTTCAAATGTATGCACTACTAGATACAACTTACATTTATAATTTATAGTTTACACACCACCTTTAATTTACTATACGTCGCGCACCTCCGTACACATTCGTTTGCATCAATCACCACACTACATTAACTATAGCTCACCCTATCTCCATGCACTAGTTATACTCTTGCATATTACATAACTTATAGCATGTGAAATCATAGCAGTCATAATAAGTCTAATGATATCTGAAATTACACCATTTCTCAGAACACAGTGTATGGTACAGTGGCGAGTTAAAGCTAATGTAGAGTGGCAATTGATGCGAGAAGAAAATGTATGGAGGTGTATGAAGTATAGTAAATTGAAGGTGGTACATAAATTATAAATTTAAGTAGTATCTAGTGGTGCGCAAATTTGACATTTCAGTTTTGACTATATAATTTCTCTTGTTTGCATAGTTTAAGTTAGATTTGTACATAAAGAATAAAGAAAGTGTGCCTAACTATAACTTCGCTTTACCCTTTATTTTTTCATATATATATATAGCGAGAGAGAGAGGTGACTCAAACAGATGGACTCCCTGAAGAACAAAAATATATTTCCACTACGTTTCAGCTTCCACCTTCCTCAGTTAGTACAAGATGGTTTGCTCAGTGGATGAACAGATGACACTGCTGGATTTTCAAAAGCATCATGAGTGAAGATCCATTTGGAATGTGGAATCGATGCAGTCCTGAGATCTCTTGAGATAAGCTGTAAACTGGTGGTATTGTCAGTACGCATCCCCCCAATGTCCTGAGGATTCTAAAGGTACCCAGGGTTTGTGGATTGCCCTGGAAGGGACCGAGAAAAAAGGCCAAATATAGCTACATTTTGAAAATTTGGGGGGAAATAGGAAAAAAGTGCTTTGGATAAAAGTATCGGTTTTAGCTCTAAAAATTGCATCAATAAACTTTCCGGAACATGCAGAGCTGAATAAAAATACCAATTTTTTTTTTTACCACAGTTTTGGCATTTTTCAAAGAGGTAGTCCATTTTTCCCATTTTTTGTGCTCTCAATCAACTTCTAATTTGTGGTGGAAACTAGTGTGAAACCAATGGGTGATCTAGGACAGCTATAGATTTCTGAAAAGTAGACAAAATTCCCAATTCAGCAAGAGGTCATGTGTAGATCTCTCAAGGTTTTACCAAAGAAACTAACTGTTAATAAGAAATATTGAAAATGAGCAGGAAAAAAATTGACATTTGTGACAATATTTTCAACTGTAACTTTTTGTCATGCTGGCCTATTTACAAGAGCAATATACCACTATGTCCGCTAGACACTACTGGTTGCGGGGGTATATAGGGTTTGTGGGTTCTCCAAGAACTCAAAGTACCCAGAGCCAACAACTGAGCTGCAACATACAATGGTTTTTCATTGTGGAAGGAGTATAAACCAATTCCTATGGTGAACTATGTAGAGTGAAAAATGGGTATCAAGGAAACCTATGTATTTATGAAATGAGCATAAGATGTGGAGTTTAGGAGCAGTAGTGATTTGTACGTCTCTGAATTTGTGGGTACCCGTACTAGCATAAGACTTAGAGGATATTTTTCAAAAGGTCTTCTTTCTTACACACTGGCTTACATTTGGAAGTCACAAAGGCAGTGAATTGCAATTGGTAATAACAAATGTTTTACTATTCTATGCTCCCACATGTCTTCTGATACAAATGGTACCTCACTTGTGTGGGTAGGCCTAGCGCCCGCGACAGGAAATAGCCCAAAATGCAACATGGATACATCGCATTTTTCCACTCAAAACTGACACCTTTTTTGCAAAGTGGGTAGCTGTGGATTTTGGGCCCTAGCTCAGCTGGCACCTAGGGATACCTCGCAAACCTGTACATTTTCGAAAACTAGACATGGGGAATCTAGGGTGGGGTGGCTTGCGTGGTTCTCACCGGGTCCTGCAACAGGAACGGATCAAACCAAGGTCAATGGGAGCCTTTGCAAGGAGACTCCATTGACCTCGTTTTGATCCATTCCAGTTACGGGCACTAGGTCCAACCACACAAGTGGCGCAACATTTTTATCAGCACAAGTGCAACAATGCTGAGTGGTAGGAGTTTTGTGGATCCCTGCGGATTCCAGACGTTTCCATCACAGAAATGTCAGGAAAATGCGTGATTTCAGGCACAGTTTAAAGTTTGCAGGGCACTGTGGGTAAGAAAACCTTGTGGGATTCACGCAAGGCCCACCGCCCTGAAATCCCCCGGTTGTCTAGTTTTCAAAAATGTCTGCAGTTAGTAGGTTTTCCTGGGTGGCGGCTGAGCATGGCCCCAAATCCTGCAGCTACCCATATTGCTGATCTCTCCATGGAGCACTTTAGGGCCTTTTATGTTACGGTCTCTTGGCCCAACCACACAAGTCGGGTACCATTTTCATAGGGAAGACTTGGGGGAATGCTATGTGGTAGGAAATTTGTGGCTCCCCACAGATTCAAGAAGTTTTCCTCACAGAAATGTGAGGACAATTTGGGATTTTTAGTCATAGTTTGAGGTTTGCAGGGCATTGTGGGTAAGAAAATGGTGTAGGATGCATGCAAAGCACCCCACCCTGGACTCCCCCAGATGTCTAGTTTTCAGAACTATCTGGGTCTGTTAGATTTTTCCAGGTGGCAGCCTACCCAAGTCCAAAAAGTGCAGCTGTTCACCATTTCAAGTGGGACGATTTTTTTAGCCACACTCTCCTGGCCCATATGTAAAAACAACAGTGTGAGAGGCTGGCCTGGTATATGATGTCCACTAATGTAAGTGGTCAACCTGCACCAGCCCAGACAACCCTTATGGTGATTTACGAGGTCTTAGACAACCTTAGAAAGCTCTCCAAGTGGTAGCTGTGGAGAGCAGCCTTCAGACTTAGTCCAGAAGAAGTGTAAGCAGCTTGTTTTACCAGAATCCAATCTTATATGTATAGATTAAATGAAAAAGAACCACACAAGGGATTTATAAAAATATGTGTTTATTATATAATACTCTATAACCCGTTTAGATATCTCTAACCCGGAGATAAACACAATGCACACAATACTTTGCATAGAAATCAAGTAAATACACAGAATACACAGTGGCCCCTGGGGGGGGGACCAAACAATATACTAAGAAAGTGGTATAAGAACCACGACTCGTGTCAAGACAATGTCCAGAGGACGTAGAAGTGCTGGGGACCCAAGTAACCACCCAAGGTGAGAGACTAGGAGCCCCACGGAGACCGGGTGCAGTGTGGGAACACGGCTGCGTTCTCTGTACAAATCAACGTGTAAGTAGCGGTAGCAATTTTAAAGATTAAGGACCCTTCCCAGTGAACCCTGAAGAAACCCTGTGGAAGACAGAAGGTTGGAGAGCCACCCCACCCTTGGATAACCTAGTACCCACATTACCTACACCAGGGAAGCCGGGTGCATAGGTGTGAAGTGGTGTCGGAAATCGCTGTCGAACCTAATGGAGGACTTCAGGAAAGTGCTGGAGAAGGAGAAAGTGTCCGGTGGAATCCGAAGGTGGATTCAGGATGAGAAGTACCTACAAGCAGAGGGGACAGAGTCTATGTCACTCAGGAGTGACCCGGAGACCTGGAAGACGAATGCCCACCGCTGTCGGGTGCTGCAGGAGAGCGGACGGTGACCTTAACTCTGCAGCTGTGAGGACCAGGCGACGCTGAGGAAGACCAGGAGCCGTGCACGAGCTGTCCCACGTCGGATGTCGAGTGCTGAGGGGTCGGTGTCCGGCGGAAGCACCTACAAGCTTTGGCAACTGCCAACAACTTGGATGTCGAAGAAGGTGCAATGTCGGGACAGCAAGGTCCAGGGGACTCACCATTAGCAGGGGAGTCAGGGCAGGCCCCGAGCAATCGGCGGAGCCCAAAAAGAAACAAAGGTGACCCTCAACAGGGCCCACAGGCCGGAAGCACTGGAGACGCAAGAGGACCTCGATCAGCTCACCAACAAGCAATGCGGTGTGGACGAAGATTCTGGTCACTGGAGATGCTTGAGGTTGGAGCTACTTGGAGCCCGAAGATCTTGGTGGAAGGAAGCCAACAAGCCTTTGCAAAAGCAAGTCGACGAAGTGCACAGGCTCCCATGAGGGATACCGGCCTCAAACTTGGTGAGGGCAGGTCAGGCCTCGAGAGCTGTGGAGAACCACCACCTGTGTTGTTGAACCTTTCGGAGTCCGTAGGTGCTCAGGATCAGCAGACTGGTCAGCTTGGTTGCGGTGCCTGCAGATGCAGGGAAGTTACTCCTTCACTTCAAGGGAGATTCCTTCATGTGTTGGGTGCCCACAGGCCTTGGAAGGTTCTTGTATGGTGCACAGGCACAGACGATGCAGCAGACTGAAAGGGGGACGAAGTTGAGCCCAAACGAAGTCCAGAGTGCCCAGGCGGTAGAAATTGAAGTGGTGTCTGAATTGAATCGTGTCCCATGATGAATCTAGGGACCCATCCACAGGTAAGCCCTTAAGTACCCTAAGGAAAGGGTTGGGACGATTCAGGGGACCCTGCCAGGGGAGGGTTTGGACAGGGGGGAGGTTACTCCCATGTCCTTTGTCCAGTTGCGCGCCAGAGCGGGAGCCAACGGCTCCCAGAGCTGGTTTGAACTAGACTATGCACAGGGACCCAAAATGTGCCCCTCATGAAGACTGAGTGGCGCTGGCAAGCGCACCCACCTGGCCCCAATACACTAAATCCTGTCTGGGAGGTGCTCACACCTCCCTGTGACAGGTTACCTCTTGTTCTGCCTTTCCCTGCTCGAGCTTGGCTCAGCAGCAGGAGGGCAGAATCATGTCTCTGGTCGGCAGCAGCCATGTTGTGCTGTCCGGGTCTAGAAGACTGGTACCGGGAGCACTGAGAGCCTAACGCAGTACCGTTTATGGTGTGGGGGTATGATTCAAACATGTTTGATTCCAAACATGTGTGGAAAAGTATGTCTGTTGTCTTGCCATTAGCTCAGCCATTTTGCGCTTTATCCTCCATTGCGACCTCTCTACAGGGGTCACAAATGCTCTGTGGCTTCACATCTTGATTCACCTCATCTCTGCACTGCCACCAACGCCCTGTTTTTGACCTGACCTGCCGCCACCTGCCTGGACTCATGCTAAAACCAGTCGAGCAGGACTGCCCATGCCCTTGTTTGCCACAATCTGACTGAACTCTTGCTAAACCCCAGTTTAACAGGACTGTCCACTTGCGCTTACTGTCTTCACCCTGCCCTTCGCCCTACAGGGCTTGACAGCTACCATCTTCGGACTTATCAGATTGTCCTCTGCTTGTTGTGTAATTAAGAGCTTCACCTACACCCTGCAGGGGCCCAACAGTGACCATCTGCTAGCTTATCAGATTGTCCTCTGCTTGTTGTGTAATTAAGAGCTTCACCTACGCCCTGCAGGGGCCCAACAGTGACCATCTGCTAACTTATCAGATTGACCTCTGCCTGTATAATTATGGTGTTCATCGTTTTCTGTATAGATCCCCCCTTTTCATAATCATGGTGTTCTTTCTTTACTATACACGCCTGGGGTGGGGATGAAGGGTATATAAGACGTGGAACCAAAGTGCTTGGCAGATTTTGTCTCCTCAGACAAGCTGCGGGTGTCTGTTGCTGATGCTCTCTCTCCATCGCATGAGATTGTAATAAATATCCTTTCTCTCGGCGCTCCAGTGTTGGTCTCAGTTTGTATCACGGACCCGTGGACGAAGGGTGGACCCTGCACCTTTGGGTGGTCTTCCAAGGAGACCCCCAAATCCACAATTGGCGCCCAAACTTGAGGCCCCATCAGTGACGCGGCTGCCCAGTCGAGGGGTCCCTACGAGGAAGTTTGAACGGATGGTGGTGGAGTATACCTACGCGAAAGAGACCCTCGTCTTCGTAGCCACCACCCGACCTTCGCTGCATCTGAAAAGACCCCCGCAAGTGGCACCGGTCCTGACTGGAGCCCCCGATAGACTTGGACGAGCTTTGCAGTAAAGAGACCGCCTGGAGAACGAGACAAAGGATTCTGGTAGGATCGCCGGTTGGCGATACCTTTTGTTTGTTTGGTTATCTGGGTTTTTTTTTTTTCACTCTTTGCAAAAAGTGAAGGTAAACGGGTAATGTGGACTTTTTGTCCGGCTTAGAAACTTGTGGAGACGCTTGGTAAGATAACATAGAAAAGCATGCCCGTGTGTAGTAAATTTGCACAATGGTTTTGTTGTTGCACATCTCGATCAAGGGTGCTGGAGGATAGTCAGCCGGCTCCTCCGGAAGGTACCCCTAGTAAGGACATGTACATAAAGTACGGTATTTCTCACTTAATGTATAACTCATTGTGGCATAAATACACGTCTAAGGATACAGAGACTCAATGGCCTATGTACGCCTCTTTCGAACCCCAGAAGCTTGAGGCCGTAGAGGCACAACTTCATAGGAGGAGGTCCCGACAAGCAATGTTTGATGCCTTGGGTCAGTGGAAAAAGGAAGGGACTGAGAGGGTGAGAAGGGCTCAGGCTAGATTACAGAAAGAGGCTCGGAAAAGTGATAAACAGGCATTAGAGGAATTGCGACGTGAAAAGGTTGCTTCAAACATCGCGTGTACAGATAGGGAATACAGGTTAAATATGTCCGGTCAATACTCTGCACGTTCCACTCCCTTGTCACGAACGGACCCCCAGGAGGAGGAGTTTCTCCTCCACCCATTGCCACCACCTTACCATGTCCCTCCCCATCCTATCCCACAGCCGGCCGGTGAGAATGCACCACCCCCTAACGCCCAACCTCCACCTCCCGACCACACTGCCCCTC
The DNA here is from genome assembly GCA_963921515.1 of Calotriton arnoldi. Lineage (NCBI taxonomy): Eukaryota > Metazoa > Chordata > Amphibia > Caudata > Salamandridae > Calotriton > Calotriton arnoldi. The sequence continues at coordinate 2,877,566 of CAWUFW010000707.1, forward strand.
CTGCTCCATCTGATCCCGATTTAGCCCCCTCTGTTCGATCACACACACCCCGCATTACACCTACAGAGAAACAGGCTCTGAATGATCTCGTTCGCACCTGCCTGAAGGATCTTTCCACATCAAACCAGATCCGTGCGATCTATGAAGCCTATGCACCACCCTGCAAGGGCTACTTCCTACAGCAATTTGCTCATGAAATACTCTCTGTTTATGAGAAACGCCACGGAGTAACACCAGCAGGCCATATTACAGAATTGTATCGTAAGTTGACAGAGGGACGAGGAAGTGCTGAGGAAAGCCACAGCTTGTTAGCATTTACACTACAAATGATGGAAAGTTTGAGGAGAGACCAGGAGGAAGAGGAAAAAGAACCAGTAGTGGAGGGAGCGATGGGAGGTCATATGGCACCAATAAGGGAAGCTGCTCCAGTTTTTGTCCCTGCTAGAGGACAGGGTACTGCTGAGGGATTAGATAGTCCGGATGCGAAGAGCAGGACGTTATGTAATTGGGTGTACACTCCGTGGCTTCGAGCTGACATCTTAGCTTTTAAAAAGGACTTACCCGACCCCCGGAAGAATCCCATTGGATTCTACGAAGGGTTGGACACGGTTATTGCCACCTACACCATGACCTTAACAGACATAGATCAGTTTTTTGGGCTAATACTGCCGCCAGACATCTGGAAACCAATAAGGAAAATAGACGATCAGACTGTATTCGGTCACAAGTGGGAAGATTTAGTAACAATGGATAAGGATAGAAAACCAGGGGAAAGGCCAGCGGAAGCTATTTTAGCACTACCAGGTCGCATAGTAAAGCTGAAGGCCACCATTCCGGCCAGAAAGGTTGACTGGACAGTCATTACTGCGTGTAAGCAAAAGTCTGAGGAAACGACGTCTGACTACTTCTCTCGACTCAGCCAGGTGTTTGTTGACTATAGTGGACAGGACAGAACGACTGAGACAGGCCGACACTTACTAGTTCAGACTTTTGTTAAGGGATTGTTGCTACCGATCTCCACTAGGTTACAGAGTAGCGAAAGCACGTGGCCTGCGGCAACACCAGCGCAGATCCTGACAATGGCCCAATATTACGAACATCTGCAAAATAAAATAGAGGAGGAAAAAGACAGAAAAAGAAAAGACCTAAAAGAAAAGGTGATGCTTTCCCAGATAAGCACGGGAGGGGAGGAAACGGTAGGGGCCAACAGAACAATTATATGCCTGCGGCTGCTAGAACACACCAGCCCGCACGTCAACTGTCCCAGGACCAGTGTGCGTATTGTAAAGAAACAGGCCACTGGCATGCAGATTGTCCACTTTTGCAGCGAAATACCATAGGGAGAGGGCGAGGAGCACCTAGAGGAAGAGGGAGAGGTCCTGCACCACCCTTTGGCGGACAGCGTCCAAACGTCTTTGATAATTCCAGGCAGGCTGTTTCCCAAGATTTTACCACTGATCAGTTCCCCGACAACGAGTATGCATGAGACAGCCAGGGACAGGGGAAGGAACCAGTAGAACTTCTTGTCGATCAAACAGGTCCCTATGTCACAGCTAAGGTGGTTGGTACGCAGGGCAAATTTTTGGTTCACACCGGGGCCTCTAGAAGTGCCCCATCAAAAGAACTGATTCCTAGGGCACCCCTGTCCGGCTTATCGATCACCTCCATAGGATTTGATGGCACGCCCTCTACTAACCCCCTTTCTACTAAGGTGCCCCTGGACATTCAAGGGAACACAGCGATGGCCTCTTTTCTGCTCTCCCCAAATTGCCCAGATAACCTGATGGGCATTGATCTGTTAAAACACTACAGAGCCACCATTCGCTGTTCTCCCCAAAATGTCCGAGTCATATTGTTTGACAATGATTGCCCCATCAGTTATGAATCACGTATTTATTGTCTCACTGATTCCGAACAGCAGGATTTGTCCAATTACCAGCTACCCTGTGGGCTGTCACGGACACCGATGTGGGCGAGATTGTTATGGACCCTGTCCAAATAACAGTAAAACAAAATGCACCTCTTCCCCGCCTACCTCAGTATAAGATTTCTGCAGAAGGAGAAAAGGCCCTCATGACTATAGTACAGGATATGATTACATCACGGGTAGTTGAGGAAGTCCAGTCCAACATTTGCAGTAGTCCTATCCTTCCAGTCCTGAAACACACGTCCACTTCTGAGAAAATATACCGTTTCGTCATTGACCTTCGCGCGATCAACAAAATAGTGGTCCCGCAATATCCTGTGGTCTCTGACATAACAACTATATTAACAATGATCCCTTCAACTGCTACCACCTTTACCGTTATAGACCTCAAGAATGCCTTTTTCTCCATACCAATACACCCTGATTCACGCTACCTTTTTGGCTTTACCATAAGAAACAGATCATACAGATTCTGCCGGGCTCCACAAGGGTACACGGAGAGTCCGAGCATATACAGCCAAGCCCTTAAACAACAGCTCGACCAGATACAGTTACCACCCGGCGCTGTCCTCATTCAGTATGTAGATGACATTCTTTTGGCTGCGGACACTCCGGCCCTGGCTCGCACTGCCTCTCTTACTACTTTACACTTTCTGGCGTCACAGGGCCATAAGGTATCCAAGAATAAGTTACAGTATTGTAGACAGCAGGTGACCTACCTCGGCCATCTGCTATCTAAGGAGGGACGTACACTCACACCTGACCGCATCCAGACAATACTACGCCTTTCTTCTCCTACTACCCAAAGAGATGTTCGTGCACTAATTGGCCTCACTTCTTTTTGTCGTCAATGGATTCCAAATTTTTCCCTCATAGTTAAGCCACTCCTTACTTTACTTACAAAAGACACACCCACACCCCTCCCTTGGACACATGAAAACGACAAAGCCTTTGAAGACTTACGCCACGCTCTTTGTTCTGCACCAGTACTGGGCACACCTGACTACTCTAAACCCTTCTGCCTCTACACCCATGAACGCTCAGGATGCGCTCTCTCGGTCTTGACCCAAATTCACGGCACCAAACAACGCCTGTGCGCCTACTTTTCGGCCACTCTAGATCCTGTGGCCCAAGGTCTTCCCTCTTGTCATAAAGCTGTCGCGGCTGCGGCCGTCTCTATTCGACAAAGTGAGGGAATTGTTTTAGGATCTAAACTGACGGTGTTAGTTCCCCACGCAGTCGACATACTACTAAACCAGACAAAGACACAACACCTCACTAGTGCACGACTGACAGGATACGAACTTACGTTGTTAGCACCCCACATCACATTAAAGCGATGTACGACCTTGAACCCCGCCACACTCCTGCCCACACCAGATTCAGACACCACAGACACTCCACATGACTGCCTCTTCCAAACAGAAGAACAGACTAAGGGGCGGGTAGATTTGAAAGACATCCCTCTCACGGAACAGGATGGGCAATTATGGGTGGACGGGTCCTGTATTAAACTATCAGATGGTACCACATCTGCTGCCTATGCCGTCACTACTACCAACACCATTGTTGAAACTGCACGCATACCTCAGAAATCGGCCCAGGCAGCAGAGCTTATAGCTCTCACCCGCGCTTGTATCCTTACCCAGAGTCTAGCTGTCACCATTTACACCAACAGCCAATATGCCTTTGGAGTAGCACACAGTTTTGGTATCCTCTGGAAAGAGAGAGGATTCTTGACATCACATGGTGCGCCCATCCGGCATGGTGACTTAGTAACTGCATTACTCCAAGCCTTGACACTGCCCCGAACACTAGCTATTGTCAAATGCAATGCCCACAAGAAAATCACAGACGAAATAGGACTGGGAAATGCCTTAGCTGATGAGACAGCCCGAGCCACTGCACAAGAAAGAACACATACCGCCATGTACATAATAAAATCCCAAGCAGAGAAGTGGCGTGACGTTAGACAACAGATCAGGGACATCCAGTCTACTGCCACTCCTGGAGAACTTCAACAATGGGAAAAGGAGGGCATGCTTGACGAGGAGAATTGTTGGCGGTCCAAGGACACAAAATTATGGAAATTGCCAAATGCCTATCTCCTCCCATTGTTGAACATGACTCATTTACCGGCCCATACCGATGCTGCCACCATAACTAAAATCTTACAGGAGGTGTGGGATAACAACCAACTCCGGTCTACCGCCACAAGGCTGGTACAGCAATGTTTAGTATGTCTCCGTTACAATGTAGGAAAAGGGACCCGGGGACCACGAGCTGGGTTTGCCATCCCCACGGCACGTCTTACAGATGGATTATATCCAGATGGAAAGGTGCAACAACCTTAAATATGTCCTAGTGGTTGTTTGCGCATTCAGCAAATGGGTGGAAGCCTACCCGGTCAAAGACAACACTGCCCTAACAACCGCCAAGATATTGTTGAAAGAATTCTTTCCCCGCTATGGCCTTTGCCGGGTACTCTGGAGTGACAGCGGGAGCCACTTCATTGGAGAGGTAGTCAAACACATATTAGCTGGACATGGGGTCAAGCAAAAATTCCACGCAGTCTTTCACCCCCAGTCAGCAGGCCTGGTGGAAAGATACAATGCCACCATCAAATCAAAACTAGCCAAAATAGTGGAGACTACGGGGCTTAGATGGCCTGACGCATTGCCACTGGCCCTTCTATCAATAAGATCTGTCCCGCATTCTCGCACCTCGTTGACCCCATACGAGGTGGTTTTTGGATGCCCAATGAACATTTGGGGCGCGCCCCCTGCTACCACCTTGTCGGATTCTCCTTGTGAAATGCTGAGCTACTACTTGTTGGTACTTACACGAACTTTGTCTTCTATTAATCAGCAGGTTCAGGAAGCGTTGCCCGACCGATCCACGGGGCCAGGACACACCATCCGGCCAGGCGACTACATCCTGGTGAAGAACTTTGCTCGGAAACAAACGTTGGAGCCCCGGTGGAAAGGTCCTCTGCTAGTCCTGCTAACGACCCGAACAGCCCTACGAGTGGAAGGCAAGAAATCGTGGGTGCATGCCGTTCATTGCCGGAAGGTCCCCAGCATCACACAGACTGACCCAACTCTGTCTGCCTACAAGGAAGTACTGGCACACGACCGCCCAGTGTATGGCCTCCAAGAACCAGAGCTCGAACTGTTCGAAGACCACACTGTGCCAGCCAAAGGAAGATACAACCTCCGTCCTCGCACGACCCCTGGGGCTCCAGCGACTGGACAGGAGGGCTGAGCCAAAAGTCGCAGGGCGGTAGTACAGTCTGGTGGGGTGGATCGATACTCCTTATAGTGGGGTATTGAGAAGCCTAGCCAGTGAAGCAACCACCAGCTACCGGCGACGCGTAGGGCTCAGTCTCCCTCACTGACAGCTGTAGAGCCCAAAAGAAGATCGACTATGCCTAAAAACGCAGACCAGAAGAAGGCATTTCATAACAGACTGTATAATCTAAGGTCAATAGTGCTAACAGTATTTCTCTGCCTCACGATCATTCTTACCATCATCTTCTGGATTATAGAGGAAAAAGCGCAGGCAAAAGGTACCATATTGCCGACTGATGCCACACCTACTGAACACTCGCAGGTGTCCTTGCCCCCTTATCTCCAACACAGAAGACAAGACTTTTCGAACAACACTTTTATTCAAATGTTGCATCAACATAATATGGTCCTGAACAAAACGAACTGTTGGGTCTGTGGTCTCCTGCCTCAATCCACGGAAAACCCAATATCGCTTTTTCCTTACCCCTATTCTGTACATGCCTCTTGCCTTGCCTGGATGATGCTCATCATGGACGCCCAGCAGACTAGCAACATCGCTGATACCATTCTCCAGCAATTCCGGGACGAATTATGGTGGAACAAGACAGGCAACACCATCAACCCTTTCTGGCCAACTAACAGTCCCATGAAAATATCGGAAGATGAGCAAGAGGAAATGCTGATCTTCAACACCACTGACCGTCTTCGCTTTTCTAGCTTCAAAAAGAAGGCCCCCGCCAAGCGAACATTGCCCCTATCAGTTGTTCGCATTCCTGGACTTATATGCATCAAAGGCTTAAGTACTGAGTACGTTGGGGACAGCTCTTGTGCCATAACAGCAACTCTGAACATGACATTTCCACCACCGCTTGTTGCTTCCCCAAACACCTATTTCGTGTGTGGGACAAAAGCATACACCTGGCTTCACAAAAACTGGGGAGGCACATGTTATATAGTGTTTCTCCTTCCTTCTGCCTATATTGCTCCTCCTCTTCATCGCGTCCGCCGCAGCAACGAAGTGGTCGGCCAAGCAGACACTACCTCTCAACTGTTCCTGGATGCCATGAAAGGCATCCTTCCCTTCTGGGGACCGATGGAAAACAGCAGAGACATTCGCCACCTCATCAGGGTCATGGAAGCAACTGTCAACATCACAGCTGGTATTCTGGCCAACAACACAGCGGAGCTCCAAGCGGTACGCCTCGTCGTTTTACAAAACCGCATGGTCCTTGACGTCATCCTTGCTGACTGTGGAGGAGCGTGCCGCATCATCGGCACCAGCTGCTGTGTGTACATCCCAGACCATTCCTCATCTGTCTATGAGGCTATTTCCACGCTTCATCAAATCACCTCTGATCTTCATCAAGATACCGGCTCATGGTCACTTGGCCCCTGGTTGTGGCAACTTCTACTGACTTGGGGATGGAAAGTCCTAATGATCGTCCTGATACCTCTTGTATTGATTTTCTTTTGCTGTCTTTGCATTCAATGTGGTCCCCCACTTTGTGGCCTCTGCGCAAGTGCTATCAAGCCAGTCCCTATAAATACTCATGTCAAGAACAATAAAATAATGATTGAACGTGAGATACAGCTATTGATGGACATTGCAATTGACTAAAAATGATTTCGCTTATGGCAAAAGGAGGGACTGTGGAAAAGTATGTCTGTTGTCTTGCCATTAGCTCAGCCATTTTGCGCTTCATCCTCCATTGCGACCTCTCTACAGGGGTCACAAATGCTCTGTGGCTTCACATCTTGATTCACCTCACCTCTGCACTGCCACCAACGCCCTGTTTTTGACCTGACCTGCCGCCACCTGCCTGGACTCATGCTAAAACCAGTCGAGCAGGACTGCCCATGCCCTTGTTTGCCACAATCTGACTGAACTCTTGCTAAACCCCAGTTTAACAGGACTGTCCACTTGCCCTTACTGTCTTCACCCTGCCCTTCGCCCTACAGGGCTTGACAGCTACCATCTTCGGACTTATCAGATTGTCCTCTGCTTGTTGTGTAATTAAGAGCTTCACCTACACCCTGCAGGGGCCCAACAGTGACCATCTGCTAGCTTATCAGATGGACCTCTGCTTGTTGTGTAATTAAGAGCTTTACCTACGCCCTGCAGGGGCCCAACAGTGACCATCTGCTAACTTATCAGATTGACCTCTGCCTGTATAATTATGGTGTTCATTGTTTTACTGTACACGTCTCCCTTTGTATAATTATGGTGTTCATCGTTTTCTGTATACATCCCCCCTTTTCATAATCATGGTGTTCTTTCTTTACTATACACGCCTGGGGTGGGGATGAAGGGTATATAAGACGTGGAACCAAAGTGCTTGGCAGATTTTGCCTCCTCAGACAAGCTGCGGGTGTCTGTTGCTGATGCTCTCTCTCCATCTCATGAGATTGTAATAAATATCCTTTCTCTCGGCGCTCCAGTGTTGGTCTCAGTTTGTATCCCGGACCCGTGGATGAAGGGTGGACCCTGCACCTTTGGGCGGTCTTCCAAGGAGACCCCCAAATCCACACATGATAGGATTCGTTGCAGCCGATTTCGAGATGGTCATCGCGTAATTACGCGGTGCCCCTCTATATGATATATGGCTGCTTTACTTACAACCCGGGAGAATGGACTCCGTAGGCTGTAGGGGTGTCTTGCTCATGCAGGGGCACCCTCACACTTAGAACCAAGCACCCTGCCTTCAGGATTGCAATGGCCTGCTATAGGGGTGACTTATAGGTTTTAAGTGCAGTGACCCTGGATATAGGAAGCCTATATCTTTCGTAAGTGGTGCAAGCACCAGCTTACACGGGCTGCAATGGCAGGCCCGTAGTTACAGTTTGAATGGTCTTCCATGGGTGGCATAATACATGCTTCAGTCCATGGGGGACCTCTGGGGTACCTATGCCCTGGGTACCTTGGTCCCATATACTAGGGACTGATAAGGGTACCCCAGTATCCAATCTGGGATGTACCTAAGACTGAACATAACAATTTAGGGGAGAAAGCAGAGAGAATGGGGTCCTGATTAGCAGGATCCCAGTCAGACTAGTCAAAAACAGCTTAGCACTAGGCAAAAAGTGGGGGTAACCATAAAAGCAGATCCTACTTTACTACACACAGCCAAAAGAATCAAATGTCCTCTCACTTGCCATTGGGATGGGATGCTTTAATCCGCAGGGGAGAAGAAAGACTGTTGATGTTTTAAGGGTGAGGGTGGGGCCTAATGTTAGGATGGGCAATACCCACACCATTATTTTATTACAAAATATAAATTGCTGTCATACAGTGGTCTATCTGCCCCCCCCCCCAGGGGAAATTAGGGGCACACCTCCCATCTGTTTGGGGGGGGGGAGAGGCTGGTTTGTCCCTTTTGAGGTGGAGTGTGGCCAATGCCAGAGTGCAACACCTGCACCATTTTCTTTTGCCCCAAAGTCAAAATCCCTGATGTCAGGGGAATTTTACCCCCCCCCTCCCCTTCTCCCCCTGGAGGCAAGTCTGTGGCAATCTCCCCAATTGAGACAAGCCTCCCATCTATGCCCGGGGCGAGCAGAAAGACATTATTGATCCCACTGAGGCAGGGGTATGGCTTGATGCCAGATCAAGTTGCCCCATCCTTTTGGCACAATTTTGAAATCCCTGGTGTCCATTGGTGTTTCTGTCCCTTTGGCGGGGGTGGCAGATTGGCAAGAATACCCTATCCACCCCCAGGAGGGGCAGAAAGTCAATTTGGACCCGGGGTGGGGGGAGCACTGGCCCATGCCTGCAGGGGTGGAGGGGGTGCTTCCCCAAAGAAATATTGCATGAATTCAGTCCCTAGTGTCTAGTGGGTTTTCTCTGCCCCTTGTTGCCTAATTTAGTTGTGGTGGGGGAATAGCCTTGCCCATGTTGGGCAGCCCCCACCCCTATATTGGAAAGGAAAAAAAAAAACATTCCCTGGCTAGTGGATTTCCTGAGCCCTAGGGGGGCAGATCTGGGGTAATAACCACTAATCTGCCCCCGGGGGGGCATAAAGACAGTTAAATTATGTATTTTGGGTGGGGGCATGGCCATGCCCTGGTGGGCAGCCTCCACCCCTACTTGTTTAGAAAATAAAAAAATCCCTGGTGTCTAGTAGGCTTTCTGCCCACCCCAACCCCGGTGGTGCAGATTGGGGATAATCACCCTCATCTGTACTCCTGCGGGTCCAGAAACCCTGTTGCCATATGTATTAGGGGTGGGGGCATGGCCATGCCCTGGTGGGCATCCCCTAACCTTACATTTTTTTATTTTTTTTTAAAGTCCCTGGTGTCCAGTGGGATTCCCCCCACCCCCCCGGCCAGATCGAGGGTTATTCCCCCCCTTTGCCCCCAGGGGAGCAGAAAGACTAATAGGGGGGGTGGGGGGGCAAGCACACACGTATATATATGTATATGAATGAATGAATGAAGGCACTTGTATAGCGCACAGCTGCTCAACTAGAGTGTCCTAGGCGCTCAGACCAGCCTTCCTGACACCCAACAAACACCTTGTCGCTCATGCTGTAAAAGACTGCAAAGGAAGGAGCAATTATTGACGGAATAACCAGGTTTTAAGTGATTTCCTAAACGTGGCTAAGTCCTTCACAGATCTTAATGACAACGGGAGAGAGTTCCACTCCTGTGCACCCAAGAACCTGAAGGAGGTGCCTCCTGATTGAGCGCGAAATATTCTGGGAACAGAGGCTAGGTTCCGGGAGGAGGATCTCAGGGTTCTGGGTGGTGCATATTGGGCCACCCTCCTGCTGAGGTAGCGCGCGCCGCTGCCATGAAAAGCCCTGAAGAATACCACCAGGGCCTTGAACCTGATCCTTTTTACCACTGGGAGCCAGTGCAGAACTTTTAGATGAGGGGAAATATGGGTCCTCGGTTTCAGCAAAAGAACTGCTCTAGCGGCAGCGTTTTGGACCACCTGCAGGCGCCTAAGCAGGTAATCAGGCAGGCCCAGATACAGAACATTGGCATAGTCCAATCTAGATGTGACCAATGCCTGGACCACGGTCTTTCTACAGTTCAATGCCAGAAGAGGGAGCAATTTCCTCAACATCCGGAGGAGGACGAAGCAGGTTCCCGCTACAGATTGGACTTGGGTTCTCATAGATAGAGAATCGTCTATCATAACGCCCAGGTTTTTTACCGTACGTTGGGCAGAGAGCGGAGGAGACATATCAACAGGCCACCAAAGTCTCCATTCATATATATATATATATATTCACTGAATAAACCAAAGGTTACAAGAACGTTATAGTGAGGTTCAGATTTTACACACACAAAACCATAGAAATTCAGCAGTAATAGTTATAATTATCTTAAGTAACTATAACTCGTGCCCTAAGGTACCTATAACTCACACCCCCACCATGCACAGTTTTCTCATCAATAATTTCACTGCAAATGTTGCAGTGATATTATCAATAATGTCATAGAAGATGTAATATGTGGGGAGAGTAGCAATGCATGGCGAGGGTGTGAGTTACAGTTACCTAGGAGACGAGTTATAGTTACTTGTGATAACTGCAACTGCTGAATTTCTGTGGTTTTGCGTGTGTTTTGTTTTTTTCCAGTGAATTTCTATAGTTTTTCAAATTTTATTTCCTAAATATAATGTCCCTGTAACCTTTGTTTTTTTCAGTGAATTTCTATGGCTTTTTAATTCTATTTTCTAACTATAATGTCTGTGCAACCTGGCTGCGAGGGGTGAGTGGGTGTGTGAGTGGTTGTGTGGGTGTGAGTGTGTGGCGGGTGTGTGTGTGTGTGTGTGTGTGACTGGCTAGGTGGGTGTCTGAGAGGGTGTGGGAGTGGCTGTGTGGGTGAGTAAGTGGTTTTGAGGGTCTCTGAGTGAGTGTATGATTGGCTGTATGGGTTTGTGAGGGGTTTTCAGGGTATGCAAGTGGGTGTGTGAGTGGCTGAATGGGTGTGTAAGTAGGCATGTGAGTAATTGTGTGGGCAGCAGCATCTGGCAGGGAATGAATACATTTTAAAAAATTCCACTTCTGTTCCACCGGCAGCGTCTCTCCTCCGCTTCTCGAGTCCCGGCACCAGGAAGCACCCAGGCTCCCCATAGCCAATCACAACGCTGCAATGCAGCGTTGTGATTGGCCCCCCTAAGCCAAACACAATGCTGCAATGCAGCGTTATGATTGGTCTGAGCGCCGTGGGTCGACGCTCAGATGGGGACTGGGGGCCTGGGCATGTTCCCCACCAGGCTGTGTAATGCAGCCTAGTGGGGAACATGCAAAGTGCGCATGACTGTTCATGCAAACCACTCCTCCCCCTGTGCCTCCAGCCCCACCACGCCCCTAACCCAGGCCTGAACCTGCGAAAAATAAAAGGATAATGACTAGGTCATTATCATTTTATTTTTCCTCCTCAAAGAGCAGTGGGGCGATGCACCTCCGCCTTAGGGGAGGAGCCGCTCTTGTTTGTGGGAGTGTAAGTGGGTGTGTGAGTGAGTAGGTGTGTGGATCTATGAGTGAGTGTATTTTTTTTTTTTTAAATTGGGGTCTGGATCCACAGATCTACCCAAATCCAGGAGGATCCGCGGATCTTCGCATGGTAAGAAAAAAAAAGGTTTTTGGACAATTTCTTGCCCTTGAGGTGTCCCTCACAGACCCCTCCATTCGTCCGATGGGGTCAGTGTACCTTTACCCTGACCCCTTCTATCACTTTTTAACTTTATTTTACCCGCTGGGAACCAAGTCTGATGAACAAAATGGTGGCCGCAACTTTCCTCTCAGGTTGCGGCAAGCCAATCACAGCCTTGCTGTTGGCGTGTGGATTTGCGAATCCGAGGAGGATCCGCGTCCTTAGATATCCAAATCTGGATTTCTTTTAATAACGCAAAAACTACTGAACAGATTTACACCAAATAACAAAAAAGCACTCTTTCTGGACCAAGAGCTAGCTTTCTGCCAAATTTGGTGTAATTCCATTCAACAGTTAGGGCTGCAGTCGTGTTCAGAATCTCTATGGGAATTAACATGGGGAAAACGTGTTTTGGGACCCCCTTTTTCTTGGGCCCTGATTGACGGATCATCCCGAAACTTTCCCGACAGCAGCTGAAGTGAGCGTCAAAAGTTTTGGGAAAATCTTGTGAAGATTCATCAAACTGCGCCAAAGATATAAGCAAGTCAAAAAACGTTTTTCCTATGGAAACATGGTTTTAACTATAAATACCTACAGGCGAACACCAGTAGGTAATATATATACACACACACATTATGCAGAACATTCTAAACGTATTTAAAACTGTATTATTTTGTAGTTTAATAAGGGAGATTTAACTTCGTTATGAGTACTGCATTACATAGATTCATCTAGTAATTTAAATGTTATATAGCATTATCCCTCCAAAGTCGATAAAATGAGTACAACTGAGCTGGATAATAATAAACACCTGTAATCCAGTGCCAAGATGCCCCCTAAGTTAGAATGTGCGCTTCACAAATAAAAATGCTAAGTTATATGGAGAATGACACCGGTCTGAATAAGAGACAGTGCAATCTGATTTTGAACACTGATGCACCATATTTCAGTCAGTCATTGCTTCAGCTGAAGTGAAATATCAGGTAGTAATACTTTAATACATTTTTTAAATAGTATTCTTTTATCCTGCCTTACACCAGCACCATCATCTGTGTGGATATATCATACTCATGCTACATCATTAAATTAATAAACAGATGTCACAAAGATCTCCTTCAGCTTTTTGACCCCACCAAGGGTATTTTTCTCTGCTGTGAGCCAGAGTTCAGTTCCTTGGGATGATAGCCCGCAGAGTAGATCTCATGCCATCCTAACTAACAAACTCAGCCTATGAGACGACCAACAGGACATTATCCGCCGACCGAAGAGATTTGCCAGGAACATAAACGGATAGGTGCTCAACAAGACAACTGCATGCATAACTCAGGCCCAAAAAATAATCTTAGTGCAGACCAGCGAATGAGACATTGACGAGCAGGCATTGGATAGTCAACGTTAATATCAGATTGCATTGTGAACCATCTGATTCTATCAAAGGCATGCAATCAGGCTAGAGGCCAGAGGGGAATAAAAATGGCCGACCACCACAGCATGATGAGAAGAGGGGAGAGAAGAACCAATCAGTCAGGCATTGGACAGAGACCGGTGGCAGGGTGTCTATGATGACATATTTTCATATCTCATCAACTCTGCTCATTGTGCCATCATCCCAGTTCCAAGACTACTGGAACTGCATTTCCTTATTCTAACAATATTTGAGATTTGTTGAGGAGACGAAAACAAGAGAGGGCAGTTCTTTATTAATAATGTACGGATTTATGTGTTCTTTTCCCTCTTTTTAGCATCGATTTGTTCTCAAAATATTTATTGATTACAAGACAAATGAATTGTCTATTATATGTATTTTTATTAAGTGTTTTTAATAGGACATTGTCTCAAAGTTAGGTCCTACCCTCTTGTTAATCGATCTTCTACCGGTTGTTTGCTTTCAAGAAGGCAACAACGCTATTTTAAATTATTCTTAATGTTTGTTGTGTTTGTATGTATGTCTTGAATCACACCATATAAGATCTTTGTGATCGAAAATAAAGATGATGATGATGATGATAATGTGCGGGTAAAAAAATAGGATGACTGGAGGAGGAAGAGCTATCATTTGTGGTCAAAGTTATTTTGCCATAATTGAGGGCCCAAAATACCAGCAACTTTGACTTGCTTTAAAACACCCAGGTTTCCTGCTGGCGTAAAATAAAATGCAGCCTCAAGAAACATTAATCATTTAATTCACTAGCGACAGTTAAAAAAATTGCTCTAAGTAGAACAAAAAGTATAGTGTTCCACGCACACCTGTTCATCTGAGAGACTATAATTCATAAGGAGTCGATTCATCCCCTTTTCATGTCTCAAATTACAGGAGAGCCGAATAGTGCTTGGTAATCCTTTGATGCAGGCGCACAGCAGGAAAGCAACTACCTGGTGACCTTCAATGCACTCCGAATTTGACAGCTTGAGAAATGGGTTTCTAGAAAATGTGATACTGTTGCCTTAAATTCTAAGCAAACGTATGTGTATCTGAGTCCTTTACTAACAATTTTTCAGGATTTTGGCATACACTGCCACCTGCACGGCAGTGTATAACTCTATGCTGAGAACATTTTTTTCTCTTTATGTTTTATTGCAACTCTTTCTACATAGTTTCCCCCACCATATTTATATATGTCTGTTGTTTCTATTTTAGGCATTATGGTTGGGGAGTACCAACATAGGTGCGCATTGGTAGTACCCAGCGTCCTCAAGCAAGGAAATCGGCATCTTCGTCAAGCACTTGTATGCCAGCAATGCCAATAGGTCTGGCTGTAAAGGAATGTTGTATGATAATGTGAAAACACAACAGTTGATGGACAGAATGCAGAACAATGTCATACATTCACCCCAGTACAGAGATCTGGGCCTAAATCCATCGTTTTTTTGCTCACCATGCCATTCCAGTTTGAACCCAGCCATATGCAAATCAGTCTTGACCCTGTGCCTCATGGGAACAGTCCAGCCCGAACTGCCAAGCCAGGTCCTCCCTGGACTGGAAACAAGCATCCTAGGACTGGTTTCGGGGTTTCACCCCTCTTCAGCCAGGATAGCTGGATTCCAGTGGCATGGAGAGCACGGGACCCACGTCTGGGCATACCCGTCCCACTCAGGGTGACAAATGCAAAAACAACAGTTGATGGACAGAATGCAGACTGATTTGCATATGGCCATGTCTGAACTGGGGTGGTGGAGTGAGCTAAAGAATGATGATGGATTAAACCCAGATCAGTTGACTGGGGGGGGGAGTGTTTGATTAGCTCAAACGCTCCGTCCATCATCCCCTTTGGTATTGCTTTGTTCGCCCTAAGTTGGCAGGGTATGCCCAGACGTGGGTCCCTTGCTCACTTTGCCACTGGATTCAAGCTAGCCTGGCTGATGACGGCTGAATAGCCAGAAACCGGTCCCAGGATGCTTGTTTCCGGTCCAGGGAAGACATGGCTTGGCAGTTCGGGCTGGACTGTTCCCATGAGGCACAGGGTCAGACTGATTTGCATATGGCCATGTCTGAACTGGGGTGGTGGAGTGAGTTAAAGAATGATGATGGATTAAACCCAGATCAGTTGACTGGGGGTGAGTGTTTGATTAGCTCAAACGCTCCGTCCATCATCCCCTTTGGTATCGCTTTGTTCGCCCTAAGTTGGCAGGGTATGCCCAGACGTGGGTCCCTTGCTCACTTTGCCACTGGATTCAAGCTAGCCTGGCTGATGGCGGCTGAATAGCCAGAAACCGGTCCCAGGATGCTTGTTTCCGGTCCAGGGAAGACATGGCTTGGTAGTTCGGGCTGGACTGTTCCCATGAGGCACAGGGTCAGACTGATTTGCATATGGCCATGTCTGAACTGGGGTGGTGGAGTGAGCTAAAGAATGATGATGGATTAAACCCAGATCAGTTGACTGGGGGTGAGTGTTTGATTAGCTCAAACGCTCCGTCCATCATCCCCTTTGGTATCGCTTTGTTCGCCCTAAATTGGCAGGGTATGCCCAGACGTGGGTCCCTTGCTCACTTTGCCACTGGATTCAAGCTAGCCTGGCTGATGACGGCTGAATAGCCAGAAACCGGTCCCAGGATGCTTGTTTCTGGTCCAGGGAAGACATGGCTTGGCAGTTTGGGCTGGACTGTTCCCATGAGGCACTGGGTCAGACTGATTTGCATATGGCCATGTCTGAACTGGGGTGGTGGAGTGAGCTAAAGAATGATGATGGATTAAACCCAGATCAGTTGACTGGGGGTGAGTGTTTGATTAGCTCATACGCTCCGTCCATCATCCCCTTTGGTATCGCTTTGTTCGCCCTAAGTTGGCAGGGTATGCCCAGACGTGGGTCCCTTGCTCACTTTGCCACTGGATTCAAGCAAGCCTGGCTGATGACGGCTGAATAGCCAGAAACCGGTCCCAGGATGCTTGTTTCCGGTCCAGGGAAGACATGGCTTGGCAGTTCGGGCTGGACTGTTCCCATGAGGCACAGGGTCAGACTGATTTGCATATGGCCATGTCTGAACTGGGGTGGTGGAGTGAGCTAAAGAATGATGATGGATTAAACCCAGATCAGTTGACTGGGGGTGAGTGTTTGATTAGCTCAAACGCTCCGTCCATCATCCCCTTTGGTATCGCGTATGATATGTGAGGCATTAGAAGTAGATAGCATGGGAATGGATATCTATTTGCTTGGGAGCTAAGAACTATAGAATAATATTGCTGTAGCAATATTATTCTATAGTTCTTTGGTCAGGTGACAGTTGCATTGTCAAGCCAGACCTAAAAATCCATGTAGGTCAATGACTGACCTTCCCCCATCTGTGCTGCTGCCAGAGAAAGACAAACACAATATCTAGTTATCTAAGACACTTTAATAGCAATACAATGTTGTGTGTGCCCCTGAACGTTCAAGCTCAGCCAGGTGCATAGAAAACAAAATGATCACGGTTGCATGGAGGGCAAGCACTTTTTTGTGGAAGCACCCAACATCTGCCCAATCAAAACTTGTACTCCTGACTACCAACATGTAGGCAGAGCCAAAGCCACACTCTAGTGTTGCACACATATTTGTCTGGCAACAGCTGCGCTGTCAAGCCAGACCATAAAAAATAAATATACAATGGCAACTTCTATGTAATATTGTCCGTGAATTCTTCTAAAACACCTAAAAAAAAAAGGAACCGCATCACATTCAAAATCTTCCAGTCACCATCCCTCCGGCACTTCAGAAAACAGATAGATGGCCTACACTCCAAACAACATCTGTCTCACTTTAACATCTTGATTACAGAGCATTCATGGGGAGTGTGCCCCTGCTGCAGCCAGTCCCTACCCACCAAATCAGCACCCACCTTTCAGCATGCTATTACTCCCAACTACCACCCAAATCTGTATTCCACGACATCCTAAGCAGCTCTTTTGTCCACCTTGACACCCAGCCTATGCTGTCCCCGATTCTAAATAGCTCCACTGCTTTGCATCTAACTTTTTACTATAAAAGTTTACATAAAATCCACCTCTCTACAGATATTTTGTTTCTTGTGGGTACCCTGGTGTCTACCCGGGGCACCCACATCTTTAAAATATGTTGGGGCTGCGGGCGAAGCCCCAAGGCACCTGGGCCAGCACCCTTTGCGGGTGCCGGCAGGAGCTGCCCACTTTTTTATTTTGGTGGGTGCCCTGGTGTCCAGCTGGTGTACCAACATTTTAAAATTATTTTAAGGGCCATGGTATAGTCATTGCAGCTACGTAAGAAGTAGAGAGGAGATAGGGGCGGCAGGTTTTTGAGCTTGCATGCAACTAGCTAATTCTTAGGAAGGAAATTCTGGTTCAGCTGGAACAGCGATTGGTTTAACATTAATACCCAAAATACTTATTGCAAAAGTGTGAAAAATTGTACATTTTGCCAAATTTCATGAAGCAACCTTTGCACAAAAATTTAAATTTAAAGATGTAAGAAAGAAAAAAAGCATCACCAGCATTGTGGAATGCAACTCTAGAAAGAGAGGGTTAGCCGAAAACCATTAAGTCTTTAATTTGCAAAAAGTGTAATAAATTCTCTGTTGGGATTTTGCAACTTGTGTGATTTGGTCCATAGATTACTAGAAATCTTAAGCTGTTTTAGATGCATGAATGATTCAGGAAACATAGCAGACGTAAGATGATTAGGTGACAGTATGGAAGGAGTCACTTGTAAATAATTACAGGATACCAAAGCTGTTTCGTGATAAGATTGCAACTATATTAGTTATGGGTTTTACAATAATCAAGATATGTATATATTTATAGAATACCTCAAACCCTCGTGAATATATGAAAATAAAATAATACTTCATAAGATCGGTATATAAATCTCACATGAATTTAACAAAATTATAAAAAATTATCACATATTCAGTTACAACAATATGGGAACTGCTGGTTGGGACCTTTTGCAGTACATACTGAATTAGCTGATTTATTCTGAAGCCTCAATAAGAGTGTTATGAAAAGGATTCAGAAATGAAGTCTGCGTTGGAAGTAGTGAACTTAATAGGCATCCACAATAAAATATTGCATAGTGGATACCTCCGACACCTCTGACAAAAGTTCAGGAGTTCAGAAAGCCTATGTGTGAGTACATCTTTAAGTTAAGAACAAAAAAAGTTGTAAATCAACGTTACCAAGCAAAGAAAAGCAAGTAAATGTGCAAGAGCATTTATGAAAAGCATTGTGTCGTTATGAAACAGCAATGCATCCAGATAGCACGCTTTTCCTAAACAAAACAAAATATATATATAAATCACCAATTTGAATGTCATTATGTCAGCATAGTAAATACAACAGAGAGCACACACTAGCTGCAGTCTTGATGCCCCACTCCCACCAAAATCTAATGGGAAAACTGATAGGACAAACAATGTAACATTCCACGAAATGCCACAGCCTTGATGGACATGCCATCCAAGCAATTGCAAGCCATGAAAAACACATGAAAGCCACTGACTGTAGGAGACTGCCTACATAGCCTATTCTTTTGAAGAATTGATATGACATTGCCCACACAGCTAACCCTATCTGTAGCCAGAGCTTTCGCCAAACCAACACAAATCCCAGTGCCATATTAAGTGCAAAATACATATGTTTGAGTTTATTCATGTTAATTCTAGTCTGTAGCCATCAGAATAAGAAGGTTGCTGCAAGAACACGCTTAATTGAAAACTTTGGAACTAATTTGATTGGGAGAAGATTCCCTTGCGTTCTACTATATTGCTTTGAATTAATTCTGTGCAAATCATACATTTCGGAAATATAGGCTTAAAACGTTCTCAATGCAGTGAACAGTGGCAAAAAGGAAAATAACTTAATCAATCAATGTTCTGAATGTTGAGGGTATGAAATATACATTCTTTGATGTGGAGTAAAATTATCTTATCAAAAATGGTTGAGAATTAAAGATTTGAGTTTGACTAAGGCTAGTCTATGAATGTCAAATTTCAATTTTAGCTAGAGTATTTTAAACTAGTAGTTATATCAATCCACCGGATTAGGGTCAATCCCAACCCGTTTCCACAATATCCTTATTTCACAGCTGTGCAGTGATCCAATAAATAATATGAAAGCGCAGTAGAGTGTATTTCATCAAATTTATGTTCTAAAAGAATATTTATGCGTTCAAACAACCATGCTGCAGATAGCAAACTTTCTATCAGCTTAAAACTCCTGCAAGATCACCAAAGTTGATATCTACTTTATTTCTTTTATCAGTGCCTAGAGAACACCTCAGGTGGCATACGCTGAAATGTTATAGCATCCCACCAGTGTCATTAGTGCACAACGATTGGGTTTTGAGGCCGAAAAAGATCTACGTATGCTTTGACTACTGTGTGGTTGTATCTAGGGAGAACCGGGAATTACTGAGAGTTAAATATTTACTCCATATATTAGATTCCCTTGTATGCAATCTAGTCTTATTGCTCTTAGTATTTTGGTTTGTTCTTATAGCGATTTTGAGAAACATGAATTTCATAAACATTGCAAATTTGTAAAGACATTCTCTACCGTGATTAAGTTGTTTATCTGTTTAAAGCAGTGAAATAACGAAAATAACTAAGTAAAATATGCTTATTTCAAACGAGATTGACTAGTATTTTATTTTCTAGGCCAAGAATGGGCCACTTGGGGCAATGCTCAAGTCTCCGGGGGGCCATCTGTCTTTCTCAGATGGTGGTGAAAACCAGTGTTGGACTGGTGTCACTCATCTTTAAGATCTGACCACACTGGTGTTTTAAAGCCAGAGTTTAAATCTGGGTTTTCACATACTATCTGTGGAGAGCTACAGGGTTATGCACGCTCCCATGTTTTAATTGTTTAGTCACTCAGTCCTATAAATATCATTGAGACCAAAGTGTTTAGGATGCTCCCACGTACTGGTAAAATTGACTATCTACACAAAAACCAAGGCATATCAATTTCCATCACATCACTATGACCTTAAACAACAAGTAAGCAAAAATTATCGAAAATGTAACCCTCCAAACACTGACTGTGTCTAACACCCTAACCTAGAACATAGCATTGGCTGACTGGTGTTGGTATCTGTCCTAATCCAGCTACAATAATCATAAATATGGAATTCCTGGTAAATAAAAGGTTATCCTATTTCAGGGTGCAGCCACTTTTAGTCAGGCTTCTATTATCGCTGGCTTTTACGTACAATTTTTTCATACAACATGCCCTGGTTTTGGTACTGTTGCGCCTGGATGGTGCATATTTTGATGTGCCTCCATTTTGGTTGTTTGATCCCACATAGTTCTGACCATTCACAATCAGCCCTTTAACACCGCTTCAGTTTTACCTCGATGTCAAAGGCTGGAATTTAAGACTTTTGGCATCGCCTCGAAAGTACCAAAAAAAAAAAATGCTACATTATGCTTTTTTAGCTCTTCTCCGTCTTTTTTCCTCACTGTTTCTAGACTACAGGCAGCTAAGCGCCAAGAACCCACTGGACTGGTGGCAGCAGGGAGCTTTATAAACTACAATAACACCACCTCGCCTTCCATCTTGGGAGCAGCCAGCAAACGACGAAAGGTGGCGCGCTTTATTGGGAAAGTATTCTGGGATTTATTCTGAGAACGCAAACTGTGACGAAGAGCAGCCCGAGAAGATAAACACTGCTGAAACTTTAAGCACCAATCTGACCGCAGGCATCCACAGCCCCTGCTGCTGGGCCGGGCTTCACGTCTCCGCGGAGGCCGGCGATTACCCAGGACGGGCTGTTTTGCCAGTGCACTGCTGCACAATAAAAACACTCCATTATCTTATCGCGGTCTGGCCCGAGTTCACACGCAGGCAACATCACAAGGGCATTCGGGGCACGAGCCCCTGCCTTCAAGGTCACACACCGTGGGCCCCCTTCATAGACGGTTCGCTGTGAACTTCCCTTGCAGGACTCCTGACTTACTCCTACTTTCCAGGAGGAAGTCAGGAGTAGTATAAGAGTAGGTCACACCTCCTCACAGCAAAATCTTTGCTGATCGGGGCCGTGACTTTAGATGGACACGTCTTCAGGACTGCATCTTCAGTATGATGGAAGTGCAAAACCACCAGCGATCTCATCTCACAAATAAACAAAACGGGAAACGCACCAAGGACAAGCACGGACATTGGACTGCATGCTCTAACTGTAAACTAGTATTCCCAGGCCGGCAGGGTTGACGTGTACAGGCAAGAAGAGATCACACCATACAAGGAAACGTGATCACAAAGCAAACCACCTACGGGCAGCCATGCACACACACAGACGAACACACATATGGGGTCCTCGGATGCAAACCAACAGACATACAGGCACATACACGCAGGCACCCAAAGACAGCCAGCACACATGCAGGAGTGCACGCGCAGGTGTGTGCGGAGAGGGGTCCGCGGAGGGATTCATGTATGAATGGAAGAGTGGTGGGTGCAGCGAGGAGAACATTTTCAAAAGTGTTTAGCAAATGTTCGCTGAAGTCCCCAAGGGATCTGTGTGATACCCTGGGCCGATAACAGTGAAGAGAGTACCAGGGGAGGGGGCGAGCGCCTGGCAGACCTCGTGGGAGAAGAAAGAGGACCTAGGTAAAGCTGGAAAGAGTGTGAGACAAAGTTTGAGGTTTGACTAAGACAACACAGCACAACAAACGCTGTTAGTTAAGACAGCTCAGATGGTTAATGTTTGTGCTGCAGACATCTTTATGTAACAGCGGTGATTATCTCTAACGCATATCACAGTCCGTGGCTGTAAGGTTTGAGACGTTACTAAGTACATCTATGAATGGAAGTATAGTTGTTCCGTCAAACTCTATTATATATATATATGTATATGTATTTGTGTGTATATATATATATGTGTGTGTGTGTGTGTGTTTTATGCAATAGTATCAGTGCTATTGGATGCAAATATTACGGTTATTACAGTGGCAGGCATGTACCAATTACTGTGTTTTGTCTGAATTTATATTACAGTAAAGAAAGAACAAAAAGGAAGCCCCCTTACAATCCAATTCGGGACAGGGGAATCATATAAAACATAAGGGTCCCTAACAGTAGTGAAAAATCAATCACAAGTTAAACTAATGTTGGTGGTTAAAAATCTAGCAATAATGGAGGACATAACAATTATACAATACTATGAAGTCACAACATAACATCAAATACCATAAGAGAGGGTTTGCATAGGATATTTATTCACTTGCAATATTTTAAAAAAATACCATAAAAACATTACATTAAAAATACATAATATTGAGCATGTAGTAGTCATAAAAACATTTCATAAAGGATCCGTAATTTTAAGAAAACAATTATCATACACAATATTAGACAAATAGTGATCATAAAAACATGTCATAAAAAGTCCGTAATTTTAAGAAAACAATTGTCGTAGGAACATTTCATAAAGAGTCCGTAATTTTAAGAAAACAGTTGTCGACGCAGCGTTTCGGTGAGTACGTAAGATAAACACCTTCTTCAGGACAGTTTTCTAAGTAGCAAAAAGACACATAATGAATTAAAAACAACGTGACTTCAAAATTCTAGTTTAACAGTCAAGATTCTATTTAGCAATCACGATTTCTGTTTTGTTTAAAAGCTCACAGTATGACTTATTCAATCTTCTGTTTAACCACCAACATAAAACAATAAAAATCAAAGGTAGTAACCTACCTAGCCACAATACAGATGGTGTTAGTGTTTAATTGAACCAACCCATCAACTGGTTAAACTCATTCTGAAATCGAAATCATGAAGAGGGAAAATGATGCTCTCCTCTTCGGGCGTAAGCCTTATGTTACAGGATGTTTTCTTTATAGGTATGTATACTGGTGCCACCATCGATTGATTAAAGTCAGGATACGATTGCTGAGGGACTGAATATCACCAACCTTTATAGTTTGAAAAGAGGCTTATACCATTTAGGCTGATTTGCCTATTTATGATGGCGTAGTTACACAGATAAGTGCACTGCCACTAGATCTGGCCTCTGTTATCCCACCTGATACAAGTAACACGGCCTCCCTGCAACCAGTACTGGTGATATTCAGTCCCTCAGCAATCGTATCCTGACTTTAATCAATCGATGGTGGCACCAGTATACATACCTATAAAGAAAACATCCTGTAACATAAGGCTTACGCCCGAAGAGGAGAGCATCATTTTCCCTCTTCATGATTTCGATTTCAGAATGAGTTTAACCAGTTGATGGGTTGGTTCAATTAAACACTAACACCATCTGTATTGTGGCTAGGTAGGTTGCTACCTTTGATTTTTATTGTTTTATGTTGGTGGTTAAACAGAAGATTGAATAAGTCATACTGTGAGCTTTTAAACAAAACAGAAATCGTGATTGCTAATTAGAATCTTGACTGTTAAACTAGAATTTTGAAGTCACGTTGTTTTTAATTCATTATATGTCTTTTTGCTACTTAGAAAACTGTCCTGAAGAAGGTGTTTATCTTACGTACTCACCGAAACGCTGCGTCGACAACTGTTTTCTTAAAATTACGGACTCTTTATGAAATGTTCCTATGACAATTGTTTTCTTAAAATTACAGACTTTTTATGAAATGTTTTTATGATCACTATTTGTCTAATATTGTGTATGATAATTGTTTTCTTAAAATTACGGATCCTTTATGAAATGTTTTTTATGACTACTACATGCTCAATATTATGTATTTTTAATGTAATGTTTTTATGGTATTTTTTTTAAAATATTGCAAGTGAATAAATATCCTATGCAAACCCTCTCTTATGGTATTTGATGTTATGTTGTGACTTCATAGTATTGTATAATTGTTATGTCCTCCATTATTGCTAGATTTTTAACCACCAACATTAGTTTAACTTGTGATTGATTTTTCACTACTGTTAGGGACCCTTATGTTTTATATGAATTTATTTTACCAAATGAACATGGATATTATACTAAAACATGAAAAATGATCTTAAAAAGGATATATATAACGCAGTTTGGTGGGTTAAGGCGCAAGCTGTAGGAAAAGATCTCAAGCTATCTCAGAATAGAGCCTCTTGTCATGATATATTAATTGCATTCTGATATTTGTAGTTTGGGTACAAAAATCACTAACAGAGGACTACAAGTACCAGAATGCAATGAGAAAAATAGGACTGCTTTAGCTGCCTGCATACGAGTGGGCAACTTGGAGCCCTTTTTTTAACCTGAAGGCCACAGGATCCTATTCCATTAAGGAAGGTTGGGAAGGTCGGGCTCTAAAGCCTTATCTGTAAGCAGCATCTCAGAATGGCCACTAGTCGAAAGATAGCTCAGTGGGCAGTGCCTACACTTTTACAGCACATAAAATAAGCACTGTTGAGTTGAACAAAATAAACAGCTAATACTGACCACAGTTTTCAATACTGGAGAAATTCAGGTTTTCCTCTTGCATCGCCTGGAGGCAAACCTGTCTTCTGTCACACAACTGGGAAAAACTGCTCCCAGCCCTTAATCGCCTGCATCTGTGGGTACAACAGTCTTGCTTCCATCACAAAGTAATTTTCATAATATTCATGGGTGCAAGAGCAGCGTTGACATCCTTACACACTCTTCAACAATCTTCAGTTTACTCACAGTACGTAGCAAACAGATCTCCACAGTCCTATCTGCAAAGTTTCTAATAAAGGCCACCTGAAATGTGCCTTCAGAATTCAGTGGATTTGACCTTCTCCTTCCAGCTAGTCAAACCCCTTCCAAGCACAATTTGCAACACTTCTCTTTCTCCTCCACAGCATCTTCGCACTGAGGACCTCACTCAGAGTTTGGTGGACGCTGTGCCAGTCAGGCAGGTCAGCGGAGGTTATGGACCACCATATTTAGACACTGCCAGGTATTAATGCCCAAGATGTTCACATCTCTTTCAGGGCCTACTGTTGGTAAGGTCAGCCACATAACCTCTTCCATCATAAAAGATCAAACCAAAGGAAATAGTAAAGTTATGGCCAGGGGCGATCAACTACAGTGACTAAAGTGAGCCTATGAGTCTCCGTATGAGCATAGAACTTTAGCAAATAACCAGAAATCCTCCACAGAGCTAAAAAGAATCCATAACCCAGGATTTGATCTCTATCAGTCATGTTACTTGACCCACTAAGGGCTGAATCTACAGAGGAAAAAGCACTTTTCAAAACCAAACATCATCTATAAACTTCAATGAATTTCCAAGAGAGGTAAAGCAACCTAGAGACTCTGAACACTGTTGTTAGAAAACCTAAGCAAGAAGGCAAACATTACCACTTCCAACGCAACAAAATAACGACATGGGAAACTTCTCTTATGCCCCCCAAGTCAAATAACACACATAAATAGCCGCTCTCCCATCTTTCCCACAGTCAGGACAGTACTTTAAATGGACAAATACATACTTGGGCTGACTGGGAACTGGAAATGGATCACAATTATGCATGCACTACTTTAAAGGGTGGTTTTAGGAGTGTAGTGTGTTTGTTTAAACCTTCTTTGCCCTCCTGTTGAGCAGCTCGTTTCTCAACACTTATAAAAGTGGAGTGGAAACGGGAAGCCCTTTTCTACAACAGACGCAATTTGTTAATTTTCCTAGGAGTTAACCCATGAGGCATTGCAACGTCAAAAAAATGTGGTTTTTTGGATTTTTTTGTAAGTGGTCATTTATTGTGTCTAGTGAAGGAAAAAAAAGATTTTTTTATTTTTTGCTTAGCTGCATTTATGGGTGATACTTATTTTGCTGCGGAATTGTGGGTGGTGCATTTCTGGTGAGACTTGTGTAGAATCCTTTAAGGGTTCTAAGAATTTTTTTTGTGTGTGCTAGGAGTAACGGGAAAAATTAGTGTCCATGAGGTGCTTTAAACGTTTTTATTTTTTGGGGAATGGGTGAGGGGTTTTTTTTTTCTTCTAATGTTCGTGGCATTGTATTTTTTACAGGACATTTTTTTAGAAAGTTAACAAGTGGATTTTAGGAGTGGTTTACTGCCAACGCTATGAGTGTGTTTTCCTAGTAGGGTACTTACAATCCAGTGCTAAAGGTATTTTGCGCTTTAAAGGTGCCTTTTTCTCAGTGCACACATCATTGTGTGCAGCTTTACGCCACTTTGTGTCAATGGGGCATTATTTGGGTGCAACTTGGGAGGATTTGTGCAAGCACCCATAGTTTTTGCTTGATCTACTAAGATAGCCAGACTAGGCCCTGCATAAAAAGTAACATATTTTTGAAGCAGACACTAACATGGAAACATATTTTAATTTATCCAATCATTCCACACATTGCATGTGCGATGCACAGTAACGCCCACATACAATATGTGGAATGCTTCAGAATTTGTCTAGGCATAGGGTTTTGTACTAAATGAGTATGCTTCCAGTACAAATCCTATGCTAGAAAACACACACATACCTCTCTCTGCACACCGGTGCAAAGGTTGTGTGTGGCATTAGGCAACCGGGGTTGGCACCATCACAGGGGTAATTAGCAGCAGCAGGCTATTTTGAGGTTTCCCCTGCACAGCGCAGTGCTGTCGAAATCACTTGTAAACAAACAAAAAAAATCTTAAAAAGGGCTTAAAGCCTGCCCATTACTTAGCATTTGTTGGCTTCCACGTCACTCTTGTTTTCTTGCTTTTTATTGGTCAGCGCCTCTGGCTTTCTCTTGGGGCTTTGTGCGAGTACCTACCTTGGAGCACTGACCATGTACAGCTTACTGCCTTTTGCTAGTGTCCTTCCACTGGCTGCAGGACCTCGCAGGTACTCTTTTTTGACTTTTGCACATGCACACTTAAAGAGTGCATGTGTCTGCAGTCCGTCTCCCTCCCTCCACAATCCTCACAGTTACTGCTCCCTCCTGTTGTGTTCCCACACCCTTTTCCCACTTTCGATTGGTTCCCCATCCCTGCTCTCTTCCCTCTGTCAGTTGTTTCTCCACACCCCCAGCCTCTTCCCGCTGTCCGTTGTTTCACAGCACCCCACCCTCCTCCTTTGTCTGTTGTTTCATCCTCCTGTCGTTCACTGTTTCCCACCACCTGCCCCCCTCCTGCTGTTTGTTGAGTTTCCCACTCCCCACCCTCCTCCCGCTGTCCATTGTTTCACCACAACCCCCAGGCTCTTCCCGCTGTCCGTTGTTTCACAGCACCCCGCCCTCCTCCTTTGTCTGTTGTTTCATCCTCCTGTTGTTCATTGTGTTTCCTACCACCTACCCCCTCCTGCTGTTTGTTGTGTTTCCCACTCCCCACCCTCCTCCAGTTGTACGTGTCTTACCAAGATTCTTGGCTCTCCTCTCACTGTCTGTTATCTGTTTCCCACCCTCCTCCTTTGTGATGCTTGACCCCTCCCCCCCCCCAACCCTCCCATGCTGTTTTAAGGAATATTGCACAGCAGTGCGGGCTGTTGTGCAACATGGCTTAAAGGGGAAAAAAGTGCTATTGTGGTCAACACTGACTGCATGATAGCACTTTTTCTAACCTTAAGCCAGAGAGCTGCTGTGCAACATGAGCAAAAAAACATTGACAAAGCCAATAGATCTCGCATAAGCGAAACCTACTGGCTTTGCCAATACTTGTTATCAAATATGGATACACCCCCCCCACCCCCCAGAGAAATGCAGTACAGCAACTTTGGTTGATGCACTAAAAAATTAAAATAAGCCCCTTAGTGTGCATGCCTAGCCAGTTTAACCTTAACCCTGGGTATCTCAGGGAGCTGATGGCAATTCAATTCAAAATAATCTTTGTGTCATTTTACTCTCCTTACTTCATTTAACCTCTTCTACCTTAATCCTCTCTCCTAACCTCTCGATCTCTACTCCTCTACGTACACTTATCCTCTCTATCTCAGCTCTCTCTACCTCACCCCACCTTAATATAACCATTACATCTCACTCATCTTCATCATTCTCTACCTCACTCTTCTGACTCTGACCCTCTCTACATCACTCTCTGTGCCTACATTTATATCTTTCACCCTTGATCCCCTCTCTCTACCCTATACCTCTCTCTGCACATCACTGGTCTCTACCTTTGTTTTCTTGTACCTCTGCTCCATCTACTTCACTTCTCACACAACCTCAACTCTTATCTGTACCTCACTTTGCTTCATGTGTCAAATATTTTCTCTACCTTTTGCTCAGCCCTTTCTCTATTGCAGCACTCCCCCTCACATATGTATCTCATATTTTCCTTACCTTTCTGTACCCCACTGCTCGCGCTCTCTCTCTCTCCCCGCCTAATCTATCAATTTACCTCATAATTTCTTCACAGCCTCACATTTCTACACCTCCTTCCTCTCATTCCAGCTCTATTCCCTTTCCTTCACCACTCTAAATATCTCACTCCTATCTGCTCACCTCTATTTCTTTACCTCTACCACTTTTTCTCTACAATCAACTTCTTTCTTTGTCTCTCACATACAAACTCTCTTTGGATCGCCTTCCCAATTTCAACTCACCCACTACACCTCTCAACCTCTTTCTTTACAGTTCTCTCTAGCTCACAATCTCTTCCTCTCCCAACTCTCTACCTCTGTATAAACCTCACCTCTCTTTCTCTATTTCACAAGTCTCTCAACTTCATCTGTCAGCTCTATATCACTTTTAACTTTCTACACTTCACCCTCCTCTATACCTTTCTCTCTTCCCCACTACACTTTACTTGACCCGTTTTTTTGCTCCCTCTCTTCCTCACCCCCTTTGGGTACTGTACTTCACTTCCTCTCTACATTTCCTTCTCCCTATATTTCTCTCTCTCTCTCGCTCTCTACCACACTCCAAAATCAAACCTATTTATCTACCTCTCTTTCTCTACCTACACCTTCCTCTTTCTACCTCAGTTTATCTTTCCTTCTAGCTACCTCACCTTTATCAGCTTACTTTACTTCTCAGGTATCTTTCTACATCATCTCTTTCTCTACCCCATCTCCCCCTACTTCGCATCTGTAGCTATACTGTTCTCTATATGTATCTGTCCATCTCCTGTATCCTGCCCCGACCCATTTCTATTGCTCAACAGGGTCACAGACACCTCTCTAGCCGGAGAAGTGCACATACGTAAAGAGTAGATGAAGGACCGGGCAGGGCAAGAGAAACTGGGAGAAACGTATTAGATTTTAATGAAGGGAAAGGTGAAACGTCTCAGATTAGAGCTTTGAGTCTCACTGCTCCGGCTAGAACAGCGATGTAGGGAGTTTTCAGGGGAGTATCGGGGTGAAGGTATATTTGGGATTATATTTGTGAAATATTCAACAACTAAAGCCACAATTTCAGACACTATGTGCATATATCTTATTTTAATATTATGCTTTAGTGCACTAAACATCTAACAAGTCACCCTTGGCATATTTTTCCTACAATTGGAGTAACAAGCTGGTTAGACATTCAATTCCACATAAAATATTGTAGTAGCAATTAGAAAAAAATCCAGCTTTAAACTAAAAAATTTCTTTGGCAATGCCTGTTTAAGATTTCTTTTAGTACTATTTGGCTGATGGGCACCAGGCAGCCTGAGCTTTCAGCTGTTTTTGTTTGCCCCCTTTCTGAAATTCTAAGTATAATTTAATATTGTTTAGCATCACAAGGGCTTGATGGAGCTGAAAAGGGGTAGTAAATTCAAAGTTGTTTCAAACAAGGGGCTTTAAAATATATCTTGCAGGGTGCAGCACATATTCCGTGTTGCTAAAGGTCCTCTCTTTATTTAAAGCTAATAAGGAGGGAGAGAACCTTCAACAGCTAGTATAGCCAGAGGCAAAAGGACTACAATGCTATTAGAACATTCCACCTGAAGGGGTACGTTTTTCTAACTTAAACAGGGAGAACTACAAAGACTAACATTTCAGGGTTGGACCAGAAGGCACAAATCGGAAGTTATTGGCCCTCTGCCACTCCATTGTCTTCAGTGGAGCGCCCAACATTATAATGTTCTATTTACACTTATAACACCATGTCTTGGCTCAGTGTGAGAAAAATACAATCAGCCAGACAGCCACCCTAGCCAAGGGAACAGTCTGCTACCTGTAATACAGAGTCCGTTGGCAAGCAGCACAAACAGCGTGTCAGCTCACCGCAAAAGAAGGAACAACGCGCCAAACGAAACGTCTGCTAACTGCCTTATGCAACCGTGTGCCAGCCATGCCAGCAGCCTGCCAGTTCACAGCATTTAATTAGGCTAGAAATATTACACTGGCACCAAAAACACCGATGACGAAGGGCTTTTGAAAACATGCCACTGTGACACACAACAATTTCCATCATTATGAACAGACATTCCAAGCGCAATATGGATTTTTATGGTAGGAGGTCAAAGGTCACACGTGCATGGGCTTGGTACTGGTGCCAGCTGTAATGAATGCCATTTCAGATTTTTTTAAAGCGCCTGCCAAGTGGGCAGCCAGCGGGTCGTTGATAGTTTAAAACAGAGCCCATAGCTGCTGGTGCAATCCGTCATCACACAGTGAATGGTTCCCTGCAGCAAATACAATGATTCCCTGTGGGCGGCTCAGTAAAAATAACTTCTTAGATTACGTTATTTGGTGTTAGCAGAAAAAACACAGGCCAAAATAAGACAGAAGTTATTTTAAACTCAATGTATGGTGATGAAAGCGATGGTTAAAGCGAGAAGTAGCACAGCTTCTATGATGCTCAAAGGGGGAAATCTTGAAAAATACAGAACAAAAAAAATAATCCTTTCCCTTTCACATGATTTAATATATTCGAGCAGGAAGGAGGACATGCATCAGAAGCTCTCTGTAAGCTGCAGAGGAATGATTTGAATGCATGATATAATATAGTATTGCAGGCCACTGCAGATGGCCCTAACAGTTGTTAAAGGCCCGCCTCCTAAATTAAAAGTCTGAGCCACAGGTGAGAGTCTATGATGCAGGGCCTTTAACAACCGTTAGAGGACAAAGCAGAAGTCCATATTGCTATTAGAACTTTCCACCCACTGTGAGTAGAAAGTTCTAACAAATACCAGGGAAAATAGAAAGACAAGCACTGGAATGTTAGCGCAAAAGGTCTAGACAAGCCGCTATTGGTTCTTCGCGGTAGTTCGATGCTCTTCCGATATGAGTGGATTGATCCTTATATGCATGTATGAGGATTTCATTTACACTCCTAGGGTTTTTGTAGTGAGGAGATTTTCCTGGCACACATGATCATATGGTCAGCTTTCACAATAGATGCTTATTAGTCACTTCCTGTCGTGCCACCTAGAATATGTTTGAACTCTGGGCTGCTGTTGTGTCCACCTTATGAGTTATCCTAAAGAGCTCTGGACATAGGCAGATTACCTCCGACTGCTAGCCAAGCGCTAGTGATATCCTTGCTTAAACCGGGTAGAGACCACGCAGACATCTCATCATATACACCGCTCTCACTCCTGAACATTGAGTACAAAATACTGAGCAAAATCCTGGCGACTCGCCTACTGCCGTACCTCAACAAACTCATACACACTGATCAATGTGGATTTGTTCCCAGGAGGAGCACTGCTCACAACGTGCGACGACTGTATCAAGTAATGTGGGCCTGTCCTGACTGTTACCCGAATGCAGGGTGCCTATCCATAGATCTCAGGCAGGCCTTTGACACGCTAAGCTGGGAATATATGCTTGCAGCGCTGGGCAAATTTGGGATCCCTATGGAACATACAGAATGGGTAAAACTACTTTACAGTGCCCCGACAGCCCGCGCGACAACAGGGGCATACATCTCCAGTGACTATATGATCCACAGAGGGACAAGGCAGGGATGCCCGATCTCTCCCCCATGCTCTTTATTTTAGCGTTAGAACCCTTGGCTCAAACGTTACGTCAGTCAGCCCGGGAATTGGGTGTGCAAATTGGGCAGACATTGCACTCAATCTCATTATACACTGACAATGTTATACTATACGTCAGGGACTTGTGCAGTGGTCTCTGTTCTGTGGCACCGCTTTTTACCACATTTGGTGACTTGTCTGGGCTATATATTAATTTTGAGAAGTCTATTGCGTTCCCCTTCAGAGATGTTAACATACCCCAGGTAATAAGATTCGGGGATAAGACGTTAAGTACGGCTCAGTCCACTTTTAAATATTTGGGAGTGAAAATATATAGGACACAACAGGACACACTGGATGGAAATGTGCAGCGCACGCTTGCTTCACTGCGATCACAAATAGCATTCTGGATTACTCTTCCGCTGTCAGTTGCAGGCCGCTTAGCGATAGGTAAAATGGTGATGCTGCCACGGGTATTATACTATTTTACTACACTACCAATATTAATCCCCCTAAAGGTATTTTAATGGTTGGACTCGCTACTGATAGAACTAATATGGGGTAAAGGCAGACGCAGAGTCGGTTTAAAAAAATTGCATCTCCCAACAAATGCTGGAGGATTGGGGGCCCCAGATTTGAGGGCTTATTGTATGGCGAGTCAGCTGCAGTGGCTTTCATACTGGCTGGCCAGCCGCAATCTCCATGAAAACGATTATACGGCCAACATGTTGGCTAGTGGGAAACTGCACAATCTGTTGTATGATACGCGGGGGTTCGCGAGAGCTGTGTCTCCATTATTACGGGTTGCCTTACAGAATTGGAAGCAGGCGTTGAAATACACAGCGAACAGGCGACCGTATGCACCCAACATTCCACTGCTGGGTCTTCCCATCCCCATGGGCAAAGCAACTCGTCACCACTTGACTAAATGGGTGGAGGAGGGTGTAACTATAGTGGGAGCGCTGTTTAGTGATGGTACGCTGTTGTCACACACAGATTTCGTGCACTCACAGGGGCTATCAAATGCACTGTTTCTGCTGCATGCCGGTATTACTCGCTTTGTTAGGAGTGAATGGGCCCCGGACGGACTGGAACCTGTGACGAATGAGCTGGTACACATGCTGCACCTGATGGGAACGGGGAGGCATTTGACGAAATGGTTATATACAGGTATACGTGCATCAATGCCCTCTCCCCTAGACCCCCTGCGCGCACAGTGGAATAGGGACCTAGGTGTAGACCTGCTGGATAGCGAATGGGTGTCCCTTATAGCCTACCCAAAGGCGATTTCACGAAATGTACGTTTTAAGTTTATCCAATACATGATCTCCCAACGAGCATACCTTACCCCACACCGCTTGCACAAGATGTTTCCGGAGGTTACATCGAACTGTCCTAGATGTACAGAGACAGACGCTAACTTTATTCACATGTTCTGGGCTTGCCATGCACTGGCAGCCTACTGGACACAAATAGCGCGGACACTAACGGGGGTTGTGTGTGGACAAGCATGGTATACAGTTAAAACCTGTCTGTTGGGATTATATCCACACCCGAAAGGGTTTAAGGCACGCTTTGCAGATCTGGCATTGATAACTGCAAAAAGACTGATAACTAGGCGTTGGAAAGCGAGGAAGCCACCAACAATTGCTATATGGAGGGAGGAAGTGATAAGATGGGGCTCAGCTGAAAGATGTGAAATCCGTACAGAAGAAGCGAGAGGGCTTCGCAAGATCCCAATAGCTATGTCCTGGGACATGATGTTGGAAGCATTTAAGGTATGGGAAGAGGAGGAACAATCCGATGAGGAATCTGTGGGGACTGCCATGGGGTCAGCACTTTGACCCAAATACTTAACTAAATTATGCAGATGTGGATAATATACAACCCAGTACTAAACAGTAGATATGGGCAGAATTGCAATATGCTAGATATCAACACTGATGCTTATCAAAACAGCTGTGTAAGCGCAAAAGGAACAATACATAGACATTATTGCAGGTAGTAGTACATATGTGTATATACTGTTGGTTATCTTTCAGGTGTGGCCCAGTTAGAAGTGGGGTGGGTGGGGGGTATAATGTTATTAGATAAAGTTAAAGGTACCATAATAAGAACACCACAGGGGATCCTGGATTGTGTTGTAACTGTTGTAACAACAAATAAGTGTTAGACAATAATTATGCGCTTCTGTGCACTGAAACATATAACGTGTGAATGCTACCACACCTGTACTCTCGATATTCTAATTCATGTAAAAACAAGTTGTTGGAAAACAAATGCACTTTGTATACAGGAAAACAGTTGATCTATAACATGACTTAATAAAACTGTGTTATAAAAAAAAAAAATGAGTTACCCTAAAGAGTTAACTTTGCTGTTTTCAGCATTTAATTAGTTCCACAATATGTTCTCGACCTTGTTAGTTCCTATTTATATGGGTCAGCCATTTTTTGCAAAAAGCTTTATCGTTCTAAAGATGGTCTTACATACACAAACTGTAAAGCTAATGTGTTTTCCGCATCCAATTGGATTTATTTTGAGTGCCAATGAAGGATAATTGGACTTTTATAGATAGACACTCGATCCAATGAGTGGACTTATATATATATATATATATATATACATATACACACACACACACACACACACACGTGTGTATATATATATATATATATATATATATATATATATATAGTCACTTTAAAAAACAGTGATGTTAAAGTTAGGTATCGGAATAAGACATGAGCTAATGCTAAAAAAAAAATCTAAAAAACACAAATTCGCCAGCTATAGTTCAGTGAAATAACTAACTTGCGCCCGATCTTGCACTGGTTATAGCCTCACATATTATGTCATTCATTGCTTGTTAAATGACATCATTGATTATATTTAAATAACAACATTGGGAATTATTAATAAGATCAGCCAATCATCTGACAGTGCGCTTTAGGTTTTATGGACGAGGAGTAATACAACAACTTAAATCAGTGGCTGGACTCTTATAAGCTTGTCTGTAGGATTTTGAATGATGCAAAAGAAACTGGATATTTCAGAAGTGAAGCGCTTTTGATGGATGTCATTTTCTATTTACTTGTGTTCACCGAGAGCATGGTGCAGTGGGGGTAAGTCACTTGCAGAGAGCTGGCCGCTGAACAATAGTCTCTTTAGTCAATCTTTCCTGCAAAGGGATGTAGGCTGAGCAAGTAGGGTATTAGGTGGTTACCGAGGGGTAGGCGCACGGCCATGCTGCTGACCCCGGGGGTGCATGACCAAAGTCCATGAGCATCAGGGCTTGGCCACATGCAAAGGGTTAGGCACAGAGTCTGGCCATAGGGCTAGCTCTCCGCTCAATCTCCATAACATGTTGGATGTAGGGTCTGGTGTGACACCTGGCCTTGCAGGCAGCCTCCACTGTATATATCCAAAGTATGTGAATAGTGTCCGTTGGCCGTTGAGTAATGGTGAGTGAAGACCCTGGCCTGGCCCTAAGCACTCTGTCAAACTTATCTTACGTAGGGACAAAGATTGTGTGCAGTGGAGGTTTGATGTTTGCAGAGGGCTGAGTGAAGGCCCTTGCCTGAGTCTAGGCACTGAGCTCAAGTCTTGATGCAGATTGGAGCAGGATCTGACCGGAGACTAGGACTGAGATGGCATGAGTGATGATATCAATGATGTAATTTATCATGTCATGAGTGATGTAATATGAGAGGTCATAACCAGTGCATGATGGGTGTGCAAGGTATAGTTAGTTTACTAATGTATAATTGGAGTATCTCAGAGGTTTTTGAGTTTTTTTATTATGTATTAGTGTCTCATTCTAACACTTAACTATAACATCACATTAACAGGTGTTTTTTAAAGTAAATTTCAGTTTTCCTTTTTTTACATAAGTTATGGTCTTAGCACCTATCCTAACTATAAAGTCACTTTACCCTTTATTTTTTCAATATCTATCTACATACAAATATTTATAAATACATGTACATATACACTTTTGCACTGGAAAAACAAAGGTTAAAGTGATGCTATAGTTAGGTATGGTATTAATTTTTTAGCTAAGGTTTAAAAAAAATCCTATAGATTCACTGAAAACACCAAAGGCTAAAGTGACATTATAGACAGGGGCTGCGATAATATAAAAAATTGTGTTTAAAAAAACAAACAACTGAAATTCACCAGTTATAGTTTACTGAGCTAACTCTTGTACCCCCGCAGCTCATGAGTCACACAAGGTACAGCAAAACCATGCAAGCTTCAAATATTGAAGCTTGTGCAGTAGTGTGGTACCAGGGTTCCCATGGTAGAACCGCAGTACTTAACAGGGGCTGCGCTGGGACCCACAGGAGTAGCGAGGGACTTGCGGCAAGATTTTCTTTTTGTTTTGGCTGCAGGATTGGGGTGTTCCTCTGGGTCCCCCCAGAAGTACCAGGGGGTCAGGGTATTCCTACCATACCCCTTATATGTAATTTTAACTTGAAGACATGGTGACTGTGCCCTTGAGTCCTGTAACGGAAGCTGTAACATTTTTCTCCAAGTTGCAGCCAGCCAACCAGATCGCTCGCTCCCAGGGGACTGAAACGACCGATGGGGGAAAAAAAGCCATCTCGGACAACCAGATCACTCTATTTCTTGAATTTGTAGTATCACAGAAATCCAGAGGGTGTCCTGCTGGACCAACCACCCATATATCACTAAAATTTACAAGCAAATTTCTCATAAATACAGTGGCGTAGCAAGGGGTGGCACAAGTTCTGCTCTTACCGGCCGTGAATCAACACTCCCCCCCCACACACACACACAAAGCGGCCGTCGCGGGGCGGCAATCTTGGCCGAATCTCGCCAGCACCCCCCCCCCGCTTCAATGCTGCCGCGGGGCGGCAAACACAGGGACCGCCACGGGCAGCTACGTCACTGCACACATAGATGAATGGATTTACAACAAATAACAAAAGGCACGCGTTCTATGTAAAGTTCTAACTTTCTGGTCTAATTCTGGTCAGTCATTTTTTCTGCTTCGCTTCCCAAGATTTCATATAGGAACTAACATGGGAAAATAACTTTTCCCGACCTCCTTTTTCCTCGGCCCCCGTTTGACAGATGACCCCAAAACTTTACATGAAGGAGTAGAGGTGGATGAACTGTTTTAAAAAAAAAAGTTTTGTAAAGATTTGTCAAACGCCGGCAAAGTTATTAGCAAAACGTGGCACTGCTAGGTTACGTTAAGGCTATACCCAAAAGCATTAGAAAGCTGGTCGCTCTGGGAATCTTACTAGCAAAAAGAAGGTTAGCTATGAGATGGATGAGAGGACCTGCCCCCTCGCTTACAGAATGGTGTACTGATCTATCGTATTGCAACACTCAATCTGACAATTACAACGCTCTTATACCAACACGTTGTAGACCCAAGGATATCTGGGGGGCCATATCAAACATGCCTATCTCGCAGAGCTGCTGCTGACACTACCACAGAAAGCCTAAACACTACAGGGATTGGTTAGAATTGCAGTGGCTGAGGTTATGGCCTGGATGCTCACACTTAATGCAGGTATGAATCTCTATAGGAAGTTCATTGAAGAAAATGTTTAAGATATCAGGCGTGTGTGATGGATGCGGAAGGAAACCAGCAAGGGATGGGGTGGTCCAAATACAGTACACTAAGACTGGTCGCACTGCTCGCTATTTATGAAGTATTTGTATCATAATGGTTTTAGAACATATCTTGTATTAACGATGCATGCAAAGTGATGGGCTACTGTAATATGTGTTTACTTTTTGCTTAAAAATTCAATTAAAAAAAAATCCTTCTATCTAAATAGAACTCAGAAGAAAAAAAAGTTATTAGCAAAACAAAAAATGCTCTTCTTATGGAAATTCTGACCTAACTATAACTACACCGTGGCAACCATGCCTTAAATTACATGCCTGCATTAACATCTCAATGCTCATTTACTTCATCCTTTCCCTCAGGAAAGACTTTAAATTCAACAGTTCCTATTCCAATTGCTGATTAGAACTCGTCGATAAAGCTGCAGCGGATTGCTAGGGAGTTAACTTGCAGACCTCTGTTGGTGTTGAAAGTACATGTTTTAGTCTTCATGTCAGAATGTTTTACTGACACGGATGAGGAAAATAATTGAGATCTCATAGATAATGTGTTATTTTAGCTTTCTAGAACACTATTCATACTATCGATGACAACACAAACCCCCTCATTCAGTTCATTTCTAAAGGAAATGCTTCAAGTTTTACAACTTTGATTCTATCAAGGTGGTCAGGTGTGCCACACTTCTGTCATGAATACAGAATGTTAGTGCTCTAGCTTTTCATTAGAACACTGTGGGAAGCTACGGTAGCACAGTGGGAAATCAAGTAACAGGCTGCTGTTGGAAAAGAATTTGAAGACGTATCAGGGTTTAAAAAAAGCACACTGGGGCGTGGCCAAGATGGCGGAGAGATAGGACGTGGGTCCCTATCCCTCCGGCGCCGTTAATACTTAGCATTGTACTATCGCCCTAACTGGCGCCCATCTGACCCTGCAGACGGGTGAGCGGTATCGCGGAGCTGTCCTGGACCCGATGGTGGGCCCCGTTCTGTGATCGGCGCGCTCTGCTCCGCCGTGTGATCCCTTCCGGCCCCGGCCTTGCTGCGGCCCGGCGGGTGAGGCGCGGCCGGGTGGAGAGCCGAGCACCGGTGTGAGCTGCGGTGCTGTCTGGGGCGACCTGCCAAGAGTGTGTGGTGGAAACGCACTGCCCCCGACGGCGTTGAATTCCCGGCGGCCCGGGTGGAGACGGGGCCGTGGAGACGCGATACGGAGACGGCGCCATTTTGGTGGACTGCAGCGAGGCCTACCCGGACCTGAAAGATCTGTGGGGCGGTGAGTGGGTCGGGCCTCCCGGTGCCCGGCGGGTCCTGCTCTGATGCGGTAGCTGAGGGCTACGTCCTGTGCTGGTGAGGCGCTGCCCAGCAGACATTACAGGCGAAGAGACGCGGGCCTAGGAAGGCAGCGTTCGAGTGGCCGGAGGGCTCGGTCCGCAGGTCGGCGGACGGAGGTGTGCCCTGATAGTCCCCGGAGGCTGGGAGCGGTGAAAGCGGAGTAACGTGGGGCTGTGCTGCGGTCTGCCGGATTAGTAGCTGCCATCGCGAGGGGCCCGGCATCTGCCGACACCGTCGCACCACCACCCACGGAGCGACTTGTCCCGCTGTCTGGCCCCATCCGGCCCCGGCCTTGCTGCGGCCCGGCGGGGAGAGGGATAGTGAGGACAGAAAGAAGGCTGTTGTGGTCGGCTGTGCCCCTCGGGGTGCCCGTGGGAGTGGTGTGCCTGTTGGGTCCCCTGCGGACTGGGTTCCTGGCGCAGCTGCGTGAGCAGGGACCCGGAGACGGACCCATATCGGAGGCGGTGGTGAGCCCTGCTGGTAAGGCCTTGAGTCGGTGCAGCGGAGAGACACGGAGCCATCTGCGGAGGCTGTGCCATATGCTGAACGCCGCAGGTGAGGAGCAGTGAGAGTGACGGGCGTGTGAGCGCGGTCTGCAGATCGGCGGACGGAGTGGTGTCCTGCTTGCCCCTGTGGGCTCACGTTGGTGACTGTAGAGGCGGATGGCATAGAGACTTAAGATTGCAGCGTGACTGGCGGCGGGTGCCTGGGAGGCCCCCCTGTCTTGCCGGAGCCACCTGCTAAGCTACACGGAGGGGAGAGGGGACCCTCGTGCGCCTCTGCCCCTGGCGGACATTGGCTCTCCCTGCTAACATTACCTCCTTGCATCCACCTAACTCCCGCACTCACCCTATACTACCAGGTCTGGGCATATCAAGGTGAGCATTGGCAGGAGCTCCAGCGAGCGGGGAAGTAGCCATGCTGGTGAATGGACATACTAAGGACTGCGCCTGAACCACTGCAGCGCTGCAGGCGGCTGGCTGCGGGGTGTTGCAGCGAAGGGAGGAAGCTGGTAGGAGTGGAGCTTTGGCCTGAGCCCCCGGAGCGGTAGCGAAGGGCCTGGGCTTGGTCTGGGGCGGTCACTTGACGGGTGTACGTCCTCACAATGTCTTCCGCCAAGGGGAGAAGGGACAAATCTCTGAAGGACCTACTACGGAAGACCTCGGAGAATCCCGCAGCGCAGACCACGACGGGAGCAGCGCTCTTGGACGGAGAGGATGCCCCAGCAACAAAAGCTTTTATGGTGGAGCTCTTTTCCGCCATTAAAGAGGACATACAAGAGCTTCGTTCGCAGCTGTCGGCGGATCTCCGAGAGGTGCGGCGAGACGTGGATGGCATTGGAGAGAGGGTGGCGACCCTAGAGGAACATGACCTAAGTAGAGAGGACGATATGCACCAGCTGCAGCAGGAAATGCTGCGTCTCCGGGACCAAAACATAGACCTACAGGCCCACACGGAGGACCTTGAAAACCGCTCTCGGCGGAATAATATACGGATCCGAGCAGTACCATGGAAGGGAGA
Organism: Calotriton arnoldi; assembly: GCA_963921515.1. Lineage (NCBI taxonomy): Eukaryota > Metazoa > Chordata > Amphibia > Caudata > Salamandridae > Calotriton > Calotriton arnoldi. Next base: position 2,918,049 of record CAWUFW010000707.1, read on the forward strand.
AGGTGATGACCTCCGTGAATATGTCAATGCTCTGTTCCTGCAGATCTTGGAGGATGAGGAAACACCTGAGGTCCAAATGGACCGTGTCCACCAAGTAGGACTGCCGCGGGGTCCGAAGATCCTCCTCCTGACATTCTGGTCTGCATCCATAATTTCCAGCTCAAGGAACGTATCCTTCGCAGAGCTAGAGACCTTAATCCGATCCGCTTCCGAGATCATTGCCCAGTTCTCTATCAAGACCTAGCAGCTTCTACGTTAATGAAACGGAGAGACTTTAAGCCTATCACCAACCATCTCAGAGAGCAACAGATTCCTTACTCCTGGGGTCACCCCTTCCGCCTTATCTTCAAATACCAGGGCAAACTATTGCAGATACGCTCTCTAGAGGATGCATATGAGAAGCTAAGCTTAGAAAGGCCATCTGCTGGAACAATGGAGGAACATCCACTTCGCCGCGGGCGTAGACGCTCCTCGGGATGGCAGCGAGTGGGGGAGCCGCAGCCGGGTGCTGCACCAGACATAGCTACGAGCAAGCTTGAGAGGGAGGAAGCCCTCTCATCAGTCACGCGAGTAACTGACAACCCCATAACACCCTGAGGTTCTTCAATTGGCGTCCACAAGGGCACTCTAGTCGGCGCCGGAGGGAGGCGGACCTTCGCTGAAACGTAGTGCTCCTGCACCCTAGACATCGGTGTGCTGAGCGCGGTGATCTGCGAGAGTTCTGGACCCCGACCACGTCTTCCCCTATAAGACATGACCCAATCTGGGGGGATGCCACGTCCCCTGGAACATTTGTATTATCTGACGGACATAAGTCACCTTATTGGTTCTTACAGTTTTGCTATTTTGCTTCTTTCTTTTGTTTTTTCAGCAACTTTTGGGAGTTGGGGTTTATGGGATTGTTTTTGGGGCTCCGTATCAGTTCATAGGCAAGAATGGCAACAGCCCAGGCCGTGGGTCCTGGGGGACTTTGCATTTTCTCTCCGGCAGGTTTGGCAGGTGTTTAGCTTAAACAGAGTGCAGCACGTGTGGCCAGGCGCAGGTAGGCTATGCAACGCTTCCCCGTTTCACCTAGTCAGATTCGATGGGTAGGGATTTGAAAATTGTGAGCTTAAACGTCCGTGGATTGAACAACCCAGTCAAACGCGCTGCAATACTTTCTCTCTTAGAAAATGCTGAGGGGGATATATGTTTACTGCAGGAAACTCATCTGTTGCCCAAGGACACTAAGCGCATGCGAGATAAACGCTTCCCTTTGCAGATGTGGTCCTCGGGGGCTGCTAAGAAAAATGGGGTGGCGATCCTCTTTAGCGCACGGTCACAATGCAAAGTCATTTCCACAGTAGCAGACATCAAGGGCAGATTTTTAGCAGTCCGAGTTCAATGGGGAGACACGCACATGACAATAGGGTCGCTATATGCCCCAAATGAACGGCAAGAACCCTTCCTACGACTAGCACTCTCTGAGGTATTTGCCTCGCCGGATGCAGCACTCTTGGTGGGAGGTGACCTGAACGTGGTAATGGATTCCGCGATGGACAGATCAGAGCAAAGTGCGCATCAAACGGGAGCACTGTCTCAGGGAGGGAGGCAGTGGTTGTCTGACTGTGGGCTGAGCGATGTGTGGCGTACAATACACCCGAATACACGGGATTACACTTACTACTCTGCAGCGCACAAAACCTATGCACGATTAGATCACTTTTTAGCCTCTTCCGCACTACGCTCTGCCTTGCACACGGCGGAGATCACTCCCCGTTCCCTTTCGGATCACGCCCTCATTTCAGTACAATTAACCTCTCATGGTGCGCGCTCCTCACCGTCGGGCTGGCGTCTTCGCGACTCCCTTCTACACTCCGAGGAGGTCACTGATAGAGTCCGGACCGCTATTGTACACTACCTAGCCGACAATGATCTCCTGGGCACTCCTCTAGTGGCAATTTGGGAAGCCTTGAAACTAGTGGTGCGGGGCGAATTTATTGCGATTGCCGCCTCCTTTGCGCGGCTACGCAGGGAAAAGCGTGCAGAACTGGAGAAGGAGGTGGGAGACTTAGAAGCAGTCCATAAGAGGACTGGAGCCCCCAGAGTCTGGAGGGAATTGGAAACACGGCGGCGTATGCTAAAACACCTAGATTTAGACAGGGCAGAATATGCCCTCCTGCGATTGCGACATAAATTCTATCTCAGTGGGGACAAGGGAGGGAAAATGCTAGCGCACAGATTGAGAGCGCGCACACAGATGACCGCGATACAGGCGATTCGAGACCGGGACGCAGCGGAGAATACCACAAACACCCGCATTGCTGACACCTTTCGCCAGTTTTATCAAAGCCTTTATACTAAGGGGTCCACTAGTTCCCATAACGTTGGGGAATACTTGACCTCCTGCGATATTACTCCTCTGGTTAAGTCATCAGCGGACACATTGGACTCTGTTATTCGAATAGAGGAAGTCATCTCGGCGATTGCTCGCTTAAAACCGGCCAAATCCCCAGGCCCCGATGGCTTTTCCGCACTGTTTTATAAAACATTCTGTGTGGAGCTGGCTCCCCTTTTAACGAGGCTTTTTAACTCTTTCCATGAAACCAAGGAAGTGACGCCCACTATGTCGGAAGCGGTTATTTCTGTCATCCTTAAACCGGGAAAGGATCCTAAGGAGTGCGGGTCATACCGGCCCATCTCCCTCCTTAACGTCGACGCGAAGCTATTCGCGAGCATATTGGCAGCGCGGCTCGGTCCCTTGATGGACGGCCTGATTGATCCGGATCAAGCCGGTTTTATCCCGACACGACAAGGAGGGGATAACACCAAATGACTTCTCCATCTCCTAGACTACATCCACCGGTCACGTACGCAGGCCTTCTTCCTTTCTATTGATGCGGAGAAGGCCTTTGACCGAGTCGACTGGAACTATTTGTTTGAAGTCTTACGGGCTTTCGGATTCGGCGATAACTTTGTCCGGTGGGTACAGTGCCTATATGCCTCCCCTAAGGCTGCAGTGCGAGTGAACGGGTGTAAATCGGCCCTGTTCCCCATTGCCAGGGGCACGCGGCAGGGATGTCCCCTGTCTCCGCTGTTATTCGCGCTCTACATGGAGCCCTTTGCTCAACGCATACGATCTAATCCCGACATGGTGGGTATCAAATTTGGCGCTGACACACATAAGATTAGTTTGTACGCTGACGATGTTATCCTCACACTCGTGCAGCCCCAGTCGACCCTAAGACATTTGTCGAGAGAGCTCCACGCTTTTGGAGAGGTGGCGGGATTCAAAGTTAATTTCTCTAAATCGCAAATTCTTAATGTGTCGATCTCCGAAGCTGAGATCCAGGACCTACAGCAAGATTTCACCTTCCACTGGGCCCTCAACGACATAACGTATCTGGGTGTTCGCCTGACCTCAGCCATTACCAAAACCACGGCCCTTAACTACAAGTTATTGTTGGAACAAACGACCAAGGCACTGTCTGCCTGGTCTCGTCTTAATCTGACATGGTACGGGAGATTAGCGGCAGTGAAAATGACGGTGCTCCCACGCATCCTATATTTATTTCAGATGCTTCCGGTAACCCCCCCTCCGGGCACCCTTCGAAAATTACAAGGGCTTCTAACCAAATTTCTGTGGGATCATAAAAAGCCGCGACTTGCGCTATCCTTAGTAACCTCTCCGAAGGCTAGCGGTGGACTCGGCTTCCCTCTGGTGAGTGCATACTATCAGGCATCTTGCCTTCGCTATATCACGGAATGGAATAGGCCCTTGTCCAGTAAGCACTGGAACTTCATGGATCAAACTGTGGCTGGATGTAATATCTGGCGTGAGCTGTGGCTCCCGCGTAAACACAGGGCCTGGGGCCTATACTCCTCTCCGGTTACATCGCCGACACTTAAGGTGTGGGATCAGTTGGCGCGCCAAAGGGGGTGGACTACGTTCCCCTCCCCTATGACTCCTATCGTGGATAATCCTGATTTCCCACCAGGTTGTGCATCGCCAGTCTTTCACCGTTGGAGGGAGGAAGGATGTAAACGGGTGGGCTCGCTCTTTGACCTAGAAGGCTTGATTCCCTTTCACCAATTGCGCACAGAGCACTATGATCTACCTGAATCAGACGCTTTCCACTACTCACAGCTTGCACACTGGGTGACGCAGCCCTCGCACTTCGCACACGTCCCGCCCCTTGACGACATTTGAAAAGTGGCTGGTCTATAAGAAGGATGACCGTAAGCTCATTTCTGAACTCTACGCTATGATCATTGCACGTCCCCAGTCACAACGCACAAGAGCACAGGTCCGATGGGAGACTGAATTAGGTCAACCTCTAACACAGAAAGAATGGGAACACATCTTTTACCGGGCGCATCACACAGCTTCCAATACCGCGGGGCGGAATCTGCGTATAAAGTGGTTACTTATTGGTATTATACTCCAGAGCGCATCAAAACATGGGATAGAACTAAGTCAGACCTCTGCTGGCGGGGGTGTGGCCTTACTGGCTCCTTGGTGCATTTGCTGTGGCATTGCCCGAAACTAGTGCGGTACTGGACAGCAATTCTCGATGACCTTGACGCAGCGTTTCAGATTACATTTCCAAGAAAGCCTGAGCACACACTACTGGGACTTCCCCACACAGGGGCCTTCCCCTTGCGATCACGGAGGGGTAAGCAAATAGCCTTGGCTTTGCTGGCAGCACGGCAGGTGCTGTTGGCGCAGTGGGGATCCACATCAATGCCGGATCCGAGCGATTGGATCCGGAGGCTTTGGCATCTTTTAGCGATGGAGCGTATTTCGCTCCGTGTAGAGGGGAAAGGATCGGAATATGCCGAAATATGGGCCCCATTCTTGCAGCTTCTTACCAAAGACATGAGGGAGGTGACATGCCCGAAATATTTACAAATACTACAACTCATTCCACTGACGCCGCCAGGTTCCTCTGTTAAGTAATGCAAAGGATACTAGCCAGGGATTGATAGTTAGGAAGAGGAAGAACAATAGGTCCTGAACTGATGCGGAGGGAGGGGGGGGGTATGGGGGGTTAGGGCGGAGGGAGGTAGGGTTGTTTGTGTTTTTCTTTTTGGTTACCATTTGTTCTCTAAAAGTGGTATCTCAGATAAGTGCCTTATCATCGTGGTAAAGACTGCATATTATCGCGGGGTCGGCCCCTGGGGTGCAGACCTGAACGCTGTGTACTGTTTTTAAGAGTATGCTCTGCCGGCGTCCTGATGTAGGCAGCTAAGCTGTGTATTATGGCTCTTCTACCACGTAATAAAAATGATTGATTCCTAAAAAAAGCACACTAACAAGTCGGAGATTTTAAATCTCATGCTCCCTCAGTCTGTGGCGAAATCCATTAAATATCTGGGCATACGTATTGATCCCAAACCTAGGGACTTATACAAACTTAATTATATGCATATGCTGACCTCTCTGAAAGAAGACCTTCATAGGTGTTCCCCACTTTCTTTTGTCATGGCTGGGAAGAATCAACACTATCAAGATGAACGTGTTTCCAAGGACCCTCTACTATTTCCAAGCACTCCCAATCCAAGTGCATAAAAAGTTTTTACCAGCATAATATATTTTTAAAGAGGCTAAACATAATCAGAGAGAGACTCTAACCTAGGTCCAGCATCCTCTTTTCACATCTGTTTACCCAGAATAACATCTTCGCCATTGCTCAATATGACCATGATTTTAAAACAGTAACATTTTGGTAGACATTGAAGGTTTTTTAAATCTTACATTTAAATGTCTGTGATTAGATTTGTTCACCTGAGCACAAAGCTATTTACAGACATCCTATATTTAAAATGAATACATTTGTGCAGTGCACAGTGAGACCCTTGGAAGGAGCTGCTGTTTGGAAATTTATTTTTTTCTTTTGACCATTTCCACCTTTCTCTGGTCAGGAGTTGCATCTCCCTGCAAGAAAGTGTATTGCCTTCAAAATATGTTTTATTGTGAGATAAATATAAGGAAATTCTGAAACATATTTAAAAATATACATATGTCTATAAATGGCTACATTCAAACATAATTAAATAAAAAAAATTAATATAATTAGCATTGTAAATCAGACAAAACAATAAGGGTAGTATTTTAAAACACAATGAAAACTGTTATAGTCTCCAAAGCTTTCACAGGCTGGGAACACTTCAAATACATAATACCTACACACGGAAAGGAGTGTTTTTGGGGACTCATTTATTTCAGGAACTTGTAGCAACAAAGATAAGAAACATTTGCATGTACACATTCAGTCTTCTGTACCGAAAAACAACTAGAAACCAATCAAAATGCAGCATTTTTGGTACCGTACAGCTGTCTGATATACAATACAACACAATGCAATGTGTAATAAAGTTGTAGTTATAAACCCTGTAAAATATAAAATATGAACCTGAATATATTTTATATTTTTGTAAACTGGATATCTAACACCAGTGTCATTCCTGGACGTATCCGTGTAAGTCTTATGTTTTGATGTATTTCTAGACAGCTTGCAGAAATCACACATATAGCTGAATACAATCAGTGTGAGTCTATTATGGTCCTGCAATTAATCATATTGTGCATATTAAAGCCATAAACATAAAGAAAGGCATATGATATTAACATGTCTCATGTACAACTATGAGGCTTAATGTAGAATATCAGCATAAAAAACATCTCAAAGTCAGTAATATTTATGGATGTACAAGAGCCAGTTGGAGGGTTAAGATGTCTGAGGAGGTTAAATATATAAATACATACAAATCATGTTTTGAAAGAAGCAATTAAACTTAGTTTCATCTACTGGTATAGAAGGTACGAAATGTAAGGGTTGTACAAAGATTTGTGAATGGATGTCATATATCCATTTAAAGTATCCATACGTTAGAGCAACCCCTGAATCCCCCTTGTCAAGTCAGAGGATCTTATTGAGCGCTCATATCACCAGATAGGTCTCATGGCGCTTGCGGAAACTCCAGTGGGCTGATGGTCATATCCGGACGGCGTTATTTCTGATCAAACAGCCACGTTTTTAATTCCTCGCGAAAGCTGGGTATTTACTGGAATAACTACAAAAAGGCCCATGGGAGTAATTTGAGGTTTCAAGATATTAGTTAGGCATAGACTGCGCTTACTAGCATTAAATTTGAAGCAAGATCGAACAAAGGGGCAGAAATGGAGCCACCAACAAGACAGAGTATACAGTAGTCAAGGCCAGGTGTATGGACCAATGGACCTCCAAAGGACACCATTGAAAGGGTCCAGAAGAGCCCCAGGAAAAATTAAAACTGGGTGAAGGGGTAGTGAAAAGCCAGGAGGGAAAAGGTCACCTCGGCAGACCAAATGAGAACTATTAGGTCCATAGTGTCAGAGCTAATGCACATCTCAAACAGTGTGAAGCCACTCAAGTTGCCCTGAGAAATGCCCAGTAAGGGAGCTAGAAAGGTCGCTCAGTTATAGCCTTTATGCTCTGCAGGGAACATCGTGTGAAAACTAAACTTTGGCCACTATCGGTGCCTTATGCCAGGCAACAGTGTTCGCTCTGCAGGAGGATATGGGTGAGGGCTGGAAATCAGCCCAGAATAGCACCTAATCAAAGCCTGATAATAAGCCCTACACGGGCATCGAGAGAGACTCAGTAGGCAGCCTCTCAGAGTAGCACAATTGAAGCCCGGTGTCAGACTCTACAAGGCATCTCAAGCTCAAGGACCCAGTAAAAAGGCCTGACGACTCTTGTAGAAGCGACAACCTTGCCAATGAGGAGGAAGGGAGGGCCGGAAGTAGCATTACCAACAATGCCGTACATGTCTTTCTCTGAACCAACACAGTATAAGCTTGATATTAGCAGTTATAAAATATGTATATATCATTCAAAATCCAACAATCAAATGAAAGTGTTAGTTAGATGACTGTACGGGAAATGTATCTAATGATCACCAATGGATTGTAAAAAGGCATCAAATATTTGAAAAAGCTTTAAACTTTTACACACTACTCTAAAGTTAATCCTTTAAATAATGTATACATAATGCCAGCAACTTCTTGCTAACTTGGGCCTTCCCCAGATTTTCCGCAGAGGCAGCAAAAAGCTTAGAGTACATTGCCAATTTTAGAGCAGAAAGCTAGAACTTAAAGGTTAGTATAAACTGACTACATATGGAGCAACTACCTTTTTCACCACTATACTCAGGGCACTAGTATTATGTGACAAGAAAAAGCTGATTATGCGGTGTAACACGGCACAGTTTATGACAGCTTTACGTCATTGCTAGGTCTCGCCTGAGCCAGCGCGCATGCGCTGCTCAGCGAGGCTTTAGTAAGGACTTTCCGAGTCTGACCACACGCTCGTGCGTGTGTTTTTTTTTGTTGCTGGCAGCCTATTGGCCTTTGCGTGCGTCTTTCTAAGAAAGACAGCACGCAATTGGGCAAAGGCAGGGCATGTCCCACCTTTGCCTGGAATTGTAGCCGCCCACGGCCTACGGCTTGCGGTTACGCGCAGCCTGCCACACAGCGCCATCTGTTTCCAATTATCGTCTCGCACGCGTTAATTGTAAACAGATGCCGGCCGGGGCACAGGCCCCGTGTGTACACTTCTTGTTTCACATCTAGCTGTTCCCACTTTGTTGTGCCCTTCTTGTTTGTTGTTGCTTTCTTAAACCGTGTCAGCGCGAAATACTACACACATGTATGATTGTACTAGACTGTGAGCGTGCAAGCGTTTATCAGTCATTTTTTTAAATATTCTCATGCTCCTTCTAGGCACAGGCATTGTTTATAAAGTGACTTTGTTTAGGATTGTTTTCTTACCAGGATATGGCTCTGCATATTTCAGCACATTTGTTGTGCTGGAGTTCTGATTTATAGCAGAGTTCAGAATACCTCATTGTAGAGATTATACCAAAGCTTTCTTTCCTACTTTGGTTTCTAAAGAAGCAGCTTGTGAGTTTCTCAGACACATTCACCTCTAAGCATCCACTCCGTTTCTCAGTAAATTAAGTAAGCCCCACGCTGCTTGCATTCCAGTGCATGAGCTGCCCACAGAGTGGCAACGAGACCACGCTAGGGGTGACCTTCTCCACGTCCCACACATTGCTTTGTTTGCCTCAGGGGTCATCATTTAACAAGCGCTATTCCGGTGACTGAACCTTTCTTTACCTTTCACAACTAGATAAACTCGGTAGTCTTGTCAAGATCAAAATGAAGCTATTTATGAATACAGGCTAGGTTTACTTGCGCAAAAGGTGGGTTTGTACTCAAAAGGATTTACTTGCATTAAGATTTTTGTTTAAGCAAATCTACTCACAGGGCTGGAGGTAGGCAGGAAGTGGTAGTTCTAGAGCTGAAATGCCCTGACAGTTTGTGCACAGCCAACCGTGTTTAATTCATCACCTCCTCACAACCCATTTCCACCCTGGACAAGGTTAGAAATGTATGCCTCAAATGCGCAGCCCCTCCGAGGGAAAATGGAACTCTCCTTTTGAAGAAAAGAAAGAAACTCTCTCTCTCTCACATGAAATACATTTTATTAAGTTAATTTGCCCTTCCTGAACACAGTTTCACATGAACAAATATGCACTTACATATTTGCTAATGTAAAAATGGAATTCACAAACCGCCTAGAGACTTGTAACTATCATAGGTTTCCAAGACTATTTCTGTAAACTCGTCAATTCCTCCTAAATCTGAACTCATTCTGGGTCATAGACTTGCAGGTTCAGTTTTGTGTTTTGTTTTACATATGGGGACACTATTTTTTTTTTGTAGCTTATAATGGTTTAATGCTGGTTTTCCATTATTAATTTTTAGATCGTAGCCTAACATGCACTCTCTGGTAGCGAAGACAAATTGGGGACATGCAAAAAGTTACCTAGGAATGCATTCCACTCATTGCTTACCATAGGTTTTCCATTTTGTCATTCACATTTGTTTGCTTTCTATGTGCTGACTTTATTTGGTTTAGCTCGTGCAGCTTGTAATTGTCCCTTCCATGGAGCTTAGCCTGTTTACCATCTCTCTAATTGGCTCCTTTGATGCCTTTACTAGTGTCCACTTTTCAGGAACTTACTTTTTCCTTGTCGTGAAGCACTCCATGAGAGTGCATGTGTTTTTCAGCTGTTTCCGTAGTGTGCTTCTCTTCCCACCCACAGTGCTCCAAGCCCATCTTGGAGCAATATAACGCAGCCCCAATGGTTTTGGCATGGTAAATCTCTAAAGCGGTTGAGAGGGCAAAAAGATACACTCCACACAATACCACTCAGTGCCACATAATTATATGCTACATAATTACAATACACTCAATGCAACATACACTCCAAATAATACCACTCAGTGCCACATAATTACACGCCACATAATTACACTCTACTGAATACAACATACACTCCCCATACCACTCAGTGCCACATAATTACACGCCACATAATTACACTCTAGTGAATGCAACATACACTCCACACAGTACCACATAATTATTTGCTACATTACACTGCACTCAATGCAAAATACACCAAATAATACCACTCAGTGCCACATAATTACATGCCACATAATTACACTCTACTGAATACAACATACACTCCCCATACCACTCAGTACCACATAATTACACGCCACATAATTACACTCCACTCAATGCAACATACATACACTCCACATTATACCACTCAGTGCCATATAATTGCATGCCGCATACTTACTCTACTCAATGCAACATAAATACACTCCACATAATACCACATAGTGCCACATAATTATATGCTACATAATTACACTGCACTCAATGCAACATACACTCCAAATACCACTCAGTGCCACATAATTACACTCTACTGAATGCAACATACACTCCACACAATACCACTCAGTGCCACATAATTATATGCTACATAATTACACTGCACTCAATGCAACATACACTCCAAATAATACCACTCAGTGCCACATAATTACACTCTACTGAATGCAACATACTCCACACAATACCACTCAGTGCCACATAATTATATGCTACATAATTACACTGCACTCAATGCAACATACACTCCAAATACCACTCAGTGCCACATAATTACACACCACATAATTACACTCTACTCAATGCAACATAAATACACTCCACATAATACCACACAGTGCCACATAATTATATGCTACATAATTACACTGCACTCAATGCAACATACACTCCAAATACCACTCAGTGCCACATAATTACACTCTACTGAATGCAACATATACTCCACACAATACCACTCAGTGCCACATAATTATATGCTACATAATTACACTGCACTCATTGCAACATACACTCCAAATACCACTCAGTGCCACATAATTACACACCACATAATTACACTCTACTGAATACAACATACACTCCCCATAATACCAATCAGTGCCACATAATTACACGCCAGCAGTGCAAGTACAAAAAAAACTAGAAGACATTTTTTATTTTAAAATCTTTTTTAATCAGGGTTTTCAGTTGTATATAATGTCGTCTTCGTTTGTATAAATGTAACAAAAATGCTTAACACTTTTTATTATAACTTTTCAACATAATGCACAGCAGCCACAATGCTCTACAACATAGCCAAAAGTTCTGGCTAAACACATAAGGTCCCAAAGGCGAGACCTATTGGCTATGCCAATGCTTGTTACAAATGCTAACAGTGGACAAAGGGTTCACTTCATTAATACCTGTTTAACACCGAAATAGAGCAACATCAACTGATAGGTGACTAGTCAATTTCTGTCTATGGCCTTCTACTGCGCTGAAACGAGTCCCTGCATTTTTAGTAATTTATGATCAGCTAGAAAGAAACTTTTTGTTGAAAAATGCAAATAATGCAGCACATGGTTATTATGTGGCAATTGCAGCACCCCCATAATTATGCGGAAAATGTCAAGGGCGCAGAATCTTATAATTCCAGTGGCCCTACCTATACTCGCTTTATTCTTGGGGCTTATTTCAGGAATGCTTGGTTGTACTTGAAGCATGGTTTTTTATTCTTTTGGAGGAGAAAAACGTTTTAGGTGGGTATTTTTTCACAAATCTCAACATGTGGAACTCCCCTCCCACTGACCTTCCAGGTAGACTTTGTGAAATACAGCTAAAAAACAAATATATATATATATATATATTTGTCTTCTAACTATCTAGCTCCCCATGCCTCACTGATTATCTCTACCAGTTTGCTCTGCCTCCTCCCCTACAGCCCCTTAGAAAAGGTACACTGAAGCAGCCGCCAGGCAGCACGACAGCTATAGAGAACCAGTACCTAGAAACAAGTAAATCACAAAGCAATATGCAGTCTCTAAGAAACAAAAGTAGATGAATGACTGAATATTAAAGGCTAAGCAAATCAGGCTGAATAATATATAATCATTTTAATTAGTCATGGAAATTACATAAATTGTACTATATAAAGACTTGCATGTACCACTCACCTGGTCTTGTAACTATTCCTCATTCAACAACTATCTAGGCCCTCCAGAGGCCATCTTTTCTAGTCTTCCAAATATCAATAGACATGTTTGAAAAAAAGTCAGCAGACCAAAGATACTAAGATTGCCCAACAAATCCAACGGAGAGTTTGCAATTAACTAATGGGACATTTTTTAATTTTTTTTTTATAGTTTTATATAGCGCGAACTAGACCCGAGACATCGGGTATCAGAGCGCTTTACATGAGCACCAGTTTCGTTACAGAAGGACACATTCATTTTTGTTAGGCACGGGGAGATTAAGTGATTTGCCCAGAATCACAGGATGTTGAGCGTCCCTGCCGAGACTCGAACCCGGTTCCCCAGCTCCGAGGTCGACGGCTCTAGCCGTAAGGCTACATCCTCTTCCCAATTGTGAGCAAGTTTAGGTGCACAAAACGCACATGCTGGCAAATGCTGATGTAGTCCATAGCTATTCTCATATCGGTTGTGGTCCACCGCAAATGCCAAGTGAGTAACATATGCACTTTAAGCAATCAAGAAATCAGTGCAGGCTTCTGCTGCCGGGTCAGGAAGGCCAAAAGAAACAGAAGATTGGCTCATGCCTGACATTTCAGCTTTAGCTTTTCCTGGGAAACCACCCTCATGATCCCTGACAAAAAGGATCTTTCTGATATGGGAATTCGTTTCCAGAATAACAGAATGGTCATTAGTAGTGTGCGACTGGGAAGATCGGTCCTATAGCAGATGCAGTGACAGGACATCCCCACACTCCCATTACAATTTGACATGGTCTCTAGCCACACTGAGCCAATAAAGTTAATACTAAGTGTTTAGAGTCCTCATCTCTTGACAGGTCGACTATGGGCACGTGACTGCTGCTTGACTGACAGTGGTTGCATCCAATCAAAGGCAGCAAGCCCATTTGACTAGATTGTAGAGTACAAACTAGGGTAACTTTCCCCAAAAGTAAGGAGTTTTTTTCTGTCTGGGAAATGCACGAGTGACAGTTTTCAAACTTGCAATCAGAACTCTGCAAACATAAATACTTCTGTTCATGAGCATTCCATCACAGATATAAAAGCACTCCTCTCAGAAAATCATATATGGTCTTCCGTTCTATTTGTTCATCCCACCGTAGACAACATTTAGTGCCAAACATTGCCCTTCACACTGGGAAAGTGGCCACTGACTCCCGTGTTGTTTACAAATCCCTTTCATTACTCCTTATCTCCTTACACTTAACTCTCATTTTATTGTGTATCATTACATTTATTTTGATCTTTATTATTGCAAAGTACTCTTTTCCCTACATTTTATTCCAGTTGAATTTTAATGAAAAAATTAATAAACATGTGAGGGCTGATCCCGTTGATAAAGAAGCAAATATAAAGATGTCAACCAAAATCTGTTGTACAGCATACACTGGTCATCTTGTGAGTCCACAGTGGATAGGGCTATGTTGCATCACCTATATTGTTAACAGAAACTTTTTCCTCTGGACCAAGCATATCAGTTGTTCAAATATATTTATAATCATACTATAAAACAGATTGATTGCTCCACATGACAAATACTTGGTAGTGTTAAAATATATTATCTTTCCCCCTACGGTTTTCCTGTCCTCCCTAGCACCCATGAACACTGGACTCCTGTGGCTACCAAACACCTCGAAAAAGACCATTAGCCGTTTGAGTTACAAGGTCCTGGATCTAAACCTAAGAGGAATATCTCCTCCATGTGGACAGATGCTAATGATTTAAGCACTTGCTGCCAAATGTCATCAAAAGCAGGACAAGAAGCCATAATATTCAGTGATGTGGATGTTCTAGCTATTCTGAGACAGCCTCAAAGAAGTAGTTGCCTTAGAATTGATACAAGAGCTGGGCGACTTCAAGGTGACATGAAACGTACTTTTCAAAGCCAATGGTTGCTCATTGCGTAGAAATGAACCCCTTCAAGCTGAGAGCACGGTAGGAGGAATACCTGGGCCACCTAGAGGATAATGACTGGACAGAAGCTATACAGAGCTCTAGAGAACTGGCAAAACACGCAAGATTTCGTCTAATACAGCTACGCATATTACACAGGTCGCATTACTCTAGGACATTGCTCCATCGCTTGGGACGGGCTGATGACGCTCTGTCTTAAGGGCTGTGGGAGCGAGGGCTCCTTTTTCCACATACTTTGGGACTGCCAGAAATACAAAGGTATTGGACCAGGGTGGCAAGTCTTGTGTACATCAGGGGAAGATGGGTGGTCTAGATGTCAAATGATCTGGATGCGGTTGACATCGGGGATTGCAAAAAGGAATATACCCCGTGGCTGGGGGACAGGAAGTACACCGTGGGTTGCAGACTGGGCGGCAGATGTGGATTGGTGCAGAAGAACTGAACAAGTAGTCTATCAGAGATGGGGAAGCCCAAAGAAATGGGAGCAAATTTGGGATCCATGGCGCTACTATAGAGAAGAGTCAGGGGGATAGAACATGTCAGAGCGAGGTCATGCTCCCCTTGATATCAAGACTATCATTCCACCTCCAAATGTGCATGTGAAACAGGGGGGAAAGGGCTAATCCCTGCAGTAGGATGCACTGCACACATTCACAATGTTTCATGCATGGTATATCTCGATGTCTGATTCATGTCTCCAGGCTTTGTAGAACTGAGCAACTGTTTAAAAAAAGATTAAAAAATAATAATAATTAACTCCTTGAAAGACGCTGCACTACGACACTAAACTAGGCTTCAAATAAAATGTTAGAGCTTCACATTGCCATCTACATGCTAGGAATTTGCCCTGGCAGTGGAAGGATGAATGAATATTATTTGCAAAGCGCAAACTCATGCCAGAGGGCGTCTTGGCGCTATAGAGGGCGGGTATAGATGCAGAGCTGTTAGAACAAGATTTCTTGCAGGTGGTCGTGTGCCTGCTAGTCCTCTGAAAAGAGCCAGGTCTTCAAGGCCTTCCTGAAGGCAGGCAAGAAGAGAGCAGCTTTTAGTGTCAGTGGTAGGCTATTCCAGAGCACAGCTGTGGTCCTGAAAAAGCTCTTCCCACTTCAGGTGGTCCTCCTAAATGGGGGGACAATCAGATTCATGGCAGAACCTGAGCAAAGAGTCCTCCCTGGGACATCCCATTTGAGTTTTTCCTTGAAACGGACTGGCCCCAGACCGTGCAGTGATTTATAGGCCAGACAAAGGGCCTTGAACCTGCAGCGTTGTCTGACTGATAGCCAGTGGAGGTTCATGATGGCTCCTCTAGCAGATTCATATTTTGGAATTTTGAAGAGGAAGCGTGCAGCTGCATTCTGAAGAGTCTGAAGCCTCTTCAGAGAGCCTGATGTGAGGTTGAGATAGAGGCTGTTGCAGTAGTCGATCCTTGAAAGTACCAGTGCAATGTTCACAGTTTTCAAAAGCTCAGGAGGTAGGAATTTTTCAATATTTTTTACAAGCCTCAGAGAGCAATATGAGGCGGATGTAACTTTGTTCACTTGGTCTTTGAGCTCGTTATCTAACAGAAAGCCAAGATTTTTTGCTTTATTTGTGGGTTCAGGAAGTAGGCCCAGCTCATGCGGCCACCATGCCGGCGTCCAAAATGAGGGGTTATTGCTAAAAATGATGACCTCAGTCTTTGCGGCATTCAGTTTAAGACGATTGTTGTCCATCCACTTGCTCACATTGCTCATGCAGGTCCTAAAGGCAGAGCCAGAATTGATTTCGGATTTTGCTAGTGACACCACAATTTGGGTGTCGTCAGCGTATGATGCCAGGGAGAAGCCAGAATTTTTAATAAGAGTCGCCAGTGGCGTGACAAAGATTGAACAGTGTTCAATGCTGATCCCTGGGGGACTCCACAGGGCAGAGAGAAAGGTCTAGATGTGAGGTTGCCCAATGCTACACTTTGTTGTCTATAGGCCAGGAAGGATTGAAGGAGCTCTAGTGCTGAATCCTCGATCCCCAGACTCCGCATGCGGTCAACCAGAATCTTATGGTTGACCGTATCAAATACCGCAGAGAGATCCAGCAGAATCAGATGTTACTAAGCACTAAATGCTCTCTCCTCCTGAAATTTCTGTTAAAACTCCGACCTGACAAAGGGGCATGAAGGATGAGTGAGAGGTTTTGGCTGCAAGGCCATTTCATGAGAGGAATTAGAAACATCATGGGCTAATAGGATGGCCAAGGGAGATCGGAGCCAGCCTGCTTTTTTTTCAGAGCCAACCTGCTTTTTTTCAAACATTTTCCTAGAATATGAGCCACTATACTCGCAGGCACCTATAACAGTAGCCATACGAGCCACTATACTCGCAGAGGCCTATGAACAGTAGCACCTCAGCTGGAGGATTGGTGCATGACTAGGACGAGTTTCTACACGGAAGCTTGGGCACATTCGGGAGGCATGAAAACAGCTCAGGGTGCAGCATCTTCATTGAAAGAAGTTTTGCTTGGCCAAGCAGACTGCAACTTCCAAGCATGGAAATATAGAGTACGTAAAAGTAGTCGGCACCAAACAAACATTCACAAAAAGCAGTAATTATTGAGTGGCAGTGCAACGGAAGAGCAAAACTAAGCAGAGTTTCTATCTGCAGCCACAGGGTGGGCAAGGGTGGTGGGCAGCCGGGGAGAATTTTCTGCAATTGTGTATGAATATATGTGGAAAAGGACATTTTAATATGCTTCAGTGAGCACTTTTCCGAATTTCTTGTACCGCATATTATAATTCCATACCAATAATAAAATTTTACTTGGACAAGCCAAAAGGGTATGGCTCGCAACAAATCAGTTCTATTATGTGTTGTGCCTCCTACTCTCAATGTGTTTCAATGAATCAATTAACCAATCAAATGCTTTTATACAGTCAAAAACCCTACATATGGGGCAGGTGTGTTTTTCAAGCCGTCCTGAATGGAAGAGTCTCTTTCGTGTGCCTGAGTACTTCAGGCTGGGCATTCCACCAAGCCCTGGCTGCTGCAACAAAAAGACCTGCCTCCAGCCTTTTTCCGCACATATTTGGAAAGAAAAGCAGATCTTTGCCTGCAGATCGAGAGACCATGTAGGACGATAAGCTGTAAAATGGAGCACCCCCACACAATGCCTTATGAGTAAGTGTCATGAACTTTAAGTGCATGCATAAGTCAGTGCAGTTTCTCCATCGGGACGATATAATACTAGACTTTAGCAAATTGAATCCGGTATGTACATGTTAGCATGTGCTTGTTTCACCCTGTGTGGGATGATCTACTAGCTTTGATATGGTGAGGGCTCTGGGGCAGAGGTGTCAGAGTAAACAGGTAGAGAATGAGGCCAATGACTAAGGAGTGTATCCACTGCCCTGGCTGTGTTTGTGGGCATTTAAACTGAAGACAAGAGCAACTGGAATAAATAACCTTCTTGGAAAACTGACATCTTAAGGATTTTTGGGGCCCTGGCCCAAATGTAGTTGGGGGCCCCTGTTTGGAACAGCTTTGAATTTGTGATCCAGTTTCAGCTCCTTCATGCCCCTTTAGCCAGGTCATCATCCATATGCTAAATGTGTTTACATCTAATATTCAGGGATAGCACCAGCTCACTAATATTACTGCAAATAATCGCTGTGATACCCTCTCATTTCTCATATGTGAGGTCCTGTTTTGAACTAAGAGAAACTTTTATATGGATGTTGCATGAGAACAGGTTTTAAAACAATCTATTTATTAATTATTAAATATCATCAGAGCACGACTCTGCAGAAGAGAGCTGGCTCTATCAGGGGGCCCCTGAAAGGCTGGGGCCATGGGCCAGATCCCACTTTGCCCATGACTTAAAACATCTCTGCCTACCACCAGGCATCGTGTTGTCGGGCTATATTCTGCAGCTACAAATTCATTTGCGAGAAAGGAACTCTAGCGATCATATCAATCAATCAATCAATCACGGCATTTATAGAGCGCGCTACTCACCCGGGAGGGTCTCAAGGCGCTGGGGGAGGGGGTAAGTTACTGCTCGAACAGCCAGGTCTTGAGCTGCTTCCTGAAGGCGAGATGGTCCTGGGTTCGCCGAAGGTGAGTGGGGAGGGAGTTCCAGGTCTTGGCCGCCAGGTAGGAGAAGGATCTTCCTCCGGCGGTGGTTCTGCGGATGCGTGGTACGGTGGCGAGGGCGTGGCTGGTTGATCGTAGCTGGCGTGTGGGCGTGTAGAAGGACATGCGGTCGTTGAGGTACTTTGGGCCCAGGTCGTGGAGGGCCTTGTGTGCGTGGGTGAGGAGTCTGAACGTGATTCTCTTGCTGACGGGGAGCCAGTGCAGGTCTTTCAGGTGTACGGTGATGTGGCTGTGTCGGGGGATGTCCAGGATGAGTCGTGCGGAGGCGTTCTGGATGCGCTGGAGTCTCTTTTGAAGTTTGGCTGTGGTTCCGGCGTAGAGGGTGTTCCCATAGTCCAGTCGGCTGGTGACGAGTGCCTGGGTGACGGTCTTCCTGGTTTCAGTGGGGATCCATCTGAAGATCTTGCGGAGCATGCGCAGGGTGTTGAAGCATGAAGATGAGACGGCGTTGACTTGTTTGGTCATCGATAGGGAGGAGTCCAGGATGAAGCCCAGGTTGCGTGCGTGGTCCGTTGGCTTGGGTGCGGTGCCCAGGGCCGGGGGCCACCAGGAGTCGTCCCAGGCGGAGGGTGATGAGCCCAGGATGAGGACTTCCGTCTTGTCTGAGTTCAGTTTAAGGCGGCTGTTCCTCATCCAGTCGGCGACGTCTCTCATCCCGTCGTGCAGGTTGGCTCTGGCGGTAGTGGGGTCGTTGGTGAGGGAGAGGATTAGCTGGGTGTCGTCGGCGTAGGAGATGATGTTGAGGTTGTGTCGGCGTGCGATGGCTGCGAGGGGGCTCATGTAGACGTTGAAGAGGGTCGGGCTGAGTGAGGATCCTTGTGGAACGCCGCATACTGGTCCAAATTTGGTTGCGTGGTATTAGGGGGAGGAGAGAAGGTAGGGGACCTAAGGAAAT
Organism: Calotriton arnoldi; assembly: GCA_963921515.1. NCBI lineage: Eukaryota > Metazoa > Chordata > Amphibia > Caudata > Salamandridae > Calotriton > Calotriton arnoldi. The sequence goes on from CAWUFW010000707.1 coordinate 2,937,453, forward strand.
GTCAAAATCACGAACACAGCCAATCAGAACGTGTTTCCTGTTGTGAAACACAATGTCAAAGACAGGACTGCTTGGCTTTTTTTCAGCTGCTGTTAATATCTGACTGCTTGAGCAGTAGTTACAGTATTACAAACCCCTCCGCTTCCTGCCGCTCAGGCACATGCTTGAAGGCAGCCTCTTTCTTCTTTATTGGCTTTGGAGTAGTATAAACAGGACGGCACCTGAATCAATAAGCGCTTGATCCCACATCTCTGACTAAACTGCAGAAGTAAAACACGACCTGTCTTCGCTGAGCTGAAAAGTGCATAGGTGGATAGCTGTACCTCTGACGATCACTTATTTTTACTGCTGTCGTTTTATGCTATCAGTTTGTGGGTATTGTGTGCTAAGTGTACTGGATTCTAACTTAGATGGCACTTTTGCTAACTGGGTGAAAAGGCTGATGCAAAAAAAAAAAAAAAAAGGAGAAGGCATCGTTTTTTACCACGACCCGGTAATGATGCGTACGACATGTCCTTTGACAATACGCTTACAGCAGGATTTCCACCGTTGTTCGATGAAAGGTAGATCAATACCAAGATTCCTACTACAGGTAGATTTACATACAATTAAATTGAATGTCACCCAGAAACAGCTCAGGAAACTACAGAACGCCCAAAACGCCGCAGCCAGACTCGTCCTCGACATCCCCCGCTGCAATCACATGACACAACACCTCCGACAACTCCTCTGGCTCCCTATCAACAAGAGAATCACCTTCAAGCTCCTCACAGATGCCTACAAAGCTCTTCGCGACGCAGGACCAGAATATCTGAACCACCGCACCGCCTTCCATACACCGGCAAGACAACTCCGCTCCGCTCAACTCACCCTGGCCTCTATCCCTTGGATCCACAAGACCAGAACCGGAGGAAGATCCTTCTGCTACCTCGCTGGCAAGACCTGGAACACCCTGCCCCTCCACCTCAGGCAATCCACGTTGTTGACACAGTTCAGGAAGGACCTCAAGACCTGGCTCTTCGACTAAAACTCCACACCCAGACGGATCAGCAGCCCCCTCCACCCGTGCCTTGAGACCCTCATGGGTGAGTAGCGCGCTCTACAAACCACCGATTGATTGATTGAATGTAAATACTTTACACAAACAATGGGTATCCTAAAAATCTGATATGTAGTCTTCTTGAACAAACTTCAAATACTATTAAACTTAATCAAATATGATGTGGTGTTCCAATAATAAATAGCTTCAAAATCAAATATTGTGTTTTTGAGGGCTCTCGTCTCTTAGGTCTACAAAATGCCTATCAATTGGATGCAATGACCCTCACCCATTGAGGTGGCATGCTTCATCATCAGGTCTTGTCCACATTGGGTCGGGTGTGCAATAACCAACGGGCTCCGAACTGAGCTTTTATGGAGATCTTGTCTTATTGTAGGACCCCCAATTGTTGAGGTACCCCTATTTTTAGATCAGGAGTGTATTATATGTATTAATTTATCTGTGGCAAATGTAGTCATAATTAGTTAGTCCCCCTTTACCACGATAAAATTAGAAGGAACAGAGATGGATTTAACAGGATATAATTGTCCATTTACCCTTTCCACTGCTGCCTCTGTGCCCCTCCAGAACCTGCAGAAGTATTTTCTTTTTGACTCTCTGCTATTACCTTTGCTGGTTACCTGGGAGGAGAGCACCGCTGCCTCCATGGTGAGGAGGGCACTTTAGAAATGCTGTGAATAATTTGAAATAATAAGTATGTGTTAAGCCAAGTGTGTAACTGACTGAAGAGCATGTACGTGTATATGTATGCAAATATAACTGAGTAAAGCGCGGGGAGGGAGTGCAGCGCTTTTGTGTGGATTAAGAGGTTTGCCTTGCAACCCAGAAATGGGATATTTGTTGGTGGAGTGTGTGGGGTTCACGGACATACAATGGTGTATATAGGCTGCTACTGTTTGAGTAGTGTATGAGGCAAACACATGACAGTGTGAATATAGAGTGTGTGAGTAGTGTGATTAACAGGAAGTGCAAGGTGGGTATGTTTTTCAGTAAGATGTCTGTGACTGGAGAAATTGAGTGTTTTTTGTAGTGAAGTCTCTGTGAGTGGAGCAGTTAATGTGTGTTTGTGTATCTAAGAGCTGTAGGAGTGCAGTAATTCGAAGGGGGCTGCAAAAGTGAAGGGCGAAAGTGTGCTCATGGAAATGTGGTCTGTAGTTGCGGGGAATATGTGGGAGAGGACTTGAAACTATGAATGATGTATGTGTGGATGCTTACAGTCCGTGTGAAATACACGACGGTAGAACATCTGTGCACCATGTCATGTGTATATTTATTTATATATTGTGGTGTTTCGTTTAGCACAACATGCCTCTTTATGATTACTTTACAGCACTCAAGCTCTACTAGAAACTACATATAGCATTAAAATCAGCGCAGCAGGGTCCAACTGGATGCAAGGATGATGACCAACAATGACACTCTTCAGGTGCAGCCCCGAGATGAGCTATATTTACGACAGATGGCTGCTTGCAAAGTTCTGTTTTCGAAAGTTTCTTAAACGCAGGTTGAGTGAATCTCCTCTTTGGCTTGAAGCAGGAACACTGAATTCCTATCTATGGAACGAAATACACCGGAAGAGGGACTGCGCAGCTATGAGCTATCTGACAGCATCAAAAGAGCGTTTGGGCCTGGAGGAACTCTGGGCAGCCTCAGGGACCCATCATTGCTTCAAACAAATCGTAAATAAGACAGTGAAAAAACTATCCCTATTAGAAGACAAGGCGGCACACATAGAAAGAGGCCACGGATGGTTTGTTGTGCATAGCTATGTCAAGTCCTCTCCTCAACCTTACCTAGGCGTAGGTTTCAATAGGAGGAAGAAAGAAAAATATCTTCTTTTCCGAATGGGCATTTTACCATCTCTGCCGCACCTTCCCCCTTGGAAGCGATTGCTGGGTCAGACAACATGTCGTTTATGTGAGGAAGCCAAAGAAAGTGTATTACACCTTTTGTGCATCTGCGGAGAACTACAAGTTGAACGGCGACAATTACTGAAGCCATTCTTCGTAAGCAAGGGGATAAGAACCTGTAGACAAGCTGTGAAGGCATGCCTCGGAGGTGGAGATGTTCAGCTAGCGTGTCGCTTTGTGCAATTTATGGAAGCGGCAGGGGCAAAAACTCGGTCGTTAAACGACCGGTATGCTTCATCACTACAATAAGAATACTTTTAAAGCATCATTTTACAGCAAAAACCATATATTCAGGTCGCCCCTTACCCGGATGACATCTGCTCCAGCACAATAGCCAACAACAATCTATTATAGCCGCTGGTTATAAATCAACTGATTATTGTTCAGTTACTCTCCTACCGAGACCTGAGCATTTGTTTTATTAAATTTTAAGTCTTCTTGATTTTTAACTTTCCTTCTAAAAGGCTCAGGCACCCAAGAGGACAGTATTAGTAAATTACTTGGCAAACTGTATATTGAAAGGTTGGTAGCCTTTATCAATGTATGGTATTAGACAATAATTATTGAGAACTGCATCATTGACATTAGCATAATGCACAAATGTTTTATGATATGCTATTTTTAAATTTGTCTTAAATCATGAATTTAGCTGCATATCTTTTTTATGTGAAATTGTAAAGGTTTTAATTAACCAAACAATAAACTATTACTTACTTACTCTTTGGCTTGTGTCCAGGGCATTCAATCCAGAGTTTCTGGATCCTGCACACTCAGTGAGCTACCTACCACCATGGTTTATTCATCAGAACTAATGTCACTGGATCAGATAGAAGTGAGGCAGCCAGTAAGTGTCCTGGGGACCCACTTTTTTCAAATACCCATCATGTTTTTCCTGGATGTAGGATTCAAATTTTAAACTATATATTGGAGGTCTTCAGTAGCCAATTTACAGTGGTATGGCCTAGTTTAAGACGGTCAAATTTTCAGAGGTTCAGGCACTTTCAGGCATCCCGGTTTTGAAGCATCTGCAGACCATCCGTGAGTTTCTTGGATAGGCCTGTGTAGACCAAGCTACAATAAGAGAGACGTGGCATCACCAAACCTCGCATCAAGCCAATCAGATGCTTAGTTAGCACGAGTAGAAGGATGTTTCAAAGCATGAGGACACAAAAATACCACAGTGCTCATTTTGTATTGTTAGTTACAAACAGTTACAGCAGATACTGCACCAGGTGAAACATCTTGATATCAAGATATGCCAAACATGGTTACTTTGTTCAAATACAGCATCGTTCCAAATGTAGCACAGTTGCAGAAGATAAGACATTTCCACATCAAATGCCAATCCTTTCTGAAATCAACCAAGAGTGACACATGGATCTTGCTTACAGTATCACCGAAGAATGATCATAATACATGCCCAACATCATGCTTCGCCTTAGGGCGAAGGTTCAGGGTTGGAGAGGTAAGTGTGGAGTGGGCCCCAGATATCATGGGGTCATGAGGTGGGGTGCTAAAGACTGAAGAGTATATCGCAAAGGTATTGTTACAAAACACTGCATCTCAAAACAAGTTTCCAGGTTAGTTGAGAGGTCCCTTAACTCAGGCCACCGTCACTATGTATTTCGTAAATAATAACAGTATCGTAGTTAAATGCTTGATTTGTTTTGGTACATTGGCAAAATACCTCAGAAGAGCTAGAATGAGTGTAGACTCTGTATGGATATGTGGGTAAACTCAGTTATTGTGTAATTTCTGCATCGCACAAGGCATGAAGGAGCCCTGTGCAGTGTCATGATGAAAAATAAAATCTGTGTGAGTGTATCTGTATGTGGCAGGCCGCTTTATCAGCAGGATCCAATATGTGCAGAAGGACCGACTTACAAGATGTCCTTGTTAAAAATAGAAATTGAATTAATTTATGGTGGTAGTTTAAAGATATGGATTCAGGTTGAGCTCAACAGACATTCCAACAGTTATCGGTAATAGATGCCTCTAGGTCCTTCTACCATTTGGGGGTGCTGCGGTGACGCCAACTACAGTTTTGATTTGAGAAGCGAAAAAAAGGTTTGCATTGACTTTCTGGAAAGTGGTCAGTGCTGTTCCTGGCTTGAGGTCACTCTGAAAGGTAATGCACGGAGCTCTGTGTTAGTGTTGAATACAAGTGGAGGGTGATTGAGTGTCTGAATCTGGTCTTAGGTGTGTGAATATAGTAGTCAGATGTGAAAGGGAGCGGAGGTTCAAAGATCTGGGGAGTGTTTAAGACTATATGTGGTACACATAAGTACAGTATGGTATCTGCGAGTGAGGTGTTAAGTTATTTAAAAGGGAACGTTTACACTTGAAAGGCATGGAAGTAGAAACACTTTGAGAGAAAGACTGAAATAACTGAGCTACGAGTCATGTCTTCAATGCCGGGCAAAACGGTGAGTGCAAGTCACACAGATCTGAAGTGGTCAAAGAGTGCACAGCTGCGTTGTCGGACTAGAAAGGAATGAACTCCAAGACAGGCAGAGAGTCAAGGGTAGATTTTCAACATTTAAAAGCAGGTCTCGGCTGTTTAGAAGGAAAATATTTTTTTAATTTGTCCTTGAAGAAGGTGGGACCTGTGCCTTAGAAAGCTCTGTGAACACTCCAAAGAGCCTGGCATGTAATCCTTTAGTTAACTGGAAGCCAAGGCAGTTGACACTGTGCCGGAGAGATGTGGTCAGTTTTCCTGAGCTCTAATAGGAAGTTGGCAGTAGAGTTCTGCTATCTGCCGAAGCCACCGGATAGCAACAAAAGGGAGAAAAATACTGTCACCATAACCTAAACAAGCAGAGACAGCCTTTGAGTACCGAGACCCTGGGATTTGAGTATGGTGGACAAGAGTGGACGACAGTGTCATTATTGAATACTGGATCCTGCCATATGTGGAAGCCTGACTTCCCAGAACGTAATGTATATATTTGAAGTGCACTTCCATCTCTGGTTCCTCAATTTAACAGATGTATAATTTTACTCAACTCTAGAATATTCATTAAAATTGAAAGCCTGAGACACTCCGTGGGGATTCGAATCTGTGATCATTGCATCAAACAGAGATCCCTGCACAAGTGTTACTGAGCCTCAGGGAAAGGGAAAACATTGCAGAATACAGCACACAGGTGCATATAAGCATGGGCCAGTACTTCTAACTTTAAGGGTGGACAGTTTTCTGAAACTGCATGCTAAGCAGTTAGCTTGGAAGCCCACAAACTCAAAAGGAGAACAATTGCATACTAGCAAACTAGCAGATGGTACATCTGGCTGCTAAGTGAAAAAGTTTGGTGCTCCTTGGTCTAGAAATTTTTTGGTACATGCACGAAAAAACCTAAAACTGTCTGTGGGAAAGCACCATTTTCACCAGCCTTCAGAACATTAAACTCATGAGTCAACCTTAGCATGAGCATATCTACCTGGAAAGTATGGTTTCTTTTTGGGATAGTGGTGCACGGGTACTGACGGCCAACATAGTTTCAAACACACCAAGCTACACCCAACTGAAAAGCCACATTCTGAGTGAAACTGGTCTTGGGTTGCTTGTGTTCCAGTTCAGGGAGACCTGGCTTGACAGTTCAGGCTGGACTGTTTCTACTGGAGCAGGGTCAAGGCTGATTTGCATATAGCTGGGTCCAAACTGAAGTGACTTGGTGGTATCCCGAGCAACTGCCAGTGGTTAGACAAATTGCAAGCATTCCCCCTATCACTTTTTGTGTGCTTGATGTACCGTCCTAAGTAGCATGGGTATGCCCAGATGTGGGTACTATGCTCACTGTGCTGCTGGAACCAAGATAAAACTGACTGAAGAGCCCTAATCAGGGCGAAACTGATCTTGGATTGCTTGTGTTGCAGTTCAGGGAGGAGCTGTTTATACTACTCAACGCTTCCAGGTTATATTAAATAAGCATACAAAGCAATTTACATGGTCATTATCTACTTTGTTCCTTCTCTAGTTTACAATGCAACTGAGTTTTCAAACCCCCTTGGAAGTACAGCGCCACTGCCTGGTTTACAGTTCTGATGCACCTTTTATTAAACATTAGTTTAAGGAATTTAACTCTTGAAAGGTAAAGAGCAGGACAAAGGCAGATTATATGCTCAATGTCTTCCAGGGCCATGCCACAGAGTCAACTTATAGTGTTGATCGGTTGTTCATACTGCCAAACTCCATAAAACTGGAGAATGGGTATGTACAACATCCAAAGCCTCCCCCCCAAAAAATGTGTTATTCATTTTTTTTTTTTTTTAACTTGGCTGCATATTCAGAGAAGCACGTTGGAAATTATAAAAAATGAGCAAGTAAACACTTAACCTAAACTCTAGAGTGAGAAGATTAAAGCTAGGTAATTGGCAAGATCTTATACACCTATCCGAAAGTAGTTTAAACCACGACTGAAAACTTGGGCTACAGACCTCATTTGTTACATATTATGAAAACTGAGTAAGCTTATTTTACAATGTTCCCTGCTCTGCCTTTAGGCTCATGTAAACTTAGTTCCATAGTCGCTGGTCTGCAAGTGCGGAAGTAGCGGTTACACCACATTTGAACCAGATTCAAGACTAAGGGGCAGACTGCCTTAAAAAGAACTTGTCTTACTGTTTTAACAGCCGGTATTATTGTAAAGTTCAAACTAAAAAGTGTATTACAGGCTTAAAAAAAGACAATGACATGTTTTAGACTACGGTTAAAAACAATGTTGAAAGACTTCTGCATAGGTACCTTGCAACATCACACTCTCAATTAACAAACGCATTTGCTAAAACATTTAGCAATGTATTATTTGCAAATCCCATCCTTTGTTTTATATTGGAAACTTAATTCACACATGAACATTTACGTCGCTTAATTTTAGTACCATTTTGGGAAGGAGAAAATTAATGACGACGTCAATCAGTGGTGCTGAAACAATTTTCAGAGCGGGGATGCTGCAATCAATGTTGCATCACTAAAGTCATAGGGATTGTGAAAATTCCAAGTGTCACACAAAGAACAAGTGTAGCAAATGTATTCAGCAGGAAAGTGGTATGGCTGTAGTATGTATCTGGTGGTGGGTTTTGGAGAACACAGTTTCAAATATATTACTAAAGCACGGTAGCGTAGTATAATTTACGGAAAGCACATTTTCCTTTGAAAACCACTAAATTTGGTCAGACATACAGTTTTTACTGATAAAAAGAACACAAACTTCCAGCGCCTATGTAGAAGTGTGCGAGCCACTAAAACTTTCGAGCAAGGCTTGAGCCTGAAGCCTGGTTCTGGCTCAGCTTGAGGTCATGATGGAACCTCAAGCCCATAACGAGCCGAGCTTTCATGTGGCTTCTGCCTGCCATCGTCTCTACACCCAAGGAGTGGCGTTACGGCCAGAGCAGCTGACTTTGGAACTGGGGAATCCGGTTCAAGTCTCGGCGGCTATGACTCTGGGAAAATGATTTAATCTGATTGTGCCTATAAACAATGAATGTGACCTTGTGTAATATAACTGGTGTTCACGTAAAGCACTAAAATACGTTTGGGACGAGTTTGCGCTACATAAAACTGCAGAGGTAAAAACAATGCCTTAACATAAGGAAAGACAAATTAATAGCCATTTACTGGCTGATCTGTACATAGTGAAGCCGAACACCCTGGATAAATCGCGGCTTCCGGCTTAAATTGTGTGATTTTTTTAATCTTATTTCACCAAAACTCTTTTTTCGTCATTATCATGTATGAAAGCACTTTCAAATATGTTAGTTCAGAATACCAGTTGAACAAAAACCTATGTTTGATTTAATAGTCTAGAATAATCTGGGCCAGTACACGGTTTACATGAAAACTGTCCTTGTTTTAGCTCACTGATGGTTCTTGTTTAAAAACTATCACTTTTAAAACGTACTTCTCAGTGCAGTGTTATAATGTGACATATTAATGTCAAAGCTTCCACGCATTAAAGAAATACACTTTTCTGAATTTTGAAGAAACGTTATCACATTTTATGTATTGTTAGTTACATGATCTACTTAGCTTAATTTTTCAGAGCTTGGCTAAGCTAGTACGCTGGCTCTAAGAGCAAAGCCAGACTCTTGGCTCGGCTCTCCCTGTTAACTTGATGAGTGGCCCACCTTTAAGCCTATAACGCCAATATACTGCAAAAACCATGCATCTGACTTTTGCGTAAGGGTACTTAACCTTGGTAAACCATTGGGATGCTAAAAGGAGGCCGAGCTAAAAAAAAAAAAAAAACATATCAGTGCACATTGACGCCACAATAGTGTTGTTAAATGGTCTTTTGCTAGTAAACCCCAAACAGAATAGGTTCACTCCCTGCAGTAAGTTAAATCATCATAAAAACATGCATGTGGACATGTTAAAATGGGCCGCGCAGCTCAGCTCAAACAATGTCTGCCGGAACTATACTCGGCACTTTACCAAAAATCGCCACGATTTTTTTTTTTTAACTGATCTCCTTGGGGCACATGCATCAAGCTAGGCAATTGCGATTCCTTAATAGCTATTATTAAGGAATCGCTATTAAGGAATCGCAATTGCCTATGCATGTAGAAATCGCTCAATAAATAGCGATTCCTAAACATTCCTTAATTGCTACTCGCAAATTACGAGTCGCAATTAAGGAATACCTACCCATTCATTCCTATGGGCCATGAGGCCCATAGGAATGAATGGGAAGATATTCACTATTAGCGATTCGCTATTAAAGAATGGCTAATAGCGGGAGCTATTTTAAGGGTGCCAGGGTGTCAAAAGGACACCCTGTTGCACCCTGAAATCTGCATATGAGTACATCTTGCACACACACATGCCCCAAGGGCATGTGTGTGTGTAAAATGGAAGTTTGAAAAATGAACTTTAGTGCATTTTTCAAAGTTTTTGCAAATTACCATGCAGTTTAACTTCATGGTAATTTGCTCCCCTATTAGCGAAATCGCAATTTTTTAACTTTAATGCATTGCATTTAAGGAATCTCAATTTGTGATTCCTTAAATGCAATTGCAATTTAAGGAATAGCAATTTTGCGATTCCTTAAATTGCGATTTCTGCATTTGGGATGATGCATCCCAAATGCAAAAATACTGGTCGCAAAGGGGCAGATTCTGAGAATCTGCCCGTTTGCGACCAGTATTTCGGTTGATGCATGTGCCAGCTTGTCTTTTAATAGCGATCTTGATATGAGAATTAACTTGCATTTCACAATACTAAAACAAGCTTGACACGGAAAGACAAATTAGCCACGCCCTGTAATATGCACCGTTGCCAAATATTTAATTAACTCTCTCGATGGATACACCTCGAACATCCCGTCTCGGATCATATAATTAGCGACGCTAGCAACATATTTTACTTCATTTTGCGACGTTAGAGTTCCAGCTGCGTCCTGTAGCAGCAAGACAATGAGCACAGTGTGCAGGGGAGCTCCTGTGTCCGCATGACTCAGCGAGAGCCAAAATGCGACCCTTTCATCCGGGCCAGCGAAGGAATCCCCACTCTCTCTCTCACTGTAAACGCTGCCGGAGGTATAACTCATCCGTCCGTTTTAGTGTTGCCTGAGCACAATTCCTTCCTCCTTCCTGTGACCTCACTTACTACATCCTCCTGCCTGGCGAACTCACGCAGAATAAAGGACCCCAGCTGCTCCTGGTCAAGCACAGAGTCGCTCTGAGGGCAACTGTCAGATTACTTCCGGTTCACCAAGTGCGTCCGGAGATACAGCATAACATGACTAGGCCCCGCTGAAAATTATTAAGGGGCCGCTGAGATGACGGCATTTTTTAAACGCATTAGCTGAATGGAGACCCCCCTGGAAGGGACGCCCTCCCCACTTGCAACAAGATTATATACGGTCCAATATTGCGTTTAAGTTAAATTGCGTGACATCCATTAAGAACCATTAAAAGTAAATATTTTGCTTTAATGTCAGGTCCAATATCTTTCTCTTTCCTCTTTCGTGATCGCTGCAGCTCCACAGCAAGTGCTTAACACCGCTCCACACTCCCCCAGGAGTCCATCAGGCTGTAATCCTTGTATGTTCAGGTTTTGACCCTTGCCCTCCGGATGTCCATTATATATCTCTAGCACGAGCAGGCCAGTGGACTGGTGGCTGGTGCACTTTAGTGAAAGTGGCCAAATTAAAAGAGTTAATAAATAATGAACTTAGATCATTTTGCTGACCCGTGATTCTTCTATTGATTCAAACAGCAATCGAGTCAACAACACTATACAGCATCTGGCATACTTCAAAAAGTAAACAAACATTGCCAAAGTCTTGGCCGTGGTGCACTGCTTACAGTTTTAGGTCTGGCGTTGGCCAAGGCCTTCTTGATTTTAGTAAAATTATATATAAATAATTACGTGAACAGTCTTTTAGCCACCTCCCACCCCCTTTCATTAATTGGCTTTCATCGCATTTATCTTGCACCTTACATTTCAGCCATTGGCTAACTTCACTGTGAGTGAAGCATTTTCCCTTTTCACAAGGTACACATCAGTTCCCTTCAGTGCTAGGGACTACTATAGCTTTTTGAAGGTCAAACATCTTCTTTGTGTTTTTAAAAAAAATATTTTTAATATTGCAGAGCCTCTAGAATTTTTGAGAAATGTTCCCTAAACAGGCATCGGAATATTCAAAAGGCTGGAAGCCAACACCAGACCGTTTGGCTTTGCAAGTAATTGTTTCACTTACTACTGCAAGCATAGGTGACAAAAACAAGAAAATATAGCACTTAAACATGACTGCCATATCCTAAATTTAAAAAGCATTCTCTGATGTGGCTGTTTTACTACTGAAGTAATTTTAAATAACAAGCCTTTCAGCTACTCCATGCACTTTATTACTGTTTGTTATATGTTTTTTAATCAATATTTAATGAGGCACCTGAAGCCAGGCAGAATTAATAGCTGGTATTTAATGTTTTTAAGAAAAGTAAAATACAAAAGCACACTTTGGAACAGTTGTCAACTAAAACGAAAGTAACTTTCTGCAGACAAGTGGGTTGACCCATTGACCCAGGCTGTGGTGGATGAAAACAAAATGTGAATGACAACTAAACACACCAATGGATGAAGTCCGCTGACAAAAGCCCCTTGTATATCAACTATGCATTTTTTGGATAAACAATATTCTGGCGAGACAGCTAAAGTGGCCTCAAAGGCGGGAAAAAAACAGTCACAACCCCTCGGTGCCAGATCTTATAAATGTACAAACAAATGTGTACACCTCAAAGGCCTATGCAGATTTTGAGACTGTACCCAAGGTGCAATACTCAACTCTGGAGTTTACTGATTGCTGAACTGACAAACATTCATATGATTGTCTTTACTCCTTAAATACACAAAGAATGAAAAGTGCAACAGATATGCGGATTGTGAGTTATTTTTCATCTTCTCTTACCTGTGGACGTAATGCAGCTGATGCACTGAGTCAATAGCTAGCACCATTTCTGCCAAATAAAACCGCGCCATCTCTTCGGGCAACCGATCTTCAAACTTACTGAGCAGGGTAAGCAGATCTCCGCCAACGTAGTAATCCATGACAAGGTACTAAGGGCATAAATGAAGTAACACACATTACAACAACAAAAAATCCAATCCTGCCAGGCACACAAAAATCAGTAAAACAATTTTTAAATGGCTGTGACTGCATTCGATTTATGTTAAGTCTTCAATTACCCCTTCACCACTTCTCTACCCTACCATCTTCAGTATTACAAAGCTGCCTTTAGCTAGCAAAATAACTCCTATATGAGCAACTAGAATCCCAACCCGTCCTGTGCCGTTTGAGTTTAATATAATTTCTATTCAACCTAAATTACAGAAATGATCTCCACTGCTTACTGAAAGCAACTGGTCTTACACCCACCCCCAAAAATCTAGTGCCAAGAGCCATTAAACCTAACCACATATAACCCATCTCATGAAATCCACGACAGCTTCTCACCTAAGCCAGATCTTGCTTCATATACAAAAAAGCAAGAAAAATAGGTGAGAACGTTTTAAGAAACAAAGTGACATAAGTTTAATGGGAAAATCTATACTTTTAATGGGAAAACACAAAAAAACATTTAGTGAACATTTATTTGCACATTTGAACCTGTAAGATTTTTTTCTCTTATTACATAGTAAAAAATAACCCCTATGCCAACTGTAACTAGATTGCTGTCCATCAACTACTAAACTCACCTCTTAAGTGGCAGCATTTACCTTAACCATACCCCTAAACCAACACCTCTCCTAAGCATCACCTTAAACTTAACCCTTAACCTAGCACAAGATCTTACTCTACCCAAACCCTCATCTTAGCCAACTAATATCCTAAACATATCTTATGGAGCTTTAGGGGCTGATATTAAATACATATCGCACACCCCAGCACTCTACAAGCCCTCGTACCTATCCCTACCAAACGTACTGGCAGACTACCACCACTGAGGGTGTCTCTCCTAAACAATGGGACAACCCCATGGCGAGATATACCCAAGACATATAGGAGTCTATCACTCTAAGACAGCGTACAAACTTATGTACCAATGGAATTACACGCCGGCCCACCTCTCCGCCATATACCCTTCTACATAATCTCTGTTAGCACTGTGGGAGGCAGGTAGGGATTTTTGCAATATTTGGTGGTCATGCAGACTCATTCCCACCAACTGGAAAGAAATCCTGGGTCACATCAAAGCCACTATAGGATATCCCAAACCACCTTATCTCAGTTATCCTTGGAATGCAACCTCTTACTCTAGAAGCAATGGCCCACGCCGACTGGAAACTCATTATCCACATGCTCCATGCAGCACCACAGCTGTCGAATGGAATAAGAAAACTGCCCCCTCTAGCTCTCAGTGGTTCACCCGCCTCTGGAATGTGTTAGCAGTGGAACAACTTTTTCATAATCTCACACATACAGAGGCCAAATTTCAGCGTATTTGGCACCCGCTGGTACAATATCTCACACGCCTGGAACATACCTGTTTTTATCCTCTGAGGTTGCGAGCACTACAACTCTTTGACTGACCCCACTTCGATTACAGTATTGGGCACCTAACCTTTCTTCCCCCTCCCCCCCTGCTACCATCTCTCCCTTAGCTCGTGCCCCACAATAAAGCGCCACGATCATATTTGGCCCCATCTACGCAGCTTGGACCAGGAACTGTTATATTTTATTGTTTACCTGTTGGTTTATTTGCTTTACGTAAGCAGCATGAATTGCATTGGATGGCACCTAGCCTCACTGGCTTGCCAGTTGTGTACTATTGTAATGCAATGTAATCACCAAATGCAGCCGTCTACTGAATGTTAAATATGTGCCAATTGGTCTTTTATAATATTCGGTAGGCCAATAATGTTCATGCCATGTCTGCCTGTACTTCATTGAAAATGTTCAATAAAAAGATTATGAGCAAAGGAGCTTACGTTACCCTACACTTAAACCTAATACTTTAACCAACCTGTTACATTTTGTCACCCTTTTATGAGCTTTTAAAAAAAAAAAAAATCCTCATTTTATAAATGGCTGACACTTAAAGAAAAATCGGTATATCTTGTATATTTCAAGGTATGCCAGTGATAGTGATACTATTACTTTCACTATACTCGCCCCCTCCCATCTCCCTGGCCCCAGACACTGGGATCCCCGATCTACTGTACTGCACTCTGGTGCCCAGGCCTGGAGCGATCAGCGCAGTATCGAAACTCCCAAAGTAAATAAATACATAACAATGACATCATTAATTAATTGTTTATTTTATTTGATTATTACGCTAAATTGCATACAAGCACACACAGCAAGGAAGCTTATGATTTGCCAACCAATGGCATGTTGGCTTACAAAAGAGAACAAGCACTGGCAAAGCCAATAGGTCTCGCATTTGGGACCTGCTGGCTTTGCCTATGGTTTTTAGCTATGCTGCGCAGCGCAGCATTCCTAATGATGTGCAGCATGGCTAAAGAATACAAAAAAAAGCCTTTGACGAAGCTGCCTGCATCATTATGTAGGCATGCATACAGAGTTGGATCAGTAACTTAAAAAAGTGTGTGAAAGCGCTTATTTTAAAGCAACAAAATAAAGCGGGTGGTGGGAAGCAACAGGCTGGGTGCGGTGGGGGAGGGAGAGCAATGAATGAGAGCAGCATGAGACAGGTGGGGGAGAAGCACATGCAGGAGCAGGAAACATGGGGCTACGGGGTGGGAAGGAGAAGCAAAATGTGAAAGAGGAGGGAGCAGGTGAGGGTAAGCAACGCGGAGGGTGGGAAGGAGAAGCAACGGGTGAGACAGCATTGTGGAGCAGGTGAGGGAGAAACACATGGGCAAGAAAGCAACGGGAGAAGTACACTAGGGCCGGCGCAACGTGGGGGCAGAAGCACATGATGACAGAGTAACAGGGAGAGAGAAGTACGAGGGAGACAACTGAAAAAACCATGCAGTCTCATCGCGTACTTGACCGAAGAGAAAAAAAGCAGTGCTTTAAAAGCAAGCAGTGAAGCATATAAGCCACCCAATGAACATTGATGGTAAAGAGGCAATGGTCCATGGGAGGGACAAACACAAAATTGACAAGCTGGGAATAGGAAGCACATAAATGAGTGTAAGGAAATCCAACCAGTGGTAAGCAATGCACAGGCTCCAAGCCCTGGTGCGTTCTTGAAAGCCAACAATATGTCTTGCAACAGACGGAGCATTCACTGTCTAGTAGGCGAGACCTAATAAGGGGATTTCACAGATCATTTGCTTACAGGTAATAGCTGTAATATTGCATTAGCAGCAAAAGACGGTGCTGGACTCCACTCGCTGTATTGCGTATGCGTGAGGGCAGTTGCTTTAATGCTCGTCTTCACAGAGTCACTGTACATAAGGTGACATACTTCACTAACCTCAGGCAGCCAATCAGCTAAAGGCGCTTCAAATTGGCATGTATCACGCACAAGGCATTATACTCAAACTCCCCTGCATATCTTGCCCAGAAACTCGTGATATCTGGAGGAACCAGAAACTCCCGATCCACCAGAGACCTCTTGCTCCAACCTGCACGCTTTCGGAAAAAGAAAACTTACAATCGGGCCTTCTCTGGGGCCGCACCGAGAATATGGAACTTACTCCCGCCCGCCATTAGAAGAATCCCTTCTCTGGCTTGCTTCAAAAAGGATGCCAAAACCTTCCTAATGGGCAAATTCCTCGCTTAATTTTTGCCTTCTATTCTTCCAAAGACCTTGCTCTACTTCCGTCTAAGGCATCCCCCTGGAGTACCCTGACACTATCCACCCGGAACTTCCGGGCTTCCCTCCATGGACCCTGGGACCTTCATTTCTCGTAAAATGTAAATGTAAATTTAACTGCTTGTCCTTTTATCCCTTATGTATCCAACCCCCCCCGCCAAGTCTGATGTTTGCTACTGCTGATTCCTGTAAAGCGCTCCGATACCCCAACGGGTCAAGTTCGCGCTCTATAAAAACTCAAAATAAATAAATAAATAAGGGCTTGTCAATCATGAGCCCTAGTGCCCTATCAAAAACGAGGACACTGGAGGAGAACCCACATCCTGCCCTATCCATACTTCTGATTTGGCAAACACTTGTGAACTTACCTGGAACAAGCAAAATATGTCAATCATTACAGCTTATGTTTTTCCCTTCAGGGGCGCTGTTTGTAAGAGTCAGGAAGTTGGCAATTGTGAGCCCAGGAGATGCAGAGCAAAGCATGTGTTGAGAAGGACTCTCTACATGTCCCCAGGTGAGTTTTTAGTAGCTCATCTTTTGTGTGCAGAAGTGCGCATGTGTGTGTGTGTTTGTGTGGATGCAAGCACGTGTGAGCAGTGTATGCCCATTTACTAATTGTGCTGTGGGGAGGTGATCATCAGCACTGGCCTATACAGGTAGGAAATGAGTGACAAAAAACAGCTGAAAATCACTTTCAATAAAGATTCTCCGGCAGGACTGGGAATAGCAAGCAACCAAATAAAATGAGCAAATAAGGCAAAAGTTGACTGCTCACAACACATTTGCTTAAATAGGTAGCATACAATATAGGATGAACGAGAAAAATACTTTGTAGATAGGCAGCATGAGAGAAATATATGGAATATTTGCCAACATCAAAATGTCAGACTCCTTTTGTCTTAGCACACCATTAGGATTTGCCCCGCCATTGATGAGGACTTTGGAGTCATTGCTGTTTATGTACGGTACTCAACACTGTAGGGCTAATGAACTGGTTAGAACAATAGTTTTAAAGCCACGGTTAAAATGATATATGTTCATGACTGCCAAGGTTAACATACCTATGACGCACTCTGCATTGAGCTGTTCTAGAAAGAACAAAAGTAGATGCACAAATCTTGCTCTAATGTAAGATTACACATTCAAAAAGCAGAATCTTGGAGAGATATCAAAGATAATCTATTTCTGCAAAAACATAATGTAATAAAATGGGCAAACCATTTGCAAAAGTGTTGAAACCCTCGAATCTTGAGTGATGGTTAAAGACAGTTTACTAGCAAGTCCTGTCCCCCAAGTGCCCGACATCTGAAGATTTTATTCTGCTTTAGAAATGATCATTCCCATCATATGTATCACGTCTCGAGTTGGCATGCTTAGACTTTGTTAAATGTGTCAATTCTAAGGCAGGAGAGAGAAGAAGGTTCTACAACTGTCGATGGAAGTTACCAGACTACTCGGGTAAGGATAGAAGGTTCGGCTTGCCTAGCGGACTACAACAGTATGGAAATATTTCATTACTGCTCATTCAGCACAGCTGGGTTTTTTAGCCAATGTATGAGAAAACTGTGCTGTAAAAACAGCATTTGGCCATTTCCTAATTTTTATTTAGTGAGAGACACCTCACAACTCCCATAAAGGAGGTGGTGGGTGTTTCAATCAAAATCAAGAAATATATTTACTCCTACTCCACTTTCAGAGTTCACCAGCCACAAGTGGTTCCATGTTATGTTTTTGTAGTTTTCGGGATTTCTACTACTAGGTGTGATTCACTTGTGGTGTTTTTTTTTCCAACAGTGTTTGTATGTTTAGACCGAGATGAAATGCTTCGTGAATAAAGGAGGTCATATTAAAGTGTGTTCTGGCTTCAAGCGGAAGCAACTGGAGGTCTTTCACAAGTGACTCAAAGCAAGTGTAAGAATCAGTAGTGCAGAGAAATGATTGTGATTTATCTGTGGCACCTCTACTCTTTAACATAAGACTCTGGTTTCACTCATCAGGGCACTAATGCCTCACTAGTACAAGCCATGAGCAGTTATCATTTGTATCAGTAATACGCAACACATAATCTATACTATATGTAACTATTTATTTTCTATGACATGCAGAAGTGGCTAGGTCTGCAAAAAACAATGGTTCTGTCGGGTGTAAACAGCTATTTCTTATACACATAATTCAATTAACTGAGTTATTCTCTACAATTCACAAACATTAATGTTAGAACAATTATATCCGTAAGCAACACACCAAAAAACAAACAAAACCACAAAAAAATCAGGTTGAAGGGTACTAAGTTGTTTTATATAAATTGCATCATTTATATATACCCACACATTAATAAGAAGCTGTCAACAAGGTGAAGTTTAAGGTGAAATGTGATCAAGTGACATATTGTGCTCAGTGATACAGTTGAGTGCGTATTATGTACAAGGTGATTAAAATATGTACAGGGGAAGGGAAGGCCAGAGTAGAGCGGAGAAAACAATGACTCTGCTGCTTTATCCAATTTTAATATTTTGCAAGCAAAGCCTTGATCTGGACCAGGAGGTATCGTCGACGTTTCAACCCAATATATGCAATATTGAATAGTCAAAGCGGGTCTTCATCAGGACTGTGGTGGGAGAGAGGGATGACAGCCTATAGATAACCAGAGTAAATCCTGGTTAGCTGACCAGGTCAGGCTCGAGTCTGTGTGGTTATGGCCCCATCATGTTAATTCCAGAAAAATTAATCAACATGGAAGCGGGAAGGATAATTTAAAATGAGTCCGCTTTCCGGAGTTTCAAAAGCGCACATGGGCGCGCTTGAAGTGAAGTGGTGAATTCAGGTTCACATCTATCAAGTTTTCTTGGGTGCCGAATTCGGGAGTTAAAAACGTTGGCAGTTATGAGTCCTGTCAAACCGCTGCAATGGATTGCCGAAATCGGGAGTTAACCGCGGCGGCAATTCCGCCGCAGTGCGGCGGTTTAGCGGAGTGGGCGGGGCCGCGTCGGCCAACGGACGCTCGCAGCACTACAGAGGTAGTGCTCGCGACGGCCGTTGGCCGACGGGCGCACGCAACGGGTTAAAAACGTTGGCAGTTATGAGTCCTGTCAAACCGCTGCAATGGATTGCAGCGGTTTGACAGGACTCATAACTGCCAACGTTTTTAACTCCCGAATTCGGCACCCAAGAAAACTTGATAGAAGTGAACCTGAATTCACCACTTCACTTCAAGCGCGCCCGTGTGCGCTTTTGAAACTCCGGAAAGCAGACTCATTTTAAATTATCCTTCCTGCTTCCATGTTGATTAATTTTTCTGGAATTAACATGATGGGGCCATAACCACACAGACTCGAGCCTGACCTGGTCAGCTAACCAGGATTTACTCTGGTTATCTATAGGCTGTCATCCCTCTCTCCCACCACAGTCCTGATGAAGACCAGACAGAACCATTGTTTTTTGCATAACTATACCCAGGTTCTGAGGGACACAGGGTTACCCCATTGTTCATTGAATAGAAGTGGCTAGGTCAGCATCCTGTAAGAATCAACAATTTAGGTGGGGATGTTTGATTTCACTAATTCCCAAAATGAGCTCAATATCAAGTTTTGCTTTTTGACTCCGTTCTGGTGTTACCCATTAGCCACTCTTTTCATTGGCTCATGAAAGATGAACCAACACGGTGTGCAATTCTCAGCATAAGTACTGATGGACATAAGATATGCATTACTTACTTACAGGGAGACAAGAAAATAGTTGGCTATCATTAAATGAAAAAGACACTTAACATCCCTCTTTACTGACAACGCACTCAACGACGAGTGAAAAAAAATAGACAGGTGATCTAAAATAAAATAAATGTAACCAAGGCAATTGTAGGTGCACATTCACCATAGCATTTCTTGGAGCAATGTAACGGATTTTTAATGCTAACAAACTCAGTGGTACCCATTTTATCGATCTAAAGAAGATGAGAGGCTGAGTGGAACCACCTGGATTCATACCTGTGATCATGGGGTCAAATACAAATTCCCTGCAGCAGATGCAAATGGTTAGCTCGAGAGGAGAAACTCATTTCCCTCTTACAAAATAATTAAGTCTGGATTAAGTTTTTAAGTTTGGATAATATGGAGCCAAAAGTCTCCAAGAAACTTGGGAGTCCGTTTTTCGACATCATTCACTGAGATTATAATATTGGTAAGTGAGAAAACTGGAGGCTGGCTTGCTAAATGGACCCCTTTAAAGCCAGCTTTGTTTGGTGGTTTAGATGTAAATACATATGATGTATTCAAGGTCGAGACAAAGCTCATTCCACTGTGCTGACAACTGTGCTAGGAACTAGACATCTGCGAGTCAACTGGGGGTGGTCCAAATGTTTTTGTGTTGTTTCTACAGGGGTGCTCCTAAATAACCCCTTCTCATAGAAGATGGTAGTTTCCACCTTATCACAAGCTTATTTATTGACTGGGAGTAGGTGGCAGCAGAGATTTTAGTGAGGGTGACAGGCCTTTTTATCAGTGCCCATCAGGGAAGTAGTGTGAGCCTGTCTATTTAAAATCCATTTGATTCCCCATAACTGGGGTTCTTCAATTCACCCTCTGTTTATGTGGTGAGTTGTGACGTGCCATGTGGGAGATGCATGTTGTATTTTTATGCTACGCCACTGGATGTACATATGCTATGTGGAAGGGGACCTCCCCGAGTACAAAGTGGTTGTAGCATCTCTCTGTTGCCCATGTGGATACATTACTTTTGCTGCCACATCCATGCACCATGCCTGGGAGGATTTAAAGAATTCATATTCAGCTCCTGCCTGAGCCCTAATGGAGAAGAAAAGACTGACTAAGCCATGTACTGCCGCTTCTGCCAACAGATCCGTCTGAGGATAAGCTTACCTGCACTTGGGAAGCATGGATGTCACCCCTCTGGTGCACACTGTGGATTACATCTGTAGGCTCCTGCTTTGTCCTGCCTGATATTGGAGATGTCTGGAAGTCACAGAGATTCTAATCAGGAAGTTAACTTCAGCTCCCTTGTAAGAAAAAGTTAATTGACTAGACTCTGCCTGCTTCTACCCTTCTTTCTTGAGAAAGCCCAGAAAAATGTGCCCAGCTATGGTTGGCCAGAGTTTTGCATTTTGAGAATGGCATACTTTTTGATTATCTTCGGCTTTCCACTGGCGCCCCTCACAACTGAATAAGGGACAGACTCCCATAACCATTTACTTGTAATTGGAGGAAGGTCACACAACTAGCTTTGAGACACTTGACTAGGACAGGACACTCATGTTCCATGGGACCAAGCCTAAACCATATGAAGAGCATTGTTGCTGTGTCCTGCTGGGAAAATTGGGGATTTCCCTGAGAAGAGAGGAGTACTTAGCCATAACAGCAAGAGAAATACCCAGTTGTCTGAATAATCTGCATAGAAAACAATCTGAGGTACTTAACGTGGCATTGAGCCATGGGTCTGCAGACAGATGGTCATCACAAACACAAGACATCTGCATAGCCTGAGAGTCAAGGACGGGCCAGGGATATTGAAGGACCAAGCCTAGTGGAGTCCTTCCATTGGCTCTTGACCATTTCCAGGCTGGGGAACACAGGAGTTAAATATGGCATCCCTCTGCTACCAGCATCAGTAGGCCAGTTTTTGAAACACAGAATTTGGAGATCGGCTGAAGCAGTTAACTGTGTGGAAGTATCATTCTGTATCAGAGTTTAGAAGTTACTACCATCTATTAGAGTAAATCTTGACTGCTCAATATGGTTTCTCTTGGAAAATAAAGCATACAAAGAAAGTAACTGAGGTATCCAACTGGAGTAAATTATTACTGTGGATCTGGCAGAACAGATGTCAATACCCACCGAGGATACTGCCTAGTAACCACGGACTACCATTTGACCTAGGGAAAAGAATTAACATCCTGTCAAACTTTATCTTTCACGAATGCATCCATTAACATTCCAAAGTAGCTTCTTAAAAGAAATAAATGAAGTGCTGACCAAATATTAAGGAAAAGTATGTAAGTAGGAATTCAATGCAGTAAACTTCAAAAAGGCGGGGAATGTAAGACGTTACTTTTCAATTTACATCAAAATGTCTGAGGCACGTGCTCACAAAAATAGACTAGAACTACTTCAAACAAGGTACATAGTTCACAAAAGGTACCAAAATTATTTTAGATATGGACCAGTTACCACTATCATGATTCTTTTCTTTGGTTACAAACAATAAGGCAAACAGGATCAGTGACAGCTGCAACCTGATGACTTATCCCAATGTGTAGAGTGGCACCAATGGCCTAATCCTCTTTGACCTCTTAATAGTTTACTCCATTGACAGGTCCCACACCATCCTCACTAACTTCAAGACTGAGAAGTTCCTAATTATGAACCTGGTCATGCAAATCAATCCAGTCCAACAGAAGTCAGATTATCACTCTGCAATTAAGCACATTCAAATTGCAACCTTTTTTACTTGAGGTGCCCCATGGCTCAGTACTGTCACAGATCTTCTTCAACATCTGCCTCTGAGCACAAGTCACTAACATCAGATCATTTCTGTTCAATTTCTACTTCTAGCTGGACAATGCGTAAATCCGGTCTCATTACGTCTGAGCTATCAAATTTAAACCATTGTTGGTGAAATACCCTACCAACCTGCCATAAAGTCCTAGCTTTTTCACTTGCAGTGCACTGCCACATCATTCACTGTGGCACAATATCTAATGAACCAGAAATAAGAGAAAACTTCAGCGGTGTATGTGGGCTTTTCACATTAATGTACTATAAAGTTAAATGTTTCAGTAGCCTCGAGTCAGGACATGTTCTTACCAACGTTAGCCCATCCACAGGTCTGTTGTAGTTGCAGCCCCAATATCTAACCAAGATTTTTCTACTATAAGCTAAAAAGCCAATTTTGACTGGCCAGATTGCCTCCCTCATGGTGATTCAGATGTGTGCCAACAGTAAGATATATTTTGAATATCTACAGTTATGGCTTTTCAGCAATCCTGCACAACTTTCACTGACAGCCATTAAAAACACGGATAACTTTAAACGCATCTGCATGCATACAAAGGTTTTTAATTTTGATTATCTTTATAACACTATCACCGACGTTGGGGGTGGCGGTATCCGGCATGGACTGGTGGGGTGGGTTCGATGTGGAAGTCTGTACTAGAGTCAGTATGCACCTTGTAGCGGGACCCAAGGGGACAAACAATGCTCGGGAAGGACCCCATGGTAGTAACCCAACTGGAGACCCCAGCAGATCGTTGGGGTTTGAAGGTGCCCCAGAGGGAGCCAAAAGCACACTGAATATCTGCAGCATGGTCAATTTGAAGGCCTCGATCTGCTGTGGAGTCAACAATGGGTTAGGGAACTTGGGGTCCGTCGGGACCAATTGAGGGAGTGACCCAGTGACTGGACACCTCAAAGGAGTGCAACTTGCATCTTGATGCCCTCGCACTTTCTCCCTGGAGTCAGAATGGCGTAGAGTCCTAGTTAACTTTTTTATGCTAACATTTGGACTTACCGGAACACCTCAACCAAGAAGTGGAATGGTTGCTGGAATGGCTCCATGATGGAGACCGAGTCTGGGCCCGTGACATACAGCAAGAGCAGGACCTAGGAGAAGGCGCAACTTCTTCTTGTGCTCGGCAACAAACAGCCTTCGGGGCATGAGGGCGCACTTATCACACTAATTAAAGTTGTGTCCCAAGCCCAGGCACCAAAGACACACCTTGTGCAGATCTGTGGCCGACATCTGCTCCCTGCAATCTTGGCAAAGCTTGAATCCTCTAATTTTCAGTGGGGACATTGCAGCACCCTCTTTGGAGGCTTAGAAATTATCAGTAGACTGTCAATTTGGGAGTGGAGTCCATATCCGCGTCGAAAGACATTAACTTATGTCAGTATGCAGGGGTGGCGCTTACATGTAGCTGTGCTCCATACCTTCTGGGAAGGTGTGGAGTCAGCGGGGAGCTGCACGGCACCACCTACTGGCATTGCTATGAAAACATTTCCAGATTCAGTCTGAAACTTATTCTAAGGTGATGTTGCACTTACAAGTATACAGCAGAAGGTGCTCACTTCTCATTCAGTTGGCTTCCAGGCATCATGAAATAGACGACCTGGGTCTACGCGTTATAGCATTGGGCTAGATTTTGATTAGAACTGGTTCTGCATAAATATAAACAGCCCAATTGACCAAGGATCCATTCCAAACCCCAAATAGACTCATCAATTGTAAACGGAGGTAGGTAGGGAGGGACGATCAAGGCAGAAGAACACAGATCTTTGGTTTGGAGGACGAACAATAAATATGAACTATGTATACTGAATATTGAAAGAAAAATAATACACTACAAGAGCCAATTACAATACCATCTCAGAGACAGGTTCCACCCAATTTTTCAACAATTTACAAAATTGGCTACGTTCCTTCTCTCAATAGAGGATGAAACAAAAGCCGTGCACAAGTTAGAATGTTAGAGAAATATTTTACATCTTTAATTAATTTCTGCAGCAATGGGTTTTTAGACAGTACTGTCCTACCATCAGCAAAGTGGTTGCAGTAAAAAAAAAAAGGGGAAAATGTGCACTTTTCATCTGTACTAATTAGAAACACACAGCTATAATGAAAGGACATTGGTTATACTGTATTTCATCCCAATACAGACCTCAAAATGAATCAGCCATGGCAGCCACAAATAGAACTCTTTCAAACTGCTGGCAGTGAAAAGGTGAATACTGACAGCTTTGGAAAAGCAAAGTAAATCAATTTATTACAGATTTCACAGTACCAAAGGGGATGGTGGAAGTTGCAGAGAGTACCCTTAGAACGTGCCATTGTTACTGGTGTTTTCCATGTCTCCACACTCGTGAACAGAATACAAACTAGTATCCCAATAAACAGAGAAGTTGTAGTTCAAGTTACTGACTTTGCAATGGATTTTAATACATGGCCTGGCCAAACTAGGAATAAATGTCGGATTTCATGTCAATAGAATAATGCTTATAGAAAGGTTGTACAGACAGGCTAATCACAGCCTTGCAAATCACTGGCAGATGCATATGTTGCCGAGAACCCACAGTGGAGCCTTTGTCGCATTGATAACTTCCGGGGTGGTCTAACCTACTAAATCCTAAACCCTTAAAGCATAAGCTGCAATTCAATGGGCCATAGTAGCTTTAGAGAATTTAGAGCTAAGAATTTGACCAATATATGCAATGCCCGCCTGGCTAGGGTACTCTGACCAACAGATGTGATGCTTCTCTTGCTAGATTATCCTGAGCTGTGAGGCCTCTCTGGTTACCCTAACCAATAGAGCCTAATTGCCTTTCGAGCTGTACTTGTTTTTGCTGAGGTCGTTCAGCTGCTGCCTTCTGATAACTCAAATGCGTTTTCTACGGTGTATTGGGAAACTAACAAAAAGGTTAATGTGGAGAGTGGTGTACATCACGATTCAGCCTTGAGCCCATTGTTATTTAATCTATTCTCAATCAACAGTAGGCCTCTCTGAACTTGTTGAAACTATTGAGCTCAAATGTTGTTAATCAATCCGTACTGATTGTACTGTAAGCATATGATGTGGTCCTCTTATTATGCACCGAGCGTGCTTGAAATAAGTTTTGAACCCGACTGAGGAATAATTCAGACACAGATATAAGTATTAATGTTGGAAAATACAAGCAGATGTCCTACCGACTTCAAGAAAATGGTAGGAGATGCCTTCTCCTAAAGAATTTAAAGTTGAATAATGTTTTCACTTTTGATTATTTGGGAATAGGCTTTCATAACCCAGGTAGCTGGAATAGCTTCCTCTACATACAAGTCACAGATTGTAAATCTGTGCAGATCGATGGTGGGCGATTCAACAAAAGGTTTGGCACATTAACATTCCTAACCCCACTTCAAATGTATTAAGATATACAGCACTGTCTGACACTCTATGTGGTGCCGAACTAAGGTGTCATTTTATTATTGACCTGCTGCACCAAAGGAAACACATTCGTGTGCTCTCTTCTGAAACTTTGAATTTCCAAAATAAGCCTTATGCTGATTTTGTGACTTTTTCTTCATTGACCAACAAGCTGGTCTTCGTTCTTCATATTTTGAGTTGGCATGTGAATCATTGCTCAGTTGATGGTATTTAAATCACCACTGAAGTCTCAACTACATGTCAATGGCTCCTCCTGACCCCTCATCAACTTTTTCAAGTTTTTACCAAATAAACAGAAGGAAAAGTCTCTCTCTTCTATCGCCAATGTATGTAATATTAAATCTTTATTTGGAACCAAAATCAAAGGAGAGAACATAACCAAAGCAAGTTCTACTAAGATGACCGTGAACTATTGGAGTAATAAGGGAACTCTAGGACTGGAAGCATCATTGATTTTTCGTATCCACTTTTCAGGAGAATATCAAATTTTAAAATTCGATCACAATATTTTCCATTAGGTAATTCCTTTAGCAGATGGTTCGCATATCCGAATACCTGCTGTTCTTTGCTTTGCGAAAAGTAACCTGTAAAAGCTTACCACCTCTAACATAGTTTACCCTAATTACCTTTTACCCAAATTCAAATATCATGCTCCTGGTAAAAATTAGTTCAGTGACAAATCATTTATATGGATTAAAGCTACACAGAATAGAATACTCCAATTCAATACAGAGTTACCAAATATCTTAATGTTACACGGTGTAGATAAAAACAAAGGATGGAGCGCTAATAACATGTCAAACTATTTCATCTCAATTAGGTGAGACTTATCACAACTTCTATCTGGGCTCAAAGGTGCAGACCTTGAAAAATACAGAAAACAAAACAAAAAATAGACATATTCTGTGCTATGATATACTACTTAAGAAGACCGTTTATCCAATGGACAGTTGTTATACTGTAAATTTGAATGTGACCAAAATCTCTGAACATAAAAACAGATTGATTTATCAGTATATTTCTCCTACCAGATTATTTCAACATGAGTACTTTAGATGATATAGTCTTACACTTTTTGTGAACTTAATTCTTTGTTAATTTTAGTTTTTATTGTATACCAGGTTGTGTTTTGTTTTATGGGCAGTGCCCACAGTAAAAATGTTTTACTAACTGTAGACCAAAATGCACATCCCTTGAGAACATTAAATCAATAGCTACACACATAACCAAGATAATTAACATGGATTTCCTTTTCGCACATCATGTGCAGAAAGTCTATCAGCATTCAGAGGGCAACATTTTAGGAGACATGCTATAGGCACCAAACCCCTAGAGTTGGTACATATTGAACAGGAAAGGAGAACCTGTAGTGCTACACTTCATTTAGAATGTAACAGTTATTAATATGTTATCCCTCAACAGTGTCAGTCTAGTTACCAGACATGAAGTCAGACCACACCAACAGTTGTAGTATGTGCATTAAGAGGGGAGGGCATAATTGTAACAGAACATATATGGCTGAGGAGTGGATAACAGGCCTCAGGAGTCAAAGATCCACAATGCAAAACTCCATAGCTACATCACATATCTCACATGATATATATGAAAAGGAGGCCAATTCTATGGGATTTGCAATGTAATACCCAAACGTGGTGTATTTTTACAACATCCTAAGATGGGAGCAAGATGCTGAACATCTTGTCGAAGGAGAGTCAAAGTCTGGAAACATGATTTGTGACATTCAGGGATAATCTGTTTGGGATTGGTATGATCCTAGGTCTCTCCTGGTTTTCTCTTGTGCTCCTTTTACTTTTTTCATTGTAAGCAGGAAGGGTTTTCTTCTAGTGGGCGAGTTTAAAAAGATCTAAGCATTCTTTCCAAGTGACAGTGATTACATATCGAGCTGTATTTATGACGTTGCTTTTGTTAATAAATTGAGTCAAACGAAATTTTTTTTTTTTAAATCCTTAAAACTCTATGTCCAGTGGTACTTAGGAGTCATGGATAGGTCCATTAATACAGGGTTATGTCTGAATACTTTATTATTTCAGCTTTACAAAAAGCCATACAATAACTGGACACAGAATCAATATAATAAAACACGAAAAGAGCAGGGTTATGTTGTTCTAAGGTCCTAGTATCTGTTAATGACTTTTGGGTTAAAATAAGTCTGGCCAACATGACTTGTATTACATTGAGTGGATCTGAGCAAAATGCAATAATTTTCATGTGCCAGCAAGGTCAGACCTGCTTGCTAATGCATTTGTGGATTTAGACTGCATCTTCGTTTGGTCTCACTAAGAAAGCCTGTCATCTGAAAAGGAACAAGACAACATGCAATTATGGCCAAAACAGAGAGGCCTGTGGCCAACCACAGCAGGGCTTATGGCCTGAGAGAAGAGTGAAAAATGATTAAACAGCATAATGCAGGGAAAACACAGCGCAATCAAGAAAAAGTGAAGAGAATACCCCTCATAAAACAACATAAAATATGACAGTATGGTACTTTCCAGCTCCTGACAGATCAGCAGAAAGATGATAACGAAACGAGTATAATATGATCAGAAAAATAATAAAGCAGATCAGGCTGAAGGTTTGATTGTTTTTTCTTCTGAAAATAAATAGTTTATATGTCACTGACGAACGCAACTAGTGCAACCCATAGAATACACAATATACAATTTAACATATTTACAAGAAAACACCATTTCATTTTTCTAGCCATATACGCCCATTCCTGTTAATTTTTAACAGATCCTCTCATATTTCCGCATCAAAAGTGATCTCAGACTACAGTCCAACAGAGTGTTATAAAGAATGCAGGACTTTAAGAGACAGCTAAAATGGATCACCAAGGAAGATCAGAACAATCCATTACAATTCTCAACACAGAAAATTCGGTAAATAGGTGAGGCGACTGTGGAGCTAGGACTGCTTCATGAAAATAAAGTCACAAAAAAAAATTGGAAGATACAATAATCTAGCAATTTCACTGCACTAAAACAAATTTGAAAGGCAGTAACTCTTACTAGATAGTTTTCATCCTGGAAGGCATAGTGTAACGTTGTAATCCACTGGCTATCTCCATTCACCAAAACGTCTCTTTCTTCTCGAAAACAGGCTGTCTGTGGAAAAAAATGCAGACATGTTAGGAAAACAATTTGGAAGAATTGAAAATAATTTAATAGAATAGTTTGGCACATCACAAAAATTCTAGAATTGAATTTTCACAATTTAAAGATACACGGCGAAACAACTAATCAGATAGCAGTGCTGCTGAGCAGGCTGTGGGGGAGCTGCTCACTTACAATGTTAACACACATAATATAGGATAACTTGATATCCCCTAGGGAATCTGGTACATATGTAATCAAGAAAATCCCGATTCCAGAGGATAATCATTTAGCCATAACCCCAATAAAGTAAAATCATCAGATATCTATAGTATTGACTTAATCAAACATATTAAAAGGTATCCACCGCATATTAAGCTTAAAAATAATTTAGTTGCATCTCAAACCACAAGTGCATAGTAATCAACCGAAACAAGGAGAATGAAAAGAAGGCGCTCAATGCCATATGAGAATGTCTGCGAATTTTGGGAAAAAATGCAACAGATGACA
Source organism: Calotriton arnoldi (assembly GCA_963921515.1). Taxonomy (NCBI): domain Eukaryota; kingdom Metazoa; phylum Chordata; class Amphibia; order Caudata; family Salamandridae; genus Calotriton; species Calotriton arnoldi. Next base: position 2,967,201 of record CAWUFW010000707.1, read on the forward strand.
AAATACAGGAGGCTAGTTGCAATATAACAATTGCACAGACAAGAACACAAATTCCTATCTTTGAGCTAACTTTGCACTAGCGAGTTCTGTAGTTTAAACAGCCATTCTCAAACGAGCCTCAGAAACTGTCTTGATACATCCAGTTTTTCTGAGAACCAGGCAGTTGTCTTGTCACAATTCCTTAAACAAGGTAGAGGCCAGGCCAGGTGTTTCCTCAACCGGAACACAAACAACCCAAGACGAGTTTCACCCTTACCAAGGCTCAGTCTGGTATAGCTTGGTTCCAGTGGCACAGTGTGCACGGTACCCACGTCTGGGCATAACTGATCCACTTAGGGCGTCGCACTGAAGTATACAAAAAAGTGATGGATGGAATGCTTGAATTAATCTCAGCCACTTATAATTACTCGGGCCGCATCCCAGTCTATCATTATTTTGCACACCATGCCACCTCAGTTTGGAATTAGCCATATGCAAATCAGCCTTGACCCTGATCCTATCGGAGCAGTTCTGCCCAAACTGCCAGGCCCTCCCTGAATCAGAACACAAGCAACCCAAGACCGGTAAAGGCATATGGTTGGGTCCAAACTGAGGTGGCATGATGTGCAGAATAACTGCTTTTTGGATGCTCATGACAGCACGATGACCTTCTATAACATTATCCTCATTCATACATTCCCTTAATGCTGGTAATCTCAATCTCTCTGTGCTGTTACTCTTATTGCCTGTGGCACTACAGCAAGTCTTGCTAATCATGCCAAACATTTCAGTACTCCTCCAGTTTGAAAAAACTACAACAGGTTAGTTAGTGGTCAGTGGAAGGAGTGACTGTACATCCTAAAATAGTCAACTGCCCAGTCATACCCAGTGACCTTAGCTCAATAACAAGATAATTGCATTCTGCCACATTAACAGCATGTGAGCTGAAAGCAATAGTGCATTCAGCCTTTCCACCCAGCTGTGATAGGATGGCACCCCCTGCACACAAACAGATGGCCAATGTGATATATGTTTTTCCATTGACATCAAACCCCCTTCAAGACTTTCACTTTCCTTATATTTTCCTTTATTCTTTTTAAAATCCCTCTTCTGCCGTTCTCCATACACAAACAAATATCATTGCTAAACAGAGATCTTAAAAACTTCGCTTTCCCTACAAATATTTCAACAGATTCAGCACAATAGTCTGCTTTACAGAAGGTCAAATGTGTTCCTTTTCTGTTGCACCATCAAAATAATATGTAATCTTGAAAGAAAAGGACTTTAGGTTCGCTACTGAAAAGACTATTCACCATACTTTGAAATACAGAGGATACTGAGGCCAAACCAAAAACAAGAATAGTACATTGAAAGATGCCCGCCATAGTAATGAAATCTAACGTCTAGAAAATAATTGTTCAATTTAACAACTAAACCATCAAATTTATGTAAAGGAAACTGTACTATCCATAGCAATATACTGATGTAAACGTCTCAAGCTCAGACATAACCTCACACAATCACCTACGCCACTCAAAAAACCCACTCCCTCGATTGCTCCTTCATCCCGCAGTCTCCTACAATATCTTCTGTACCTCTTTATTCACATTAACACACACAGAACATTATCTTTTAAATTGATGCAAAACCCTGCTTAACACATTTCCAAACTCCTTTAACTCAGTCTGTCATTTCTCTTAACATGATCCGATTCTTTCAGCTAGACTAATAAACATACAAATGATGCTAGTGAGTCCACCACAAAATGGGTGGTCCCTTATCCACAACATACACTTTATCCTAGGTGGTCCCACTGCTGAACTCTGCTTTGGCTCATATCTATCCAATGATATGTAATTTTCACTCCTTCGAAGCAGGGGCGTAACACACGCCCCTGCAGTGCGGGGGTGGGCGGCAACACTTCACAGGGTACGAGACCCTTAAAGATAATGAATATCTGTGAGAAATGGAAGACTTAGGGGCCCCTCATCACATTCTGCAGGGGTCCCATCGTTTAGCGTTACACCACTGTTTCAAAGCCACCAGTAAAAATATATCTTAGTTTTAACAACATATCAAGTCATTTCTTGCCAGTGAAATCTTTTGAGATGATCATTTACATAACAAACATAGCTGCCAAAGCGTACTTCCAGTAAATTTACCACAAAAATTGTTTTCCCAACTACTCATTTGCCGCACTGCCACCCATGCTGCTTACTTACGAAAACTAGTTTTTTTGCATCCTCTTCACCATTATCATCCTCGCTAATGCACCCCACGTATTGAGTTTTTACCTTACCATAAACTCTTTGATACACTTTAGTTTCCTACTCAACGCGTTGTTCAATCCCTTTCACCAGAATCGTCAGCAGTACGATAAACGTGATCACGTATAACACATCCCTTGTAATTTGTACTACTGTTCTTCCCTTTTTCTCTACTCGGTCTAAACTCATGCTTTTATTCGCCTTCCCAGAACACTTCCTTCCAAGGACACTTACATTACCTCTTGGCTTCACTGTCCTTACGTCGATCTCATGCGATGTCTGTGACAAATCATACTATTATGCCTCTCCATAACATTCTCTGATTTCTTAAGTGTGCTTCAAACTTCTTTACTGCTTCCCTATGCACATGCCCAAATTACTTCTTCCTGTGCATCAACTACAGACTGAAGGTAGTTTAAATACATGCTGACCTTCCATGCCTAGTACAGTTGGAAATAAAGCTTTCTTCATACTGCATCTAACGTCCTGCCCATATACGGCCTCAATATAATTATCAAAATTCCTTAACAACTGACTGAACCCATAGTAAAGAAACCTCGCCCAATCACCATTAAAGTCTTTGCATTGGTTAATATGCATTGGCAACTACAATTACCATCAATGTTTATTGAATAAAACGCAATACTTCCTTGCCTAGTTTTTCCACCCTCTGTGATGCAGCACAACTGACACCACAGAAGAAAGCAAATAAATATCTAGGAAGTATGCACATACCCAAGCAGCTGCTCAGACTCACAATGCAGCACAAAATACTTCAAGCTTCAGCGCAGGTAGCAACGGGCAGATACCCAAGTGCAAAAGTATCACATAAGGTAAAGAAAAATATCCATAATTCGGTGGAATGTGTCCTGGCCCCAAAGTTTCACCCGCATCCATGGGCTTTTTCATTGAAATCATTTTATCAGGAAGTCATTGTTTCATCGCCACCAATGGCAATATCTATCCAGAAGAATGTCTAGACACCTGAGAAATATAGAATCCATTATTCTACCCTCATGAGAAGTGCAGATAGTCTTTAAGGGCCACCGTACACATATACAGATTTATAAATATTTATCTATACATGCTCACTCAATAAACTACAATTAAAGAGAAGTTACGGGTCAGAGAACAAAAACAACTACAGAAGCTTGCCATTATGGTACACAATAACTTCACCCCCGACTCCTCAGCCATGCTCAGTACATGACTTTGCAGACCCACCACCAACTCCCCTGCCTTGTTCAGTACACCCCTTTGCCAAAGACACACGTAAAAGAGAAGAGAGGTACATGTCAGGGACATCAGTTAGGCCGCACATTGTATGTTACACATTGTAACGGCACATTTCAGGATTATTTTCTTGCTCTTTAATTTTTAACCACAGCTTTTTTTAAATTAATGTATGTTTTTTAAAGATGCCCACTATCGAAGCTTTCTCATGACTGCAGCCAATCCCTGCTGCTTATTTAACCCGCAGATGCACAGAAATTTGCGAGCTTGGGAAAATGGTATTTGTTTCTGATGATAAATGGTTTCCTTGTGCTCACAACTGTTTGCAAATTAGCATGTTGCCATCCACTAAATGCATTTTCAATTTTTTTGGGGCAAATTTATTACACACCTCTGGGTACATCAGAGGCCGATTTAATGTGCATTTTTTTTACAGAGAAAAACAATCCAGTTTCTGCAGATTTGCCAAGTTTTATGTAAATCCAATGCGATTTTTCCGGCACCAGACAGCAACATTTCCTATGGGAGTGTAAGAGCTTTTGTGCATTTAAATCAAAATGTGCACAGAACAATTTCTCTACACTTGAATTCACATGTGTATACTGATATGAAGCTAATTCAATTGAAACAAACCTGCTATGACCTTTTAAAGTGTGTTTTTCTGGCTTGGCTAATTAAGCCTAACTTAGGCCTCAATGCCATCCTGTTAAAGATGGATGCCATATCATCATGTTTATTCTCTGTATATATTTCTGCCTGACGCTAAATGTAGCAAGATGCTGTTTGGTTATTTCTGAATAAAACGGTTCTCGAAGAGCCTGCTAGAAATCCTTTTGCAAAATTTTACACTTACATCATATTTACTTGTTATAAGCATGTTGTACATTTTAAAATGACCAAACGCGAGCCGTTATGCTTTAAAGGAGATTAACTGTTTGTTCTAGTTTATGTCCAGGAAGATATCTCTGCTGTACCGACTTTTAATAGTTGGCGTAAAGTAGTGGTGCCTCTTTCAACTACTGCGACAAAGGGGTGAACATAGCGGACCCTTTTTTGAGGTTTTTGTTCCCCTTTTTTCTGGCCCCGACTGGATATGATATGAGTGTTTTGGCACCCTGAACTCCTGCATATTAACTGCATCGTAGTACGCTGTTTTGAATCTATCATCTGCTGAATCATGGAGTTTTTAATAGCATTTTTCTTTTAAACCATTTTAATCGACTGCTTAATAGTTTTAATTCTTAAGTGCTGTGACGACTTTGTATTGTATTTTTAATGCACTTTTATGGCCTTATCAGACCGAATAAAGATTTGAAAATTGAATTGAAATTGAATTGACATGTTAAAGTGTGCTTTTTTGGCTTGGCTAATTAAGCTTAACTTAGGCCTCAGCGCCATCTTGTTCAAGATGGGTGCCATATTATCATGTTTATTCTCTGTATATATTTCTGCCTGACACTAAATGTAGCAAGATGCTGATTGTTTATATCTGAATAAAACTGTTCTCGAAGAGCCTGCTAGAAATCCTTTTGCAACATTTGCAACAAGGACCTTTGCGGCAATGGTAATTATTCAGAATGCTTCACTGTTGTTTATGTAACTAGTTTGTTCTGACACTGCCAGACATTAGGGTCGCATCAATATTCATGTAGTGGATTAGTGCTATGTGACGAGTTGAACTGTAAAATTGTGATTTGTTGGACAAATAATTATACCATACTTACTTTTCAGATTTTGTACTTACATATGCAAGAAAACTGTATATAAACCCTTGAATTTGGGGGTGAACATGACACTTTTTCCTTTGTACTAGGGATTTGGTCTGATTTCTTACTGCACATTTGAGACAGTCTCATCCTGATATTGCCTATTATTCTGCAATATTCCATTTACTGCGAACTTTCATGGCAATTACTTTATGCATTTAAACAAGACTACTGCTGTACCTGCATTTTACAATTTCTGTATTGTACTTTTAAATTTTGTAATAAACCTTCACGTTTTTACTAAATTCTGCTCTAGAACTCACTTTGAGTCAATCCTTTTCTTGCTGACTGTATTCTGAAATTCTGTTTTGAACGCTGGTTCTGGGACATATTGCCTCATGATTTGAGGATGACACCATTCCAGATCCACCCAATATCTGGGCATGTCACTGAGATGCCGATTTTCTAAGGGTAGCGCACCATCCGCAGTTTCTTGAAGGCAAAATGCATGTTTATTTTTTATCACCGAAACATGTTTTATTGCTTGCACAGACCTGCTTGAAAATTGGCACGCTGAAACTCGGCCAGTTTCATTTATGGTTTGGAACTTTCATGCAGACTGAAATGGTGGCAAAGCTATCAGAATTAAAACTGCTTCATGTATGGAAAGTGCAGCGGAACCATAACTACAGAGTTGCTATTGCTGATATATATATATATATGTTCTCTCCTTCACTGCTGCTGAACTGGGGACCAGGACTCCGGGTCCCAGTGCACTCTGCGGCCCCTCAGCCTGCTGCGAATGAGGCTCACCTGGGTCAGGAGGCCCTTTATACTTCGAGCAGCTCTCCCGCAGCGCGGGACGTTCTCTCCTTCACTGCTGCTGAACCGGGGACCAGGACTACGGGTCCCAGTGCACTCTGCGGCCCCTCAGCCTGCTGCCAACGAGGCTCACCTGGGTCAGGAGGCCCTTTAAACTTCGAGCAGCTCTCCCGCAGCGTGGGACGCGCGCGGGCGGGCCCGTCCTTGCCGTCACTGACTGGAGGTGGCCGGGCCGGGCTATACCCCTTTCATCCGCCATCTGCAAATGAAGTATCGTCCAGCATACTGCATACCCCCCCCAAGTAAGTGACTCCTGGTGGGCCCGAGACAGTCCCTACACCCGTGGATAGGAGTGCGTAGAGTGCTGGGCAGCGGAATTAAGATTTTGAGACTGCTTGTGTCCTGTGTCAGCAGTTGCTGGGGGAGGCTTGCCCGGGCGAATTAATCCCCGCACGCCGATCATGGGGAAAAGGAAGAGGCCCCCTACTGGTCTATCCCCGGGCACGCCTAAGGGCACCATTGACTCATTTTTAGGTCTCGCCTGAGCCAGCGCTTAGCGCTGCTCTGGGCGAGAGTTTTAGTAAGCGGGTTTTGGAAGTGCAAACAGCAGTGGCTTTTGCTGGCGACCAGCTTGCGTTCACGCGAGAGTGCACGCACGCAGCCGCCATCTGTATTTCCTCCGTCATGGGTCATTAAGTGCATCGCGATCGCGATAACTTTCACGGCTTTGCGGCCGCGCGGCCGTGCCAATGCTTGTTTCTATTTGTTTACTTTTGCTATAATCGCGGCACCCGCGCTTTACTTTTAACGTTAAAGTAAGCGCTGGTGTCACGACTATAGCAAAAGTAAACAAATAGATTATTTTTCTATTTCTTTACTTTTGCTATAATCGCGGTACCGCGCTTTACTTTAGCGCGGGTGCCGCGATTATAGCAAAAGTAAAGAAATAGAAAAATAATCTATTTCTTTACTTTTGCTATAATCGCGGCACCGCGCTTTACTTTTAACATTAAAAGTAAAGCGCGGGTGCCGCGATTATAGCAAAGTAAAGAAATAGATTATTTTCTATTTCTTTACTTTTGCTATAATCGCAGCACCCACGCTTTACTTTTAACATTAAAAGTAAAGCGCGGTGCTGCGATTAGCAAAAGTAAAGAAATAGAAAAATAATCTATTTCTTTACTTTTGCTATAATCGCGGCACCCGCGCTTTACTTTTAATGTTAAAGCGCTTTACTTTTAATGTTAAAAGTAAAGCGCGGGTGCCGCGATTATAGCAAAGTAACAAGCAAATGGTGTAGCCAATAGGTCTCGCTTTTGGGACCTTATAAGTATTTAGTTATGCAACTGTTGCATGGCTAAACACTTATAAGGTCCCAGAGGCGAGACCTATTGGCTATGCCAATGCTTGTTAATAAAGGCAGAGGGTGCAATTCCCGAAGAAATCGACAAAGCAGAGAGATGGCTCTCTATGGGCAGAACTGGAACACTTGCGCTAACAACAGAAGGGGACTTGGCACCGGTAGCTGGAAATGTGGAGGGTAACGGAGCAGGAATTGCACCAAGTCAGAGGCAGGGGGAGGATGCAGAAATGATTTGCGATTTAAATGAGAGCCCCAATATTAGCTTGGGAGACCGGACAGCTGGGCAGATTGATTACAAGGAGCAGGGTCGCAACGTCCATTAGTCATTGTACGGATCAGAGTGGCCTGCCAGCCCCAAAAAGGCAGCGAAAGGTGCAAAGGAAAGCAGCTCTCAAACCATTGAAGGAAAACCCCAAAGACCCAGACCCAAGGGGTGTTATGGGCCTGGGAAAGGAAGCAGAAGAACTATGGGGGTCTTTCAGGGACAAAATTGTGTCATTGGTGGCTGGCCTTTTAAAGGATTTTTTATGTGAACTATCAAATACGGTCACTGATATCAAGGTGTCCCTGTCAAACATTGAGAAAGCACTGCCCCAGGATATTCAATCTAGGCAGGATGTTGTATCAAACCTCACTGCCCAAAAACAGACAGGCTTGAGTGTAATGCCATGTAGAGAGATAGGCACTGAGTCTCAGATCCTCCCAATGGAAACAGATAAAACTGGGCAGGGTGGATGGGGAGGACAGGGGGTGGGCTTGCTAAGGGCTGGTCAGTCGCAAAAAAATAGTAGGGTGTCGACTGAAAGAGATGATCAGGGGGGGGGGGTCACAGATCCAAGGTGGGCGAATTAGGGACACCAGTGGTGTTGCTGATTCAGCCCAAAACACACAGAATTTACCAATTATAGACCTCCCACCAGCATGCTGCCCGTATACAGTGGTACTAGTAGGGGTACCAGCGCATGATAGCCCACAGGAAGAGTCTAGCCCTCAGTTAATAAATAAGGTTACCCATTGGTTAGGGAAATATTGCGGGTTTAACAGCTCAGACCACAGACATGTCCTGATGGCGCGAAGGGTTGCCTGGATCGGAAGGTCCAAGAAAATATTTGAAGGGGATTGCATGATTGTCACATTGAGGTACCCGTCAATGGCCCAGAAGATTTTGTTCTTATCTTCGCAATCATTCATGGCAAACTCTGGGATTAAACCAGTACCATTGGGTTTCTTTTATAGACCCCCGGCCAAACCCTTATCCCCTCAGGGTATGGCTATACAGGTAGCGGGTCCGAGCTGGAGAGGGGGCCCATTGCAGCTAAGAAATGCTTTTGCTCCCCTAAGGGATCTGAATGATTTAGATTGACTTGTAGAGGGAGTGTGTGTGGCAAGATCGGAGGACATTCAGACAAAATACATCAAGGCCCAAAAGGGGAGGGAGATGGTTGATGACGGGGGAACATATGAAACCTACTGTGATTATACGGACCTAAGGCTAAGCAGGTCTCCCAGCCCAGAGGGGGATATTAGTGATGCCTCAGGCTCCCACGGGGAATGCAATCTGGACGATTTAAAACTTATCTCATGGAACGTGGCAGGTCTGTCGAGTAAGTTTCAGGACGAACAGTGGCTTAGCTACATTAAAAAGTTCGACATAATAGCCATCCAGGAAACATGGGAGCCAGCAAACACTTTTTTTTTTTTAGAAGGGTATAAAAGGTTTTTTTGTCCAGCAAGAAGATCTAATGCAGGGAGAGGTAGTGGGGGCCTAATCATGTTTGTAGACCTAAAGATTCAGGGAAGGTGGAAGTTGATCCCTTGGGAGTCGGAAACAATACAGGGTCTAACATTTGTTAGCAAGAGTTATCGTCTGGTGCTTATTATTTTTTATAATGCTCAGCCAAACCCGCAGGGATCAAAACCCTTTGGGGAACTAAGCGCATGCTTAGGGAAACTACAGTCCGAAGGACGTGCTTATGCACATTTAATAGTAATGGGAGATTTTAATTGCCACCTGTGTCCTAATTTAAGGGTGACTGAGCGTGATTGGCAGGCATGTACACTAAACAAAGGGCCACACATGGAGCACTCTAAGTCAGGAAGGGAGTTGAGTGTGCTTTGTAAATACCTTTGGGCTGATCCATACAATGGATTTGATCATTGGCTATCCAAACACACCTGTGCCCCCTACGTATAAGGGCAGGGGGTGTGCATCATATATTGATTTTATTTTTGTTTCTCACTCAGTGCAGCGATTCATTACTAGTTTTAACATCAGGCACAGCACATTCAGTGACCATAACCCGGTAACTTTGTCACTTGTTGCTCCTCTGCAGCTTTCGGTTCCGCAGAGTCTGATGGGGGGGGTCGATCTCTGCAACGGATCAAGGAAGACGGTTGCGATGGGCGCAGGTTGATACAGTTGCTTTTAATCAATCCCTTTTTAGGAGAGGTCAGCAGGAAATTCAGAACTGTCTAGATTTAGATATGCAGGGACAGAATCTAGTCCAGACATTTACAGCTATCGCGCGATTAGTGGACAGCCTTTTAAAAGTCCTTGCACCTATATGTCTTAAGGGCGCGCCAAGATGGTTTGATGGGCACTGTTCAAAGGCCCTTAGAGCCCTGAAGTCGGCACTTAAACAATCACCCAGAGATAGGGGGTGGATTACGACCTGCCGTAAAGTGTACAAACAGGCAGTTAAGAGTAGGAAACGTCAACTTCAACTGAAGGCTTGGAAAGATCTAGAAGAGGCCGCTGAGCTCAAGGATTCCACTCGATTTTGGAAGGTTATAAATAATCCCTGTTTTAAAGAGTCAAACAATCCATCTCTATCCCATAACATCTTACCTGAGCACTGGTCGGCTCATTATGAGGGCCTGTATAATCAGCCCCTGAGAGGAGACGAGTCACAGTCATGGATTGAGACTGAGAGAACCGGCCTTATTGCTTTTACTTTAGATGAGGTGAGATTAGGGATAGACTGTCTCACGCGGAATAAAGCCCCGTGACCAGACGGGATCCCACCTGACTTATTCCGTAGCAATCCAGAGGTATGGACACCGATCCTGGTAAGGGTAATAAACGCGGCAGTCGCAACAGAAATGCCTTCCTCGTGGTCCACGGCAACCATTGTCCCGATATTTAAAAAAGGGGATAGAGACAGCCCACATTGTTACCGCCCAATATCCCTTATTGATGTAACAGCAAAGGTCCTGGGCAGAGTGGTGCTAAATAGACTGTCTGACTGGGCAGAGACCCACGGTATTATAACAGATGTTCAATATGGGTTTCGCTCGGGCAAATCCACGGTTGCACAATGTCTAAATCTTTATTTGATTAATGTGAAGTACACCATAGCCAAAGGCGGGGGGCTTTACCTCGCCTTTATGGACCTTACCGCAGCATCTGACTGTGTAAATCGATCCAAATTATGGAAGCTTATGGGATCACTGGGGGCTGATCCCGCCCTAATTAATGTACTTATGGCCTTACACTCCATTACCTCAGCTGCAGTAAGATATACGCAAGAGGGGAAGACTATGGACTTTTTTACATGCTCAAGTGGGGTCAGGCAGGGATGTATCTTAGCTCCGTTTTTATTTACATTATATATTAATGGTCTTGAAATGGCACTAACCACATTACAAGCTGATGGCCCTAAAGTAGGTTCAAGACCAGTCCCCGTCCTACTTTATGCGGACGATGCAGTCCTTCTTGCTCGCACACCTAAGGCCTTGCAGATCCTATTAGACGGATTTGTGGAATTTATGAATGATCTGGATTTGACACCTAACTTCACAAAATCCTATATAATGGAATCAGGGAAAAGGAGCAGGAAGGCGAATCATTATGTAGTTGGCACTCATACACTGGGGAAAGTACTGGCCTTTTCATATTTAGGCATCATGTTTGATGAAAAACTGAGCTTTAAACAGCTAGTAGAGAGTAAGTGTCTAGATCTGGTAAAATCCACGGGGGCAATTACATCCTTTGCTCATAGGTTAGGCAAGTGGTCACCAGGGACGATCCTAAAACTATATAATTCATTCTGTGGCTCCAAAATTTTATATGGAAGTGAAGTGTGGGGTTTCATTGGTACAAGTGAAATACAGAGTGAAGAAAATAGGTATTTTAGGCGTTTGCTGAGAGTCCCCCACAGTTCTTTTATTGTTCATGAGGAGCTGGGATCTAAGTACATCTCGGACTTGGTGAAGGTAAAAACCTTTCTGTGCTGGGTGAACGTGTGGACCAATGAGGAGACAGGTTTTAATAGACAAGTAATTCAAGACTGCCTATTACTGGATCACGCGTTAAACATCCTGTGGCAAAAATATGTAAAAGATTCACTGACCAAGTTGGGCAGGGCAGATTTGTTCACTTGCACGGCCAAGGTGAGCCCACGGGATAAAGCTCTTATTAAAGACCAATTTTTTAAAATTATTGGGGTTCAAAGGGAGGAAATTAAACTAAAAAAGCCCTCGGTCAGGAATTGTATTTTAGTTACGTTGACACAAAGCATAGAACCGTACCTTGCTATTACAGCTAGTGCTCACGATAGATTTTTAATTACGCGGTTCAGATTGAACTTGTTACAACATCTACTGGCTGTACCGGCAGGATACACGCCACCTTCAGAACAAAAAGGGCCCTGTGGCTGCGACAACAGGTCTCCACAGGACTCGCTTCATTTTGTTTTGTGTCCGTACTACTCACTCCCAAGAAGAGTGTGTCTCAAGGGGCTTTTAAGGAAACATAGTTTTAGGCAGGCCCGGGTAGCCTTATTGTTTTTAAAACTATGTCCCGATGTTTTTACATTATCATGTGTCACTAATTTCTTAAGATCTGCCTTAAAGCTAAGAAACACAAGGGGATTATAGTAGGAGATTTTAAATACTGGGCCTAGAAGCAAGGATAGCGGGTGGTGTACTTTTTTATTGTTCTTATTGTTTTTGAAATGTTTTAATATGTTTATAATAGTATTTCATATGCTCACGCGGTGTCTTGACTGGCCTGTAATATACGATGATCAATGTACTGTAAATGTTGTGTTGTTGGATGTGTATCTTTTATGGTCATATTTTTTATATATGCTGAATAAAGATTATTATTATTATTATATATATATATATATATATATATATATATATATATATATATATATATATATATATATATATATATATATATATATATATATGTGTGTGAATACCTATAGATATAAATAGATACAGATATATATAATACATGCATATATATAATGCATATTTTTTTCTATACGAGCTAATGTTGTGCTCTGTATTTTTTTAGATCCAGGCTGTTCTCTGTATATTTACTGGGCAGTACGTCTGTAAATGTATTTTCATACGGCCTTTCCAAATTTAGTGTGGCTGCTGTCATCATCGGAGATGCAGATCTACTTAAAAACAATCAGCCACATCGTCTATGAATTTTAGAATGCTGCGGCCATTAATAACCCAGCTTACAGTGCTACTTATAGAATGCAACTGCTCATTACAATTATGCCAAATTACCTACTAATATTATCTGTTTAACCCTTTCTGTACCGTGGTGCTTTCACAATCCAGGTCATTTGTGTTTTTGTTTCTAAAATCTGCTGTGACTTTATCCTAGCATTCACCTTCAAGTGTCAATGAGTGGCCTCCTCCTCCTGTGGGTCTCCCTTTCTTAGAATGGAAGTGTGACAGAATGCGCTGACCTGCGGTTGGACCAGTGGCTGAGAGTGGTTGAGAAAGGACGTTGTGCTGGTTCGGGGGAGAAGGATGTCATTTGCTGTAAACGGAACTCTGAACCTTTTTTTGTAACCAACTTTGTAACTAACGTCTGCCTACTTCTTCTACTAACGATGATCAGCATTTCTACTCAGGTCATAGGTTGGCCTTTCAATGTTTACCAAATCTATAGTATCAGAAAGCCTCCTAAGAACAACCTTTTTTTTTTTTTTACCAGCATTACTTCCTGAGCATAAATCAGAGTGCAATTTCACTGTTTCACCATAAATTTGTATAGGGAACCACTTGGTGCTGGATTTTGCTAATCCGCTCCAATGGCTATACAACAGATGACTGTGCTTATTTGCTCATTCTGCTGTGAGCGTCTTCAGTCCCAGACATGGGTTGCCGCATGTGTCATGGTGGCATATAACTCTGATTTGGCGTGCATCCAGTCTGCCTAAGATGAGACTAGGCTCTTGACTTTGGAAAAGAGACTGTACCAGATGAGGAACACTGTGCCCACATAGAAGACGAAGAAGCAAAAACGTGTGAAGGAGAAGTGCATGACTGCTAAGTGTCAAAAGACCGCATGAATACATACTCCTCATTACACACTGTTGGGAGACACCCTTGTAAAGGAGCCTTGTAGGGGACACCTCATGTACACGTCACTGTGCTCGGTGACATGGTATATTTCTTTCAGCATGATGAATTAGGTCAGTGAGCATTGCAGTTGCTGACAAGTGGATTACTGCAGATGATCATAACTGCATTATTTGAGCAGGGTGGGGCATGGTAAAAGGTAGCTGCTTGGTAGTCAATATTATAGTCACTAGGAGGAGGGATCTGCCTCATTCACTATCCATTCTATGAATCTCTGTTTGAGAAGCTGAGTGAAGCGGTGACGGTAAGACACATTTTAGTTTGTTCAGGGACTACTTTTATAAATATATATATATGCACATATATATATATACAGCTTGATTTAAACACAAGGGGCATGTTTTTCAGTCAAATCAGCAAGATACAAACAAACCAATTCTCTCTTCACTTTAGTGAAGATGTTTCTATCAGGAAATTTGAGAGTCTAGTGGTCTTCAGGTTGGGGGCAAAGATCTCCTCCTGAAGTAGATTACATTCAGAAGAAAACAAAATCTCAGACTGTTGTGTGCACAGTTTTATATACTTTCATCCTCATCTCATAGGGAGTGATTCTTTGCCCCTATTTGGTTTGACTCCAGCTTCTGCCACCTTATAAAGATAGCACATACCAACACTCTTCTCCTTTGACCACCTCATTCTCTTGTTGCATCCCTTGGTGGAACTCTGCATTCTCCTGTCCAGCTTCCAGTGTCGATCCCCTTAAAGCAAACCATGTAAGTAAGAATCATGCCAAACCATAAAGTGAAAGGAGAACACCAGCAATGGTACAAGCTCTTGACCTGAAAATACAGATCTCTCCAGTTGGTGCTAGTGCCTGTGATGTCATGTGGTCACACTAGGCCCGGGCAGGAACACCACAATTTTACATGTTCACGTTTAAAGTTGACATCTTTTCTTGAACGTTGACATTTGGCACACATTTTCTTGCATGCTTGTATGGATAATGCTCCATGAAATAACTTTGCTTACATTTACATATCTTCATAGGCATATCATCAGAGCCTTGAACATTTTGTATGAAAGCTTAAGTTCACTGCGCAAAATGATGTTGTTTATTATTGTTCGCTTGGCAACAGCTTTGTCAGGATAGAATCAATAATGACAGCCTGACTGGGACTTCGGCATGGCAAAATGGGTCAAGTGTATTATATAAATGACATCACTCCTTTACCTAACTAGAGATGCATTTCCCTGACATCTGAATCCTGTTTACCTCCTGAGAACGATGGTGCCCAGCTCTACACCAAGACGGACTCCCAGATGAAACATACCCACAGGTAACTGGGGAGTTAGATCACCCTACAGGGATTCTGGCAGATTCACCCACCCTAGGCACACTAGGATAGGAAGCACTAGGTAGGAGCACAAATAGAACTGTACTTATATGCAAGCATACAGTCTATGTAACAGTACAATGTTTGAATTGTTCCTTTTCTTTATCATTCTCGTGATGCAGATTACTCTGTTCTGTTTCCTTCTATTGATTATTGCAGCACATGTATATTACACAAGACAGGCCTCGAAATAATGCACTTGACCTATTTGTGATGCTCTTGACCCATAAACTAGTTTCAAATGATGTGATCGTGGGCAAATATTTTAATTCATTGAGCCGCCATTTTCTTCATTATCACATATGAGAGCACCTTTAAATGTGCGAGTTCAGCACGTCTGCTGTACAAGAAACTCTTTTGTTTGATTTAATAGACTAAACTTTTTTTCCATATATAATACAAATCTAGCCACATAGGATACACATGACCCCTGACTTGCCTCTTAGTTCACTAACAGCATTGTCATCAGGGCGGGGGCAGGAATGTTTCTCAAATTATGTTTAAAAACTATCACTTTTAATAAAATACATAACTAAAGCAAGAAGTGGTAGCACACTGTCATTTGTAATCAGCAGATTTTACATTGAAATGGCCACAAACGTTCCCATTGACATGCCGCTTTGCACATCACCAAGTAAAGTGTTCTGGTTTGTTTTGCTCCTATTTAACTCTGTTTGCATCACACTTCTTAATTACAAAAAAATGTGCTTTTGTAATTCCTGATATATTTTGAAATATTCGAAATATTAATTTCCAGGCTATTTATTTAAATGTTATGTGTTAGAGAAACATAACTGACATCTCCAGACAGCTCACTTGACAAAAACCTCTAACTCTACTAAGAGAGCGAAAAAGAAGGATAATGTTACTTACCCAGTAAACATCTGTTCTTGGCATGTACAGCTGTAGATTCACATGCTTTGCATACTCCTGCCATCTAGTGTTGGGTCTGGATGTTTGCAGTTTGTTTTTCTTCGAAGAAGTCTTTTCCAGTCACAAGGTAGGTGACTCCTCCTTTCGGTGAGAGTGCGCATGGGCATCAACTCCAATGTTAGATTGTTTTCCCGCAGAGAGCGAGAATGGAGTTAGTAAGAGTAGAATAGAGATGTCCATGCTTATGCATGTATTCTAAAGAGAGAACTGCAGCAGCTACAGGTACCTGGGGAGGCGGGTGGGCGCATGTGAATCTACAGCTGTACATGCCAAGAACAGATGTTTACTCAGTAAGTAACATTATCCGTTCGAGGCATGTGAGCTGTAGAGCACATGCTATGCATAGACTATATAGCAGTATTCTCCCAAAGCGGTGGCTAACCTGTAGCTACTGGAGTTGTCTGAAATAGTGTTTTAAGTACTGCTTGCCCCACATTAGCTTGTTGTCTCGCTAACACATCTACAAAATAGTGTTTGGTGAATGTGTGCGGTGTAGACCATGTTGCAGCTTTGCAAATGTCAACTATGGGGATGTTTCCTAAGAAAGCCATAGTAGCCCCTAACTTGCGAGTGGACCCTTGTGTGATGGTGCAAAAGCAACAAAAAGTTGTTTGGTTTTACGAAATGATTTTGTTCTTTCGATGTAATATAAAAGTGCTCTTCTGACATCTAAGGTGTGTAGAGCTCGTTCTGCAACAGAATCAGGTTGAGGGAAGAATACAGGTAATTCTACCAACTGATTTATGTGAAATGCAGATACTACCTTAGGTAGGAATTTTGGGTTTTTACAAAGAACCACTTTGTCTCTGTGCAGTTGGAAAAAAGGTTCTTCTATGGTTAGTGCCTGTAGTTCACTCACTCTCCTCAGTGAAGTGATTGCAATGAGGAAAGCGGTTTTCCAAGAGAGAAACTGTGGCTCGCATTTATACATGGGTTCAAAGGGTGGCCCCATTAATCTTGTGAGGACTATGTTAAGATTCCACACTGGGGCAGGTGGGAGCCTTGGTGGTATGACTCTTAAGTCCTTCCATGAAAGCTTTAATTACGGGCACTCTGAAAAGCGATAAATGTTGCCTATTTTGTAGATACGCAGCTATTGCAGCATGATGTAGCCGGATGGAGGTGTAAGCCAATCCTGACTGCTGCAAGGGTAACAGATAGCAGATGATGTTTTGTATGGAAGCATCAAGAGGGTTAATGTGATTGTTATTGCAATAAATAACAAAGCGTTTCCATTTAGCTGCGTAACAGGCTCTTGTGGTAGGCCTTCTGGCCTCCCTGATGATGTTCATGCAGTCTGGTGGAAGGTTCAGATAACCAAACTCTATGACGTCAGGAGCCAGATCGCGAGGTTCAGTTGTTTGGGATCTGGGTGTCTGATTTCTCCATGGCTCTGTCTGAGGAGACTGGATGTTAGGTGCAGCTTTTGATGCGGGACCAGAGACAGTTCCAACAAGGTTGTGAACCATGGTTGACTGGCCAATGTGTGAGCTATTAGGATCAGTGTGAGGTATGTTTGCCTGAGCTTCCGAACCACTAATGGAATGAGTAGGAGAGGCGGAAAAGAGTAGGCAAATATCCCTGACCAGTTCATCCATAGTGCATTGCCCTTGGAGAGCGGGTGTGGGTATCTGGAGGCGAAGCTTTGGCATTTTGCGTTTTGTTGTGTGGCAAACAGATCTATCTGAGGGACTCCCCAACTTTGGAAGTATGGGAGGAGAACCTGAGGGTGGAGTTCCAATTTGTGTATTTGCTGCCTCTGTCTGCTGAGGAGGTCTGCAATCTGGTTGTTCACTCCTGGGAGGTGTTCCGCTAGAAGATGGATTTTGTGGTGAATGGCCCACCTCCAGATTTCTTGGGCTAAATGGGAGAGTTGGAGAGAGTGTCCCCCCCCCTGTTTTTGTATGTAATACATGGCTGTCATGTTGTCGGTACAAACTAAGACAGTTTTGCCAACCAGGTGAGTTTGAAATGCCTGGAGAGCTAGAAAGATTGCAAGCAGTTCTAGATGGTTGATGTGGAGCAACTTTTGCTGTTGGCTCCATAGGCCTTGCACTGTGTGGTGCTGAAGATGAGCTCCCCAGCCAGTGAGGGACGCATCCGCTGTTAGAATTGTCTGTGGAACTGGGTCTATGAAGGGCCGTCCTTTTGATAAATTTTGTGTGTTCCACCACTGCAAAGAGCGATGAGTACGGCCGCTTACCAACACTAGGTCGGTTAACAGACCCTGTGATTGGTTCCACTGACTCGCTAAGCATTCCTGAAGGGGACGCATGTGCAGCCTGGCATGGGGAACGATCATGATGCAAGATGCTATCATTCCCAGTAGTTGCATATACACCCGAGCTGGAAGCGAGTGATTGGATTGAAACTGGAGAACTAAAGCCTGAATGTTGCGAATTCTGGCTGCGTTGGGAAAGGCCAGAGCCTTTTGAGTATTTAAGGTGGCTCCAAGGTAGTTTTGAGTATTGGCAGGCTGGAGATGGGATTTTAGCACATTGACTGGGAACCCCAGTTGACGTAGTAACTGAATTATTCTTTGAGTGTGCTGGAGACATTTTGGATACGTACTGGCTTTGATGAGTCAGTTGTCCAAGTAGGGGAAGACATGGATGTGTTGTCTTCTCAGGTGAGCAGCGACTACCGCCAGACACTTTGTGAAGACTCTGGGGGCAGTAGTGACTCCAAACGGGAGTACCATGAACTGGTAATGTTGACCTGCTATCACAAATCTGAGAAATTTGCCATGAGCGTGATGGATTGGAATATGGAAATAGGCGTCCTTTAAGTCTAGAGTAGACAGAAAGTCGCCCTCTTGCAGAACTGGTAGTACTTGTTGAAGTGTTACCATGTGAAAATGGTCTGACTGTATGTAAAGATTTAGTTCTCTGAGGTCCAATATTGGTCTGAGAGAACCGTCCTTTTTGGGTATTAGAAAGTAAAAAGGAGTAGACGCCCAACCCGTGGTGTTGTGATGGTACAGGCTCTATAGCCCCTTTTAGAGAGACTGAACCTCTTGTTTGAGGAGGTGTAGGTGATCCGGTGAGAGTTTGTGTGACCTTGGGGGAATGTTTGGAGGATTGTTGGTGAACTCCAGGCAGTAACCAGAACGGATCATTTCCAGTACCCACTTGTCTGTTGTTATTGACTGCCAGACGGGTAGGAAATCCGAAAGTCGCCCCCGACAGGTGTTAAATGGTCGTGGGGGAGTGTAGGGAAGTCACTGCTTTGTGTTGGAGGGGGAGGTGCGTGTATTTGATCCTCTACCTCTACCTTAGGCGTTGTTGCCTCTGTAACCCCCTCTGAAGTAACCCTTAGAGGCAGAGGGTTGGTTGTTGCCCTTGTACGTGGTGGTGGTCTCTGAGGAGGTATTTTTGGACCCTCCGAGGTAGAAGGAGCGCTGAAAGGAACCACGTGCTTGTGTTCGCTGAAGGGCTCCCATGGATTTGGCCACTTCAGTGTCTTTCTTCATTTTTTCCAGTGAGGAATCTACCACCGGGCCAAAGAGGTGTTCTTTGTTAAAGGGTGTGTTCAGTATGGAAGTCTGAACCTCAGGTTTGAATCCTGAGATACGTAGCCAGGCGTGCCTTCTTAAAAGGACGCTGGTGTTTACAGCTATAGCAGCAGTGTCTGCAGCATCTAGGGAGCACCTGATTGCATTATTATAAATGAGCTGTCCCTCCCTCACTAGGTCTTGCGCTTTAGATTTATGTTCATCGGGCAGAAATTGGAGCAACTGCTCCATCTCGTCCCAATGCGCCCTGTCATACCTTGCGAGCAGCGCTTGCGTATTAGCGATGCGCCAGAAGTTTGCTGCCTGAGAGGCTACCCTTTTCCCCGAAGCGTCAATGAGCTTAGATTCTTTATCTGGGGATGGAGCATCTCCTGTAGTTTGGGAGTTGGCCCTTTTACGTGCGTTGGACACCACTAGGTAGTCCAATGGTAATTGTCCTTTTATGTACGCTGGGTCCGATGGTGCTGGCTTGTACTTTTTATCTACCCTAGGGGTAAGGATACGGGCCCTGAAGGGGTCATTAAATATGTCATCAACATGCCTGATCATACCCTTGAGCATGGGGAGTGTGTGGGATGACTTTTGTGTGCTGCTAAGGGTTTCAAAAAGGAAATCCTCTTCAAGTGATTCTTTGTGCAGCTGTACACCATGGTAGTTGGCAGCTCTACCCAGCAGTTCTATGTAACCTACGCTGTCATCCGGTGGAGAGGGCTTGGTAGGGTACAGGTCAGGATCATTTCCTGTGGGAGAGTCGGTATTATAATCTGCCCATGGGTCTGGGAGAAATGGTGCATTGTCCCCAGCCCCACCCCTACCCCCATCCTCATCATCCTGATCTTCAGGTGTATGTGGTGGTGAGTGCTCAGGTAAAATCATTAAAGATTGAGGCTGAGGAGAAGACAGAGATGGAAGGGGAGGAGGAGAAGGATTAGTCCCGACATTCTTCCTCTTTAAAGGAATGTGGTAGGTCTCCTCTGTGTCAGGTTTCCTCTTAAGGGTCACTTTTGTGGTGATATGTCCCGTAGTTCGATGAATGTACAACTGTCTTTGTTTCGGATCCGGTTTGGTAGGCGGAGCATCGAAATGATGTTCTTGAGACAGAATCGGCACGTCCGGTTGTTTCGGTGCCGAATGTTTTGGTGCCGAGGGTTTTGTTGCTGAGGTTTTGGATCCTGATGATTTCGGATCCGAAAGTGTTTTCGGCGTCGAAGGGGCAGGCCGGAACCTGGTTTCAACTTCGATCCCGAAGGTTTCGGATCGGAGCCCGTTTTCGGGCGACTCGGCTCCGAGCCGGAAGGCTTTTGAGTGTGTTTTGTGCCGAGCCGGAGGGCGGGGCGTCGGAAACATGTTCTCGGTGCCGACCGTGGCCCGGAGGCGGGGATTGGACCGGAGCCTTCTTCTTGGACTGAGGTGGACTTTGGGGCAAGGGAGGATCTGTACTCACGGTACGCTGCCCTTGCAGGATTTCGTCGTCCCCCTCGGAGCCGTAGTCGGAGATGGAGATGGAATCCTTTTCTTCTTCGGCTCCCATGGCGTCTCCGGCTTCTTGTTCCGAATCCTCTCCAAAGAGGTCCAGAATGGAACTTGCGTGTTAGCTCTGCATGTTGCGACGTCGAGCCCGGCGGTCGCAAAGCGTCTTCTTGGAGCGGAAAGCCTTGAACGCGTCGCAGTCCTGTTTTCTGTGCTCCGGAGACAAGCACAGGTTGCACACTTCGTGTGAGTCGGTGCGTGGAAACTTCGCATGGCACCAAGGCAGAATTTGAATGAAGTCCGTTCCATCAACTGCGAGGCGGACCAACACGGGTAGGCCCGACGGCCTTCCATGAGCTTCCCGATCGAAAGAGGGTTTTTTAGAAAGAAATACGATATGCGGAGAATGGGATACGCGATCGAAAACAATATCGTCGAGGGTGAGTGTCTTGCGCACTGAGGGAAACCGAAGAAACGGTGTTGAGCCGGAGCGCAGCAATTCACGTCCGAACCCGATGGCGGGAAAAAACAATCTAACAATGGAGTCGATGCCCATGCGCACTATTACCGAAAGGAGGAGTCACCTACCTCGTGACTGGAAAAGACTTCTTCGAAGAAAAACAAACTGCAAACATCCGGACCCAACACTAGATGGCAGGAGTATGCAAAGCATGTGATCTACAGCTCACATGCCTCGAACACCTAATTTCCCCAGCAGCAATTAGTTAAAAGACTAATTGACATTTGACCTCTTTCCTTGAACAGACAGCAAATGTGTCAAGATAAAAACAAGATTTAATGGCATCTTTATTGCTCATTCACTCTCTGAATGAACAGAAACACCTGTTCCTTTCCAGACTAAGTTTACTCAGATGGGGCTAGTAGGTGCTAAGCATAGCTCGACCTGATAAAACTTTACTCTCAAATGGGAGTGGGCAAGTAGATTGTTCAAGGCCTGTAAGAATCTAAATGCTTCAATAAATATTAAAATGCCAATTTGAGTATATCTTGTGTCTCCCTTTGAGCATGCATGAGTTACCAAATGAAAGGGGTCTAGATCTGTTTCCACGATTTCCTTAGGGAGTTACGGCTGTCACGTTCTGAGGTGCACATACCACTTGTTACCATACTAGGTTAGGGATTCAGATTGTGCACTGTGAGCTAGCCAGGAATAAGGCCAACATATCCTGATTGTGTACGAAGAATCAGTCTTGCACAGTTTTGATGTTTATGTTGTCCAACAAACGCACAGTTTTACTGAGAAAGTATGAACCGTACGACATGGCCCCATCAACGTTCTAGCTTGCATACTTATTCAATGGGGCTCCCGAGTAGTTTTTCTTTTGTTTGCCCAAAGACCCCTACTCACCTACTAACTGCAGACGTCTGTGGTGTTAGGGAATAATCCTCCTCAGCTAAGTAGGGAACCCATATTTTCTGGCTGCAGGTTGTTCAAGCTTTAACCTTTAAAAAGGATCACCCCCACAAAGGTACCCTCTCTGAATTCCACATATTCAACTGGCTAATGCAGAACCTGTTAACATACCAATAAACTGCAAACATGTAGTTACACAGATGCTGCAACAACATGGGCTCGCCCTTATGGGAGAAGAGGTTATCATCGTAGTAGAGGCCCTTGAAGTATACAGAACAGAGGTATTCTATTCGTGGGTCAAATTTCCAGCAGTATATGCACAACTGAGACACTTTCACAGTTACACTCTAGCTGCAGCTTCTAACAACTACACAGCTTATGCAGCATTAGAAATAGCATTAACATTTCAAGAACACCAAAATTTGTTTGAAGGCGCCCTACCACATACAAGAAACAATGTTAGACTGGATCCCCTCAGTAATGAGGGAACAACATGGTCAGTCCAAGCCGATTATACACCTTATCCTGATATAGGAAATCTTCCTGCACCAGAGCTATGTAGCCTGTACACAAGTCTGGTCAGAATATACAGATGTTTGACACAATACATGATGCGAGGGCAA
Source organism: Calotriton arnoldi (assembly GCA_963921515.1). NCBI lineage: Eukaryota > Metazoa > Chordata > Amphibia > Caudata > Salamandridae > Calotriton > Calotriton arnoldi. The sequence goes on from CAWUFW010000707.1 coordinate 2,990,216, forward strand.
GGGCTGCTCAAGCTGCAAAACCACAACTGGCTATGCCTGAGATTAGGCCAGTGACCATTAATGTGATAATGGGTAACATTTCCATTAGAAGGGAAGAAATTCCTTTCTAGATTGCTCAAAAAATGAATCAACTTGAAGCAGTGTTTCCCCATACGGGACCCCAAGAAAAACAAAGAATTCTCACAATATGCCTGCCAATAGGGATGGCTCCCCCAGTGGAAGACTGTGCCACTTGGGGCAAAGTCTTTGCTGCTGCATATACCAGAACACATGGTACACCCTCATTAGCTGTTTTGCCAGAGGTGCTTAAGCAGATCCAAAATGAGTATGTGGCAGCCCCTGCCCTGGACTTGGGGATGAAACTGATGGGCAATTTTGCTGCGGTGTCCTCAATCATGTTAAGTAATATAAAAGGGGAAGCAGCCGTGTTGCTGGCTATAGGCCAGCGCCTCACACAGGTTGCTCCGGGAGTTCAGGAGCCCAAACTACCTAAATTATTGAAGAAACCTATGTATCAATAGGTAAAGATAATTTGGGACCTAATAAACCACAAATTAAGGGTAATTCTGAAAAGGATAACTCCAAGCAGGCGCCGAGTCTTCAAAAAAGAAGTGAGATAATAAGAAAAATAAAGATAAGACTGAAGCACGGGGTGGATCTCCTCAACAGGAATCCACTGAAAGGCGCTATAATTTGCGTAACCGTGATTCAATTAAACAGCCTGCTAGGTATCAGGATACTGATACACATCCTTCTCGTTCCTTTCAGGAGTTATCCGAAAAACACTTGGAGAGAGGACAATCAGAGCGCAGATCAGAGGAGTACGTGAAACTGAAGAAAGACTCCCAACGCTCTTCTGACTAAATAATATAAAATGAAGACAAACCTTCACAGTCAAAGCCTCAATTTAAAAAGAAGAAAGTGGCAGAGATTAAAGCCAAACATGCCACAGATATTGAGGACACAGCTTCTGAACGGGAAGTGGGTTCTGACCATACTGGACAGCGCAGCAGAAGTAACGATAGTTCGCCAGAATCTTATGGAGTATCTGGCGGTAATAGCAATGAGTGACTACATCCAGATGGAAACAGCGGACCAGAGACTTAGTGTTCCAAGTGAATTAGATGAATTGCAACTCCAGATTGAGGGGAATATACAACAAACTATCAATGTTCTCTTTTGGGAGAACTTGTCATTTGGCTATGACATTCTCTTGTCTGAAAAGGATTGGCCACCAAAGTTTGTTAGGGATTGCTCACAAGGAGAAAAATTCATTTCATCAGCTTTTTCCAACCTCGTTTCAGAATCTGTTAAACACATACATGCCAAGGAGAGTGCCTTAGCGCGATCTCCGGCATTATACCGCAACCATGTGGGTTGGGATGATGGATCTCCTTACCACATTGTACATGTGAGGTCCACCCCACAACCACAAAGACAATACCCCATTAAACATGAGGCCAAAAACCAAGTTAGAGAGATACTCACACAACTTAAATACCAGGGTGTAATAGAAAGTTGCACCTCACCAATGAGTAATCCCGTTTCCAGTAAGGAAACCAGACCATTCATATAGTTTAGTCTTAGAATACAGACACTTGAACACTGCTACACGCACATTTGGGGTACAATAGGCACATAGTGCAGCACTAATGAACAATACAGTGCGCAAATGGATTTTTCTGCCAAAACATAGCGCCTGAAAGCAGGTACTTAACTGCATTCAGCGCTCTCGGTTCTCAAAAACAGTCCTGTGAATTGCCTCAAGGGTATAAGATTAGCCCAGGCTGTTTTCAGCCCAGGTCACAGAACTATTACAAGATTTTGATGACCAAGCATTGTCCTATGTCCATGACATAAGCCTGACAGATGACGACTTAACAACACACTTGACCAGAGTAGATCGCATAACTTTGGGATGTGCTCAGATGGGCTACAAATTTAATTTAAAAAAAAAAAAAAAATCAAAGATTGCCCATCTCAGTGTCCTGTTCTTAAGATACGAGCTGTCAAGTGAAGGCAAAAGCCTGGCGGCACATTTCTTAGATAGGTGTGTGCTTCTACAACCTCCAAATACATTTAAAAACCTCCTATCAATATTGGGTTTTCTAAACTTTGGCAGAACATACATACCAGATTATGCACAGCTGGTAAAATAGTTTTACAACTTGATTCATCCAGACTTTTCAAGCATGCACTGGACATCTGAACACACACAGATTTTACATTCAGTACAAGCTGACATGTTAGCTTCAAAACATTTACACACACATGTAAACACCACAAACTTGGTGATCCGTATAATTGCGGGTACATCAGGATACACCTATGTCACATTAAATGAAGGAGATACTGTACCAATTGAATATAAATCGCATTTATATACCCATGCAGAAATACGTTCTGCACCAACAGAAAAAATCCTGATGGCAGTACAGACAGCTGTATTGGAGGAAAGATCATTGACACAGGGAAAACTAATGATTGTCCTTACTCCCATTCCAGCCTTAGAAGCTGTTACAAAGGCCAGTATTCCAAACGCAAAAGCTTTACATCCGAGATGGATACAATGGGCCAACTCACTCACAGCAACAGATGTAGATTATCTACCAAGGTTCTAGTGCCTCAGTCTAGCAGAGCAAACCCTGCCTCATAAATTGCTAATTTCAGAAAGTTTTAAGTCCCATAATTATATATGACAAGGAGCAATTATACAGTCCAATACACTTTCCCAGGTTCCTGCCTGAAATTCTTGCTTTATACCTTTGTTGTCTAATTCAGGGAGCAATTTATTTAACCTACCATTGGTCAACGACGGATTTGCTGAAAAATACAGCATTTATCATAGATCCAGGTCCAGAGGAATATAGTGCATATTACAGATATTTACATTCATATTTGGCAGTTATAATCGCTATTGTTCCTGTAAATAAATATAAAATAGAGCCCTATAGACAGTTGCTCGTAAGCAGAAACTTGATTTCAAAGTGCCTTTACATATACTTGCAAAAACGATATCTAAAGACGAAACCCAGGCTCCCCTTTTGGGACCTAGGCTGCATTCTTGACTTCTGCGTTTTTACTTTTATGCAACAGAGGCATCAACATTATAAATAAAAAGGTAATCATGCTTATTTTTAGGTTGTGAGCCCATAAAATATAGAACGCCCCCAGATATTACGTGTTAAATTAATCCTGGCATGATTGAATAATAGCTTTTGGCACTTTAGGTATAATCAGAATTTTTCAGTAATGGTTCTTATCAGTACAGAAGTTAAATGTATAGGTTGCAGTTTTTCGACATAGTAATCAACTTAAGTTCATTTAATAATATGGAGGACAAAGTTAATTCTAAGGTTTTTACTTTAGGTAATGTGGGTATGAATTCATGTAGGGTTTATGACTAGTCTGGGCTATGAACCAACCCAAGGTTATCTTTTCACACATCATGGCCACATTGCAGATGGGGAGAAAAATATGTTTCAGATCTGCACAGAGCAATAGGCAGAATTACAAAAAAATCCACCATGCAAATGCTGGACCTTTCATGCTATATTACCATTTTGTTTATACTGTGCCTAGGAAGGCTGATGCAAACACACCGTGCAGTCACCGTCGTGGTGGAGAATGTGGTCTTCATCGGTGCTAACCGAAAGCAATGCTTTTTTATGGTCCCCTTCTAGACCCTGAGCCTCATCTAGTGCTACAGTGCTATTCATCATTGGATGGGGAGGAGGGACAGCAGATGTACTGTAAAGGGTTGCTTTCCCTGACCCAAACACAACCCTTCCAAGCCTATGTCTGGGTGGGAATCACAACTCTACGCCAAACCTTTACCATCTAAGCAATTTATTTCTTGGCTCCGGCTGACCATCCCTGAAGCACAAACACAGATATTACAGCACCGTTTTAAAAAAATATTTTGACTTAAAAGGTCTATAATCATTCAATTATCAACCCAACTGACCATTTTATATGCAGTACCATGTAGGGCTTTATTTTCTCCAATGTGCTCTAGGTCACTAATTTCACAGATTGTCACTCAAGCTAGAAAATAAATGTAAAAAGTTTAAATAACAAACGTCATTATTTCACTTATTATACCCATCACCTATTCTAACCATATAATAGGTTTTTTGATCTTTTAGGCTTACCTTGTATTAATACATTCTCACTCACAACAGAAGGTAATGTTAAATGCTCTCAAACACCTGCTTATAAAGATCTCCTCTCGTCATACTTCTTTGATCTATAGAGTTAAATACCTGATCTGGACTGTCTTGCATTTGACAGATATGGAATCTTTATGATATGGGTAAGTTCTAAACTAGCAATTATTGAACATACATCCATAGCGAGAGACGAGCAATGCGACAAGGATTCCCGTCCAGCAGTGGCGGCTGGCTTGTACAAGGGTGGTGGGGTGGGGGCAAAAAAAAAAAATCAATTACCTTCTTAGCGTGACATCCTCCTCCTTCGGGTGTCTTCCAGGAAGCTCCTGATGCAGTAAACTCCATTACCCAATCCACGTGCTGCTTTTGCAGCATGAAAGCAGCGCCAGGATTGGATAGAGCGGCCTCTCTCAGCGCTCCTAAGAGCACTGTAGGCCTGCGCTTTCTCTAACCCAGCTGTCTAAGGCAGCTAGGTCAGTGAACTTTAAAATGCGCGTGTCTGGCTGGCCGTCCCAGGACGGCCGGCCAAAGAGACATGCGCATTTTAAAGTGCACACCTCCCTGCTGCTGCCACTCTGCAGCACTGGCCCCGCCCCTTCCTGACACTTAGTTCAGGACGGGTTGCTGAAAAATAAAACGGTAATAAATAACTTTATTATCATTTTATTTTTCAGCTCTGGGGCTTGTGGGGCGACACTTATCCGCTCAAATGGAGGAGCCACCCCTGCCGTCCAGACATAAAACAATGATACAAGCCAACTGGAGGGCACAATCAAAGTTGACAAAAACCAAGGAGAGCAGAGGAGACAACACCCTTCAACATTTTTATCCTTGCGCTAAGAATTTATGTTGAGACAGCATCGTAATTAATGCACAAACCTAAGCAACAACCTTCACGACTAAAGAAATGCTTCAGAGAACCACCTACATGTGCAGCAGGAATTCCTTTTTTTGCAGGAGCCTGCAAGCATGGCAAACAATATTTCATTGCGGTAAATGCAGCATTAAGGTTGCCAAGGGCCACATTTGATTGACAAATGAACATATGTTCATCATCAATCTAACCCCATCTTCACCTCACCCTCTCCCTATAAATCCTAAAATGTCTCTGTCGGTGCAATTCGTGCTATCTTTCTGTCTAGCTAACCTAAGGGCTTACTGTGAATCATGCCACTTGGTGGATAATTCGGCTGTGAATCCATATTTGTCACCATCACTCAATGGCTGATGAACAAGTCTTTCTATGGCTCATTCCAAAATGCCTGAATGAAGCGCTAGCTACCTTATAATAGGCTAACTATTAATCTACACCAAGTTGTAAAAGGCATGGAAATAAGTAAAGGCCCCATGGTGGCAACTCCAACTGATCGCCAAACACTGTGTTGCCATCATCCAGTGATTCTTTTGTGAGAAACTTGGCACAGGACTGTTCTAGCTACACCTGTGTGTGACCATCTACCGTCAAGAGTTGACAAGGGACATGCTGCAACTCGGATCCTACTAACAGTTTCTGCAGCTATTGATAACATTCACCTTTGAGTCTAGAGACTGAGCTTTGAAGATCAAATTAGATCACTTTCTCACTTCATCAGCTCAGCAAACCTGTGGGGATTTCCTACACTTGATGCAATGAAAATTGCCCAAAACAAATGTGGTCCTTCCAATCTCCCATAACTGTCTTGGATCTTCTGAGCCTTGGAATCAGTACAGGGAAGTCATCCTCAAAGCCGGGTCTGGTGGCTTAGTGGACTAATGTGTCCACTGTATGGGCCTGTGTTGACCTCATGGTCACAGGTTCAAATCCCGGTAGGTCCACTCAGCCTTTCATCCTTCTGAGGTCGATAAAATGAGTACCATTGAGTTGGGTAACAATAAACATCTGTCATTCAGAGGCCCTTCTGGGTGAACCTGGGGAGAGAACGAATAGTTTACCTGTCGGTGTAGTTTTGCAGCTTGAAGACTTTCTGGATTCACTATGCTGTGCATTATTCCGCCATCTCGTGGTTGGGTCCGGATTCGTAGTCTTTTCTTTCTTTCTTTTTTTTGTTTTGTTTTTGTTGTTGGCCCAGGTGGGCGGCGACGCCCCCACCATTTGGTGTCCTCGGTGACGTCGTCGCGCTTCCTGCGGAAGCTCCTACCTTTGGTCGCCATCTTCGGATTCTTTTTTCTTTTCCTCTTATTGTTTTGTCGTCTATGTCTTTTTCTTTTATCCTTTTATTTTCCTTTTGATCCCTCTAAACTCTGTATGTAGTCTAGTTTTACCCTTAACCTCCTATGTTATCTTCCTGGCGGAGGCGGGTGGGATCGCTAGTGAATCCAGAAAGTCTTCAAGCTGCAAAACTACACCGACAGGTAAGAAACTATTCGTTTTGCAGCGTGAATCTTTCTGGATTCACTATGCTGTGCATAGACTTTGTAGCGGTTTTCTGTTATTGCGGTGGTTGGGTGGAAGATGAGCATTGGTTGCTGAAAATGTGCTGTAAGACCTTCTGTCCTACTTGTGCCTCTTTGTTCATCTGGATATCAACACAGTAGTGTTTGGTGAACGTGTGCACGGAAGACCATGTTGCCGCTTGGCAAATGTCTTGTATAGGTGTGTTCGCTAGGAACGCAACCGTTGCTCCCTTCTTCCTTGTTGAGTGAGCCTGGGCGGCTCCTTGTAATTCTTGTCCTGCCTGCTTGTGGCAGAGTTGTATTGCTTGTGCAATCCATCGTGCTATGGTATTTTTTGTTACTGGTCATCCCAAGAAACTGCTTGCGAAGGAAACGAAGAGTTGTTTTGTTTTCCTGCATTCCTTCGTCCTTTCTATGTAGTGCATCACTGCCCTTCTGGCGTCTAGCGTGTGTAGCGCCTTTTCTGTGGGCGTTGATGGTTTCTGGAAGAAACTTGGTATCTGTATTGTCTGGTTAATATGGAACCGTGACACCACCTTTGGCAGGAAGTGTGGGTCCGTTCTCATGACAATTCTGGCCTTGTGTATTTGCAAGTAGGGCTCTTGTAGTGTAAGAGCCTGCAGTTCACTGACCCTTCGCAGTGACGTGATAGCCACCAAGAATGCTGTTTTTAGTGTGAGCATGTGCAGTGTGGTCTTGTGTATGGGCTCAAATGGTGATTTCATCAACTGTGTTAGCACCGTGTTGAGGTTCCAACTTGGGGCTGGCATCCTTTTTGGGGGGGCTATTCTCTTAGCTCCCTCCAGGAATCTTTTGACCACCTGTGAGGTGAAGAAACTTTTCCCCGCTTCTCCCCTGGTGTAGGCCACTATGGCTGCTAAGTGAACCCTTAGTGACGAGTAGCTTAGCCCGCTGTGTAGTAGGTGCGTTAAGTATTGTAGTACCGTTGATTCTTTTGTGACCTTTCGTTGCAGTCCCTCTTTAATGCACCATTGCGAGAACCTTTTCCACTTTGCAATGTAGCATTTTCTTGTAGTGGGTCTCCTTGCTTCTCTGAGTACTGCCATGGTGCTTGGTGGTAACTTGAGGTGTGCGAATTCTAGGTCCTCAGGAGCCATGCTGCTAGGCTGAGGCTCCCTGGTTCTGGGTGGAGCACTTTTCCTTCTTGCATTGTTAGGAGGTCTTTCCTTCTGCTGAACCTGTGCACTGGTTCCTGTGCCATTTCCATTATTTGTGAGAACCATGATTGTCTGGCCCACTGAGGTGCCACCAGTATGAGTGTCATGCTGCTGCTCCTGCATTTGCTGAGTACCTTGTGTAACAGTGGTATCGGGGGAAAAGCGTATGCAAATTCGTTCGACCAACTTATCCATAGCGCATTCCCTAGGGACCTTTGGTCCAGTTGTCTGGATGCGTAATGTTGGCATTCTGGAGTGTTGCAAACAGGTCTATCCGTGGTGTACCCCACTTTTGGAACAGCCGCTGCACCTCCTGTTCGTTGAGTTCCCATTCGTGGGACGCAGACGTCTGCCTGCTGAGTCGGTCTGCTTCTACATTGTCTATTCCTGGAAGGTGTATTGCCAGTAGGTCTATCCTTAGAGGGATGGCCCATCTCCAAATCTGTTGTGCCAGGCTTGATAGCGGTGCTGACTGTGTCCCACCTTGTTTGTTGATGTAGAACATGGTGGTTGTGTTGTCTGTTTGTATCAGCACTTGCTGTCCGTAAAGCTGCTTCTGAAAGGCTTTTAAGGCTAGGAACACAGTTTTTAGTTCTAGGTAGTTGATGTGTTTCACTGCATCTTGTTGTGACCACAGCCCCCTGACGCGGAGTCTGTCCATGTACGCGCCCCAGCCCTGCTGTGAGGCATCTGTTGTGATGGTCACTGTTGGAGTTGGCTGTGTGAATGGCTTTCCTTGTAATATGTTCTCTTCCTTCCACCACGCTATTTCTTGCTGCACTGCGTGTGTGACAACCACTAGATCTTCCCAACTCCCTGTCGCTTGTGACCACTGCTGCTGTATCCATTCTTGGAACGGTCTCATGTGCAGCCTGATATGTGGGACTAGGTGGATGCATGATGCCATCATTCCAATTAGTCTGCTCACCGTCCTCACTGTCAGAACTTGCCCCTTCTGGTAATGACGTGTTTCCCTCAGGAGCGCTATAGTTCTCTTGTCGCTGGGGAACACCTTGGACTGTGTGCTGTCGATTTGTGCCCCTAAGAATATTTTGATCTGCTGAGGTTCTGTTGACGATTTCTCCCAATGTATTGAGAAACCTAGTCTGGACAGTGTTTGTATGACTTGTTTGATGTGATCCTTGCAGTGTCTGTATGATCCTGCTTTCACAAGCCAGTCGTCGAGGTAGGGGTATACATGTATGCCCCTTCTCCGTAGGTGCGCTGCCGCTGCTGCAAGGCATTTTGTGAAAACCCTTGGTGCGGACTTGAGCCCGAAGGCTAGCACTGTGAACTGGTAGTGATTGTGGCCAATCACGAATCTTAGTAGACGTTTGTGTTTGTGGTTGACGGGTATGTGTAGATATGCGTCTTTCATGTCTATGGTCGCCATGTAATCCCCTTCTTGGATTTGGGGTATTACTTCCTGAAGTGATGTCATTTTGAATTTTTGAGTTTTTACGAACTTGTTGAGGAATCTGAGGTCCAGTATTGGCCTTAGTGTTTCGTCTACCTTTGGCACTAGGAAGTACGTTGAGTAGACTCCCTGTTCCTTTGGTTGATTGGAACTGGTTCTATTGCTCTTTTTGTAGCAGCTCCTCTGCTTCTAGACGTAGGAGGGCGAGCTCCCTTGCGGGAATTGCCCGGTGTCTTGGTTTTTTGCTTGGGGGTGTTTTTGGAGTTCTATGCAGTACCCGTGCTGTATGATGTTTAGTATCCATTTGTCCGTGGTAATCTCCCTCCATTGTGTGAGGAAGTTTCCTATTCTGCCCCCACCGGGGTTGTATGCTCGGTGGTTATTTGTTTGCTGTGAGTTTTTCTTATTTTGTCCTTATGTTGACTTCTCCTCTCCCTTGGTGTTAAAAGGGGAGGGTTTGGTTTGTTTGTGGAGTCACTTTGAGGTGGGCTGCTGACCCCCTCTTCGGGATTGTCCCCGTCCGTACCCGCTTCCTCGAAAGGACCGTCCTCTGGGTTGATATTGCCAATTTTGCTGCTGTTGTCCCTGTTGGCTCTGGCCCTGGTTGTTCCCCTGGTATCCTTGTTGGGGAGATTGGTGGGAAGTGGCGGGCGCATTGCCCCCTCTACCATTGGGCAGCCTTGATGGTGTTCCTCTTCTCATCCCTCTGAATTGCAGTGCTCCCATGGACCTCGCAGTTTCATTGTCTTTTTTGAGCTGCGTTAACTTCTCGTCCACTGGGGCTCCAAACAGTTTCTGGCCGTCGAATGGCGTGTTCAGGATGTTGCTTTGTACCTCAGGTTTGAAACCTGAGATCCTGAGCCATGCGTGTCTCCTTTCGGTCACCCCCATCATCATCTGCCTGCCGGAGTTCTCTGCTGCGTCCAAGGCTGATTTTAGGCAAGTGTTTGCCATAGCCTTGCCCTCTTCCACTAGGTGATTAGCCCTTTGTTGGTGTTGTTGTGGTAGGTGTGTTATGAGCTGGCTCATTTCATCCCAATGCTGGTATGCATGCCTGCTGATGAGGGCGTTGGAGTTGGCGATGCGCCAGTGTATGGCTGCGTTCCTCTCCACCTTTCGTCCTGTGAGGTCCATTTGTTTGCTCTCCTTGTCTGGAGGTGGACCTGTGTTAGTGGGCACATTTGCCCTTTTCCTTGCCGTTGCAGTGATAATGGAGTCTGCTGGCACTGACCCTTGTATGTACGCAGGGTCTTTAGAGGAGTGCTTGTATTTCTTTTCGCTCCTTGGTGTAACAGCCTTGCAGACTGCCGGTTCTTTGAAGGCCTCCCTTCCCTGGTCCAGGACGCTAGGGAGCATGGGTAGGAACTGGGACCTTGTTTGTTGAGGAAGTAGGGTTTCCAAAAGGAAACATGCCTTTGCCTTCTCCTCTTGCATTTTGACGCCATACGTTGCTGCAGCCCTTTGGACGACCACATTGTAGGCTCCAATGTCGTCTGGCGGCGAAGGCCTCGAGGGATAAGAGTCTACCCCTTCTTCTGGTGATTCTGCGTCGAGGTCTTGCCAGTCTAGGTCTTGTTCTTCTGAGGGCGCCGAGTCCCGGTAAGACTGGAACTCTTCTTCGCCTTCGGCTTCGAAGTAGTAGTCTTCTTCGCCCTGTTCGTCGAGCGGTTCGGGGGTTTTAGGGGGCTTGATGTCTTCGTTGTCGCCCTCCGCGAGTGTTTCGCGTGCTGGCTTCGACGGAATGGCGTATTGCTTCATTTTTTCGTCGAAGTCTTTTTTCCTTTGCAGGATGCTCGCCATCTCTGCTTCGAGCCTTCTCTTCCTCTTCTCCATCTCGTGGACCCTTTCGGCGTCGACGGATGAAGCGCCCCTCTTCGCGGTCTCGGACGTCGAGGATGACGCCGGGCCTTCCTTTCTGGGTGTCGAGGCTTCCTTTTCGGAGGTTACCTTCGACGCCCTTGGTTTTTCGGAGGGTTTTGCCGATTGGGAGTCCTTCACGAAGGATCCGCTCGGTTGTTTGTCCTTGGTTGCTGTTGCTTTCGTCGAGTGTTTCGGCGGCAACGCTCCCTTCGAGGACTTGGCTTCACTTCTGAGAGTGTCGCTCGGGGCCTTAGCTTCACTCCTTCGAGCGTCGCTTGGGTGCTTCGGGTCGACGTCTCCCTTACCTCCTTCGAAGTTTTCTTGTGGACCTCGACGACTGAGCAGTCCTCCGGTCCCTCTGCGATGTTGTCTTCCTCTCCACTCGAGAGGCCCAGGTCTCGGAGCGATGGAGGTGCTCCCTGGCCCTGCATGCTGTGTTTCGCCCTTCTTTGCCTCTCTCTCACCCGGATGGTTTTCGGGGTGAACGCCGAACACGCGTTGCAGTCTTCGCTGATGTGTTCGAGCGGCAAGCAGATGTTGCAGACTGGGTGCTGGTCCTTCTGGGCGTACTTGTGGTGACAGTTTTGGCAAAACTTGAACGGTGTCTTGTCCATACCCGCGCTCAGGGGGCCCCCTGTGAGCGCATTCTCTGTAGGCGTCGAGATTTTGGTCGTGGACCTTCTACCTTGTAGTCCTTCTCGTCGCCTCCTGTACTCGTCTCCTCGTCCGGTGTCCTCAGGAAACGATCTTTTGGTGAATATTTCGACTTCTCGAGATTCTTCGTCCAACTTTCTGGAACTTCTCGTCGACGATCCAGACCCCACGGCGGAAAAAAGAATCTGAAGATGGCGACCAAAGGTGGGAGCTTCCGCAGGAAGCGCGACGACGTCACCGAGGACACCAAATGGTGGGGGCGTCGCCGCCCACCTGGGCCAACAACAACAAAAAAAAAAAAAAAAAGAAAGAAAGAAAGAAAAGACTACGAATCCGGACCCAACCACGAGATGGCGGAATAATGCACAGCATAGTGAATCCAGAAAGATTCACGCTGCAAAATGTGGCCTAATGGCTAGCGCGGTTGACCTTGGAGCTGGGGAACCGGGTTCAAGTCTTGGCAGGGACGCTCAACATTCTGTGATTCTGGGCAAATCACTTAATCTCCCCGTGTCTCACAAAAATGAATGTGTCTGTAATATAACTGGTGCTCATGTAAAGCGTACCATCGGGTCTAGTTTGCGCTATATAAAACTCCACAACAAAAAAAAAAAAAATACCTGTGCTTTACAAATACACGTTATGTTATGCTTGCTTCAGTCTTACTAGGTAGGACAAGCGGTCAGTATCTTTGTAGCACACTCAAGCCAGTTCCATTTGTGGGATGCGGAATTCCAAATCAACACTTAGATCTGAAGCTGAAAGTTATAACCTTCTTATGCTTGGTGCACATGAAGTCTGGATTTGAAACTTGCAAGGAGGAACTGTCCTTAATTGTTCATTTCAAAGCACTATGGTGAGATTAGATGAAGAGCCAAGTAAATATCAGTGCCAAAGATGACGGCAGCAGCAGCGGACGCTTGTGATATTCCAAGCTATCATGAATTGCCATCTTAACCTCAGATCATGCACCTCAGGGCCATTCTTAATCACTTCCCATGACACATTCAAAAAGACAGGACGCAAAGCAATGCTAGCAGACAAAGAATTCAGTGACAAAAATGATCAGGGCCGCAGGTGAGAAGACACAGAACACACACATTTCGTCACATTGGTCTGACCCCTCCATTGCAGCCACATATATCAATCAAGCTAAATGCAGCCAACATCAAACCAATGACAACGTCTGAACTGAGCTTCACTATAGCAAAGTTTGACATTCACAATCAAGATCTGACAAAAGATATACAAAATGACTGCTGCAGTGCAAAATAATTAAAAAGGAAATATTTTGTGTACACACTAGTTAAAGAATTACATTTTGGATGATAGAGTGTACTTTTCAGATTTAAAATAGTCCCTCATGCATTCCAATTGAGGCGGAAAGATACATCCAACAGCCTATAGAAAGAAGGTGAAAATAAAACACTCCTGTGACCTCCTCTCACCAACTGTGAATGTTCCTGAGTCAGTCAAGCTAATGGCTGAAGACGTCTGAGCCAAAGGCCCTTGCAGTATGTACAGAATAAAACATGTTTGTCATACACTTCAAACCTAAAAACCAAGTAGGCTGTAGAATGCTTAAAAAGCTGCAGACCATTCGATTCTTAATATTAAAAAGCTGGGAAGGATTTCAGGAGTATCATATCCTTATACCGTGTCACAGATGAAAAACAGATCGCCTTTAAAATCTTATGCTTTACTTTTGAATACATGAATTTGTTAGCTCATTTCTAGCTTCAGGAAGAACTCACAAATGTAAATCAAGGACTTTGAACGACCCCTTGAGTGTGGTTATAATGGAATGGAGATTTACAGTAAACAGGCCAAGGAAGTGGAACTGCTTTCCCTTGGTGATAAAAATCAAATCCACCCTCATGAGTTTCAGGGAAGCTGTTGAGAGTTCCCTCTTCTCTAAGTAGCATTCGGTCCAATCCAGTCTGCAGATATCTTTAGCATGGTGTTCTATTTTTAATTTTTTTAACTATGCCAGGAAGGCTAAAAACAAATACCTGTTGTATACGCTATACAAATATGTAAAATAAATAAACTAACAAACAGATACATAGTCATTGTACAGTTTACAGTTTATGGCGCTTATGTTATGTTAAAAATATTTGTAGAGCGCACGTACACCATACGGTTTCTTGGCGATGTCTATAGGAAATAGCCTGCAGCTCGTTGATTCATTCATAAGCTTGGGAGAACAGCCAACCTTTTAGGAGTCTCCTAAATTGAAGGTAACACAGTGAGGATCTGATGTTTGAAGGGAGTGAGTTCCAAAAACGAGGGGCCAGAACAGCAAATCTAGATCCGTCTAATCTCTTCCTTTTGAAGGTGGAGATAACCAGGAGGTTAAGATGGGATGGCCTCAGGTTACGAGCAGGGATATACCTCTGGATGAGGGTAGAGACAAATTCCGGGCAGGTGCCGTGCAGGGATTTAAAGATAAGGCATCCAATCTAAATGCACTGCAATGTGTTACTGGTAGCCAGTGCAGCTTCCTCATTAGGGGAGTGATGTGGCACCATCTCGGCTGATGGTAGATCAGTGTAGCTGCCTGGTTTTGCACTATTTGCAGTCTTCTTGTTAAATGTACCGGAAGGTCGAAGTAGAGCGAGTTTGCATAATCAATGTGGGAGATGACCATAGAAAGAACGACCTGAACAAGAGCTCCAAAAGTAAGGAATCTACTAATTTTCCTGATCTTCCGGAGCTGGAAAAAACATGTGGAAACTGCAGACCCGATCTGGGGCTTCAGAGAGAGATGCTATCAATTGTGACTCCAAGGCTCTTAGCTGACGTTCAGGGTAGGGGTGGCGTCCCCAACTCAGCGGGCCAGAAATTTGAGTTCCAAGGATTTCGGGAGCCATCGACTAAGACAAGTTCTGTTTTGTCTGGATTTCGTTTTAAGTGGTTGCTATGCATCCAATTGCGTATATGTAACATAGTTGTCTGGAAATTCAGAATAGTCAGGAGTACTGTAAATAGTAAAAATCTATTGCATATCATCAGCATAGTTGAAAGTGCACACATTCATTTCCCCCAGAGACTGAACTAATGGAAGGAAGTACAAATTGAACAGGTGCGGGGACAGAGATGATCCCTGCGGCACGCCGCAGGTCAATTTCACTTTGGGGGCCGTAAATTGGGAGAGTCAAACCGATTGAGAGCGACCATCTAAGAAAGACGTGAGCCATTTGAGGGCTGATCTCTGGACCCCTGCGTCCCTCACAAAGCCCACTAAGAGTTCATGGTCGACCGTGTCGAAAGCCGCAGATAGATCAAGGAGCACCAGTACCTGCGCATTGTCCTTGTCTGCTTCTTTCCTCATTTCATTTAGTACGGTCAGGAGTACTGCCTCAGTGGAATGGGAAGGGCGGAAGACAGCTTGGGGAGAGTCAAGAAATTTGGCCTGTTCAACAAAAGAGCAGCGGCAGTTAGCAACGTGGGCTTCCACTACCTTAGCCAAAAAGGGAAGCAGAGAGATGGGACGATAGTTAGTAAGGACAAGTGGATCTGTGCCTATTTTCTTGATTAATGGAACTACTATTGCTTCTTTGAAGGCTCTAGGAACCGAGCCCTGGATTAATGAGTCATTCAATAAAGAAAGGGCAAGATCAGGGCATGAATGAAAAACTTTCCTCAAAATATGAGGGGGACAGCTGTCTGAAGGAGATCCGGATTTGGCTTTAGTTGGCAGATCAAGAAAGAGTTCTCTACTAATTATGGGGAACTGACGCAGGGAATGAGGATTCCTAGAAGTAACTGGTTGAGTGACAAGAAAGGAGTCAGCGGGTATGCTAGCTTTGATGGTCATGATTTTGTCAATGAAAATGGCATTCAGAGAGTACATAATGATTGAATGGGAGGTAATTTTACTGTAACTCTATCCGGGTTAGACAACTCTGAAACAATCGCAAATATATCTTTGGATTTGTTTGTGGAGTTCAGAATCTTATTAGAAAAATTGGTGGCCTTAGTTTGTAGGATAGAGTTTTTATATTGCTTGAGTTGGTCTTGGTAAATAACTTTTTTATCTGGAGAGTAGTTCCGTCTCCAGATATGTTCCGTGTGGCGCAGGGCTAGTTTTTTAAGTTTTAGGTCTTCTGAGAACCATCACTGAGCATTGTGGCGCATGGCCATTTTAACTTTCCTAAAAGGAGCATGGATGTTGCTGGCCGCCCCTAACCATGATTTTATATTTTCTTCGTTTTGGTTAATGGTTGAATGTTTCATAGGCACAGTGGTCGCCAACGTGTTGCAGAAGGCGTTGATGTTAATATGAGTCCAGTTCCTAGCAGTTAGCCCCCCCCCCTAACTGTGGGTTTAGAGATAGTCAAGTTACTAAGGGTAAACTTTATTAAAAGATGATCAGACCAGGTACATGGGGAAACCATCAGGGTGAATACTGTAAGGTTAGAGGTCCAGACTTGATCGAGGATATGTCCTTTAATATGAGTGGGAGATGTCACATGTTGGATACAGTTCAGCCCATTAAGTAGGTCAGTCAATTCTGATAAGCTTGGGCCACCCATCTCCTCATTGGCCCAATAGTTAAAGTTGCCAATCAGTAAAATTTTGGTATGGTTAATTACTAAGTGGGATATTTGTTCCCCCAGTAATTGGGGGAAATGAGGCATGTTGTGAGGGGGCCTATAAATCACAACACAGATCGGGGGGTAAAAGAGGAGTCCAGTTTGATAACTAAACTTTCTACTGAAGTGATGTCTAGGGCAGTGAGGGTGGTAAACTTCAATCCTTGTTGAATTATGGCAGCAACCCCTTTACCTATTTGCCCAGAGGCCCGATTAGTATGACGAATATAATAGTTGCTTGGGAGTGCAGCAAGGATATCAGGATAAGACATATGGAAAAGCCATGTTTCAGTTAGTAGGAGTATATCTAGTTTAACAGAGTCCAGTAAATGAAATATTTCCAGTTGTTGTTTCACCATTGACCGTGTGTTCAGATATATCAGTGACACTCAAAGTACGGCCCGGGGGCCGTTTGCGGCCATCTTGACCTTTACATATGGACCCCTGGTGAACAGCAGCACGAGCTGCTGTTTAGTTGTTAAGCACTAATATTCAGAATAAAATATTAAATAAGCAGGCAGCAAATAAATGCTTGCCCATTTATTTAAATTTTTTTAGACCTCCTTAAACAATCCCTGACCCACCCAGACACCCTACCACCACCCTCCTGGCATCTGTGCGGCCCTCGGTCACACCACAGACCGTACTTTGTGGCCCCTGGGCAAATATTTGCGAGTACCCATGAGATATATGATTGTTAGTTGAGTCGTGCTGTGGTTATCCTGCCTAGGAATGATGTCTTCAGCGGAGTAGGGCGGGTTAAATTCGGGAAGAAAGTTCCTGTTTATAATCCCCAGATTAACTAATCTGGATAGAGTGAAGGGATTAAGTGCGTAGTCGGTGGAATACCATTTTTTTAGTTTGGGTGAGGAGTAAGTTAAAATTTGGGCATAATGACTAGCCCCTAGCGCTTACTACCCTGGACAAGACATTGAGGCGCTATAAATAAGTGAATAAAATTACCTCTCAGTTCCATATTTTGGGCACAACGGTTAAAGGGTAGGGGTTGTACAACTAAATCCATGTACGGACATAAATATAAAAAAACGGAATAAGAATCGTCATCAAAATGCAGACAATGAGCTTCAAAAGGTCAGACTAACAAGCACACAGAGTTGTGTGCCTGACATTTTCCAGCGTTAGATGACAGAAGATTACCTTTATCCACCCAATAAGAAAACAAAATTTGATCGCCCAGGCTAATCAGCTAACATTCCACACAGTTCACAGAAGAATTTCGTGAAAGCTTAGAAAAGGCTCCCTCATGCCAAGAAATGAATGTTAAGGTAAATGCTACTTACCAGTATGCATCTGTTCTTGGCATGTAGAGCTGCAGAGTCGTACACTGTGCATGAGATCGCCATCTGGTGTTGGGCTCGGATGCTTGCACTTTGTTGTTGTCTTGGAAGAGTCTTTTGTAGTCACGAGATAGGTGACTCCTCCTTTGGACGATAGTGCGCATGGGCATCGACTCCATGGTTAGATTGTTTTTCGCCATGATGGGAAAAGATGGAGTCAGTAAGAAGAAAAAGATGTCCATGTGAATATATCTAATTAAGATTATACTGGAACAGATACAGGTTCCGGGGAGGTGGGTGGGCGTGTACGACTCTGCAGCTCTACATGCCAAGAACAGATGCATACTGGTAAGTAGCATTTACCGTTCGAGGCATATGAGCTGCAGATCGTACACTGTGCATAGACTGTATAGCAGTGTCTCCCCTAGCGGTGGTCACCTGTATCAGTTGCAGTAGTCTGAAAAAGTGTTTTAAGAACAGCTTGGCCCACAGCAGCTTGCTGCTTTGCGTGTACATCAACACAGTAGTGTTTGGTAAAGGTATGTGGCGTAGACCATGTTGCTGCCTTACATATGTCATTTAGGGGGATGTTCCCTAAAAATGCCATAGAAGCCCCTAGTTTACGTGTGGAATGTGCCCTAGGGGGAATTATTAAGGTGCGTTTAGCCTTTTGGTAGCAAATTTGAATGCATTTGACTATCCATCTAGCAATGCCAGCCTTTGAGATGGGATTACCTTTATGTGGTGGGGAGAAAGCTACAAATAATTGTTTTGTCTTTCTGAAAGGTTTGGTCCTGTCAATGTAGTAAAGTAGGGCTCTTCTGACATCTAGTGTGTGTAGAGCTCTTTCTGCTACAGAGTCTGGGTCTTGGAAAAAGACGGGTAACTCTATTGATTGGTTAAGGTGAAAAGCAGAAATTACTTTAGGTAGGAATTTGGGGTTTGGTCTGAGAACTACTTTATTACGATGGATTTGTAAAAAGGTTCTTGTATGGTTAAAGCCTGAATCTCACTCACTCTTCTGAGAGAGGTTATTGCAATTAGGAAGGCTACTTTCCATGTAAGAAATTGTAACTCACATTTGTGCAGAGGTTCAAATGGGGGACCCATGAGCCTGGTGAGGACAATATTTAGATTCCATGCTGGAGAGGGTGGCAATCTAGGGGGAATGATTCTTTTAAGGCCTTCCATAAAGGCTTTAATTGCAGGTACTCGAAACAGTGACAAATGCTGTCTGTTTTGTAAGTATGCGGCTAGAGCGGCAAGATGTAATCTTATGGATGAGTATGCTAGGTTACATGTTTGCAGATGCAGCAAGTAACAGATAATGTTTTGTATGGAGGCATCTAGTGGGTTGATATTGTTGTTATTGCAATAAATAGCAAACCTTTTCCATTTTGCTGCATAACAAGCCCTGGTAGTGGGACGTCTGGCTTCTTTAATGACCTGCATACACTCAGGTGGAAGGTTAAGGTAACCGAACTCTAGGACTTCAGGAGCCATATTGCCAGATTCAGTTGACCTGGATCGGGGTGTCTGATCTCTCCATGGTTCTGAGTTAAGAGGTGTGGAGAGAGGTGCAGTTTGTGGTGTGGAACTACTGAGAGTTCGAGAAGTGTTGTGAACCATGGTTGTCTTGCCCATGTGGGAGCAACTAGGATCATTGTTAGAGACTGTTGTCTGAGTTTGCGTACTACTAGGGGAATGAGTGGGAGAGGCGGAAAAGCGTATGCAAATCTGCCTGACCAGTTCATCCATATTGCATTGCCCTTGGACGACGGGTGTGGGAACCTGGCGGCGAAGGTTGGGCATTTTGTGTTTTCTTGTGTGGCGAACAGGTCTATTTGTGGATGGCCCCACATTTGGAAAAAGGTTGTAGAACTTGCGGATGCAGTTCCCATTCGTGAATCTGTTGTGTCTGTCGACTTAACAGATCCGCAATGTGATTGTGAACTCCTGGAAGGTGTTCTGCAAGGAGGTAAATGTTTTGAGGAATGGCCCATCTCCATATGGCTTGCGCCAGGCGAGACAGCTGTAGAGAGTGTGTCCCCCCTGTTTTTGTACATAGTACATTGCTGTCATGTTGTCTGTTTTGACTAAGACAGTCTTGTGAGTAAGATGCGGTTGGAATGACTTTAGCGCTAGAAATATTGCTAATAATTCTAGGTGGTTGATGTGGAGCAGTTTTTGTGACTTGGTCCAGCTGCCCTGCGTTGTGTGGGTAAGGAGGTGAGCTCCCCACCCGGTGAGAGATGCGTCTGTTGTGAGCACTATTTGTGGAACTGGCTCTAGGAACGGCCGCCCTTTGGAAATGTTTTGTATGTTCCACCATTGCAGAGAGCGATGAGTGCGGCTGTCTACCAACACCAGATCTGTAAGCTGGCCCTGAGCTTGGTTCCACTGACGTGCTAAGCATTCTTGCAGGGGCCGCATTTGAAGTCGTGCGTGAGGGACAATAAAGATGCACGAGGCCATCATTCCTACGAGTTGCATAAACACTCGAGCTGGAAGGTAGTGTTGAGGTAGGAATTTGTTGATGAGGGCTTGCATACTTGTTATCCTGGAAGGATTGGGGTATGCAAGGGCCCTGGAGGTATCGATTGTGGCTCCTAGGTACTGATGTATGTAGGAGGGATGGAGATGCGATTTGGTATGGTTTATTGTGAACCCCAAATTGTGTAGTAGCCGAACTGTTTGGAGTGTGTGCTGTACACATTGGTTGTGTGACTTGGCTTTTATTAGCCAGTCGTCTAGATACGGAAACACGTGAATGTGTTGTCTTCGTAAGTGCGCAGCTACTACTGCTAGGCACTTGGTGAAAACCCTTGGTGCTGTTGCCACCCCGAATGGGAGGACTTTGAACTGATAATGTTGTCCGTCCACTATGAACCTTAGGTATTTCCTGTGCGCAGGGTGAATGGGAATATGGAAATAGGCGTCCTTGAGATCTAGTGTGGCAAGGAAGTCGCCTTGTTGGAGTAGTGGAAGTATTTGTTGAAGAGTGATCATGTGAAAATGATCTGAGTGAATGTAATAGTTGAGGGGTCTGAGGTCCAGTATGGGCCTGAGGGAACCGTCCTTCTTGGGGATTAGAAAGTATAGTGAGTAAACCCCTGTGCCCTGATGTTGTAGAGGGACTGGTTCTATTGCGTGCTTTTGGAGCATAGAGAGAACCTTTTGATTGAGGAGCGTTAGATGTTCCGTGGACATGGGACGCTGTCTGGGTGGTATGTTGGGGGAGTAGAAGTGAGTTCGAGGCAGTAACCATACTGGATAATTTGTATTACCCACCTGTCGGTGGTGATGGAATTCCACGCAGGTAGGAACTTTGACAGTCTTCCCCGACGGGAGTGGAATGATCGGGGGGAAACGGAGGGAAGTCACTGTTTGGTGGTAGGGGAGGTGCGTGTGTTAAACCCGCGTCCTCTACCCCTGTTGTTATTACCTCTGTAATTACCTCTGGAGTAACCTCTATTAGAGGAGGTTTGAGTGGTGTTTTTGTAGTTAGCAGAGGTGGTGTCTGTGGCTGTAGTTTTGGAGCCGCCTCTATATAAGGAGCGACGAAAGGAACCTCTGCTAGGTGTGGCTTGTAGAGCTCCCATAGCTTTGGCTGTGTCTGTGTCCTTCTTCATTTTTTCTAGAGAAGTGTCCACATTAGGCCCAAACAGGTGTTCCTGGTCTAAGGGTTGATTGAGGATGGTAGATTGTACCTCCTGCTTGAAGCCAGATATTCGTAGCCATGCGTGTCTGCGCAGCAAAACGCTTGAGTTTATTGTGCGTGCTGCTGTATCTGCTGCGTCAAGGGCGCACTTTATTGAGGTGTTTGTGACAATCTTGCCTTCTTGTATTAGATCATTGGCCTTGGTCTTATACTGATCTGGAAGGTGCTCAATGAGCTTTTCAAGCTCGTCGTAATGGGCTCTGTCATATCTTGCCAGTAAGGCTTGGGAATTGGCGATGCGCCACATGTTTGCTGCTTGAGACGCAACTCTTTTCCCGATGCGTCGAGTAATTTGGACTCCTTGTCTGGTGGTGGTGTCTCACCAGTAGTCTGGGAGTTTGCCCTTTTCCGTGCATTAGCAACTACTAATGAGTCTAGAGGGAGTTGGCCTTTAATATAAGCTGGGTCAGAAGGGGCAGGTTTATATTTTTTCTCGATCCTTGGGTTAAGAACCCTAGCCCTAACTGGGTCTTTGAAGACCTCAGGGGCATGTTTAATAATGCCTTTAAGCATAGGTAGAGTATGGGTAGACTTTTGAGGCTGGCTAAAAGTTTCTAGTAAAAAGTCTTCTTCCAGGGGGTCTGAGTGTAACTTGACACCATGGTATTGTGCTGCCCTGTTTATCACCTGTGAAAACCCTATAGCATCATCTGGAGGTGAGGCTTTTGATGGGTATGGTTCAGGGACAGGTATATCTGGGAGGTCAT
Source organism: Calotriton arnoldi (assembly GCA_963921515.1). Taxonomy (NCBI): domain Eukaryota; kingdom Metazoa; phylum Chordata; class Amphibia; order Caudata; family Salamandridae; genus Calotriton; species Calotriton arnoldi. Next base: position 3,012,215 of record CAWUFW010000707.1, read on the forward strand.
AACTGTCCCAGGGGTCTTGTGGTGGGATACTGTGAAGGTCGTCATCAGTGTAGGTGTTGTGAGGTGACTGCATGTCATCATCATGATCCTCCCTGTCTGTATCCCCTTGTGGTGAAAAACAAGGTGGAGGAGAGTGAGGCGGGGAGTGTAGAGGGCTGAGGTGTTGTGGAGGTGGAGAGAAAGACCTTATAGGTGATGTGGAAGAGTCTTTCTTCTTATGAGGTGGCTCAGGTGTGGTTGGTTCCTGTATCTTCCTCTTGTGAGGTATTACTGATTGTACCTGTCCGGTAATAGGGTCAATGTGCAGAGTTTTCTGCTTTGGGTCGATGGGAACCAAGAGTTCTTCTGAGCTGGCGTGTTTGGTCGGCATCGAAGATTTCGGCTCCGAGTGTTGTTTGGGCTTGCGAGGTTGTTTGGTGTCCTTTGGTGAAGTTTTCGACACCGAGGGTTTTTTTTGTCGACTCCGAAGGTTTGGTATGCTCGGTGTCGAGGTGTCTGGGACCTTGGACTTTGGCGCCGAAGGGTCTGTTGGTGCCGAGACCTTAGTCTTGTGTTTCGGTGCCGATGAGTGTTTTTGGGCTCCGGGACGTGGCTGGCTCGGTCCCGAGCTGCCAGAAGGCTTTAGGTGCTTGGGAGTCGAGCCGGAAGGCGGGGCTCCTGAAGCTTTGTGATGGTGCAGACCTAGGCCCGAAGGCGAAGGTGTGACCGAAGCCTTTTGTTTCTTGGGGGCAGGGGCATCGACGTCAGTACTCACAGTACGTTGGTGTGGTGTGATGAGTTGGTCGTCGGACCCTGAGTCTTCGGCTCCGGAGGTGTCGATTTGTAAATCTCCGGTGTCCGGGTTGTCGGAGCCTGTGTCAAAGATGTCGTCCGGTGCGGGAGCGGCTGACCTGGACATTTCGTGTCGTCGGGCCCGGCGATCACGGATGGTCTTTTGGACCGAAAGGAGTCACAGGCTTGGCAGTGTTGGCTCTCGTGTTCTGGAGAGAGGCAAAGATTACAGATCTCGTGGAGATCTGTGTGTGGGAATTTAGCCCCACACCTGCATTTTTTAAATGGAGTCCTTTCCATATGCTGGATGATGGCGCCGACACGCCCAACGGACCAACGTCGGCGACCGGACTCGAAACAGTGTTGGAGTGGAGACGCGATGAGGGGATCGCGATCGAAAACAATACCGTCGAACGGTAGGAGGTTCTTCTGCGCGTCGAGAGGGGAACCGATCGATGTGGATCCGGAGCGCAGCAAGGTACATCCGAACCCGATGGCGGAAAAAAACAATCTAACCATGGAGTCGATGCCCATGCGCACTATCGTCCAAAGGAGGAGTCACCTATCTCGTGACTACAAAAGACTCTTCCAAGACAACAACAAAGTGCAAGCATCCGAGCCCAACACCAGATGGCGATCTCATGCACAGTGTACGATCTGCAGCTCATATGCCTCGAACAAATAGTTCTCGGGCTCGACGGTATTTAAGTAGTTCTCTCAGGAGCCCACTTTGCTTCTTTCAGACTGCACAGATCTTTTCTTCCCACTGCTTGGCTGCTTCATTAGCACATAATGAGAAGATTACATTCAGGGGTACAATTACAATCCGCGACCAGACTTCCCTTTCCCAGACCAATATGGGAAACAAAATTTTTTTCACAGCCTAGGCAACAAGTTGTCATAGGACGTACAATAAAACTGGCATTAATTATTCCAATAACCCTGTTTAGAAGTGTTTGGAAAAAATATTAATATTCTTCTGTGTGACTTTTTTGGCACATGGAGCCAGAACTATAAATGATGTACACTATGTATGAACAGGCAGCTAGGCCTCAATTACGAGCTGCACAGTACTGACGGATTGGAAACTCCTCACCCGTAATTACCAGTTCATCTTGCCAGTACCGTGCAATTACTGTGCAGACTGGTTTTAATGAGCAGAAATCTGCACGGAAGACCCAACTGCATGGGGTTTACCGGTCCCATTTACCACCTGCTTTAATCAGGTGGTATATTGCAGGAGGGGTTCCTTTGTGGGGCAGAAAGGAGCTTTCGTGGCGCGGGGGTAGGGAATGGGGTTGGAAGGGAGTAAGGGAGCGGATCAGGCTGTGGGCTGGCAGGTTGGAGCAATCCATGTTCCCCGAAGATACCGAAGGGGTTCAGACAGGAGCCGGGCTGCACTTGTGCCTGCAGCCCCTGCCTCAGCCTTAAGCAGTTTTATGAACCAGATTTTCCATCTGGTAAAATCAGGCCCGGAATTCAAACACCCAGTATCCAAGAGCAGAAACACAGAGCTCGATGTGTTCTGCCAGAGCGGTATCATGGACGGGGACAGCTCCAGCCGACTCATGATTGGGGCCTTAGTAGTGAGGCTGGACCTTCCATAATACTTTTTCTGCACAAGCCACAACCATCTAAGTAAATTGTAAAGGCTTGAGCAACACTAAAAGCCAACACTAAATGCTAATAAAAACAAATGTAGTATTATCATTTCCTTACGTCTCAATTTACACGTCGCACTAAATATAGTGCTGTAAGTACCAACAGCACAGCAGCAACTCTAAACTTCATCCTATACGAAAATGAAGAGGGTCTGTAGACCAGGGGTTGTGGTGGACATTGCTGCTAAGGTCAGCCCATTCTCACCAGATTATGATGCCCTCAGAGGTCATATCAACTTAAGTTCAGAGTCTAGAGGAGTTTAGTAGAAGACTAGCATGTGTGATGAAATACTCATGTGAAGAGGTGACCAACGTTCCTCTGTGAGGTTGGATCCATTCGACTTTTTCGGGTCACTGGTGTAAGACGAATTTACATGCGATTAATATGAATAGGAATTGTTTACATAGCAAGTCCTTGACCTGAAAATATGGCAAGGGTGAGGCCTTTCTAGTTCAAAACCAAACACACTGATCTAATAGTGAACTTCTGTTCTTAAAATCATCACTGTTCATAAAAGGTATGCATGCTCGCCCAATTTTAATCCATCACAAAGGACATGTCTATGAACTTAATGGACAAATCATGCACAGAGTAATCCAGAAGTAGGTCCAGGACTGTGAAACCCAAACCACATTTTCCAACATATCCACCAAGATAATTTCACAAACAATGTAAATGTAACTCATGCACCTATTCAGTGATTACCCTGAAAATCCGGCACGGACTGCGACCCTTCTAGACTTACACGGACATCCCCGTTTCCCTTGGGTGACAACTGATAAAAAAAATAGTACCTGCACCCAGTTCATACTGCTCATGATTAGTGATAAGCAAGAACTAAAATTATAAAGTGGCACTCTTCCGAGGATGCAGCAAAACCAGTATAAAAATAATAAGATAATTGTTTGGAATTCTCAAGAAATTGCCTTCTAAAACAGCCATGAATGTTGTGCTTGATCCCTTGTGAGAAACTGCAGGCTTTGTAGTCCTGGCAAGCATGATATTCAAGTTTCTTGAAAGTTCTTAACCCCATGATCAATTCACCCTGCATGGTTCTCATGAACACAAAGACAGCAAATATAAGGTGTCTATAAAAGCAATCCCTAGGTACAGCCAACAAAACCCTCAATCAGGTCAGAAATTAAAACAGCTAAGTCCATTTAAAAGAAAAGCTTTGGGAAAGCCATCAGGTTTAACCCGCACCTTATCAAGCTGGTACAATGGTTAAATGTGTTCTAATTTTTGTGTGCAAGTAGTATGAAGCATGGTGCAGTTATAGCAATCTCCCCCAAAAAAAATCCTAAACCCAATATTCTTCAGTCGGTAGGACAATCTATAGTTTGATCACACCTAGATTCTGGAAATGTGGCACTGATTGGGCTTCCGAAATTCTCGCAATCACACCTCAAACCTGTAGTACATTCAGCAGCAAGACCACTGCCTGAGAAAAAAACATTTGATCACATAACCCTTGTGCTATAAAATCTCCACTGGGTTCTGACTGAAGCTGCATCAAGCTCAAAAAGGCATGCATCATCTGCAAGGCGATTCACATTAAACATCCACAATAGCCTGCAACAGCCCTAAAGAACTCAGGTGGAACGAAACATATAAGTAGGAAACATTACTTGTGATTACTTTAGCACCGCCATTTTCAGAAGGGGCACCAAACACCATGGAAATCTCTTCCTGAAAAAGTCAGGTGTCAAGAAAATCTGCTTCAACTCAAGAGAAAACTAACTCACTTTATTCAATCGCTTCCTCACAAATGAATCTCTATCTTTTACACAACCCTATAATTTGTTCTCTTGTAACGTGCTCTTTCGCCTGAGACACAAATGCGACTACAATTGTATAACCTTCATCCCCTCCCCATACCTCTCTTTTATTCCACGCTGCAATTGGCGTTTCACTACATTATAAAAAGAATACAGTTGTTGTTAAAATTTAAAGTGTATTAACACCCTTGCATTAGTAGAACAGCACACAATTAATTAAAAGAGTCAAATAAAGTAATTAGACAGAGATTCCAAGCAGTTTGTGACAAGTTTCAAAAGGAGAGGGAAAGACTGGGCACCTTAGACTATGGGAGCTTACAGCAGTGAGCAAAATATTTCAATGAAATGTGAAATTTGCGACTTATTCATACAAAAGGGAACCCACAAAAAGTCAAGAGGACAGCAGTGTTAAACCTTGAGACTTCCTTACCTCGGCTCTTTTCAGCATCTCCCATTTATTAAGGATTTTCATTGCAAACACCTTTTCTGCGTTCTTCAGTTTCACCACAGCAACCTGTAAAAGAAAGCAACTGGAGATTACTCTAAACAGACACAAACATTTACATTATTATTTCTGAAAATATTTTCAAAACCTGTCAGTGTCAGGGGCTGATGTCACTATACTGGCTTGTTTCATGCTATTGATATGATATTTTTTTTTTAACCTATTCTATAGCTTAGGTTATGTGTTTTTATATAGCACACATTCGCCAATCACTTGGCCTCTTGGCTCTTTTTGATACAGATACAGTCTCCGCGGGTAGGTTTGCGTAAGGGGTTACTCTGTGAGAGGGTAGGAGGTATGTGAAGACAGGCCCTTGACCAGAAGAGTAAGCATGGTGCAGTGTTGGTGTTGGGCGCTCCTTGCGCTGAACTCCATAAACTACAACTGTTCTCAGAGCACAAGTTTCTGCCATCTACTAACGCACAAGTTACTAACTTGTGTAACGATATATCTGTAAGAGACAGTAGTTAGTGACAGATTCCTCACCTTAGAATATCCCCAGGCGTCAGGCTGGATCCGGAAAGTTTTGCGTAGCAGTACCCCTGCGCGTCGGTAGGCGGCGTCGTGCGGCCCGCGTCCTTCGTCGGGATCGCCGGATGACGTCGCGGCCAGTACTTAGATGCCGCCCATGCGCGCTGGTGTCAGTTCTGTACACGACTTTCCGCGCCAGGAACGCAGAGCAATGCAAGAAGCTGACATAGGTGTCTGAAAAATACTAGGGCCCTGAAAGGGATGTCCTTAACCCTAGAAATCAGTTTGCAGAACGGGGAGGATGGGTGGGGCGGTAAGGAATCTGTCACTAACTACTGTCTCTTACAGATATATCGTTACACAAGTTAGTAACTTGTGCATCTGAAAGAGACACGTTAGTGACAGATTCCTCACCTTAGAATAGATACCCCAGCAATACCAACCCCGGTGGTGGGTCTGCGAACAAAGATCAGACGAGGAAGTCTCGGAGAACAGAACGGCCAAAGAAGCCGTCTCTCCGGACTTGGCTGTCAAGGCAGTAGTGCTTTGTAAACGTGTGCAGCGAGGCCCACGTAGCTGCCTGACAAATGTCCTGCAATGGGACACCACGTCCCAAAGCGGTGGTGGCGGCTGTCGCCCTGGTGAAATGGGCACGCAGCCCAACAGGGGGTTCCTTCTTAGCCAAAGAATAGCAGGCCTTGATACACAAGACGACCCAGCGGGAGATGGTCCGCTTGTGTACCGCCCGACCTTTTTTGGCGCCCACGTAGCCAACAAAGAGCTGGTCGTCCACCCGGAACTGCTGTGTGCGGTTGAGATAAAACGAAATCGCACGTTTTGGGTCCAGACGGTGGAGCCTCTCTTCCTCTCTAGAAGGATGCGGAGGCGGAAAGAAGGTGGGCAAAGTGATGGTCTGCCCAATGTGAAAAGCAGTAACCACCTTTGGCAAGAAGGACGGACGCGTCCTAAGAACAACCTTGTCTGGATGGACAGACAGAAAGGGAGGCTTGCAAGAAAGAGCCTGGAGCTCACTCACCCGCCGAGCGGAGGTGATGGCCACCAGAAAAGTTGTCTTCAGAGTGAGAAGACGAAGAGGGCAGTTATGTAGAGGCTCAAAGGGAGCGCACATTAAAAAGGTAAGAACCAAGTTCAAGTCCCACTGAGGCATTACAAACGGAACAGGAGGGAAGAGGTGTGTAATGCCTTTAAGAAACCTGTTAACAACAGTGGACTTGAAAAGGGAGGGCTGATCAGGAAGCCTGAGGAAGGCCGAGATTGCACAAAGATAGCCCTTGATGGTACCCAGGGCAGAACCCTGTTGGGCCAGAGAAAGAAGGAACAGCAGAACCTCAGAAAGAGGGGCAGAAAGGGGATTCACAGCCTTTGCTGTGCACCATGCCACAAACTTGTTCCACCTGCAGGCGTATACCACCTTAGTGGAGGGACGCCTGGCTGCCAGAATCACATCACAAACTTCGGGAGGCAAGTTGAAAGGAATCAACTGCCGCCGCTCAATCTCCACGCAAGGAGGTGGAGACTGGACAGGTTCGGGTGGAGGACCGTCCCCTGCTGCTGCGACAGAAGATCCTCCCGAAGAGGCAGACGGATCGGGGGAATCGACGCTCATACTGAGTAGCTCGGGATACCAAACTCTTCGAGCCCAGTCCGGAGCCACAAGAATGACTTGAGCCCGGTCGTGCCGAATCTTCTTCAACACTCTGGGTAGAATTGGTATAGGCGGAAAGGCGTACAACAGACCGCAACTCCACTCGCGCCAAAAAGCGTCGCCGAGCGAGTGCTGCCTTGGAAATTCCAACGCGCAGAACTGATGACATTGCGCGTTCTCTTCGGTGGCGAATAGATCTAACCAAGGCTCTCCCCACTGTAGAAAGAGTCCTTGCGCCACCTCCGAGTGAAGACGCCATTCGTGATCCATCATGCACCTGCGGCTGAGTTCGTCCGCCCTGGCGTTCAGGGAACCTGCCAGGTGTTGAACCATCAGGCGCATGCCCTGATGTTCCAGCCATGTCCAGAGGCTCAGAGCCTCCTGACATAGGGTCCACGACCCCACCCCGCCCTGTTTGTTGCAGTACCACATGGCGGTGGTGTTGTCTGTGAACACCTGCACTACCTGCCCTTTGACAGAGGGAAGGAATGCCTTGAGTGCAAGTCGGATCGCCCGGAGCTCCAGAAGGTTGATATGGAGCCGGGACTCCGCCGGAGACCAGAGGCCTCTGATCTCCGCCTCTCCCATGTGACCGCCCCATCTCAGAAGGGACGCGTCCGTCACAACTGTGTGCTCTGGCTGGGGAAGGGAGAGGGATCTGCCCATGACCCATTGCCGGTTCGAGAGCCACCACTGCAACTGTCTTGCAGTTCCCTCCGAGATCTGGACGTAATCGGACAGGTTCCCCTGATGCTGCGCCCACTGGAACTTCAGGTCCCACTGCAGAGCCCGCATATGCCATCTGGCATGATCGACCAGCAGGATGCAGGAGGCCATGAGGCCCAGCAGCCTCAGGGTCATCCGTACCGAAACCCAGGAGAGAGGCTGAAAGATCGGAATCATAGCCTGAATATCCTGGACTCGCCGTTCGGGAGGATAAGCCCGAAACCGCGTCGTGTCCAGAACTGCTCCGATGAAAAGGAGCTGTGGAGAAGGAATCAGGTGCGACTTCGGCACGTTGATGGAGAACCCCAGCGAGTGCAGGAGTTCGGCCGTAGTCTGAAGGTGGGAGACGACTGCCTGGGACGAGCCCGCCTTCAACAACCAGTCGTCGAGGTAGGGGAAGACTGAAACCCCTGCCCGGCGCAGATGAGCTGCGACCACCGCCATCACTTTCGTGAACACCCGAGGGGTGCTTGTAAGGCCAAAGGGGAGCACGGTGAACTGGAAATGCTCGAGGCCTACTGTGAACCGCAGGTAACGCCGGTGGGCCGGCAGGACGGGGATGTGAAAATATGCGTCCTGCAAGTCCAACGCTACCATCCAGTCTCCAGGGTCGAGGGCAGTCAAGACCTGAGCTAGGGTGAGCATCTTGAACTTCTCCTTCCGGAGGAAGCGATTTACGGTCCGGAGGTCCAAGATAGGACGCATGTCCTCCTTGTCCTTTTTGGGCACCAGAAAGTAGTGGGAGTAACAACCACGCCCTACTTCTGGGGTCGGAACGTGTTCGATGGCCCTCTTGGCCAAGAGGGCCGCAACTTCCTTCTGAAGAAGCACCAAGTGATCCCCTGACATGCGGTGGCACTGAGGTGGCATGGCTGGGGGAGTGGTCACGAAGGGGAGGGAGTAGCCCCTTCGGACAATGTCCAAGACCCACCTGTCCGAGGTGATGGTACGCCAGAGGGGAAGGTGATGGTGGACCCTGCCCCCTACCGGCGTGGTGTGGACTGGAAAGGAAGGACTAGGAGGGCTTGGAGGACGGGGCGGGGGTGGTGGCCTGACCCGCACGCTGGTTGCCTGACCCGCCACGGCGGGAGCCACGTCCTCGGCCGCGCGAAGACGCCTGCTGCGCGGGCCGGTGGCCGGGCAGTGGACGTGACTGTGCGCCCCTTCCGTGGCCACGAAAGGGGCGAAAAGCAGACTGTTGCTGAGGGCGCACAGCAGAAAGGCCCAGGGACTTGGCTGTAGCCTGTGAGTCCTTAAAGCGCTCCAGCGCATGGTCCGCTTTGTTGCCAAAAAGACCGACACCATCAAAAGGCATGTCCATAAGAGTGTTTTGGACATCACCTGAGAAACCAGTGGTTCTCAGCCAGGCGTAGCGGCGCAGCGCTACTGTCGACGCAAGCGATCTGCCCAGCGAGTCGGCGGTATCTAGGCCACATCGGATGGTATATTTTGCCGCATCCCTTCCTTCCGCAATGGCGCGGGAAAGCAGTGTCTGGACCTCCTCAGGACACCAGGGCAGAACCTGCGCCACCGAATCCCACAAACAGTGGGAATATCGGCCCAAGAGGCAAGCGGTGTTGACAGACCGCAAGCCAGCACTGGAGGAAGTAAAAACCTTCTTCCCAAATTGATCCAGTTTTTTGGATTCCCTATCCGGAGGAGCGGTAGGGTAGGCGCTCTGGGAAGCAGAGGCTTGGACAACCAAGCTCTCAGGGGTGGGGTGTTGGGAGAGAAACAAGGGGTCGCCCGGAGCTGGGCGATGGCATCGGGCCACGTTCCTATCCACAGGAGCCCCTGTGGTGGGCTTGGACCAGGTGCCCAAAAGAACGTCAGAAAGTGCCTCATTGAAAGGCAGCAGTGGCTCCGAGGAGGTAGCCGCCGGCTGAAGCACTTCCGTCAGGATGTTAGACCTGACAGCCACTGTAGGCAACCTGAGGCTCAAGGCCTCAGCTGCTCTACGCAACACCGTTGCAAAGTTTGCTCCCTCCTCCGTAGCCACGGAAGGAGGAGACAGCATGCCAATGTCTGGAGAGGTGTCCAGTCTAATGTATAAACTTAAGGCAACAATGATATACACAACACAATGGAGAGGTGTCCAGACCACTGGCATCCCCAAGTTCCTCAGCCCAGTCCTGTTCGTACTCACACTGGGCAGTGAGAGGGTCCTCGGACCCCTCCCAGTCCTCTTCATCCTCCAAAGCAGGTTCAAAGTAAGGAGGAGGGACCTGCGGCACCCAAGGCCGCATTGGCGTCGGAGCCGGCGTCGACGGACGCCGGTCCGGCGCCGTTTTTGGGTCCGGAGAGAACCGGGGCACGACGCCGCCCGGAGCCCCGGACGGCACCGGTGAAATCGGCGCCGGTGGAGGTGTCGTTAGGTCAACCGGCGTCGATGGGGGTTGCGGCTACGCCGGGGCCGGGACCGGGGCTGGCGTCGCCGGGACCGGAGTCGGCGGCGGCGCCATAGGCACCCCAGAAGGGCCCGCGGGGCCCGAAGGCGCACCGGAGGGAACTTGAGGCCAGAAGAGGCGGGCCATGGCCGACAGGAATTCCTGTATTTCGGCCGGAGTCGCCGCCGAACCCGGGAAAGGCGGGTAATGCGACAGCGGCTCCACAGGCACTCCCGGAGCCGCTGGGACGGTGCCGACAGGACCCTCAGCCGAGTCGCGAGACCGGCGAGGGGAAGTCGTCGAGCGATGACGCTTCTTCGACTTTTTGTGCTTCGACTTACTGGAGGAGTGCGAAGACTTGGATCCGGACGACCGATGAGTACTCCGCGACCGGCCCCTCGACCTCTCACGTGACCGGGGCTTGGGTTGGCGCGGAGCCGACTGCCGGACCTCGAGGAGCTTTCGAGACCGCTCTCGCAAAGCCTTCGGGTGCAAGGCCCGGCAGTCGGGGCACGACTTGGAGTCGTGGTCGCGTCCGAGGCAGTAGAGACAGTCTCGATGCGGGTCCGTAATCGACATCATCCGATTACAGGCGTCGCATGGCTTGAAGCCGGGCATCCCTACTGAAACCTTGGAAGTCGAACGACTTCGAGAAAAACAGTGATAAAAATCACCAAAAAAGTTAGTCAAAAAATGACTAGGGCACTGCTCTTCCCGGATCTGCGCTTACTGGCGCGGAAAAAGAAGAACTGACGCCAGCGCGCATGGGCGGCGTCTAAGTACTGGCTGCGACGTCATCCGGCGATCCCGACGCCGACGGACGCGGAGCCGCACGACGCCGCCTACCGACGCGCAGGGGTACTGCTACGCAAAACTTTCCGGATCCAGCCTGACGCCTGGGGATATTCTAAGGTGAGGAATCTGTCACTAACGTGTCTCTTTCAGATAGTTGTTTCGATCACTGACTAGAACCATAATTTTCACTTGCAGTCAGCAGGCCGGTTATTCACCAGTGAGACAGCGACAATGCATGCGGTTTTCACTACACACACTGAACACACCACCAGACAAACAGTGATCAATGTTTTAACTTCCAAGTTCAACAAATTGAGTACTGCTACATTGGGTAGACATGGAAGATGTGCAGAAGGAAGCGCTAAAAAACTTTATTAATATTACTATTCAAAGTAGGTTGAATTGGCATGGTGTGGAGAATGAGAATTTTTTCATCAGTGGAAACGCATGGGTAAGTGTCATGAGCATGCAAGACCCTCCTCACAGGTCAGAATATGTTGCGCTCTGAATGAGCCAAGTATCCGTGACAGACCCCAGGGTCCTCTAGTGGAGTGATGCGAGCTGCCTGAGAGCTCAGTGCACTGGTGCTGCAAGGTAGAATTAGTCTGCCGGGCAGTTTAGGTACCATGCACCCAAGCAACAAGGGTTGAGCAGGCTTAAGGATCTAAATGGGAGCCAGGGTGTAACAAAAGCGACAAACTAAATCTATGGTGTGAGCTCAATGGATGTGTGTGTGTGTGACAGAGGTAGTGTGTGATAATGAGCTGGAACTATAATCCATTACAAGCCACAGATGCATACTTTTACCCTCAGAGAACCTTTCTACTGATTTCAGGTAAAGGGGATACCAATTGGGGCACTTACGCAAAATTAATCCACCTCTGTACCTTACTTGTTGCTATTAATTTACCTTTTTCACTATCCATTCACCCCAAGTCATTTATGACTGAACCTAAAATTTACGACATAGTAGGGTAAAAGTTTTCTTGCCACCACAGTACGTTGGCAATACGCTATACTTACTATCTGCTTTAATTCTAATCTGCCTACAGCTGCCTAAAATGATTCTACGTATTTTACATAAAGAAACCACAGTTGCACTATGCCACCTTATTTCTTGGGTCCTCACTGAATGCAGTGATACGTTTGCAGTGCTCACTACTGCATGTTATTCTCATCCAAATTCATGATCTTTCACTGTAAATTAAAAATTATTTTCTATTAATTTGGATTCCAACCACTGTTCACAGCCTTGAAACAGCTCCAGGAAAAGAGCCTTCAGGGGTAAACAAGTGTTGGCTGGCCGCAAATCAAAGTGTTGGAACCTGCTGGAAACATATCCTCAAAAGGCATCCTTCACCATCAAAATCAAGAACCAAAACATATAATATGGAAGTTTGCAGAAGGACTCCATTTTAAACAAGTATCCTTATTGCTACTTTGGAGTGCGAAAGAAAGTTCCAAACAATGCTGAAAATGAAATACTAAATGAATTTAGGCTCACACAATACGGCAAGAGAACCTCAGAATAGTGTTGTTTTCTTAAACCATATAGTCTTAACATTGAATATAGAAAACAGAACCTTTGAAAGGATAAACAGTATGAGGGGGTATATGCTTTGTTAGACTAGTAAATTCCAGCCCCATTTGACATGCTGCTACATGTGTGTTCCGAGAATGTAACCCTAGGAGCAACCAACTCGGTTATCAGCTCAACGTATAGTATAAAACATAGGTAACAAGCTACTAATTGTTGTTCAACACAGTGGTAGAAAATGCAAGGAGAGAGACCAAGAAACCAACAATCACAGTCAGACTATAGGAGCTCCTGTGGATTTAATGGATAAGTAAGCAACAGGAGTCTTGGTCTTGACTTCTCTTAACATAGACAATTTGCCCCCCCAAAGTCACTCTCAATTGCACTGGGTAGTATAGCATGTTAGCTTCAGCCACAGCGTCCACAAATTCTCTCCTGATTTTCTGTAAAGGAATTCTCCTAGTAATGGTCGCTGGGGACATGCCGGGCAAAATACACTACCTCAGATTCTGGTGCAGTACTTTTTACTTGTAAGTGGTACATTGAAGGATCACATCACGGTGGGCTTCATCATGTAAAATGAACAAATAGTACCATCAGTATCGCTGCCTCCCAGCCTCTTCCGCCTGGGCAATCTTTTAGCTCATTTTAGAGATATGGGCTGGGTGTTGCCAGAGATGGCCACTTGGGCCCTCAAAAAAGTCTCTATAGACAAGGATTAGAAATCAGGAACAGTATCGCACCATCCCAGCAGGCGAATGTTAGATGCTTTCCTGTGCAAAATCAACTAGGCTACTTGTGTGCCAACAAGATCAACCAACCTGCTGAAACCAAATAATCGTTTCTCACGGCTCAGCAGGAATGGCTTTCTGTGAAGGCATCTGGTTGCTTGACATTCCAGTATGTGAAATGGCTGCGTTTTGTGCTAATTCTACAGACAAACAGATCTTTCCTTGGAAGTCACATGAGCAAAACTTCAGAAAGCTCACCTTGAAATTCCACTCATGAGGGTCAAACAGCAGCCTGTCAAGCACGCCCTTGTGTGTTCTAAACTCCTGCTAGCTGGGTACCACAAAAAATGTTAATCTTTAGCGCTCATGTCCATAGATGCAATGCCTGTGTGTAGGGTGCAACAAACGGGTACTCCTCCTGCACCCCCACCCCCAAAATTAAACCATGGCAGTGGTGCCATTGGTGCAGATTAGCAGGCCCAAAGAAAGAAATACCTTCAAAGGCAGAGAATAAGCGTTCAGTTCAAGGATATGTCAAACGTGGGTCCTTATGAAAAACATATCTGAAAAAGTTTGAAAGTATTACAATCGAAAGCCATATTATTAAAAGGGGCCTGAAGCAGAAGGTCCTTCTTGAAGGCCCGGCTCTCCAGTTCACCATCACTGCATGGGCGACAGAAGCCAAAAAGAAATGGGGATCCCTTTCCTGATTCTAGCCCGAAACAAGAGCATATTAGTATGATGTGTGTGGAGCAGTGTAGTGCAAAAGCCCAGACACGATGGGCTATTTTTCCAAAGGTGCCTCAGGAATCACAGAGTAGGGTTTTGGCACCTAAAAAGCCAGGAAGAATCCTGCAGAGCTACAATTTTCTTCACTGAGAGAAGCCACCCCACCACTATTTTCAACATAGTGTCTCTGAATAAGAAATCCAAGGCTAAAAACAGACCACATTTGGCCACTAATAGTCTGAGAACAAAAAACAAATATGTTCCTGGCAGAAGGTTTCTGGAACATCCTGAAGTTATTTAACACGCTCCAGCCAATTGCCCAGGTGGGGGTAAATATAAATAGTAACACAAGAAAGTTTATACCATCATTATAATTTTGTTATGGTCTCAGGACGCTGAATGAAAAGTAAGCCTCTTTCTTAGAAATCTGCCCACCATGTTTTGTGCCTCCACCATGGGGTCCTGGAAGTACCATTCTTCAGGTACAAAACGGTGCTGCTATGTGTTACCATCAGACAGGCTATAAGCCAATGTAACCATCTTGAAAGACTCCCTCAGCATGTAAGATATGAAGAGACCAATGTCTAAGATGGAGCAGAGATCCCTGGCGTTTGTCTACTGCAACGAAACAGGAGTTAACCCTTTAGTTAATTTCTGCATGAAGAATCAGCTATATGAACTACCTGCCCAATACCACGTTTTAGGATCTTCAGAGCTTGGGAGAAACTAGCATAGAAGAAGAGTAAGCATTCGGAGGGACAGGGAGTCTGAACCCCTTTGCAAGCATTGATAGAACCACAGGTCCACGTATGATCTTCAACCACGGTTAGTCGTGTTCTGCTTTTCTCTTCTATGGAAGTAAGATAGATAAAAAGTTTCTAAACAGCCTCGTCCATTAAGAATGGAAAGTATCCATGCTAAAACCACTCTTAAAAGAAACAATCTCTTGAACTTAACAATCTTAACCCTTTTTGTCCAATTTCCCTCCTCTGTTATTGGGGAAACTGTTTCAGAAGCTTCCCCTTGCTCAGATCCAAAGCATCATAGAAGGAAAAGGCCTGCCGGATGCACTCTTGCCAGGACTTTGCCCATGACAGAGCAGTGAACTTGCAGCACCATCACCGCTTGGTAACCTGGGGAGAACGGAGGATGGTGGTGGTGTCAGGGCACTGGTTAGATCCCTCAGCTGCTATGGATACCATTGATAATTTCATCCTGTTCTCTAGCTGGCAGGAGTTGGGTCAGAGGTCCCACCGTCCCATATGTCTGTAGCTTAGGTCACCTTTAACAGAAAGATGACAGCCCAGTACCTTCCACCTCTCAGCTCACACTGACCTTACAATGCCAGATTTTATTCAACACTTCCATGCAACCCTTGCTAAACTGCTGTATGAGGTGGGGATTTGCTTCTTCATGGATGCAGACAAAATACAGCTGGTCATCTGCTTGTCACAATCTGCACACTCCGCTAGTTGAACTGGCTTTTTAGCCAATCTGACAGATTTCATCTCGCTCATATGGTGATGGATGACACTTATTTTTTTTTTACTTTTTCTCTTTTTAGGTCTCGCCTACGCAGCGCGCATGCGCTACATAGGAGGGCCTTTAGCCGTCACTCTGCTCATTTTCAAGCACACACTCGTGCTTGTGGCGGCATCCACCTTGCGGGAGCGAGCAGGGGCGCGCCACAAGCACGAGTGCAGTGCTTGAAAATGAGCAGACTGCGCGCGCACGCACGCACCACTCCCGGGCTCACCTCCTGCTCCCACTCTCTCTCACGCGCATTCCTTGTTTACTTTTTCGATGTGCTTATTTAATATAAGAACTGATGCTTTGTCCAATACGTGCCAGCAGAGTGCGCTTTTTGATAGCTGGTGGCTTCACCGGCTGCTCCAGGTTAAAAGTACAGCATTGTCCTAATTCATCAGTGCAAACCTCAGTTTTTCCCAAGAGGCCTACCAGGGACAGTGTGTAAATCAAACGGTCTTGTTTCTTTGTGTTTGCCACTTCCTAAAAGCCACACGTTTCGGATCCATAGCAAAAAAGCTTTACACAAATAACAAATAACCCATCTGCATCAGTCTTTCGAGGTTAATGTAGCGTGGAATGGAGCAAATGGTATTTACATCTGTGGAAACAAGAAACGTAACTGTTTTCAACGCCATTTTTGCTGATAATTTAATAAGTGGATAAAGTTAACTTCATTCACTTTTCAAATGTGAAATATAGAACTGTGTTTGGGGCTACAATGAGTTTATTTAGTTTTTTTTAATATTGTAAAATATGTTATCTATTGTCTTAAAACGGGCTGTGTACATGACTTGGAATTCTTTCTTAAAATCTTTGACTATGCAATCTTTTTAAGCAAACATGTGTTGCACGTAGCTTTATGATTCCTTTATCCAGTTTTGCCGCGGTGCAGAAGTTTCTGTGATCTACACACGTGGCAAAAATGGTGCAAATACGTTTGCCCCGTTCTTTTGCCACAGCGCAAAATTTCATTGACCTTGTTGTCCATGGTTCGTTTCAGACATTTGAAAGCTGGCGGAAAATAGATGCAGTGTTTGAAAGCCAAAATGAACAATTTTCAATGTCGGCAGTCTCGTTTGTTTCCACCCCTGCAGGAGTACGTTTCGCCAGGGCCTGGTTGTCGGGAGTAAGCCTGTCATTCACCCAGTGCTGCACTGGCTGCTTCAGCGGACCAATGAACTGAAAAAGAGAGCGTATCTGGCACGCTTTCTCATCAAACTGGAGGTCCCCGCAGAGTTCCTTCAAGACGATGTTGTGGCTGACACAAGCAAGCAGGTATTGTACCCTTGCGTGGGTTTCTATCAGATTTTATATTGTAAGATACACCTCCTTTTTAGTCGTGCCAGTGCTTTTATATGATGGTTCTTCTTGTCCGTAGAATCAGAAATGAGCGTTCGATAGGCGTAAGTTAATTAATATATTGCGTATTTAAGAAATGGGTTAACCACTTCTTGGAGAAATGAACATCCCTAGAAAGTAGCAGTGACGTGCCTCGGTGCTGACAGGCTGAGGCTTTCTATCACACAACCCAGCCCCGGGCAGCCGAACAAGGATCATCGGTCTCTTGCCCTTGCTCCTTTCCACAGCAGCCCCCTTGCTCCCCCCCAACACTTGACCTGTTTTTTTTTTTTTTATCTAGTTGCCCATGTATGGAAACGATGTCCTCAGGTGACGCGGGCAGGGGCAGAGGGACTGACCTCATGCAACCGCGTACAGAAGAATTTTAGCGAGAGCTTTCACTCACTCGTGGCCAGGCCACGTCATTGACTTCATTCCATCGAGGTGCCGGGGGTGTATGTGTATGTTAAGCGTCGGGCTGTGAAGTTCGAGTTTAGTTTAGAAGTAAGTAAAAAGTGTGTGCAGCTAATCCTGGCACTGACAGCAGGGGTTGTAACTTACTCTTAAGTAGTGAGCTGAGGCAGTAGGATTTTTCTCCTTACACGTTTTGTGGTTGGATTTCATGCTGTGTGTTTACACGCACACACATCTCCCTTCTTGTGATGTCGGCACATTGTCTTTTATTTAGAATCTGCTGTGATGCTAGGAAGGGACCGAAGGTAAAAACTTTTTAGTGAGCGCTGCAATGGCATAGCCAATAGGTCTCGCCTGTGGGACCTGCTGCATAACTAAATACTTATAAGGTCCCAAAGGCGAGACCTATTGGCTATGCCAATGCTTGTTAGACTGAGCTTCTTGTCACCAAAGGCATCCTCTGCAGTTGCAATGCGGACACTTACTAAGTGGTAATAGTAACACTAACTGCTACTTCATCAACCTAACATGTGAAACATGGATTGCCAAAGTGTTCATCTGTTTCCTACAAATAAAACTCCAGATTAGATTATGGCATCTCTGTCTACGTGGAAGCACCAATCAAACTGCGGACTGCAGCTGGTTCAAAGTGTGACAGCGACGCTGCTTAGGAGTCTGTCCCGGCCTATTATTCAGGTGCTCCGCTGGCACCTTGAGCGACATGGAGTACTCATTATAGCTGTGATCATTACCCAGAGGAGCATCGGTCAAACCTCCCCAACGGTGCTACAGATATATGGTATATCATGGAATGCAATTGGAGTTCCACACACCTATTTCCGTCAGACGTTCTCAATGTCAGAAGATCTACCTGCAAGGTAGAGCCGCAAAAGCCTGGAATATGTTCCTGGTAGCCCCGTGTGCCTAATCATGCACGTCAAGTTTTCACAAACAACTGAAAACCTGCCTTTTGTAACAAGTAACTTTTCTTTGTTGAGTTTCCAGCAATGTAACCAAGAAACTATGCAGCAGTGTGCTCTATAAATAAATATTAACATAACAAAGGACTTCTGGTATTTCCATCTCTTCCTACTGGCAAACCTATTCGGTCTAGTGTGCAGAGTGAAAAATCATGAAACCCAGGCAGAACCTTGGACTGATCCCGTGGTGGTGGCTCGCCTGAAGCATGCAAGGGTCATGCCAATAAGATGCAGTGCTCAAGAACCGGAAATGACATCATCATGCATGAATACCAACATCATCTGTTTTGAATGTCATTTGAAGATAAAGTAGTTTTGGCCCCTCGGTGGCACACATTCGGAATGACTGTCCAGCCAGTGTTTCATGAACTTCTAGTTAATTGAGCTAACACAACTTGCAGGCTTTTCTCATTGCACTTTACCCAAGCCAGCATACTAACAATTTTTTTTTTTTTTAAAAAGGCCAAAATTCACTTTCTGTAATGCGCAGTTAAGCGGGTTCCTGCAGCCGCGCGCCCTTGGAACACACTATATAGCTTTACTTTTCTGGAGCGTTTCAAGCAGAAAAATGCATGGCATGTGCTGAGGTACACTTTTAGGTCGGACCTGTGTTTTCACTGGCCTTTTAATAGCTTCCCACATTTCCCACAAACAGTCTGCAGCTTGGCATGTCAACAAACTGCGACTGCTCCTCCCTGGGCGGAGGCTCAGCATCTGCTCGAGCAGACCTTGCTCCTGGCAGGGATCTCAGTCCCAAAAAGATTTCACGGACACATGTTTGACCAAGACACACAGTGGAGGAAGGAAGAAGGACGGGCAAACACCGCAGCTCCGCCTAGTAATTAATCTATGTAAGCACCTCCATGCTGAAGCCTGCACCTGCCTTATTAAAGGAGGGGCTGTGGGGCTGAAACTGGGTAAGAAGCAATTTTTGTTATTTATTAGGTGTGGTGTTAGCCAGGACATTTGAGTTTACTAAAATTACATATATCATTTACTTTCTCACAGGGGCTTAAAGTCAGCCCTCTTCATGCATTGCAAACACAAGGAGATGACGGACGGAGCGCTGAAACTTTTCAGACATTTACCCCCAGTCACAGATTTGGGTTGAATCCATCATCGTTCTTTAGCTCACTTCGTCACCCCAGTTCTGGCCCAGCCATATGCAAATCAGCTTTGACCCTATTCCCCATCGGAACGGTCCAGCCCTAACCCCTAAGCCAGGTCTTCCCTGGACCGGAAACAAGCATTCTTGACCAGTTTCTGGGTAACACCCCTCATCAGCCAGGCAGCGAATGTTTGATTTGCTCTGCATTCCGTCCATTATCTGTGTGTCTTTTGCTTTCTCCCCCTAAGTGCGCTGGGTACGCCCAGACGTGGGTCCCTTGCTCACTTTGCCACTGGATTCAAGCTAGCCTGGCTGATGAGGGGTGTTACCCCGAAACCGGTCCCAGGCTGCTTGTTTCCGGTCCAGGGAAGACCTGGCTTGGCAGTTCGGGCTGGGCTGTTCCCACGAGGAACAGGGTCAACACTGATTTATATATGGCTGGGTCTGAACTGGGGTGCCTACGTGAGCTAAAGAACAATGATAGATTCAACCCAGGTCTGTGACTGGGGGCGAGTGTCTGAAAAGTTTCAGCGCTCCGTCCATCATCTCCTTGTGTTTGCTCTCTTCATGTATTGGCCTGTTGTGTCATTCACGTTTCTTCTGCCCACTACAGCATGCAGTATGGGGAAAATAGCCCATTTGCTTAAGTTACGGTGACTATCACAATCTACTCTTTCACATGGAGTTCATCCACACTCCCAGGTAGTTCCCTTAATGTTATGGGCTGCTATGACAACGTGTACTTTTACAAACTAAAAAAATATTTGTACTTTTAGCCATTTTAAATTTATATTGGCAAGGGCCTAGCTGTTCCCCCAACAATAAATAGCATTTTACAAAAGCAATCCCACAACAAACAAAAATCATTAGCAGAGCCAAAAGACTGGACTCAACACCAGACTTGTTGGTTTTGCCAGTGCTTGGTTGGTTATTTGTCAGCAACATAGCATATCGAAAAGAAACGCTCTGCACATCACAAAGGACATTATTCGTTTTTAGTGTATATTGATGGATACAATAACATGGCAGTGCATGCATGTATCATATATACAGGGGCAGACAGAGTGTGAACTTAATTACGTTGATTCCAAGATGACGAGCTTTTCCACGAGAACAGTTTAGAAAGATGTGAGTTGAGAGAGTGCAGATCTATAGGAAGAATTAATGTGGGGGTTCAGAGAGAGATAGTTTGTGGAGGAGCCATTTATTAATTTGAAAACCAGCATCAGTGGCTTGTATCGAGGTAGGAGCCTGTCAGGGAAGATTACAAGGGGTCCTCTTGACACAGTTTTTAACCTTTTCATGGAGGGATTAAAAAAGTGGGAGAGCCTGTTACAGTAGTCGAGTTCACTAGGGACTACAGAGAAGATTAGATTTCATTGATTTTGTAAAATAACGGGGGGCTGAAATCATGGGTGTCTTTTAGCACCCCTGTTATTTAATTTGTACATTCCTGACATGGCATAGGGCCAGTTAGATGAAACAACAAGCCCCTCTAAAGTTGTGAACGGGTACACATGCTACAATGTGCGGACAACACGATCTTGTTGGACTTTACCGGTGCTGGCCGACTGCACTCCCAGACTTGTCTGCTGTAATATTGCATAGACAAGAAACTGGAAGTTAATGTTAAGACGTCTAATGTGACTGTGCTTGGTCAGGAAAAAAGGAAAATCACCAAATGACAGCTATTGGGCCAAACAATAGATTGAGTACCCACCTATCAGTATTTAGGTAGACATGAACCCCTTTCGTCTATGTTAGTCCAAAGCTGGATTCCCTGCTATTTGCTATGGATCAGTCATTTGAAGAGTTGCCAAGCCTGACTTTCCAACCAATACAACAGGTTATTAGATCTAAATTTAGGCCGACTACTTCATACGGCAATGAGACCTTTCTATGGAAGTTTTCTAAATGGCATGATTAATCTCAAGGTAAATTATACAGAATTATGTGTGGCTCACCTAATTCTGTGGCTCCAAGTCAGATCAGAATAGAATTTTGTTTTATTAAGGCAATCATGTTACGGAGGCTAATTTTGTTCAGACATGAATCTGTACTTGGCATGCACTTAAGGGAATGCTTAAGAATCGCTTATGGTCATAAATGGAATTGCGGCAGACACAGCCTAGCAAGGAATAGGCAAATTGTCAAGAGATGAATTGAACATACTTGAAGTCACTTAGTTGTGGACACAAGGGACTACCTATTTATATTTTAATTCACTAGTGAATATTAAAATGAAGACACTTCCTTTTGAGGCTGAATTCAGAGACCTGTTAAGGGGAAATCACTCAAAGTAAGTGTAAGAGTCCCATGTACAAGGTCAGTGCCAATTATACATGAATATTCCAGCATCAAAGGTCGTAAAGGTACACTTTCCGACTACACCTTGGGTTATTACTAGTGGGTGAGTTTCATTCCAGCACCCTAAATGCCGATGTCCAGGATTTACAAAAGATTGTGTGAAATTGTTAAGATCCATATTCCTTCAGCTAAATTCATGGTCATGTCAAGCTGTAGTGGATAGCTGCATGAACGAAAGTAACAAGTAATTAATACGTAGCTTTGTTAGGTTTATGAACTTGGTTAATAAAAAATTTGAACAATACTCTGCAACGAATTTATGTGCAAGACATCATTCAGAATAAGCATTAGTTTCATTTGCGTGAAGAAACACTTTCTCAAGAAGAAACAGAGGAGTTGATATTGGCCTACACCTCTCTTACGTTCTATAAACTCTTCTGGTCAGAGAAAGCTCCCAGTGTAAATCCCCTTCTCCTGTCAGAGTTACTAAGAAAGCAAACTGGCCTACCATCCTGTTGGCCACGCTCATCTATGGCATGAGATCAATCACTACACATCCCTGTAGCCAAAGAGCTCAAAGAGAAGTACACATGCATGCTCAACCTTGGTAAAATGGTAGCTGAGAAGAAACTGGGGGTGCTCAAGGACGTAGCTGTTATTGTTTCTCAGTCCATGAACATGGGGTTTTCTATGAGGTACCAGACAGGGGTGGAGCCTTCAGAATTTAAACAACAGGAACAGGGCAAGGGCATCCTTATACCATCCAACAGGAAGATTCTGATCGATCTCTAAACCGATCAGGTGCCACAGCACCATCAGGCACAGGAGGTGCATTGCAGCCAGACTACAGACTTCCATTCTGTCAGTTAAGGGTTTTCAGTCCATTGAGGCAATGGCTTCCTTTTGCCTGACTCTTTCAGCTGGTTCCTATTCTTCTGGCTTTATAGACCCGTCCATGAAAGAACACTTTAAAGGATGATTGCCCAAAGCTGGATTCATGAAAGGATTTCACAATATCTAGATAAAATAAATACAATGAATGTAAATGAGAATCATTTACATAGGCAGTGATTAACCTCTCATAAGAAAGAGATATCATGTTGATTCAGCCCTCAAGGACCAAGGCAGGAGATTGATTGACGGGGGAAGCTCAAGCCTGAACTTTGGCCAGAGTGAATGTTGAAAAGTTACGATGACCGTCCGAGGCCTGCATGCATTCTGTTGTTCCTCCGAAGGAGGCGAATGCCACTCCAGTAGGGAAAGATAGGAGCTTCCCTATTTATGGTAATTGGTCACTTATATCACAACACTCCAAGGATGCTTGGATTCATACCAGTCCCAGTAACCGTAGACAAGACGACTTCTGTCAATGTCAGCACGTGTAGCAGAGATTCACAGGCTCCTTTGTGTATGAGGCAGAGAACCTGCAATGCCCCCTAGTGAAGTGGAAAGGGGATGGATTCTGTCTCATCTGGATCTGTACAATTTGCACCGGTTCCATCTGACTTAGGGACATTTACTGTCATCCCTGCAGACTTAGCTACAGGTACTGCCAGAGATGTTGCTGGATGTTGACTGGCTGGGTTCAGTCGATTACAGTGGACTTTTCGCATTCCTGGGCATCTAGGCCAAAAACATAGCCTAACACTTCTCATTTCTAAGATGGTTCAAACAGATACTCTCTTCAGGCTAAATTATAATAGGAAATATGATAGCACCTGCTCTTTCCAAGGCAATCGAGATCTGTCCATCAGATGTTTAAGTGGTTGATGGGTCCTCTATGTCTTCTCTTTCACTCCAGTGATTTAAGGACAGCCAAGGTGTTGAAACATCATTTTAGCTCCGGCCTGACCTCACCAGGTCTAGTACTTGCAGCTCCTACACGACCATCAACTCCCCTTGTGACAAGGTTCACAAGGGACCAGTAGGAAGACACTTTACTCATCCTTAAAATCACTCAGCCTGAACACCTGGTTGACTTTTTGCCATGGGATGGCACCCATGGTATTAATCCCCTTACTTGCTATTTGATGTAGATTGTGTCCTTAACCAAATCTACCTAGAGGAATCTGGTTGGTACACACAGAACGTATTTGGCTGCCAGTAACATCTACTGGAACAGACTAAGAAATATTTTTAAACTCTGTCTGAAGGTGTTATCTGGCAAACAAAGATAGGGAGGAAACTGTGGACCACATTAGCTTACGCAGCAGCTCATAATGAAACCAGAGCTCAGCTATAGCTGGAGTGGATGAATGCACCTGAAGACCATTTCAGATGACCATTTTATCATTAAAATTCTCTGAATGTTGAGGGTCAAAATTGATATGTTTGGTGAAAGAAACTGCATCGCAGAAACTCATTGCATGAAAGTCAGGCATTGATTTTGCCTGACTTTCATGCATAAGAAATTAAGAGCAGCAGAGAAGCAAGAGCATCCCAAGACATAAAAACAAAGTTTCTTACCTCACCAAAGGCTCCTCGACCGATCACCTTCAAGATTTCAAAATCCTCTTTGTGTAGTCGCATCTGCTTCACTTTAAACGTGAAAGGCTTGGCTGGAATAAAAAAAAAAAATTAGCATTAAAAAGTAGAACTAAAAGACATATGCCATAGAAGCTGAACTGTGTATTTTATCTATCTATCTATCAGATTAGAATGCTATAAAAACATAAATTGACACACAATCTCCAGTAATTTCCCTTGGGCTGTTCTACTTCCTGTCGATATGGAAATAATCAAGATTTGACAGTACTCCAATAAAACACAGACAGCACTGGAACAAACAAATCAATCATATTTAAAGAAATAGAGCCGAGTCCAGTTCAAGGTTACTGCAACCAATCAAAGCATTGAGTCTGACTATACCCAACCTGCTTTAAAGAAGCCCAGACCGGCGCAACTACATCCTGACCTCAGGCGCGCTCCCTATGGTATATTTACTACTGCACGATTTAACGCCCCCAGACCAACAGTCAGAGGTCTTTAAACATGGCCACAAAACAACAAAGGCTTAAAGGGAATTGCATTCAACGTGTTTCTTTGGTCACTGAATGGCTATGTATATGGTTTGTTTAATGTTGCATTATTTGTGACGCTGTAGACAGGAATGTTTTTATTGGGAGCTGGCCGGTGAAGATTGGTGTGGGGAAGGGGGGTGGAGGTGTTAGAAGGGAAAGCAAGTGACCCTCACGGATAAGTAGGTATCTGGTAAAGTGTGAGCAGGATTAATAATGGCTGGACAGTTAAGCAATAGAAAAATTCCAGTTTAAATGATATTTAAATGGAATTAGCATCCTACTTACTAATCAAGGAATCATTACTCTTCAGCTGAATGACAGCCCTCATGGTATCAAGTACTAATATTAAGTTTAAACGTTCCCTTATTTTTTTTAAACTTTTTAAATGTTTCATTAACACAGATGAATACAGCGGCAAGCGGGAGAACAGTGTAATACTCCCATGCCAAGGGACACGTTCAATTAATAAAAGATTGGGTTTTCAAAGTTTGAGAACTTCACAAGTTTTAAAATAAGCAATTAGCGAGACAACCCTTGACTAAAAGTGTGTGTGCAGTTGCTAAAGGAATACTTGCAGTTGCTAAAAGTTGCTTGAAGTATGCTTGCAGATGCTAAAAGTATGCTTGCAGGTGCTAAACGTATGCTTGCAGGTGCTAAAAGTGTGCGTGCAGTTGCTAGAAGTATGCTTGCAGTTGCTAGAAGTATGCTTGCAGGTGCTAAAAGTATGCTTGCAGTTGCTAAAAGTGTGCTTGCAGTTGCTAAAAGTGTGCTTGAAGTATGCTTGCAGGTGCTAAAAGTATGCTTGCAAATTGCTAAAAGTCTACTTGCAGTTGCTAAAAGTGTGCTTGCAGTTGCTAAAAGTATGCTTGCAGGTGCTAAAGGTATGCCTGCAGTTGCAAAAAGTATGCTTGCAGTTGCTAAAAGTATGCTTGCTGTTGCTAACAAAGTGTACTTGCAGTTGCTAGAAGTGTACTTGCAGTTGCTAAAAGTGTGCTTGTAGTTGCTAGAAGTATGCTTGCAGGTGTTAAAAGGGTGCTTGCAAGAAAAACAACTATGCAAACCCCCCCACTTTTAGCACAAGAATTCACTAGTATTTTTTTTTTGCTGAAAAATTCCTCTACAAAGGATATTGTAAAATTTTGCAACTTTGCACACCGCGAAGCGTCAAATTAAAAACAAGCCAAAGCAAAGCCAACTGGCCTGGCCTATGCAAGTGAGCAGTGCTTTTTATTTGTTTCGGAAAACAAATGCAATATGCAAAAAAAATGGCAAACAAAAAAATATATAAAAAAAAGGAGTGGCCCAACAGCCCAGCTACCACCAGCGCTTTCATTGATGTACACTTATTTTTAGGTGGATGTGCACGTGATCAGGAAGAGAGCCAATGGCTAAGTGGGTTGACCCACTGCCCATGCAGTGGTGGGCGGAAGCAAAATTTGAATGACACATGAACACACCAATGGAGAACGAGAACCGATCTAAAACAACTGTATGGATTTATGTAAGTATGTATTCATTAGGACTTTTTGAAGAATAACGACAAGCATTGACAAAGCTAAAAGAGTTCACTTTTGGGACCTAATAGCAATGCCAATTGCTTATGGTGGTGTTGTACCGCGTTGGGACTCTGTGCAGCATAGTCATAATAGACAATAAAAAACAGACATGATGGTGGTCATATCACTTCACTGAAGCGTTCATGCGTCAGAACGCATGTGTGCACCTGCGGAGAGACGTGGGATCCATTTGTTTCAATTTTTTATTTACCAAAACAAGATGGTGGACGTCACTTGGATTGGTAAATAACAAAATGAATATTTTTAGCACTAAAGCGGCAATTTAAAAAAAAAAAAAAAAAAAGGGATCGTAAATGTTGAGAGTAATGGAGGAGCCGGTCAGGGGAGGGAGGATTGAGCAACATAGAGGACAGAAGGGGAAGAAGCAAAAGAGAGAGACCACCACAGAAGCACACAGACAAGCAAGAGGACACAGATCGAGCGGGAGAGAGACGCACAGGAGGGATATAGCTGAAAAACATGCAATCATGTTGACTGCTTAAAAAAAGAAAGTAGTTCCCTAAAAGTGAGCACTGGAAGGACACAAGTAAATAGGCTATGCTCCAGGGGTGAGGCAAACATAAGATGAACAAGGCAAGCCCTGGATTAGGAAGTAAGCAAATGAGAGTGGAAAAGCAAACCAATCATAAACAATGGGTGGACTTTAAACCCACTAAAAGATCTTGGTAAGCTGACAACAGGTCTTTTGCAGCCAGACAGCAGAAAGGCGACCTAAAAATGGGGGTAGCTAGTGCAAAGCCATGTTAAAGAAAGAAGTGTTCTAATCACTGAAAACCGTCCACCAACCCTACTGTTTCCATTTCATTCCCGCTCACTCTTAACTGTATCTGTCACACAGCGCTCACTCCTTGATCACCGAGCGGCCTCTGTGCCGCACTCCCTTCATGCATTCAAGACCTCAGTATCCCACACCCACCTGTTTAAATTAGCCAAAAACAATTAAACAAAATTCGGTATTACTCCAAAAATGTTTCCACTCCAGTGCTGTCAACTGTTTCCCAGACATAACTCATCCAGATCTTTCAAGTGAGGTGCTTGAAGTCTAGACAATGTGAGATCGTGGAGGGAGAATAGGTCACAGACAGACTACATCTGAGTCAAATTATAAAGGCGAGGCTTACTCACTGCGAGCTAGTAAAGCGCTAACATACGCTGCTAGCATATGAATTACAAATTTAACCACGATGGCTAGTGGGCATGCAATGCATACTGGTAAGAGCTGCAGGGTGGCTTAGTGAATTAAATTCTCGCTGCATATCAAGTGATCTGCCAGTCACAAGTCTGAATCTGGGCATGGTCAACTCAGCCATCCATCATTCTAAGGTCAGTTAATTGAGTACCATTAATTTGAGTAATAGTAACACTTGATATTTGCAGCACTTGGAATCGGCAGATTTATGCTGTGAAACGCTACATTGAAAACATTATCACTGAATTCACCTAAACAAACACAAAAGGTTAAAAAAAGTTTTCTTTTCAAGTAAAAGTCTTCTTTCACGATGCAAGTGTTCTGGTCATCCTGTATTTAAATGGCTGTCATTTACTGGTCATACTCTCCTGGATGCTGTTTACTGTAGAGTGGAACATCAAGATTGTAACTTTATTTTTTATTTTTTTACATTTTACTTAAGTACAGTCTAGAACAGAACATTTGAGTGCTTTGCAATCATAATTAGGCATCTTACAAATACAAAAAAAGATATCACCATCCAGTCCTGTTGCAAATGTTAGCAGGAACAAGAGGAAAAGTAGTACAGTGGTAGCTACAGTTACCAAAACAAGCTGAGAAATGTCCATCCCTGCATGCCAAGCGATATCTCATGGGTGCTGACGTCCTTAATTATGAAGAGCAATACCTATTGCCATTAACTACTGGCTCCAGCTTAGAATGTTTCATTCATACATTTTATTTCCGTGTAAGTCAGAAAAAAGGAGCGTTGCACAAACCTCAGATCTACAGCAGGTTCGTACATCAGCTATTGTTTCACTGCTCTAACCTGATTTCCACCCGTCTCTTCTCCAGCCTGTACGAGCCATGTGCAACTAATACATCAGGATAGGAAGTGAGCAGCTCTACCTTCCTCAGACATTAGTCATGAGTCGCATAATAATCCAATTAGACCATTCAGGCTGCTCCAATTGTTTCTCATTTGAGGTATTAAAAGAAAAGACCCAGAATTGGAAGTAAGCCCGGGGGATAAAACTGAGACACTACAGAGACGCGTCTGAAGGCACGAGTCAGCCCGCATCAGTCATCGCAGACTGAGTCGCTGGCCCGCCTTGATAGAAGCCGAAAGACTTCAGTGATGGTTACTATATGACAAGGACGAGGTCTATCAAAGAGACACAAAAGGCCTGCAGCAGACCTAAGGTAGGGGGGCTTGGCAAAACTTCACAAATGACACCTGCCTGAAACGTACTGAGCGACTGCCTGGCGACATGCGAGTCCTTCCATAGAGTTCTCTCAAGAGACCAGACTTTGCCGTACAACAAACGTAGGAACTGAAGAAAGGCAAATGAATGAATATATAAATTAATGAATTGAGAAAGAACAAATGTGAGGCATGAGGACGCGGATTTCTAATCAATGGATACAACCTCAACTCTTCCCGGAAAGAAAGCAGCAGGAATCAAGTTATTCAACATATGAAGGCTTGTTGACAAAGGGTTAGAAATCCAAGTTCAGATAAAGGACAGTGTGTGGAAAAAAAAAGCAGAGATCATGTTAATGCAATGCAGACGGTCCCCGATTCCAACCACTTTCCAGACAGGGCACAGGGCACAGGGGAGAAGAGATCTGATATACCATCTCTGCCTCCTCTAAAGTGCCCACATCACATTCGTTAGTCCTAAAAGGATAGAAAATACAACTTTGTTTTTCTTGATGTTTGGTAAGGTGGTTAATAGTACACCTTACCAAAGACACAGATTCGCTGCCATCTTGTACAACAGCTAGTGGAAGAAGAAAAGGACGCATGATGGATTCAGTTTTAAACAAAGAAATAAAAGAGCCAAAAAAATACTTTGCTGCCCTGTTGAAGACCCTTGACTGGAGTGTACATTGACTCATAGTAGGTGCCTGGAGAAAATGTCAACGACCAATACATATTGCTAACTCCAGCTGACGTCAATAGAGTAAAGGAGGGCGTGTCTAAGAGAAGTTCTGTCGCTTGGAAGCAGTATCTCAGAAACTTTCAATTAATCAAATCTGAATTTTACTGACCACCTCTAAAAACTGTTTTCATGCAAGAACCATTTTAAATATGCAATTACAGATACAAAAGATTTGGGTTTATCTTCTGTGCAAATCAGACTCATGTTTCAAATTTCAGCCAAAGCATGTTATAAAAGGTGCCTCCAAAGGCCAGATCCAGGATCACAGGCCCACGCACAGACACAGGTGCCCAGGTACACCCATAACATGCCAATAAACAGCTAGCCATCAAATCACTTAATACAACCCAATCTTACTAGGTGTCATCTCATGTAAAACTACTGCCAACATACAGCAAAGCAGAAACTAGTGGGATCAGTAGAATCTCACATGTCTACGCACTGCCATCAAGTGCCCCAGTATTGCTACCACATAATGGTACTGCCATTAGATGCCCTTGGGACTGCCATAATATGCCTAGGTATCCCTTACAACACTTGCATACTAATTAATTCAGCATGCAACTGATGTAATATGCAGTCTATGGCTTCATATACCAGGAAATGCACCAGCACAGTGATAGTCAAAGTACAGCCCGGGGGCTGCCTGCGGCCCAGCATGACCTTTACATGCACACCCATCACCTGATCCCCCCCCCCCCCGGTCAACACTGGGCTGCTGTTTACTCGACTCAACACTGATATCAAAAAGAAGTTAAAGAAACGGGCAAGCATTTATTTAAAGGTTAATTGTTGTTAAAGAAAGGAAGTAACTAGGGTGACCACCTCCACTTAACTTTAGAAACACCTTCATTTTTTAAGACATGTTGCAGAAAAGAAACATTTAAAAAAAATAATAAAGTCTCTTGAAATTTCAAAGGATGTATTTCATTAGCAAGCAGAACCGTTTCACTGAAGTACATCAGATTATATCAGTGCATTGAGAAGTATTTTCTTTGTGAGTGATAACTTTTAAACATGAATTTAGAAACATTCATGCTTCCTCCAACCCTAACAACAATGCCAATAGTGAACTAAGAGACAAGTCAGTTGTTATGTGCACCCTTTGGGACGACTGGGTTGCTATTATACATGAACAACATTATAGTTTATTAAAATCAAACACAGGAGAAAGTTTGGTACAGCGCATATCCCGAAATCATGTATTTCGAGGTCCTCTTATGTGTTATAAAGAAGAAAAAGGAAGGAAAGTGAAATAAAACAATTGCCTAGAATCACACATTTTGGTTAAGTGGGGAAGCGGGATTGAGCCCAGGTTTTCTCATTTTATATTGTGCAATTCAGCCAATAGATGTAAATACTTTGCTTCCTCTACACCCACCTTCCCCCTACCTCTGCCAAACTGCCACCCTGCTGGCATCAATGCGGCCCTTGGTTGCACCACAGAACAATCTTTTTGGCCCCTGGGAAAATGTTTGTGAGCACCCATGCACTAGCAGAGTATGTAACTGTCGAACATATGCCAGCTACAGCCTCCTAAACAAGCCTATAACAATAATATTTCATGTTCAACTTTACATGCTCGGGTACAGCAATGATATGACCAGATACAGCTCCATATGCCAAGGTAGAGGTACCATACACCAGAAACAGTCTCATGTGCCCAGGCTGCCATTACATAGTCACAAAGAAGGGCATATGCCCATGTGCACGGCCATCAGCATATGATCAAATACACCGAATACATGGCAGGTACTGTCCTAGATGCCAACACCCCAGATATGCCTGGCTATATATATATGTAAAGCATCCAATGCCAAACTATCGCGACTGAATGCAGCTCGTGGCTTCAGATGAACAGGTACTGTTATACATTTTTGTAAACCTGGGGTGTACCTGTCTAAGTTATCATTAGAAAGAATCTTTCCCAAGAACCGCACAAATGCTCTTTGTATACTGGATGCAGGACCAAAATAGAATGATATTCTATATGTTTGTACACAGTCGGAGGGCATTGTCTGCTGTCACAGACCCCTTGTCTTACATCTCCATTACATCGACCTGGCGTTCGTTCACAGGTAATGCAAGGGTGTTGCCCTCTTTTTAGACAATCATCAAATCTCTGATAGCTTCCTCTCGGTACTACTTGGTTATTGATCATTATTTATTTTTGGAAGGGGTAACTCCTCCCACAAGGGTATAAGAGCTGAGATCTATGTGCCACTTGATTTTTTTTTGTTTAAATTTGTTTTGTTAGAGTTTGTAAGTTTTCATTACATCTGGTACATCAGCAATTCAATATAGTTTGCATATTAACATTGTATAGACAGTGCAATTATGGCGTTTGACACCTCGGTCGTTATCGCCACTTTCAAAACCAGTGTACTTTCAGCTGGCGTAAAATCTTTACATTCAGGTTTTAACTATAGCCAACTGAACTTGAATAAAACATAACATTATTAACCTTCCCCTTGAATCATTCACTGTATGCCTGCGCCTCACTGCATGCATCACGTCTGGTGTTACTTCATCTCATTGTGTTATCCCAGCCACCCAACCTGCCGTTACATGGTGTAGACTTAGTTGCTTATGTCTGCCATTGCCCAAAGTTCGTAATCTAATGAGTTTCTTTGATTATGTGCCACTTGATAACTACAATAAATCTACTTGTGGGCATTCAAAGTCTTCAATAAGGAGTGGTAATCCTATGCATTATCAACAGGAGACTCTTTGTCCAGTCAGTGATTGTCAGGCTCCGGGTTTGCCAGAGATGGAATCAAATTTAGGAGGCCAAACAATATATCCTGCAACAGCTCTATGAATATATTGTAGTTTTCGCAGGCTTCTAGAGGACAGCTCAAAAGCGTATCGCAGTAATTACCTCGAAAATAAACGAAAGCATTGGTTACTGTATGTGCCACAGTCAGAAAGGGAAAAGGGTTAGTAAAGAGGTCGTAGATAAAAAACATTTGTTGGAAACAGCGGTCACATGAGAGTCCAAAGAAAGGTAATATCAAATTTTGGGTAACCAGCACTTCACTCTTCAATGAGTTCAGCTTGACGCAGTTCGTATTCATCCACCACCTGGCCATGTCCTGGGCACACCTCAAGGCGTTGGTGTTGGACTAGAGGTGAAGGGCCCTGGCAGAACTGACCGATTGCTTCCTGAAGGAAAGGCCTCCGTCCACTTCAGCACCGTTCCACCATCTGAGGCTTCAGACAATTGGCAAAGCAGGATATGATGGTCAACGGTGCGAAAGGACAACAAAAGAGATAAAAGAATCACGGTCCAGACAAAGCCATCAACCACATTCAACTTTTGTTCGGCAATCATCAGGAACACCACTACTAATTCCATGCTGAATCCGGGGCAAAGGATTGTCTAATCAGAATGAAGAATCGGGTTGCTTTTCACAAACGTCTGTAGTTGAAAGCATTGAGATTTCGACAAATTTGGCAACAAAAGGGAGCAATGGAATTTTATACAGAGTTGATGACCTTAGGAGCAAGGGAAAGACTTCTAAAATAATGGTCTCACAACTACTGTTTTTAATTTTGTACGCCCAGGCCCTGAAGAGAGAGAAAGGCGTTGAGAATATTTCGGATGCGAGGACTAACTGTTCTACTCACTTTTAAAAAACAAAATTTAGGGCACACATCTATATTAGATCCAGAGGCTTTACTTTTCTTTATTAAATCCCCCACTTTCCTTTATTAAATGTTCCATTTTGCAATGCGATAGTCACTTGAAAGTAACAACGCTGATTGAAGGACTTAATATCGGGAAGGGGAAGGACACAATAAGGTAGGCGATACAGTCTTTGTCAATCTCCTCTCTAATCAACTTTATTTTCTTGAAAATTCAGAAAGGGACTCCACCACTGCCATATAGCAACAAGCATTGGCATAGCCAATAGGTCTCGCTTTTGGGACCTTATAAGTATTTAGTTATGCAGCACAATATCCTTGGTGCAACAACATCAACTGTTGCATGGCTAAACACTTATACGGTCCCAAAGGCGAGACCTATTGGCTATGCCAATGCTTGTTTAGAACTTGTGCCCTGGTGCAAATAAATTGCCAAACGAAAAGCACAGGGATGTTGATTGTTTTATGTACAGAAAGGTTCATTGAGGTTGAAACATTTAAGCACAGAGAGCATAAACTGAGATAAAGCTTGGGGTCTAAACCGGTCAGATCCTAGCACTTACATTTCGTGGGGTGTAAAGGATGAGATTACTGAGTTCAGAGAATGACTGCGGAAGAAGTTAAAGGCGAGTAGTTCAAGTTTAACCTAAAATAACTCACTGGAAGCTGTCATTGTTTATTCGGTAATTGATCTTGCTCCGGATTTTAACACTTGCATAATGGTTGCGGGGCTGATTGAACGCCTCAGAGGCGCTTCTACTCCAAGCTGTTGGCGAGAGAGGAAGTGTGCCGCCGCATCAGAGACTGTAATTAGAAATACCAGTCGGGATGCGCTTTGCTGTTCACACCCTGCATATCTGGACGGTATCCAGGGTTTTTACTTAAAAGGCAACACGCTGAGAAACGCACTTTAACTCATGGACAGGCTTTCAAGTCTCCGAGGGGCCCTTTGGGATTCTGCAGCTGGGAACGCGAGGCCGCGCGCGCAAATTGACAGAGTGGAAATTGACAATCTGCAGGAGAGGATGAAGCTAAAAGCATTGCTCCTCCCAAAAGTGCCTGCCCATATTTCATGCTGCTGTGGTGTGTTCTTGAAAACAGCCGAAAACGTGTTTGATCGATGGGTTTTTCCCCCCAGTTGCATTTATTTATAAGGCATCTTTCGCTGTGAATATAGGCGTGCTGCGCTACTTAAAAAAATCGAATATTAAAAAATTGAGTTTGGCGAACCATGCAAAAGAAAAGAAAGGTGTGACCTTCATTGTTAAAGATGCTGGGTCGTGTGCAGCATCACCATGCAGTTAAACTGCAGGGTGGGTTGCAGAAGCGGGATAAGCTCAAAGTAAAAAAAAAAAACAAGCTGTGAGACGTGCTCTGTGGTGGGGGAGGGGGAGGGGCATTGAAGCGAGGCGCGCGTGACGGCAAAAGGAAACCAGGAGTTATATGCGCGCGCGCGTGCCACGAAATTGAAAGTGCATCGCGATCCACTTAATGACCCGTGACAGGAGGAAAGACAGATGGCGGCTGCGCGCATGCACGCTTGCGTGCACGCAAGCTTGAGGCCACCAAAATGCCTGTGGTAGCACTTTGAAAACCCGCTTTCTAAATGTCTCGCAGAGCAACGCATGCGCTGGCTCAGGCGAGACCTAAAAAGCACATTGTAAGTTATAGCAAGAGAATGTGTCCAACAAGATGGCTGAATGATTTTAGCTGATGCTGATAAAGCCATCCCGCTTCATGATTACAGGCGTTCCACCAATGCCAGCTCAAGCTGCCTCAGTCAAGTTTTTTCTGCTCTAAGACTTGAGAAAAACAATAACAAAACACACCATAAATGTGACTTTTGCTGATTTCTCTGCAAGAGGTACCAACTTGTCAAGTGAATTCTCAAAAATATAGCTAAAATGAAGCAGGTTAATAGAGCAATCTGATGCCCCATGGGCATAATCACAGACTGAAATATCTTTGGCAATGAGACATGTAAATGCCCAGCCACCATTGCAAGCATGTATAGCATAACGAATATGATTTTCATGTGATCTAAATGAGCAGGGAAACTGCTAATTACGACCTTATAACAGGTTTATATACAGATATAATTTTGTGAAATATGCATGTGGGGTGGAAAAACAAGGAAATCACTCACAAATGAGGATTCTCAGCTGATCCTATCAATTTCATCTGGACAAATGTACAGCTACAGCAGACCACACACTGTTGAACATACTACTGCCATTAATACAGCTACCATATATAGCAATTCCAGCTAAAAATGAGTTTCACTCAGATTGGGTAAATGTTTGCAGAGAGGCTAAGCCTGAACATCCAGCAGCAGGTTCACAGCCTTTGACACGCAGGTACTATCCGTCCCTTCTCCTGCCGAACACCTTGGTAAAGTCTTGTATCTGTATCAGATACAATGCTGCCCAGTGGATTTTTCAGTTGTCTCAATGTAGTAGCCAAGAGGAAAGAAATGTGAGGTGTTCATGGAATCGGATATGTACATCTATTCAATGGAACACCAGGGTCACGGCAAGCAAAACATGCCTCAATCAATGGCAAAGTAAGTCAATGGAGCTGTTGGCATCGGCTGAGGTCAGTCAATCCCATAGGTACTCATGAGTGCATGGTGCCAATTTCATGAATACAGTTATTGCAATGTCTACCAAAAAAATCACCTCCACATGCCTAGTTTTATTGTCAGACAAAATTGGAAGCACTGTGAAACAGACTGACCATCAGCAGTTTTATGGGCAAGATAAAAGCATTTACTTACTTTTATGGTGCCAAATGACTAACGCCTACATTGTAATTGATTTGAAAGTAACATTTTGCAGTAGACACGTTTTCTCTTTAGTCCAGTGCAAAGAAAACATTCATTTCACGTAACCTATAGTTTGCTGGGTATCGTGGGAAAAGTTGGCTTTTAATCTAGCACTACCAATCCTTTCTGTTTTTTTTATTCCTGGGCAATTACTCTTCGAAAAAGACAAGAAGGAAATGTTCAGCTCCATGTAGGAACAAAGCGGTGTGACTTGGTATGGCTTTGTATTGAACTCATCTCTTACATCAAAATATGTCAAGCAACCCATCTCCTTGGTGAATTTCCTGACTGATATTTGCCCACAGACATGACAGTCTGCAGCTTCTCTCTAGCTGGCCTAGTTTTAGTAATACAGCGTTTTGAATTCATGTTTTTTTGTCTCGGTCATGTCTGTTGTAAGACTGTTACATACATTTACTATTCTTTCAGTAAGGAAATGTTTTTAATATTACTCTTGATCCTGAGCTTTTAAAGCACACCTCTGTCCTTGTTCCAACAGCAGTATTGCTATCAAAAGATCTTTGACTTGTGCATGGTCTTTCTTCCCTTCATCAATTTGCATGGCTTTAGAGTAAACCTGTGCTTTCTTTTCATCCGCCTACTCTTCATTTCCATGTTCTAGGAGCACAGTTTTATAATTGTCTTCATTTACCCTAACCTGCACCCACTAAAATCAGTCTTTTAAACTATGACTCAGCTTTCCTCCCCCTCAAGAGTATAGTGTAAGAAGTCTTAATAGGCTTGGAAGATCTGAACACAGGGATACCAATTATTCTGCAATTTCACTTGTTAATAGTCTGAAAAGTACCTCACCAAGAACCAACCCGTGTACCCCATATGCGCCCACTCCTTTCCTTAAATACTGACTTAACCCATGTGTAGTCACATCTACTGCTGATCGAGCTCATAATTTTGAGCCAGATGTACAAGCCCTTTTTTCAGTCGCAAACTCTGATAATCACAAAAAACAGTTTGTGACAGAAAAGGCTTTTTTCCAGTTGTAAACCCATTTTGCAAGTCAGAGGAGCCTCTCCGACTCGCTACATTGGTTTTTGCGATCCATTCTGTACTGCAGTTAGAAACAGGCGTTAAAGGAGCGTGTCTTCCTAATTGCGAGTCGCAATGGTATCAATGATTTGAGACGGCAATTATGGTCGCAAACGATAGATCAGTTACGAGCACCTCAAAGGAGGTGATAACTGATTTGCCTTTGTGAATTGTATCAACAGCCTTGGGGGAGTACGCTGTGTTCCAGCAGTCCACTGCCAGCTCCCCCTGAAGTTTTCCTAAATGGGAAACACTGTTTTAGAACCAATACTGGTTCGTTAAAGGAACACAGGTTGATTTAAAAAAACCAAATCCAGTTTGAGAATGTAAACACACAGATGGTGGTATGCCGTTCCTTGCATGCCACCAGCCTGGTGTTTATAGACAATCATGGGGGTGGCACAGAGCAGCCTGCCTAACTAATATTCAATAGAGGTCGTTCTGCGACCATTGCGATTGAAAATGTTGTGCAGTACACAGGTTGCTAAAGCAAAGACAGGTCGCAATAATTCTGTGCACAATGTGCAACGACTTTTTGCAACATATTTCTTGGTATATTGGGACACTAGTTTTACTGTCGGTCTTCCTTCCTAGGCTGGTCAACTTGTTTCCTTGTCCTGTGTTTCGGATTTAGGTAGGTTTTTCAGGCCACAGAAATAGATCTCTGTATTGAATGTTCCTGATAATCAGATTTCTCCATATAGCACTAACTATGAACAGCATTGTTGTAGGCACCACAAAGAATAAAAGTTACAATTTGAGTCCACTTGCACAAAAGGGTTATGAGAAAGAAGTAGTTAGTTACATTACTGACACATACTTTCCTGTTCCTTGAAAGAGTAGAACAGTAGATCACAAGCAGGATGTCCATGGCACAGGAGGAAAAGGAAATGAAACAAAGCAGGGCCTCAATGGTTGTTTTTATGTCCTTCCAAATGGTATTTCTATAGTCTCAAAAAACTTTTTTTCTTCGATCTCATTGGTGTGATGTACACCAGGGGACGTATTATGGAATGTGGCGCATTTTACTTGTTAGCGCCGCGCGCACCTTTCAAAAGGCATGCCCTGCACAAACAAGGAGAGTGCAGTGCATTACCTTGAATGCGCTGCACTCAGTGCAGCCGCAAACTCATGCTGCCATGGGGGCAGCACATTCATGTGAAATGCGGAGCGGCTTTGTAGCAGCTGCTCCGCGTTTCACTGTGCAGGCGGCAAACCGCCTGAACTTTTAAGGGGGATTAGAGATCCCCTTGCAGAGGAGTGCAGTGAGTGACTGCACCTGCCTGCAAGGAGATGTCTGTGGGTTCTTAGGACTCCCTTTCCACCTTCAAGATGGTTGCTATTAGGAGGCGCACTGCCGGCTTCTTTGCCTCTGCGCCCGCATTGGTAAGATGGCACGGGCGCAAAGGTATTTCCTCACTTGCCTGGAGCCACACCCCCATGCAAAAGAGGGTGCACCCTCTGGTACTATATGTGCATCAGCGCTACACTGTATTGCAGAAAGGGCCGCACAAGCCTCTGCGGACCCCGTCTGTAATACCAAAATGCCCCGGGGGCGCACAAAGAGGGCACACATGTCCATTGTGCCCCATGGGCACTTTATATAATACGGCCCCACATTCCCCACCTGTACACTTGACTTAATAATGTTACCTTCTGTTTTTTGCTTGCTTTTTTCTTTTTCTTTTTTCCTAGTTTGAAAAATCCAATAAAAATATAGCAAAAAATAAATAAATTATAAGTACTCGAGTAAAGATAAAAGGGGAAAACGTCAATGTCGCATGCACATGCATGCTTCCACTGTTGCTTCTTGTCTGCTTCGCTCCCTGCAGATGCTAAACAGTTGGACAAATCATGTTAGTTGTGGGCCGCGCCAAACGAAAGCCCCAGCCATAATTCCATATTTCAACAACCTGCCAATGTTAGAGGCAGCCAGCGAAAGGGTCTGGATAGAGAATACCTGATCATCAAGCACCTTGATGAAAAACATGTATCTCATGTGCAAGACTTATTAACCCTCAACCCCAAAGTAAAAAAGATCAGCTATTAATTCTGGATGCAAATCACCAAACTATACGCACTGAGACTGGCCAGACAAAAAATTCTCTGCGATCCGACAAAACCTCAATGCCTTTTTAAAATGCTACATAAACAGGCGACCACATAAAGGATAAGACAATGTTGACTATCTGCAGTCACTAAAAGGTCATGCTTCTACTACAGCACTCAAGCAGCACGCATATTCCAACAAGCACTTGCAATATCAATAGATCTGTCTCATAAACGAAAGTGCCTCGTTAGGCATTCATAGGTTTGGGAATCCAAAGGTCCTTGTAGACTAAATCTGTTACTGATCCTTGCACTATTTCCCCAACCACAGTCTGATCTTTACATTTACCCACTTACATAACCATAATAAAACATGCAAAAATACAACAACGTATGCAAGGTAAATTAAAAGAATAAAAGTAAAAAAACAACCCATGCTGCCGGCATGGTGGACATATGCTTTGAAAAAGAAATAAAACTAAACATAACAGGAGGTGGCCATCTTGCAAAGGTATTGAACACAGTGCATTGTTGTTTTAAAGTTCCTGCTGGCTGCCACGTTTAGAGCCATCATCTTGGAATAGTATGGCAATGATACACTATGTCCAATACCAAGAAACCATATAATGGTGGTCACTTTATTTAGAAGCATTAGCAACACAGGATGTGACAAACTGGAGATGAAATGAGCTACAAGCAAGTGGGCTGTTAGCACTGCCTGGAAAACTGTAGTTTTGCTTTAAAAGAAAATGTAAATCAAAACAGAAGAAGGAAAAAATGAAAGGGGACCGATTTAAGGACAAAATAACTGGACCACAATCCCTTGAACTGAAACATATGCATTTTCAGGTGGATGTGTATATGTGATAAGAAAAATGCTAGCACTCACAAGGGAAGACCGCCAATGGTTGAAGTATGATAACTGAAGCGATGTGAAAATGGCACTCATATAGACATATGGCAGACGACGGCTGACCCAAAGACAGAGAGTGAGAGACAAAGAGGGAGAGTGTGTGTGTGTGTTTTCATAGAAATCCTCTATCATTTACAACAGATTCTAAATCTGCAAATTCACTGCTATGACGTAGCAACAGTTGATAACAAAACTGATTACTCACTGTTGTGATGTCACAAGTCCAGGCTGGCAGGGATCTCAGAGCCGGTCAACACAGTGCTGCTTGTATGTTTTGACTGAAAGCAGACAGCACAACTGCAGTAGGGGGAAGTAAGGCAGGGACGGTGGTGGGGGTTGGTTAAGTACGGCAAGTAAGGTATTATGTTTCACGTTTTGGTTCGGGGAGGAGACAAGTGCTATGTA
Organism: Calotriton arnoldi; assembly: GCA_963921515.1. Lineage (NCBI taxonomy): Eukaryota > Metazoa > Chordata > Amphibia > Caudata > Salamandridae > Calotriton > Calotriton arnoldi. The sequence goes on from CAWUFW010000707.1 coordinate 3,052,247, forward strand.
TAGTTCCCAACATTACTCCTCTGCCCCTGTGTAGCAGATAAAAGCAGGGGCAGGTGATTTTGAGGGCTATAGATATGATGAAATTATAGATGAGTAAAAAGTGAACTACAGGGATGTTTTTCACCTCGGGGTTCTGAGTAACATCATAGACAACTTGAGCTTCGCTCTCGTGGTTCCTCAGAATCCCTTGGTGAAAATCACAGTTACTTATCAATAATATCAATAATTCTACATATATATTTTGACAAACAACTAAGCCGGTCAGGCATTCTGAAGAAATTCTAGCAAGCATTGTCACAGTGCAAATGTTCTACACCTAGGATTTGTCAAAGGTGATAATCGGCACGACAATCCTTGACAACAAAGGTAATGTGTGAGATTTCAAGTAACACCTGGCTACAGGCTGTTAACACACTGTGAAAGCAATTCACCATTAAAGGCCTAATGGCTTGAACATATGCTTTTCACAATAAATAAGTAGGTCTACTTACTGTCATAACTTTTCATAGTGAACAGAGCAGGCCTATGGCATTGGACATAACTTTTCCCAGAGAACCAATCAGGCCTGTAGCCTTTATCATTGCCTTTTACCTATGATCAACTAAGGCCTACTGTATTGAGTGGCAGGTTGCACAGTAAGCAACTATCAGGCATGCAGTCATAAAATTACAAATGTATACAAAATTATAGTTAGCAAAGCATAATTATTTTCTCGCCTACAGTGGCCTAACAAGGATTATCACAGTGCAAAGCTTCTATCCCTATGGTTTTGTCAGAGGGGGTAACCAACACCAAACCCTTTGCTTACTACAGTCATCTCTGACATTCCATGTAACAATATACCTATGTTTAGGCTTTAATACAGAGTAATAACCTCCCTTAAAAATCTATTGACGTAAACATATGGTTTTCACAATAAATATTTCAGACCTACTGCCCCGTCTGGTAACTTTTCATAACCGATAGATGAGGCCTTTCGCCTTGATGACTGGCTTACCACCATAACCAACACAGTCCTGTTGCAATGAACACAATGTTTCCCATAAGGCAAAATGTTCAATACACGCTCTTCTTTGGCATTTCTTCTTATTCAAACTCTTCTTCAGAGGAAGCACACAACTTCTACACAATCAAATCTCAAAAGAACCAACATGTGGGTGGAGCCTAGCCCCTATATCAATTGCACTTCTGAAAGCTCTCTTTCTGTTCATCACATAGTGTATGGCGACAGCTGTGCTGTCAAGCCGGGCCTAAAAACTGGTCACTGAAAAAGCAGACTACTGGATCTCAGCATAGGACATAACTCCTACAGCTGAGGTTTGTTTGTTGTGGCAAACCGTGGTCACTATAATGGCCAATATGCAAAAATCTTCCTTCTTTGTATGTCTTCTTCTCAGGCAAGAACCTAAACCTCAGAGTTCTCAGCTTAAGGAAGAATTCTATGTTATTTTATTTTCAGGTTTTTGCAGTCCTGATAAGGTTCATGCACTGTGAAGCAGAGACAACAAAACCGCATGAGATCATACAAAACTGATCAATTTCAATTCACCAAAGAAGTAGAAACATGCTCCCACAGTTTGTCAAATTTACGCTATCAGAGTTTGGTGTTAGGACTGTGGTGGCAGAGTAATAACAAATATTCTAGTTACTTTAAGAGTATCACCAACACCCATACGTTTACTAGTAGTTACTGAAAGAAGCAGAAGCCCTGGTAAAAATTTGAAACAGAACAGATTGCAGGACATCAGGTTTTTTAAGCCACCAGAGGCCAAATCGAATCACCCTTGGTAAGCATCGGACTACTACAGCGGTTCGGGTGAACTTGAAAGCGATCTCAAGGAATCAAGAATGCAGCTCAGACATTGGGTGAAAGTGCAGCAGCCCATTAGGGGATCAGTGGTGTGTCTCGCAGATGGCAAAGTCACCTCACTTTTAATGTAAGACTTATTGCGAAGGAGTCTACCTTAAATACTAATGAAGCAACATAAGCAGTAAGTAACTTTCATACCTTTCTTCAATTCCCAACTCATCGAAACATATTGATTTGCAAGGAATGCTGGAAGGAATATGGGAATGCTGGAAGGAATATGGAAATGCCTATGCATTGTGTGCATGGTCAAACTGGGCATCTACTTTGCCCTGGCACCTCGAGAATAGCGCATAAAAAAGAAATTCCAAGCTGGCCATGTAGCTGTCTAACTGATCTCAGAAATAGCAATAGGAAAGGGAACAGACTTGGAGTTGGATCCCAGGGATCTTGTAGCAGTTGGACATGCCATATATAATCTAGATGAACATCCACAGCGTTGAGGCATTCACTAAAAGGCAAATGTTACACTTTAAGTAACAAAGAGCTTAGGAATGCTACTGAACGTCTTGGGCGGTCATTTTCACATCTCACCCCTCATACCACATCCAGATCCTACAACATTTCCTCTTATTTAAAGGGATGCAGGTGGGCAAGAAGTTAGGAAGAGGTATAGTTTGGCTGATGTGAAAATCTGACATGAACTAATGAATGAAGGATGGGAGGGCACACAGGATACCTGCCTACACAATACTGTGTGAGGTTGTGGGTTATAAGAACCTAAAACATACACACACACTAAACAGGCAGAGGTGATGGCCAGTAGGAACGACATCACTGATGTAAAAAAGAGAGATTGGCTTATTCAATAGTTATACCGACATAATTTGCGTTAAATTAATTTTAACATAGTCTTTTCTGTGGAAACACACTTATAGGTGACAAAAGAATAAGACAAACAAACTGTTTATGAATTAGTTAGTGATCTCTAATTATGTAGGAGCCAAACAAAGCGCAAATAATAACAAAAATGAGAAGCACCAACTCACTTCTTCTCATCCCCCCGAAATTGAAAAGGAAAGCGACCCAATGCCGATCCTTCTCTGGTAATGTTCCCAGGATATGGAACACACTCCCCACTGACCTCAGATGCAACCCCTCCTTCCCTTGCTTCAAAAAGGAACTGAAACTACTGCTCCTCAACCAATACTTCTCTGACCAAGTCAACCAACCTAGGCATCAATAGACTAATGGTCTCCCCTCTCACTCTGACTTTCAAGGATGGGGGTTATCTGACAGTTTCAACCACCTGCGTTTTTCACTCCTTCAATGTATATTTAAGTGTGATGTCTTTGCTTATATATTTTATGCATCCTCATGTCCTACGATGTAGTGCAACTTTTCCTTCCTTTGTGTATGTAAAGCGCTCTGATACCCCCGGGTCTAGCTTGCGCTATATAAAACTTTATATAAATATATTAAATAAATAAATAAAAAATGTAAACTGGCATGGTTTACCTTCTTCACCAAGATTCAGTATCAGAGCTAAAGTAGTTTACTTTTTGAATGGTAATAAAGAAGAGTCCGTCTGGTCGGCTTTATTAAAAATGGTACAGACGATCTACAAAATAAATATAATAAAATGCTACCCAGAAAAATTATCGTTGGCTAAGACTAAATCAGACATTTTCATTTATCATCTTTCTCTAACTTCATTGTGAGATCAGGTAACAGAAAAATAGCTCTTCGGAAGTCTGGGTGGTCGCTTCCCTTGGCACTGAAGGAAAAGTCACTATAAATCATTTTCATTAACAGAGATCCGCCAAAAGGATCAGCACATGAATACACCAAGCAGGTCATGAGCAACAACGGACTTCCATCCTGGAGTGATTGGGTTGTTTCCCCATCTTCATTAACCCAATTACCATTTGTAAAAAAAACAACATATATTTTGAGAAGGAAAAATGGACAGGAATGTGAATAAAGTGGATATATATTTTGAATACGAGTATCTGAAGAATGCAAGTAGGCAAGTGGGGTCCTACTTCAAATAGCTGGGACAAACAACCGACAAAATGACTATTGATTAAAGAAAACAAAATCAACTGGGTTGCTGAAAGAGATCTAGCCGGGTACTGATAATGATCTGGCAAAACTGAGTGTCAGAGGAAATCTGACCTTAAAATTAGGCACCCAAGACCCTACTTTGCAAAAGGAAATGAATAGCTTTGAAAGTACCCTCCTGCAAGGTCTGGGTGCGAGACCTTAGACGGGTGTTAGGAGGAATGGTGATTTTCTTTTCTTTTTTTAGTTTTTTTTCCTTTGTACTAAATGTTAGAGGGTTCTGTCAGTAAAAGGACAGTGTCCAGTGGGTGAATTCACAAGGAATAAGGTAAGAGGGATAACCAAGCACTTTTAAATGAAAGATCAGTAAAAATGCACGACTAGATGCACAACATGTCTCTGGAACTGTCAGAAAAAAGTGGTACAAGTCCTAAATTTCCAAATGTATGCAGACTTGTGTAAAGCTGGTGCACTGGAAGTCTCTGGTACCACAAATGTACTGTATCTGCATGTTGATATGCCTTAACAGAAAAGCAGATTGATCCCTGGATTCAATGTATAAGTATGTTAACTGGCACACATTTTAGTTCACAGGTACACTCAACACAAAATAAAACACAGACCCCCAAGCCCCTCCTCAAAAGTGTTAGGATATGCCTTAAATAGCTGTCATGGGGCAAACAGCACTGAGCACATCCAACTACACAGCACACAACTTCTGGCCCAGTCTTACACATACAGAGGTCCAAGCCATCTTGTTCCTTAAGAGTGTACCGCCTACTATGTACGTCCATTTACAAATTCACACCCACATAGAAACAGAATAGTATCAAAGCCACAGAATGGCGAGGAGGGGGAGAGATGCCTCAAAACATACGAGCCACCAGAAGTTGAGCAATCGAAAGGCGTACGGATATCCCAGCAGAATGAAAACAGAGGCAATGGCGTACATATCCATGCACATAATGCAATATACAGATCCAAAATCGAAAACCGAGCCAGTGGTGGCTCTCTGCCCTTGTGAGGAAGAGCAATTGTCTGATCACATGTGCACGTCCATCTGAAAAATACATGTGCTTCAGTGCAAGGGCTGGTGAGCCAGTCCCTTAGTTTTCCATATTCTCCTTTAATAGGTCCCCTTTCATTTCCTTTTTTTTCTTGGTTTCCATTTTTTAGAGCATGCTACAATAAACAAGACGCTAGTCCCCTCCAACTTTGCTAGCCATGGTCTAATGCGACTCACATCTCCAGAATAAAAAACAAAACCAAATGCTCTGATTCTGGTCAACAGGAATCCCGGCATTGTAAAGAGAGACCAGATTCTGAAAGAGCTTCATCGCCATGCAAGTGGTGGGAATGTGCTATAAAAATGCACTAAACATAATATAAAAAGGCAATACACTGTTACTAATGTTCAGAAATTCTATCATAGGCCTGGGTTGATGGTGGTCTGTTTGGCCTATGGGCACTTTCAACTCACTGTATCCCTCATTTTAAATAAATGGAATTTTCTTATTTTTCTCACCATACCTCATGTTGCAGAAATACGTGCTCCTCTTTCAAACAAACACGCAAACAGTGATGAGAGGAATGCTAGACATATAAACTAAACCACTGACAATCGCTCTGGGTAGCATTCCCGCCCATCATTTTTTGCCTAGTGTACCACTGTAGACAGAGGCCCACCATATGCAAATCAATACTGACCCTGATACTCACGTGAACAGCCCACCCTGAACTGCCAGAACAGGCTTGTTCCAGAAGCTGTTTGCCAATGATCTCTTTCATGCATTGAAATCAGAACAGACATATGCATTGGGTGAGCAAATGTATGCTTTGTCGAATGCAGTGGACACAGTGAATTGGTAGAGTCTGACTTATTGGTTTCAATGTCCCCCAAAAAATCACGAGGAGAGTATTTGGAAATATTATTGCCTTCATCCGTTAAGTCATCTAAGACAGCAGAGTGTGGCTTGTTGGTTCCCTGAGGTTAGCTAATGGCCAGCTCACAACAGTTCCCCATTTAGTTGATTAAAATGCCTCACAATTGAAAGGACAATGACATTGGCATATCTGCTCTGTCGTACATCTGGTACGATGTAATTATACCAAGCGGCAGAAAGGAGTCAACAATATTGAATCCAAAATATTCAATGTACGTGATCCAATACTTAAAACTAGAGACTTGTCTACATTCAAATGATGACGAACATGCCCATTCTCCCTATGGCTCAAGTCAAAACCACAATGTTCGTAATATGCATATTTCAACACTGTTTAACTAATCTCAAAAACAGAATTTCAACACAAGCATATTTTTATTTAATTAAATAATATATACTTTTTTGATCGTAAAAGAGCCAATCCATTAAACATGCATTGCTTAAACAAAATTCCATTTACTGAAAAGACGCCTATATTTTACATAACCACCGTTGCACAATAAAATCAATAAGTACCTAACGACATTAACTTGCAGATATCTCTTAACAGACTTATAGAACATTTCCATAAACAGATCCATTATTTAAAATCATAAAGGCTAGATGATATGAGTTAATGTATTTTGCCCTTTCAAGAGCGAATTCGGTGGAATACAATATGCAAATAATCCGATTTTTTGTAATATATATAATCTACATATCCTGTTCTCTGAGGGAATCCCAAGACAAGCTCCGATGCAGAACAAAAGAGGCAGATGGTTAAGGTAGGACAATATATAACAAGCATTGGCATAGCCAATAGGTCTCGCCTTTGGTATCTTATAAGTGTTTAGCCATGCAGCACACAAGCTGCGAGGTTACAAACATCAGAAAGTACATTCAGCAGCCGGTCACATTTTATGTATCAGCGGCAGGACCAGAATAATTCCACCCTGCATGCCCTGTGAGAAGGATAAGCAAGAGCATTAACGACAGAGATGTGGTGGGTGCGAAGGAGACATGGAAGGCAGCAAGGCAATGGGTGCCAGCCAAGGCGGGAACCTGGTCCATCAAACGGGAGGTGGTGACTTGAACTATGCAACAGGCCTCATGCACTAATGCATGCACTCAGGTGATGCGTGATCTTTGGATTAAATGGGAAATCAATGGCCATTGATTTACAAGATGGTTTGAGGAAACTAAATTTGGAGTACTCTTTTTTCAATATTAAATTGATGTGCGTCCAAAGAATTTAGAAGGCAGCCAGTCACCTGCTGCTATGCACTGGCATGATGAGATGCCAACTGAAGGCAGCCAGTCACCCTGCACCAGCTGCTGAAGGCAGCCAGTCACCCTGCTTCTCTGCACTGGCACGGTGAGATGCTGACACTCTGCGCCGGACACACGCCCATGCACCGCGCCTTGGCCTCTTTGCTGAGACTGCAGACGTGGCCCAACCTAGGAGGGCAAGAGGTTCTGCAGGGTTAGGGGCAGAGAGGGTCCCTCTGCTCATGGACAGGGTTAGCAGAGGCGGGACGCAAAACATGCTTTGCTACCGCGAGAGCCACAAACACAATAAATATGTAGAACGAAGACGGCTATAAGTACAACATGCTTTGATACTGCGAGGGAGGGAGGGTGATGGGCGGATTGTGTGGCATGCAGCTACACAGAAAGGAAAGGGCCGAGGGAGGAGGCCGGAGCCATCAGACAGCCTGACGCCAGCCCAGGAACCTTCCCACCCATCTGCCAGCCCTGCATTGTCTGCGCCTGCCTTGTGCGGCACCTGGGCCTTGGAGGGGGGCGGCGGGGGAGGCATGTTTTTGGAGTGTTCTATGGATTGGGAAAGTGGGGTGGGTGTACGTGGTGGAGAAGGGGGCTCTCTGAGCACCACACCGAGGCGTACTGTGGACAGAGTAGCCGAGGCAGGAGGAATTTGAGGTCGGACTGATGGCCGCAGCCTGTACAGTTGCGGGGACCAGGTCACTGACGCCGGCAGCAAGCTTGAGCTGCTCTGAGGAACTGTCCTGCACTTGTGCAGTGCTTTGTCTTATTCCTCGGCAGTGCCTGCTAGCATGTCCAGCCCCTGTCGGTTGTAGTGTCCGGGAGTATGCAGTGCACAGATGCGGGGCTTGTTGAGGAGTCTTTCTGCACATGTGCAGCGCATGACGAGAAGCCGCCATATGCACGCGTGTAGTGCCTGTTAATGAGCTGCGCATACATAAACACAGCGAGTGAAAAAGCACGAACAAAAAAGTAAGTTAAAGCACGTTAGGAACACTGATAGAAAAAAAGCACAAAAGTGAAAGCTCATTTAAACAAGCTATAGACCGCACACATTGAAGGGGCCAGGAACCACTTGAACAACAGAGGAGCGGGGGCGAGCGAGCGCGGCAGCCTGCAGAGCTGATCAAACGCTGCAGGCCGTGGCTGGCCTTTGATGGGTACGCGCGGCAGACATGTGTTTCCAATTATCGTGCCCGCGTCTGGGCACGATAATTGGAAACACATGTTTGCCGCGCGTACCCATCCCAAAAAGGCCAGCCACGACGCACGAGCGTTTTTGGGACTGCTTTTCAAACTCGCTTACTAAAAGTCTTCGCCTCTAAGCAGCGCTTGCGCGCTACTCGAGGCTCGACCTAAAAAGGGGTCTACAGCCAGGTTGCAGAGCATAGATAAAATAAGATGAACTAATCAATCAATCAATCAATCACAGAATTTGTAGAGCGCACTACTTACCCGCGAGGGTCTCAAGGCGCTGGGGAGAGGGAAGGGGGGGGGGTGCTGCTACTGGTCGAACAACCAGGTCTGAGTAGCCTCCTGAAGGTCAGCAGGTCTTGGGTCTGTCGTAGGCTTAGTGGAAGGGTGTTCCAGGTCTTGGCGGCGAGGTGTGAGAAGGATCTGCCGCCGGTGGTTGTTCTTCGAATGCGAGGGACGGTGGCGAGGGAGAGGTCGGCGGAGCGGAGCTGGCGGTTGGGGACGTAGAAGAAGAGTCGTCTGTTGAGGTAGGCTGGGCCAGTTTTGTGGAGTGCCTTGTGTGCGTGGATGAGGAGTTTGAAGGTGATCCTCCTGTTGACGGGGAGCCAGTGCAGGTTCCTCAGGTGGGGGGTGATGTGGCTGTGGCGTGGTACGTCGAGGATCAGGCGTGCGGAGGCGTTTTGTATGAGTTGCAGTCGCTTGATGAGCTTGGCCGAGGCTCCCGCGTAGAGGGCGTTCCCATAGTCAAGTCTGCTACTGACGAGGGCCTGGGTGACTGTTCTTCTTGTGTCTGTCGTGATCCACCTGTAGATCTTGCGAAGCATGCGGAGGGTGTTGAAGCAGGAGGAGGAGACTGCGTTGACTTGCTTGGCCATGGAGAGCGTTGAGTCGAGGATGACTCCCAGGTTGCGTGCGTGGTCGGTGGGTGTCGGGGCTGCTCCCAGCGTCGTTGGCCACCAGGAGTTGTCCCAGGCTGAGGGGTTGGAGCCGAGGATGAGGACCTCCGTCTTGTCCGTGTTCAGCTTTAGTCGGCTGATCTTCATCCAATCGGCGACGGCCTTCATTCCTTCATGGAGATTGGCTTTGGCGGCGAGGGGGTCCTTGGTGAGGGAGAGGATCAGTTGAGTGTCGTGCTGTCTGGCGATGCGTGCGAGCGGGGCCATGTAGATGTTGAACAGTGTTGGGCTGAGGGAGGATCCCTGGGGTACGCCGCAGATGATCTCGGAGGCTTCGGATCGGAAAGGTGGGAGGCGGACTCTCTGGGTTTCCTCTAAGTAATGTCTATCATGATTACACGACCATTCATTAATTGTCAACCTTAAGATTTGTTTCAACAATGCCTTCAGCACAGTTGAATTCTTCAGTAGCCCAATCAGGATCATGTCATCTATTCATTGTGCATGTTTAATTGGTCACTGTCTTACTGGGTCATTTCCAAAACTCTACCAGTGGGAGCCATATCAATACACAGGAGCCTTAACAATTATATAGGTTCCTTTTAACCCATAGTGCACACATTTTCTTTATTCAATTGCACCATGCAGGCCTCCATCTCAGCTTCTTGAAACCTCATCAAAAAACAAGATATGGTCACAACTAGGTCAACTCTGCATGTTAGAAGTAACTTTTTCCATTCACTTCATATATGTAAAATTGCTTTTAAGTTACAAAGCAGTGAACATAATAAGTTAAGAATTCACAGCTATGAATAGAAATTCCACAAATCATCTTGTGATGGAGACGACAGATCTCAGCGATCTAATCGGACTGTGTTCTGTAAGTGAGTTTAAATTTCCAAGACCTTTTAAGAGGGACAGGGCTGCATGACATCTGGAGCGAAATGGATAACCAGTGACCTGCTGGGCCACCCTGTTTTCTAATGAACGAGACGAGTACTGCAACTTTCACATAAGCCATGCTACCTGCAGAACTATTGGCACTATTTGCTGAAAAGGCAAAAAAAGCAACAGGAGGTCGGACCCTCTCTCTGAATTTTTTTGATACTGCCACCACAGAGTGGTCAGAAAAAGGCATGATGATAATGAAAAGCATCCTGAGAGCCGTTGGCATGTTACTTCAGGTCATCTAAGTCTCCGCCTGAAACAGGCCCCAGGATTAAAGGATGAAGTAGTAGGGCTCTCTATCTGAGCCAAGTAGGCCCTTGTTTTCTTTGTTCACCATTCCAGCACTGAAAGCTGAACTGTCTCTAGCAAACAACACAATGGAGTGATCAGGGAAATCCAGATTGCATGATAACTGGACGTGAGCCAAAGCTCTGTTTGTTAAGGAATACCACGCATTCCCCATAGGGACAGAGATCTAAGGTATGGAGCAGAAAAAGGCAATGACATTTGATTGTTACTGGTGGTCTTCGGGATAACAAACACCTGTCAAATCCTTACTGTGTGATTTTGAATGGTCAGAAATAGAGATCTGCATTATTCTAGGAATCCGGCCCAATCTCGGTGACTCTGGGTAAGAATACCTGCACGACACCATATTAATTATCTTGTTGTTACTTAGAAATTATATCATACTTTGTGCCTACAACGTTTATCATCATGCATGATTCATGCAGGCCAGACAGACATATGAAAACGTGTGATCCACTTAAACTTAGAGCGAATTCCCTCCACCTCATGCAACCCAATCCCCAAGAAAAGTGCATTTGAGAATATCTTTACATGACACATGGGAGCTTGCACTTCCTATATAAAAGGCTGTCTTTAATGTCCTTATTACAGTTGAGTTGTGAATTCTCTAGTCACCTGCAACAAAAAATGATGTAGCTGCTCAACTGTAATAAATTATTGCAGTGAGTTGTGCCGTTACATTGTCTCCTGCCAGAGCTAGCAGCCATGGTGCAAAGTGGATCAAAGAGTATAATTACAGCTGCAGTTGAAACAACGAAAGTGAGAGCTGGCTTTTCATTCTTCTGATCCGTTTCTAAAACTAACAGTTATCAATAGGAGATTTTTATGGCAACATGGTTAGTTTGTGTACCATACAGGTCATTACAGGAAAGACAGAAGCTCTCTGCATGTTTATACACATTCTAAGCTACAGCATGCATCTGACGTATATTAAACTGAGTCTACTACCTTTCCATACAATTTACTAACTGCTTTTTGATGTGTTTGATTCCACACTATAGATTTTGCTTAGATTCATCATGTCTGCAACCATCTTATCTCTTTCACATAAAAAAAACAAGACTCCAAGTATTTAAGTTGTTTATGGGAGGGTGATGGTGTGACCATGTGCTAAAAGGAATAAAATACCCTCTACCCTAAGTAAAATGTATATTGCAAGTCACCTCAGAGTTCCTTGGGCTCTGTTTCTCTTTTTGGTCAGGTAATTCCTCTGTGCCATGCATACCCTTGGAACGTTCGACAGGGGGTACTTTATTCCATATAATCTATTGTTAGGATTTTCAGTGTGAGAGCAGCTTTCTGTGTGATGCCCAAAGAAAATCAAATGACATAGGAAGACCTCTGAAGAAGATGTCTAAAACTAACAACTTGACAATAAAGCCTGTTCTCAGAATGGAGCAAAAAAAATAATTGTTTGATAAGTGAATCCCTTTTATATTTTATCATTAATTACTCTTCCTACTGGAAGGGTAAGCATGCCCAAGTGTCTATCCCATATTTCTCCTGCCAACTAACCCATGCTAGAGAGCAAATCATGAAATGACAAACTGCAGAACCATAGAAGTATCATATACTCTCAAGACCCCCTCAGCATCTCAACACACACCTGTTTGCTAACTTACTTTGCTGCTTCATAGTGCATTCTTGATACAGCTCTAACAATAATTCAATTTATGGTGCATAAATTGGGTAGTCGCTGATGACCTAAACCGACAAATGAGTATGCACATACTGCCCATTCAGAGAGAGAGTGTGAGTGTGTATGTACATAGATACACACAATGAATACTAATTGTGGAAATCCAGACTGCCCAGGTGCATTTGGACCTGCCAGTTCATCAGCTAGTAAACACGGTATATTCTACAAAAGCATGCCCACTCATCCAATTAAGCATTAAGCATCAAGCATTAATAAAATAATACAATAAACATTCAAGAAATCAATTTTTAGCACGCTTATTTATTATCACTCTAATACATGTGAGGAAAATAGAAAGGATACAATTTATTTTGCACAATCAATTCAGTTTCATGTCACACTTATTAGCTGACCCTGGGACCATAATGGTGGCCTTCAAATTAAGATTACATTCCAGTGGTTAGAATGCTGCTGGACACAACTCTTAGTAGCAACTAATACACAAGTGATCCCAATCATGCATGTAAGGATCTTAGACCACTCAATTTACACAGGAGCACCAAAAGAACAGGGACAAAGATGTGATGTGTGACAAATCACACCAGGTATTAGGTGGTCAATCAGTTTGATTCCTCAAAGGAATAAGAGCTATAATACAGAAAGTGGGCCTTCAAAGCTGAAAACAGTGGTAGGGCTAGAATGCACTACTGCTGAAAGACCTGGAAAACGACAGACAGTCAAATCTCACAAGCACATAGCAGGATGGCACAGATTTCAACTGAAAAGATGTACAGAAATAATCAAACTGAAAAAGAAATATGAATATATCCAATTCCTATTTCAGACCTCAATGAAAGGTCAGTTCTCTTTGTGAAACACAACTGCACGCAGAATATATTCTGCGGTATTTTAGGGAGTATTGACTATGGACTGAAACATCTCAAACATCCCCACAGTATGTATTTTGGCAGCAGCTCCCAGTTCAATGAAACCCACAAGTGTCAATGATAAACCAGTCCTGGCTGAAAATAAACAAGATGGATTTTTTTTCAAAAACTCTTTAGTCTGCTTCCTGTATTCCGATAACCTTTGATGAGAGAGATTTGCCGCCAAAGGGAACCGATGCTGGCGATCACAGTTGCAGAAGGATGGATCGTCTTTGAACAGTGCCATGAGCCCTACCTTGAACATGATGGCAGCGGCCAAGGTACATGAAAAGATGCACTAACTTCACCTTAGTATTTCAACAGTTCCCTTGGACACCAACAACGATAACAATGCTGCTTGAGAAGGATGAAGAAACTATCAAGACAAGGCAATTCTGCAATTTTGGTTATCTACCTGTGCACGTAGAACGGTCAAAGGCCTACATTTCATGAACAGAAACAACACAGCCAACCAAAGAAGAGAAGTGAAGTCTGATTTATCGGTGAACTTCAACCTAAGTACTGTGCCACAATCCGAGATGTTTGTTCAGAGGAGTGGTAAGAAACAACCCAAGTCAATTCCACTAATAGCGTTTACCCAATTTTAAACAACAGCCATACAAGTCCTCAAGTCACACCAGCAGATCCAACTCTTGCAGCTTTGGTCTCAAACTTTTAGATATTTAAGGCTCAGTTTCATCACTGATCACTTAGGAGCAAAACTTAAGTGAATCCTCTGATCATTACAACCCATCAGAACTCTACAGGCCCCTTTTACCAGGAAAAGAAATTTAAATGGGCCACCACTAGCAAACGCTGGTTGTTTGATCTCAACAGTCTAAAGTGCTAGCATCTCAAAATGTATGGCTGTCAAGAGCATCCCCAAAGAAGATAGTATGAATCATGCAACACAGCTTGATTCTGATACACTCCTTAGAGAGCAGCCAGTGCCAGGCCCTTCTACAGCTTTTTTAGGTCTCAAGTGATTCTCTCTGTGGCAATCTGGGCCATTTTTAAGCAAAAAAGCAAACAGCCTCCCAGCCCATAGCACAAATTATTACAAAAGTCCAGGCACAGGTTAGTCGGGGCTCCCACAACATCTAGGTGACCTCTAGTGAGAATGTTGGTCAGGGTTTGTTTTTATTTATTGAGCGGGAAGTATACCCTTCACCAGGGGCGGAGTTGCCCCACTGGCTCAGAGCCAGCAGTTGAAAAATAAAATTATATTATATTTTATCATTGTTTTATTTTCCAGCTGCTGGCTCAGCCAACGTGTGTAGGGAGGGGCAAGGCCGGGGCCATGGGAGGGGCAAGGAGGACTAAGGGCGCATTTGGCCAGCCAAACACACATGCGCACTTAGGTTTCTCCAACCCAGCTGTATTGAACAGCCTGGTTGGAGAAACAGCACAGACTCCCTGTGCCTGAGCGGAGCATCAAATCAGCCCGCTCAGGCCAATCCCTGCACTGGATGAGAGCAGTGCGGGGATTGCACAGGGAGTCTGTGATACTGTCCATGTCCTTTTATTATTAAACCTCCTCCCTGTGCTTTCCCTGCACCCACTCCACCCGCCTCACCACTTTTTGTTTGTGGCGGCCGCCACTGCCCTTCACCCACACTCCCAGTCTATGATTTAATTCATATCTCAATTTCTCACAATACTCCTTAATGCCTACAGTTGTCCAACATGAAAATTAATTTCCTGAAGAAGGGGGAGGAGAAAGCAGTGGCGGCTGCTGAAATGTAAAAGTGGTGTGGTGTAAACGCCAGTGTGGAGCTGCACGTACCAAGCTAGCAAATATGACTGTACAAATGGGGATATAGGAGAGTTCTCCCTAAGAGAATGTTTTAAAACATAGACAGCTAAACTGTACGTTTGACAACGGTTTAATCAATAAATTGGTGAAAAGCTCCACATTTAAATTCTTCCTTGCTTACTGGTACATATTGAGACCTACTTAAAGAGCCATAAGCGCACCGATGGGTGAGAAAAGAAGTGAAGCTGTGCATGTGTGGGGAAATGGGACTTGCACGAGCCAAGATGGAGAGAAAGCTCCTGTATGTGAGGATTTGGGGTAGAAATTGAGCTACGTTTAGAAGTCAGTTTATAGTACCAGTTGCACACTGCCTTATATTTGACAGGTAAATAACCATTTATCTGCTGATGCCTGTTTGAAAATGTATCCACATACGCATTGGATGAAGTAAACTTAACTTCTAATGACAAGGTGAATCAACATTTAACCTATGCATTTAGTTACTACTTCTCTAGTTTTAACTATAAAGAAGACTTTAGAGAGAGGCAAAATACTGCAATAAATAATTAATAAAACAGATCGATCCAGAACAGTGAATAAAAAAATCAACTGAAAGAAGAAGAATCCAGTTTGTTCCTGTAACATCATGTTTACATTTCAGCATAGTGATGATGATGAAAGATTTATATAGCGCACAGATACTCCAAAGAGTTGCACGACGCTGGGATCAAGGCAGCCAACAAAACACAGATCAGCCTGTTACGCTTGTTCAAAAAGCCTTGTTTTTAGTTTTTCCTTAAAAGTGGAAAGTTCACTTTTGGTACATAGCTCCAGGGGGAGTTTATTCCAGGTGACCAGTCCGAGATAAGAAAAAGACCTACTGCCAGTTCTGGCCTGACACATTTTAGTAGGAACTCTAGCTAATCGATAGGAGAAGGACCGTAAGCTTCCAGAAGGGACGTAGTCACAAATCCTCTCTCTCAGATAACTGTCTCCAGCAGCGTGCAGGGCTTTGGAAACCAGGACCAGGGATTTAAAAAGGATCCTATTTTTAGCAGGGAGCCAGTGAAGTGTCTTCAAATGTGGGGATATATGGATTCTCGGGGGAAGATTCGGGAGGATTCGGGCCGCCGAATTCTGCACCACATGAAGTCTGTTAAGAAGATACTCTGGGAGACCCAAGTATAATGCATTTCCGTAATCCAATCTGGAAGCTATCAGTGCTTGGATCATCGTTTTCTTAGCCTCGTCAGACAATGAAGGGAGACATTTTTTCAGAGTGTGTAACAGCCCGAAGCAGGCATCAACCAGTGCCCGGATTTGTAGTTGAAAAGAAAAGACACTGTCAAATGTTATTCCTAAATTCTTCACTGTATCTTGTTGAGGGCCAGGGAGGGGGCGTCCTTTGGCCAAAATGTCCTCCATAAATCTGGCGATGTTGGGCCAAAAAAGACAATCTCTGTTTGATCAGGATTACATTTTAACTGATTGATGGATAACCAGTGAAACACATTGGAGAGGCAGTTTTTAATGACTCCTCCAGCGAGTGCTTCTCCCTTTCCACAGGAGAAAAGTACCTTAGCCCCTAAGGTCTCAGCTAACATAGCTGACGGCATGGTGTCAATAGGGTTCGTGCCTCTTCTGCCGCCCACGCACTTCTTTTCATCTTACATTTGCCAACTCACCTTGTGGTAAGCAATACCGAACTGACTTTGTCAAACCCAAAAATCTCCAACATTGTTGTGATGTCCTGGGTTTGGAGAGATCTGCAATACCTCAAAAAGTCATTGCCTGTCACAGGAAATAAGGCATATTTAAAGAGGCTTCAGTAAGCTTAAGGTAAACTTACTGTCCCTGCCTTCAGCTCCTAACAGGCAACCTACATCTGTGAAAATATGTGCACCATAATTAATTAATGTAGGATTCAGTAACCGGACTACAAATTAAAATTCAAATAAGTTGCTAGATATATACCTATAATTAGTTTCTTCACCCCCCACACCCCCCTTTTTTTGAGGTGTGTAGGAAATTTGGTTACTGGTTGAGGTAGGGAAACCGTACTCAAGCAGCAACTACAATCTTTGTCAGGGTGAAATACAAGCAAACCCCAAATTAACCTCTGCGTAACCCTCTGATAGCTTGGCACAAAGGCAGACAGGCTTAACTTTAAGGCAATGTGTAAAGTATTTATGCAGCACTTTAAACAGTAATACAGTGAAAACAATACAAGAAAACTACCATACCAATTCAGAAAATTAGGGTAAAATATAATAAACTATTTGAGACTAAAACAACAAAAATCGAATCAGTTGAACCAGAGATATGCAACTTTAACAATTAAGGTGGGGATAGTGCCTAAATGCAGAAAGCGCCTACCATGGTTATCTGGTTGCACTGGTCCAGGACAAAGTCACAAGTTCAGGCCGACCGCGATGAAGCGCGAGTCAGCTATAGGGACCAAGTTAGGTCCGCTGAACAAATGAACCTTAAATCCTGGTTGCGGAGCGATGCGAAGCCCCGCATCATGGATGTGTTGCGCAGCAAAGGCGATGCAAGGTCTTTGCGTGGAATGTGTTGCACAGCTGTGGTTCTGACAGAAGCTGCGGTGGCGATGCAAGGTCCGTGTGTGGTGATGCATTGCGTAGTGGCAGTTCCGAGGAGCCGCAGTGGCGATGCAAAGTCCTGTGTGGAGATGCGTCGTGCAGCAGCGATTTTAAGGGCTGCGATGCAAAGTCCTGCATCTGGTATGCAACACACAGCGGTTCCGATGTGGAGTCTTGCGTGGTGATGTGTTGCGCTCAATTCGGCGATGGGCCACAGATGGGTTGGCAGAGCACCCTCAGGCCCACTTCCTAGGATCCAGGACTAAGGTGGCACCACTTCTGGCAGAGTCCAGGTGCTGGGTTTGAGGTTTTTGGAGCCTGTTCTATCCCTGAAGCTCTGATCAGCCGGCCAGGCAAAGGCCCTTCGAGACACTTAGGTGGCCCTGGGTTGAAGATGCAGGTCCACTCTCACTCAGGCAGCAGGGCAACAGAGTAAAAGTACTTCTTGCTGAGCAGCACAGCAGTCCTTCTGGTCTGTCCAGAGGTGTGCCGTCGAGTTGGGTCTGAGGGTCCCATATTTATAGCAGGTGCCCACTTTGAAGTAGGAGGTGGTTCTGGAGGTTTCTATCTCCCAGAGGTGCTTGGAATTTCCTGCCTCTGTGCCCTGGCTCCAGATTGCCTGGAGTCACACAATAGACTACTGTCAAACCCTTTGTAAGTGTGCTCAGGCAGTGCCTTTGTCATGTGCAAGTGTGATAGGTGACACCACCCCCCCCACACACCCAACACCTATGTCTCACTATCTGGGAGCAATACACAAAAATCAACTGTCAGCTACAGCTCTTTATGTGTCTCAGGATACAGGCAGCAGACGCCAAGTGGTTGGAACAAGCAAATGCTAACTTTCTAACAGTGCAGTAACAAACTACAGGAGGATACCCATAAACCCAGTAGAGACCAGGGTAGATAATATATAGCTAGGCTTTCCTGTTTTCAGTTTCTATTTTTGGTAAATTCTGGTGGGGTTTTTTCAATACCTTAAAAAACAGTGGTTATCAGTGGTTACACATTTTTGCGCCATTAAAAACAACAGAAACAGTGTTCTTCCGGTGTTTATGGAATGTTTTGCTTTAAATTATTGCTTGCTTTTTGCACTGACAGTGCATGTGTATAGATAGTGTGTGTACAGGGTATATGAGGTCCAAATACATTTTTACAAATCAAACTTTTTGTAGTACACCATACAATATTTCTTTAGTGAGTCTGTGGTCATGCGTGCTTGCTCTTTCCTTCCTATGTAAACGGTTATCTGTGAAAAGGCCCTCTGAACATTGGTACTTGAGACGAGCAATGCCAAAACAGCCAGTACACAATTTGCCAACTCTGGCCAATGACATTGCTTTCCATGCCAATACTGGTGTACCTGTTTTGCAACATATACGTTGAATTGGGCACATATGCCCTAAGTAATTGAAGCAGTCAAAAATGAAGCAGTACTCTTCAAAGGCTTGAGAAAAAAAAAGAAGGGATCTAGAACTTGTGCAGAGTACCTCAGTGAGGCTTCATTAACTTCAAATGCCATGGTTGGTGAAGGGACATTTCTATGCATCATTGCAAGCCATTTCCCATAGACTGTAAACGAAAATTTCCTGACTTGCTCCTCAACATTTCTTTGCTTACCAAGTGGCAAGAATTCTAACATGGAGCATGTTGCAGTGTCAAAGTCACTAAAAGTGTCACCCAGCCTACTCTCAAGGAGATGTTTCACATCTACACCAATTACGCTGAACACTTGGTAGACAAGAGTGTTTTCAGACTCTAGTATTTTGATTATGTCCACTACAGCAGACATGTTTTCCTGTAAAAACCTAAGCATGCAGTAGACTGTACTTTTTCACATCACTACTGGAAGGAGTGCTGCGGGGCGGTGGGGCGGGGTGGGGGAGGGGCAGGGTGGGGGGTAGTAAACTCCGGCATACGGCCGAACCTAGTTAAGTGCATACATTAATAAATAAAACTAATTACATTGTGCGCGCCGCATCGCCAAATGCGATGCGGCACGCGCAATGCAATTCGTTTTATTTATTAATTTATGTACTTAACTAGGTTCGGCCGTATGCCGGAGTTTACTTCCCCCACCCTGCCCCTCCCCTGCCCCACCGCCCCACAGCACTCCCTCCAGGAGCCGCTACTGCTATCAATATGTGACCAAAGACCATCACATTTCTTGCCTTTGGCATCATCACCAAGCCAAAAAATTCTGTAAACAGTCGCCACATGGATAATATGGCATTCACAGCCTCTAGGACTGAGAACCACCATCTAAATGACACAGTTAGGATGACTCTTTCTTTGATGCCACACAAAGCACAAAATGAGAAATATTTGCATTTTAGTTCCTGGGCATAACGAAACAGTGCACCAGAATGGACTACAAAGTCAATAGCATTCTTCATTAACTCTGAAGATTGTAAAGATGCTTTCAGCATACCATCTAGCAAGTGACAAGGATCTCTTACAGGGAAGCACTTCAGCTCAGGTATCGACTGACAGGTCATCATACAACTTTTTCATATACGTAGCTGAATTACTGAAAATACAAACAATATCACTCCAATCTTTATTGAACTTGGTAGGAACTTTTTTTCAGCATCATTCCAAGTGACACTGCGTTCTATGTTTACCAACGTCTGGTGTCATGTTTTCACCACAATCTCAGATGCTTGGTGACAACATCCTTTTCACATACACCTGTCACTACACCTTGCATTGAATGTTTAAAGCCTAGGGTGTTTGGCAATCAATACTGGCTCGCTAGAAAAGGGGGCTGATGTATCAAAGGATTTCACCCATTCTCTGTCTGTGGGTAAATGTGATGGTACGTATTGGGAAAGATTCTTATGAAACCAGCCATTTTACTTATCAGTGAAATCAAATGTAGCCAAAATATCAAATATAATTTTTATATTTCCTGATTCTCTACAGTTAATAAAATAACTAAATAAGACCTAAAACATGCTTCTAAACACTGCATCTTTAGACCAAAGACTACAAAACTGAAAAAAGCAGAAGGAAGAAGAGACAATATTTTAGTGACATCCCTAAACAACAAAACTCGAGCAGAATAATATTATCCCAGTCTTTCTTGCTGCTGCCTTGTATAACAAGGTTACATTGTATTGGCTCCTTCAGGAAGAAATAAAACCGGCTCTTTCACTTATCTTTTCCTTCCTTTGAATGGCACTTAGTTTGTGGTTGCGAAGGTGTTTTTTCAGTGTTTATATGTTTACACCGGTGATGGCTATTTTCCTTTCGGTGGGTTTTTATCAGTTATTATAGGTTTAAACCTAAAACCAGACAGCCTATATATAGCATACAACAATGTCTCAACAGGTATTATTTAGTAGACAATTTGTAAAAAAGCACAATGAATTGCAACGGATGGGGAAGAAAGGGCAAGAAGACAAGAGGCCAAGAAACATTGAATGGGTTAATTATTTTTCCATATATTTGGTTGTAAGATCAAGAAAAAAAAAACAAAAGCACTGTTACACTGAATGTCATGTAACCTGTACTAAACTGTGCACAACTGCTCGTGAGAAGGTGAACGGCGCTGGTGACACGTGAAGGAGTATATACAGCGGGAAATGAGGTGCAAGAACAACAATAATATATACAGTGAACTCTTATAGGTGCCCTTACACTTGATACATTATGAACAAAGGTCGAAACGCCGTCGACTTCAGCAGCATAATTCATGGCGCCTCCCTCGTGGTTCCCAAAAAAAAACCTTTGTTCATAATGTATCAAGTGTATGGGCACCAATAAGAGTTCACTGCAGGGATGTGGAATTCCTATAGCCCGACGCCCAGGACATATTGTTTGGGGTCAAGGGCAACAAGTTTTCATGTATATTTTGTCCTTGGGACAAGTAGGCCCAATCCCCTGCAGCACAAACCCTTTGGCTGCCACTTTGCAGTATCACATTATTGATCAGGGAAGGGCACCGTCTGCAGTTAAGGTAATATTTTCGTCCATATGTTAATGCTGTTCAAACTTGTATTTATGGTTCATTAATTAAAAGCCTTCATTATTAGAGTGAGCGCTCTAAGTAAATGTTGTAAGCTCTGACTGCACTACTGACAGCGGTTCCAGTATAAAAATGTTTACACACGTTTTCAAAGTTTAGCAATATGAGACTACGTATGATTCTCCCAGAATGCTCTCTGATTTGATGCAAATATTTGCAGAAGCTTGAAAGCAGGATTGATTATTTTTTTACTTTCAAAATAAAATGTTCATTAAAAAAATGAAAGCAGGAAAAAAACCATTACCCTAAACTACTGTAAAATTTCAGGTAACATTTCTTTGCAGCATCATTTAATAACATGTGTTGATGCATGCTAGTATTTCCCAAAAATATTCATAACGGAAAATCAGTGTAACCAGTTTCAATAAGATTATGGGAAACAAAAATAAACAAGCATTGGCAAAGCCAGTAGATCTGAAATTGGTGGTCAGCATTTTAGTTTTGTCAATGTGTGACTTGTTTTGGCATGGTTTTTGTAAAACCATATTGGTGTGGGAGCTGCCGGGCCCTCACCATTATAACCAACATTGGCAAAAGCAAAAATAGTTTATGGTCTCAAAAAGCACACAATGCCACAGTAGTTACTGGCACTGAACAAAACTACTTTGTGTGCCGATATGCTCCTTGTGAAAGAGCAGAATGCTGTAATTCACAGTGAAGCCAGCCAATACAGAGGGAGAGACAGAATTTTAATAAAAACAAAAGACCAAATTAGGGGCCCAATTATTAAAGAAAGTCTCAAAAGTGCGCCCATGGTATATGTCCTTGCATTAAGTGCAGCTATATGGCTTTTGTGCATACCCAAGAATTTACAGAAGTAGGACAAGAAATGGTACTCCTAGAAAATATTTGTGAACTGCATTTTAGCGTGAGCAAATATGCATGTGTAGATTTGCTCATGCGAAAATCTGAGTGTTTGCAAGTTCACTTTCCCTCCAACCACTTTTTTCCCCAACTCTGGAAGAAGGTTTACGTCTGCCATTGTCAGGAGTAAATATCCAACATTTCTCAGTATGGGAAAAGATTATAGAAGAGTTGTTGAAAACCGTTAAAACAAGCAAGTTAGTAGGTTGGCACAGACTCAAAAGGCATTCTGACCCTGGAACTATTGCTTACCATTACCTTCAGCCCCATTCCAGTATGAAATGAATGAAATGAATGAAATGAAATGAATGAAATGAAATGAATTTGTACTTGTAAAGCGCACTGCTACCCTGAGGCATCCTGGCGCTGAACGCATACCGCTGTGGAACCCTTCCTGGCTTTTCCCTGTGAAATGTCTACTCCTGGGCACCCCCAGGGTGAAGCCAGGCATCCCAGCGCTGGTGGGGCCGTTGTGGAGATTAAGCAAGCTATTGCCCAGAGTTGCAGAGTGGGACCCATGATTAGAATAGGCACCGAGGCGAGAATTAACAGGTCCGAGGAAGTTGAGCCCAAGACCCGCCGAGGCGGGAATTGAACCCTGGTCCCGGGCCAGATCTCTGCATCAGGGTCTGCCGCTCTAACCATTGAGCCACACTTCTCCACTGAGATGTAGATCTGCGGAAACGTGGCAACATTAGGGAATTGCAAGAATTCTAACACTACGATGGTATGAGCCTTGCCAAAATCAGAGAGGCTATATAAGAGCTCTTATATAATGAGTTTGCTGCCATAATTTGTCGCCGCATTACATGGTACCAAAGGGACAAGTGGATTTTGTTGCAGGACAAGTAGATTTATGAAGCAACCTGCCCCATGGACAAGTAGATATTTTATTAAATTCCACACCCCTGGTTCACTGTATATATTATTGTTGTTCTTGCGCCTCATTTCCCGCTGTATATATCCCTTCACGTGTCACCAGCGACGTTCACCTGCTCACGAGCACTTGTGCACAGTTTAGTACAGGTTACATGACATTCAATGTAACACAGTGCTTTTGGGTTTGTTTTCTTGATCTTACAACCAAATATATGGAAAAAGAATTTCCCCATTCAATGTTTCTTGGTCTCTTGTCTCCTTGCCCTTTCTTCCCCATCCGTTGCAATTCATTGTGCTTTTTTACAAATTGTCTACTAAATAATACCTGTTGAGACATTGTTGTAAGGTAAGCTATATAAACTTTCTAACAGTGGCATTTTCAGAATTGTAACTTGAAATCAGACTTTACCATTAAAGAACGCCTTAAGTTACAATACTTTAGACACCAAACTTGACATCCCTACCTGCTCGCAATTGAAAGTTATCATTTATTAAAGGTAATAAGATAACTCAGTGTTATCCCATGTGAGAGGCGGGCCTTAAAGTATTGAAAAACAAATTTAAGACTTTCACTACCAGGACATGCAAAACTTAAAAGTACGTGTCCAACTTTTATTATACGTATCCCTGCCCGATGGGCTGTTTAGGGCCTACCCTAGGATTGACCTATATCTATTAAAAAGGAAGGTTTAGATCTAGTAAAAGGTTTATTTTGCCAGGTCAAAAGGGCAGTTTAGAACTGCACTCAGAGGCTGCAATGGCCGGCCTGAGGCATGTTAAAAGGCTACTTAAGTGGGTGGCACAATATGTGATGCAGGCCCACCAGTACCATTTAATTTACAGGCCCTGGGTACATGTAGTGCCACTTTACTAAGGACTTATAAGTAAATAAAATGTGCAATTCGGTTTAAGTCAAATTGATCAGGTTTAAAGGAGAAACCACAAGCACTTTAGCACTGGTTAGCAGTGGTAAAGTGCGCAGAGTCCTAAAAGCAGTGGCGGCCGACGCATTTAAAAAGTGGTAGGCGGGTGGGAGGGGCGCGGAGGGGGTTTTTGCGGGAGGGGAGAGAACGTGGGGTGCGTGACAGAGCGGGGGAGCGCAGGAGAGCACAGGGTGGAATAATATATATATTTTTTTTAAATCTTACCTGATGCTGCTTCTGCCGCTTCACAGCTCTTCTGCTTCCTGGTCCCAGGAGTCCCTGGGACAGCATCAGAGACTCCCTGTGCAATCACCACACTGATCTGAACTTGCTTGTTTAACGCTTGCTCAGGCACAGGGAGTCTGGGCTGTTTCTCCAACCCCTCGGCTGGCCAAACAGACATGCACAGTTAGTTGTGCACATCACTCCGCCCCCCTACCATGGACTGGCCCCGCCCAACCCCACACAACCTGGCTCAGCCAGCAGCTGAAAAATAAAACAATATCATTTTATGTTTCAGCTGCTGGCTGAACCAGTGGGGCGACGATCCTCTGCCATTGAGGAGGAGCCGCTGCTGCCTAAAAGCCAACAAACACGGATTCATAAAACAGAAGGTTGAAGGCAAAAAGTTTGAAAGGACCCTGCACAAGGGGCCAAGTCCAACAAGGTGCCTTAGTCTTTCCATTACGTTTAGTGGACTTAACGGACAGTGGTTCAAAATTCCATTAGCAAATAATGGAGTACAGTGGAGTTGAAGAATGATGACACTTATTGTTGCCAATGCTATGAATCTGAAACACTCGCAGAACTCTGTACATAAATACATATACACCCAGTCTTCTATTAAAATGTAAGTACCTGCCAGTCTAATATCTGACTTTGCTAACCCCAGTCACCACTCTGATTTACAAAAACACAAAATTAAAAGAAACTGAGTCAGTGCGAATGCTTCCAAAATATAGCTGCTATTTCTTTGCAAACAGAAGTGACACCATCCATCCTCGTTCTTCAATAGTTACTTTTGCAGACATGCAAATCCCTGCAAAGTTGCACAACATGTTAGGAGCCATATAAAATTCACATCTTACTTTGGAAGATCTGACCAATAGGATAGTCAAAAATAGTATTCTTGTAAGCTAAAGTTTATCCTTAAGAAGAAAATTAATACAAAATATGCCCGTTTATGGCATGCTTGGCTCTAGAAAGTTCCAGCTAGAATTTGCTGCTATTGGGCAATTAGCTTCCCAAGAATAATTGCAAGCCCAGGTAGTGAATTTAGAAATTCTAACTGTTCCAGTATTAGGAGCGCAACAAAACCACAATAACTTATCCCCAAAAAACAAGAAATGTGCATGAAAGCACGAAAAGAATCCTTCCACTAATTAAAAAAATTACCCTCATAAGCATCATGAACTTTCTTAGCATGCATTACAATGTTGCCTGTAAACATTCTCTATGTACACCGTCAAAAGTGTCACAGACACTCTCTGTATATATAGACTCCCTTACGCAGGTGCTGCACCATGGTGCATGCAGACACGAGTAAGTGCACCTAAGAGAGGGGAGACTGCCATGTACAACAATAAATATTCCATTCATCCACTGTGTGGTTAAGGAGCAGATCTAGCTTACGCAATAATACATATTGCATCTATTGCAACTTTAAGGTGCATTCATTTTTCCATCATATTGGTGTGTGCTAACTCGAGGTCACTGTTGCAACTACGAATAAACTGTGTGTAGATAGATGTGTAGATAGATAGATAGATGGATAGATAGATGCTTGGGACTAGGGGTATGCCATCAGGAGTATGGAGCAGCCACCATGTGAGTACAATTCAAGTTATATGCGTTGGTGACCTCTACCTGCTTCCCGTTCTCCCCTGGACCAACCGAAAATCACTTGTTACGGTTCGGGTGCGAAATGTTCTTCAAGGGTAGCAACCGAGCAAAGTTCTCCATATATGGGAAACAACCTAACATTACTGCTCCGGAGCACGTCTAGTTCCAGTGTTAGAACTTTGATAGTACAAAATGTACACACATCAAAGCCCCCCTGCCTGAACGCAGGCGTTCATGTTTTATATATTTCTTCAAATCGTGCTAGCAAGATTAATTTGCAAATGTAAGTTTTACAAATCCGGGTCGGTGCATTCTGTACCGAAAGATGAAGATGTTTAAAACTGGTGCGGATGTTGAAGCGGAAGCCGCATCCTTGATGGAGGCAGATGCGACACACGGTTGTCCATCATGGCGGTCCCGCATATATACGTACTCACTACGCTACGCATTTGTTTCCGGTTCAGTAGTGCTCTGGCAGGCCGCGCGACTTCCGCGCTAATCCCATCTGCTCTAGCCGGGTTATCCAAGGCAACGTTAGTCACCTGGAGCAGGGCTCTGGCAGTCGGGCAGGGTTTACAGATCTCGGAATGATGGAAATCTATGCAAGCAAGCCTTTTCGGTATCGAACGTATGGCCCTCACATCCAGAGGACCAAGTGGGTGGGGGAACGTGGTTGTAAAGCTTTGCCAATTTGATCGAAACATTTCCTTTACTTTTTATTAAAAAAACAACAACAAAAAAACGTCTCTGAATGGTTGAGTTGTCGCAGGTTAAAAGGAGAGAAGAAGGGACTCATTTACAGTGAAGTGAGAGAAAGGAGAGACAGCCAGTGAAGAAAAAGCCTTCTCTCTAGGGTGCCAGCTACCTGACAGAAATGCAAATTTGTGCAATTGGTTAATTGGCAAATCTGAAGGGTGCTTGGAGCCAGTATAGATTTTATTTGATTGATAGCATCTGGAATTTGTCCTTTTAAAGGAAACCTATAAAAAACGTTTACACTGGATACAATCAGCACATCACTAAAAACACAACTTTTAAAAGCACTGCAAACATTCGAGCAAAATATGTTCGTACATTTTGTGACAGTCTGTGTACAACCTATATTTACTGTGTATAATACGTATTTTAAACCAATGACTTAATTAGTTCACTGTGGTTTCTGTTAGAGGCTTGACCTCGTCGCACTATAAATTCACAACACTATTTCCCTAGGGCCCCGACAAGGGCAGTGCACCCACAGACGGTCCACTGTACACCCACTGATATCTGAAGTCTTCGCATTAACCAACCGAACTGTCCTACGAGAAAAATGCTTTTACCAAAGATTAGATTAAGTTGCGTTTATTTTTCATTTGAGGTGTGCACATTATACTTTATAATCAGGTACCTGTAGGTCAAAGGTTAACAAAACATTTACAGAATATTTTGTTCTTTTAACCATGTCACCGCCCCCGCCCCAACACTCCACTTGCTGACCCCGCCCTCCATTGTCCTCAGGATTACAGTTCCCCCACTTTTCTTTATGCCCTTCGACCGCTGCTCACATCACAGCATTTGTCTGTGACGAGTGCGGTACTCGCTGGGCCATCCTACTGGGTTTGGCAATAACAGTAAAACAAGTATTGTCTTTGGACACCTCATTAGCAAGACTGGGATCTTCTGGATGTTGAAGGTACACAAATAGAAATAAATTGAGTCACAGCGCAGATGAATGCTATTTTATCACCAAAAAATGCCTAAGACTCCAGCTCCACGGGCACCACTGCTTAACGTGAAATTTTACTCTCCAGTGTGCAAATGGAAGTGCACATTTTATAATTCGTCTCCATTTACCTCTGGGCACTGGTCAGAACCGATGACGTATAGAGTGGCAAGTGCTGAGTTCGCGCTGCATGCCCTCAGAGATCATGACAGGCCCGAGTCTGGAGATGACCACTTTTCTGTCTAGTTCTTAGGCGCACATGCACACACGTGCATGAATCATAAATTGTTTGGTTCTCTCCCATCCCAGCCAATCCTGAAGCTGTTTTCTGCAAACAAGCATTAGCAAAGCCAACATGGCTGGACTTTGAAACCTATTGGCTTTGCCAATTTTTTTAGTGATGCTATAGAGCATCCGAGATGCTGTGTAAAATGACTAAAGAGTAAAAAAAATAAAAAATACCATGATGCATCTGGCCAGCCCGCTGCACCATTTAGTAGGTGTGCCTACCCACACGGACATGCCTAGAAAATAACAGACTTTTGTTTCGTTTTATTCACCGATCCCAGCTGGATTAGTAAATAAAAAGGAATAAAAGTAGCAAGAAAGTTGTAATTTTTTTTTTTTTGCTGTGGGTGGAGATGGAAGCCACGTGGAGAACACAGGGTTAGGGGGAAGCAACACGGAAGGCACGAGTAGAAGGAGGACCAACAGAGAAGGTGGGGGAGAAGCACATGACATTGGGACAAAATGCAACATGAAGTACGGGGGAAGGAAGTAGAAATACACAGGTGAGAAAACAAGGAGGAGAGAAGCACACAAGGGTGAGAGCAACATGGAAAGGGGGCAGAAGAGAAGCGCACAGGCAAGAGACAGCAACACAGAGTGTGGCTGGGGAAGAGAAGAACACAAGAGAGACCGCTGGGAAATGTATTGACTCTCATGGAGTACTTAACCAGAAAGAGAAAAAGTAGTTCTTGAAAAGTAAGCAGTGGAACAATACGAGTAATAAGGCTTTGCTCCAAGGGAGTGACAAACACAGGAAGAGGCAGGAAAGCCCTCATAATATGGTATTGCATAAAAAGCAAGCAAATGAGAGTGACAATATAACCAACCAATAGTAAGCAATGGAAAGGCTCAAAGCTCACTATAAGGTGACAGACAGCTTGCACTGTCTGGTAGACAAAAAGTTAAGGAGGCTCATATGAAAGCAGAATTGATATTAAATGGGAAGGACAATCCAGGGCTCCATCCATTACTGGCAAATGCGGAGTCTGCTCCTCTAACCCCTCTCCTGCATCTTTCTAATACAGCATGGATTCACCTCAGCAGACTCACAGCACGCATGTCATGTTGGAAGAACCCAAGCCAGCCCAACATGCACACTTTAAGTCGCTCATCTAGACCATAGCCGTGTGACAGGACCAAGGGGTAATAAAAAAACAAAACTGTGCAGACAAATATCTAGTATTGTGTGGATGGCTGCAGGTTCTGGGGTTCGACCTGAAGCTTTTTTGGACCCAAATAATCAGTCTTGGAATAATAATATGGAGCCATTATGCTCATATCGAAGCTTCTCTATTTTACACATTCCCACAGGGTTGATTGCAGCTCCCTTCACCCATATACAGTGATAATGTTCAGAGTATATTTAGTAGCAATGGCGCCTAAGGTGTGACGTGTAAATGAACAATAGAAGAAGGGGAGTCAAGGAGATCATAGACAACAGAGGCAGGAGGAAATCAGATAATCATGTAAGCGGATGATTAAAAATTACCAAAAACCTTTATGCTACAGATATAAAGAGAAGAACTTTAACCTGTTGAGAGGGACCTCGGGCCTCACTTTTTTTTTTTTTTTTTTACGGAGTTTTATATAGCGCAAACTTGACCCGATTCGGGTATCAGAGCGCTTTACATAGCACCAGTTGCGTTACATGAGGACACATTCATTTTTTTGTTAGGCACGGGGAGATTAAGTGATTTGCCCAGAATCACAGGATGTTCAGCTGTCATTGCCGAGACTCGAACCCAGTTCCCCAGATTCGAGGTCGACCGCCCTAGCCGTTAGGCCAACTCCCCTCCCCTTCCAACAATTAGAATAACATAACTGATAGCCCCAACTGCTTCTTACCGCAATTAACTTCATGACCGCCATCCATCCTGGTTGGCTAAATGCCACGCAGTGACTGCTGTTTTAGATTTGTACCCCCTACATTTTCAAATTCTCTACATTTGCCTGTCCTAGCAGTAATACCCATTAGTCTGTGGTCAAGGGTCGGGATCAGAGGGAGGGACGAGGGAGGACAGGAAGAGCAACTAGCATCTGTATCCTTGTTTCATGGACCAGTCCTTCCACGTAAACAATTAACAACAATACAGTGAGGCATATTAATTAACATCTACTTTCAGTTCCAAATTAATCCTATTTCTATGATTAATGATGAGCAAGAGCTGCCAACTGATGGTTCTAATTCTTAAGCTTTTGTGTGCTGCCACACATCTTTTTGGGTACTGCTTTCCATTGCCTCCAAGCCCATATCTTAGTGTTAGTGTGTGGTTGTCTTTAATATTCTATGATAAAAGGCAGTGCTCTGAGTGAGCTGGGGCCAGGCCCTGCAGAGCAAAACAATGCACATTGAACCAGAGCTCTATGGGGCCTTCTATTTCTGTCATTCATTGGCTGAAGAAAAAAACCCTCCCTTCCTGCCTGTCACATGCTAGTGCTGCAATGCAATGTCATCAGAAGTCCTTTTTGTGACACAGGGACTGAGTGACTGGTGGCTACTGCTGTTTAGCATTGGTGTTCCACAGCCTACAGCATTATTTCATTTCAGCTGAATAAATAGAGTATTGTCACTTACTTATAAACTTACCTTGTAAAGTTTTTTCCATTGCTTTTAACACTGGGTAAAGGGGCTATATACATTGTTAAATAAAATATCCTACTGATTTTGATTATGCTTTGTCCAGCGAGACCACATTTATAAATTTGTCAAATACAGGCTACTAATTCACATGTGTTATGTAGGTCACGCCTTTTGTAAAGGCTTTTCAAGCCACATCCATTTTAGGGCCGGCCTCCTTTTTCTATCCTACTTCGAGGGTTTCTGGGGGTGGTGACCTCTCCCTAGCCTCGACGAGGACCACTCTATTCTCACTATGGTTCCTTACCCTTCTTTCACAGGTACCTTCTCTGCTGGGGAATTAAAAAGTGCCCTGGGAGAGGAGGTATCGAGAGACAGAAACAGCAGACTTCATATCCTTCTGGATAGAACTGCAGAGATAGTTGTCAGTATTGATTTCTAAAGAGAGCTGAAGGGCATTCATGAAATGGCAAGCCAGTCGTATCTCTGCTCACCAGCGGCTGCAGGATGCTCTCAAGGACATAACAAGCATTGGCATAGCCAATAGGTATCGCCTTTGGGACCTTATAAGTATTTAATTATGCAGCATAATATTCTTGGTGCAACATTAACTGTGGGATGGTTAAACATTTATAATATTATAAAGGCGAGACCTATTGGCTATGCCAATACTTGGTATAGCCAATAGGTTTTGCTTTTGGGATTTTGTAACTGCTTAGCTAGAGATATTGACTTTGCATAGGTTTTTAAGCTGTGCTGTAGAGAAGTGTGCAGCATGCTGAAAAGTTACAATAAAGAAATGTTAGAAGCATTTGTGACAGAATGCGGGTTGTGTTTGCCCATTGATGCTAATTATGTTACGTGCAGCTGCAAGAAAGCTTATAAGCGTACAACTTTCAGTGTGAGTCCAAAAAAGGTAACTCCAACAACACGTCGGCATAACAGCTAATGAACCTGCAAGGGGTATTAGGAAAGAGCCTCCGCCTTCCAGTGAGGCAACCGGGCAAACCTGTGTTTTATTTTGGCGATAGTGCCTGTATTTTGGCCCAGCAGAACTGTAACAGCACGGTGCGCAAGGCAAACCAGTAGAGGGTAGGGCTGGGGGAGAGTCAATAACTACTGCGCTCCCCGGCATGAACCGAAACAGCCCATGTGCATTATAATCGCACCCCAGGAAATGCAGCTTTGGTTACAGCCACCTTGTCTTACGGCCCAGAAATGACAGAAAGCGGGTTGTGTTTGCCCACTGATGCTAATTATTTTCCGTGCAGCTGCAAGAAAGCTTATAAGCGTACAACTTTCAATGTGAGCCAAAAAAGGTGACTCCAACAACACGTCGGCATTACAGCTAAGGAACCTGCAAGGGGGAATAGGAAAGAGCCTCCGCCTTCCAGTGAGGCAACCGGTCAAACGTGTGTTTTATTTATTATAAGA
This sequence comes from Calotriton arnoldi, assembly GCA_963921515.1. Taxonomy (NCBI): domain Eukaryota; kingdom Metazoa; phylum Chordata; class Amphibia; order Caudata; family Salamandridae; genus Calotriton; species Calotriton arnoldi. The sequence goes on from CAWUFW010000707.1 coordinate 3,084,135, forward strand.
GACCACATTGCTGGTTGCGAGCCTTTGAAAACAGAAAACGCGGTACGGGACAATATTTCTGTTAAAGCTTGCAAGACTGGCTGAGAAAATACCCGAGGTGCAAAAACCTTCAGAGCCTGAAAATTTGCACGGCACGAAAGTAAAAGGACCGCGAGACAGGCAAGGCAATGAGAATTATCAGTAAACGCGCGGCCGCAAAAGTGAACGCGACCGACATCTGTTTCCAATTAACGCGACCGCAAGACAGGCAAATGTAAACAAGCGCGGGCACGATAATTGGAAACGGATGGCGCCGCTGCTCGCTCCCGCAAGGTGGATGGCGTACATGCACGAGTGCTCATTGGAAACAATGCAGTACATGCACGAGTTTTCTAAAAAGTAAAGACCAATTCCAAGAGGTCATCTCCTAAGCAGCGCATGCGAGCTGCGCTAGGCTCGACCTAAAAAGTAGTGCCTGAAAAATAAGCAGTAGGACAAAAGTAATGCTCCAGGGTGTGGACAAACAGAAGAGGAGGAACGAAAGCCCACACAAGCTCATGAATAAGAAGCAAGCCAATGAGTGACAATGAAGCCAAGCAATAATAAACAAACAATGGGCAGACTAAGCTCACTATAGGCTAACAATATGTCGCGCAACAGACAATGAATGCACCGTCTAGTAGGCATGACCTAAAAAATAAGGCAACAGGCCATCTCCATCTATGCAAGGGGTTCCTAACCTTTTCTATGCCCCGCACCCCTAAGAAATGTTTGATTAATGTTCTCACCTTCTACAAAAGTAATATCACATTTAAAGCTGAATAGTCATTTTTTGAACATCATACAGTACTGTGGATGAACAAACTGAACAAAAAATAAGCTTTTTAACTCCTGCATAAAATGCAAATATAAATTGAGCAATTAGAAAAAAAATGGTTGCACCCCCAGAAAGGCCATTTTGCAGCCCAGGTTGGGAACCCCTGATCTATGCACTCAGGCTCTGAAAAGACACCCTTTATACATTAGGGCTACGCCAATCCTACTTCAGCTTAGAAGAGAGCTGAAGTCACACCCCTTTTAAGAACACTAAATCATGAAGCAGTAACAGCCCTCTTTTGCTCTTAGAAACCTATTACTGCTCCTATTGTGTTGCTAGTGTCTTTGTCTTGAACTATGTACAGCGCTGTTCTCCCTTTCGGCTAGGTACACTATATAAATACCTTGAACTAACTTGATTGTGTAATTTGGGGCTATGCAGCAAAGTAGGGTACAGCATGATTTGCCAGAATGCAGGTCACCAACTCCCTCAGTTGTTGCCGTCTTTGAGACCGAGCTCTGGATATATCACGTACTGTGTATCTTCATTGTAATCCTATTATTAAGTTTGCGCTCTAGTCCCCGTTTTACCAATCTAATCCCTTCGTCCTGTCCCCTCTGTAGTCGTTGTTTGAGTCTGAATTTGATCAATCCATTTCCTGCTTTTTGATTCCTGTGATCAAATCCCCTTTTATGTACATTTGTGTCCTACTTAATGTATGGGGGTCTTTTAGTGTGCTATTTCATAAGTGTGAAATTACATCTAGCACATGAAACAAAGCTTCAATAAATGATTACTGCTTTATGTTTTCAATCACAACCTCCGCCCGCCCCCCAAATAGGATTACATTGGCGACAGACACCTGCCATTGTGTGAATATAAACACATTTGAAGTAGACGCGATAAAACTGGGGTCTCATTCACGTCAAAACATCCACTTTTGTCTCCTAAGATTTACAAAGACCACACACAATATTAGCACCATGGGAGATCGCCTTACCCTCGATGTTGTCTTGTGTGTAGTTAGAAGAGGGTAACCAGTATTGTCTATTGCCATGTACGCATCATAACAGCTAGACTTTAGCCATATCCCACAAGACTTCACCAGAGACGGGGGGCAAAGGGGTTGGGGTTTGAGCAACTGCTGTTGGAGCAGCTATTCTGAGCCTAAACCCAAGTCTGCGTGAGGACTCCGAGAGCGCAGGCGGATAGGTTGTTACATATGATCCCTGTGCAGACAAAAAGTAGCTGTTAAGGAGCCATACAGGTACATTTCAAAAGCAGGATAAGAATATTAACTGGGTTTTGAGGAGGCGCTCAGCCTAATGTTTGTACCATGAAGTGGCCATGAAAGGCTGAAGGTGCAGGTAACGAAAATCTGTTAGCAACTAAACACACGAGAGGGGCACAGACAAGAAATTCACACGGATTCGTTTTTTATTACCACAGCGCTAACTAGTTTTCTCACTCTATAAAGATGGGTAATGCAGAACTTGGAACCAGGTCGAGGAAGCATTGGAGGACATATGGATGGAGAGCTTCAGGTTCTCTTCAAAGCACACGGCAAGATTCCAGGCAGTTGAAAATAATGCTCATGGATGGTTGAGTACGAAGCAGCAAGTTGTGATCCAGGGGCCAATGGGCACACAGGGGGTCTTACAAGGCTCGATTAAATCACTTAGTGATGGGGAAGAAGCCTGTTGAATTAGAAGAGGTTAACCAATGTCTTATAGAAATTTGCCAATGCACTGTTTCGTTTGCTTTCTGTGGCTGCTCGAAAACATGTCAGCTGTGTTTCAGACCAGTATGTGCTGGGAGGAAGACAATGTTATGCGACCTGCCAGCTAGTAAGTAGCATGCTTTTCACGATCCTGGCTAATAGTAGGCAGAGCATCGCCATGGTTTCCAACGTTAACATAGGAGTTACTGAAAAGAGTGGCACCCACCTTACAATGGGGTGGTTTAATTTACCATGAAAGGAGGCTGCGCGGGGAAGAGCAAAATGTTTTGGTACATGCCTTTTTAAAATAAAAAAAACATGAACCTGATATAGGTGTTCGCACAGAAACGAAACACATGAATATGACCTACCCTGATAGCTGAGGCAAGTAAAGAAATGATTTTAAATGTAAGTTGCAGACATACTTGAGGGTGAAAGTGGGTTTATGCGGGTGTATGTCTGATCGTGGATGCTTGTGTGTGCGTGAAAGTGATGCTCAAAACGTGTGATGTCACTTCCGTTATCACTGATATTTTGTTGACTTGACGTCTATACATTTTGGGCTGTAGTCTCACACTTTTTGATCTTTGCCTATCATTCTGTTATTTTCCGTAACGAATGTGTTGTAAAACTGTTTGTCAGAACGAGGTTTTCATTTATCTTATTAAAGCCACTGTTCGTGATTTAGCATAAGATTGTTTTGGGCATTTTAACTAGACCTGGCGTTCGCCTCTATCTTTCTCATGTCGACTGGGTTAGTTTTGGATTTCAGACCCGAGAAAACTCCGGGCCGAGGGTGGTGGTAAAACCCACCACACGGATTACAATGCACAGATGATGTCCATAGCTAGATCACCCTAATTTTCTGTCATTAGCTGCCACCTGTCGTTTGCTGGTGGTAGTTAGGCATCGTATTCAGATGATGCGATAATGTTTAAAAGCGTGTCTAAAAATCAATGGGAATAGCATGAACAAGGGTAATACAAGTTTACTGTTAGTGAGAGTTCCTTCGTAAATACCAAAGATTCATTGCAGTTACATGTACTTGTGTGAATATACAACTTTGCCATTATGTTAAGTATTCAGGTCCGCCGAGTAATAGGTTATTTATTACCAGTGTTCAGTGTAGAGCAGGGACTATGACTCACGAGTAGCAAAGCCTGCTGTGGGTCAATCTGCCTCAACATCCATCAACAACGGGGATAATAGCATACATCTCTATATATGGTTTATGCCACACTATTATGTGCATTACAAACAGGTATTTAAGCCAACTTAAAGCACAATCTCACTGCACGGGTCCCTTGTGTGAAACCGCGATAAAGCAGCATGTGATCTACGCCCAGAAGATGCAGGTCTGGTATGCTAAGTGATGGGTGGTTTGCCATCACGCTATTGTAATAAATGCAGAAATCTGCGTTTTACAGGACCATATTTATTTTTACAGACATGGCATACATGAGATGTACGTAGAGAGATTGTTTAACCATTGCATGCACGTTTTGGTGGCACAATTCATGGGGCGATGCCCTGCTTGGGTCTTGATGTCCATCCCCCCTTAACAGTGGTAATAAATGGTATATCAAGCTCTGCACAATTACATGTGTATTTTATGCCACTTGATTTTTTTCATATGCAAATATTTAACCAAAACGAGCACGCAAGGGGCCATTTGTGAGCGAAAATAAAAATTGGCTTATTAAACCATAATTGGAGCAAGTGTAATAATCACAGATTCAGACATTTATCACTATAGGGCAAAGGTAAAAACAAGACTTCTATCGTAGCATGCGTCTTCTAGAGTGGATTATTAGTGCTACACAACATGGGCCTATGCAAGGAGAATGTGCTGAGAGATTGATTAAACATAAGGGACAACAAAACATACACCACGTCTGCAAGCATAGATGAATAGCACAACCTTTATGTTCAGGAAAATGTCGAGACACCCATTCTAAAGCAAATGACGGGTAATGTATATCAGTCACACAGATTGCTGCAGGTGAATGGCCATACAACTTACTGTGGGGGTTCACACTGGCCGGTGTGGCCACCAGCTAACAAACCCATTTGTGGGGGCCCGATCCTGCATATAAAAAAAAAATGCAGCAGGCCCCTCTCACTCAGAATCGGGTGCACGTTATGTTTTTAAAAGTATAAATCATACCTAAATTCAGAGTTTAAGGTAACCATTAGGTTGTAGAATAACGTTTTATCCAACCTATTGTGACATTTTGCAAATGACAGAGCCTTTCAAATATGTATTATTTAATATAAATATTACAGGACGGAGGGTTATCAATCCATTAGTGTACATAATGCCGATTTATTCAGATTCAAATGTCAGAAAATAAACGTGTATTCAAGTAATCACTGAGAAGAATAACTAGACAACAAAGCTCACAACCTAATGCTGACTTACACTATATAGGTATACACTGCCTAGCACAATGCGTTTTATGCCAGACAAGCACGCGATTTATAAAATGCAGAACAGTAGCCACAGCAGCACTTTTTCATTCAAATGAAATTTATTTGTGAGAATAGAAAAACTAGTTTCGTTTTAAAGCAAACTGCCACAAATGTAACGAGTGTGCCTCGAACAGCCCTCTCTTCTCGGGACGAGGCAGCGTCAGCACAAGTGAAGCGCTGGACAGCAGAGACGGCAGCGTCAGAGAGGAGCGGGGGCGAGCGAGCACGGCAGCGTGCTGAGCTGACCACACGCTCGTGCACCATGGCCTATTGCTTGCGGTTACCCGCACGGGCGCCATGTGTTTTTAATTATCGCGCCCGCGTCTGGGCACGATAATTGGAAACAGATGGCGGCCGTGCGGGTAACCGCACGGAAAAGGCCATTGTGCACGAGCGTGTGGTCAGCTTTTAAAACCACCTACATAAAGTCTTGCAACGCATGCGCGCTACTCTAGGCTCGACCTAAAAAGTGCTTCTGAAGTCTTGCTGCATGAGCCTTGCCCGATATTCAAAATATTGCCAAAAATATAAGTTAATGAGCTTTTCCTTGCAGATCGGAACAGACAATACAGCCAAGGGACATGGAGAAATGGTGTTGTGGCCGCTGATCCTGTAACACATGCACATGGAACAGCAAGTCATAAGCAATAAGTGAAATGAGGAAGAGGACACTACAAGCCTTCAGCATTTGTGGGTCTAAGCCCACCTCTCGCACGCATCCTAACATCCCACCATCACCAGCTTGTGATCCCATACTGACACCATCCAGAGTGTGGCTGTGCCCACATAGTACCAAAGAAATAACGGTACCTACCAGAAAGGGCTCTTGCCAGGTCTTCACCGTGCGGCAGTTACCTTTTTGGGGGGCATTAGAGTTTCTGAGAATGGGTCCCTTAGGGTCTTATGTGTTGTTATGTGGACAGAAGAAGCAAACCATTGGCATTGATGGGGATCAACCTACTACCAAAATCCTATGTCAACCTTTGAGTTGTGCAAGCATGTGCCTTCTTTCTTGCCTCCGGTCTTTTCCTGCAGTGATTAGCATCATCTGACAGCTTCTTCCTTTAGTGTCTGGCCCTTTTTTAGACTTCATGTCTTGATACATGCCATTTATCTCTTAGTGTTCCCTAGCTGTAACTTTAATGCTTCGACTGCTTATTCCGTATGGTTGATATTTTTCCATACTTGCTAATGTACTTTTCCTTACTCCTTGTTTTTTTTCCTGGGTGTTTGGCATATAGTTTTATTTTGATGCTTGCGTAACTTTATTACGATCAACAAGCAGACAGTATTACATTATTAGCATTTATATAGTAGACACTGTGCCAAGGTTATGCTTTAGCGGTATTGTCAACAATCTGGAGACTGTCCTAGTGGTTTGGGGGTTGCCATCGCAGACCGAAGTCTGATTCAGACTGTGATAATGCTTATACTTATTGTGTTGTGGTTGCATTCTCGGTTAGTTGGCGAGGTCTTATTCAATGTTACACAGTGTTCAAACCCGGTTCATCTGATAGAAGGTCGTCTTAAGATGGAAAAGATCAAACAATATGTTGCTTAATTTGAAATAAAGAAGCTAAATCATGTCTGAGCACCGGTTTCACATGAGTCATTGAATGAACATAAAATGTTAAATAGTGTGCCATGAAGTCTAGATTACACCAGCTGATTATCATTTCCCTGTCTCCCCTGCTGGAACTAATCCAGACGAAGAGTACTAGGCTCTGGGACAAGGGCGTCAAACACTTGCAGTGTGTGAAGTATAGAAACCTTCGTCAGAGTCGTGTTTCGTTGGCACATGTGGCATGCCAGCTTAATACTGGGAAAGAGGACATGAGATGGCCAACACCCAATAGGAAGCTTTTCATTGGTGCCATTTCTGAGCCAGCCTCCAATCCAGTCAGATACAAACAAGAAGGCAGCAGAAACACGCCCTATTCTGCCTCAAGGACACACTCCCGCTCTCAGTAATTTGTCAGACACGTTAGTGCAGCAGGTACAGAAATATTGCATAAATCGAACCTAGACACTTAGTCTAAAGGACTGATGTCACTTCCTGTTTCATCACACCATACTTCTGCTGGGCGGAAGCTGCTTACACAATAACACTGCAAATTAGCGCATTGCACCGTCGCCTACAGATGGAGTGATGGCATATCCAGGCGTGAATGCTCCTCTGTTAAACAGATGGGCGAGGTGGAAGGAAGGATGAGCGACGCGACAAAAGAAGACAGTGATGGTCTTTCCACTGCGCTTTGACATGTGGTACTGATGAACTAATTAAGGAAACACAGTATTCTCATCCTGCTTCCATTACTGTGCAAGGGCATTAATCAGAAAGGTGGTGGTGGTCAACCTAATTGACGCTACCACAGCTTAGCGAACAGTGCGCATGACCAATCGCAGGGGTGAGGGCTGGGGGGGTTCATTGTCTCTAAAGAAACAGGCATGAGTTCACGGGCAGTCACCCTGTTTTACACCTATCTGGCAGGTTACAAATAACAGGCAGGTTTAATTATTGAAAATGCACAGGCTTTAAAAAGCAGACACGATACCCAGCAGAGCATTAAAACCATGCAGACATTATAAAGGCCACTTGCATTTGGCTCCAAGTGTTTATGCCATAGTGTACGTAAAACCAAGGAAGTGGTGCTTCTTGATCAAAGATACAGTAAACACATTAAATAATTAAGAAACATGAAGGTACAATGAGGGGAAGCACTGTTTCACAACTTAACAACTTCGAATTTCGAAACAAAATTGAAGCTTAACCAAGCAAGACCAAGGAAAAGGACAAAAAAGTGAAACAGCTGTAGAGTCAAAGCTAGAAATGCTGAATAAGTATTCCTTGTGTGTGTTGTCTAAAATGTCTTTTTTTAAAAAAAAAAACATTTGCAATCACTGGCAGCAAGTGTTTCTGATCAGCAGAGGTGTAGATTAACTAGACCTGGCTTTGGATTAAAAGTCTTTCTCCAGTTTAAAAGGCGCTGATGGAACATCTGACTTTTAGCAATCATGGCGACAAGACCAGGAGGGTTGGCCAGCAGTCACTGCTGGGAACTAGAAGGATTCACAAAATAAGCTTGAGGAGTAGGAACTGGTAGTGGCGTGTTACACTGAGTGTGCGAATACCTTACTGGCGCAAGAGGTGGCAGGATTCGTGCAACTGTAACAAAACTAGTCTTTGAAACAAGAAAAATGCTTAACTTAGAAGTGTAATGGAAAGGCTTGCTTCTCTCCTGTAAAATAAAAATCAAGCCACAAAGATTAATTGCTACATTTATGTTATGGAGCTGATTCCAGTTAATCAGTTGCATCAGCGTTACCCACTCCGACGACCGTAAGTGGAGTCTTCTGGCAGAAAAGCGCTCAGAAGAGCATACTGTGGTTGGGGAAGCTGACCCTGGCAGGCGGCAGTAAGTCAGCATTCCACATCAGTTCAGAAATGCTAGCAAGATTTTACTATAGCCTTAGAGCTAGACGTAGCGGGCTCTACTGGCCATTATAGGCCTGCTCCAGCGTTAAAGGCCAGAGCCGAAGGCGAGGGCCTTTAACAAAGGAGTGGGCCTTTAATGGCCGGTAGAGCCCGCTATGAAGGGCTCTAAGGCTATTAGAACTTTCCGCACCTAGAGGGCAGAATGTTCTAATTTGTAAAACAAAGGCCTCGCAGAGCCCAAGGGGGTTGAAATCCCCTTGGGCTCCATGAGGCCTTGGTTCACAGCAACAGCTGTGAACAAACATTGGAATGTTGATGCTAGGAGCTTCTACCGGCAATTAGAAGCCCAGAGCACTCCATTGTCTTCAGTGGAGTTTTGGAATAAAAATGTTTTAGCATGCATTGTATGTCTTAAGTTAGCATTCGTGGCACCATTTTATATTCAGCCGCCATTTTGAGCCATGATCGAAGCTAACTTCTGTCTCTCTGCCCCAGCTGAAAGCAGCTGCAATAGTTTTCGTTTCTTCAAGGTTGAGTCTTGCTGTACTAATGAATACACTGTTTTTGTCTATGCATACCTTTCCCACTAGATGGGCTTGCTCCCACCCTTAGAGCGGCGGGCGCAGGCAGAGTGACCTTGGTGCTGAGATAGCATGTGCCCGGTACCAGAATCGAAGCTCATCCTTCTGTACCTCCTTTGTTCTTCAGCTACCAATTGGAAATTTCCAGTCAGGGCGTGTCTTTATTAGTTCCGAATTGTACGTAATGTATCGCCAAGCTTGCTGAAGTCAGTCCCTCTGCAGCAATCCCAGGAGGCTGGTCAGACTGGACTCCACTCGAGTGTATCTGAATAAAATATACTTGGTTTGTATTCCCTACTGTCTGACGGACTCTTCATTTGTATGGAAGGCTGAGAGGTGGTCGCGAGTGACCCATGTGGCCCTAATCGGGTCACTTCCTTCAGTCAGCGCCCGAACAGGGACCCCATCGGGTGACCCATCCTCGCACGAGGACGGGTGAGGCGGTCGGGGCCATCGTCGGGTCCAACGGGCGGACCAGGGATCCCTGCATGGGAGAGTCCTGAACTCGCAGCTGCCCTGTCTGTCTGAACGGGCGGTGCCTCGCCCAGCGGTCATCCCGACTGGGTCCTGAACGGCGAAACCCTTGGAGCAGACCGTTTGGTCCGAAGAGTCGGCAGTAGAGAATAAATTTGTTTGGCCTGTGTGCACCCGGTGAGTTTGTTTTGGTTCTTTGTGGATATGGTATCATTTTGGTTTGTCTTTGGGATGGTCTGAGGATTGATTTTGGTTTGCATTTGGGACGGTCTGAGGACCAATTTGGATACAAAGTGTTTGTGAACATTTTGCCCGGCAACATAACGAATTTGGCCTACTTTTGAAAATGCCGGTGTTTAGTCGTTTTTTGGTTTCTTGTTGTCGTTGTTGTTCTGCTGATGCCCGACTGGAAGAAAGTCAGCCAGCGCCTCCGGAAGGCACTCCTAATTTTGATATGTATGTGAAGCATGGCATTGGCCCTATTATGTTTAGTACGCTATGGTACAAATATACGAGGGACAATGTCGAGTTGCAGTGGCCGTTGACGGGCACTTTTGATGAACAAAAAATTGGTTTCTTGCAGGAGAAGTTGTTTGCGAGAAGAAGTAGGCAGTCGATGTTTGATTCCCTCAGAACATGGCAAAAAGAGGCTAAACAGAGGCGAATGTAAGCAGAGAAAGAGGCCCGAAAGGGGAGAATGCAAACATTGACTCAGAAAGCTGTAGCGCATGATAGAGAGAAGCAAGAGATAGGAATAGAACGTGAAGATAGGAGGTTTCGACTGAATATTGATGAATCTTATGTAGCCCGAGAACAAAATGACGCTTTTGTAGAGGACCTGCTAGATGCTCGACCTCCACCCCCGTATGCCCCACAGAGGGTATATCCCGCTCTTCCCCTACAGGCCCAGCTACCCGGGTCTTCTGTCTCTGCTGTTTCTGCTTCTGTTACTGTTGATCAAACTGCCTTGGCCACTGCACCTCCTGTCCTTTCTTTGTCTTCGCCGTCTGTGGCATGTTCTAATAAGGTACAGCTTTACATTTCAAACAGCAGCAAATGCAAAGACCGAAGCATGAATGCACAATTTTCGAGTGTGCATCTCTTCGTAGATGCTAGTGACAATGTACGGATCAGGCCCTAGAGCTGGCATGAATCTGGGCAGCAGTGCCCACCCATGCTCTAGTACGCTCTCCATAGATAAAGGTCCCTGGTACATGTAACATGCATGACCGCAGGGGATGGTTCCCTTTCGGAGCAAAGAGTATAACATGGATCAAGAATCAACTGGACTGTTTTTCTTAGCTTCTCTATCTGATGGGGGGCGAGGGAGTTACAGGAAGGCAGGAGACTGCTGTATGATTGAGGCCATGAGAGGACCAAATAAGTCTTGGGGCATCTGGCTAGATAGGACTGGGTTGTAGACATGATCAGCTGTGACATAAGTACCTAGTAGTTATTGACACTCATCCGCACACAAGATCTACTTGTGATACTAGAAAGATAATCTTAACACTAGAACATTAGAACTTTCTTGTTACCAGACCCAAAAAAAACTGTTATTTAAGAATAAAGCAGCATTCACAGAATATGGCCAAATTGAACCTTCTACTTACTAAAAATACAAATGAAACCAGTATCCATTCTGCTAAAGAATCCTGAAAAACTGGGTAAGAAGGTGCCAAACCGAAAGTGCTGTAAAACTGGACAAAGTACCAAAGAAAAGGTGCTGCAACACCGGGTGCAGTGAATAATTTGCAAAACATTAAGTGCGAGGGCCCAAGGTATTTATTTCTCATGCGTCCACTGCAGTTGCACAGGTCACTTTAAACTTCATGTTTAAGTCCGAGTTTTATAATTCTTTAAATATAAATCAAACAGTTAAAAGCTCCAGTAATGCACTTTGCTTAAATATTACACACACAGCGCCACCATGTGGTGGATTCTCATTAATAGGTGCCGGTGTTTTACAAATAAGTGCCTGTGCTGAGCACCGCAAAACACAGGCACAAATTAAGCACTGACTGGGCAAGAAAGTACAAAATCAAAGGTGCTGCAAAACTAGACGAGAAGGAATCAAACCAAAGGTGCTGCAACACTGGTTGAGGAAGTACAAACCGAAGGCGTTGCAAAACTGGATAAGAAGGCACCAAACCAAAGGTGCTGCAAACCCAGCCGAGAAAGTACCAAACCAAAGGTGTTGTAAAACTGGGTTACAAGTTACCAAACCAAGGATGCTGCAAAACTGGAAGAGAGGGTGCCAAACCAAAGGTGCGGCAAAACTGTGCAAGAAAGTACCAAACCAAAGGTGATGTAAAACTGGGTGACAAGTTACCAAACCAAGGATGCTGCAAAACTGAAAGAGAGGGTGCCAAACCAAAGGTGCGGCAAAACTGTAAGAGAAGGTGCCAAACCAAAGATGCTGCAAAACTGTGCAAGAAAGTACCAAACCAAATGTGCTGCAAAACTGTAAGAGAAGGTGCCAAACCAAAGATGCTGCAAAACTGTGCAAGAAAGTACCAAACCAAATGTGCTGCAAAACTGTAAGAGAAGGTGCCAAACCAAAGATGCTGCAAAACTGTGCAAGAAAGTACCAAACCAAAGGTGATGCAAAGCTGAGCTAGAAAGTACCAAACCAAATATGCTGCAAAACTGAGCCAGAAGGTTCAAAACCAAAGGTGCTGTAAAACTGGTCGAGAAGGTACCAAACCAAAGGTGCTGCAAAACTGAGTGAGAAAGTACCAAACCAAAGGTGCTGCAAAACTGGACGAGAAAGTACCAAACCAAAGGTGCTGCAAAACTGGACGAGAAAGTACCAAACCAAAGGTGTTGCAAAACTGAGTGAGAAAGTACCAAACCAAAGGTGCTGCAAAACTGGACGAGAAAGTACCAAACCAAAGGTGTTGCAAAACTGCGCGAGAAGGTGCCAAACCAAAGGTGCTGCAAAACTGGGTGAGGAGAGGCCAAACCGAAGGTGCCGCAAAACTGGGCAACAACGTACTAAACTAAAGGTGCTGCAAAACTGGCCGAGAAAATACCAAGCCAAAGGTGCTGCAAAACTGGGCAAGAAGGTGCCAAATCAAAGGTGATGGAAAGCCAAATCTGTGTCAGAATGCGTACCATATAAGCACACATAACATAAGCTAACATAAGTGTACACTTATCCAGGAAAATGCAAAGCTCGCCAATGTAATGGTCTGCTGATTCAATTCCTCAGACCAAGCTTGAAAGGGGTGGAGCAGCTCTGAGCTGGTTTATTCTCAGCAGTAAGATTCATTACCTCAGGAGCCAGAAGCTTCGTGGTTTCAATAATGAAAAACTGATAAACAATTATTAATAATTCATTCATTCCCCCATATCATGAATTGAATTTCCACCTTGAAACAAGTATGATCTTTGAATGAATGGACCGAGGTTGTGGAGAGCAAAACAGTATTAGTAGTGAAGAGTTCACATAGTGTGGACCCATCGTACACCACCAGTGTATCAACCTACCACTACAATGACCTACAGCTACATCGAGATCACCACTACCTCACCTTCACTTCATCGACCGGTACTTCATCGACCACGTAAGTTTTGTAATGTACATAAAGGGTAAGCTTTCATTAAATACAATTAGGGTAAGAGCAACAATTAGAAAAGAGTGGGTTGGAGGGTTTCCCTTCTACACAAGGACCTATAGTGATAGGTCAATGTAGAGACAGCCAATCATGAATGCACTAACACATACACCTGGACCGTGAATTCTCGTTTGAGCATCTGCACTTCAATGTTAATTGTACCACTTAACGCACTTTAGATATTTCTTTCTGAAGTACATTATGCTGGTAGGTACTTAGCAGGTTCTACTTCAGGGGCAAGACCTCGCATAAAGGGGGTATCCGGCACTAATTCCTGCAGATATCCAGGCTGGCTTCCTTCTCGCCACAACTGCACATGTGAGGAAATCTTCGCAGTACACAGAGGCAGCCTACAGTCCTGGTCAAAAGTCGCTCTCCTTGGATCCCGGATCCGCTTCTGCATGGGAGCTCCAGTTGGACACTACGCAGCCTCTTTGGCTCACACAATGATGCTAACAGATGGAAGATTACTCATTAACTCCGGTAGAATTCCAGAGTTATTCCAAAACATGTCGTCTGCCAACAACAATACAGTAGTACAATTTATCTTTAAATATGCTTGTGCGCATGTTCAAAGCATGCTTTGGATTACATTTTTGATCGCTGTGCTATGTCAAGAGCAATACACGCATGCCTTGACACAGTACCCAGAAGCTAAAAATGTAAAGCTTCTTGGAAACAGTAAGTCTCTCACTAGCATTGATATGAAGGAGCATGAATCGCAAACTTAGCAGATTAGAATGCATTAGTGCTTAAAAATCAGGTTGTTCCCTAATAGGACACATGGGAGTGATAAAAGGAGACCATTTCCGATCAGCCGGAGCTTCAGCATATGCTTTTCTGGTAGATTATTTCCAGCACTGGGACAAGCAGATGGAACATGTCAATCTAATCATATGATGCTAAGAAGGACCACAAAAACAGTACTAATGAAAATATCATCAAATACAGTAAAACCACATCAAATATACAGCACAACACGCTGCCAGATCTTCTTAAAGTATACACAATTGCCAAGGTATAGATGGGTGTAGAATCCTTAATGTCAATCGAACAGATCTCTAGATATTTGCCTTACGTCTGAGTTCTACCAGTTTTCAAACATTAAGGATTGAGTTTTCTCAATGAGGTCATTGAGGAATTTTATAAGCTATCTGTAAAATAATCACATTCAGAAGCATGCATATAACTGCAACTCTTTAAAACAACCTATCCTCCCAAAAAAACAAACTAAAAAGCCTCTACAGTTGAAATAACACCGGGTTTGCGGATTCAAACCACATCAGATGAACAGGATCATCGCATGAGATAACAGGACTCGAGGTGAGTTGAGGTTGAACAGTGTAAAAGACATAAACCCAAACAAATTTCATCTGGTATGTAAGACTACACCATTTCATATTTTATCAAATAAAAGTCAGAAAACTTTGCATCATATGTTTCAACCAAGGATATACATGGATTACCGGCTCTTAGGGCATTCGCCAAAATTTCCTGGAATGTTCATGCATGGCCTACACCTATCCCAGATACCTATACATACTACGTATCCCCATACTTACTCTTGGACACTGCCTGCAAGGCCGACACATGCATTAGGGCATTAACTGTATCTTAATTTTTTCTCGACCTGAAAAATAATTTTACAGGTGAAGAAACTTCTTTAGCTAAACCCCCATAAAATAAAGAAATGCTCCATACTCTTTCCAAATCTGAAATCACATTCCCCCCCCCCCCCACTGTTTAGGAGTAACTTTATGTTCAAACATTGACACCGAGGGTGCGCGGAGTATTTTGTATGGCCGCACTGCAGTCTACCTCCTAAACTTTTCCGTTTCCCACCTACGTCCGCAAATGTACGAGTCTGAAAACTCTCCCATACCTTTTGTGGATCGTACATGTAATTTTGGGTAAGAAAACTGCAGATTCTGATTAAGCGATTCAGAATTTTATATCTCTGACTGCAAATGCAACATTTTATGCAAAACTGTGCTGCCATTTACAAGTACAATTTTCAAGCAATTGTAAAGAAACAAAATAAGTTTATGTCAGTACTCCAGCAATGTACAGCTTTCTCTAACCCGAAAATAAGTGGGCTCATGTTACTTCAAATGATTCAGAAAATTTAGAAATCGGACAGCAAGCAACGCTTTTGATGGGTAGGATTTCAACCTTGAACAGCGCCCGCTACATCTTATGAGCAGCTTCTAAAGCACATGGGAAGAGGATTCAATATATTCACAACCTAAGATTTCTTTTTTCCAAATAACATGTCACAGAAGGGGATCTGAGAAAAACTCGTCGAAGCACAAGAACCTATTGTTTTCAAAAAGGGATTCCCCGCATAAAAATGAAGCCACTGTATTGAAATATACCTTATAACTTATGACCTATCTTCAAGTTATATGACTTACTTAGCATGGCCTCTTTGCTACTGTCAGAAGGACGGCCTAGGTAGAATAGTGAATAATTTGATAACAAAGGCATATTGGATGAAGATACACTGCAAATATAAGGTTTTTGAATTTATTTAGAAAGATAGGGATTTTGTAACATCCAGTATTCATTTTCCTTCCTACTCTCCTCTCTTCAGTTCCACTTTTATTTTATTTCAGTTTTATTGCGATTTTCATAACGCACAGTTATTCAATTTCACCCGACACACTTTAAAACATTACAAATATTCAGATTAAATTCTACACTTTTGGTGCATTTTACATAACCTTCTCCCATTAAAAATAAACTGCACTCACATTATGCAGACAGTTTGATACATTTCCTGTTTCCCTTACTGGAATCAGGCTAACACCTCCATGTCATTTCCAATTTCCAAAAGGCTGTCCAGATGCCAAAAACTCAGTATTATGTTTGGCTTTCAATTACAAACATCACGACTTAGCGCATCATTTAATGTACTCTTGACACCGCTTAATTGTGTTCTAGCAAATTAATCTATCATATAAAAAAGCCTTCAGAGTCTAAGCGCAGAGTAACTGCAGCTTCCACAGACATTCCTACATAGTTGTGAGGTGCAGCACAGCTGCCTAGAGGCATCACATACTATCACCATCATTTGACTGATCATCTTCTTAAGACTCCCACAAATGGTGAAACGCCTCCACCAAGCCAAAGAGGACCCCATTAGTGAGACAGGAAAGGTAGCCGGTTTACAGAAAGCAAGTCAGGTTTGTGTGCTCAGTCATGCCTCTGAGATTAATTGTGTCCATAAATTTAGTCCATAAGGGTAATGACACACATTTCAAGTCTTCAAATTGCAACTGTGATACTGAGTCAAGCAGTCTCAAATTTCCCACTATAGACAATCTGGCACTATGGTATATGATAGTGATCGTGCTTTGTTGTTGGGAGTTCTTTCTCACTGGTTCAGTCATTTATGACACAAAGAAACCCGCAGTGGCATTTCAAAATAAAGGTTGCATACTTTGTATTACAAGTCCTACCTATGGGAAAGCAATCTTTCTTCAGGTTTGTGCAAAGGTCACAATTCAAACAAAGAAAATGCCCCTTCCTTCCCACACAATTGTGATTTTACCATATTAGCCACATAATCCACCCATCTGCTGCATACTTTTTGGATTTCAAGGGAAAAAATAGTTAAAATGTATCAAGTTATTTAAAAAGTACAACACATAGTGTGGCAGTGGCAGGCCCTTTGTAAAGGTTCATTGGTCATCTCTCAGTTGGAGGGGGCTGCATTCGGGAGTTAAGCTAGAACTAATGAAAATCCTTCTGAGAGGAGTTTTAAAATGGCAAAATGATACATTTCCTTCTCTTTGTTGCATAACTTAGTCAACCCTGCCGCATAATTTGGTCCTGCACAGTCACATAGTACAAGTGCCCCTGCATATAATAGTGGCCATAAGAATCAAGAGACATAATTCTCGTGGCCCTGCATGCAGACACATCTGACAGAGCCATCTTTTAATAAGTGAACAAGCCGTAACTACTTAAGCTAAGACACGAGGATCGACCCGGGCGGGAACCACATCTTCCAGCCTCGTAGGGCCTCTTGCGTTTTGTGTTCTTGTTCACCTGAGATGAAGACGTAAGCAGCGCGGCCTTTCCCACGGTCCGAGCAGACACCGCGGCGGGATCAGCAGCAGGATGCCAGCAGCGCTGCTCCAAGACCTGATGTCAGATGAGACTGCAGAACAAAGCGTCCTGCCGCCCTGACCACCTGTTCTGTGATTACACCCTGCGAGTGACCCCCCCGCCTCGGAGCCCCCCTCCTGCAGGTGAGCGAAATCACTAGCTCCATCTTTAAAGGCATGGCAAAGAACAAACCCCAGCAACTGCAGCGCCGAGCCACTCTTTGTATTTTCTTTTCTTGGCACAGCCGGGTACTTTTTGGGTGCTGGCGGTGTTATTCAGCATCTCTTATTTTCGACAGGACTGGTGTTTTTTCCTGTTGGGGCCCCACTAGATTTTGTTCAATGAAGGTATAAAACATTTCAGTTTCCTGTACATTTGCATGGCATTTCAGTTTATGTACGAGAACCAGCTTTAATTATTTCTCGACATTGAGATAATTGATTAATTTGGTTTTCACGAGACAGTCTCTCACTTTTCTTTATTGTGGCTAGTCTTTTTCCATGAGAAAGCTTTTAGTTTTCTACATTTTTGTAAGCATCTTTTCCACCTAAAAACAATATTAAGTGTGGTCTTTTAGTTCTTTTTGGAGTGAGTCATGTGAGCATTACACTACCTTCAGTCGGGATTACATGTATTTGATTCTTTATTTTAATGTTTTTATAACTCGTTCTTAATACTAAAATACACTACTGGGCCTTAGAGGATTCCTCATGGGTAACCCAACTTTACTCGCAAGCAAGACAGAGAGGTTATAGAGCGCCAGCTGATGAACGCAGGAAGTAGAGCCATGGATGGGTGCAAACAGGAAGCATAAGGTGACAGCAGGCAGAGTAGCGCGTCAGCAGGTGGAGGGGGAAGGCTAGTGGTGGGCGGTGTTGGGGGACAGGGGCCTAGGGGCGGGGGGACAGGGGCCTAGGGGCGAGCGACCAGCAGTAACATATGGAATAAGATTTGTATCAGTAATGATGGATGAGCGGGGGAGGCAAAGCGGAAGGAAATAAATATTTGCTTTTAATAAATGTATTCAGCAATCCTTTCCTGTGCTAATGTAAATTGGGAAAGGGAGAGGGAAAAGGAGTACTGTCGAGCTGACCTGCTCACAGTGGGGTGCCATGTAACCTGAGAAAAGAAGTGGGAGAGGTGCCCTCGGCTCTGGACAGCGCATGTGCTGTCTCGAAGAGACATGTTGTATATACTTTGTGGGCTTCAGCCTGCCCATAAGCTTCCCATTTGATGTCTCCATCGTCAGTTTCCTATTCTTTCTCCTCATTCGTCCATGGCATGCAAGCGTCATGCCTCTTCCACTGTTTAACCCTCCCAGAGAGCATGGACCAAGTACTAGTATCCATCCCCAGCTGCCATTTTAATCCCTGTTTTAGGACCTAATTTTTTCATTGGTTTAACAGCACTCTACATAGTGCTCATGCTTTTCGCAGCTGTTCTTGCAATGGGAACGCTTCGTTGTTGATTATCGACATTTTCCAAAACAATTGCATGCCAGGTGCAACACAACGTCCAAACATAAACAAGCATGCATTCAAAACAGCATTGCAACTCCAACTCCTCTCATTTTTGTAATTAACAGCGTTTCCTCGTGCTTTTCTGCAGCCTCCTACCTGCTTTCCCTAGCGCTCGCTCTTTGGTACGGTAGAATGTAAACACATCCCAGAGCTTGTTTTATAATTGGTTTTTTTTCTCCCCTCACATACTCCCTCTTGGCTCTCACAGTTGACGGCCGCGCAACAGATCATAATCTCTATGAAGCATGTGCAAGATTACTGGAGAGACACTAAAAAGGGACAACAGCTGGGTGGGAGCAGCAGCTTCGCTTTCCTGTACTTCAAGATGGCGGTGCTCCTTTACTTAGCAGCTGTTTCACCCGGAAGTACTATTACAATTCAGTACAAAATGGCATCCTCCTTACACGTAAATCATATGCGACATAAAATAATGCTTGTTCTTTGCAGCCTTTTAGATATCCGCCTCTTCATCTCCTGTATCTCTGAGCACAATTGCATGCGGACGCTTGTGGCGTTGCTTTGCCAGTGGGAGTTTCATTTTCCCCTTTAGAAAAGAGTGGTCGATTTGCTATTCAACTTCCCATTCACGCAATTTTATTCACGTTCTGCATGCAGTTCTTTTTCCGCCTCGCGCTCCAATTTAATCCATTGAATGTTTACAGTTCTAATCATGTGGTTGGTACCAGCAGTGGCTATTTGATATATCACATATTGGCAAGGTACTATCTTCACATTAACCGTTGTGTAGTATATGGGCACATCAAAACACAGCTCTGTCCTCAAACTTTTATTGTCCTGATGACAGCCCTTTCATTTTTAACAGGTCGAACTGCCATTGAGGCTCTTCTAGCAAGTGGACTGTACTTACTAATCATTACGTTTGCTGTATTAGTATAAAGGACTGGTTCCTTCTGAAGGAACAAACTACAACTACAAACATCTATGTACCATTGCCTTTCTTGTATCATAAATGCAAAGACTATTCTGGCCCCTTTTTTTCCCCTCACTGTGTGATCATTCGAGCACCAAGCACTCTTTGTAAGCCTTTTTTTTCCCACGATGTATATATTGTGGCTAATGCCTGCCAATAAGCTTCCCATTTGCTGTTTGTGCCCTGGGTAGAACAGTGTCTCTGCTTGCATCACAAGCTGTTCGCACTATTCTAGCAAGTCTGCTGCACACTATCTCTGCTGGGCACCTCAGGCTGCATTTTTGTTCAGGATCGTCTCAACCAGTAGATTACTCACATGTGATGTTGATCTCCTTCGGAATCACTACAGCAGCAGTATATTTGATTTTTATTCTCCCACCCACTGACCCTGCCTGCTGCTCCGTCCACAGCACTTGCATGCCACACCAAAACACATAATAGCACTCTGCATAATTACACTCCATGGTACACAATCCCTCTCCACGTAATTCCACTACACTCAATACCACACAATTACTACCCACATAATTCCAATGCACACCATGCCACATAATTCAACTACACATAACTCCACTCAATACCACACAATTCCACGTCACACAATTCCACAACAAACAATTCCACTAAAACGCAAATGATTCCACTCCACGACACATCCATCCACTCCACAACACATAGCTAAAAGACAGCAGTATTAATAACAGCAATAGCTCTCGGATTGCCGAAACCTATTGGCTTTGCCAATGCCTGTTCCTTCAGGGTCTCTTAAGATGGATCTAGACACTGAGAAAGCATGCCCGTCACCACTCACCTTATGGTTAGATATGGCCGAGATGGGAGACAGGAAAGTTGAACACACACAGTTGCCTAAAAGAAGTCAAACTCTTTCATGGGAACTGTTGCCATGTATTCCAACTTTTGTAGTGTACACAATACAAGCAAAACAAAAAAGGCATGGGGAAGGCCGAACAGAGCTAGAAAAACCGCTGCAACCACCAAAAGCAAGGTGGTCCCCGCGTGGCTCGCTCTTTCGAATATTTGACTCTGCCCCTCTAAAGATAGCATGCCTTTTAACAGTCCTTTTGACTGAGGCTGCCAAGGCCATTTCTATCTACTCATGTGCCAGCTGCATTAATAGAAATAAAAGAAAGACTGGCCTTATGCTCCAGCCGCGACACAAGATATGCATCCTGTCTGAGTGGTTCTGTCATCAGGGCAGCGGAGGATTTGCAGACAATGATGCAGCAAATGTACCCTACTAACTCCAGTCCTAGAATATTTGGATAAAGCGTTACTTTACCCAAAGTAGTCCAAGGGACTTATTAGCTATTTAAAATCTACTCATGAATATTGTGGGGAAAGTTTCAAATTCTGCAAATATCATAAAACAGGATTTAAATGTTGTAATTAGGCGACTGGGAGTAGTTCTGGCAGCTGCTTCCCCAAGGGTGCCAATGAAGGCAAAAAGCTAGGAAGCCTGGACATAGAGAAAAGACTTGAAGATAAGCTGTTGGCTTTTGTTAATTGCCACATGCTTCACATTTCAACAGACCTTAAAAGTTTCCAGATATAGGTCTAGATGGCCGGTGGGGCCACAGGTGGGTGCCGATGGGGCTTTGACATTATTGGCTGTGGCGTTATTCTCCTGAGTCTGAACACCCTATGGAGAGAAGTGCAAGACTCCTCAGACAAGACTGCATGAGAGAAGACCCTTGGCTCGCACCCTGAAAATGGAAGTGCCTGCACTTGAGCAAAAAAATATTCAAACTTAGGAAATGTCCGTTTCTCAGCAAGAGTGGTAAAGGCTTAGACCTGCTTTCAAGTGGGACTGGAAGCTAGAAAGACAATAGCAGAATTTGAAAAAAATATGGCATGATCTGCTCAGTAGACGGATATTTAAGTAGCCTATGAATAAAGTGCAATAGTGAAAAACAGAAATAGATTATTTTATAACACATAGGAGCCGGTAAAAACCTGTCTCTAATGTCCTTATTACAGGAAACTTGTGATCCACCTAGTCGTCAGTAATAGAGAAATAAGGTAACTGCTCAACTGTAATACCTTATTACAGTTGAGTTGTAACATCACAATGCTTGCTAACAGAGCAAGCAGCAAAGGTGAAAGGCAGTACATGGAGCATAATTACAGCTGCAGTTTTAAAAAAAATGTTAACAACATTTTCCCTTCTTCTATTCTGTTTTTTCCCTAGATGAACAGTGATAAACAGAAGCTAAATATTTATGGCAACATATTTATTTTTTGCACACCTTTGGTAATTATAGAAACAGTCTACACATTCCAAGCTACAACACTTTTCTTTTCAATCTGACTTGTATTAAACGGATTCTAATATCTTTTTGCAACAAATATCTAACTGATTTTTTGATGCGTTTGATTTTGCACTAGAGGTTCTATTTTTATTCTTCATGTTTGCAAACATGCTCCATCTTTCATTAGAAAGAGCAACACACCAAGGATTTAAGTGGTTTGTCGGAAAGGTGACGGTATGGCCACGGATTTTAAGGAATAAGTACCCCTGCTGTAAAATTTAAGGCTATAGCAGGTCATCTTGGAGTTCAATAACCTTATAAAAAACTTAATTGTGTTCATCTGTAGGGTCACAGAACTCCTTGGTAACTTACAATACCCTTATAAAGTCAGCTGAGGGTCCTTTAGACCATATTTATGATAGCTTCTCCTTGACTTCTACTCGATACCTTGGGCTTTAGAAATATAAAAAGTTCATTGCTGCTATAAATTAAAAAAGCTCTTCTCATGGTACTGTGGCTGTTAGGTAAAAACAAGTCACGCCTCTCAGAACGCTATCATACCAGAGCTGTGTTCTTTCAAGCGCATGCGCGACAGAGTCAGAGTCGAGGATAAGCTAGAATTCCAGTTGGCAGAGAGTCCTGGACAGCAGCCAATCAGTAACCACTTGGATGTTGTCACCTGTGAGCTGGAAGCAACACAGACCACAGAAACAGTTTGCCTGTAGGAGAGAGCTTGGAAGGACAAAGAGAAACAAAGAGGAAGAGATGGAAGGAGGAACAAAGAGGGAGCAAAGAAGATAGTGGAAAGAAGGGAGACAATGAAGGAAAGGGTAGTGAGCGTGGAAAGAGGGGAGGGAGAAAGAGAAAGCAATGGGGGAGGGGCACAGCGGGAGCGGAGGAAGGAGACAGATGAAAGGAGACAGTGAAGGTCAGCAGAAAGTGTAGCGAGGATGGAAAAAGGGAAGGGACAAAGCTTTGGAGAGCAAGATGTATAGGGAAACTGAGTTGAGAGAGAAAAGGGAAGAGGGGAGGGCAAAAGAACAGAGTGAACAATGGAGGGGAGAGGAAGGGGTCGAGAGGGTTGAAAGAGGGCAGGGCAGGGACAAGGAGAGGGAACGGAGAAGTAAGCCATCATCGAAGGAAGGGCAAAGGTGAAGAGAAACACGTGCAAGGAAGGTGGTGGAGGGAGGGTAAGGAGGAATAGGAATGAATCAGGGGTGGGAGATGAAGAGGGAGGAGAAAAGAAAAGGAAGAGAGGATGGATCCAGGAGGGACAAAGAGAAGTAAAACCAATACCTGGTTCAACTGTAGCCTTAATGAGGAATGCCGTGCCCTTAGACTTGCAGAAAGAGTGTGGAGACAGACCCCATCTCTTTCAAACCTTAAACTGTTGCGTAAAAAAAGAAGGAACTACAATAGGTGCATCAGAAGTGCCAAATCATCATTTTTCCGTCAGCAACTGGACACAGCCTTCAACCGTCCAAAAAACTCTTTGAACTAGTGAAACAACAAACTAATGGAAAGCGTAAATCCTCCACATCTGACACTACAACCCTACCTAATTGTCAATCATTTTCCTCCTTTTTTTCTGATAAAACTAAGTCAATTGACAATGAGCTCTGCATTGCTGTGAATTGTTTACCGCCCTAAACCCAGTCACAATGCACCTCCACCTCGCAGGAAATTTGTCCTAGCCACCTTCTCTTTAAACCTAAAAACAATGCCTCGTGGTCCATCTTTCAGACATTTGAGGACACTGACATCTCAAAACTACTGTCTTCCACTAAACTTTCCAACCACTTTAATGACCCTCTCCCCTCCAAATTCCTCAAGGAAACTTCACACCTCCTGATACCCCTATGGACCAGAATTATCAACGCCTCTCTTACGCAAGGCACCATGCCGGAATGTCTAAAAAGTGGACAAGTCACAGCTATACTAAAACAGCCAGACACGAACCTCTCTGATCCCAACAATTTTCACCCTATTTCGAGCATCCCAACCTTAGCCAAGCTCCTGGAAAAATGTGTTCATCAACAACTCTGCAATCACATTGACCAGCACCAACTCCTCGACCACTGCCAATGTGGTTTCAGACCAGGTCACAGTACTGAAACCGCCATGGTCCACATTGTCGACGATGCTTTACGCTTTCTCGATCATAATGAATCCTGTCTTTTAATCCTTCTTGACCTATCATCAGCGTTTGACACAGTCAAACATGAAACCCTCCTGAACCTCTTAGAACTTAGGATGGGTCTCTCTGGCACTGTCTTAAAATGGTTCTGCTCATTCCTACAAAACAGATCTCAATCGAGTCCTAATCAATCATGACTTATCCGATCAGACACCGGTCACTATCGGCGTTCCCCAAGGTTCTTCACTTTCGCCCACCCTGTTTAATCTTTACATGGAACCCCTAACTGAAATCCTCAAACACTCCAACATCTTCTACCATATGTACGCTGATGATACGCAATTGTACATGAAGATTACCTCTCCTAACGACATCAGCACTCTCAATAACATCTTGAACAAAACTCAACACTGGTTAACACTTAACCACCTCAAACTTAACGCCCTCAAAACTGAATTCCTATTAATTTCGCCTCCCAACACCACCTCTAACATCAAAGACTGGCTCCCACTACTCACCGCCTTGAACTGTACCCCATATATTGTTGATTCAGCAAAATCCCTAGGAATAACGCTAGACAACAACCTCTCCATGATGAATCACATCAGCTCCACAACCAGAGCGGCCAATTTCCATCTCCACATCTTAAGAAAACTAAAGCCTTTCCTGCCCAATGCAGATCTCAAGATGGCAGTTCAGGCTCTTGTGATCTCCAAACTTGACTATGGGAATGCTACCCTTGTTGGCCTACCGAAAATAAAACTAGCACCGTTGAGGGCTACCCTCCATGCTGCTGCACGGCTCATCACAGGCGTAAAGAAAAATGATCACATCACCCCAGCCCTCCACTCTCTGAACTGGCTACCTTATGAATCTAGAATCTACCTAAAAATAGCATGCATGATATACAAAGCCATCCACCACAACACTCCTCGCTACCTGGCTCAGAAACTGGTGCTATCCGGAAGGAATAGAGCTTCGTAGTACATGCTCCCTACTGCTGAAACCCCCAAAATTTCACAAAAGAAAACCTTTAAGAGATCTTTCTCTGGAATTGCCCCAAGAATTTGGAACTCTCTTCCCCAGAGATCAGGACCATCCCTTCATTCGTTCTTTTCAAAAACAAAGTAAAAATGAGACTGCTGAATAATATCCTTCCTATCTGAGGCGACTATCCATGCCAATTTGATTTCTTTGCTGGTGTTTTCACTATGTCTCTTTGTATTATCTTTTCATGCTGTATTGTCTATATTTTGCTCCTGGTATATTTAATGCTATTTATTAGGTTGTACAGCGCTCTGACACCAACATTTTGGTCATGTTCGCGCTTTATAAAACTTTATAAATAAATAAATAAAAAAATAAAGGAAAAGAGGGAGAGCACTGGAGGCAATGCCTGAATAAACCCCGTGGAGACCCATAGGCAATTAAAATTTTGGGGGGCCCCCCCTCGCAAATTATCTCCTAATGAGTTTTTCATTTAATCAACCAACATTTTAATAAACCAATTTTAGTACACAAAACTAAAAATTAACAATGATTAGTTATTAAACAAAAATTAATTGGAAATAATTTAAGAAAGCTTGGTTGTAATTTCTTTCAAGATCAAATCAATATTATTTTGATCTGTTGTCACGGGGCCCCTAAAAGGAGTGGGGCCCATAGGCCAGTGTCTACTTTGCCTATTTGGAAATCCGGAACTGACTGGAGGGAGGCACCGTGAGAAGAAAGAGTGAGAGAGGTGAGTGCGAGGGGAGACGAAGAAGGAAGGAGGGTATGAAAGAATGAGTGGTAAAGAGAACAAAAAGCATACAGCATGATGGGATAAGCAGAAGGAGGAGATGGACTGAGAGGGGAGAATGAGGGAGGGCAATGAAAAGAGGCAGGGGAGGGAAGGTGAGGTGGAGAGAAGAGGACAATAACAAAATGTGGAAGAAAGGGCGGAAAGAAAGGGCGAGTGGGAGACTGAGAAAAGAGGTTGAGAATGAGAATAAGGGACCAGGAGCAGCTATGGTTAAGAGAGAGGGGAGAAAGAAAGGAAAGAATGAGACATGGATGGAGGGGGTAACACATCACACTCAATGTCAGCTTCGGTACACGCGTGCTCGCTCCAATTTAGACATCATTTATGGCAACAAAATATATGAAAGACTTCTGAGCCTAAAACAACAAATACGAGTCAGGATTAACAAAGGAGCTGACTGTCTGATACCGTCCTTTGGTACAGAAAAATAATTTATTGAAGTCCGCTTAACTATTTGTTACCCTTTTACATGGAACCTGTAACTCTCGAGGCACGTTCATAGCATCAGCTGTGACAAACTAGATTACTATGGATGTAATAAAACACACAAGACGCATGAACTTCAACATCTGTATTTGCGAGGAACAGTCGTAATCCACGAACACAAGTACCTCCTGCCCATACCAGGGACAAGGGAACAGAGAAGTGTGGAGGGCAAAGGCTTACATCACTGGGTTTCCCCTGCTCTGGAATCCCCTGCAAACGTTAGCATCACAGTGACCCTGAGTATACCGCCCTGCAACGGCGTGCAAAAGGCCTGCATTACTCAGCTGCCTACTCAAGGACCCCATGCAAAGCTTGCACACCTAGCTTCTGCCTTGTAAAGGTTGCACCCCCGCGTTACCTGCCTTGGAACACACCTGCATCTTGCAAACATTTATTATTTGACATTTTTCACATACAATGCATGATTTCACTCCCTCGCGCTCTTCTGTACTGACTGCCCGCCTCATTATTTAATCTGTACTGACTGCTGTATATTATTTAATTTTTATGTCAGTCAATTGGCTGAGATGCTGTTATCTTACAGTCATTAGTATTGTATGCTAACGATAGTCGTTATCTCCCTTGCTGCGAATAATCGATCACAAGCATATCAACTTGGGTCCTGTCTAAAGGAGGTAGCTAACTGGATGTCAAACTGTTGCTTGAAACTTAATGGAGACAAAACCGAAGTGATGGTAGTCAGCAATGGTCTTCGCTGAGCTAGCCAGACTCAGTAGGAAGTCTTCCTACACCTAAAACTGCAGGGAAGAGCCTATGTATTTGGATAGATAATAAACTCCCATTTGATACTCAGGCCTGGAAGGTGGCAGCCAACTGTTATTACATGCTGAGAATGCTTAGGAAGATATCAGATTTTCTCCCTTTTTCGGCTCAGAGGTCCATTGATAAGGTGCTTACTTATTATGGCGCCTTGACTATGGGAACTGCCTTTATCTTGGTTGTCCTCTGTATATGGAAAAGAGATTGCAGTAGTGCAGAATGCTGCAGCCCGGGCTGTTGTTAAAGATCCAAAACATCCTTCGGGTTTCCAGCATTTTATCCCCATTGCACTGGTTAACGATAAAACAAAGGATACAATTTAAAGCCCTTTGTATAGCCTTTTGAGGGTGCCATAAAAAGGGCCCTCAATTGATTCAGCATTTGGTTCAGCCCTACAGTCCTCAAAGGACATTGAGCTCTGCTACGTCATGTAGCATGGTAATTCCAAAAATCAAGAAAGTGAGAACTGGGGCCTGCTCCTTTATCAGGCCCCAAAATTTTGCAATTCATTGCCTATTAACATTCACAAGATAGAAAATGAATTCAAGTTTAGGAAAGCATTGAAATCTTGGTTGTTTGTATAAAATTGGTGAAATAAACTTGCTCTGTTGTCTTAAGCGCTGGGAGGCCTTATGGGTAGCCATGCGCTTTACAAATAGAGAATAGAATAGAATGGTCCCTCTGTTGGCCGCAAACCTTGGACCAGGGGGGGGCATCATATAGCACACAATTAAAAACATGGTTAACAACAATAAGAGCTAGTATTTCTTGAATAAGTCGAGCAAGGAATGAATCCAACAAATGGCAAGAAATAATATTTTTACTTATTTAGGATCTATTTTAATGCGCATGTTCACAGGTATCACTGGTATCATGGAGCTGAGCCAGAAAAAACAAGCTTTGGCTGAAGCCTATGTGGGAGCTATTGGCTTTATCAATGTATTTTAGCCATTTTGTACAGCAGCATAGCTGCTATGCAAAATGGCTAAAAATTTAAAAACCAAGCACTATAACATGACCAGCACTTTTTTTTCTGGCAGGACGGAAGGGGGCAAACAACAACAGGAATGGGGAGGGAGAGACCGCGCTGGCCGCATAATTGTGCTTTTTTTTGCTGGCAAGGGTGAGGGGGGCTAGCAACAACAATGGGGGGAGGGAGGGAAGGAGGGGGCAAGCAACAACGCCAGAAGGGGGGAGGCAGGGAAGGCAAGCAACAACTACAGGTGGTGGTGGAAACAATGACGGGAGGGCAAGCAACAACAACTGGCAAGCAATGACGAAGGGTAAGCAACAATGATGGGGGGTGCAAGAAGAAACAAGCATTTGCAATGCAATAGGTCTCGCATTCACACGATTTTGAGCTATTGGCATTGTAAATGACAATGCCTTCTATTTATGTTTTGGGTTTTAAAACATAAATACAAGACATTGTTATTTACAATACTAATAGCTTAAAAAATGCAATGAACCTCACCATCTATACCAACAGAAAGGGCACTTTAGATATATCAGGTGATAGAGCAAACACCCCGAGTGGCGCAGATGAAAGCACCTCAGAATAGTGAACGGAATTTTGTGAGAGGGGTCGGAGGGGCGAGGATCGGCTGAAAGCACTAACGGGGAAACTCACAGCTGTGTGTCCAGGATCTGTTATCACCCGCAGCCAGTCTCCCCGAACTGTGTCCGAAGCCCTCCCCGTCTGCCTCAGTCTTCAGACAACATCTGGAAGCTGCCTAAGTGAGCCTTGGGGTCTTCTTCATAGCTGCTACTATTGCTGGGAAGTGCTCAACAGAAGGTTGAATCTTTTCTTGGGAAGGCCGCAGTTCTGGCTGCATGCCCCTTTGACCTCAGTTGCCATTCCGTTGAGCTACTGCTGCTAATTGTGCCCATGAGATCTCTGGCCCATGGCTGCTCAATGCATTCTTTGCTCCTCCCTTTCTTGCTGCACACTTGTTTGCCTTTTCCAGTTTAAGGGGGACCCAGCACCTGTTCTAGGAACCAGCCTTGTCCCTGCTGTCCAGCAACTTCTCTGCCCTGTTCAATAATGTGCTGCAATTCGTCACCGGCGGGCTTCACTCTTTCTTGCACTGGGCCCACCTACAGTTCCTTAGGTGCAGTCTCTTTAGAGCGTCGAGCATGCCACTGCCTCCCACTCTTTGCTACAGCTCCCTGCTCTCTCCTGTAGCGAGCAGGGTGCGGGATGTTCTCCCTGCTCTCTGACGTCATTGTAAGCCGCCATCGCTAGTCCTCCCACACACCGTCTGAGGTTGCTCTTCCTGAAACCGCCTGACACCCCGGTTTCCATCCTGGTAGTGAGACATCGGGTGGTGCGACATTGATCCATAGAAGTCCTGGTATGAGATGTTCTTGGCAGCCACGGCCGTCCTGTCAACAACATTTCCAGTGATGATGCGGAAAAGGGCCGCCGCTTCCTACCTTTCGGCTGTGTGCTAGCCTATTCTTCTCCTCCCTTATTGGTGGTTTCAAACTGCTCTGGCCAATGCTGTTGTGCTATTTTTACTGGCTTGCAGCTGCCTGCCCCTGTTTGCTCCCCTCCCCCCCGGGGCACGTTAGCCAAAGGCCCTTCACTGGTCCAGCTGCGCCTCACCGGGCCAGTCTGCTACCACCGTGGGGCTCAGCCGCCGTCCGTGTGTGCGGTGCTAAAATAACTAAAGAGCGCTCTCTCTGTGCAGTGCCGTGCAAGGTCTGCCTGCTCTCTGGCTGCGTGTGTGCGCTGCCTGCACTCACTCCATGCGCGTGTGCACCAAATAATTAAATAAACAAGCGCGGTGAAAGCAAAACGTGAGGCAAAATAATTAAATAAACAAGCGCGGTGAAAGCAAATCGCGGGGCAAAATAATTAAATAAACATGCACGGCGAAAGCAAATCGGGGTAAAATAATTAAATAAACAAGCGCGGTGAAAGCTGAAAAAAAAAAACAAGACTTTGGAAACATGATCCGTCATTACAGCCTCCGTTAGATAAGAAATACCCTCACGAGCAAACGATCCAGTCCGGATGGGCCGTCCGAAAAGGAGACAGGGCGGTAACAAAGAAGCCTCATTTTCAATCGGAGGCCACCGTTTACCATAAACGATGACGCCAGCCAATGAAAATGATGGGCGGGGCTTCAAGTCCCCTTCTGAAATCTCCTCAACCACAATATGTCTAGCAGAGCGGACAGCGCATGCGCGCCTCAACGCTAGGCGAGACCTAAAAAAAGTACCTAAATAGGAGCGCAAGCAGTGGAAGGACACTAATAAAGCAAATAATCAGAACTTGGCTCACGCTCCATCGAAGGGACAAACACATGAAGAGAAAGTGAACCCAGCACATGCTAATCAATGAGAAGCACGGAAATTAGAGTGATGATAAAACCAACCAATGGTACGTAATGGGCAGGCGCCAAGCCCCTTTATGGTTAAGTTAACAAAAGATCTTGCAAGTGACAGCGCATGACAATTTTTTAAGTAAGAGAAAACAAGCAAGTTTTCATAGGCTAAGTTTTAGCAATGCTACTCATAAGATAAAGGGTATTCCAAGGTCTAGAGGCAACAGCAAACAGAACTTCACATTTAAAACATGGGACATCGAATGTGAATGTCACTTTACATCTTAAAGTGCACCTTGGCTGGTAGAATGAAAATCTGCCCCGGAAAGGACTCACCGTTCCTCCACAGATAACTTTAATATTATATCATTGATACATTTTGTGGTAACAATTCATGTGTCTGTGTTTCACAGACACAAATTGCCAAGTTTAGCTTCTAATTCAACGTTCTTTTCACCTGACCGAATATTGAGTATGTGTTCTTTGGTCTGAATGTTAGGTACTACCTTATTTAAGGTGCCAACTTTCTAGTCTGTCCTATCAGTGTAATACCACCCATCTCTGGCCATTTGACAGATTCCCTGCCTGGGCATTTTGGCAATGACTGCACACATCTTGGATTCAATTTCCTCTTCATGTGCAGAATTAACAGCATATATATTGTTTGCTCATCCTGTCCTTACAGCAAAACTATACCCCACCTCAAACTCTGAAATATAATGCTAAAAAAATAGAACAGGTGTCTTCTCAGATGGCGGCATCACTACTAGGTACCACAGGAATGGGATCTGTAGAGGGGCAGAGATCCATTTTATGCTGAATGTGAGCAATGTGTGTGGGTGTGGAATATATATTTGAAATCTGCATTTGGTTTAAAGGCGGGAGAAGAACTGTGGTGTACTCTGCAAATGCAAGGTATTGACAACACGCTTCTAGCAGCTCTTAAGGGTTTAAATAGTGATACCATGGCAAGAGTATGTTACAGGCAAAGAAGAGAATGGACTGAGGTATTTCCTATTAAGGAAGGGGTTCGTCGAGGTTGTGTACTTGCACCTACATTTTTCGGTTTGTTTTTGAGTGAAGTGGGTACCATCCTCAATGTTCAAAAACTTGACACCCCAAAGATTTGTAATGAAATACTGCAACATTCACGATTTGCCGAGATGTCAATGCATAATCTGATAAAGGTTTAGTAAATAATTGTGCTATGAAGCATTTGATTATAAACATTACGGGGAAAAAAAATCTTGATTTTGAGGCCTACGACCCATTTTAAGAAAATATTCAACATCTACATCCAGCAAAATTTAAAGAGTGGGATACATTAACTATCTAGGGATTTGTTTTGATGCTAGATGATCCTTGGTGAAAAAACAGAAACAGTCACCATTGCATTGAGATAGGCGGCTGCTGCAGTGTAAACATTTAAGGCAAGACTAAGAGGTCAACCTATTACCTACCATCCTACTGCATGTCTATAAAAGGAAGGCTGCTGCAACAGCTATTTATGAAACAGAGCTTTGGGGCCTCCTGAATGTTAAATCCCTTGAAAGAGTGGAAACATATTCCTAAAATCATTGCTTATATTAGGTCAAAGTACCCTAATCCCACTATGCCTCGAGATTGGCATTAACTCAATTGCCGACGAAACTGCGCTATGCCCAATTCTTCCTTGGCTGAGGTTGCACAAGAACCCGTGTGCTGAAGTCTATAGTAAGCAAAAGACACACAATTGATGGACGGAATGCAGAACAAATCAAAACATTCACCCCCAGTTAAGAGATCTGGGTTAAATCCATCATTCTTTTGCTCACCATGCCACCCCAGTTTAGACCTGGCCATATGCAAATCAGTCTTGACTCTGTGCCTCATGGGAACAGTCCAGTCCGAACTGCCAAACCAGGTCCTCTCTGGACCGGAAACAAGCATCCTAGAACCGGTTTCGGGGTTTTACCCCTCATCAGCCAGGATAGCTTGAATCCAGTGGCACAGTGAGCCAGGGACCCAAGTCTGGGCATACCCGGCGCACTTAGGGCGAGGAAGCAAGAGACACAATTGATGGACGGAATGCAGAACAAATCAAAACATTCACCCCCAGTCAAGAGATCTGGGTTAAATCCATCATTCTTTTGCTCACCATGCCACCCCAGTTTAGACCTGGCCATATGCAAATCAGTCTTGACCCTGTGCCTCATGGGAACAGTCCAGCCCGAACTTCCACACCAGGTCCTCCCTGGACCGGAAACAAGCATCCTAGAACCGGTTTCTGCGTTTTACCCCTCATCAGCCAGGATAGCTTGAATCCAGTGGCACAGTGAGCCCGGGACCCACGTCTGGGCATACCCGGCGCACTTAGGGCGAGGAAGCAAAAGACAGACAATTGATGGACGGCATGCAGAACAAATCAAAACATTCACCCCCAGTCAAGAGATCTGGGTTAAATCCATCATTCTTTTGCTCACCATGCCACCCCAGTTTAGACCAGGCCATATGCAAATCAGTCTTGACCCTGTGCCTCATGGGAACAGTCCAGCCCGAACTGTCAAGCCAGGTTCTCCCTGGACTGTAAACAAGCATCCTAGAACCGGTTTCGGGGTTTCACCCCTCATCAGCCAGGATAGCTTAAATCCAGTGGCACAGTGAGCCCGGGACCTACGTATGCTTGCGACTGTACAGCTTCAAGGCATACATAGAAAACCATGGTTCCGGCATGTGAAGGCCAGCTTGAGGGAAATTGGTTTCAAGCCTTTTTGGGTCGATCCCTCTACTGAAAAGTATTACTCCACTGTAATGGTCAAGGAGAGATATTGGCCAAATGTAGGGAGCTACTAAAGGGACTTGAGTAAGGGCCCTGACAACTCATTGTTCAACCATAAAAAAAACTTTTGGGATTGCAGCCATATTTAAATAAATTTACCTGGAAGTTCAACCTACTCGTTAACTTAAGACTGCAACTTGGAACTCTACGTACCTGAGATTATATGTCTAAATGTTACCCAGCACTTTATCATAATGGACACTAAGATTGCATTTTGGGGGACAAAAATACGGTTATACATGTTATGATCTTTTGCAATAAAACAACGGCCGCTCGCAAGAGGTGGCTGTTACCACTCTTAGGGAAATATGAAGCAAAACAGTACACTGATGCTCAAGCCCTTTGCTATAAGTGTGATACAGAATTAAAATACAGAGTAACGACATTTTACATTTGGGCTGCTGCTGGAAGATTTACGACAATAAAGTTGTGGGCTCAGCTTTGTATGGGGCTGAACTTTGGGGGTTTGAGAACTTAGAGGGTCACTTAATCACTGAGAATACATTTCTGAGATCCCTCTGTTCTCTCCCCCAAAGCACGCCACTTCTCCCTCTAAGGTTGGATATGGGTAGGCAATCCATTGTGAATAAGGCACGACTTCGCCCTTTCCTCTTTTGGGTTGCGCCTGAAACAAACCCCCGGGCATTCACATTATGCAGCTGCAGCCGACGAAGTTTGCAAACTCGATTGTTTAAAAAAAATTGGGTGGTTTACCAAAGTTAGATCCCTATTCGCAGCAATAGGTTTAGGGAGTTTATGGAATGCCAATGAACCCTGTTCTTTACTAAGTAAAAGGCTGCTTAAATCCCATTATTGGAACTGGGTGGCTCAGACTAATGCAACACAGTCACACGGTGGTCGCCTCACAACCAAATTCATGGATTTTAAGTGTACAAGAGCAATATTTGGAGATCATTACAATCCCACAGGATAGAAAGCTTTATATCCAATTTAGATTTGGATCACTTTGTGTGAACTCCTTTACAGGTGAGTGGCAACGACCCCTAACAGGGCAGCTACATTGCCCTGGTTGCTCCAAGTCAATTGAGACAATCGCACACATTTTCTTTGCTTGTCCAATGTATAACTCCCCGAGACGCAAATGGTTGGCACCCGTTTGTAGGTTGCTGGGAACACGATGTCACCAGGAGGTGCTGCGAATTTTAAAATCGGATTCAAGAACATTTGTTGCTTGTGCAGTAGTTACGTTTCTCGAAAAAATGTGGGTAATCAGAAGGCGCACACTTAAGAAGTGATATGGTTTGCCTTAGTGTTCCCCTTCTCCACTTTCACAAACTCGCTAGTTGAGAATATGCCAGCAACATTAGGATTTTAATATCGCTTGTGGTCCGATCTTTTTATTGTGATTCTATAGTGGGATCTTTAACGCACCTTAACAGGGTCTTCCCCTTGGTTATCACACCTTTTAGCTTTTTATCATTTTAATCGACTATTTTAATTATTTTTATCACGACTGTTAATTCTCTAAATAATAATTTATTGTAATGTATTCAATGAACATTTGTCATGTAATCAAACCCGAAGTTCTGTACTGTAAGCATTTGCACTTTTACGGTTCTAACACACCTAAGGTGTTATTGCAATGTACTCATTTTTAGGTCTCGGCCTGCACCAGCGCTTGCGCTGGTCTGGCCGAGAGTTTTAGTAAGTGGGTTTTGGAAGTGCAAACACTGGCTTTCGGCTGGCGACCAGCTTGAGTTCACGTTGGCGTGCACGCGCAGCTGGCATCTGGGTTTCCTATCTCTTCCTCATTTCCTCGTCATGGCTCATTAACTCTCTGGACTCTGATGTTTCAATCGCAGCAGCAGCTCACATTACCAACTGAGTGCCCTGGACTACAGTCACATGAAAAACAACAGCGATTAGCATTGAAATGCAAGCTTTTTTTTGTCTAGTTAGAAATATTGCTTCGGTGGGTTGATTTCACCTTATATCGCTATTTGTTTTATATTGGGATTCACAGCCTAATTACCAGTATTTTTGTCTCTCACTGTTTTTTTTTAATATTTATTCGCGCAAAGCACAAAGCTATATTTAAGGTTACTTTTTCCACGTCACTTCTTCACTCTATTTAAACTCCACACCCCCCACTCTTATTGTCTCTCTCCTTCTCTCTCTCTCTCCCCTCTCTAATTCTCTCTCTCACTTAATTAACTCTCCTCTCTCTATCTTTTTTAGCCTTTCATTCTCTCTCACCCCTTTATCTGTTTCTCTTTCAAACTCCTTCATTCACTCTCTCTCCCCTTCTTTCTCTCTCTCTATCCCGCTCCACTCTTTATTCTATGTACACCCTTTCTCTCTCTTTCTCTCTCACCACCCTCTCTAATTGGGCATTATATCTTCACTCTATCTCTCACTCGGCAACACCACAGCATCACTCAGCGCAACCACAGCATCAATCAGAGCCAGCACAGCATCAATCAGAGCCAGCACAGCATCAATCAGAGCCAGCACAGCATCAATCAGAGCCAGCACAGCATCACTCAGCACCAACACAACATCTCTCAACGCCACCACAGCATCACTCAGTGCAACCACAGCATCACTCAACGCCACCACAGCATCACTCAGTGCAACCACAGCATCACTCAGTGCAACCACAGCATCACTCAGTGCAACCACAGCATCACTCAGTGCAACCACAGCATCACTCAGTGCAACCACAGCATCACTCAGTGCAACCACAGCATTACTCAGCACAACCACAGCATCATTCAGCGCCACAACAGCATCACTTAGCGCCACAACAGCATCACTTAGCGCCACAACAGCATCACTTAGCGCCACAACAGCATCACTCCGCGCCACCACAGCATCACTCCGCGCCACCACAGCATCACTCCGCGCCACCACAGCATCACTCAGCACCACCATAGCTTTACTCAGCGACACCACATCATCACTCAGGGCCAACACTGCATCACTCAGCACTACCACAGGATGACTCCGCACCACCACAAGATGACTCAGCATCACCACAGGATGACTCAGCATCACCACAGGATGACTCAGCACCACCACAGCATCACTCAGCGCCACCACAGCATCGCTCAGCGCCACCACAGCATCGCTCAGCGCCACCACAGCATCGCTCAGCGCCACCACAGCATCGCTCAGCGCCACCACAGCATCGCTCAGCGCCACCACAGCATCACTCAGCGCCACCACAGCATCACTCAGCGCCACCACAGCATCACTCAGCGCCACCACAGCATCACTCCGCGCCATCACAGCATCACTCCGCGCCATCACAGCATCACTCCGCGCCATCACAGCATCGCTCAGCGCCACCACAGCATCGCTCAGCGCCACACAGCATCGCTCAGCGCCACCACAGCATCGCTCAGCGCCACCACAGCATCGCTCAGCGCCGCCACAGCATCGCTCAGCACCGCCACTGCATCGCTCACCGCCGCCACAGCATCACTCAGCGCCGCCACAGCATCACTCAGCGCCGCCACAGCATCACTCAGCGCCAAGACAATATCACTCAGCACCACCACAGCATCACTCAGCGCCAAGACAATATCACTCAGCACCACCACAGCATCACTCAGCACCACAGCAGTATCACTCAGCAACACCTGAGTATCATTCAGCATCACCTCAGCATCGTCTCCGCAACAGTCACCACCACCACCACTACCACCTCAGCATCACTCAGCACCACCTCAGCCTGCTCTCGGAATCTGGCATCTGTTGATTCTCCCCTAGTATCTGGCCGCTGCTAGTGTTATAATACAGGTACTAGTTCCCAACCTTCACCCTCCGATTGTTTATGCCCCCTCAAAAAAAAAGCTTTAACAAACAACCATTGCAATAGGCAGAAACAAGTTGCCAGCATTGCAAGAACAAAAGAAAACTGAGAATTTTTTATTGTAAATACTTTTTTAATATGGTCGTTCAGTTTTACATAATGCCTTCTTGGTCATATATAAAGTAACAAAAATGCTTCTGACACTTTTTTATTATAACTTTTCAGCATGCCGCACAGCAGCCACACTTCTCTACAGCACAGCTTGAAGACATTGGCAAAGTCAATAGCTCTGGCTAAACACTTATAAGGCCCCAAAGGCGAGACCTATTGGCTATGCCAATGCTTGTTATCACGTTGCACTGTAAGCATTTGCACTTTTATGGTCGGAAAGACCAAAATAAAGTTTGACTTGACTTGATTTACAAGCTTCAGGAAGTAGCAAAAGCTATGGCCAGAATTTTAGACCTCAGTTGTGATGTTTAAGACTAAATGTTAATATTTACCTTTGGTACGAATGCAATGTTGTTTCACTTTCAATGAATTTGATATTAGTTGTTTGTCTAATATTTGTAAGATATTCACAGTGAAATCTTACTGTTGTTATGGTTTTTAATTGAGAAAAACAAACTTTAAAATCTTTGCAACGACAAAGATAAGTACACTTCAGTTGGTTACTGGTGAAACGTCACATTGTCCAAAATTCAAGGGTCCGATTAATCGTGGGACATTATAAGGGAGACCACATCTTGATCGTCAGACTCCCTTATCTTCAAGCATGTGCGCTCCTTACACAATGTACCTAAATTCCAGCTTCAACGCATGTGATGGATGAACCAAGATGAACCACGAACCCCCCCCCCAAACTGGGAGGCAGCTTTGTGCCTCTAATATATGTTGTCTTGTACGTTCACCCTTTCGTCGTTCTACTACTGAGGAATATGGATGAAAACAGAGCACAAGACGGGGGTACACGCGGGTAGACGGTGTCTACCCTCTATCTTCACAGGGTGGACGTCTTCTACCGTGCCAAGAGGTTGAGTCCCACAGAAATATGCTGAACTGATCCCGGTGTACTTTCTGACACAGGGACACTTTCAGGAGCGCCTGTATGTTATCTGCTTTTGTTCCGAGCAGGAACGTGCAGGCGGGGAAGGGGCTTATCAGAATCCAGCTCATCCATTACAAAAGCCAAAGTTAAGGGGCATCAGGCCTCCTTTAGCTGGAGTATTATGGCTGGGAGCTATTGGGAGCTTCACACCTAGATGCAATGGAGGGGAAACAAAGGCTCACAGCTTATCACTTCACAGGTACTTAAGAGAGGCACGCTTTTGACTTAGTTCAGTGCCTGTATATAAGAGATATGTAAGCACTATAAGAATGTCAGATGTGTTGGTCTGTCCCAATCTTTACACAAATAATTTAAATATCACCATTTTGTTTTCTTTCTCTTATAGCGCTTTACCGCTACTAATCCCAATGCAGGGTGTCAGAGTACTTTACATCACACGTACACATTATACATTGACAGTAAATCATATATATAAAAAAAAATATATATATATATGTAAAAAAATGTAAGTCCGTTTTTATATAGCGCAGGGTCTCAAGGCGCTGGGGGCCGTAGTGGAAATTAAGTGAGCTATTGCCCAGAGTCACATGGTGCTGAGCTGCCGCCGGAGCCGGGGATCGAACCGTGAACCCTGTGCTCCGAAGTCAGCTGCCCTGGCCGCTGCACCACACCTCTCCACTCATGTGTGTGTAAATCAAGGTACAGGATGTGTTACATAAGACAGTGAGAGTTAAAAGGTGTAAGAGACACATGTCCTTCATTGCTCACTGTGGTATATTAGAAGGATTACAATTTATGAAATGCAAGTAACAAAAGGATCTGTGTTTAAAGCAGTAACCCACTTACCCATTACATAAAATAAAAATCTGTCATCTGCGTGTTACATAACGGACTTTGCAGGAGACATATTATCCCTCTATCCTACTTTGAGTCTCAACTAGGACTAGGCAAAACACAGATCTCTCCAACATATACCTTATCTCCAGTTATCTTGCCATTATTATTATTCCCTGAGATTTAACTGGCACACAAAGATCTATGCAGCAGGTGCCTACAACCCATAAGATATTTTAAAATACAGACTTTGCAACCAATTAAGCATAACAGATTTACTGCAATATTTCTCCTTGTTGCCAACTTCTTTGTGACAGGGTTTTTTAAAAAATAAATGTATATGTTGAGGCCCGGATTTTGCGTATGGGTTGTGTCCATTTTTTGGCACAACCCCAACGCAAAATCTAATTTGTTAAATATTGTAATGCGCTCAAATGTACTCATGACAGACCTGCTAAACATATGTGAGGTCTTAAGATCTGATGTCACATCCTGGGCGGTCACGGGTTGTGATGCCACTTCTGGTGTTGCCATGTGCGATGTCACACGCTGTGATGTCACATGCATACTGCCTAGCTTGGTTAATCCTCCCATCCTCCCACTTCTTTAGGGCGTGTGCCCTGGATGAAAGAGTTTTCAATCCTGCTACGACGAAGAGGAACTTGCTACCAAAACCAATTTTAATCTCAAAACCCTGAATTTCTTCCCTGTTTATATCTCTGCCTTCCTTCTTCTATCCGCTACTTGCCCTCGGCTTCATTTTACTCCCGCACCAAGTGCCAACTGACTGGTAATGCACCGCATGGACTGGTTATCATCATCCCGTCCGCATGCAGCACTCCGCACACAGACTACGTCACTGTTGTTAATACCAGCCAATGAAATGAGCAGCGTGCTGGGAACGTCATCACCTACGTGCAGTGCCATTGAAGCACAAGACTGGCGGCAGGTTGGTTATTATTCGACGTGCGTCCAGCGCGCCTGTGCAGCAGTCCTATCGATTACAACCTGACAGTCCACATACCAGTGCGGTGTGCGCAAACAGGCTTACACCTTTCTGCAAGCTGCTCTGCCGTCGGAGGCCGTCGCACCCTTTCCTGCTCTCTGGGGTGCTGAGCTCTTGTTCGGCCCCGCACTGCTGCCTGCTGTTGTCTTTCGAAGTGTGTTACTTGTGCGCCCTGAAGGCTTCACTTACTGTCCAAAGGACATGGCTGCACAGGAGCAAACGCAGCTCCGTCTCCTCTCCAGGTGAAAGCGGGGGCGCAGTGATCTGGCTGCAGACACCTAGACACGGCTTTGCAGTCAGCCAGACACAACAGTGTGATCTGGCTGTATACAGCCACACAACGCCCCATATCTGGTCGCATACAGCCAGATACAGCACCGTGAGACGGCAGCGGACAGACAAAGGGCCTTGACTAGCTGTAGACAGACACAGACAGCACCATGATCTAGCCATCAACAGCCAAACATAGGGTTGTGATCAGGCTGCGGACAGCCAGACACAGTGCAGTGATCTAACCGCGGCCAGCCAGACACAGCACTGTAATTAGGCTGCAGACAGCGCAGTGCTCAGGCTGCGCACAGTCAGACAGAGCACTGTGATCTAGCTGCAGACAGCCAGACACAGCGCAGTGATCTAGCCGTAGTCAGCCAGACACAGAACTGTGATCAGGCTGCGGACAGCCAGACACAGCACTGTGAATAGAGTGCGGACAGCCAGACACAGCGCAGTGATCTAGCTGCAGACAGCCAGACACAGCACTGTGATCAGGCTGCGGACAGCAAGACACAGCGCAGTGATCTAGACGTGGTCAGCCATACACAGTACTGTGATCAGGCTGCAGTCAGCCAGACAGCACCGTGATCAGGCTGCAGACAACTAGACACAGCACTGTGATCAGGCTGCAGACAGCCAGACACAGTGCAATGATCAATCTGCGGTCAGCCAGACACTGCGCCATGAACAGGCTGCGGACAGCCATTCACAGTGCACTGATTTAGCCGTGGACAGCCAGACACAAATCCGTGGCCAGGTTGCGGATAGCCAGAGACAGCACTGTGGCCTAGTTGCAGACAGCCAGACACAGCACTGTGATTTAGCTGCTGACAGCCAGACACAGCTCTGTGATCAGGCTGCGGACAGCCATTGACTGTGTTCTGATCTAGCCGTGGACAGCCAGACACAAATCCATGATCAGGCTGCGGACAGCAAGACACAGCACTGTGGCCTAGTTGCAGACAGCCAGACACAGCACTGAGATCTAGCTGCTGACAGCCAGACACAGCTCCGTGATCAGGCTTCAGACAGCCACACACAGCGCCATGATCAGGCTGCGGACAGCCAGACACAGCGCTGTGATCTAGATGTGGACAGCCAGAGACAGCGCTGGGATCTAGCTGTGGATAGCCATACACAGCTCTGTGATCAGGCTACGGACAGCCAGACACAGTGGCGTGATCAGGCTTCAGACAGCCAAACACAGCGCAGTGATCTAACCGCGGACAGCCAGACACAGCGCCATGATCAGGTTGTGGACAGCCACAGAGTGCCCTGATCAGGCTTCGGACAGCCACCCACAGTGCTGTGATCTAGCCGCAGACAGCAAGACATAGCGCCATGATCAGGCTGCGGACAGCCAGACAGGGCAGTGATCTAGCTGCGGACAACCAGACCCAGCATTGTAATCTAGCAGTGGACAGTCAGATACAGTGCTCTGGGGAGGATTGTTTCGTATGTGACACGTTCTGAGCAACAGAAGCCTTAGTCATCGAGCAGGGAGGGGCAGAATGTGGCAGCATCCCCTTTACTTGATCCAAACAGGCCCCATAATCAGTAGCACACCAACGATATGGTCCTGGGCATTTTTTCATAAATAATGACCAGGTGCAATGGATTCAACTGCTTCTAGGATTGCAAATGCGCAAATATGTTCAACAAAAACCCAGAAGTGGAAATTACAGGGACGTGTAGCAACCTGGCAACCATACACATGTAGGGCAGATGGACATTCCTGCTCTAAATCTCACTAAAGTTCAGGGCCTGAAGGCAAGAGGCGCGCAGAAAAGTGTAAGTGCACAGAATGTACCCGTTTATCCCCTATAATCAGTCAACTAAACTGAACAAGTAATCCAATGTCTAAAAGTAGTTGACTCGTGATTTGGAGGCTGGAAGTACATTTTTCAAGTTTATATACTACGAGGTCAGACTTTTGTCATCTTACAGATCATGTACGTGATGCACGTACTACCACAGATGGACTCATTGTATTACGAAGTTTCAGTCAGGTGTTCCATTCGCTGGTTTGGAAGGTGTAGCTGAATTGTGCATATATTGCACAGCATCAGTGGCCTTGTGAAGTACAGTGCTTCGTTATGAATTTTATTACGATTAAGAAGAGCTTACACTCCTAGGGGCTCCAGGCTCTTGTGTGAAGATCCTGCTCTCCTATTACAACACTTTGGTGAAGCTTGTGTATCAAAAGCCCCACGCTTGCGCCAAACCACTGTCCCCCTGTTTTTTTATACGACCACTTTACTGCTTACTTTTTCCTCTTGCTTGTGTGGTTTGCAAGATGCCTACATTACACACGTGCTGCTGCCCCATGGTGTACCCTGCAGCTCACAAGTTCCAATCCAAATAAGGCCAACTGAGCCTTTCATCCTTTGTAGGTTGCCAAACCGAGCATAAAAACATGTGTAATATTATATTAGGTGTATTTATATAATGGTGAAACAAGTGGTATGCAGTTCCTGGGAGGAGTGGGCTGGAAGGCCGGTAAGGGGGGGAGGGGAGGTAGCGGGCCGGCGGGCGCCGGGGAAGAGAGACGGGAGTGGGATAGCTCCTATAAAGCAAGGGCCCTCGCACACCCAGAGAGGTGTCATGCTTCATCATAGGGCTGCTCCTCGTTGGGCCGGCGCTGCAATACCCAACAGGCCCCGCTGGGGGGCTCTTTGCCAGAGGTCTTCTCAGTTTGTTGCCGTGAAGCCCTAGATGGCGGGGGCGTATGTGAGATGAGTAGAGGTGGGAGAAAAGGTGCGTCTAAAAATAGCTATGAGTGTCCAAAAATAACTTTATTCGTTGGATACTGATGCTATGGTTAAAAACAACCGACTGTAAAAGTCGTGGCTGGCGAGGAAAATGAAACCTGTTGCAGCTCAAAGGGATTTGTGAATGGTGGAAAAAAACCTAGAAGGGGATGTGGGGAGACCCCCAACCTTGACGTCCAAGACACTCGCACACTGGCGAGGGTGAACAACTCAGTCTGAGGTGTTCCGGCGCGTGGGACCTACCCACGTCTGGATACTTCTAGGTTTTTTCCGAGAAGGTAGACTTTTTTTTACACTCACTTCCACCTGCACCCTGGATTACAACACTAATCCTGAACTTAGGGACGGAATCTCTTGGCACACCTTTCGACCGTCCCCTTTAGAGTAGATGAGGATCCCCCCCGGTCCTGATGAAATGCCATTAATCCTACTGGAGAACTTAGGCATGAAACATGTCGACCATTTGACCATTTCCACCATTCACAAATCCCTTTGAGCTGCAACAGGTTTAATTTTCCTCGCCAGCCACGACTTTTACAGTCAGTTGTTTTTAACCATAGCATCAGTATCCGACGAATAAAGTTATTTTTGGACACTCATAGCTATTTTTAGACGCACCTTTTCTCCCACCTCTACTCATCTCACATACGCCCCCGCCGTCTAGGGCTTCACGGCAACAAACTGAGTAGACCTCCGGCAAAGAGCCCCCCTGCGGGGCCCGTTGGGTATTGCAGTGCCGGCCCAACGAGGAGCTGCCCTATGATGAAGCATGACACCTCTCGGGGTGTGTGAGGGCCCTTGCTCCTTATAGGAGCTATCCCACTCCCGTCTCTCTTCCCTTACCTGGAGTTTCCCGGCGCGTCTGCCGGCCCGCTCCCCGCCCTCCCCCGCCGGCCCGCTCCACCGCCCTCCCCCTCCCCCCCCCTTTACCTGCCTTTCATACCACTCCTCCCAGGAACTGCATACCACTTGTTTCACCACTATGCTTAGGGGCATGTATGCTGGACCTACCCAGCCCCCATCCCTCCTATTGTGAATGCGTATTTATATAACACACATTCTGCCATGAGTATGGCCTTTCAATGCCACCATGGTTCAGTATGATCTCACCCTGATTTCAAGGACCTGAACTGGCCCAGAGTCAAGTTTAGTTTATAAACTGCATCGTCGGTAGTTTGCTGTTCTGCTGCCGTTTGCAACAGTTGTGTTTTAATAATTAATAGATCAACGGTTTAGGGAGTTTAATGGATGTGATCACGTCTTGCCGAAAGCATTTAGTTGTTAATAGTAACATCTGTTATTTACAAT
This sequence comes from Calotriton arnoldi, assembly GCA_963921515.1. Lineage (NCBI taxonomy): Eukaryota > Metazoa > Chordata > Amphibia > Caudata > Salamandridae > Calotriton > Calotriton arnoldi. Next base: position 3,128,464 of record CAWUFW010000707.1, read on the forward strand.
ACTCACAGATGTCAAAAACTGTGGGATGAAGCACTATATTAAAACAAGTTATTATTATTAACAATACGCATAACAATAATAAATGACCATATCATCCTTGTCATTAATTAAAAAGCTATCATGATTACTACTGTTATTATTAATAAACCAGTATGAACAATAACAACGATAACTTTTTAATGTTTATTATTCATATTATTACCACTACACATAGTAATGATAAAAAAAAATCAATAAAATAATAATACTAACAATACTTCTGATATTAATAATAACACACAAGAGGAACAGAAATGTTGTGGCTGCATTACAATCTGCTCACTCGCCTTTCATTTACATTAGAGTGTTCCTAGCAAAAGTGGGAGTGTGATTTCAATTGGAAAACGTCTTCAGAGATAAGGCCGCCCTTGTACGGTACTCTACTATCTAGTGAGACTCAATATGCGCTAAAGTTTTTGAGTATATTAAAACACTCAAACAATGCTCTGATCATGCAGTCACCAACTAAATTTTGGTTTTAAGCACAGTTAAAAGTTAAACAAAACACCCCACCTCTTAATTTCAAGCTTAGACAGCCACATTACTCCCACCGTGAGCACGAGGATCTGTCGTCTACCAGGTGCCATGAGGTCTGCATGAGCTAGAGAAGCATGAAACACTACATGGATGAATCTAGAACACTGCCACCTCCCATAGCTTGGGATGCCAAGAGGCAATTGAATAAACAGAATGATTCTTAAAAGGGATTCACCAGCAATGTCCTTCACTGGTTCTCCTCCTACCCTTCCATCCGACACCAGTTTGTTCACATGGGCACCTCCGGGTCCAAAAGACCTTTATCACCTGCAGAGTCCCCCCCAGGTTCCATACTGTCTCCTATCATCTTCAACCTTTACATGGAGCGGATGTTGCAGCTCTCATGGATAATAGCATTGAAAATCCCTAATATGCCGATGATATACAACACTAGATGAAAGTCTTCTCTGCTCCAGATATCCAATGCTTCATTTCTGCCTGCATGCCATCCAGATCTGGATATTCAGTGCCTACCTGAACCTCAACCCAACCAAGACAACGTTCCTGTTATTTGCAAAGAAAAACAAATAAGAAACAGCACAAACCTGGATTACTGACATGAACCTTGAGGGCTTCGAACTCCACCTTTCACTGAATGCCAAGTCACTTGGATTCACCCTAGACACCAACCTGAGCCTCAAGGAACACAACACAAACAAAGACTGTCTGGTACCAGCGCTCTCTACTAAAGAAAATTAAACACTTTCTTCAAGAAAGCGACCTCAGAACTGCTGTTCAAGAGCTCAGACTCTTGCATCTGGGTGGCAGTAACGCCTGCTCCATAACCTCCCAGACTCCACACTGGCACGCCTTAAGAGCAACACATCTCATCCACCGCCTGAAAAAATATGATCACATCACCCCCATCCTGATGGAACTCCATTGGTTCCCAAGGTTGGTCCACACCATCTTTAAAACCAGCTGCATCATTCACAATACCAGCACTCCTGCTAATCTTTCAGCCAAGCTCATCACCTCTGGTGATTCTCGGCATCACAGCCATGACACCATCAGACTGCACATTGATAAGTACAACAAAGAAAAAATAAGGCATCAGACCTTTTCCATTTATGCACCCAGCAGTGGGAACAAAATCTACAGGACTGCTCCAACGCTGCTCAGATTTAGCAAACAGTTGAAGACTCAGCTCTTTAAAGAACACTACATCACAATTTACTAGCTATCCACAAGCCAGCTACCACTCTTATCACTCGTTGTCTTTGACCCTGTGTAGCGCTTTGCTGCCTTTTGGCTAGATTCACGCTACAGGAATACCATATCCATACATAGATATATTCAAAATGTTGCAAGTCTGATGATTCTTGCCCGCTGCTGCAATGACTGCATCAGTCTGCGCCTCAAATCTCTGCTTTCCCGAAAACGTTAATTACCAAAACCATCCAAATCACAGAATTGTATGTAGCACGGGTCCTTTCCATCTACGAAAGCAAACCACTTTTAGCAGCTTTATGTCCAAACAAGAACATTTGATTCTGGTCTCATGCCACAAGAAATACTAATGTTGAGGTGGCGCGTCAGCAGTGCAGGCTGCCATGCTCTGGAACATATACCTTAGCATCACCATTGTAGGAAGGTGGAATCTGACTATATGGTTGCCCCCACTTTTTTTATGGTGTTTTGCTGGTTTATGACTTAGTTGGACTGGGACCCTGCTATTCAGGGCCCCAGTCTATCTGCTCTCTCTAAACGACATGGAGTGCACTCTAGGTGCACTAGTGATTGGATACTGTGGTGCCTTATGAGTCCCTAGTATATGGTACCTTAGGTGCCAAGGGCATAGGTACTTCACAGGCCTCCCAGGGGCTGCAGCATATGTTATGCCACCCCTGGGAAGCAGTCTAAATCTGACACCACAGGCCTGCTACTGCAGCCTGGGTGAGGTGGTGCTAGCACCCCTCACTGGGATATAGGTTTCCTATATCTCTCCTGCACACACATATAAACCTATCAGTCACCCCTAAGGCAGGCCCTATCAATCCTGAGGGCAGGGTGCTTGGCTTCTATGTGAGGGGGTGCCTCTGCCTGAGCAGGGCCCCTCTGCAGCTCTCAGAGTCTATTCTCTGGTGCTGTTTGTGGATGCGGTTAAACCATATACTATTTAAGTGCATTATATCCTCGCGGTAAATGCTAACTTTGGAATGGCTGCATCAAAACATGTCGTGTTTGGTGTCAAACATCTTGGAATACTACCCCCGCCAATCTTGGCAGCGGGGGTAGCATTCCACCCTTCTAGAGGGATAAGACATGTACCTGCTGTGGAAACACGGTAGAATCCTAAAGAGCCCTGGCATCACAAAATGGATGCCACCAGTCACAGACACTGGGCTGCCCTCCTGCTGATGACCGAAACTCGCAGTGGAGGAAGCCCAACAATAGGCATCCTGTCACAGGGAGGTGTAACCACCTTCCAGACAGGGTTTAGTGTATTGGGGCTGGGTGGGTGCACTCTTAGAGTGCTTTGAAGTCCTGCACTGGGGGAGCAGAAGGCTCCTCTGTGCATATGCCAGTTCAAACCAGCTCAGGGGCTGCCTGCCCCTGCTCTGGCACGAAACTGGACAAAGGGAAGTGGGTGTAGCCACCCTCCCTTGACCCTCCCATAGGTGGGGTCATAGAGCTAGTCCATCCCCTCTTTTTAGTTTAAGAGGGGAACCTTGCCATTGCAAAGCAGATAACCCCTGGACGACGCTCTACAGAAGAATCCTGGCCCTTCGACGTTCCACTACCTTTGGAAGACAGAAGAATCTCCCTTGGAGTCAAGGAGTGACTCCCCTGCTTGGCAGGCACCAAAAACGACAACGACGGTCGCAAACTACGCCGCTCCCGCCGGAGTCCGAAGTCCCTGCAGCCCAAGAAGTGGATTTCCTGACCTCTCCCAGGCCATCGTGAGTCCCCAGCGAAGCTGAGGCAAGTGGACCCCACGAGTAACGAGGAACCGCGACCCCTGGGTACCGTGCACTATTGTCGAGTGCAACCCCTTCACAACGTTCTACGAACTTGTGCTTTGGACCACGTGTGGTCCCGACCTCCAGCAGGAATCCCTCCGAAGATCAGAGGCCTACACCGTCCCGAGTGACCGTGGGCCCCTGTTGAGTGATTCCGCCCGAGGTGTCTTCGCGATCCCTTGCCCGCTGGCTTGTGGGTCCCCAGAAGACTTCTTAAAGAAACCAAAGGGCTCCCCTGGTTGCTCCAGGCCTGCCCTGACTTACCCTCGCTGGGTGAGTTCCACAGACCTTGCTGGTCTGCGCCATCGACTTTTCTTCATCTCCCGAGACTTGCGGCTGCCAAGGCTTGTTGGCTCCGATCGAGTTGCCGACACCGCAGTCAGCTGCAGACGTCGAGGGACACACCGAATCCAGCTCCTGGTCGTCGTCGACGCCTCCTGGACCACGTGGCTGAAGAGTCAAGGCACCTTCAACCGACCTGAAGCGACCGACGACGGTGGGCATCCATCTTCCTTGCCCCGGGTCACTGCCAAGTGACTTTGAACACTGTCCCCTCTGCTTTCAGGTCATCCTTCTTCAGAATCCAGGCTTGGATTCCACCGGACACTTCTTCAGCTCCCGCAAGCAGCAAGTCTTCTTTGTTCGCCATTGAAAACGACGCCGCGACCCGACACCAAAGGACACCTGTGCACCCGGCTTCCCTGGGTGAGGTAACTCCAGCACTACGGTGCTCCTGTGGGTGTGGGCCCTAGAACTACTTACCCTGTAAGTGACTTGCTTGTAGGTTCTCCCGAAGTATCCTAAAACTCTTTATTTCCAACCGCGACTTGCCCCATTGAAGTTAACGGCGATTCGCGCCTGTGTATCCACACTGCACGCGTCCCCCGTGGGTCCTTTACTTACCTGCCTTGGGTGGTTTTGTGAGGCCCCAGCACTTCTGAAGGCCCTAGGCCTTGTCTCCTTGCAAGTCGTTGTTTCTAAGTCTCTTACTTAGTATATGGTCTGGTACGCCCCTAGGGCCCCAGCCATATTTTGTGCTTAACTTATTGAGAAACGTTGATTTGTGCATATGTTTGTCTTCTAATCTCATAAAGAGATTAGTAGAGAGTTATTTAGAAATAAATACATATATATTTGATATATATACCTGTGTGGTGTCTTTTCATTTGGTGATTCAAGAGATTATATGGTAAAACAAGCTGCTTTACATTCCTCCGAGACTTAGCCTGAAGGCTGCTCTCCACAGCTACCACTAGGATAGCTTTCTTTAAAAGGTTGTCTTAAACCTATCTACCATAAGAGTCGATTTGGACTGGTGCAAGGTGCCCACTATAATTAGTGGACAGCATATGCCAGGCCAACTTCTCACATTGGTGGGCAGCGTGTGGGATTCCAGCTTGCCATTGTTTTACCAGAAAATCTCTATTTGAATTACTAACTGAAAACCATTATAGGTACTCAAGGTACATATAAAGTCAAGCTTAGTATCAATAAGTTCTACTGAACTTAGAGCTGTGTGCCAAGGGATAGCACACCCTTTCCACAGCTCAAGCTAGGATCAGTAGGCCACAAACTAGTGTAGGTAGTACAACACTGCACAACACTAGAATGTCCTTAAAGGGTGGACCCAGTGGATCCACTCAGCCTCAGTATAAGGACATGGCTTTCTCTGACTTGAGAGCCATGTGTGTTGACAGACACCTGAGACTAGGACAGAGTCCCTCAACACTACACCTGATAGATCTGCTGACAGCAGATGACCTTAGATTGGCTCTAGGAGCTAAGGGGTCTGAATCAGTGGGTGGGTCAATCATAGTATCTGGGTCAGATGAGGACAATCCGAATGACCAAGACTCTGTGGTTGAAGGGCCAGGCTTCAAGGAGCCTGAACAGGACAGAGGAGTTCTCCCTAAGAGAACTGGCAGAGTGGATGAGAGGCACAGATCCCCTTCCAGGGAATCTGAGCACTCTTATCACTCTGGCAGAGAATTTGTCCAAGAGAGGAGCTCATACTTTAACTTAAGAGAGACCTCCTCTGAGAGAAGGTGCAAACTGCTCCAGTATGAGGAAGCCAAAGTGGCCCTCAGAACCAAGCAGTTGGCACTGGATAGAGAAGCCCTGGAGATCCAGAGAGCTTCCAGAAGGGAGGGTTTAGAACCCCCTGGTGGCAGCAACAGTGTCCCTAGAGGCAGAGAATATGTCCCTGACCATAGGAACCTGAGCAAGGTTGTTCCTCCCTACCAGAGTGGGGATGATATCCACAAATGGATAACTGCTATGGAGAGGGCCTGTAGAGTACAGCAGGTCCCCCAAAAGCAGTGGGCAGCAATCTTGTGGCTCTCCTTTTCAGATAAAGGAAGAGACAAGCTCCTCACTGTTAGAGAGGAGGATGCTGATGATTATGAGGTCCTGAAGAGTACACTGATAGATGGGTTTGGCTTAACCACTGAGCAGTACAGGTTGAAGTTCAGAGATACCCAGAAGGCACAGACTCAGGACTGGACAGACTTTGTAGATTGTGCATCCAAGGCTCTGGAGGGTTGGCTGGTTGGCAGTAGGGTTACTGATTTCAAAGGATTTTATAATCTAATGATGAGAGAACAGATCCTTAATAATTGTCAAAACCAGCTTTTACACCAGTACCTGGTGGACTCTGATCTGACCTCTCCCCAAGAATTGGGAAAGAAGGCAGACAAATGGGTCAGAACCAGAGTAAGGCCTAAGAATCAGGGTGGTGACCACAAGAAAGATTCTACCAAGTCCCAAGAGAAAGGTGGGGATAAATCCAAGGATAAGTCCACTACAGGGCCCCAAAATTCCTCTTCTGGGGTGGGTCCCAAACTCCTTCCTCTCCTGAAAAGAAACCCTATTGCCATGTCTGTAAAAAGCCTGGGCACTGGAAATCTGATCCCAGTTGTCCCAGGAATGGCAATAAAGAAAATGTTCCTCCAACAACTACTACCACCCCTCCTGGTACTACCAGTAGTAATCCTCCAGTTGGGAGTAGTGCACCCAAAAAGTTAGGTGCTTTTGCAAGAGGAACAGAGGTGGGCCCTAGTTTAGACAGGACCCCCTCAACAGACTCCTCAGATTCTGATGGTGGTGTAGGATATGCCACCTTTACCATGGGTCCCATAGCATTGGGCAGGTACAGACTGGAGCCAATGATTAATGGTCAGAAAGCTGTGGCATTTAGGGACACAGGGGCTAGTGTCACCATGGTGGCAGGGAAACTAGTCCCCCTCACCAGCTTTTACCTGAGTTTAAATACCAGGTGACCAACATTGATGGTGTCAGAACAGATCACCCCATGGCCATAGTCAATCTCAGCTGGGAGGGGGTCACAGGCCCAAAAGAGTGGCAGTGTCCCCAACCCTACCTGTAGATTGCCTGATGGGCAATGATTTGGAAATTTCAGCCTGGGCTGAAGTTGAACACCAAACCCATCTTAGGATGTTGGGCGTCCCTGCAAGGTTAGTGGGGCTGTGATGGCCACAGCCCCAGCCCAAGAATTTGGAGAGATGGAGCCTGAAAGAATGGCCCACTCTCCCCGAAAGAGAGCACAAGGGTTGAAGAAAAGTCTTCTTCCCCCAGACAGTAGGTAAGGGTCAGCCTCCTCAGGGAACTGACCCTACCCCTAGTGAAGGAACTGCCACAGAGGTAGTCAGGCCTGGCCTGGCCACACCCCTGATGGCAGAGGACCCTTCCAAGGTGGTACCCAGTCTGGAGCAGGTAACCTGCCCCTCTCTACCCTGCCTCAGTCAGCCCAGGGCTGCAGAGGTCAGGGAGGTCAGTGGACCCCCGGGCCCCCTGTCCAGAGGAAGCCCCCATCAGCAGATTAGGGGCACCCAGGCTAGTAGCCCTAGCCAGGTAGAAATTCCTCCACCCACTGAGGGATCCCCCATACCTTTATGTAGGGACCTCCCCAGAAGGACTCTGTTAGGCAAGGGCAAACCTGGGACCAAAGGTTCCAAACATGCCATGTCCCTCCAGTGTTCCACCCAAAGGGACCCAACCCCCGGCTGTAGGCAGTCAAAGGTTGACCCTTAGAGCAGAGTACCACTCAGTCATGGAAAGACAGGCATACATGGTGACCAGGGAGCTGAGAAAGCTGAGGCCAACATTCCTAGGGCCACACTTCCCTACTCAGACACCTCACCAGCCTGGTACTTTACCAAAGCACACCACAGGTAGTGATTCCCCATGGTGGAGACCCTCTCATACCCTTAGGGTGAGGGATTGCTTAGTGGACCATAAGACAGGGGGCAACCATGCTAGTGCAGGTGCTTCCTTATATGGCCACTTAGTCAATAAAGGCTCAACTGGCCAAGGTTAGCCTTATCTCCTTTCGTTTGGGGGGTTATGTAGGAAGGTGGAATCTGACTATATGGTTGCCCCCACTTTTTTATGGTGTTTTGCTGGTTTATGACTTAGTTGGACTGGGACCCTGCTATTCAGGGCCCCAGTCTATCTGCTCTCTCTAACGACATGGAGTGCACTCTAGGTGCACTAGTGATTGGATACTGTGGTGCCTTATGAGTCCCTAGTATATGGTACCTTAGGTGCCAAGGGCATAGGTACTTCACAGGCCTCCCAGGGGCTGCAGCATATGTTATGCCACCCCTGGGAAGCAGTCTAAATCTGACACCACAGGCCTGCTACTGCAGCCTGGGTGAGGTGGTGCTAGCACCCCTCACTGGGATATAGGTTTCCTATATCTCTCCTGCACACACATATAAACCTATCAGTCACCCCTAAGGCAGGCCCTATCAATCCTGAGGGCAGGGTGCTTGGCTTCTATGTGAGGGGGTGCCTCTGCCTGAGCAGGGCCCCTCTGCAGCTCTCAGAGTCTATTCTCTGGTGCTGTTTGTGGATGCGGTTAAACCATATACTATTTAAGTGCATTATATCCTCGCGGTAAATGCTAACTTTGGAATGGCTGCATCAAAACATGTCGTGTTTGGTGTCAAACATCTTGGAATACTACCCCCCGCCAATCTTGGCAGCGGGGGTAGCATTCCACCCTTCTAGAGGGATAAGACATGTACCTGCTGTGGAAACACGGTAGAATCCTAAAGAGCCCTGGCATCACAAAATGGATGCCACCAGTCACAGACACTGGGCTGCCCTCCTGCTGATGACCGAAACTCGCAGTGGAGGAAGCCCAACAATAGGCATCCTGTCACAGGGAGGTGTAACCACCTTCCAGACAGGGTTTAGTGTATTGGGGCTGGGTGGGTGCACTCTTAGAGTGCTTTGAAGTCCTGCACTGGGGGAGCAGAAGGCTCCTCTGTGCATATGCCAGTTCAAACCAGCTCAGGGGCTGCCTGCCCCTGCTCTGGCACGAAACTGGACAAAGGGAAGTGGGTGTAGCCACCCCTCCCTTGACCCTCCCATAGGTGGGGTCATAGAGCTAGTCCATCCCCTCTTTTAGTTTAAGAGGGGGAACCTTGCCATTGCAAAGCAGATAACCCCTGGACGACGCTCTACAGAAGAATCCTGGCCCTTCGACGTTCCACTACCTTTGGAAGACAGAAGAATCTCCCTTGGAGTCAAGGAGTGACTCCCTGCTTGGCAGGCACCAAAACGACAACGACGGTCGCAAACTACGCCGCTCCCGCCGGAGTCCGAAGTCCCTGCAGCCCAAGAAGTGGATTTCCTGACCTCTCCCAGGCCATCGTGAGTCCCCAGCGAAGCTGAGGCAAGTGGACCCCACGAGTAACGAGGAACCGCGACCCCTGGGTACCGTGCACTATTGTCGAGTGCAACCCCTTCACAACGTTCTACGAACTTGTGCTTTGGACCACGTGTGGTCCCGACCTCCAGCAGGAATCCCTCCGAAGATCAGAGGCCTACACCGTCCCGAGTGACCGTGGGCCCCTGTTGAGTGATTCCGCCCGAGGTGTCTTCGCGATCCCTTGCCCGCTGGCTTGTGGGTCCCCAGAAGACTTCTTAAAGAAACCAAAGGGCTCCCTGGTTGCTCCAGGCCTGCCCTGACTTACCCTCGCTGGGTGAGTTCCACAGACCTTGCTGGTCTGCGCCATCGACTTTTCTTCATCTCCCCGAGACTTGCGGCTGCCAAGGCTTGTTGGCTCCGATCGAGTTGCCGACACCGCAGTCAGCTGCAGACGTCGAGGGACACACCGAATCCAGCTCCTGGTCGTCGTCGACGCCTCCTGGACCACGTGGCTGAAGAGTCAAGGCACCTTCAACCGACCTGAAGCGACCGACGACGGTGGGCATCCATCTTCCTTGCCCCGGGTCACTGCCAAGTGACTTTGAACACTGTCCCCTCTGCTTTCAGGTCATCCTTCTTCAGAATCCAGGCTTGGATTCCACCGGACACTTCTTCAGCTCCCGCAAGCAGCAAGTCTTCTTTGTTCGCCATTGAAAACGACGCCGCGACCCGACACCAAAGGACACCTGTGCACCCGGCTTCCCTGGGTGAGGTAACTCCAGCACTACGGTGCTCCTGTGGGTGTGGGCCCTAGAACTACTTACCCTGTAAGTGACTTGCTTGTAGGTTCTCCCGAAGTATCCTAAAACTCTTTATTTCCAACCGCGACTTGCCCCATTGAAGTTAACGGCGATTCGCGCCTGTGTATCCACACTGCACGCGTCCCCCGTGGGTCCTTTACTTACCTGCCTTGGGTGGTTTTGTGAGGCCCCAGCACTTCTGAAGGCCCTAGGCCTTGTCTCCTTGCAAGTCGTTGTTTCTAAGTCTCTTACTTAGTATATGGTCTGGTACGCCCCTAGGGCCCCAGCCATATTTTGTGCTTAACTTATTGAGAAACGTTGATTTGTGCATATGTTTGTCTTCTAATCTCATAAAGAGATTAGTAGAGAGTTATTTAGAAATAAATACATATATATTTGATATATATACCTGTGTGGTGTCTTTTCATTTGGTGATTCAAGAGATTATATGGTAAAACAAGCTGCTTTACATTCCTCCGAGACTTAGCCTGAAGGCTGCTCTCCACAGCTACCACTAGGATAGCTTTCTTTAAAAGGTTGTCTTAAACCTATCTACCATAAGAGTCGATTTGGACTGGTGCAAGGTGCCCACTATAATTAGTGGACAGCATATGCCAGGCCAACTTCTCACAACCATGATATAACAATACAGAGAATTCCCAAAAACTCAAATTTTCTACCAAGAATCAACATAGCACCATTGCTGTGCTGGCAATACATATTTACTCAGATGTTCACAAGCACTATATCTGACGAATCTTGTTGTGCTTGGAAAGTTTTGGGGTGATCTGTCAAGCGAGGGCCGAGAAAAAAAAAAAGGGGGGGAGGGGCAAAAAAAGGTGCGTTTCCCATGGTAATTTCCATAGGAATTTTAGACATGACTACAGCCCGAACTGCAGAACGAATGACACTAAATTTGGCAGAAGGCTAGATGTTGATCCAGAAAGCGTGCTTTTTGTTATTTGGTGTAAATCCATTCAGTAGATTTAGGGTTATTAAAAGAAAACAAAATTTGTATATCTAGGGATGTGAACACTCCACGAATCCTTCCAATCTCAAGCAGATATCTGATTGGCTACAAACACTTCAACCAGGAAATGTTGGCAGTCATTTTGGGACTCGGCTGAGTCCCACGATAAATGTAAAAAATAAAGATAGGGGGGCAGGGTAGGAATACCCTTACTCCATAGGCCCAGGCCCCGCAAGGGCCTAAAGCATTTTTTAGAAAAGATTTGCAGCAAAAATCGCAACGGATTCGCGAATTTGCAGCAAAAATAATTTTAAAAAAAACGCCGTCTCCCGCACTTGTTTCCACTTTAGCCGCTAGGTGGGCCAGGTCCCTGGGACATGAGAGTATTCATAAATGAAGGAGGGGGCACACGGGGCCCTCCTCCTGGGGCTTTTTTTAGCCCCAGGTGACCACCACCTCCCCGGGGCTTTATTTAAATATGGGAGAAGGGCCGCAAGGAGCCCTCTCCATTGGCTCATTGAGCCCTGAGGACCACTACCTCCCCGGGGTTTACAATAATAGTGGAGGGGGCTGTGCAGACCCCCCTACTGGGGCTTTAATATGCCCTGGGGACCACCACCTCCCTGGGGCCAAACACATATTTAAAAATGGGAGGAGGGCCACGAGGTCCACCTCCCGGGCCATATACGGCCTCGTGGACCACCACCTTTTCGGTAGCGGCCCGTGCTAATTAAAGGAGGGGGGCCACGCAGCCCCCCTTCCTGGAGCCATTAATGACCCAGGGGACCCACCACACCCACAGGGATGGCTCCTCCTATCTCCTGAGGTGCCCACTCTTGGGAGGTAACGATTTGCTTTCGCTTGGCGGGAGCTGTGACAGCTCCCACCAGGTGAGAGCAAACACTATTTCCACTCCCAGCAAGCGGTAGCTGTCAAACTGCTCCTGCTTGCTGGGAGCGGAGTGTCCATCCGTTTCCCTGCCCACTGCCTTGCGAGCAGGGAAACAGATGAAAGATTGCTCCTGCATGCAGGGTACTGCACATTTAGCAGCTCCCAGCGTGCAGGAGCAATGCCGGCTCTCACAGGAGCCGGGGAGCCGGCTGGGACCGCAGGGGCATTGATGCTGCCCCTGCGGTCCCCATCAAAGCACACTGGGAGCCCTGGGGGAGGCCAGGGCACCCAGGTAGACATAGCCGGGCCTCGGGGAGGGGAGCCGCGTGGGCCCTTCTCCCAGTATTATTTTTTTAATAGGTCCGGGCCACACGGCCCCCCTGCTTATTTTTACATTTAGAACTGGGGAGGTGGTGAAATATGTTTAAAATTTTACTTGTTAGGAGTTTTTGGAACTATTCGTTTCTAACATATTATGAACAAATTACGGGAAAACTGTTATTGCCTGCATTACCCAAAATAAACCTATTCATATTTTTTTAAACCTATATACTACACCATGTCACTCAAACCACCGACGTGTACACAGGGCGTATGATCAGAGCAGGTGAACGGACACCTTGCAAGTATCTGACCATTTTAACAAGCCTGCTTTGAAAAAAAAGCGCGCCTTTTGATACTGGGACTCTGATAAAGATCTCAATGTTCTCGAGCACTAGTGGAGACACTGAAGACAGTGTTCAGGCGCAGAGCCGTCTGTCAAGCAGCAGAGGAGGAGGAGGAAAGATGAACACAACTGCTTCCGCCACGCCATTATTAAACCTGCACACCTTTAAAAGACAATGCAAGCATCCAGATAACAATATAATGTCAAAACCTAGCTTCTGACAGATTCTACATTTCACCAGAGAGGACAAATGCGTTAGTCAATGAGTTTTCACACCTGGAACATGACCCAACAGAACAAAAACACTTCCAAGCAGGAAAATATAAAACAACATCTTCAACTGCACGGAACCCCGACTACTGCACAGAGCTCCGACTGCACAGAGCCCCACCTACCCAGAGCTCTATCTGCACAGAGCCCTCCTGCCAGTGGTTAATTTGTAAAAAAAAAAAAAAATAATAAGTGCCGGGGCTCTCGTCAGGAGGCAGCTTGCATCAGCCCATTTCTCCTGTTAGCGCCACCTTAAACAGAACCAACTACTAACCATGAACAGGGCCGGACTGGCCGTAGCGGGCACCGGGCAATCCCCCGGTGCGCCGCACGGGTGGGGGCCGGTTTTGGGCCCCTGGGGGCCGGTTTTGTTACAGGGCCGTTTTTGCAGCATAGCTGCAAAATCGGCCCTGTAACAAAATCGGCCGAAAACCGGCCGTGGCAAAGAGCTCGGCCGCACCCCGCAACCCCCCGGGGGGGCCGGCCGAGCACTTTGTCAGGGCCGGTTTTAGTTCCCAGTCCGGCCCTGACCATGAAAGTGGGGAGAGGATGTGTTGTAATGGCCAGAGCTGCCGACTTCAGTGCTGGGGAATCAGGTTCGAGTCTCCGCGTCGCTCAACATCCTGTGATTCTAGGCAAATCATTTAATCTCCCTGTGCCTACCAAACAATGAATGTGTCCTTAACTGGTGGTCATGAAAAGCGCCGGTGTTGATGATTAAGTGCCGGTGCTGAGCACCGGAAACCCTCGCCTCGTGCACAGAGCTTCAACCACTGAACAGACCTCAGTCCGCACAAAGCTCCAACTACACAGAGTGTCGTCCCCATACAGCCCTCCTGCACAGAGCTTCGACCACTGCACAGAGCTCCCCCCGTACAAAGCCCCACTTACACAGAGCTCCATCTACAGAGAGCCCCACTTACACAGAGCGCTGACCACTGCAGAGAGCCTCACCTACACAGAGCTCAGTCCACACGGAGCCTCATAAGGACACAGATTAGTTCTCACAGAGCCCCACCTGCATAGAGCTCTGACCACAGCACAGAGCTCTGATCGCACGGAGCCCCACCTGCACAAAGCTCCAACTGCACACCAAGAGGTCCTGATTTTGGGGTACTACCACACTCCTTGGAAGAACTCCTACATGGGTGGTGCTTTGTCACCGCATAAAGCTGTCACCCATTTGCTTGTTCCAAATGTTATTCCCTCGGTGCAGTGCAAAAAGGAGTGTTTAGATATAGGTCAAGTATATAATTCCCTTTTGGTATACCTATACAGAAACATTCCACATATACTCACTTGTCCCACTCCAATTTGCAGACACAAAATTGAACCGGATATCGAAACACTTATAAAAACATTTAATAAAAAGCGATCTACATCATACATATATAAAAAAATGCTAAAAACATGAATACACATTATTATGTTTTTTTCAAACAAAAGCGGAAAGGACTTTCCAAGAGACAATCACATTTGTCATAACATACATGAATTCGTGATCATATATAAACTGGACATCATGTAAATCATCAATACTTTATCCAGGCGATGTTCAGTGCAATACGAATTTAATGACAACCAGAGCGTCGACACGTTGCGGTGGATTAAAATAATGAAACCACCTTCCTCAGGACCAAAAATTATTTTTTCTCCTTTCCTCTAATCAGTCATCAGACCGGTTTTGACTTGGTGACGTGCTGCTTTTAGTCAGGCGCGGCTTAACTGCAGAATCATCTCTGACCTGTTTCTTGAATTACAAGATAGATACCCTTCGGTCATAAAGTGCGTAGTGCATAAGTGTTAAAATGCATTCGCCTCTCGTTCTGCCATATTCAATGGTCTGAAATGGTGAACAACCTGCAATATAATTCAGCCTGCTTTAATTTAGTCCAAGAGTTGAACAACTTCCCTAAGTTCTGTGTAAAGGTTTGTAGCGTAGCAATATAGCAGTAACCTGTTTATGTGGCTGCCGGCTACTCAGGAATAATCCGGGAGTTAAACAACTTCCCCGTTAGTGTATAGTCCGTTTTTAAAAAGATTTAGCCGGTAACGATAACCGGTTAGAATTCAATATAGCCCTTTGTTTCCGGGTCTGCTCCAATGTGATAAGATATAGTTCATAGTTTACAATATTAGTGAAGATATTGTGTTTGCCAGGACTGTGTCCACTCCTCTTCTTGCAGGTAGCCTGCCAGGCTCCACAGGGGTGCTACTCCGTGAGGAGAGGCTCACTCACCCCAAATGTCAGGTTTGCTTCGGCTTGCAGTCTAGAGTAGCTATGAAAGACTCAACGGCGCTGATGACAGCACCGGCGGACAGGAGGGTGCATTCAAGGACCCTGTATCAGACAGTTTTAAGGTTGAATTGTTTATCTAGTATCTAGTTATCTGACTGTTTGCTTGCTGTGCCACTGGATTGAAGCTAGGCTGGCTGATGAGCGATGATACCCTGAAACGGGTCCCAGGAAGCTGGTTTCCAGTCCAGGGAGGACCTAGCCTGGCCGTTCGGGCTGGACTGTTCCCATGAGGAGCAGGGACAAGACTGATTTGCATATGGCTGGGTCCAAACTGGGGTGGCGTGGTGAGCAAAAGAACAATGGATTAAACCCAGATCTCTT
Organism: Calotriton arnoldi; assembly: GCA_963921515.1. Taxonomy (NCBI): domain Eukaryota; kingdom Metazoa; phylum Chordata; class Amphibia; order Caudata; family Salamandridae; genus Calotriton; species Calotriton arnoldi. The sequence continues at coordinate 3,143,898 of CAWUFW010000707.1, forward strand.
GACTGGGGGTGAGTGGTTGAAAAGTTTCAGCACTCCAACGATCATCTTGTTGTGTTTGCTAGTTTTCTGAACAGCAGGTGGTTTTGAACAAAAACATTAAGCAATTCCCTTTGCACTACTTCCCTACCTGCTTCCACTGGCCTATAACCCACCTGCGGGGTTGAATGTGGTGAGCGCCGTTCTCTGATAACGCATAGCAGGGGGCAAACGCCTTCAGAAATGTCAGACTCAAGATTATGGTGTTCACCAAAGGAACTTATGAAGGGAGCAAATGGCCGATTGCCTTACAAAGTACAGCGGACTGCTCGCTGTGGGTCATGAGAGAGGCTATAGGCCAATCCTATCCAGCGGCGGTACACAAGCTGGGTCTTCTGGCTCAACTGGAGAGGTAGGCAGAGAAGATACACTACTGCAATCTCAAACTGCCCCCACACTACTTACTTCATATAAGCTCTTTGCTTATAGTAATAAATAAGGTCTCAAAAGCTGCACTCTTAGTTTGCTTATGTGCGTCTGTTTTATGTATTACACAAACATCCATCCATCCATCTATCCATCACTCTCTCTTCCCATCAATCCACCCAAACTCCTCTTCTTTGGAGGACAGCGACTCCTGACTTTAGTAATCTGTGATTGGCCAGCTACAATAAACCGTCTTTGTATTTCGCCGAGGTCTGTGAGACCAGAAGTCACGTATATCCAAGTAAAAAGTACCCTTCCTCTAAGGATCATAAAATAAGCATTTTTCAGGGATCCTTGTGTGAGGATGTATGTTACTACCTCAATATTATCACTACATTAACAGAGCTATGACCTCGGCTTGGCAGATTTACTATTCTAAAGCCAGTCCTGGGCCCTATAGTCGTGCTGAAGCTAGGGTAAGTCGACGTAATCATCGCGTTGATATGATTTTGTACATAGAGTAGTATGTCACCATAATAGCGGTCCGATGGGTTAAAATGGCAGGCGCCGAGATATACTCATACAAAGAACTGTCCCATCTATTTTTAACGTAACGCTATATGACCAAATAACCCTAAAAGGGATGAATGTCCTCTAAGTGGCTGTATCACCCATGGATAAACTAGTTCTGAGAAAGTGCTGTGTTACTGTTTGTGGACAGCTACCCCCTTAAGAAACTATATTCGATGACCAGCAGACCCAAATTTGACTTATTTTTCCTTGGCTCAAAAGGTACCGTAAAATATTGCAAACTTTTATTAAACATGCTGTCAGTTCTATGAATGCAATTCAAGATTAAATCAATTTGACCGAAGGGTAATAGTGTCATTTTTGAGTGATTATTTCCCAAATTAAACTGGTACATTTTGTCGCAGTGCCATCCTTCTGCACAGGTATCCTTCTGAGACTGTCGGGTACGCTTTGTTTTTCACTTCTGAAAAGAGCCACAAAGATTCCTAATGTCCTGGTGCTGTTTTCATGTGCTCCCATCACTGGATTAATGAACAACTTAGATTTAACCACACAGCTCTCTCTATGTCCAAACGTCAAGACGAGGGACTTTAGACACAACCATTCTCCAAATCCATCTATCTCACATGGTCACTTTCTTTCTGCACTGTAGTCAGAAGAACCCAAAGCCTCACCAGGGATTTATGTCAGTGAAATATAGAGATCGAGTAATGGGGTTATTTGTAACGCACATTTAATACATATGACCACAGGAGAAATTGGTACAATCAAAGAAAGTTACAAATTCAGATTAAAAAGAAAAGGGTCAAAGTTGTGTGTGGGTACCAAACCAATGACAGTGTTAGCCTCAAGCCCATATTCGACATTCAAATAAATTCAAAGCATTAAAAAGTCACCTGAGCTTACTACCACCCTTTCTATTCACATAACTCTTCATGACCCACTTAGATGCAATACCAGGTTACACAGCTTGTTTATTAATTGAACAGAAGAAAACTCCCTTACAAATGTAGTAGACTAAAGTCATCAATTTGACCCAAGCAATTTCCCTCGGCAACCAATCAAAACAATCTTTGCCTGACTGGACTATCCATAATGCACCCATGTTGTCTTAGATCCCCTAACGTTTTAAAATAAATTAACTTAATAAAATAGGTGAACTAGCCCAATTTTATCTAATTCATTTGTCACCAAGATGCCTCAATCAGACCTGTATGGCAAGATTTTTGTTGCCCATGAGTTTAGAGAGGTTAGGTTATGTTACAAATCATTTGTAATGCGCATGCAGACTCCCCTCAAGGACTATCCCAGCATGGACCAGACTAGTCGAGAAACCCAAGTTGTGAACAAGAATCAATGAAGCTCAAAATCTACGTAGAGAACAGTCATGTTTTTAACAATTTCCTGAAACTCCTATGAATAGATGTTAGATGTTGTCCTTCAGGGAACTTATTCCAGTTCCAGAGTCTTTAGTCTTTAAGGGTGATTCATTAACCCCTCTATTAAACATAGGCTGACTGGCAGCTAACCTTCTCTTTCCTCACACTTTATTTGAATTAAACCAACTTTAACACCGCGCACTCCACGTAAGAGGAGGAATACCTTGTCAGTAGTGGTTGTGGGAACAAAATGCAGGGAGCAAGACCAAAGAGGGCCCAGTTGTCTTTCCCTGCTTTCATTTAAATTCTACATTTCGGTTTGTCAATTATATTTTGAGACCAAACATTCACACTGTAACTAAAATAGCTATTGTAAGCCAGTATAAACTGATGGTGCAATGAGGACCGAAAACACAGAAAAAAATGATCAATAAGGCAAGCCGAGTATGGTCCAGCCGCACAGGACCTTAAAGAACAGCAGGGAGTTAAAACACATCAGACAAGGGAAAAATATTTGTAATGGTTTGGGAAACCGTACAATATGGTCATGTTGTGGGGAGTAGTTTTGGGGTGTTGCTGTGATGACCCCTAGTGTTTACCTTAGGAAGGGTTTTGGAACACAATACAAAAACATTTGTTTTCTCTGAAAGTTCACCCCATACAAATCAATGTCAACTTGAGTCACTGCGGGCCATCTGACTCTTAAAAGGAACAGCCAGACCCAAGGTTATGCAACCTACTGTTGTACTTGACTCCCTTTAATCAACAAGTTAATCAATCAGGATTTATAAAGCGCAGCTAATCACCCTATAGGCATTTGCAGGTCCCGGAGGCTTATTCTAACAGCCAGGTCTTGAGGGCCATTCGGAATTCCAGAAGTGAGGTGATGGTCCAGAGGTGCATAAGGGAGGCTGTTCCAGGTCTCTGCTGTGATCTGGGAGAAGGCGTGTCCTCCACTTCTGCTTCTGTAGATGCAGGGAGTATGGGCAAGTGAAAGGGAGGCGGAGCGTAGTCTTCTCAGCGGTTGGTGGAAGTTCAGGCGGTGGTTAATGTATGTGGGTCCTTGGTTGTGTAGAGCCGTGTGCGCGTGGGTCAGCAGCTTGAATTAGCACCTCTTCTGTACATGGAGCCAGTGGAGTTACCTGAGGTGCCGTGTAATGTGGGTTCATCGGGGAAGTCCAAGGATGCGCAGCATGCGCAGAGTGAGAAAGCAGGCAGCGGGGACGGCGTTGATCTGTGATTTTATCGTGAGCTCGTTGTTAATGATGATTCTGAGGTTTCCGGCATGGTCAGAGGGAGTGGGTGCGGGTCCTAGGTCTGATGGCCACCAGGAGTTGTTCCATGTGTTACTGCTGTTGCCAAAGATCAGTACTTCCGTCTTGTCTGTGTTCAACTGCAGGCAGTTGTTCTTCATCCAGTCGGCGACGTTTGTCATGCATCTGTGGAAGCTGGTTCTGGTGGTGGTACTCCAAGCATTGAAACAGGGAATAATAGACCCAGTGCACAATACCCATGCTTCCACCCACACTGACCTAGAAACATTTTCATATTAGCCTCATCATCTGTGGCTCTGTTTCTATGGTTGATTGGTCTGGAGACAGGCTTTATGGTGAAAAAAACATATCTGCTTTGCTGAAAATTACCAGCTAGAAACAAAGTAAGGACTATATTTGTACCGATGTGTTAAATGTAGAAATACAGTTTGGATTATTTACTCGCATAAAAATAGTCCTATTAGGAAAAAGAATTATTTTTCATTCAAGAAATCATTTTACTTCCAAAGTCTGACAATAGGGAGTAAATTATCCAAATGTAAAAAGATTATCTGGAGCTCTGGCTGCAGAATTGTGCAACAGCCGTCCATGGCATGAAACAAGCCTTCCCTCTGAGAACACCATGTTCACTGCTCAAGACAAACAGAAACAAGGAAGGAAGGTGGATAAAAAAAATAACACATAATAGGTGCCACTGCACCAAACATAAGGGTTTTACACCACAGTTACCCTAGAGAGGAAACAAGGTTCAGAAATAAACAGTCACCTTGGTCAGTACCTCCTAGCACAAAGTCTATAAAGTAAGGACTGGGCTAGGGTGGTAACATTAAAGGTTTGCGCCATGGCACCTAAAACACAGAGCTAAGACCTTTATTTTCTGATGTTCTCACTAGAATGGTGCAGGCAGGTTTGCCAGTGTGCACAATTTCTGAAGTTTTATATATATAAACACTTCAAAACAGCGGTTCTTAACCTTTTGACATCTGTGGGCCCCCCCTCTGAATCATTACTTGAAGCCAGGGACCACCAACTATGAAAATATTTGAACCTCAAAACAATACACAAAACTACAGAAACAAGTATATATCAAATAGTTGCACAAATGATGAAATCGTTTATTTAATAAAGAAATGAAAAACATACACAAATCGACAATTAAGTTTTAATAGGAGGGTTGGAGCTTTTACAAATTTAGTTTTATTTCTACATGACGAAATGATATTCTAAACTCAAGCACATCACTTTGTCTTTTTTTGATCCTAATGCATGCTCTTTTTGTAGGCCATACCAGTATCTGAATTGAGCCCACTAATCGTTCATACCAGATTCCATTTTTTGTACTTGCGCTACTCCCACAAATCAAGATAAGGATGCCAACTTCATTTTTAGCATCCAATTTCAAATTCCTAATCATTTTCAATTTGGCTTTTTATGTATATATACTTTATTCTCAAAACAAAAAGGAGAGAAAGGGATTTTCACAGGATTAAAGGAAATACTCCTGGTCCCCTTAGGGTCAGATAATCAAAACAAAGAAAGGAGTATCACCACAAGACAGGTCACTGTCTTTATGGTATTAGGACAAGAACACAAGAAAGGAGATTATCCTTTTCTAGAAGACCCTCACTCACCAACCCAGTTGGTGACATGCTTCATCATTGAGGTCCCACCGAATAGCCGAATGTTATCCGGGTGTGCTGCGACACTCGATTACAGTGGAGCTGGTTATTCAGTGATGTGAAAGTGATAATTAAAATTGACCAGATATAACCCACTGAAAAAACTTTTATTCTGGGCAACTGGGCAATATTAAAATGATTAGGATGCCATGTAAGGTGAGATTAACCTTCAGGTATCTTACAGTGAAGCAGTGCGTAAAAGTGCAGATAAAAGGTCTACATGTTTCAGCCTATAGTTGGTATTACAAGGTTTTCTTCAGGACCAGTGAACGTGACCCGGGTCACGTTCACTGGTCCTGAAGAAACCTTGTAATACCAACTATAGGCTGAAACATGTAGACCTTTTATCTGCACTTTTTACGCACTCCGTTTCACTGTAAGATACCTGAAGGTTAATCTCACCTTACATGGCATCCTAATCATTTTTTAATATTGCCCAGTTGCCCCAGAATAAAAGTTTTTTCAGTGGGTTATATCTGGTCAATTTTAATTATCACTTTCACATCACTGAATAACCAGCTCCACTGTAATCAGGTGTCGCAGCACACCCGGATAGCATTCGGCTATTCGGGTGGGACCCCAATGATGAAGCATGTCACCAACTAGGTTGGTGAGTGAGGGGTCTTCTTAGAAAAGGATAATCTCCTTTCTTTGTGTTCTTGTCCCAATACCATAAAGACAGTAACCTGTCTTGTGGTGATACTCCTTTCTTTGTTTTGATTATATACTTTATTCACCTGCTAACTTTATTTAATTTTTATGTGGCGTCTAAGTACATGTTGTGGACCCTAGGTTTTGAACGCCTACTTCAGAGGATGCATGACACTCTTTAAGTCATGCCCAGTCAATATAACAGATATCAGCCTACCCAAAATTGGTTCAGAAAGAATAGGGACTACTGATCTGTTAGTTTGTGCTGTATTTACTTATTTCTGAAAATGGCGCCCAGCACCGGCTCGAGAAGGTTATGGTTTGTGGTGTGACGCATGAAGCAGATGCTTGCTCACATACACCAGTGAGGAGTACCTTCCTTATTGTGGAAGTCAAGCTATCCAGCCATTCTCTTCATGTGGAGGATCACTGGAAGGAGGATGACCTTGTCCCCGGAAATACCTCCAAACCAGGGCTCATTAAGTTTAAAAACCATGGCTGGATAAAATCAGTGCGTTGAGACAGCAATAGGAATAACAGGAGAGATAGTAGTAAGTGCAATGACAGCTACAAAAGATGAAATGGTACTGAAGTTACTGAATGTACATTCTGTCTTTTAAAGCCCACCACCCGGAGGGCAGCTCCTCCGCTAAGGTGGAGGAGCGTCGCCACACTGCTTTTCGCAGTGTAAATAAAGTAAAAATAAAATGATAATAACTTGACTTTATTATCATTTTATTTGTTCCGGCTACTCTGCTGACAGAAGAACAGGGGGAGGAGTGGTGGGCACTATGTAAGTGCGCATGAATGTTTGGCCGGCTGACTCGAGCTGGCCCAACAGTCATGCGCACTTTGCATGTTCTCCACCCAGGCTGCATTACAGCCTGGGGGGAGAACATGTCCAGGCTCCCATTACCTGGCTGAGCTCTGAACCATGGCGCTCAGACCAATCACAACGCTGTATTGCAGAGTTGTGATTGGCTTAGGGGAGCCTGGGTGCTTCCTGTTTCCGTCCCGAAAAGAGAGACAACTGAGGAGAGACACGGCAATAAGGTAAGTTGATTTTTTATAGCGCCACCCCCGATCCGTGCCAGCCGCCACTGCCACCACCACTGATAATTCTCAGTTAGGGAAATAAAACAAACTCACTCCAGATAGCTGGGCACCTGGAAGATTCGAATAACAAAAAAAAAATGGTTTTCGTTTCATACCTTAAACCAAAGCTACCTAAGGCTGGCTGGCTTAATTTTTAGATAATTTCTCAAAATACCAATTAAATAATAATGCTACATGAGATAATAGCCATAGACATATTTGCCTAATTTTTCAATCCACCGAAGAGCAGTTTACCGAGTTACAGCCAGCCCTTCTATTCTGCTCATTTCAGCTTCTCGCAGAGAAAAGACTGCATTTTAAACGAACCAGATTATGTTTTTAATATTTTTCCATTACACTCCAGATTTCTGAAATACCAGAGGGCTCTTGCACAATAACCTAATAATTTTTACAGCTGGAAGGCACAGAAATAACTTGAAGCTAAATAGCCATTCATATAGAGAAAGCAGCAAACCTTTTTGAAATGCAAAGCCTGGTGTATTTTTCAGTCTCTCGCTCTATTGGTGTCAAGAAGGATCAAAACTCAGTGTTTAATTCAATTGAAAACTGAAGTGAGTCACTGACAAGTATACTCCTTTAAATTTCTAAACTATGAGAACGGCCCTGCAAAGCCACTGCAGCACAGTATGAATAAGCCCTGGTTCACATCACATAACCTCTGACAGAAGTAAGCGATTAATCCCTATTTCACCGGAGAAAAGCACAGAGCTGTTTGAACTACACTTGATCACAAAATTGAAGAAAATACGTTTAAAAACAGGCATTACTTAAAATGGTCACCTCTTTTAGCCAATCAGAGGAAATGCATAAAAACTGAATATGTGTGTCCTCTAGCCCGCTAATAGGGGAGTAAAAACTAACAGACTAATAATGAATTTATGAAGGCGCACCCAAGATTGACCAGCCTATGTGCTGTATCGTGCAAGGCGCTCATCGACTTACATTAGGACTACTTATTTAGTCTTGTGTTTTACATAGCGCCAACACTCCACCTTTCGACTGCTTTTGGTTGCTTTAATACCCTGGAGGCCCACAGAAATGCAATAGCGATGGTGGAATCAGGAAATCAATGCAGCTGCAACTGAGTGCATGGGGGTGTCAAGCAAGGAATGCATGCCTGACTGGAAGCACACTTCGATGCACTCGGGCTTTTAAGGTGAAAGCAAAAAAATACCAAAATACAGATGTAATCTATCAGAAATCAATCCACCATTAGCAACACATGGAGCCTTACTTTGCTATCCATTTTTACCACGGTGGCCTTAACTTTTACTGGCCATTGGGAGACAGGGGCTATAAGGATGCAGTTTCTTTACAGTTCAACGATTAAGCAAAAATGTAAAAAAGATAACAATTTTCAGCAGGGATTCCCACCCTGATCCACCGGAACCCTCCCTTACGTGCACAAACGCAGCAAACGTTTCCTTGGTGAACTTTAGCCAGACGTGTGCCGGGTACCACAGTTGTTCCTCAATAATGCTCAAGTGAGATTGACCGGTGGTTGGCCAAGACCACCTGGGGGTACAAGACACATCTTTTCCCCCACCCTAAGCATTTATCGTCTGTAAGGGAGCGTAGTCACCAAAAAATGATATTCAACCCACTGATGGAAGTCATCTCATCCCAACAAAACAAAAACACCAGGGCAGTGGAAATCAAGCAAACCGACCTCACTCGCATACACAGGCAGAACGATCATTACAATTTACTGGAAAAGAAAAGGTACCTTCCTGGCACACACAAAGCATACTTTAGACCCAAAGTATTAATTCACTTCACTACTTGTAAGCAAAGCAGCATTCAAAAGTAATAACCAACACAGAAAAAGCCTCTGACCCGCGTCTTGGCAGTATGTGCGGCCAAGCAATGACCAACATGGAGCTCCTTCGTTAGTTATAAGCATTATTATAAGTGAACACTCAAGTGCCATCAACAAAGAGACCCTGATCTGGAGCTCTTCAGAAGAATAAGGACAGAGCGCTCAATACTGGCACTTTTTTACAGTATGCAGGAAACGCTTACGCTTGCAGAATAAACCAAGGATACCATGTTATCATAAAGCTAATATCAACACACGATGCCACAGTCTACAAAAGTAACCAACAACACACTTGTTGAGATAACACAGATTGTGGAGCTCTGCAAAGTGGGACACTACAACAAACTCAGTCATACTCACTTAAAGAGGCAAGTAACATTTGAGAATCAACATAACATTATGCTCAAATCAAACTATATGTTACATAGGAAACAAGTTACCTTAAATAACAGGCGGGCGTCCATTTTCAATTGTAAGAAACATTAATTTGAAATGGTGTTTTAATCAAAATCCTCACCTAAACTTTCAATTAACAGTTTTAAGTAATGAGAAAATGAGTCTAAGTAAATGCATTTTGTGCAATACATTTGAGAAGAATTATTTAACCAACTGAAGATCTCTTAAAAAAGGTAAGTCTAGCCCGTCCGTCTCAGTGTATACTTTAATTAACGGACAGCTACTGCTATTTCACTGCAACTTCTAAGGTGTAGTGACTAAAAAACATAATTTCAACTATAATCTTTAGTCAAGATCACCTCCAGAGATCAGGAATCTCGAGTAAGATCTTAACCACATATAGCATAATTATACTGCAGCCTGGCAAGACAATAACAGCTCGTTATAGTTTGAAATAAAGTATTAAATACCACCTCCTTCCCCCACTGCTCCACATTTAAAGAAATATATTTGTCCTTTGGGAACTTTCCAGCCAATGCTCTAATTATGAAAGACTGACCTCTTATTTCAATTTTTACATTTCCTTCAAAGCGCTTCTGTTCCTGAGATAATCAGGGGAAGCTACCTAGACGATGCATTATGAAATGGCATCAAAATCCGCAAACCGCAGGCTCAGAGACCTCATTTTTGCAATACTTTAAACAGAATACTCATTGTATAGTAGTAATACAGAGAGAGTGCGCTTTGGGTCAGCTCCATTTAGCCTCTGGTTCTCGTGCTTTCCATGAGTTGCCACTGCTTGAGGAGTTGTCCATCAAAGCCATGGCATTTTCTGGAAGCTTACCTTGTTCTAAGACTTCAAGCCGTGGTCCTCCGCTCCCTCACTCTTCATCATCCCAGCCGCCGGTGCACCCTGTGCTCACTTGCAGCTTACCCTGTCCAGTTTCTGTTGCCATTAAGTCTGGATTATGAGGCGTGTGCACGCTTGCGCTTTGTCCTTGATCATACCCTGTCTAGTGTTTCATCCGTCCCTACTGCCTCGTGCTCCCCCTTTGCTCTTACTGTTCAAATACCAATGATTTTCATCAGCTTCCCTCATTCACGGCGCACCTCATATCCTCTCTTACAGCTGCCAATGTCGCCATCTTCTCTTGGCCTCAATTATAATTACAGATTTCTGCATAAACAGCACTCTACCACACTGCCGGTAAATTTTCTTGGGTCCTGCTTATCACTCCCTTAACAGTCACCCGATAGTCCTCTACACTTCCCCCATGTCTATCACATCAAGATCCCCGGAGTATCTGCTGCACCGCTGGAACCACATTAGGCGCGTCACAGCCCATTGTACATAAACAATACAAAAGGGGATGATGGACGGAACGTTTGAGCCAATCAAACACTCACCCCCAGTCAACTGATCTGGGTTTAATCCAACATCATTCTTTAGCTCACTCCACCACCCCAGTTCAGACATGGCCATATGCAAATCAGTCTGACCCTGTGCCTCATGGGAACAGTCCAGCCCGAACTGCCAAGCCATGTCTTCCCTGGACCGGAAACAAGCATCCTAGGACCGGTTTCTGGCATTTCAGCCGTCATCAGCCAGGCTTGCTTGAATCCAGTGGCAAAGTGAGCAAGGGACCCACGTCTGGGCATACCCCGCCAACTTAGGGCGACCAAAGCGATACAAAGGGGATGATGGACGGAACGTTTGAGCCAATCAAACACTCACCCCCAGTCAACTGATCTGGGTTTAATCCAACATCATTCTTTAGCTCACTCCACCACCCCAGTTCAGACATGGCCATATGCAAATCAGTCTGACCCTGTGCCTCATGGGAGCAGTCCAGCCCGAACTGCCAAGCCATGTCTTCCTGGACCGGAAACAAGCATCCTAGGACCGGTTTCTGGCATTTCAGCCGTCATCAGCCAGGCTTGCTTGAATCCAGTGGCAAAGTGAGCAAGGGACCCACGTCTGGGCATACCCCCGCCAACTTAGGGCGACCAAAGCGATACAAAAGGGGATGATGGACGGAACGTTTGAGCCAATCAAACACTCACCCCCAGTCAACTGATCTGGGTTTAATCCAACATCATTCTTTAGCTCACTCCACCACCCCAGTTCAGACATGGCCATATGCAAATCAGTCTGACCCTGTGCCTCATGGGAACAGTCCAGCCCGAACTGCCAAGCCATGTCTTCCCTGGACCGGAAACAAGCATCCTAGGACCGGTTTCTGGCATTTCAGCCGTCATCAGCCAGGCTTGCTTGAATCCAGTGGCAAAGTGAGCAAGGGACCCACGTCTGGGCATACCCCCGCCAACTTAGGGCGACCAAAGCGATACAAAAGGGGATGATGGACGGAACGTTTGAGCCAATCAAACACTCACCCCCAGTCAACTGATCTGGGTTTAATCCAACATCATTCTTTAGCTCACTCCACCACTCCCAGTTCAGACATGGCCATATGCAAATCAGTCTGACCCTGTGCCTCATGGGAACAGTCCAGCCCGAACTGCCAAGCCATGTCTTCCCTGGACCGGAAACAAGCATCCTAGGACCGGTTTCTGGCATTTCAGCCGTCATCAGCCAGGCTTGCTTGAATCCAGTGGCAAAGTGAGCAAGGGACCCACGTCTGGGCATACCCCCGCCAACTTAGGGCGACCAAAGCGATACAAAAGGGGATGATGGACGGAGCGTTTGAGCCAATCAAACACTCACCCCCAGTCAACTGATCTGGGTTTAATCCAACATCATTCTTTAGCTCACTCCACCACCCCAGTTCAGACATGGCCATATGCAAATCAGTCTGACCCTGTGCCTCATGGGAACAGTCCAGCCCGAACTGCCAAGCCATGTCTTCCCTGGACCGGAAACAAGCATCCTAGGACCGGTTTCTGGCATTTCAGCCGTCATCAGCCAGGCTTGCTTGAATCCAGTGGCAAAGTGAGCAAGGGACCCACGTCTGGGCATACCCCGCCAACTTAGGGCGACCAAAGCGATACAAAAGGGATGATGGACGGAACGCTTGAGCCAATCAAACACTCACCCCCAGTCAACTGATCTGGGTTTAATCCAACATCATTCTTTAGCTCACTCCACCACCCCAGTTCAGACATGGCCATATGCAAATCAGTCTGACCCTGTGCCTCATGGGAACAGTCCAGCCCAAACTGCCAAGCCATGTCTTCCCTGGACCGGAAACAAGCATCCTAGGACCGGTTTCTGGCATTTCAGCCGTCATCAGCCAGGCTTGCTTGAATCCAGTGGCAAAGTGAGCAAGGGACCCACGTCTGGGCATACCCCGCCAACTTAGGGCGACCAAAGCGATACAAAGGGGATGATGGACGGAACGTTTGAGCCAATCAAACACTCACCCCCAGTCAACTGATCTGGGTTTAATCCAACATCATTCTTTAGCTCACTCCACCACCCCAGTTCAGACATGGCCATATGCAAATCAGTCTGACCCTGTGCCTCATGGGAACAGTCCAGCCCGAACTGCCAAGCCATGTCTTCCCTGGACCGGAAACAAGCATCCTAGGACCGGTTTCTGGCATTTCAGCCGTCATCAGCCAGGCTTGCTTGAATCCAGTGGCAAAGTGAGCAAGGGACCCACGTCTGGGCATACCCCCGCCAACTTAGGGCGACCAAAGCGATACAAAAGGGGATGATGGACGGAACGTTTGAGCCAATCAAACACTCACCCCCAGTCAACTGATCTGGGTTTAATCCAACATCATTCTTTAGCTCACTCCACCACCCCAGTTCAGACATGGCCATATGCAAATCAGTCTGACCCTGTGCCTCATGGGAACAGTCCAGCCCGAACTGCCAAGCCATGTCTTCCCTGGACCGGAAACAAGCATCCTAGGACCGGTTTCTGGCATTTCAGCCGTCATCAGCCAGGCTTGCTTGAATCCAGTGGCAAAGTGAGCAAGGGACCCACGTCTGGGCATACCCCGCCAACTTAGGGCGACCAAAGCGATACAAAGGGGATGATGGACGGAACGCTTGAGCCAATCAAACACTCACCCCCAGTCAACTGATCTGGGTTTAATCCAACATCATTCTTTAGCTCACTCCACCACCCCAGTTCAGACATGGCCATATGCAAATCAGTCTGACCCTGTGCCTCATGGGAACAGTCCAGCCCGAACTGCCAAGCCATGTCTTCCCTGGACCGGAAACAAGCATCCTAGGACCGGTTTCTGGCATTTCAGCCGTCATCAGCCAGGCTTGCTTGAATCCAGTGGCAAAGTGAGCAAGGGACCCACGTCTGGGCATACCCCGCCAACTTAGGGCGACCAAAGCGATACAAAAGGGGATGATGGACGGAACGCTTGAGCCAATCAAACACTCACCCCCAGTCAACTGATCTGGGTTTAATCCAACATCATTCTTTAGCTCACTCCACCACCCCAGTTCAGACATGGCCATATGCAAATCAGTCTGACCCTGTGCCTCATGGGAACAGTCCAGCCCGAACTGCCAAGCCATGTCTTCCCTGGACCGGAAACAAGCATCCTAGGACCGGTTTCTGGCATTTCAGCCGTCATCAGCCAGGCTTGCTTGAATCCAGTGGCAAAGTGAGCAAGGGACCCACGTCTGGGCATACCCCCGCCAACTTAGGGCGACCAAAGCGATACAAAAGGGGATGATGGACGGAACGTTTGAGCCAATCAAACACTCACCCCCAGTCAACTGATCTGGGTTTAATCCAACATCATTCTTTAGCTCACTCCACCACCCCAGTTCAGACATGGCCATATGCAAATCAGTCTGACCCTGTGCCTCATGGGAACAGTCCAGCCCGAACTGCCAAGCCATGTCTTCCCTGGACCGGAAACAAGCATCCTAGGACCGGTTCTGGCATTTCAGCCGTCATCAGCCAGGCTTGCTTGAATCCAGTGGCAAAGTGAGCAAGGGACCCACGTCTGGGCATACCCCGCCAACTTAGGGCGACCAAAGCGATACAAAAGGGGATGATGGACGGAACGTTTGAGCCAATCAAACACTCACCCCCAGTCAACTGATCTGGGTTTAATCCAACATCATTCTTTAGCTCACTCCACCACCCCAGTTCAGACATGGCCATATGCAAATCAGTCTGACCCTGTGCCTCATGGGAACAGTCCAGCCCGAACTGCCAAGCCATGTCTTCCCTGGACCGGAAACAAGCATCCTAGGACCGGTTTCTGGCATTTCAGCCGTCATCAGCCAGGCTTGCTTGAATCCAGTGGCAAAGTGAGCAAGGGACCCACGTCTGGGCATACCCCCGCCAACTTAGGGCGACCAAAGCGATACAAAAGGGGATGATGGACGGAACGTTTGAGCCAATCAAACACTCACCCCAGTCAACTGATCTGGGTTTAATCCAACATCATTCTTTAGCTCACTCCACCACCCCAGTTCAGACATGGCCATATGCAAATCAGTCTGACCCTGTGCCTCATGGGAACAGTCCAGCCCGAACTGCCAAGCCATGTCTTCCCTGGACCGGAAACAAGCATCCTAGGACCGGTTTCTGGCATTTCAGCCGTCATCAGCCAGGCTTGCTTGAATCCAGTGGCAAAGTGAGCAAGGGACCCACGTCTGGGCATACCCCCGCCAACTTAGGGGCGACCAAAGCGATACAAAAGGGGATGATGGACGGAACGTTTGAGCCAATCAAACACTCACCCCCAGTCAACTGATCTGGGTTTAATCCAACATCATTCTTTAGCTCACTCCACCACCCCAGTTCAGACATGGCCATATGCAAATCAGTCTGACCCTGTGCCTCATGGGAACAGTCCAGCCCGAACTGCCAAGCCATGTCTTCCCTGGACCGGAAACAAGCATCCTAGGACCGGTTTCTGGCATTTCAGCCGTCATCAGCCAGGCTTGCTTGAATCCAGTGGCAAAGTGAGCAAGGGACCCACGTCTGGGCATACCCCCGCCAACTTAGGGCGACCAAAGCGATACAAAAGGGGATGATGGACGGAACGTTTGAGCCAATCAAACACTCACCCCCAGTCAACTGATCTGGGTTTAATCCAACATCATTCTTTAGCTCACTCCACCACCCCAGTTCAGACATGGCCATATGCAAATCAGTCTGACCCTGTGCCTCATGGGAACAGTCCAGCCCGAACTGCCAAGCCATGTCTTCCCTGGACCGGAAACAAGCATCCTAGGACCGGTTTCTGGCATTTCAGCCGTCATCAGCCAGGCTTGCTTGAATCCAGTGGCAAAGTGAGCAAGGGACCCACGTCTGGGCATACCCCCGCCAACTTAGGGCGACCAAAGCGATACAAAAGGGGATGATGGACGGAACGTTTGAGCCAATCAAACACTCACCCCCAGTCAACTGATCTGGGTTTAATCCAACATCATTCTTTAGCTCACTCCACCACCCCAGTTCAGACATGGCCATATGCAAATCAGTCTGACCCTGTGCCTCATGGGAACAGTCCAGCCCGAACTGCCAAGCCATGTCTTCCCTGGACCGGAAACAAGCATCCTAGGACCGGTTTCTGGCATTTCAGCCGTCATCAGCCAGGCTTGCTTGAATCCAGTGGCAAAGTGAGCAAGGGACCCACGTCTGGGCATACCCCCGCCAACTTAGGGCGACCAAAGCGATACAAAAGGGATGATGGACGGAACGTTTGAGCCAATCAAACACTCACCCCCAGTCAACTGATCTGGGTTTAATCCAACATCATTCTTTAGCTCACTCCACCACCCCAGTTCAGACATGGCCATATGCAAATCAGTCTGACCCTAAACATCAGGGGTTGGATTAATATGGACTATTAAATGAGCAAATAGGCCCTCATAGATACCACCGGAGTACCAGATGCATGCTACGACCTCTGCTATGACAAGGGTGATACGGTCTTCTGTGTGAAGTACTGAGAGTACCCCTCCGAACTATTGGCCACAGAAAACATATACATGGTCAGAGAGTTGACACAAGAAGGAAAAGGAAAATCGGCGTTGAAGATGGCTCCCGGATTTCTCACCAACATTAGAATCAAATTTGCTCCTCTGTGGTTATGGAACGATGTTCAGAGATTATGTTTAATATCAGCTATGTTTCATCCATTTTAGGTCAGAGTTTTGACATTACAGCTGTCAAGCATACTTATTGCTTACAATACACAGAGAGCAGGCTTTGGGTCGGCACCTTTCAACCATTGGCTTTCTTTGACCTGCCTTTGTCAATCAGATCTTAGCCCAGGCCAGATGGGCTAATGCTGCTGGCTGGTGGGGTGTATCCTTCTACCACCACTCTAGTGCTTGCATTGAACTGCATGAGGGGCGACCCCACAACTAGGGAGCCTTCTCTAGAGTCCCCCTTTCGCTTCTTGTCTGGTTTTAATATGTATACAATGTATGCATTAGGACATTAATCCCAGACCTACTGGCTTTGCTAATGCTTGCTTGTTTTCTTTTTATATAATTTACTACTGCAATGGCTTCTAAGCTGCTGGAGCAATATAATATCTAAAACTAATTTTAAAAAAAACTATAAATCTTTGCAGCCTCTCCCTTCGGCTCATTGAGGTAAGGGGATATTGGGAAGTTCAACTACAAAAAAGGGTAGTTTGTCAACACTTTTAAATTAATACTTTTGAATTCAACATACTGAAAGTGTTACTTATCGAAAGAAAAAAAAAAAAAAAAATATTTCACGTTTTTGAAAGGTAAAGAAGAAAATTGGAAGAATAGGTTTGGGAAACGGGGGTGGGTGGACTAAGACAGAAATATAAAAATATACAGAAAATAATTTAAAATTGGTGAAGCAAATTGAAAGTGATGAAAGAATAGTAAAGAAAAAGTGGTGAAAAATAGACTCTTAAAAGTAAAACAATTTAGAAGTAAAATGTAGAAGTAATGCAGTGCGTTCACCCAAGCGCTGTGCAC
Organism: Calotriton arnoldi; assembly: GCA_963921515.1. Classification (NCBI taxonomy): domain Eukaryota; kingdom Metazoa; phylum Chordata; class Amphibia; order Caudata; family Salamandridae; genus Calotriton; species Calotriton arnoldi. The sequence continues at coordinate 3,161,060 of CAWUFW010000707.1, forward strand.
ATATGACCACTAAAAAAATTAAGATTTACAATAAAACGCACTTCCATAACTATAGGTAGGGCACAACTGGCAACAATGTGTACTTCAGTATTAGCATTAAACAGAAATGTATGCTGCATGCACGTTGTTGCAACGCCACACATATATATATTATACAAAAGAAGCCATTTAATAGTAAGTGCAGATACCTTAGTGGATGTTTGCAGAAGCTGTAGCAGGTATTATTGTAACGAGCGCATCCTCAGGGTGTATGGTGGTCCCTTAGTTTGGTAGTGAGTTTGGAAAGATGGGCTGTAGCGTCTGCTATGGGAGGTCTGCCTAAGTGAGTAAGAGGAGTGGCAGTGTCACTAGAGGAAGCTGCTGGGATCCAGATGGAGTAAATACATGGGATAAGGATAAGCTGTTATGGAATGTGATTTGTGGTGGCTTGGATGGGGTAAAGGGAGGTGAGGTATTCCAGCCACTGGCTTAATGGGACTTTAGTCCCCTCCAGGCGTCTCCTGAATAGTGAAGCCATAGGGTCATCCAGACTCCTTTCGCGATGCCAAATGGAGAGTCACCCACTTTCTGATACTGGCATATCAGTATTGATAAGAATTCTTTACTTTTCCTTCTTTACTCCGTCCCTTCTTTCACTGATTTCTCCTCAGCTCTAATAGTGTTGTGCCATTACTCTGATGTAATTAATTATGGCGCGCCAGTCGACTGTCAGGAGTTGTTATGCAATGTGTCTATATACAGTTCTTATTCGTGCTTCCCTTCTTGTTTCCCTCAAATTCCATTTAGCTACTTCTCGTCCTCTTATTTGATCTGTGTCCTGATAATGATCCAGCAATTGTAAAGGGATAGAAACGCCGCCAACCCATGTAACAGACCCAATTCAATGAATTTACTTTTGTGATATATGGTCTGTACTTTTGTATATTCCTTGGGCTACAAATCACCATAATGACACGTGTGCTTGAGCACCAAGCGTGGCTTCACCTCACTGTTACTTTCTCTAAGTATTGGTTATTGTAATATATTAACTTCTGATTCATTATATAATTCTATATACATTTTTATCCTGTTATTTATTTGACTATAGGGACCCCTGTTTCTCATGCTTTACTGTATTAGGCAACAGTCATCACAGATACCCAAAAAAAAGATGACCAGCACTTCTGATTTTACTGAACTTGTTAGTTTTCTTTGACAAGGTAGATAATAGGATATCACTGGAGAAACCGGATATAAGATTTGAAATAAGAGACACATTGAGGGCTTTGCTGTTCTCTTTTATTGGGGCCCCGTGCATCAGGCTAAACTGAGGTCCTGCCATGTCAGAAGTCGCTGACAGATTTTGTAAATTTCAAGGTGATGACATCATCGGCCTCACATCATCAATTAAAGGGATTAAGACTGATTCCATCCCTATGGTGGTCAGAATTCAGCTCATAAAGGGCGAAGCACTGTATTCGCCTCGGCAGGGCCTAGTTTTGTTTCGTGAATGCACACTCCATTACTCTGCTGGGTACCTCAAATTGGAAATGTCAAGGTAGATCATTGGTGCACCTGGGACATCGGGAGGGTTTCTAGAGTAACGGAGATGCCAGCACGTGCTTCAATTTGGAAAAACCTCACCTGTCCCAAAAAAAAAAAAAAAAGGTGTTCGACATTTGGGTGAGGCCTGGAAATAGGCTATGGGCAAGTTCCTTTAGCATAGGAAGGCAAATTTAGGGCACACCTTAAAATCAGTAGTATTATACTGCTTCTATGATGACACTCTTTCCTAAGTAACACATAGGGTGATATTCTTAAAAACCTAATTACTGTGTCTCAGAGCTCTGGCCACGAACAGAGTAGGAAGGGATCACTGTCGGTATGGAAATGTGATCAACAGGGAGAAAGTAGGCATGGCAGGAAGTGAGACTGGGACAATCTAGCTGGGTTTTAGTAGAAAACAAATGCAATTTGTTTGGGGTTATGGAAATCTACAATTTCAAACTGACATGGCTCTAATAGGAAAAGGCAGCATCTTCTGAGAGGATGGTAGAGAAACATCGGTAAACAAATACACAGTAGTGATGTAATGTATTGGGGCAAAGCAAACATGAACCCAGAGAGACCGGGCACCAAGGAGCAGGCGGGAGAAGAAGCAGGACAGTAAAACAGAAATTGTGATGATTTACAGCTTCTTGTCAACCAAGAAAGACACAAGGCATGGTGGCCACAGGTATGAGAAAAGTAAAATAATTATATAAATCCGGGCGGATTTAGAACAAACATCTGGGAAGGGCATAAAAGGCACAGCTGAGAAAGTTCTATCAGGCAAAGTTCCTATCAGGTACTCTACAACTTGCAGAAAGGAGAACTATGGGATACTCGGGGATCCCAAGGAAAAGAAGATAGAGAAAAGATAAGAGGCATTTAGTGGTAATGTTGGGGTAATACAAAACCAGTAAAGGTTAACAAAACCAACTTCACCTTGTTTCAAATAACCAGTCACTTAAACAGGAAAGTAATGCTCGTTTTCTCATGACGAATCTCCTCTGAAAAGGGCTTCATTTATTGGTTATTTTATTTATTTATAGTCCTTACTTAACAGAGTGAACTCATCTGGGTGCAGCAAGGGGCAAAGGAAACGAATGACATCACAACACCATCACTCAACTGGTCAACAGAAAAGGACAGCCAACAATGTCTGTTCATGCGTAAACATCAGTGGCAGGTTCCACAATCTAGGGCCCAAAACGGAGACCCTCCTATCACCGCGAGATTTAGATTTGGTCTGAGGTGTGGTTAGTAGGAACTGAGTAGAGGAATGTAGGGTCCTGTCAAGGCAGTGTCAGCTGAATTCCTTAACAAGATTAAACTGGTACTGCTCCCAAGTAAATAGCTGAATACCATTGTCACTATGTTTGTAATTAACTCGGGTAATAACTGGCTCCCAGTAGAATCATCAACCGAGACGCAAAACATGACTTAAAATCAGCTGTATCGCTGCATTTTGAAGGCCTTGTGTAGACTGCTATAAGAGTGTGAAAGACCCGTGTAAAGGGCATTTTCACAGTCAAGTATTCAATAAATATTTTCTGAGAGAGGGCACTAACAGGCATATTAACCAGGGGGCAGGCCGGGGATTCAAGTATGAATCAGTTGACAGAACGGGGAGGATGGGTGGGGCGGTAAGGAATCTATAACTAACTAATGTTTCTTACAGATATATTGTTACCGAAGGTAAGTAACTTGTTCATCTGAAAGAAACAGGTTAGTTATAGATTCCTTACCTTAGAATAGATACCCCAGCAATACCAACCCCAGAGGTGGGTCTGCGAACCAAGATCACACCAGAAAGTCCAGGAGAACAGAACGGCCAAAGAAGCCGTCTCTCCGGACTTGGCTGTCCAGGCAGTAGTGTTTTGTAAACGTGTGCAGCGATGCCCACGTAGCTGCCTGACAGATGTCATTCAGAGGGACTCCTCATCCCAAAGCAGTAGTGGCTGCCGTCGCTCTGGTGGAATGGGCGCGCAGCCCCACTGGAGGCTCCTTTTTTGCTAGAGAATAGCATGTTTTGATACACAAAACGACCCATCGAGAAATGGTTCGGTTGTGTACGACCCGACCGTTCCTGGCGCCCACGTAGCCAACAAAGAGTTGGTCATTCACCCGGAACTGCTTTGTGCGATCCAGATAGAATGAAAGCGCACGTTTTGGGTCCAGACGGTGGAGCCTCTCTTCCTCTTTCGAAGGATGCGGAGGCGGAAATTAGGTGGGCAAAGTGATGGTCTGCCCGATGCGAAAGGCAGTGACAACCTTTGGCAAGGAGGGACGAGTCCTGAGAACCACCTTATCCGGATGAACAGACAGGAAAGGGGGGGCTTGGAGGAAAGAGCCTGGAGTTCACTCACTCGTCTGGCAGATGTGATGGCTACCAAGAAAGCAGTTTTAAGTGTCAGAAGCCGCAAAGGACAGTTGTGAAGCGGCTCAAAGGGAGCACACATTAAATAGGTTAGAAAGAGATTCAAGTCCCTCTGAGGCATAACGAAAGGAACAGGAGGAAAGAGATGAGTTATGCCTTTCAAGAAACGATTAACCACCGGGGACTTGAAAAGAGAGGGCTGATCTGGAAGCCGAAGGTAGGCAGAGATGGCCAGAAGATAGCCCTTGATAGTGCCCAGAGCAGAGCCCTGCTGGGCTTAAGAGAGAAGAAACAAGAGAACCTCAGAAAGAGGGGCAGAAAGGGGATCCACAGCCTTTGCTGTGCACCATGCCACAAACTTGTTCCACCGGCAGGCGTATACCGTCTTAGTGGAGGGACGCCTGGCTGCCAAGATAACATCACAAACTTCAGGAGGCAGGTCAAAAGACATCAACTGCCGCCACTCAATCTCCACGCAAGGAGGTGGAGGCTGAACAGGTCCGGGTGGAGGACCGTCCCCTGCTGCTGCGACAGAAGATCCTCCCGAAGAGGCAGGCGGGTCGGAAGATCGATGGCCATGTTGAGCAGCCCGGGATCCATACTCTCCGTGCGCAATCCGGAGCCACAAGAATGACTTGGGCCCGGTCGCGCTTGATCTTCTTCAACACTCTGGGCAGAAGTGGTATAGGCGGAAAGGCGTTCAACAGACCGCAACTCCACTCGCGACGAAAAGCGTCGCCTAGCGAGTGCCGGCTTGGAAATTCCAACGCGCAGAATTGCTGACATTGCGCGTTCTCTTCGGTGGCGAATAGATCTAACCAAGGCTCTCCCCACTGTCAAAAGAGACCTTGCACCACCTCCGAATGAAGACACCATTCGTGATCCATCATGCACCTGTGGCTGAGTTCGTCCGCCCTGGCGTTCAGAGAACCTGCCAGGTGTTGAACCACCAGGGATATGCCCTGATGTTCCAGCCATGTCCAGAGGCGGAGGGCCTCTTGACATAGGGTCCACGACCCCACCCCGCCCTGTTTGTTGCAGTAACACATGGTGGTGGTGTTGTCCATGAACACCTGCAGTACTCTTCCCCGGACAGAGGGAAGGAATGCTTTGAGGGCAAGACGAATCGCCCGAAGCTCCAGAAGGTTGATGTGGAGCCCGGACTCCGCCGGAGACCAGAGGCCTCTGATCTCCGCCTCCCCCATGTGGCCGCCCCAACCCAGAAGGGATGCGTCCGTCACCACTGTGTGTTCTGGATGGGGAAGGGAGAGGGATCTGCCGTCGACCCAATCCTGGTTCGTGAGCCACCACTGCAACTGTCGTGCAGTGCCCTACGAGATCTGGACGCAATCGGACAGATTCCCCTGATGCTGCGCCCACTGGAACTTCAGGGCCCACTGCCTATCCCGCATATGCCACCTGGCATGCTCGACCAGCAGGATGCAGGAGGCCATGAGGCCCAGCAGCCTCAGGGTCATTCGGACTGAAACCCGGGATAGAGGCTGAAAGATCGGAATCATAGCCTGAATATCCCAGACTCGCTGCTCGGGAGGATAGACCCGAAACCGCGTCATGTCCAGAACCGCTCCGATGAAGAGGAGCTTCTGAGAGGGAATCAGGTGCGACTTCGGCACATTGATGGAGAACCCCAGCAAATGCAGGAGGTCGGCCGTAGTCTGGGGGTGAGAGACGACTGCCTGGGGCGAGCCTGCCTTCAACAGCCAGTCGTCGAGATTGGGGAAGACAAACCCCTGATCTGCGCAGATGAGCCGCCATCACTTTCGTGAACACCCGAGGGGCGCTGGTAAGGCCGAAGGGGAGCACAGTAAACTGAAAATGCTCGTGGCCTACCGTGAACCGCAGGTAACGCCGGTGGGCCGGCAGGACAGGGTTGTGAAAATAAGCGTCCTGCAAGTCCAACGCTACCATCCAGTCTTCCAGGTCGAGGCCAGACAAGACCTGAGCAAGCGTCAACATCTTGAACTTCTCCTTCCGGAGGAAGCGGTTGACGTTCCTGAGATCCAAGATAGGACGCAGGTCCTTGTCCTTCTTGGGGACCAGAAAGTAGTGGGAATAACAACCACGACCTACTTCTGGGGCAGGAACGCGCTCGAGGGCTCCCTTGGCCAAGAGTGCCAAAACTTCCTGTTGGAGAAGGCCCAGGTGATCCTCCGACATGCGGTGGTATTGAGGTGGCATGGCTGGAGGGGTAGTCTCGAAGGGGAGGGAGTAGCACCTTCGGACTATTTGCAAAACCCACCTGTCCGACGTGATGGTGCGCCAGTGGGGGAGGTGATGGCGGATCCTGCCACCCAATGGCGTTTGATGGGCCTGAAAAGTCAGACTAGGAGGGTTTGGAGGCTGCTGCAGAGGGGAGGTTGGTGGACTGGCCCGCCCGCTGGCCCCCTGAACCACGGCGTTGGTTCCCAGGCCCCTGGCCGCGCAAAGGTTGGGGAGCTTGCTGCGGCCTGTAGCTCTGGGCGGGACGTAGTGGGGCACCCCTTCCGTAGCCACGAAAGGGGCGAAAAGCAGACTGCGCTGGGCGGCTGGAGAGGCCCAAGGACTTGGCCGTAGCCCGTGAGTCCTTGAAACACTCTAGAGCGTTGTCCGCTTTGTCGCCAAAGAGGCAACGGCCATCAAAGGGCATGTCCATCAAGGTGTTCTGGACATACCCCGAAAAGCCAGTCGATCTCATCCAGGCGTAGCGACGAAGTGCTACTGACGTTGAAATGGTCCTGCCCAGAGAGTCCGCGGTATCCAGCCCACAACGGATGGTAAACTTCGCCGCATCCCTCCCAGCGGCGACAGCCTGGGAGAGTACTGCCCGGGCCTCCTCCGGACATTGAGGCAGCACCTGCGAAACCGTATCCCACACAGAGTGGGAATAACAGCCCAAGAGACATGCAGTGTTTACCGACCGCAGTCCTAAGCTGGCGGAAGAGAAAATCTTCTTCCCAAGATGGTCCAGCTTCTTGGATTCCCTTTCCGGTGGGGCGGTAGGGAATGCGCTCTTGGAAGCAGAGGCTTGGACCACCAAGCTCTCCGGGGTGGGGTGTTGGGAGAGGAAAATGGGGTCGCCCGGAGCCGGGCGGTGGCGTCGGGCAATCATCCTATCCACGGGAGCCCCCGTGTTGGGCCTGGACCACGTGCCCAAAAGGGTGTTAGAGCCTCATTAAACGGTAGCAGGGGCTCCGAAGAGCTTGCTACCGGCTGAAGCACTTCTGTCAGGAGGTTAGTCCTGACCGCCACCGTAGGAAGCTCAAGGTGTAGGGCCTCGGCCGCCCTATGCAACACCACTGCGTATGACGCTCCCTCTTCCGTAGCCACGGTAGGAGGAGACAACATGTCGAGGTCAGGAGAGGTGTCAAGACCGCTGGCATCCCCCAGTTCCTCTCTCCAGTCCTGCTCAGATTCCATCTGATCAGTCAAAGGGTCACCTGACCCCTCCCAGTCCTCCTCCTCAGGTTGCCAATCTGGGTGAAAAGGGACCCCAGGAGTGAACAGGGGCACAAAAACCCCAATCGGCGCCGGATCTGGCGTCGGGCGACGCCAGTCCAGCTCCGGGTCCACTTCGGGATGGAGGTCGGGGTCGACGACAGCCGGGGACATGACCGGCGTCGGTTGCGGTGCCGGAGGAAGCGGCGCCGGTGGAGGTGTAATCAGGTCAACCGGCGCCAATCCGGATCCAGGCCTGGATCCAAGGGGGACCTGCGGCGCAGTGGCCGGAGCCGACGGCGGAAAAGGCCTAGGCCCCCCAACCGAGTCCGTGAGGCCCGAAGGCGCGCCGGCTGGTTCGGGTCGCCCAAAGATGGCATGCATCGCTTCGTAGAACGTACAAAGTTGGGCGGGAGTCGCACCGGATCCCGGGAAGGGAGGGAAGCCCAGAGTAGACTCTGTGTGCTCTGCGTGCGGAGCTGCGGGAGGGGCACCGCCCGCATCCCTCGTCGCGTCAGCTGACCGACGGGGAGAAGTCGAAGAGCGACGATGCTTCTTCGACTTCTTCTTGTGCTTCGACTTACATGACCCCGAGTGCGAAGACTTGGACGAGTGGTGATGGCTTTGCAACCGGCCCCTCGACCTCCCACGCGACCGGGACCTCGATCGGCCGGGAGCCGACTGCCAGCGCTCAAGCAGCTTTCAGGACCGCTCCCACAAAGCCTTCGGCGCCAACGACCGGCAGTCGGAGCACGACTTGGGGTCGTGGTCGCGCTCCAAGCAAAAGAGGCACACGCGATGCGGATCGTAACCGACATCAGTCGGGTACAGGAACTGCAGGCTTTGAAGCCGGGCATCCCTCGTGCACCAGGAGTCGATAGACTCAAGAAAAGAAGTCGACAAAAGTCGAGAAAAGGTCAGTCAAAAAGTGACTGGAGGTACCGCTCTCTCCGGATCTGCGCTGGCTGGCGTGGAAAAAGAAAGAACTGACGTCATCGCGTGAGGGGGCGTCTAAGTAGCTACCGCAACGTCATCCCGGCGACCACGACGCCAACGACGGGCGCGGAGCCGACCGACGCCACCTTCCGACGCGCAGAGGTACTGCTGACGAAAAAACTTTCTGGATACAGTCTGACGTCTGGGGGTAATTCTAAGGTAAGGAATCTATAACTAATGTGTTTCTTTCAGATAAATATTTTCTGAGAGAGGGCACTAACAGAGGCATACTAACCAGGGGGCAGGCCGGGGATTCAAGTGTGAATCAGATGGCCCTACCTTACACCTACTCTATACTTACCTGCAGTGCTTAATTTTTTTAAAACATATGTGCCAGGCTCAAATTTTCGCTCAGAACCCTGCCATTCCCACCGACTAATGTCAGCGTTGCCCAATGCCAAGGTTGCATAATCCTAATTTCACCTCTGCCTCTTTCTTCCACCAACATACTCTCCCTGTCTCTTTATTTCACTCTTTCTGGTTCTTTATCAGTTTTTTCCTATCTTTCTCCTCCTTCCCCCTTTGCTGTCCTCCCTCATGTTCTACGTCAATGTATGATGAATAACAGTGCTTTAAGTGGAAATATAGAAGTGCAGGTACTCACTATTTAGAGTACCAGTTTGCTCCCGAGAATTGCGGTACTCTCCCATTAAATTTAATGCAGCGGTGTTGAGAAGTGCAGGTACTCTCCCTTTCAAATTAAAAAAGTGCAAGTAACCGGTACTGGATAGTTACCGCTCATTTAAAGCGCTGATGAGTAAAACATAAGTCCCAGGCCCAAAAAATGAGTGGCAGTGGGCCCCACCAGCAACAACTGGTTCAAATGAATTAAGCATTGCTTACCAGGAACACCCTCTGCCAAGAACCGTACTGCTATTGTTAGACATTTATTTTAAGGTTCTTGAGCAGGGAAGGCGTCTTCAGTACTGAGGGGAGAAGCTTATACATTTCCACAGCTGGCTGGTAATGCAACCTGTGCTGTGGCAGAGAAGAGATTTGACAGAAGGCGTGACAGTCTACCAGCAGGCATTACTTGCTTGTCTTACCAGAAGATCCCCCCTCATTAGTAGCAGTAGATCACACCCCTTAAACGGAGGCTATGCCACTATTCAGGCTCTGTCAACCCTATGTCTCGGCTGCACTGCAAGCCAGCAGCAGAGGAGAGATTTACATTTCCCAGATACATTTGAGTCGGTGACTGTCGCTGTGCTGGTGAGTTGTAGTAAATACTTTCTTTGGACTAAGGAGAACTTTCTCCTTCAAATCCCAAAGAATGTTTCGGGCAGGAAGGCGCAGAATAACCAGACCAACTTGAGAGCAAAAGGCTGCTTTATTAGGACAGGCACGCAGACTGTGAATTTTAATATTACATAACATTTTATCAAAACCCTGCCTCACTAATAAAATCTAAATGCCTGACCCCCCCAACCTTAAACCTCCCCCAACAATAAACAGTCCCAAATCCATCATCCAAACATTCATTCCTCGCCATCCCCTTTCCTTCCATTCGCTGTCCTCAACCCAACCATCGCTCCGCTGTATTCCCACTTCCATGCCTACCCTGCAAGTCCCTCAAACCTTCCGGCCTGTCGCGAACTCCTCCATTTCTGCCACCTATCCTAAAGCAACAACTAACCAACAGTCTGCCTTCCTACCCTAACAAAACAATCTGCTCCAATAAGAAAACTTCTAAAGTTTGGGGAGGACGGGAGGGGACTAAAACCTAAACAGCCTACTTCCAGGACCACATCGACTGACTAAGATACGTGCCTGGGCGCAAGTGACTCTAACTGCCACTGAGGCCCTGCCCCTAGCCGAACTACCCAATGGGGATCCATGTTGGCCTGGAGTGCGCCACCTGCCCGAAGAACCTGGGGGAGTATGTCCTTGGATGCCACCCCTGGAACCCCCATTATGTATGAAGAGTAGTAGACGCCTCCCTGCCTCTGAGACCCAATATGTGTTAAAGTCTATTCAAGAATGTCACTCTCTTGCTTGTATGATGAAGGGCCAGCAGCCATTTGCAATGTGGCATCCTGATACTGACTGCTGAGCCATTTTACAACTTTTGGTATTTACTAGGGTCGGCTGATAGTGGGGGGGGGGTGTTGGGAGACTACAGAAACCTTTTCTCATGATAGTCTTCTACCGCCTTCGTGTCTACTCTGGCACCCCCATATCTCCTAACCCATGGATACTCAACGTACGGCCCGGGGCCCTGCATGTGGCCCCCCTGACCTTTACGAGCGGCCCCCTGGTCAACATGAGCACTGGGCTGCTGTTTACTCGACTCAGCACTAACAATATATTAGACGGGCAATCATCTATTTCAAGGTTAATTGATGATAAAGAAAGGAAATAACTAGGTAGTCCTGCGCTTAACTTTAGAAACACCTTCATCTTGCTGCAAAAATGTAAAAATGAGTCTCTTCAAAATTCTAAAAGTGTATTTAATTAACATGCAGAACCTTTTCACCTTAGTACAATTGATAATATCAGTGCATTGAGAAGTATTAATTAAAAAGTGACAGTTTTCAAACATGAATATAGAAACATTAATTCTTCCACCCTAACCTGACAACAACACCAACAGTGACCTACAGAGGCAAGTCAGTTGTTATGTGCACTTTTTAGGTGGCCTGGTTTCCTATTACACATGAACAACATTATAGTTTATTAAATGAAACACAGTAGGAGGTTTTGTACAGCGCACACCCTGAAATCATGTATTTCTAGGTCCCAGGAGGGTGGGAGGTCAACTGTCACCCCGCTGGCATCAGTGCGGACAGACCAAACATTTTGGCCCCTGGGAAAATGTTTGTAAGTACCCATGTCCTAAGCCCACGAAAGAGCCTTTCTCCATCTTGTTCTCAACAATGAGGGATCTATGCTCTCTCTGGGTAAACGATTTAGGCAAATCATCAACCGGAAACAGTGCCTCGAACCTTACGGGAAACAGGCCAGTGACCACCAGTGTGACCTCACAGCGCCTTTTTATAATGCACAGCCAGACCACTGGCACCGCCCAGTCATATTCTAAGGCTGCCAGAAACGTTACAGCCCCCGTCACGTTTTGGAAACGTGTCCTACGAGCCCTTGAGGGTAACTGTGTCCAACAGGACGCACTGCTGCTCGACGCCCATTCAAGAAGTGTAACAGCTGTGGGGCCTGCCGGAGGCGCTTGGAGCAGCGCACTGGGCTTCCGACAGCTGTTCCTACTGCCGTGGGTGGTGAACAACGCCTCGGATGCCAGCCGCGCCACGGGAGAGGCGCCCAGATACCAGTCAATGAAAGAAGCGGCCGCCGCCAGGGCGCTGCTCTATTGAATCTCTCCGCGCGGTGACAGCGCCGCGACGCCGCACCACTGGCAGCTGCGCGCTACACACATGCCAGATATCAACGGAACTTGCAGAATCTGTCTCCGGTCAGAGAAGGCGTGGTACCGTTTGCAACAGCCCAACCTCTCATCCGTGGCGACAGGTTACCGACGGTCGGCTCAGGCGTGCATCATGACGCTTAACGACAGGCCGATTGCATGTGCCATCAGTGATACACCACACACATGATCTATTGAGGGGAGGAAATAATACATTTTTTAACAACATACATCTTTATAGCCACCTATTCCTCAGCGTTATTAAAATAGTCACATGGCCTGCTCCCCAATAAACTGACCCCACAAGTGGAAAATGCCTGCTGGTTTTAGGAAAGCAGGCCGCAGTCACACCCAGAGCTGGGACATACAGAGCAGAAGAAGCGTCCGATACATGCTCTGGCTCCAAGAATAAATGTCGGGGACGGATAGGCACTGCACGACTGGAGTCTGAAAAGGAGTGCACAGCATCACAGGATGGTAGGAAGGCTCGGTAGGTTATGTCGCTGCTGTTGAGATGCGCACAGCGTCTGCAGGTCCACTCCCTGGTTTCATTGTTATGTGGCAGATGAAATGAGTACCGCTGAACATACTCTGATAGAGTCACTGGAAGCCGGGCGTCACAGAATGGTAGGATAGCTCGGTAGGTTAAGTCCCTGCTGGGAAGATGTGCACAACGCCTGCAGGTCCATTCTTGGTTTCATCCAATGTGTTAGACTAAATGATTGCCACTGAATAGAAGAGTTATGTGTATAACCCCTTGTGTAGATTACACTGAAGCAGCGCACCAGTGACATTACTTGCTGTCTAATCACACATTAAGATCACTGTGGAAATGAACCTGTTAAAAAGAGGATTCCAATAAATTGGTGAAATAGGTCATAATGGAAAGAAGAACTTCAAACCCCAAGGCTAGATTTGTGCTATGTGGTGCAATTCTGACGGCATCTGATTGGCGTCACTTGTTGTCAGAAAATACACAATTCTCCTTTCATGCCACTTTAGTAAGGAGTGAATTATAGTTTGTGCTTTTAGCATAACCTCGCTTTTCCTACGAATTTCCAGCCAAAGAAGTTTAAAAAAATATTTTTTGAGGAGTCAATTTTTAAAATAGCATATTTACTAGTATATAAGAAAAAGACAACAGCAATCTCATCCGGGAACATACCACAGACTGTCACAGAACAGTAAACATGGAAAGAGACCCTTACACACAGAGCTCTTTTACAACAGCAGCTCTGCATCGTTAGTAAGCAAATATAAATTAACAAAGTAACTACGACTGTCAAGACTCTCTGCTTTTGGTGTCTCTGCAAGTGTGAACATGTCATTATTTAGCATGCTTATCACAACCAGCATGAGATACAACCCTTCCCAACCGATTAATACATGTTAACATTACTTAAAACAGACTTCTTTCACTGTCAATTTTGAGTAGTTTTTTTCTTGCTTTAATGTCTGCCTTTATAAATGTCTGTATGAATATTTAATTTTCGTTTCATACCACTCCTCAATCCTGCAGTGCAATCCGGATCATGTTAAATGTAAAGTAATCCAGACTGCTTGTAATCTGAACGTGTGAAGACCTTCTTGTACATCAAGGTACAATTTAACAGTGCACCACACTTGGCTTCATAAGCATGAAACGACCACTGTTTCTCTGCATATGGCCTTCTAGGGGATTTCATGGCCTTTGATGTGGAACCGACAGATTACAAAGAGAATGGTCTATGAAGCCCAGAAAAGAGGAGGGCACGAGGTCTTGTTCAACTCTACATTTGCAGGATTGCAACTGCTCGAGAGGTCCATTTGTACAGGTTAAATTCAAGAAACCAAAAGGCTTGAGACAAATAAGTCTTTTATCGCCATAAAGCTCGGCTGGTCAAGCATAGCTGCCAATAAACACGGGCAATAAAAATGATTGCTCACCCCCACCCCAGCTGCGATCGGCGTGGAACAGCACCCGTGCGGCTGCCCCTCAAAAGATGGCTGCCTGGAAAAATATGGTGCTCTGGTGAAAAGAACCCCAGCCTACGTTTTAAAAAAGTGGAATAGAAGTACTGATGTGCTAAAAACAATGCTTATATGTGAATGACCTCGGAGCAGGCACACTTCCACTGACTGACGTTTTCTACTCAAGATTAATTTACAAATATTCTGGAGGGACAGTTGGAGTTTTACGAACCTCACTGACAAAATAAATGCAAGAGCACAGAACATGAACATTTAATAAACCTAAAGGACCTAAATTAATAACGGAAGACAGATACCAGACAGCACCATCAGGGCAATAGCACTAGCAAATCAAAAAGCAAGTCAAAACGTTCTCCCTTTTTTCATAACAAAGCAGTTTGCTTAATTTAATCAAATTTTACACTGATAAAGAAAATTCAGTGACATGAGCCACAACGTCGAAGGGTAGTAGAGGGTTAGATACATAGAGGGTCGAGTGGAAAAAGCTGCACTTGCTTACAGCCAAAAGTCATAACATCTCTGGCATCCCCTTTCAAGAAAATGGAAAGAAGTCTGATATTTGGATGTGTTTTAGAATTTGATGGGACTTTTTGGGAGTCTCCTATTGTTTCCAATTTAAGTACAGGCAGAAACCTCGTAGGGAACTTAAACGCCTGTCATGGGACGGAACAAGGTGCGAACAAGGTGCGTTGCTTACTCCTTACAGGAGGATGCTGACCTACCATCAGACCGGATGAGTTGAATGGCATCTCACATGAGGTGGGACGTCACTGTTGGGCGACCTTCTCGCCTACCTGTGGCCTCACCAACCTGAAGGTAGGTCCCCAGAAAGACAAAAAAAGATATTTGTGATTTTCAGTCAAATTCCCCTTAAATCAAATAAGGTTTTTATGTCCAAAGACAAGCATTGCCAACTCGCATGTCCCAAAGGAGTGCCGTCAAAGCGTGCCTGTGACATCACAAACGTCACAACAGCACTGGCTCCAATCCGCCTTGTGCGCAGTACTAGAAGGCAATGACGTAGAGGGCAATGTCATAAGTTTATGGGGTTATAAAACCGTTATTCTGCTGCAAGCCAAGTTTGTAAGAAAAATAAAATGCAAAACGTTAAAAGCTGGAGCTGTAACATAAAAAGCAGTGACATTCTATGACTTACTCTGGATGAAAATTAATCAAAAAATGAAAAATAACCCAACACCTGTCTTATGGAGGAAGAGAAAAGCTGTATGCATTTTGTATTCACATTGTGAGTTAGGAGTACGCACCTGGCTTGACCCCAATACCACTGGTAACTTTAAATGCTTACAGTTATTCAGATGAAAACCAGACTCAAATTGTAACATTCTACCTACAATATGTGCTAAACTTTGTGTATATTAAAAATATAGAGGTGTACAATTTGCCAAACGATCATGCACAATATTGGAAATGGGTGAGATATTGCTGGCCCTCTGCCACTCGCACCTTAAGTCTTTAATGATCCCCCTACGACCACCACCGGAATACGGAAATATTACCCATTCTTAAATAGGACTCTGAAAAAAGTTGATTGATGTAAAAAGGCAGAGTATGAACAGCTGAAGCACAAATGCTTCATATTGAAACTGTCGATCAGATATGTGGAATAGGTTTGTATTAGTGAGAAAAATCATCATGAATTATTAGTATAAATTGTGATTATTGAAAACTATTAGGAATTAGCGAGAAATTGATGAGAAAAATGTTTTAAAAAATTGTTTTGACTTTTTAAGTTGCCATAGAAAATAAAGTTCGAACACCAGATATAAAGTTCTAACACCAGACATTGACTTTGTGTCAGTCAATGTATTACTGAACAGCAAGCAGAGACAATGCACCCAAATGCAGGACTAGTACTGCTGCCTCATCAGTGGCGTAGACAGGTTACCCTTGGGGCAAGCAGGGAAAATGGCCCCACTAGCTCTTGTTTGAGCTAAAAAAAAGAGAGCTATAACTGGTGTGTAGTGGGCACCTCCCCCGTTTCCACTGCATCTCTATTGATAGTGTCTGCTCTGTGCGTTGCTATATGGTTTTAAAAAACAGCAAATAGATCTGCACAGAGGTCTTGAACGCCGTATCTCTGCTCTTCCTCATTTTCTGTGGGTAAGAGCTCCATCATTCGACTCGCTTTCACAAGCTGGATCTTCTTGAACTTCTAGTGATGGTCTACCGTGGTCCTGGTTCACGTGAGTGCCAGTGGTACTGTGCGCTGCCACAACCATGCTCCAGTGCCCAGCGTACATCCTGGACGTGGGGAAGAAAGATGGTTACTCCACTTAGGTGCCTGGATCCATGAGCTTCACAAAGGATACAATCCCCGCGAGGACAGAGAAGCACAGGCCATGTTGCCTTCAGAAGACACTATGGTTCCAATCTTTGGCCAAAAGAGGATGCACAGCTGCCCAGAGGCAGCCGTCAGGTAGTTCTGAAGAAAGTGAAGGAGCCTGGTCAGACCTCAAGCCTGTGCTTATTTATATCTATGTGTCTATAGGTGGCACAGAAGTGTCTGCGGTTTCACAACGGTAAGTATCAAACCACAAACAAGCTACAGGAGCCAGATGGGAAGCACGTGCCAATGAGCAACTCCTCTTAGAAATTGGAAAAAAGAAGCAAAAAGGATGCATCTTACACAGGAAAGAAGAAAATAAGTCCTGATTTATTTCTGCAAGAACAGACGATTGTGAGATAACGATACATGCAGTCTTTGAACCACAGGATTTCCTGTGGTTGTGTCATTACCACATTTCCGCAATCAATTAAATATAACTTCCCATGACATGGCAGAGGAAGCGACGGGGAACCACCGACACACAACAGGAACCATTTGCAGAAAAAACAGGCTGTTGAAGGCCACAAGTGAAATTAAACCATCACCACAATCCGATGCAGTTACTGTGGAAAAGTTTTCATAGGTTTTACTACATAGTATGTTGGGTTTCAATTTCTAACTTTCTGAAAAAAACATTAATTTCTCAAATTCAATCCCCCTTCAAAAACACATAAGTGTGACAGCAGGCTGAAATCTGCAGTAACTTTAAATCTATTACAGATTTTAGGAACATGAGGCAATATATGACATTATAATACAACTAGAAATATACTGTAGGGTTTTGAGGAGAGCCTGTGGTCATGTAAGTGGACTCACTGGCATTTGGCACCAAACAATGAGATGTTGTATGATAAAATTGTACCCCAAGAGGAAACGTGCATGGTCAATGCCATGCTGGCACAACCAGGCATTGAAAGAATACAAATAGCATAGTAATGTCTGGCTCCTTATTTCCAGCTAGTTACGAGTCCTCGAGCCAAGAAGAGGTTTAAAAAAACCGAATATGAATGAATAAGATTTTGATGTGCCAGCAATCACAGGCTCCTGTCCGAGCACATCCTTCTCTTACCACACAATGTGTAACCCTATCTCAATTCATTTTCCCATTTAGAGGATCATAAAATTAATTATGAGCAAAATAAGTTAAGATCCATGCAGTGCAACAAAATCCAGTCCTCAAAACCATAGCTAGTTGTGGCCACTCTTACCTAATCACTTCTTCGGCTCAGTGCTTCGGATTAGCAGGCTCTCATGGAACAATAAGATGGAGCAAATCTAAAACCTAGTCTCGTGGTTGGCAGACGTCAATGTCAAGCACAAGGAAGAAGAGATGGGCAAGGGGTTTTAACAGACGAACAGAGCTTAGGTCACCGTCCACGCTTCAATGGGAAGAATACAGCCACAAATAACAGCCAATGTCCATTTGTGCATGGGGCCTTTGCTCGGCTACAGAACCCCGGCCTTTAATAGTCGCGAGTATCACAGGGAGGGTTGAAAGATCATTGCCTTATACCAAGACAGGATTCTACCCCTGGATCCGTTTCAAGACCCTTCGGACAGACACTTGTTTCCACGCAACGTTGGTTTATCCTGTGGTTCATCACTGAAGAGACAGCACTCAACCCAGTCCTGACATAAAAAGCAAACAAAAAAGGACATGCCAGGAGCAGCAAGTTCAGGGTCTTCCTCACACACCCTGTGTGTGATGCTAGGTCACTTCCAAAAGAGGCGAAGCAAGCACTACTTCATAGGTAGGTGTGCAGCTGAATTTCCACACTCCCAGGTAACTAATGGTGCCCAAAGATAAATTATAGATCAAAGTCAGTTATGTATATTTTTGATCTGTTGAGTGCTTGGGCACAATCTTTTTTATGATTTATCCAGTACATTAGCAAAATACAAGGGTACAGACATCTAAACCAGCAAAAGGGACAACAGACACAGAATTCATTTAAAAGAAGCGGGTGAAAGTACAGTACATGAAATCCAAAACTGCAAACTTTTAGAATGGCAGCACTCCTTTCATCCTCAGAATAAAAGGAGATCCGTTACTTTGGGCAGCCTAAAACACAAATATAGAATTCACTATTTATGTGTCTTAGCACCTCTTCTGGAAATGTGACAGATTATACTGTTAATGGTGGTCCAGCACACCAAACACAGTGCTGTGCTCAAATCACAATTTTTTTTATCTGTGATTGCTTATTACTCCTGGAATAAATTAAGTCATGCTCACAGACAAACCTTTGAGAATTAGGCCCACCAAGACTGTCTAAAGCCATGAAAGAGGTGAAGGCTGCTCAGTCGAGAGAACATTTACTGCGCCCCCTGGTTCTGATAGGAACACAGGGCGGAGGAGAGTGTGAAAAGGAAATCTTTCATGTAGTGACACTGACAACTTGAGGAAAAGGAGGGGCTGCGGGCGTCTGCCAGCTTCAATCAGGCAAATTAAAAGGTGAAACCACATTCCTTCGCAGAAATCCAGTGACTAAAAGTGACAGCTTGAAAGTAAATACTTTTCGTGGATAAAAGGGGTAAGGAGGTTCAAAGGGTGGTTTACGAGCAATACAATGTAGTGTGAGAAATATTTTTTAAATAAATGAATTCGGCAAGCCTGTTGAAGAGAAGCCAAGAGCTTCTGTCATCTTAATGGGTCATGCTGTATGAAAAGAATACTTTTCTGGGGCTCGTCACACACAACTTACTAATGCCATTTTCAAGGATTTTCATTGATCGGAAAAAGTCCACTAAGCAGTGCGTAGGACATGAAGGTAGTTAAGCGGAGAAGCAGAACTGTTCCAAGTAGAACCCTCGGGCTCTTGGCGGCCATGTTGCCATGAGTTATAACTTTTTGACATGTCAACAGTGCCACGTGCCCCCGTTTCACTATGCTCCAATTGAATCCAACATACAGGAACAAAAGATCCCCGGTTACAGGAGAACTGAGAGAGGGGGGGGTAGGGTGAGGGAGGCATGTGGGGTGTAGGGTAGGGGACACGTGTGGGGGTAGGGTAAGAGGGTGAGGGTGTGTGTGTGTGTGAGAGAGAGACTTTCAAACGCGCTGTGCAGTATCAATTCCTGAAGATAAAGGGCATGAGCATTTTCAGCACTATTAATGGAAACACAAAAGGTAATTCTTGAACTCTTTCCACAAATTATGCTCAAGGAAGCATAAGAAATTGTGGAATCATGTCACAAATTAGTAAAAAGGTCTTAATATTAGCACTAGGCTTGATGACCCATAGTAAATTCCAGTCGGGCTTTCAGGATACCCACAGTTACCACACATCAGAAATACTTGTATAAAATTATATTCAGGGGGGAACTTTTGGCATGTTTCTGGTCATTTTGAAAAACCAACTGGATTTTGTCGTTCAGTGGGTCGACACGCCTAGTCTCACTTGACATTTTCAACCACCGTACCACTCTGCATGAGGGCACCCCCACAGGCTCACCATAGTCTTCGTCACCTCTGATGCCATTATATGGAATGGAGAAACAGCAGAGAAAGACTCATTTTTAGGGTATCTGTTCCATTTTACAGGCTGAGAATAATGACGTGCTTATAAGCATGTATTATTCAGTGAGAGCCTCTGCACCCAGCTCGTGCTTTGTCAATGCTTTGAAATCTTCAGTAACACCAAAGCCTGCCCATCTAACCATGGGATGGCTACCGAATGAAAGAAAGAGAATACAAACTCATCGACTCTGACACACGCCGCAACACCTGACCTCCTATGTTAGCAGCAGTAATGGCACCATCCACCCATATTACTGCCCATTATTACTACGACTTGACTTGTGGCATCCATAAACTCCCAATGAGGCTCCTACCGAAACAAGCAATAAACAAAGCCATCAAAATGTCAAGCCTCTGCTCATCACTATTGGAGGAGGTCTTGGAAGGCGAGTGTATAAACCATACTGAATAATCAGCCCGTAGCGGCGCACTCCAATCCAATTTCACACCTCATTACGCACCGTAGGACAAATCTCTGGATCAGCTGGCCTCAAACCACACCAGATGGACTCTATGCAGGGCTATGATGCGGATGTACCAGCAACTAGCGTCTGCAGTAGTAGCCCTCTGGAGATCCGAGTACTTGGGATTGACGCGCTGCGTGTCCATGAGCAATAGAAAAGGACTAGCTCTTGAACATATCTACAAGAGGGTTTATCCTTTGATCAAATGTTAACTATGCACCTTTGAAATCACCCATAGGATCTCCCAGATGGACTCAATGCAGGTCTATGATGTGGCTGTACCAGCAACTAGCATCTGCAGTAGTCGCTCTCTGGAGATCCGCGCACTTGGGATTGACGCGTTGCGTGTCCATGAGCAATAGGCAAGGACTAGCTCTTGAACATATCTACAAGAGGGTGTATCCTTGATCAAAGGTGAACCTTTGAAATCACCCATAGGATCGCCCAGAAAATGATTAGTCAAGTGCATGTAAACTTCCTTCAGACTTGCCAGCAGACAATTAACACTACGCTAAACGTTAAAGCAATTTTGCATCTGCCAAAACATTTATGGCAATTTTTTGGGGGGGGCGGTGAAAAAAAAATAAAACTACTTTTAGTCATACCACTAATTATTAAAAAAAACAGACATGGAACACTCGAAGGCAAACATAAGACAGAGAGGGAAACCTCATGAATTTATTTCAACGGAATGTTCCGTGCCAAGGAATGCCGGATAATTATTGTAAAAGGAAGGTCGGCTCCATCTCACAAAGTTAGCAGCGGAACCATCAGGTAGTGGAAAAAGGCAGCAATCCGTTTTCCCAAGCCAGTTTATTTCAAGCGACGCAGCTTCGTTCTCTGCCAAACCTGCCAGGCGCACTCCCAGAGAAAGAGAATTTGATGGCAGATAAGGACCGCCACCGAGCGTCCACTCACCCCACTTCGCTGCCTACTGTTCCAAAACACGCATGCGATATGATCCCTTGAAACCCCACGGCTTCCCAAACCCGCCTCTGGGCAGCCCGAGACTTTTCCGGGCTCGCAGAGCCATAAATAAATCCGGCTGCACTTTTACGGCACTATTTACTCAAGGCATTTTGCAAATTTTGATTCAACAGCAACAAATTTAATTTTAGTGGGTAGAAAATATGTGTCATTTTTTTGCCACAGACCTTCTAATTTAGGCTACAAAATGCGTACAAATGTTGCGCTTTCCACAGCAGAAAAAAGCATAACGGCATTCTGTTATGGAATTTTACAACACTTAGGAATCGTGTGCAATATTCCACATTTAGTTTTCTAAAAACACACAGAATGCTTTTTAAAAATGTGAAATAGAAAGACTCCCCATGGGAGAACACAAATTACAGCGTAATTTGACTTGTGAGTGACTAAACCAAATTCTTATAAAATTAAGACTGTGTCTGTCTATGTTGGCATACTTTACACACCCTAACAAGTCAAAAACTATCCAAACGCTGGATGCAACCGATGAATACAGGAGCATCAAAGTGGTTTTTCCCCCTTATGGCAGGTGGGTGGCAAAACAAACCAAGGGAGGTGGAAGTTAAGAAGCAACCAGGACAACAGGAGAGTTGGGGGTGAAAGGGAAGAAGCCAAATGGACAACAGGAGGGTGGGGTTGGGAGGAAGAAGCAACAAGGATAATGGGAGGGGCAAGAGGAGGGTGCGAGGGATATGCAACAAGGAAAACGGGAGGAGCAACGGGAGTGTGGGAGGGAAGAAGCAACAAGGACAACGGGAGTGTGGGAGGGAAGAAGCAACAAGGGCAACGGGAGGGTGGGAGGGAAGAAGCAACAAGGACAACGGGAGGGTGGGAGGGAAGAAGCAACAAGGACAACGGGAGTGTGGGAGGGAAGAAGCAACAAGGGCAACGGGAGGGTGGGAAGAAGCAACAAGGACAACGGAAGGGTGGGAGGGAAGAAGCAACAAGGACAACAGAAGGGTGGGAGGGAAGAAGCAACAAGGACAACGGGAGGGTGGGAGGGAAGAAGCAACAAGGACAACGGGAGGGTGGGAGGGAAGAAGCAACAAGGACAACGGGAGGGTGGGAGGGAAGAAGCAACAAGGACAACGGGAGGGAAGAAGCAATGCAGGCAATGGGGGTTTGGGAGGGAAAAAGCAACAAGGACAACAGGAGGGTGGGAGGGAAAAAGCAACAAAGACAACAGGAGGGAAAAAGCAACAAGGACAACGGGAGGGTGGGAGGGAAAAAGCAACAAGGACAACGGGAGGGTGGGAGGGAAAAAGCAACAAGGACAACGGGAGGGTGGGAGGGAAAAAGCAACAAGGACAACGGGAGGGTGGGAGGGAAAAAGCAAGGATAACGGGAGGGTGGGAGGGAAAAAGCAACAAGGACAACGGGAGGGAAGAAGCAACAAGGACAACAGGAGTGTGGGAGGGAAGAAGCAACAAGGGCAACGGGAGGGTGGGAGGGAAGAAGCAACAAGGACAACGGGAGGGTGGGAGGGAAGAAGCATCAAGGACAACGGGAGGGAAGAAGCAATGCAGACAATGGGGGTTTGGGAGGGAAAAAGCAACAAGGACAACAGGAGGGTGGGAGGGAAAAAGCAACAAAGACAACAGGAGGGAAAAAGCAACAAGGACAACGGGAGGGTGGGAGGGAAAAAGCAACACGGACAACGGGAGGGTGGGAGGGAAAAAGCAACACGGACAACGGGAGGGTGGGAGGGAAAAAGCAACAAGGACAACGGGAGGGTGGGAGGGAAAAAGCAACAAGGACAACAGGAGGGTGGGAGGGAAAAAGCAACAAGGACAACGGGAGGGTGGGAGGGAAAAAGCAACAAGGACAACGGGAGGGAAGAAGCAATGCAGGCAATGGGGGTTTGGGAGGGAAAAAGCAACAAGGACAACGGGAGGGTGGGAGGGAAAAAGCAACAAGGATAACAGGAGGGTGGGAGGGAAGAAGCAACAAGGACAACGGGAGGGTGGGAGGGAGGGAAGAAGCATCAAGGACAACGGGAGGGAAGAAGCAATGCAGGCAATGGGGGTTTGGGAGGGAAAAAGC
This sequence comes from Calotriton arnoldi, assembly GCA_963921515.1. Taxonomy (NCBI): domain Eukaryota; kingdom Metazoa; phylum Chordata; class Amphibia; order Caudata; family Salamandridae; genus Calotriton; species Calotriton arnoldi. The sequence goes on from CAWUFW010000707.1 coordinate 3,184,100, forward strand.
AACAAGGACAACAGGAGGGTGGGAGGGAAAAAGCAACAAAGACAACAGGAGGGAAAAAGCAACAAGGACAACGGGAGGGTGGGAGGGAGGGAAAAAGCAACAAGGACAACGGGAGGGTGGGAGGGAAAAAGCAACAAGGACAATGGAAGGGTGGGAGGGAAAAAGCAACAAGGGCAACGGGAGGGTGGGAGGGAAGAAGCAACAAGGACAACGGGAGGGTGGGAGGGAAAAAGCAACAAAGACAACAGGAGGGAAAAAGCAACAAGGACAACGGGAGGGTGGGAGGGAAAAAGCAACAAGGACAACGGGAGGGTGGGTGGGAAAAAGCAACAAGAACAACGGGAGGGTGGGAGGGAAAAAGCAAGGATAATGGGAGGGTGGGAGGGAAAAAGCAACAAGGACAACGGGAGGGTGGGAAGGAAAAAGCAACAAGGACAACGGGAGTGTTAGAAATGGGATTTCTGGTTGGCTAGGGCAAGCGCCTAAGCCAGGCAGAAACCAACTCTCTAGTCAGGGTAAGGGAGTTACACACCGAAGATAACCCCTGCTCACCCCCTTGGTAGCTTGGCAGAGCAGTCAGGCTTATCCCAGAGGCAATGTGTAAAGCGTTGTAACAACACACTCACACAGCAGTGACACACTAGGCACACCACAAAAGAAACTCCACACAAGGTTATATAAAAAAAATAGCCTTTGTATTACTCATAAAACACATTAGAACGCAATCACATATATACACTGTGCCACCTGGCCCTAGGTATTACTTTACAGGGGATTCTATACATTACAAGGCCAATTGGGCCACTGTCATAACCATTAGAATGCACAGTTAGCAAAGCAGCCAGTAACTACTGGTAAAACACTGTACTTAGCATAAACACATTAGGCATACATCATAGTCAGCAATGCGTTATTCCTAAACACATCATGCCCCTCTTAGGCATAAACTTTATTACTGCACATTACATTGGCGGAGTGCACACATTAGGGGAATTACGAAGCATAGCCAGCAATACACCATAGTACCACATTTCTAAGGTGCACACATTATGTACACACCTCATCCACAGCCTAATTCCATCAGGGCCCAACACATGTACATAGGGCCACTTCCAGGGCTCACAGGCACCTTAGGCAACTTCCTGTAACTGGCAACGTACCCTTACATCAGGGCACCACCTATGCTCCTTGGCCAACTTCCAGTACTCACAGGCACCGAAATACGTGTACCTCAGGGCCTAACACAGCCCATTGCCCATGGCACAATGGTTCTCCCCACATACAGCGTGGAGCACTGAGACCTCTGACCAAGGTCCCGCCCCGACCTCACACTCCTGTCCAGTGTAGCTCCTCCTCGGCGACACCTTCCAAGCCGGGGTCCCTACTGGGCTTGCCCGGGAATGCCGAGAAAGAAAACTGCCCCTAGCACCTGGTAAGGGTGCTACTGCCCGTGATCCTGCGGCGTAGCGGCTCACCGTCACCACCGCGGCCCGGGTCTAAGCGACCAGAGGCTCAGCCCCACTCACCACTTCTTTGGGGGCTGGGCAAGATAGGGTGCATCCATCCGCTGCAGTCGGCGTCCCGTAGTCACTGGCGGTGCTCCGATCCCGCCCTGCGGGGTCGGGTCGACTTGGGCGCCACCTCCGTCCTCTGGCTGCTGCTGCGGTGGCCCTTGGGACACGGAGCAAGGTCTCCGCCGGCTTCCTATGGGGGAGGCGGCCCCGCCCACAACCAGGCTTCACTCCTGCCTGGGTTCCGATGAGTTGCTGGGCAACGCTGGGGAGCCTCCTCCGGCCACGCCTCTACCAGCCGATTCTTCCTGCTTGGAGGAATTAACAGCCCGCGAGGCTCCGGCCCTCCTGCCGGCCCCGCCCACAACCAGGCTTTGCTTGCCTGACGTCCGGCATCTTCGGTGGGCTGGCTGGCTGAGGAGCAGCCGCGTCGGGTGTTCTCGCTGCTTGTGGGCCGGTGGGCAGCCTGGGGCCACGAATTAGAGCCCTGGCCACCGGTCCCAAAAAAAACACCACCAGAAGGCGGCAGGGAGAGGGAGAGCTCTTCCTGCCTCAGCTCTCCCCTCTCTTCACTAGAGCACACGGGGCAAGAGCGGCGCTGCGAGCGCTAGCTCAGAGTCTCCCTGAACAGCGCTCCACATGCGCTTTAAAGTAACAGGGGGAAAGCCACAGCGCTCACCATGCGCTGTTTTTACATGACCCAGGGCATACCACAAAACCCTGGGAAATCACTGGGGGCCCCAAGCAGGGGGGCAGGCTCAGGCCAGCACACCTGCAAAGTCCAGATGGAGGTCCACTGGCAGCCCATCGATCCCCCTGGTCCCACACAGTCTCCTCCGGCTCCAAGTAAGCACCAACAACAACCACATGGGGTCACAGCCCCAATACTTATACTCAGGAAGGTCTTTGTCCTGCCCTGGCACAGGGCTTTGTGCCCGGTCCAAACCAGTTCTGGGGGCACTCACACCTTTCTCTAAATGTGCAAGACCACCTCCTTTGTCAGTGTAGGCTCTGGCCCCAGACACACCACAGGGGGGCGGAGCCAGCATTGTGGAAGGCAGGCACAGTCCCATTCAGTCCCAGGTGCTACTCCTCCCACCACTCCAAATGCAGTTGGGCCTATTCAGCCTAGCGCTGACTCACCCAGCCCCTCTGGAGCCACTGCACCTCCCTAGCCCCTGTCACTCCAGAGCCAGACATGCAATACACATCAGGCAGGCAAAAAGACACATAGCACACAGAAATGCCCACTTCTAAAAGTGGCATTTCTAAAATAGGGATAATAAATCTGCGAACACCATTACGCAGCATTTATTACCACTATTCCAAACACACCAAACTTGACCACTCTACTCCTCTCAGGTCAGGAATTACCACTGAAACACATATCAGGGAATCCCCAATGCATTCCTATGAGAGGGCAGCCTCACAGTAGTGAGAAACCAAAATGGCTGTTTGTCATTACCAGGACATGCCACACAGTTAAGGCACATGTCCTGCCTTTTACCAACATTGCACCCTGGCCATAGGGCTAGCTAGGGCCTACCTTAGGGGTGACTGATATGTAGTAAAAGGGGAGTCACAGACGTGGCAACCACTTTATGTGCCACGTCACAGCGGCAGTAAACTGCGCGCGCAGGCTCTGCAATGGCAGAGGCCTGAGACATGTTTGAAAGGCTACTTTGGTGGGTGGCACAAGCAGCGCTGCAAGCCCACCAGTAGCATTTAATTTACTGGCCCTGGGTACCTGAGATACCACTTTACAAGGAACTGATAGGTAAATTAAATTAGCCAAACAGGTGTAGACCAATCTTACCATGTTTAACCATAGAGAGCACATGCACCTTACACTGGACAGCAGTATAAAGAGCCCAGAGTCCTAAAACCACCAACACCAGGTCAGTAAAAATACCAGGAGGAACGCAAAAAGTTCAGGGATGACCCTGCAAAAAGGGCCAAGTCCAACAGGCAGGGTGGGAGGGGAAAAAGCAACAAGGACAACAACGGGAGGGTGGGAGGGAAAAGCAACAAGAACAAAGGAAGGGAAGAAGCAACACGAACAAAGGGTGGGAGGGAAGAAGCAACACGAACAAAGGGAGGGTAGGAGGGTAGAACCAACACGAGCAAAGGGAGGGTGGGAGGGTAGGAGAACACGAGCAAAGGGAGGGTGGGGGGTAGAACCAACACGAGCAAAGGGAGGGTGGGAAGGAGGGAAGAACCAACACGAGCAAAGGGAGGGTGGGAAGGAGGGAAGAACCAACACGAGCAAAGGGAGGGTGGGAAGGAGGGAAGAACCAACACAAGCAAAGGGAGGGTGGGAAGAAGCAACACAAGCATAGGGAGGGTGGGAGGGAGGGAGGGAAGAAGCAACACAAACAAAGGGAGGGTGGGGGCAGGGAAGAAGCAACACAAACAAAGGGAGGGAGGGAGGGAAGAAGCAACTCCAACAAAGGGAGGGTGGGAGGGAGGAAGCAACACAAACAAAGGGAGGGTGGGAGGGAAGAAGCAACACAAACAAAGGGAGGGTGGGAGGGAAGAAGCAACACCAACAAAGAGAGGGTGGGAGGGTGGGAGGGTGGGAGGGAAGAAGCAACACCAACAAAGGGAGGGTGGGAGGGAAGAAGCAACACCAACAAAGGGAGGGTGGGAGGGAAAAAGCAACACGAACAAAGGGAGGGTGGGAGTGAAGAAGCAACACGAACAAAGGGAGGGTGGGAGTGAAGAAGCAACACGAACAAAGGGAGGGTGGGAGGGAGGGAAGAAGCAACACAAACAAAGGGAGGGTGGGAGGGAAGAAGCAACACAGACAAAGGGAGGGTGGGAGGGAAGAAGTAACATGGGCAATGGGAGGGAAGAAGCAATGCAGGCAATGGGGGTTTGGGAGGGGAAGAAGCAACACGGGCAACGGAAGGGATGAAGCAATACGGACAATGGGAGGGTGGGAGGGAGAAGCAATACGGACAACGGGAGGGTGGGAGGGAGAAGCAATATGGACAACGGGAGGGTGGGAAGGAGAAGCAATATGGACAACGGGAGGGAGAAGCAACACGGACAACAAGGGGGTGGGAGAAGCATTACGGACTTAGGGAAGGGAAGAAGCAACACGGAAAATTGGAGGATGGAAGGGAAAAGCAATACGGACAATGGGAGGGAAAAGCAATACGGACAACGAAAAGAAAGCAATATAGGACAACGGGAGGGTGGGAGGGAAAAGCAATATGGACAATGGGATGAAAAAGCAATACGGACAACGGGAGGGTGGGAGGGAAAAGCAATACGGACAACGGGAGGGTGGGAGGGAAAAGCAATACGGACAACGGGAGGGTGGGAGGGAAAAGCAATACGGACAACGGGAGGGTGGGAGGGAAAAGCAATACGGACCACGGGAGGGTGGGAGGGAAAAGCAATACGGACCACGGGAGGGTGGGAGGGAAAAGCAATGCGGACCACAGGAGGGTGGGAAGGAAAAGCAATACGGACAATGGGAGGGTGGGAGGGAAGAAGCACCACAGACAACTGGAGGGTGGGAGGGAAGAAGCAACATGGACAACAGGAGTGCTGGGTGGGAAGAAGCAACATGGACAACAGGGGTTTGGGTTAGGAGGAAGAAGCAACACGGACAAGAGGAGGGGCGGGATGGGACAAATGCACTAGCTAGGGAAAAAAATAGTACCTTAATCACAGACCCAGCAGCAAAATAACCCTAATTAAGATGAAGCAATCAGTACTCGGTCCATGCTCCAGACAGAAGAAGAGGAAGAGAAGCCGGAAGAAGCTGTCCATTTAGGAGGTAGCAAATGACAGTGATAATGAAGCCCATAAATGGTTAGCATTGGGTGGGCTCCAAGTCCATTCGAGTAAACAATTTCTCTCACAAGCTAGAGCACATGCGCTAGTACAGGCAAAACCTAAAAAGGGTTTAAACAATTGATGGCTGGCTCATCGTCCTGGGTAGATGTGCATTGCTGTGTGATATCTGGACAGTGTTGAGCGGGCACTCATCGTCCTGGGTAGATGTGCATTGCTGTGTGATATCTGGACAGTGTTGAGCGGGCACTCATCGTCCTGGGTAGATGTGCACTGCAGTGTGATATCTGGACAGTGTTGAGCGGGCGCTCATCGTCCTGGGTAGACATGCTCTGCTGTGTGATATGTGGAAAGTGTTGAGAGGGCGTTCATCGTCCTTGGTAGATATGCTCTGTAGTTTGATATCTGGACAGTGTTGAGAGGGCGCTCATCGTCCTGGGTAGATGTGCACTGCTGTGTGATATCTGGACAGTGTTGAGCGGGCGCTAATCGTCCTAGGTAGATATGCTCTGCAGTTTGATATCTGGACAGTGTTGAGCGGGCGCTCATCGTCCTGGGTAGACATGCTCAGCTGTGTGATATGTGGAAAGTGTTGAGGGGGCGCTCATCGTCCTAGGTAGATATGCTCTGCAGTTTGATATCTGGACAGTGTTGAGCGGGCGCTCATCGTCCTGGGTAGACATGCTCTGCTGTGTGATATCTGGACAGTGTTGAGAGGGCGCTCATCATCCTTGGTAGATATGCTCTGCAGTTTGATATCTGGACAGTGTTGAGAGGGCACTCATCGTCCTGGGTAGATGTGCATTGCTGTGTGATATCTGGACAGTGTTGAGCGGGCGCTCATCGTCCTGGGTAGATGTGCACTGCTGTGTGATATCTGGACAGTGCTGAGCGGGCGCTCATCGTCCTTGGTAGATATGCTCTGCTGTGTGATATGTGGAAAGTGTTGAGAGGGCGCTCATTGTCCTGGGTAGATATGCTCTGCAGTTTGATATCTGGACAGTGTTGAGAGGGCACTCATCGTCCTGGGTAGATGTGCATTGCTGTGTGATATCTGGACAGTGTTGAGCGGGCGCTCATCGTCCTGGGTAGATGTGCACTGCTGTGTGATATCTGGACAGTGCTGAGCGGGCGCTCATCGTCCTGGGTAGATGTGCACTGCTGTGTGATATCTGGACAGTGTTGAGCAGGCGCTCATCGTCCTTGGTAGATATGCTCTGATGTGTGATATGTGGAAAGTGTTGAGAGGGCGCTCATTGTCCTGGGTAGATATGCTCTGCAGTTTGATATCTGGACAGTGTTGAGCGGGCGCTCATCGTCCTGGGTAGACATGCTCTGCTGTGTGATATCTGGACAGTGTGGAGAGGGCGCTCATCGTCCTGGGTACATGCATACTGCGGTGTGATATCTGGACAGTGTTGAGCGGGCGCTCATCGTCCTGGGTAGATGCACACTGCTGTGTGATATGTGGAAAGTGTTGAGAGGGTGCTCATCGTCCTGGGTAGATATGCTCTGCAGTGTGCTATGTGGACAGTGTTGAGCGGGCTCTCATCGTCCTGGGTAGATGCACACTGCTATGTGATATGTGGACAGTGTTGAGAGGGTGCTCATCGTCCTGGGTAGATATGCTCTGCAGTGTGATATGTGGACAGTGTTGAGCGGGCGCTCATCGTCCTGGGTAGATGCACACTGCTGTGTGATATCTGGACAGTGTGGAGAGGGCGCTCATCGTCCTGGGTAGATGCATACTGCTGTGTGATATCTGGACAGTGTTGAGCGGGCGCTCATCGTCCTGGGTAGATGCACACTGCTGTGTGATATGTGGAAAGTGTTGAGAGGGTGCTCATCGTCCTGGGTAGATATGCTCTGCAGTGTGCTATGTGGACAGTGTTGAGAGGGCGCTCATCGTCCTGGGTAGATATGCTCTGCAGTGTGATATGTGGACAGTGTTGAGAGGGCGCTCGTCGTCCTGGGTAGATATGCTCTGCAGTGTGATATGTGGACAGTGTTGAGCGGGCGCTCATCGTCCTGGGTAGATGCACACTGCTGTGTGATATGTGGAAAGTGTTGAGAGGGCGCTCATCGTCCTGGGTAGATATGCTCTGCAGTTTGATATCTGGACAGTGTTGAGCGGGCGCTCATCGTCCTGGGTAGATGCATACTGCTGTGTGATATCTGGACAGTGTTGAGAGGGCGCTCATCGTCCTGGGTAGATGCACACTGCTGTGTGACAGAGTATGATAAAGAGATAAGAGAGTGCTACTGTGGGTTTGCTGATATCGACCTGTGTGGGATACATGTGCCATGCTGAATATTTGTAGGCCAGGAAGACAGCGGTCTCCATTCATGTATTAAAACGCTTTTTTCACATAGATACTGTGTCTCCTTGCACAGTTATATGAGGTTTAAGTAGGCTATGTTTCTTTTTTTTGCACACAGCTACTATCACCTCTCAATAACCAGGGACATTAATGGGGTGTGGCATTTGCCCCAGGTCTTCTGTGTCATCAGCGTTCAGCCCAACACCCGCCTGATCTGTGGTTTGTCAACAACACTTCTGCACCTTCGTCTGCTGTCGATCATCTCCACATAGAGCACGCGTGGCCCTCCACGGTCACTGGGGGAAGCACCAGAAACTGAATAAAGTTAAATAAGTGAAATGGACCTCGGCTTTCTGGTGTTTCATTTTGAAAGGCTTGCACATTCACCTCATCTCCTACCTGAGTCTGCTCTCTCCCTGCGCCCCCCTCCCAACTGTAGCATCATGACACAAGGTATAAGTAGACAAAGCCATGAGGGCGTGGCCAGATAATGCCACGACCCCTGAGCTTCAATGGTGTCCCATTAATCTGCCAGGTCACACCCAAAGAATGCATGAATCCTTTTTCCACTTCGCTGTTACTTTTTGATCCTGGCATGCATTACTGCTACAAGCAGCCATACCGAAGGGAGAATCTCTGGTAGAATCCACCCTGCTTGAGGACCGGATCCTTGACGGGCACATGCCCCAGAAAGCCATCTCGTTGACGTACCAAAAATTAATCAACAATCTGACTCATCCTCTAAGGAAATTGCGTGAGCAGTGGGAGCGAGATGTAGTGGGTATGGAAGAAGAGGACTGGCAGGAAGCCCTGGCGTCCCCTAGAGAGACGGTGATCTCCTCAAAATTACGACTCGTACAACTCAAGGTCCTACACAGGGCGTACCTGACGTGTCCAGCTTTGGTAAAAATGGGCTATAGGGAGAATTCTGATTGTGGCAGAGGGTGTGGTAGAGAGGGTACATTCATAACCATCATATGGGAGTGTACACACATTCAACGATACTGGTCCGCAGTAACTCGATGCATGGGGGATATTCTACAAATCCTAATAGAACCGAAACCGGGAATGTGCCTCCTTAATATCTGGGAGCTGACTGATCTTGGTAGTAAGGCAAAGACCTGGGTAGCACTGGGACTGATGATAGCAAAACGTAACATCGCTAAGCTCTGGGGAGCACAAGAAGCACCGACGATCGCAGCATGGAAAAGGGACCTTGACTGGTGTATGTTGATGGAGCGAACAGTATATGAATCTAGGGCATGTCCTAAAAAGTGGTCACAAATATGGGGACCGTGGAATGAATATAGAGGGAATATTTGTGAGCCCCCACGGGCGAGTCCCCGCACCTCCTCAGTCACAGAATGAATGGGTACACCTCAAAGGCAGGCACACTTGCGGATTAGCAATACATAGTGATGAACGTAGGAAACAAGATCCATAACAATGTAATGCTCTGTTCAATACTGTGTCAATTTTATTTGTATTTTATGCATGTCATCAATAAAAAGAATAACATTTAAAAAAAATTCAGAGAGTAGGTGCCTATTAAAGAAGGCAGCACTGATCATCTCAAGACCCTTAGAGTGACAGCCAGCCAGCCAAACGTATGACAGTAACTCATACTAACACTCAAACACACACTGTGTCGGCTTATAGGACCTGCTACATGACAGTCTGTATCCAATCTCAATATAATTAAGCCACAAGGGGATTGACCATGTTGTAGTCCCTCCTTCATCAGTCACAACATGTGTGTGAACAGTGCACCATCAAAAAAGTATGGCAGCAGTAGCCTGAGCTGTAATCAGTGCTTACCCACCAAAGTGCGGGACTGCACGAGTCAGAGTGAAAATGTGACAGTTAGATGCATAATCAGATCAAGACCTGAGGAGAACAGGGTATGATCCTGACCAGAGAAAATTAAGAGATTCATCAACATTTATTTGTGTGTCCATAATAAACACTATTGCTTCCTGAAACTATGCCTGGTGCCAAGAACCGCCAAATATATATGCTAGCCCCCATCATAAGAGTGTTATCTTTGGCATAATCGTGTCCATTCCTGGCATAATAGTGCCAATGGCATTATAATGGTCTTCCTTGACTATTTTAGTATTTTTGGTCTAGTTGTGGTATACTGGCAGCCATCATAGACCTACTAAGAGCATGACTGGCCTATATGTACCTATTCCTGGCCATGACTGATATATGGTCTTATCCCTGATCCTTATGGTTTCCAGCCTTGGCACAACTGTGGCCCTTTTATCGTCATTAAATAACGAGTCCTTGTAGGAAACTGCAGCATAATGTGTTGGTTAAACAGAAACGATGTCATTTTGGGTGCTGCTCGCTTGGGCACAGGTGGACCCAATATGGCGTTACTGCATCTAAAAGGGCCTTAAGAGTTACCACATAGCACAGTCAAGGTCCTTCACTCAAAATTTGGAAAATACATCCAAAGCTTGACACAAGGGGAAGCGTAATTGAACGGAGTTGAAATATGGAAATAGAGAAGAGTTATCATTAATGTAGTAAACAAACATTTTAGTTTAAAACAGGGATGCCCAATGCAGGTCGAGGAAGGCCATTACATGCTAGATTTTCTCGACGGACACATACGATATATTTCAACACAATACACCTAAATGTAAATAATTTACACCGTCAGAAGTTATCCTGAGCATCTGACATGGAGCTGGGCCCCCTGGACCAGTGTCCGACAAACCTCCTTTAAACTATGTAAGTTCACAGAACAAAAGGAGAAAATGCGTTTTACATGATTCAGATGTTGTGGCAGGTGTGATAAGAGCAAAATGGCTGATGGATCGATTGATATCTCAATCACGTCAAATGGAAGTCAGGAACAAGGATCTGAAATACACAAGATTCAGAGAACACACATAGGAGAGAGGCTGGCCCAGGCGAAGAAATAATAACAGAGACAAACAAGGAGGTGCAATATGCACCAGAAATGTAATAAGAAAATTACATTATGAACCAGTTAGAAAGGCTGTAAAGAAAAAAAGTCTACTAATGGAGAGACAGAAAAAGGGTGACTATCTCTAAGGCTTTTTATTGAACGAATCCGTCTGTGAACGACCCCTGCCAGTAAATACTGATCAACATCAGATAAAGGACAAAATATACACCGGGTGTAAGCAGCACACCACCCACTTCAGGTAAGAGCAAGAGGGCATCAAAAAACTAAAAGAAAACAAATTTCAACACCAGAAGCCAAAGTCCAGATGGTCTCAAATTGATCTTAAATTGCATGCTGTAAGGAGGCTGATACTGTAATTGTCATGTTCCAGGGTCATAAAGGACCATGCCCCGCACCCATGCCGCTTGATTCCCATTGGCTTGGTTACGTTTTGGGGTGTGTCTGGGGAGAAGCTCCCTATGGCAATTCGAGCCCACCTGCAAAAATGGGCAGATGATAAATACACCCTAGCCTTGCACCAGGAAGGATTCCCTAAACTAAGTAAATTTTAGGTTCTGCCCCACTAGAAAGTGTCAAAGATTCCCACCTTTACAGAGTACTTCATGCCTTGAAGTGATTCTTGCGCTAGCGGTGTTCCTCCTTTGATGCAGCCAGTCTGCACCTTGTAGGGACTACCTCTGGATGCTCCTTTCACACAGATTTCTGCCCCCTCCACTGCAGACTCCTGGTGATATCTGATTCTTACATTTTCACTTACATTATTCTCTTGAATATTTGCTGGCAGTAACTTCTACAATTTTTCGACCTCATTAAGCTGAAGGAGGGGGTTCTGCGATTTGAAGCTTGTTCTTCTTGAGAACTTTAAATACTTTAAGTTTCTGAGGTGGTTCAGCATTAAAGGACTGGAGGTTTTTTCCTTCAATGCAGGATTTAATATTTTCTCATTCATACCTCGTGCTGTCCCCGCCCCCGAATTTCAGAACAACTGATGACGTTGTCAAATACTCCTATTTAGATGACTTGACTAGAAGGTGGATATCCTGAAAATGTAGCAGGACTCCTGCCTCTGTTCACCAACGTGTGGCACCATGGTCATAAAATCCTCAACCCTGACCCATGCCAGTAAAATGCCACTTTGGCCACTCTGGCACCAGAACCCCTTGCAGTGGTCCTGCGGTTATGGACTTTGGTGGGTTTTTTCTACTGAAGTGCATGCTCACATGGATCAAGCAAAATGTGCTTCTTTCACTACACATTCCCAAGCTGCATTGGTGCATCAGTCCAACAAGGCACCAAGCGATGTGCACACGGGAAATGTGCATGCTGGCGGTTTTGGACAGTCAAACACTCGATCAGCATAACCGCACTCATCTTATTAGGAGTTTTGTGGCAGCGGTCCTGCATCTTCTCGTTTTTAATTTTTTTTATTTATTGAGCGCACAAGTCACCCCCAACGGGGTCTCTCGGCGCTCACTCAAGTGGAGTTTTCACAGGTTGCTCACTTCCCTTTAACTAAGCGAGATAACTTGGGTTTTCTATCTCTTTCATGGATTGGAGTTGCCCTGTTCGGAATTCACTCCGTCTTCTTAAAGGAATTTATGCAAAATTTCTGAAATGTTACATGAAATTACACAAAACTGTGCGAATTGCTGGTCCAGCTTTTTGCGCATAATGCATCCTCATGTTCATTTGTGGACACGAGAACGCATTTAGAGTTAAGAAAGAGCAAACAGCGGATTGTTGTTGTTTGCGCTCTTCCCCCACTCTCGTGACAGGATTTTTACTCGAAAGGAACCTCAATCACGCAGTACGGGGTTATTGTGTAATTTGAGCATTTTGCATAACAAGACTAATACAAAAAATGCCAGAAATGACTTGAGATTATACAGACGTAAACGAAATTTTGCACAGGCCTAGTCTGGAGTAATCATTGCACGAGCAGCCTGTTATTTTCCCTCACAGTTCCCAATACAAGATGGCGACTCAACCATGCCAAGCAACTGGAGAGAACCGATGTTTCACGCCCGCCTGTTCTCTGTGGAATCCCTCCGCCCAAGGCCTGCTCATTGCAAGGGCTTTCACACAGCCGGCCGAGTCACCAGCTACAAGTCACTGCACAGAACAGCTGTTTCTGTCTTCCTGGACTCGGAGAATTCTTATCCTCGGGCCTGTTTTTTTTTTTTTAACTTCGTGCACAAAATATGCGTTTCCTCCTCGGTATTAGAGCAGAAATACGATTTTAAGAGTGCCCATGCTAAATTCTGCTCTAGAGTTTGTTTGCTATGCCTGCTTACCTCATCTCGCTCGTCAGGTCTCCACAAGTTCTAGAATTTACTCCTTGCTTCTGTCTAATGGTTGCGTGCCAGTTACTCCCTCAATCGGTTCTCTCCGCCATCCATTCTGAGTTGCGCAAGCCTCGACGAGAAGCTGAGAGAGAGCAAATTTGAAGATAAAAGTATGGAATTCCTTTCTATTACGAATAGTCCTTCCTGTGGCTGCTGAAAGTCTCAAAATGTTCCATAAAATATGGACATTTTAGCAGAACATTTTTCTGCACTTTAAATTTCACCATTCTCTTTAAAAAAAAGGTTGTATGTCGGTGTTATACATGTAACAGTGCTACTTATGGTGAAAGGTATGTCCTGTGCCACAAGTTAATACAACACATGCTCTCAGTCACCCATACACATATATCCCATTCATATGGACACATGTTCATACATCCCCAAAGACCACGCTCTCACTGACACACATGGCAGCCCTGCCATAAAGTCCCCTAGTCAAAGTATTTTCTTCAGACCATATTATCTGGCTGTATGGACATTAGGGTGTCTGGAAACACTGCACAAGTAGCTTGGCCTTCAGTAGCTCACAATGATTTTCATTGACCACTAGTAGCTCTCACTAAAGAAATGTTTGGAGAACCCTGCCCCATGCCCACCCCATCAGCTCTAACCCTTAGCCCTAGGAACGAGCATACCCACTGCCCATGCACGTCACCAAAATGTACTGGAGACGGCCCCGCTGCCAGTTACTCCCTCATCGCTATCCTCGGCCCACTCCCACACCCACCAGTCACTGACCCCTCTGTCACAATACACATTGCTTACGCTCGTGCTGCTGCATAATTACTCCTTTACCAGAGTTTCCTTTTTTGGAGGTACACTTACTTCAAGGCTCATCGCCTGAGTTCCAAGCACCATAGACATGGCCTACACGATCAGCATATCCACTCCAAGTCCAGACAAGAATTCACTTCAATGTTATTGCGCCCAGATCCCACACCCTTCCCGTGGTACAGAGAGGTCTGGAACGCAAGGAATACTACGCTGTACCTGAACTGTAACAGTTGTAATACATGAGAACAAGTACCTAAGACAAGTTGTGATAACCTCAATAAAAGAGCTTTTTTTTAAAAACATAGTGAAATGGAATTTGAGAAAGAGTAAGAAAAAAATCCAAGATTAGTTTCAGGGGTCAATGTACTATTTTCGTGGGGAGAGTGGCCCACCACCCTTTCCAACCATAATCCATGTGCTGCATCTTACGCTTAGTTTCCCTCTCGCAGAAGCAGACGTCCGAACAAATCACCAAACAACAAACCAGGTAGAGGTATGGAAAAGCTTTCTACGGTTTCAGACATTTTACTACCACTGCAAGTTAGATGAAAGTTTCTACCTTTTTTTTTCTATTAAAGTTATCTCTGTTTGCATTTACTATTCATTGTCCCCCAAATGTGCCATAATAGTATGCAAAGGTTAATGTGACCATTATAAGACAGTAAGGTGACCCAGTGGACGAATGTATCTGCTGCAGAGATATGCGTGCAACCTGAAGGTGAAAGGTTCAAATACTGGCAAAGTAGACACAGCCCTTCATTCTTCTGATACTGATAAAAATAAATTCCTTTCAATTGGATAAGAAATAGAATAATTACAATTATTTGATTCTACAGTCTGTAGCAGAAAGCACTACATATAATAATAAATTGTTACTGTTTTTTAAGTGACTAAGAAAACAAAACTTGAGCATCTGTTGCGTGTTGGATTTTGACAACTTTTACTGTTTACATTACAATGTGTACATAGTATACGTGTATTATCTCCATAAAACCAGAAATACAATGATCATTATTTATCAGTACGGACACATCAACTTTTTCTTAATTGTAGTAATTAAGAAATTAACAATAGCACTACATAAAAAATCCCAAATAATCAAACATTCTCGTGCAAATGTTAGTTTCTTAACAGTGACAGTGAGAGAGATCACTATGCTCAACTTGACTACACCCGGCGTCTACAAAGTTAGGCCACCCGGGATCCTTGCCCTAGTTTTACAATAACCACCATGTAGATGATTTCCATTTAGATGCAACAGAGGTGAATTTATCTCATGATGATGGCCTGAAAGTTGCAGTGGGTCAGGCTCTCGCTGTCCAATAGAGGACACCCCTGGTCAACAAACTGAGCCACTAATATCCCTTCTAAATCTCAAGAGGACAGGATTACAGGTGTAAACAACTGATTGTGGATGCAAAAAGGGTCTGGTGAGAAAGGCTCCTGCTGATAATTCCCCATTAAAAACAGCAACAGTAGCTTCTGTTACAGATCAAAAGCATAGAATAAACCCTAATAGGACTTCAGTTATCTAAAGGGCAACAATCTCACTTGAGTAAAGACCAAAAATGGATTACAAACAGCAACAACATATTGCAAAATGTGGTTAGCGCCTGAAGTGCTGTTTGCATCACAAGGTTAAAAGATTAATTTAATAGAAATTTATCAAATAAAGAGGCGGATTAAATGCAGCGTGGAGACAGAACATTCAAAAACCCTAAAATTAACAAGTTAATTTATGGAAGCACTGAAAATAGATCCCTGAGCTTCGAGGTATGGAAATACTCAGTCAAAAAGTAAAACAACAGGGGGCGTGGCCTAGCGAGCCATCATGGCGGACGCGTTGTAGACGAGCTCCGCTGAGCCCGTCACCAAGATCCTGAATTTATCCTGCTTCGGCGAATTTAGCTGCCGTGGAAACTGCACGACGGGGTGCTGAGCGCCGCGGGAACTCGGCGACGGTGTAACCGGCCGGCCCCGTGTGCATTCTAGCCTGCTACACCGAAGTGCTTGGCCGGCGGGCCCTGTGGGCGAGCCTGAGACGGAGCGGTGTGGGCCGAACGCGAGCACGGCTGGAGCCGGGCGCCGCCCTGCTCTGTGGTGCCGAGATCGAGCTCCGGCTGTGGGCCCCTGCCTGAGGCGGAGAAGAGGAGAGCGCCGTGCTGGCGGTGCCGTTGCGGTGGGGGTGAGGCAGCCCCGGTGAGTCTGCGGAGAGCCCTCCCCCTGCATCCTTACTGGGATTTGCCTCCCTCGGGCCTCGTGAGGTCGGTTGCTTGTGGGAGACTCCTTGGCTTGCCAGAGTATCCTGGGGGTGAGCGTAGACCCCGTCCTCTCCACCCTGCCTCTGCTTCGGTGGTTGGATCGGGCCACGCGCGGGAGGTGAGGGAGTGGCGGCGCTGTGCAGTGGCGCAGTTGGGTGGTGATTCCTGGCATTTCGGCCGGCGTCTGCATTGGGGGCCCCGGCTGTGCGCCGTGTCCTGCACTTCCCCCCCACTTGCGCTGGCAGTCCATCGACGGTCATATCGGGCCGCGCGCACGGGGGGGTGTGTGCGTTGCTTGGGGTGCTGCATGGTGGCCCACATAGTCCTGGATGGAAGAGCTACATCCGGTGGGGCCGTGGACTTCTTCTCCCCCGTTTGTTTTCCCCCTTCCCACATGGATTCGGTGGCCAGATCGGGTCGCGTGTAGAGTGAGGGCTCCTGCGGCATCCTGTGTGACCCGATAGGGGTGGTACGGTTGGTTGACTTGGGGACTACTCCAGTGTGGTGGCGACGTGCCCCTCCCGCATCGGGGTTGACTTGTTGGGGCCCCACTGTCATCTGTGATGAGCGTACTGTGGCGTGGAGGCAACATTCGAGGCGGCCCAAGGGGATAGGCGGTGGAGGAGTCTTGCAGAGCTGCAGCGCGACGGACGTTTGGTGGGCACTACACCCAGGTTGGGCGCAACTCCTCCTAGCTTGCTTCAGGAGGGGGTATCCAGTTCCTATCCTTCACGAGCCGCCTTATTGCATCTTGCCCTCCTTGGGCGGACTTGTATGGGCGTAATTGCAGTGCACCCTGGTCTGAACTGATCTGTCCGGCCTGGGAGTCTGGTGTGGCCAAGATAGCGGGTGACCTCACTGTGTTGGAGCCCTAGCACCAACATGACAAGGGATAGACACACTGGGGGCTCAGCGAAGCAAAGCACCATGGACCGCTTTACTGGACCCGGGGCCTCGGCGGAGGATCAGGAGGGCGCACAGGGAGGGGTCCCGGACAATGCAGCACTCATGGCGGCGATTACGCAGTCCCGAACGGCCCTGGAAACCAAAATAGGGGAGGTAGGTTCTGAGGTCTTACTCCTTCGCCAGGACCTGCGTAATGCAACGGAGAGCATCACAGTGGCTGAAAACAGGGTCTCAGAAGTGGAGGACTCGGTTAGTACAATGCAAAAGAAAGTGGCGTCACTGGAGACTCTCACTCGAGGCCTGGCATCTCGTGTTGAAGATGCGGAAGGGAGGGCACGGAGAAGCAATCTGCACTTTGTGGGGTTCCCGGAGGGCTGTGAGGGGGGGATATGGAACAGTTCCTGACCAAGTGGCTCGTCAGTTGGCTTCCCCCAGAATCCCTGTCTAGCTGCTTTATCATTGAGAGGGCGCATCGGGCCCTCATGCAGAAACCGCCACCGGGAGCCAGACCACGACCAGTCATAGCGAAAATCCTAAATTATCATGATCGGGACGCTATCCTGAAACAGGCCCGCCTTAAGGAACCATTGCATTTTGACAATGCTCGTATCCTTATATTTCCGGACTACACTCGCCTAGTTCAGCAGAAGCGCCAATCCTTTATGTCGGCGAAGGCCCGCTTGCGTGACTTGAAGCTGCCGTACGCCCTCCTGTATCCTGCAAAGTTGAGGGTGGTTTACCAGTCACGCACATTGTTTTTTGATTCCCCTGAAGAAGTCTTCCACTGGACAGATGAGACAGTAAGGGTGCGTTCACATACACCGCCGAGAATGGAGTCAGACTCTTCGACGAGCGAATCCACCCGCAAGCCACCTAAACTTAAAGTCAAGGGGAACAGGCGTTCCAGATCCAGACGCCGCTCGCAGTCCCAAGGCGACGCCAGCAGATCGGCCTCGGTACCCCGCTCGGGGAGGCCGGCCCCGTAACTTCTTCAGAACTTTCCCGGTGGGCGAACATACATACATATCCGAGCTGACTGTCAAAGCCTCTGTTCGGGCTAATATCCCCCGTCGGCCCTTGCGGTCCGGGGGGCAGCCCGAGTTTCATGGGGGGGCTGCAGGGGATCCATTGGTGGAGGTGGGCCGGGGGCATGGGGCCCCCGTTGGGGTTTCCATGCCGCCTTCACCGCGACAGATACTTCAGTGGTTTTGAGGTATTGGGGTGGGGGGTGTGGGCTTGTGGGGATGTGTTTGTTCTTTATTTGCATTTCATCATGCCTCAGCAGGTCTTCTAACTGCTCTTTAGACGTTGTTTGTTCCAATCGTTACGTTTTGGGGGATTGTCTTTATTTCACTGCACTGTCTTATTGCTGCTATGTACCGCTGCTTCTTTACAAGTTGCCACAGGTCCTGCTCATTGAGTTTATTGATTCTCTGGATGTCTGCCCCTGTAGTTAGCCCGCAGCCTATTGCCGGGGCCCTCCGGATTGTGAGTTGGAATGTCAGGGGGCGCTGGATAAAGTGAAGAGGGGGGCCATCCTTCACCAGGCTAAGCGCTATCGGGCAGATGTTCTTATGCTACAGGAGACGCATTTGTTGGGGACCAAGGCCCTTCGCTTTCTGAGGTATGGGTATTCCCAAGTTTTCCACTCTGGGTTCACGAGGGGATCCCGAGGGGTGGCTATTCTTATCCATTGCAGGGTCCCATATGTTCATTCCAAGACATGGGCGGACACGCAGGGGAGGTATGTCTTTATTCAAGGGTCTATCTATGAGGAACGGGTGGTGCTGGGTAGTGTCTACGCCCCCCCTGTCCTGGACATTGGTTGATTGCATTATGACTTTGTGGACGGATGTCCCGGATGGGGTGACAGTCGTCGGTGGCGACTGGACTGATGTGATGGATGGGGCTAGGGACAGATGGCGACTGGGGGGGAACGCCAGCCGCTTGCCAAACGACTAAATTATTTTCCTTGGTGTCGGGTCTGGGCTGGGTGGACACCTGGCGACGACAGCATATGGAGGAGCAGGGTTATACATATCTCTCTGCTGTACATGAATCGTTCTCACGGTTGGACTATATCTTTGTACCGTCTGCAGTGGCTGGGAGAGTGACGGAGGCGGAAATCCTTCGCAGGGGTCTGTCGGACCACTCCCCAGTTGTGCTCATGCTGCGGTTCAGCCCCGCGAGGTCACCCTTTCGTTGGCGTCTCTCCCCGTGGCATCTGCAAGATGAACAGTATCGGGATCATTTGGGACAGGCCATTGATCAATATCTGGATCTTAATGTGGGCTCGGTGGCGACCGCTGAACCCCTGTGGGAAGCAATGAAGTCTACCATTCGGGGAGTGGACATCTCCTATTGCTCTGCGGCACGTCGGGCTAAGAGGGAGTCCTTGGTGCGTTCGGAGGCCCATATTCTGGAACTGGAATGTGCTGGAAGAGAGGAGGGGGTAGCCCTGGCGCGCTGGCAATTGCTAGTGGCGAGACAAATGCATGCGGATTTATTGATGAACGAGGCTCGATTGGCATGGCTGGCGTCCCGTAGCAGGATCTACCAATGGGGCGATAAGTCCAGTAAATTACTCCATCATCTGTGTCAGGGCGCCACGCGTCCCCTGGTTCTCCCTGGGCTTTTGGGGCCGGATGGGAGGACTTTGGGTGATCCTTCCGCCATAGCAGAGAGCTTCGCGCACTATTATGCTGATTTGTATACCCCGCGGGAGTCCCTGTCGGAGGTCATGGTCCGCCGTTTTATAGTGGACCTTCCGCCCCGGACTCTTTGACGAGGCTCGGGCGGAACTGGATCTCCCGCTCACGGTGGAGGAACTGGGTACTGCATTAGGGGAACTTAACTCTGGGAAGGCCCCGGGTCCCAACGGATTCCCCTGTGAGTTCTTTACGAGGTATTTCTTGAAACTGGGACCTCATCTCCTTCGGGTGGTTGAGGAGGCACGGGAACGCGGGTGCCTTCCGCGGGACTGGAGACACGCCGAGGTGGTCGTGTTCCAAAAGCCTGGCCGTCCTCCAGACCAACACTCATCATATCGCCCCATTTCACTGCTAAATATTGTGGCCAAGATTTTGGCCAAGGCTTTGGCCACTCGCCTTCGCTCCCATATTACATTGTTGGTCCACCCAGACCAGGCGGGTTTTATGCCTCAACGGGCGACGCGACACAATATTCGGCGGGCACACGATGCTATAGACCAGATTCGGAGGCTGAATGTGCCAGCGGCTCTCCTGTTGGCAGATATGGATAGGGCTTTTGATTCCCTTAGTTGGACTTATTTATTTGCGCTTTTGGATAATTTGAATATGGGCCCACGCTTTTTGGCCTATTTAAAACTACTTTATACACATATCACGGCGTCGGTCCGGGTTGCAGGAGCTGCCTCCTTCACTTTCCCGATTGGACGGGGCACCCGTCAGGAATGCCCGCTGTCGCCATTTCTTTTCGCCCTTGCGATGGAGCCCTTGGCGGCGTGGGTGCGTATAGATGCACAGGTCGCGGGCTTCGAATGGGCACAGGGACTATCGTATCGTATCGCGCTATACGCAGACGACGTTCTCCTCTTCTTGACCGACGTCAATAGGACGGGCCCCAGATTGCTGCGTATTATGGAAATCTTCGGGGAAACGTCTGGTCTATATATGAACACGAGTAAATCCGTCCTGTGGACACTGGGGCGTCAAGTGGAATTGGGTGCTTGGGCCTCCGCGGTGCAGGTTACCGCGGTAGGTATGAAGTATTTGGGGGGTTTTCTGTCTGATTCGTCTGGGGTGTCCTGGGACCGTAATGTTGTACAGGTTTGGGCGCGTGTGCGTGACGAGTTGAGGACCTGGTCTCATATGCCCCTTTCTCTTCCAGGTCGGTCGGCCATCTTTAAAATGGTCTCGTTGCCGTGTCTGCTCTACCAGCTACAGAATTATCCCTTCCCCGTTAATTCCTCGTGGTTTCGCCAGGTTAACTCGGTCCTGGGACAGTTTCTTTGGGCAGGAAGGGCACCTAGAGTATCGCTACGGACGTGTTTTCAGTCCACGTACTGTGGTGGGCTGGCCGCTTCGGATGTCCACTCCTATTATGTGGCCTCGCAACTCCTGATATTGAACGAATGGTGGTATGGGGATCGATCTGACCCCACTTATGCGGTGGAGCGGAGCCGTATGGGATCCTATTCCCTACACACGGTCTTGTACTCGGCTCCCATACGCAGGACACTGCCAACCGCCACGCGGGTGGTCTTCCAGGTGTGGAGGCAGGCCCTGCGAGGGATGGGGTGGTGGGGCAGGCTGACAAGGGAGACTCCTCTTTGGTCCAATGGTAGATTGCCACAACTTGCTGGCTTGGAGGGTTTCCGGGACTGGAATAATATTGGGATCTCTACCTTAGGGGACGTAATACGCGGCACGGTTCTAAAATCTTTCCAGGATCTCCAGCATGAATTTCAGATGCCGAAAACACAATTTTACAAATACTTGCAGTTTAGGCATGCCATCCTTCTCAGCGTTGCAGATTTGGAGTC
Source organism: Calotriton arnoldi (assembly GCA_963921515.1). Lineage (NCBI taxonomy): Eukaryota > Metazoa > Chordata > Amphibia > Caudata > Salamandridae > Calotriton > Calotriton arnoldi. The sequence continues at coordinate 3,205,494 of CAWUFW010000707.1, forward strand.
TCTTCCCGAGTTCAGTCCTGTTGAAGCTAAACTGTTTATGGGCGACCTGCAGGACCATAAAATCTCCAAGATATACCAATCCCTGGTGACAAACTGCACCACTACATTAGATAAACTCAGGGAAACGTGGGAGGAAGACCTTGGTCCCCTGGATGGAGAGGACTGGACGGAAGCACTTGCTTCCCCTCGAGGGGCGGCAATAGCCGTGCGCCTTTGGCTGATCCAATTTAATTACCTACACCGGGTATATTATACTTGCGTCAGGCTGTGGAGGGAGGGCTTGATAGCGACCCCGCAATGCCTGCGATGTGGCCAATCAAATGGTACCCTATTCCACACAATTTGGCAGTGTGCGGTGCTCGAAAGGTTCTGGCGGGGGTTTTGGCTTGTCTTGCTGAGGTTTTGGGGTGGGAGCTCCCCTATTCCCCAAAATTGGTGCTGTTACATATAATGGAGGGGGTGGGGGGAAACATTTATAAGCGCCATTTGATGTTACTGGGATTTACGCTGGCTAAACGAGACATTGCTCGGAAGTGGAAGGCTGGGACCCCGCCATTACTCTCAGCAAGGAAAAATGGTCTGGATTTCAATATGGGTTTTGGAGGTTCCTATCTTTAAAGCTCGAGGGTGCCCGCTGAAGCACTTTAAGATTTGGAGGAGGTGGGCGACCTATAGAGGCTTGGACCTAGAGCCCCCAGCCGTGGGGGATGTGGCAGTTAAGGGTTAATTGGGTAGGAATTGTGGTATGGGACCTAGAGGGTCCGGCGGACTCTGTCATTTATGTGCGGGCGAATATATGTTATTAACTGTGTGGTGCAAAGACAGTGCATTGGGGGGGAGGGGGTTTGTTTCTTTATTATTTCAGTTTTGTATAATGCATATACCAAAAGTCAACGCAATACTTCTTTTGTATCATGTGGCAGTCCATCTCTGGGTTACAGAGCTCTGCATTGTATTTGACGATTGACACAATAAAAACTGTTAAAAAAAAAAAGTAAAACAACAAAAAAGCACATTTAAGAAAGGATCCTAAGTGCTGTAATTTTAGAAATTACTTTGATTCGTACGGCAAAAATCTTTGAAACTTAATGCATGTTGTCTGGTTCATTTGCAGTTCTACGGAGATCATAAGAACCTAGATTCTTCTGAAGATACAATGCTATGATGCCAAACTAGCCTATGGACTCCTGGTTGGAGAGTTATCGTCGATGGTCACAGGAGTAATGTACGTATTTACGTCTGGTGGTTGATCCTGGAGACAGTCTCGCAGAAGAGCTGGAGGATGCTTGTGAAAGATCAGAATTTAAGGTGACCGGGGACAGTCGGAGTGTCACAAATGGTGGTCAGGTGAAGGAAATCCAGAGATTATGCAGAGCTTGCGAAGGCGGTGCAGGGTCAGAATGGGGCCAGGTTGCCCATCTTTTGCTAATTTTTTGCATTCTAGATCATGCAACAGGGCCATCTTACTACACAAGAATATTATTTTTACGGGAACCCCAACCAAAAGCTATAATCAAATGGGTTTTCATTAATGGTGTGCCCCATCCCCAAGTGTGATGCCTTGATATGGGTGGCTTTAAACTGCACCTATCTATAACAGAATGATCATTCTGAAATAAGGCGACGTTAAACGCTGTCAGCAGATAAAGCAACACGAGAACAAAAAACCGAAGACATCAAGAATTTCTGTATATACATGTAGCTCTGTAGCGCTGACTTAGATAGGAAGCTACAGAGTGCCAACTAATATTGTACACTATATGCCAGTTCTAATGTGCACATATTTAAACCCATTTAAGGTCTTTAAAGCGCCTTGTCACGTTTTCATAAGTTTATATCAATCTTAACTAACAACCAGCTAATGTTTTCTCACCACCGTTATAATATTGGGCTGATATAGCATAGTAAGACATAGCTGTAATTAGCAAAAGCCGAGCTAATATTGCCATACAGCACTGTCAATGCATTATTGGCATGCTGGGGCAGCAGGAGCAGGCACTCACCATTGATTAACTGCCTTCTCCTGATCCCAGCAGCATTGCAATATAATCTGCAAGTAGGACTTTACGGTCCTGAAAGAATCCAACGAATGACCTGCGAGCATGCACACTGCAGCTCAACAGACGTTTTGCTGCAGCTCTCCACTGATGGAAGAGAAGTATTCCAGGCCTCAAGTACAGGCCTTCCACCCTAGCACCCAATTCTAGCTGATTACCGAAACCTATGCTGCACTGTACCATGCAGCACATCCTATGCACACTCGCCTGTTGCCCCAACGAGATCTGAAGTGCATAGCCTGGGCGACACTGCAAAAGGATGCCACCAGTACCTCCAATGTAGTAATGGCCTTTTACGTCTTTTGGAGATGGATATTGCTGTCCCTTCTCCTGTATTATGTCCTCGCAGGTTTGCCTTGAGTTCGATACTCAGAGACCGGTCGATAACAATCATTGCAGCTGGCACCCTTGAGTTGGAATGGCAAAAAACTCACTTTTCACACTGCCAACTAATCAACAGGGACTTGAACCTGAAAATGCAAAATGTGGCAATCCAGTGAAGTCATCCACACTCCAAACCCCGCGAGCCACAACGAAAGGATGACTGATAATTAGCAAACAGGGACAATTCTTTTTCCATGAGTTTTGGAGGGGAGGGAAGGCAGAAAAATTAAATGGCCAACTGCAAAAAAAACACAATTAAGAGCCAGAAAACCCTAAGAAATTGTTGGTTTGCATGACACACTGTCTCAGTTTGCAGCTGATGATGCCTAGGGTGGATTGGAACCACTATCAAGGTAAGGGGAACTGGAAACATTACGTATACGGATGAACTGAAAGAGGAAACATGGCCATGGCAAAGCTGACTCAGCACTCTGAAAAGGACCACACAACTCAGTAGAGCAGGAAACATACAACAGAAGACAATACAGCTGCTATTGCAAATTCGACGACAATTCGTCTACTGTAAATCCGCTCTCAAGAGAGGGATCAGAATAATGCATGGAAGGAAGCTTTCAGTCACAGAGAAGGGACAAGAGCAGGAAATAAACCAAGCAGCCAAAAAAAAGAACACCTGCTGGTCTATAGGCATTTTTATCTGCCTCACTAGCCATGTGTAATAAAAAAATCACAAATAGTAAAATTATATATGTAAAACAAAAATAGGATTTAAAGCTATTCCAATACATATGACTCGCACTCCAGGATAGCTTTCTTCCAATTTATTTCCAACCTTGGAAATAAACATCTAATTGGAGGAAAGCGATCCTGGAGAGCGAGTCATATGTATTGGTATAGCTTCAATACATACTTTCGTTATATTTCAAAATGGGCCCGGGCACCCGTACCTCGCATCAGTCCTGCTTTGGTGGATGTGATCAGCAGTGCCGGGAGGAGATAGGTGCGTAAGTTATAGTAAGCTCAGGTAACTATAACTGCTGAAATTCACTGGTTTTGTATGAGTGAAACCTGCGCCTAACTATAACATCCCTGTAACCTTTGTTTTTTCCAGTGAATATATATATATTATCTACTGGCGGTCGCCAGTAGGTAGTTATAGTTAGAACCTTGTTTCTATTCAAAAAGCATTTTTTCTTTTGCCAATATCTTTCGCACCGGTTGACGAATCTACGCGCAATTTTCAAAACTAATGGGGCGCTCCGGTCAGCTCCTGTCTTGAAAGTTTCGGGGTGATTCGTCAAGCGGGGCCGAGAAAAAAGGGGGGTCCCAAAACGTGTTTTCTCGATGTTAATTTCCATAGGAAACTTTAGACACGGCTACAGCTCGAACTGCTGAACGGATTTACACCAAATTTGGCAGAAAAGTAGCTTTTGGTAAAGCACGCTTTTTTTTTTTAAATGGTGTAAATCCATTGAGTAGTTTTTGAGAAATTTAAACATTTACAGATATCAATACTTGAGAATTGTGAGATCTGATTGGCTGAAACCTCCCGATCACGAGCTTGTTTCTGATTGGCTGCCAACACTTTAAACCAGGCAGTATTGGTAGCCATCTTATGACTCGGTACCAAGTCACAGGAAAAAATGTAAGGAAAAACGATAAAAAACAAGAAAAGGGGGCAGGGTAAAAAGGTCAGGGGGTTCCACAGGCTCCCCAGGGCCCAAAAAGCATTAAAAAAAAAAAAAAAAAAAAAAAATCGGCCAGAGTTGCGTCGGGTGCGTGAATCCGGTAGAACATTTTTTTTAAAACGAAGCGCGGTCTCCCGCGTTTTTTTTTAAACCCCATGGGTGGGCCAGGTCCCGGGGGCAATCCCGATTTATGTAGCGGGGGACCGCAGAGGCCCCCGCAGCCCCGGGGCTTTGGTGATGATGCACGGGGGCACGCGCCCCCCCGCAGCCCCGGGGACCGCCACCTCCCCGGGGCTTTATTATACAAATGCATGGGGGGTCTTCTTCCCCCCCCATGCTGCCCTGGGGACCGCTACCTTCCCGGGTCTTCAAATTATATAGGGTGGGGGGCCCCGCGGGCCGCCCCAAGCCTCGGGGACCGCCACCTCCCCAGGGCTACTTTTTAAAACTTTGTGTGGGGGGCTCGAGCACCCCCACACTGCCCCGGGGCCCACCCCCACCCCGGGGCACACTTAATTTAAATACGGGGGTCCGTTGCGGACACCCAGTACCGGGTACCACTACCTCCCCGGGGCTTTAAAACAGTTGGGAGGGGGGCCGAGAGCCCTCCATGGCCCTGGGGATCGCCACCCTCCAGGGCCGGCTCCAGCAATGTCCCGGGGTGCCCACCCCCGGGACATTGCAGTTTGCTATGACAGGGTGGGAGCACGGCTCCCGCCCTGTCATAGCAAACTCTGCTTCGCTTCATGGAAGCAAGAGCAGAAAAACTGCTCTCGCTTCCATGAAGCGAAGCAGAATTGCTTTTGGGAAAAGAGAGCTGCATGTCAGCAGCTCCCTTTGCCCAAAAGCAATGCTGGCTCCCGCAGGAGGCGGGGAGCCGGCAGGGACCGCGGGGGCATTGGGGCTCCCCCGCGGTCCCCAACGTTGAGGCCAGGCCCAAGGGAATGGGGTCCCCGGGGCCAAAAGTGGCCCAGGGAAGGGGGGGCCACGCAGCCCCCTCCCATATAAATAGTTTTAAAAAATAAAATAAAAGTGGCCAGGCCCCGGGGGATGGGGTCCCAGGGCCGAAATCGGCCTCGGGAGGAGGGCCGCGCGGCCCCTTCCCGTTTAAAAAAAATTAATTTAACAAATGGGTCAGGTCCTGGGGATGGGGTCCCCAGGGCCCACAAAATATTAAGAGAAGGGGGGCCACACAGTCCCCCTTCTAACAATAATAAAAAAAGAAGTAGCCGGCATCTCACCGGAGGACCCGCCCCATCCCTGCACCACTGTGCAAACGCGCGTCCTGGCGCGTTCTGGATTGGGGGATTAAGTCCCCTTGAATCTTAAGGGTCCTTAGGGGCCAACTGGCCCACTAGGTACCTCCAGTAAGCCCCACACAGTGGGATTGCTGTGAGGTGGTCCGAGGCCACGCCCCTTTTTTACCACTCTGCAAACGCGCCTCTTGGTGCATTGCTGGTGGGGCGATGAGGTCCTCTTGTGTCGTGAGGAACTCAGGACTAAAGTGGACTTCATCCCCCGAGCAGCAGTGCGCCAGGAGGCGAGTTTGCAGAGTGGTGTAAAAAGGGGGCGCGGCCTCAGACCAGTCTCAGCAATCCAGCTGTGTGGGGCTTACTAGAGATAACAAGAGGGCTAGTTGGTCCCAGGGACCCTCAGGAGGCAAGGGGACTTCATCCCCCAACCAAGTGCTCGCCAGGAGGCGCGCTTGCAGAGTGGTGGAGAAAGGGGGCGTGGCCTATGTCCACGTCTCAGCAATCCCACTATCTGGGGCTTACTGGAGGTGTCAGGTAGGCTAGTCGGCCCTTAACTACCCCCAGCAGCGAAGGGGACTTTAATCCCCATCCAAGGGTGCGAAAGAGAGCGCGTTTGCAGACTGGTGGGAAAAGGGGGCGTGGCCTGCTTTGAGAACTTAGCAATCCTGCTGTGTGGGACTTACTGGAGGTAATAGGAGGGGTAGTTGGCCCCCAAGGTTGTCCTTGGGGGCCAACTACCCCTCCTGTTACCTCCGTAATAGGAGGGGTAGTTGGCCCCCAAGGTTGTCCTTGTGGGCCAACTACCCCTCCTGTTACCTCCAGTAATTCCCACACAGTGGGATTGCTAAGAGGTCTTCGGAGGCCACGCTCACCTTTCTCTACCACTCTGCAAATGCGCCTCCTGGCACAGTACTGGTTGGGGGATGAAGTCCACTTTACTCCTGAGGGACTTTTGGGTCCAAGTAGCCCTCCTGGTACCTCCTGTAAGTCCAACGCAGCGGAATTCCTGATCGCTGGTCTGAGGCCCAGTCCCCTTTCTGCACCACTTTGCAAACGCGACTACTACGTTATAGTTAGAAATTAGCATTTAAAAAACCTTAGAAATTCACTGAAAAAACCATAGGCTTCAGGGACGTTATAGTTAGAAATTTGCATTTAAAAAACCTTAGAAATTCACAGAAAAAAACCACAGGTTTCAGGGACGTTATAGTTAGTTGGACATTTCACTCGTACAAAACCAGAGAAATTTGGCCGCTATAGTTAGTTGAGCTAACTATAACTTGCGCCTCCGCAATGCACTGCTGATGATGTCACATATTACATCACTTATGACATGGTCAGTGACATGACTGATGACATCTCAAATGACATCACTGATGACATCATACACTTAATATCTGATGCACCTCCTCACACCCTAATATAACCTTTCATACACCCACTCTAAAATACAGACTATCATACACGAAACCATAGACACACCAATACCAGTTAGTACATACCCACTCACTGATTCATAGGTCTACACACATCCACTCACTCACCCATACAGTCACTCATACACACAGTCACTCATCAATACAGCCTCTGATATATGTACTCACATACCGCCACTCACCCACAGAGATACTCACACACCTAGTCAGTCACCCAAAGACTCAAACTGCCATTTACTCACCTATACTGTTATACACACACAACCTCTTTTATTCATACAGATACTAAAACATACTTACTCTCTTATACAATCACTGACACAAGCACACACTCATCCATACAGCCACTCTCACAATCACTCACTCTCACATATAGTCACTTATATACTCCAACACTCACATATACTGCGTTTCACATATGTAGTTACTCACACATATACCACTGAGACATCCATTCACTCACCAACACAGCCATACGCACTCACTCACCCATATAGCCCCTCGTAGATGCACTCATGAACCCATACACCCACTGAATCACCCACTCACACATCCATGCAGGGAGTCACACACCCCCACCCACCCACACAGACACCCATACAGGTACTCAGACAACCAATCATCAACCCATATAGATACTCATGTAGCTACTCACCAACCCATGCAGCCACTTACACACCAACTGACAGACTGATACAGACATTCACACAGATTAGTCATTCTCCCATGCATTCACTAAGACACATTTAATCACTAACTCATACAATCAGTCACGCACTCATACACCCACTCATTCTTCAATACACCTTGCAGTGTATGTGTATGTATATATATATATATATATATATATATATATAAAAATTCTCAAACTTTTTAGAAACACTCAGTCACTGGAGGATGTCATCAGTGATGTCATTTGAGATGTCATCAGTGATGTCACTGACCATGTCATAAGTGATGTACTATGTGACGTCATCAGCAGTGCATTGCGGGGGCGTGAGTTATAGTTAGCTCAGCTAACTATAACGGCCGAATTTCTCTGGTATTGTACGAGTGAAATGTCAGCCTAACTATAACGTCCCTGAAACCTGTTTTTTTTTGTGAATATCTAAGGTTTTTTAAATGCTAATAGTTAATTATAACGTCCCTGAAACCTCTGTTTTTTTCAGTGAATATATATATATACATACACACACACACACACACACACACACACACACACACACATACAGAGTGACTTTGGGTCAACCCTCTTCATCCATTCCATTCGTCTGTTCAAATGTCACTCACATTTTGCTTCTGCCGATCACAGTATACATCACAGGGTAATGGATCATCCCACTTTATTCATCGCCTGCCTTGCACCAGGGAACCGCATTTTTTTCTGATCACATGCACGTCTGCCTAAAAACAAGTGCACTATTTTTAAGTCATCACTGTCTGTTCAGGTTACAGTAATTCAAAGCAAATCTTTGTACCACATTTAAGCAGAAACATGTCTTTTTTTTCCTTTGTTCCTTTTATTTTTGGGGCATAAGCATGCAATAAAAATAAAAACTATAACCACTACACCAGCTTTGTAAGGGCAGAACTACAGACTTTGCCAACGGCCATTTATATTGTCTTCACTAATTGTTCAATCTCCTATGACCACTGTGGGAGGGAAGTAAGATGAAGTGCCATTCTTTAAAGCACATATTAGCAAGATCAACCAATTAATCTCTGCAATATCATTTAGCCCACAATTGTTATGAATTGCCATCTCGGACGTCGTCATAATTTGCTATTGATCTCAGTGCTTTGAACAAGGGTTCTCCAAAGTTGGTCCTGGACGGCCAGATCCAAGCCAGATTTTAGGACAACTGCATTTATCTAATTGTGGATATGCTAAAAATTTGGTATGGGTCCAGCACTCCAAACAGACTTTGGAGAACCCTGTCTTTAAATAAACTGGAAAAACAACAGTTGATGGACAGAATGCTGAACAAGGTCAAACATTCACCCCAGTACAAAGATCTGGGCCTAAATCTATTGTTCTTTTGTTCACTATGCCACCCCAGTTTGGACCCAGCCATATGCAAATCAGTCTTGGCCCTGCTCCCCATGGGAACAGTCCAGCCCGAACAGCCAGGTCCACTCTGACCAGAAACAAGCATTCTGGGACTGGTTTCGGGGTATCACCCCTCATCAGCCAGGCTAGTTTGACTCCAGTGGCTAGGACAGCACGAGACCTATGTCTAGGCATACAGGTCCCATGGGGTGACAAATGCAAAAAGAACAATTGAAGGACAGAATGCTGAACAATGTCAAACATTCACCCCAGTACAGAGATCTGGAACTAAGTTCATCGTTTTTTTTTTGCTCCTCATGTCATTCCAGTTTAAACCCAGTCATATGCATATGAGGGGTGATACCCTGAAACCAGTCCCAGGATGCTTGTTTCCGGTCCAGGGAGGACCTGGCCTGGCAGTTTGGGCTGACTGTTCCCATGAGGAGCAGGGTCAAGACTGATTTGCATATGGCTGGGTCCAAACTGGGGAGGCATAGTGAACAAAAGAACGATGGATTAAACCCTGATCTCTTGACTGGGGGTGAGTGGTTGAAAAGTTTCAGCACTCCATCTATCATCTTGTTGTGTTTGCTATGCCTGCCCTAAGAGGCCATGGGTATGCCCAGATGTGGGTCCCTTGCTTGCTGTGCCACTGGATTCAAGCTAGCCTGGCTGATGAGGGGAGATACCCTGAAACCGCCCCAGGATGCTTCTTTCTGGTCCAGGGAGGACTTGGCTTGGCAGTTCGGGCTGGACTGTTCCCATGAGGCACAGGGTCAAGACTGATTTGCATATGGCTGGGTCAAACTGGAGTGGCAAAGTGAGCTAAAGAACGATGGATTAAACCCAGATTTCTTGACTGGGGGTGAATGGTAGAAAAGTTTCAGCACTCTGTGCATCATCTGGTTGTGTTTCCAAGTGCATTAACCACCTAAGCAATTGTTACCAGAGGTATATCCTGAGACTTGCTGGATACACCCTGATCTTTGTAGCAGTTGCCTTAAACCATTAATGCATCTTAAATTGTGATATATTTGCCAACAATTAAGTAAACCAGGACATCTTTACTGTCGCATTTCTCCTTGCAGTCGATTTCGCAGGGGGGTGGGGGCGGGAGTTTGTAAAAATGATGTATTTGTCGTGTCTTTAGTCTGTCGTCCACTCTGCCCCTCAAGGCTGCGCTCACTTCATGCTGCTCCGCCTTACACGTGTGTCAAAGGGGGACCGTTTCCCTTTCCGGGACCGTTTCCTGCTGCGGCCCAACCAAACGTTGCCCGGCTTTTCAGATCTAAACTCTGCTGTCGGTGGTTGTTACATCACTAATCAATCTCTGGACCCCACCGTGCCTTTCACTTTTAGTTTACATAGTAAATACCTCAAATTCTTCCCACCACTTCCTGTCCCCTCCACTTTTCTTCCTCTGCCCTCCTCCTCTCCAGTTCTCCTTTCCCTTGCTATCGTTTTTCTCCAGTCATTGCTTCCTGTCTGCCTCCTTTCCTGTCCTGGTGATTTACTTTTTAGGTCTCGCCTGAGCCAGCGCATGCTCTGCTCTGGCGAGAGTTTTAGTAAGCGGGTTTTGGAAGTGCAAACAGCAGAGGCTTTTGCTGGCGACCAGCTTGCGTTCACGCAAGCGTGCACGCGCGATCAGGCGCCATATGGCTTCCCTCGCCATCTAGACGCTCGCGATTACTTTCACGGTCGCGCGGCCAATGCTTGTTATATGTGTGTTTCTGTATGTTGTTTTCAAGTCATTCTTTCTAGGATTCACACCTTGCTTTAAGAGTGCTTATTGCCAAGCTTCCCTTTCCTGCTTTCATCTTATCAAGAAGACATCATGAAAACCATTGAACCATAAATTATTGCCTCACCCCTTCCGATCGCCTGACGAACGCCATTCTCACCCTGCCGGGCAAAGCCAAATAAGCCATGCATATTTACAGTTCCTTTGAAAGGCAGAGCGAGGACTAGGACCTCTGTTCCGACTGAATCTGCATCCACAGAAAGGATGTTATAAGGCTCGAGCTCTGACAAGCGCTCCTCCGCCCCTCCCCTCCCCCGCCGCGTTGCGCTGCTTTTGGCAGAATAAATGCCTAAAACATGCCTCAAGTCGTTGCCCTGGTAAATGCTATATATGTATAAGTCGTCAGCGCTTTCAGTTTCTCAGACATGCCTGCTTCCTTCTACGTCTCTGTGCCTCAATGTCTGTCTGCATCTGTCTTTCTCGCAGACTCGCCCACCTTCTCGGTGCTGAATTTAGATTCGTAAAGGCTTCATGCGGTGGGTCTGCTGCTTTTGTTGCTGAACAAGAAGTATTACCTGCTTGTTTAACTAATTTGACGAATCAGTGACCTTTGTGTTAGTAAACTTCATGCGTACTTTTAGCTTTTTGCGGAAGAACCAACTTCTAATATCATTGTTTTGAAAATTAAGTTGTGATCCATGGCTTTGTAGCAGTTCTTTGTTTTGTTTTTTCCTCTGATTTGTAATAGTCTCCGCCCAGTTTTGAACACAGCAAAGCTTGCTGCCGCCTAACTAGTAGGATCTGAATGAATTACACATGTAATTCCTGAAAGGTACCCTTAGCAGAGTCGGATGGAACTGCAAGCTGCTTCTCAGTTTTTCCCCTGAATGGCATTTGCTTATCGTTGGTTTACCTGTATTGTGTAATTTGAGTTCATCGGGTGATTTAAATGCTTTTTAATCTTCTGCCGCGGATATGACATTGTTACGCTTTGATCATGGCAGTGTAATGCCGAGTTTTCGCAGAGGGAGCGGAGCAGCAGCTTCAGATGCGCATTATCCGAGAGTCCTCTTGCTGGCTGCTGAAAAAACTGGTTTTGCGGTGTTCTTCCACCTGTATGCGCTGCTCTTGATCCAGGGGAAGTGGGCGCTATATAAACATTCACACCAGAACATGGTTGATAGTCTATGATACATCTTTTCTTTCAGTCGGTTTTTATCAAAGTGTTAAAATAACAAGAAAAGAACACAATGTCTCTCACCTTCGCTCAACCTCTTTCTCCATCGCTTCCACCTGCTGTCTTGACTAACTCCTGCTCTGATGCGTAAATATGTGTTTACAGGAGTCACGAAATGTGCATTAATCTATCTGATGTTTATATATCGGGTTACAAGTTCATCCGTCGAGCCCTCTGTCCATCGATATATCTACCTGTCCGCCCATCCACATCTATCCATCAACTATCCCAACCAAAACACGAATGTACCCATCTACTCATCCTTAAACCACATCTACCCATTCACCAACATACCGATCTAGGCACCCAAAAAGAAGCTACACATTGTTTCTAGTCCTCCTACTCTGCCTCCCCTTCTCTGTCCATCGCCCCTCCTCTTCTACGTCCATCCGCCTTTAGTTCCAATGCGACCACACACAGTATCGCTGCTGCCTGCTCATCTAACATGTCACCATTCAACCATTCATCCTCAGCAAATCAACCAGCAATTAACTCCATCTAGCCACCTATCCTTCCACCAGAACACCCCTATATAAATCTATCCATTCACCCGAGCCCCCTATACTCTAACACAAGCATCATCTACATGTATAAACATACATCACTCTATACATTCACCCATCCATCCACTAACCCATTTATCGATCTGAGCCACCTACTCGCTAGCCCAGTTATTAGCTGCTATCATAGAACCTACATCCATACGTACGTACATGAACCCACGTCAGCCACTTATTATTCAGCACGTCCTTTACAAACATCAATGTACCTTGATCCGTGCATTCATCCATCCGTCCTGTCGTCCGTCCATTCATTCGTCCGTCCATCCATCCATCCATTCATTCATCTATTCATCTATTCATCTATCCATCCATCATCCCACCTATTTACCAACCCGCCCACTACCCACTTCTACATAGATCCTTCCAGCCCACCACCAAACTACCCACCCATACATCCATCTTTAGAATGTCACAATGATAAAAGAGGGGTCCTGTACTCCCTAGGGCAGTTCAATTGATTCCCAAGAAAGGGTCTACAGGCCTGTGCTTTTGTGCAGTTTTATAGAGTGCAGAACATGAACCCAGGGGTCACAGCGTTTGAAATATAAAAAGTGTCCGAATAGATTTTTTTGTATTTTTTTAGAGAACAATATAGCCCAAGGCACTAGAGTGCTTCACAAACAAAACCAGACTACATTACAGATCTTTTATCATTTTAGGCACAGGGAGGTTACGTGATTTGCCCAGACTCGCAGGATGTTGAGCTAAAGCCAGGATTTAAACCCGATTCCCCATCTCTAGACTCAGCAGCTGTAGACAGAAGGCAAAATCTCCCACTTTCAGGTTACTTTATGCCAAATATTGTGTAACAGTCAATCATCCCTAGAGTCGTACCTATTGAAACAGGCTGTACCTAAAACAAAATGAGGTTATGCCCAAAGGCAAATGTTTTATAGCCTTTTAATTATTTGGAAATTGCTTTAATGGAATAAATAATTTTCCTTGAAAGCAAGATTTGGGATTCGCAGAACCAAAGAGTGGAGCCATTAATCACATAAACTTCAAGCAAACAACATACGTAACCAATAACAAGCATTGGCATAGCCAATAGGTCTCGCTTTTGGGACCTTATAAGTATTTAGATATGCAACACAATATCCTTGGTGCAACAACATCAACTGTTGCATAACTAAACACTTATAAGGTCCCAAAGGCGAGACCTATTGGCTATGCCAATGCTTGTTTTATTTGTCTTGTCTCCTTGCTCTTCCTTCCTACGTAATCCTGGGCTTCTCATCTTCCTTGTCTTTACACCTCCTCCTCTCTTCTTTCATTCACTGCTCCTGCCCTTCTGTTATACTTCCATTATCCCTTCCTCCCATTCCCCGTTAGCTCCCCGTCTTCTTTTCTGCTGCTTCTCGGGCAGCTCCCAGCAGGGTCTGAACACGCTCGTCTGACAAGGAATGCACATTTCACAGCAATCACAGGGCCGCGCGGTCTGAACTTGCAGCCTCACCCTTCGGCGGAAAGTAGCACCCCTCAGCCTCCAGGAATGTACCCTGAAACTGCTGGAGACTCTGAACCAGGAACAGCCTCTCTCTCTGCAGCTGCTAGAGGCCCTGAACCCGGAAGAGCATCTCTACGTCTGAAGGAGGCCTCGAACCTGGTTACAGCATCTATCTCTACGCGTGTTGAAGGCTGTGAACCCGGAAGAGCGTCACTACTACGTCTGTAGGAGGCCTCGAACCTGGCACAGTCTCTACGTGCTTTCGGTTGTGAAAGCGGAAGAGCCTCTCTACAGATAGAAGAGGCTTCAAACCTGTAATAAGTGTTCACCTCAAGGCTGTAGAGAGACTGATGTGACACTGCCCTCTGTTGCAGCAGTACGAATTATTGGTCAGACACCAACCATTGAGCCGGACACTATTGTTCAGGCTAAACCACAATAGTTGAAGACGAATCCGAAATCAATCCAAGTGCAGCAAATGATGTTTCAGTCCTATTGATGTATTTTGGTGCTCCAGCCGACACCGGTTACGCTCAGGCCATTCCGCCTATGAGCTTTCTCAAGGCTCAAAAATGAAATAATGTACTCATTCGAAGGTACATAAATCATGATCATACTACAATGGAGGTATCAGGAGACCCCATGTTTGGACAGGAAGTCACATTAAGATGTCAGTTACCGAAGAGTAAGGAAAAGTCAGCAATCTAAGTAGCTATGAAACTGTGTCTCTCTGCACCTACAAGAGCCTCTATGAATCTACAGTAGCCCCAATGAATCTATAGTAGCCCCCTATGAATCTATAGTAGCCCCCCTATGAATCTATAGTAGCCCCCCTATGAATCTATAGTAGCCCCCCTATGAATCTATAGTAGCCCCCCTATGAATCTATAGTAGCCCCCCTATGAATCTGTAGTAGCCCCTATGAATCTGTAGTAGCCCCTATGAATCTGTAGTAGCCTCTATGAATCTGTAGTAGCCTCTATGAATCTGTAGTAGCCTCACAATTTAAGGAGCCTGGAGCTTTCAGGAAGTTGCAGGAATCTCGCTGATTCTGCAGTCGTCTCACTGAACCTGCATGGGTAACCCTGAACCTGCAAGGCTATCATTAAACAAAGAAACAAGTTTTTTCTGCAGTCGTTTTAAGAAACGAACATCATCTCGTGGCTGAAATTACTCAATAACTCTGAAACGAGCACAGACCAAATGAGGCAATTATGGCTGCCTTTTCCTACTGAAATGGGAGAAAAGTGTGCCAATTTACCTTGCTTGAATTAGGGCCTTTGACAGTCATGCTATTACACTGCCAGCCATGACCTTAAGGCTTAGTCAAATCGATGCCCTACCAACAGCTTGTTGTGAAACTGGCTTCAGGTCGTGTCACTTCCGGGCAGAAAGTATAAATGTATTGAATGTGGACCTGAATTCAGAATGTGCTTGGGTGATGCCTACCAGTATCAGGTGGACCTTCCTATTTTGGCGTAGGACTACGACGGATATGCGCAGATACATTGCACTTCTGTAAAACAATGGAATGGAATGCCATCAGGGGAAACACCCAGTCTTTACAATTTATTCGAGCATCTTGTGTATAGAGGCAATAATGGCCGAATCTATATTCAGCGTTGCTGAGGCACAAGCAGATTTTCCTTGCACTAGAAATATTTGCTTCTTTTTTTAAGTTGAAAAACATACTTTACAAAAAAAATATAAGTGTAGTGCATCTTCATGGAACTTCACAAACATGCGATGGAGAATTCAATTCACTTATATTTTTTTCTAACGCTACAGAAGCGGCTTCTGTGAAGATAACCAGCCATGAGCAAGGGTTAGTTAAGACGAAGCCAGCAGCTAGTAATTCGGAAAGCTGCTTTCCATCAACATATCAGTAAGCAGACATGGAATGTAAACAGCGTTTACATTACAAACCCACAGTGCTTCGTTGCAGAATAAGTCAGCATTACTCTATCCAACCTTGAGATGAAGGTATTTTACACAGTTTGTTCTAAAATAGAACTAAAAAGCAGCAGGAAACAAGACCTTCTATTTGAGATATAGTAAGTTAATTTGGAATTAATTGCAGATGAGAGCAAGTGAGCACATATTCTTTTAACAACTTTATCTAGGATTTCATGATTTAACAAACACTGTAACACACTACCCTCTCACAAGGCACCTGTTGGAGACCACATCCTACAACAGAGATGTCAGAGAGTGAGTATCATAAGCTGACTCGGAGTCCAATCAAGAAACGGATGACATAACATGACGTAACAATGTGTATTTGTAGCAAAGCAGAATCGGAGCTGCACCACTGACAGACATATATGTAAGATAGGAAACAGATGTCAAAGTATCACAATTAGATATAAAACTTCTGTCAATGCGATACATATGTTAATCTCTTCTTTATTGAGGTTTATTCCATTCTTAAAAACCATCAGCCAATGCGTTTCGTCCAATTAACATTGGACTTCTTTAGGGCAGTATGATCGTAAAACGTCAGAAACAATCACAGAAGTGCTCCTTAGTTAGGGCATTCATTTTCCTGCTTGGATTTTTTTTCCAGCGCTAAACAGATGCCAGCAATTGGCATATGCATTGAAAAGTGCCCTAACTAAGGAGCACTTCTGTGATTGTTTCTGACGTTTTACGATCATACTGCCATGAAGAAGTCCAATGTTAAATGGACGAAACGCGTTGGCTGATGGTTTTTAAGAATGGAATAAACCTCAATAAAGAAGAGATTAACATATGTATCGCATTGACAGAAGTTTTATATCTAATTGTGATACTTTGACATCTGTTTCCAATCTTACATATATGTCTGTTTGTCAGTGGTGCAGCTCCGATTCTGCTTTGCTGTCTTATATCCCTCTGTGAAGGGAGGCGCCTTTGGACAGAGGGCGCATTCGGAGAAATGCACACAAGTTTGTTTAACAATTCTGGATGCACATTATTTTGGTGATCCGCGGTACGGGTGCTGCACGTGTGTTTTTGGTCCACTGTCCATATTTAAAGTATCTAATATGTATTTGTAGTCCACATTCAACTTGTGTGCATCTTGGTGCTGAATAACAGATGTTTACTTTTACCCAACTCAGTGGCACCCATTTTATTGACTTTGTAAGGACGAAGGGCTGATTGGACGCACCAGATATCGAATCTATGATCACGAGTTCAAACACAGATTCCTAAAGTGGATGCATTAACCCGCTGAGCCATCAGACCTGGCCCTGCCAATGTCATGAGGTGCAAACTCCTCTAAGGAGACAGAGGGAGTGGGCGGGCATGGGTGGTCGGGTGAATGGGGCGAAGAAGAAAAACCTCCACTGGCAAGTGAAAGAGTTTCAATGATCACCCTGTGGGCATGCAGGTTTCATACCTACGCTTCGGACTGCACACAAACCAAGGACAAAAGCTGGGTGGGCGCCTCAACAAATTCTGTAGCACATCAGACACCTGCAGAAGGCTGTGTTCTAGACTGTCCAGGTAGGCGAGGCTGCTTCCACCTGTGTGAACTTACCGCCCACCACGACTCTCAGTCAAGCTAGACTTAGGATTTTCACCTGTGCTCTAGGACCAGCAACGTCTCTCCTTGAATTCTGAAATGTCTTTCTGTTTTGGGCAGTCATCTGGGTATCGTCCAGAAAGAGAAGAATTCACAGACCCAAGTTAGTGACCTTTTTCAGTGTATTTATGCTTTAGGTAAATCGATTGGTGGTCTTTTTGGGCACTGGTCAACCAATAAGTCTTAGGATAGCAGCTTTTTTCATTCTGTAGTATTTCAGATCTGTCTGGCCTGGCCAGAAGCTCACAGATGGAAGATCTCAACTCTGAGCTTTGTGCAGGGGGCGCTGAGAGCCTACCACCTGTTTCGACCTTGGTACTCTATCCTGCATTCGATCTATCTTCACTCGTGGCTCCGATTTGGCGACAAGACCCACCTCCATCAGGCGCCACCAAGGCAACTCCAGTTACAATGCAGCTAAAATGAAATAAAATTTGAATTTATAGAATGCATTAAACCCACGGGCATCTAAGCGCAATACCGAAGAGGCAGAACCCACCAACAACTACAGTGCCGGAAGATATAGAATGAAAATAGCCAGGTTTTCAAGGCTTTTTTAAACAAGACAAATGTGTCGAGCTTAGAGATGTGGGCAGGCAAAGTGTTCCATAACCTGGCGGCAGCCACGCAAATAGATGCAGCAGTCTCTCACACCAGGCGGGTGCAGCTCGGCGCATGTTTGCAAAAAGCCCACCATTTTTAAACCATCCACTAGGAAAAGGAGGCGTGTGCTTCTCCAGTCAATTCTGTCTCTCGCCAACCAACTTTTGTGCTTCTGCGCTAACCAGGAGAAGCTCTGCCAGTTAACTCCTGCAACAGGTAACTTGAAAGAGGGAATGAGAGCTCTTTCGGTCAGAAATAAAGGCCCAAGACTGTCACCTCACAGCCGCGGAGAGACATCCATCTTGTGGCGCGCCCTCAATAAGCACAGAGTTTAATTCTCCATCCCACGCATGCCAGAGTGGATAACTTCAAGACATTCAACTGATGCGCTAAAGACATCAATATGAGCAGACTCCCCAAAGAGAAGACGATAAATACAAATTAAAGGGAGGTCTCAAAATGGTCTTTCAACCTTTAGCCAGAGATTTTTAGCACTAAAAACGTTCTATAGGAAATGGACATATTCTATTGTCAGATTTCAATGATTTGATATTTCTCAGTCCCAGACATGCAAAATCCTCTAGGATCATCAGTGCGTGCTTTCAGATATTTAAAACTAATTTGTTTTACAATGTGATATGTTACAGAGCCTGATGTTTACGAATCAAGTGGCAAACGTAAATTACTTGGAAAAAAATATTTTTTTTAAAAAATCAGCTTTAAAAAAAACACAGCTGAGCCGCACTAATTAAAAGTACTGCAACAGAAATGCTTGCAAACATTACATTTGGTGTCATTTAGTGTCAGCATAATTTCACTACATGGTATCTTATTTAAATCTGAATTAAAAAGAAACAACTGTGCAAATCTGAACGGAAAATTAAAACCGAAAGACCCGAACTTTCTGCCGACTTGTACGTCAGTGCGTTTATTTTCACTGTGCGACTTAAGAGCAGTAAGGACACTAAATCCAGGGCACCATTATAATTAAAATGGAGCCATTTGTGGAGTGGTAAAAAGTTATTACCTAATTTTGAGCCCCATTGTGAACTACTCTCTGTGTAAAAAAAACATCCTCACAAATGCCTGTTTTAGCCTTTTCTACTGCAGTCCTATGAGGTATCAAAAAACACAGACTTAAAGCTAAACACATTGGGTGGTCACGTACACAATGTGTACAAATGTTTTTATTTTTACCGGTCACTTGTGAAAGTAGAGAATGCCTCCTTTCCTGCTGGTGCTCTCGAGAGGCATGGCTTCTACACTCACTGGTGAAGGCCGAGAAAGCCTCTACTCTGGGCTGTGCGCTCACAAGGCATTGTTCCCATTCTCTTTTGTGGAGGTAGATTATACACGTCCCCCTGGCTGTGCTCTCGCGAGTCATGCCTTTCACTCGTGAACGTAGAAAATGCCTGTATTCCCAGCTGTGTTCTCACGAGACATAGTTACCATGCTCACTCGTGGAGGTAAGAACACCCATCTCCCTGGATGCGCTCTCGCAAGGCATTCCACTCTTACTCTTTGAGGTAGAGAATACCCATCACCCTGGCTGTGTTCTTGTGAGGCATGCCTTTCACTTGTGAAGGTAGAAAATGCCTATATGCCCAGGTGTGCTTTCACAAGACATGGTTCCCACTCACACTCATGGAGGTAAGAACACCCATCACCCTGGATACACTCTCGCGAGGCATGGTTTCCACTCCTACTTGTGGAGGTAGAGAATGCCCATCACCCTGGCTGTGCTCTCGCGAGGCATGCCTTTCACTCATAAAGGTAGAAAATGCCTGGATGCCCAGCTGTGTTCTCACGAGACATGGCTCTCACTCACACTCGTGGAGGTAAGAACACCCATCACCCTGGATGCGCTCCTGCGAGGCATAGTTTCCACTTCTACATGTGGAGATAGACAATACCTATCGCCCTGGCTGTGCTCTCGCGAGGCATGCCTTTCACTCTTGAAGGTAGAAAATGCCTGGATGCCCAGCTGTGTTCTCACGAGACATGGCTCTCACTCACACTCGTGGAGGTAAGAACACCCATCTCCATGGATGTGCTCTCACAAGGAATGCTTTTCACTCCTACTCGAGGAGGTAGAGAATACCCATCTCTCACCAGGCATGCTTGCACTTTCACGTGTGAAGGTGGAGAATTCCTATATCCTGGAGTATGCTCTCGCCGGTCATGCCTCATACCCTCACTTGAAAATGCAGACATTTCTGTTTCCCGGCTGTGCTCTCATGAGGCATGACTCCTACTCTCACTTGTACAGGCAGAGCAAGCCTATGTCCCTGGCTGTACTTTCAAAAACTATGATCCCCCACTCTCACTTGAGGAGGTAGCGAATGCCTCACTCTCTGGCTGTACTCTCACAAACTATGGCTCCTACTGTCACTTATTAAAGGAACGAATGGCTCACTCGCTGGCTGTACTCTCACAAACTACGACTCATACTTAATCGTTACTCTGTATACATTTCACGCACAACGTCCCAGTCATTTACAAAATGGCGGCAGTCCTACCTCATATTGGCAGATGAAGTGATCATCACGGGGTGACGTCACAGAAGGGAGGCTGGCCTCGCGCCCTGTCATGGTAGCTCCCTCTTCTGCAGCACGGGCTGCACGCCCCCCCGGGGCGAGGGATTCTCAGCCTCCTCGGATTTCTGCGGCTCCTACATGGTAAAACAATCCTGTTTGTGTGTGGTGAGTGCCAGTACCTAATGTGCTCTGAGCTCACGTTCAAATTTTTTATTAGGACTAGTATGTATCATGTAAATACCATAAATATTTTACCCAAAAAAATACAGTTATCTTAACTCCACGTGCCCTAGGAAGATACAATTGTAAAGTTCTCGGTCTCGTAGAGAAGGGGCGGACGTCTGAAAAGCGGGGAGACCCATCGGGTCTGAGGCAGACAGTCCGTGGACAAGTTGACACCTGAATCAACACTGCCCCCGTCCCACCATGTGACCCCGGAAGGCCAGCTGCGCGGACAGCATTTGTTATGGTCACGTGTCATGAGTTATGGCCCTTCTCCTCGGTGGTCACTGGTGAGGAGAGAGGGGGCACAGCTCCCTTGAGGGTGTTCTCGTGAGTGAAGCCCCATCCCTCACTCTGAGAGAATCAGCGCCCTTTGCTCGTCATGAATGTACATCTAATATTCAACATCAGTCCTCCACATTTCAATTCTAAACTCTGTCAAACAGATTCAAGTTTGAACTCCAGAATTCAGAGAAAATGGATGGTATACAATGGATTTCAGTCTTGTCAGGAGAACTCAGCTGCCTGAGTGAGCTAAGGCAGCACAAAACGATGCCAGGACATCAGCAATCAGACCCTGAAATCAATAATCCAACGGATTACCCCCTGCAATGGCAGCCAATTAATACAGGAGAGTCCGGCCTGTCCGCCCTGCACCCTGCGCAGCGTATGCATTTTTTGTTTTTTGGGAAGTTGTATATAGCGCGAACTACAAGGGAGTAGTAGCCAGAAAAATAAAACCCCCCACTTTGAGCCACACGAAATGTCCAAGCAAAGTGAGTGACCCTGACCCTTAACACGAAGGCCTGTAGGAATTGTATCCCTGAAGAAAATTTGCAGAAAGTCTTCAAAATCATGCATTTACAGCTTCATTTTAAAAAGAATTTGACCAAAATGGCAAATTTACCAGTATTGACTTCTTTAATTTTTTTCCCCTTTTCTCTCTTTCTTATCTTTTTCTTTCCTCCTCTTCCATCCTCCATTTATTTCTTATTTACATCACTCTTTCCTTCTGCCCATCCTTTTCATTTCATCTGTGCTTTTTACTTGCGCTAGCTTTCTGTCCTTCTTTATATTGCGGTTTAATTGTCTTCCCTATTTTTCATCTTCCCTCCTTCTTCCAATTCTTCTCGTCATTCTCTTTCTCTTTTGTCCCTTTCCTCTTGCCCTACTTCTGTCCTTCCTTAGCCCCTTATTATCCTTGCATTCAGCAATCTTCCTTTCTTTTCTTTCCTTCCATTGCCATTTCATCCGTTTTTTATTTCTTCTTTCTGTTATTTAATTCTACTTATCTGCTTTCCTTATTTTGCATTTTTTTCTTTATTCCTTCTTTTCTTCTTGCTAACTTTCTTCCCAAACAATGTTTTTTTCCGTCTTTCTCCCTTCCGTTTTCCCTTTCCATCCTTCTTTTCTCCTTTTTTTTAACCTAGGTTCTATACTGCTTCCTTTTAACTTTCCTTTGTTCTTTCCATATTTACAGTCCTAATTCCTTCCTCATCACGTCTCACTGCATTTGCTTCCTCCTTATTTTTCTCATTTTAAAATCTTCTCCCTGTGGCCATTTTAAGCTTCTTTGGTCCACTATCCGAGAGTAATTTATTCTTCCAGTGTTTATTAGTTTCTTCTCTCTCATGGAATGACCTGCGAGCAGGAGTTGAAAATTATGTAGAGCCATAAAACAATTTAATCTGTCCCAGGCACCCCCGCTTAAGCTGGTATACCGGGTGCTTCACTACGCCCTTGGCGAACTCAACCCGAAGGTATCACAGAGCTTTACATGAGCACCAGTTGCGTTACAGATGGACTCATTCATTTTGTTAGGCACGGGGAGATTAAGTGATTTGCCCAGAATCACAGGATGTTGAGCGTCCCTGCAGAGACTCGAACCCGGTTCCCCAGGTTGGAGGTCAAGCGCTCTAGAATGACATCATTCTCTACAGGCACCCTATGTGTCTAACACTAGCAGAATTGATACAGTATGCGATAAAACGAGAAACACTGTTCCTTCCCACCAACAACCACATTTTGGTCATACAGTATTGGTCAATAGAGCAGCCAACAAGTGCCAGAAGCCGCCATGGCCCACCCACTGCTGCGTACTACCACAATAAATACCCAAGATGGCTGCACAGGTCAGCTTTAATCTCAAGGTAGGAAGTAGAAAGTGTGGTGCGGGGGCGAGAATCACTAAGAAGGAAGACTCTGAGGAAGGAGAAGACAGAAACTAAGGGGGTGCATGAAGATTTCAAACTAAACAGAAATCAATCAATATGGTTTACAATTCACTGTAGACCAAGTGAGGGTAAATTGCCAGATGGAAAAATAATAGCACATGGTCTAGCTCAACGGGAGAGCCCCTCCTCTCCTAGGGGGCGATGGACACTCATGACCGTTCCCAATACAATTCATGAAATATGATGGTGATCACAGTGCGGTTCCCCCATGGGCCTGCCTCACATAGAACCGCATGTGAGGCCAAGAACCCACTTCACACCCAAATCACTCGCATTGCAGAATGAGAGAACAGGCTAAATTACGCTACTGAGATGGTCTTCATGGACCTTTTGGAAAACTCAGCAGTAAAAACGAACCAGAACACTAAGTTCTTCCGCTTATACTAGGACAGGCACATGCCCAACAAGACCCGATGCACAACAGACAAGCATTGGTAAAGCAATGTCTGAACTGTAGTTTGACAACTCACTAAAACTTTTAAAAAATAATCCTGCTGTCGTGAAAAAACAAATAAGTCTATTTTTTGTACAAAACGCACCCATGAAATAAAGAATTTAATGTGTGATAATTCAGAGCACCTTTGAGACATAAAATAGCCACTTGTGTATTGCAATGTAAGCACTCCAGAGGAGGTGGAATGATACACTAAACAGCCAATAGCAAAAAAGTGGAAAAGCAGTGCTCCTCTGGGTGGAGCCACTCTGCATAATTTAAAGAATTGGTAACAAAAGGTCTCATACCAAAGCTAAACAAACTATCAAGCCAGACCTAAGTAGCGTGCACTTTTTGGTGACTGGGGCGACGCGGGTGGCTCGTTGTTATTTTCTATAACCTCATTCGTTCCTACAGTTGCTTCATCTGGAAATACAAACGGATTAAATCTGAAGTCTGTGGCCAGCATCTCGGCGGTGTTCTCTTGAATTTGCGAAGGCACTTGGTCATCTGTCTTCCTGTGCGGGGAAATCAATACAAGCACTCTGACAACTGAGCCTGCCAATTATGGGGCAAGGTGCTGAGGCCAGCATCTGAACACAAAGCGCGCCCAGGAGCCGGTGCGACGAGCAGGCGTCTTCGGAGCCAGTCCGGTGCTCAGCGAGCGTCAACGAAACCAAGGGCGAACCCCATCTGTCATGGAAAAAAAGAGCCCAGCTCGCAAATCCAACTGCAGGTCTAATTAAAATAAATATAGCCGAGTCCTCCAATTTTAGGCACCAAAAGATAACTGTGCAATACTAAATCGGCGGCCAAACACTCCAAAAATTTCCCTACAGGAACTTTGTGACTTTTAAACAACATATCACACACAGTACACGTTTTGTGCATACAAAGTTACTGTCACTAGAGCGGGCAATGAATGCAAGACAAGGATGGACGTCAATCGGGTGTAGCCAGTGGTTGCAGACCCTACCCTGACGCTGCAATTGCTTCCTCTGGCCTTATGGGTAATGTAGGCAGCCGCAGAAATATTTATTTTCTGTAGTTTTCATTCCTTGTCCTTCCTCTACCCCCTGAACAGCAAATAAGAGGCTGCCGAGAGGCTAAGCATGGGACAAGTAATCAAACCTGTGACATCACTTCTGCTACCCCAGGCATTTTGGTGAATCAACTCCCATGAAGGCCAGAGACACACGCGGGCGTTTCTCCTCATAACAAAACAAGAGAGTAAGTAAAATTTGCTTTCGCTCTGTGGTCCTTCCGGGATCTGAGGGGGCGACACGTGCTGTGTGTTCCACTTTCACTCAATAGGCTCCGAGAAGACATGCGAGTCGGCACGAGCCGCTGGCACTGAAGGGGCTCCCTCTACGGCATCCCAGCAGATGGCCACCACAGTATCAATATCTTTCAAGGCAGCAAAAATGACTTCCACATTATCATGACAATGGATTATTGATCAGCACTTCTCCCAGGCCAGCAGCATCCACGGAGCACATCTGCAGGTTATCGACTCTCAGACAGCTCAGAGAATCCTTCTGTTTTTATATTATCCGACTGACCATTGCACATCTACGGCTCAGGCTTCCTGGGAAAATGGCTTCTTTCGTTGCTTCTGGTAAAACCTATGATCAGTCGTTGTGTAGTGCCATTTTAGAAGGCTGAGCCAAGCTGCCCCATGCCCACATCACTGGCGTGGCGTCCCCACAGTCACCTTAATGGGTCTCTTGGCGCTGAGGGAGAAGACGGTAAAAAAGGATCCAAGAATCCCTATTGAGTTCTTGATTAGTTCACAAACTACCATGTTTTCAGTTTTTTGCCCTAAATTTCAGACGGTTGTTTAAAGAAGTAGAGATATACAGGATAAAGTACCTCCTGTTGTACATTATAACTGGATAATGCAAGTCACCAAGGTGTTCCGTGCTACTCCCTTTATATGGGACTCCAGTTTGACTTGCAATATCCTTATAATGTACGTCAGGAGGACTTTATTCCTTATAATGCATCGTCACACCATTACCTTTACCACAAACCACTTAAATCCTTGGTGTGCTGCCAGTGGCGTAACAAAACTTGAGGGGGCCTCTCTGCAAAGGACATGAAAAGTGCCCCCCACTCTCCAGACCCAGTCAAGAGTTCTCAGGCCAGGGGCCTGCTGCCTGTGCACTGTGCTGGAGGGGGGCCCTTAGAGCTCGGGCCCGCCCCACTGCACCGCAGGGGATGTGGGGGCTAATGTTACGCGACTGGTGTTGATCTTTCATATGTAAGAGAGAGCATGTTTGCAAAAGAAGAATAAAAGCAAAATCTCTAGGGCAAAATTAACCACACCAAAAAACTTAGATATGTGTTCCAAAAAGATATCAGACTCAAGGAAATACAAGTCAGATGTAATAAAAAACAAAACAAAAACACAGCAGCTCAGAATGTGTGAAAACGAGGAGAGATTCTACCTTTTCTAGAATTACCTAAGGCATGCAAAAAATAATCATGTTGTCATAAATATCTCCTGTCTGCTTATCACTGTTCATCTAAAAAAACAGAGCAGAAGACGGACTAGCCAAGTTTAGTTTTCATTTTAAATTATGCTCCATATCCTGCCTTTCTCCTAGGCTGCTCGCTCTGGCAGCAGACACTGATGTCAGAACTTAACAGTAATATTTTTTTACAGTTGAGTAGCAACGTCATTTCTTTATTACAGTCCACTAGGTGCATCACAAGTCGCCTGTAATAAGTAAATCAGAGACAGGCTTTTTATACAGAGATTGCAGTATCCCAAGTATTAGAAGTAGATATTGTCTTCCAAAAAGCAATGGTACAAATCAATATATTTATGCAACAAATGTGCAGTGATTGCTAATATTCCTTGATCTACCACTAGACTTGAGAGGAGGAAGCATCTGTACCAGTCCCATCACGCACAGTGCTGAGGGCAACAAGGGCTAAGTAAGAGTACCACATATCTTAACAAGGTAGGAGAATGCTGGGGGCTGGCTTTAAAGGTGTGGGCAATATTCATGTGCCCCCTCCCTGCTGTTTGGCAGCAGTTGGCATTCTGTGACTTTACCATCAGTTCAGGCCTGCAGTAGACGGTCAGATACCCAGTCACCAGCTTGTAGGTGAGATGCAAACACCAAGCTCACCTTTAGGTCTCTAGGTGTCGAAGTAAGGTACATCCCGGTATTATAATGCACCCCAGAAATTCAATACCACCTATTGCACAGGAAGACATGGGTTTTCGCAGAAAAGGCCAAAGGATCATGATTAACAAAAAGCATACTGTTTCCGCGTCAACAGAAATAACTGGGAGAAATTCTTCAGGGGACCCTAGGTGAGGATAAATAACAAATAGATAATGTGAGAGAAGCCTTTTGACCGGGTTATTGGGGTTACAAAACAGTTCATGAATATGCTACCCCACTCCAACATGTCTTCAGCTTCATCCAAAGCTGAAGTCTTGTTTTGTAGACAACACTGTTGGACCCCCTGCCATTCCTCTGTGACACACCATAACAGTGCTGCAGACACCGATGTTGTGGTGAGTTTGGAGCAGGTGCTCTGTGCCAGCCCTTATCAGCAGGACTGCCATATTTGTCACTGGACACCGCTTGGAATTCTGGGAAGAAATGCCGCCACTATGAAGTGGCTACTTGGGCTTTGTCCTCCAAGTCCTTGATTCTTGGGCACGGTTCACAAGAGGATGACAGCGTTGGACTTCCATGAAGATGCCAGTGGCTTATACATGGTCCGCCGATGGACCAGCTTATCAAAATGCTGTTGGTCCAGAACTCAGCAGAAATGCTTGCCTCTGTGAGGAAGCCTCGGCATAGCACGTTTCAATGTATTTACTTCAAGCTTAGTTTGTTCACCTTTGTTCTCCTAGCAAAGCCATGTACGCTTCTCAGCACTTTCATTTCCAAACCGGAGTGCAAGGCAGTCCATTAAGAGATTCTGAACTCTCCACCTGTCTCTCAGATTGAAGAGTGACCATGTACTTCTAAGTAGCTAGTAACTCTACCACTTTAAACCTGGCAATTTTGTGAGGGACCTAACGCAACATAGCGACCTACATGGACATGTTCTACAGGGTGACTTTCACTATCCATGATATTGATTCTAAGCAATAGAGGGGACACTACTTACATCACCTTTAATCTCCTTTCTTTCCAGAGTTTCATCTCCCAACTCTCTCTGTATGTAGAATAGGCTGTCATTTTTATCAGCAGGACTTCATTACTTTTGCCCACTAACACCTGACATCAGGCCTATCTCCAATCCTCTTGGCCATAAGGCTTATGAATACATTAGCTCTTGGTATACTTGAATAAGTCAACAGCCCCTTTTTTATAACCTGTCCACCTTGCCCAGATACTCTTCCCAACACTCAGAAAAGCTATAAAGTGGTACTCGATTCACCGCCCATGTTCCACATCCACAGACAGCGACCAAGCAGGCTAGCTTCCTCTGTAACACTGTCACGATATAGACGAAGCGCCCAGATGGTCAAACCTGTCCATGGCCTCACTCCTCTCTACTGAACACTGACTATCTGCTGTCATACCCCTAGCCATCCACATTAATCCCAAACCTTTCCCTAGCCCCTACGTCCAACACCCATCCCACCTCTAGGGTTTCCTGAGATTCAGCATCTTCTCCCTTGTACCCCATCCCATTATACACCATTCCCCTCAACCGTAGGTCTGCAACCACGGTGCATACCTTCAAGAAATTACTCAGCCACTACCCCCCAACTTGATGCAGTACACATGTCCACCAACCGATTCAGCTCTGAACTGGACGCCTACTCTTGGGCTGTGAGGATGGTGTACACTATAATAGGCCCACTGTTGCTTCTTGTGTTGTCCCATCCTCTAGAGTCCAGGTTGTCTCCATATTCATAGAAGTTGAGTTTTTATGCATGCAACTTGCAGTCAGAACTAGTCTAACACATTCACCGAGCAAAATGCCTTTTCCCCAAAGAGGGAATCCTTATGATAAAGCACTTCATGGTCTCTTCTCTCGCAAAGAGCACATCTGGAGTAATCTAGAGATACAACCTAGAGCAGAACTTTACAAGTCACTCAACGTTAAACTACTCCTGAATAACGACTGCCTCAGTAGGGTATAGTGACTAAACGCACTGTGAGCAGCAGTATCTATGGAGGAGACCACTAGAAGGACAATACATTACACACTTAAATATACCACACACAGGGTGCTATTTTTCCAACATGGCGTCATCATGTTACCCATATACCTATGTCGATATACGTCTAAATCCCTCCGTAGGCATTATAAGCTACGATTCTTGAACATCAATCCACGCGGCAATACTCCACAATGGCTTATCACTTCGATGTTAAGAGGAAGCAAAAGAACCAATACAGAAACATATAGGTGCTTTGTATTTGCATCACAAAAGACCAATCTTCATCAAAAGTAATTTCCCCATCATTCACACGTCTCAAACAGAGAGAACAAATTATTCCAGAAGCATGGTTGGTCTTTGTCCATTTTCAAATTTTGAGCTCCTTGGTTAGGCGCGGCCCCTGGGGAAACAGCTGTGAGAGCCAGTGATTAAGGTACTCCCTTAGCTGGTACCACAGACACAAGAAAATAGCAGAAGAAATGTAGCTAACTGCTGTAGTTGTTGGAAGCAGTACTCACTGAAGCCTTGAAGCCACGAAAACTTACACGGAGGAGGGTACGGCATGACAACTATGTTCAAAATGGCCACAGGTGATCTACAGAAAGCCTTCTAGAGACTACAGTGAAATCAAATACAAACCCGACTATTTACTCTCACAAACAACGAAGAGATGTATAAAAAAGATAACTTTTCTAATCTGGAAGTTTAAGTGAACCACCGACCCAACTCTAGCTTTGACTGTATCCCCTCACGGCCACCTAGAAGGAAAATAGCACCATTCTCGGTGACGTCATTGGTGATACCATGTGCTCCAACTGCACCACTACTGCTATTTTACACCTGTACAGTACATGCAAGAAAGCTTATTGGGCCTCATGCAAGTGTGAGTCCAGCACCACTCTCATAGTAACAATATAGCTCTGCAAAGATGGAAAAACGTCACCAACTTCAAGAAATTGGCAACTTTTTCAAGAAATAAACAGTGAATGAAAAGGCAAGCATACAGAACTATTTGCAGGAGAAAATAGAACGCGTATTTGTGTAGACATTTTTCAAGTGAAATCATCAGCTTTCAATCGTGAAATGTCCACATATATATTTTTGCTGAAAAAATGTTCATGTGCACAATTTTGTGCCAAGACAACAATACTTCACAAGGCCACAAAGTAGCATAGTTTGTGAAACTCGCAAAAATCGGCAGCTAAATTTTAATTCACATCCCCACTCCAGGTAAAACCCTCCCAAAGTAAGATTTTTGTTTAAAAAAAGTCAAAAACAGAGTTTGTAGGATTGCTCTAAAATAGTGAAGACAGGCTGTGCAATTGAAAAATAGAGATTAAGCGGCTGACTGATGAATAAAAGCATTAATTTAAGAAGATGCAATCTTGGAAATGTACTAGAAAAAACACCACCAGGTGGAAGACGTGTACATACAAAAATCAGGGATGTTCAACATATATCCAAGGAAGGTTGGATCAATGTCAAATTTTCAAGATATCTACATAAATTAAAAACTACAAACAATTATTTTAAATGGGATTTAATTACCTCTTCAGTAATTATAAAAAATCTGGCATAGGTCTGGCCCAGAAGAACCCAAATTAGACACCACACATATATATGATGGGAAGCATGATGCCCGAGTCATGACCGCTTCTTAATTAGGGAGAAGATAGCGCAGCTATCCCCCGAGTGACCACTATTTCCTTGGTAGTGGTCATTGCTTTTTCTCACCATTCCGCAACAGAATACCTTTCAAATTAAAAGTCAGTATTCGCTCATCTTCATTTAACCACCTATATGTTGTCCAGTCCGGTGAAGTTTATTACACCGTTTAGTGCTGCTGGTTTCACTGTTTTTAAAAGCTCCACATTTTGCTGCATACAAGAACTGAAGCACCTGGGGATAAAGCAAATTGTCCAGGATCAAAGTATGGTCGTGAAACTCGGCCTTCCGGACCCACATTTAGAAACTTAAAAACTAGGCCACGCCATCTTAGTGTGCACAAGAAAACTTACTTGACCACGTGCAAGTGCTTCTATGATCCTTTGCAGATGTCATGCAAATCAGCTTTTTTATACAGAAATATATATGCTCCTAGCGGCCTGTGCGAATAGAGTAAGACAACTTTGTCTATCAATGACGTCAAACAAAAAAACATGCAATTTTTATTTTACATAGGCTGTCTAGCCTTAGCACCTTACAACACAAAAGCCCAACATGTTTAATAAATAAAACTGCGGACAAACGGAAAATCAGTATTTACTAAACAATTCAATCACCTTTTCTAAAAAAGTCCAGTGTCATATGTGCTGCTTGTACCAAACAGTCCCATATGGGGGGGGGGGGATACAAATTTGCAACTACCCTACAAGAAAGAAAATCCACCTTCAGGCAATATATTTAGATTGAATTTCGACATGACCCTTCACATCAGTTCTCACTCATTCTTATAATGCGGATTCCAAATAATTGTCTGAATTGGGGAAACAATATGTTCCGTATCGCCAAGCAACCAGTTGGTTGCTGCACCCGGGGTGTCGCTGTTACTAGCAGCGCGGAACCTCTCACAGCAGACCCGAGAAGCAGAAGAACAAAGAGAGAGAAAAAACGACAGAATGACAGCACGTTATTTTTTCCCATGGGACGAGCCTTCTAACATTTTTTATTAAGGGCAAGTAATAACAGGTCCTCGGTAGCTGCACTTCTGTTCTGTGTTTTTCTTCAAGGTCTGAGCACAGCCCCCTCGCGGCAGTGCTGCGGTTCTATTAAAGTGGCAATGCTCTCACAGTCTGAAACATGCAGGCTCCGTTTAACTGACGTTACATCTACCACACAGGCGACCCCACAATACTGAGCAGAGAGTGATGGGGGCAGAGACCCTTGATTCTACAATCACTGCTTGCAGATATAAACTGCCCAGCGCCCTCGCATAAGGCCCCCCCCGGCCGTCGTCTGCTCGTTTCAGCCATGTTTACTTTCTTCATCAGAGCCACGTCCTCTCCTCACATTTGTGGCCGGGAGACTGCTGCGCGCACCTGTTGGCAGGGGCCGCAGGGCGGCGGGCAGAGGGCTTCTCCCAGCCGTCACCGGTCCATTTCCCTTCAAGCAGGGACATCATCCTTCCTGCCTGCCTGCCTGCCTCCCTCGCCCCTCCTCCGCAGACCTGGAAAGGCAAACTCCAGGCTCTGGGCCTAGCAACCAGACAGCAGGCCGCAGAGGGGAATGGACAACACCACCCCCCTGAAGGGGCTACAAGCACCCCTACACAGTGCCACACACACCCGTCTCCCTCTTCATCACTGAGGGAGCCATTTCCGGCCTTCCTTCCAGTGGAAGGTTACAGGGAAGGCAGAAAAAAATACATATAAGGGCAGCAGAACCGGCGTGCGTCAGAAGACCAGGAAATGTGCCATGTGCACAGGGCATAAGGACTGTGAGCTCACCCTGACAGGGTGAAAGAAAGGTCGTCAGTGGGAAAGTGCAAAAAAGGGGAGAAATATACAAAAGAGCGCACAGTGGGTAGCAGGCCCCGGTGTAATTTCAGCGAGTGGAAGGGTTAGAGCGCCAGAAGTGAAAAATATATACGGCTCCTCATTTTATAGAATTTATTTTTCCGTCTATAATTTACCCATGTTTATTTTTACTAATTGTTTATCTGTACTTATTTTCGGTTTAGTTAAAAAGTTAAGCTGAACCCAGTATACTGCTACATGTAATTAACTGATAAACGTACACTGGCACTTCAGTGCCTGGCAGGCTTCAATGCTATTAACTCCCAGAGGTAATAAATCAAAACAACCCTATCAAAACATGCACATTTACTGTCAGTGTTGTGCACATCTGCAGTGGTTTAAGTCTCAATAGCAAACTTTATCTACTTTTGATGCCCTCTACGCGGCAACCCACACAGACTTTGGCCTGTCAGTCATGACTGACAGCATTTAGAGTCACTCAATATATAACTCAATTTCTCATTTTTTATCCAAACGTAATACATACAGACAGGAAAACAGATGTTTTTCGGAATTTGTCTTTAAAAATCAGTAAAAACGGAAAACTGAGCACCTTAATCAGAAACGCATTGAGGGAAAAGCGTGGCACACGCCACGGATAACAATGTCACAGGAGGAAAAACAACAACGTGGGCCCACGGGGAGGGTGAAAACAGCAGCAAAGCAGTAACATGTACATAAGAGGGCATTAGAACGCCTGTGAGCACCTTTGAGGGTGACTGGTACCGAGAGAACATAATGTCCATCATGTAGGATGGGTAAGTAAACGGATATGTGGCTGGGACGCAAAGTGATAAAATATTAGAGCAGGCTGGCAGTGCTGTAGGAAGGAAACATTGTGTGACAGAAGAGTTGCTGGAGAAGAGTTTGCGGGTTTTGGGTGAGTGCAGTGGGGGCTGCTGGTCCACAGTTACAAGGATGACTGTGCCCTGGGTGTTGTGTGCCTAGAAGGTAGTATAAGCTATCAGGAGTTGTGCAATGCTTAAGCAGAAATGTCAGTCAAGAGCGCTGGGCAGGTAGTGACAGGTTAATTTAAAGTAGTTAAAGTATGGCATGATTACACCACAGCTGTACATTATGGAGAGTGCAGGTTGCTTACAGTACAAGTGTAGAGTTTGCTGGAGGGTGTAAGCTCAGGAGCATGTACGGAAACAGCAACGCAGTAGCCCGAGTGCAGCACTGGCAGGTGTGAGTAAATGGTTTGCCAAAGGGTGGGAGTGGAGTAGAAGTGCTGTGAGTGAAGGGTGGGAGTGGAGCAGAAGTGCTGTGAGTGAAGGGTGGGAGTGGAGCAGAAGTGCTGTGAGTGAAGGTTTTGCTAAAGGGTGGGAGTGGAGCAGAAGTGCTGTGAGTGAAGGTTTTGCTAAAGGGTGGGAGTGGAGCAGAAGTGGTGTGAGTGAATGGTTTGCTAAAGGGTGGAGCAGAAGTGCTATGAGTGAAGGGTTTGCCAAAGGGTGGAGCAGAAGTGCTATGAGTGAAGGGTTTGCCAAAAGGTGGAAGCAGAACAGAAGTGCTGTGTATGAAGTGTTTTGCCATAGGGTGGAAGTGGAGTAGAAGTGTTGTGAGTGAATGGTTTGCCAAAGGGTGGAAGTGGAGTAGAAGTGCTGTCAGTGAAGGGTTTGCCAACGGTTGGAAGTGGAGAAGAAGTGAAGGGTTTGCCAAAGGGTGGAAGTGCAGTAGAAGTGAATGGTTTGCTAAAGGGTGGGAGTGGAGTAGAAGTGCTGCGAGTGACTGGTTTGCTACAGGACAAGTGCAGGAACTCCGGAATGGTCCATCTCAGGTTTACTGGTGTGAGAAAGCACAGTGTGTCAGTGCTTTGTGATGAGTGTAGAGAGACGCTACATGATGCTAGTGCTGCAGAGTGCTTGCAGGATGAAAGGAACAATTCTGGAGGGTGATGTTAAGGGGTGTCCATGTTCTGCAGGGTGTACTCTGTGCAGCAAAATAAGTGCAGGATTCTGGCAAGGTATTACTTAAAGTCTGTGGGGCAGGTGGGGTTGTTTCACAGTCACAGCCACAAGTGCAGAACTTTTGCAGTGACAGTCACTCCTGTGTGATGATACAATGTTGTAAGGCAAGTGCAGGGGTGATAGATAACAGTGATGGTAGTTACAATGTTATAACCTAAAAGGTGTATTTGTACAGCGCATCGAGGCTGAAAGCAGGGTTCCTGCAGGGAAACCTTTACATTGTTGCCGGATAAGAGGTTTTTTGCTGTTCGGTTCTTACATAATGATACAGATAGGGCCTGTAGGGCGAGTGCAGGGCTGTTGGTAAATCGTCACATGCTACAGGGTGGGTGCAGGGTGATAGTTACACTGTTGTGGAGAGAGCGTGAGGTGTTGAGTACATCGTTCTTTCAGGGTGGTAAGTTCTGGTGCTTTTGGGTGAATGCAGAGTGAAAGTTACAGTGTTGTGGGAGGAGTGCAGGGCTGTTTGACAACAGTTATAATGCTATGTGGTGGGTACACAGCATCAGTCGTAGTGTTGCCGGGCACGAGGTGTTAGGTGAGTGCAAGGCGATAATACAATGTTGCAAGATTTTTGCAGTGTGATAAGTTACAGTGTTGTGTGGTAAGTGCTGGGAAACAGTTACAGTGTAACAGGATGAGATGTGAAGTACAATAGGCAGAGAGCAGGGTTCTTGCGGGGGTAAAGTTACCTGGTGAAGGGCATGATTGCACTGCACACTAATAGTACTTTGGTTTGAGAGGAGTGCATGGTGACAGTTACATTGTTTCAGGCTGAGAGTTACAGTTTTAAGTGAGTAGAGCTCTCTTGGTGGGAGTGTAGGGTTCCTCCCAGGGGGACTGTCAGGTGACAGGTATGGTGTTGCTGCACTAAAAGTGTGGTGTTGTTGCACTGCGATAGGTGTTGTAAGAAAAGTGCATTAATGCTGGATGGTGAAAGGTTCAGTTTTGTGAGGAGAGTGTAGTGTTGCTGCAGTTATATGTGTGCGTGCTGTTGCACGGCGATATGTGCAGTTCTGTGTGATGAGTGCAATGCTCTTCCACGGTGATTGGTCCAGGCTGTGTGATGAGTGTATTGCAGTTGCGCAGTGACAAGTGCAGTGTTTTGTGGCGGGTGTAGTGCTGTGTAATAAGTACAGTGTAGTTGCACAGTGACAGTCTCAATGTGGTCTGAGGAGTGCTGCTGCTCAGAGACAGGTTCCGAGTGGTAAGTGTGGCTCAGTGCTGCTGCATAGTGATAGGGTAAGTGCAGTGTGGTCAGAGCAGCTGAACGGCAATGAGTGTAGCGTTGTGTGGAGGGTGCAGTGCTGGAGGGGATGTGCAGAGTGGCTGTGCCGTGACAGATTCAGTGCAAGGTGGAGAGTGCACTGTTCTTGCACAGTGATATGTTCAGTGCTGTGTTGTTAGTGCAGTGAGGTGGTGACAGATTAAGTACAGTGCTGCTGCATGGTGACAGGTGCAGTGCAGTGTTCTGAGTGCACTGCTGTGGGGTGATGACAGGTTCAGTACGGTGACTGGAGCGCTGGTGTAAGATGACAGGTTCACTGCAGTGTGGCTAGATCAAAGTAGTTGCACAGTGACAGGTTCAGGGGAGTGTGGAGAGTGCAGGTTCCTTGCAGTGTGATGACATCAGTACTGTTGCGCATAGACTGGTTCAGTGTACTTTCTGAGAGCAGTGTTGCTGCACAATGACAGGTTCAGAACAGGGTGGTGAGAGTAATGGTGTTGCACAGTAACAGGCTCAATTCAATATGGTGAAGACACTGTTGCACGGTGACAAGTTCAGTGTTCTGTGGTGACAGCAGTGCATCTGCACGGTGACAGGTTCAGTGCAGTGTGTTGAGCGCAGTGCTGCCGCACAGTGACAGGTACAATGTGTTGAGCACAATGCTGCTGCACGGTGACAGGTACAGTTTGGTGAGCGAAGAATTGTAACACAGCGACAGTGAGTTAAGGGCAGCCGTGCTGCACGCTGACAGGTACAGTGCAGTGTGTGAGAGCAGTACTGCTGCACGATGACAGGTTAAGTTCAGTGGGAGCCAGTCATGCTGCACGCTGGCAGGTTCAGTTTAGTGTGGTGATGGCAGTGCTGCTTCACAGTGACAGGTACTGTACGGTGTGGGCTGTCATGCTGCACGATGACAGGTACAGTGCATTGAGCATACTGCTGCTGCACAGTGACAGGTAGAGTGTACTGAGCGCAGTGCTGCTGCATGGTGTCAGGTCCACTGTACTGAGTTGAGAGTTGTAACACAGTGACTGACAGATACAATGCAGTGTGTTAGAGCAGAGCTACTGTACAGTGACAGGTTCAGTTCAGTGCTGCCAGGGCCAATCGTGCTTCACGTTGACAGGTTCAGTACAGTGTGGTGAGGGTAGTGCTGCTCCATGGTGACAGGTACAGTACAGTGTGTGCAGTCGTGCTGCAGAGTGACAGGTAGAGGGCAGTGTGGTGAGCGAAGCGCTCCTGCACGGTGACAGGTACAGTACAGGGTGGTGAGCGCAGCGCTGCAGCAGGGTGACCGCAGTGTGTCTGCAGGGCACCTGATTCCGTGCAGTGCGGTAACAACATTCTGCACAGTGACAGGTACATTACAGTGTGAGCAGTTGTGCTGCTCGGTGACAGGTTCCGTGCAGTGCAATAAGGGTAGTGTGTCTGCTCTGTGACAGGTTCCGTGCAGTGAGGTCGGCAGTGTGTCTGCTCTGTGACAGATACATTACAGTGTGAGCAGTCGTGCTGCACGGTGACAGGTTCCGTGCAGTGCGGGCAGTGTGCCTGCTCGGTGACAGGTTCCGTGCAGTGCGTCTGCTCGGTGACCGGTACATTAAAGTGTGAGCAGTCGTGCTGCACAGTGACAGGTTCCGTACAGTGCGGTAACGGCAGTGTGTCTGAACAGTGACATGTACATTACAGTGTGAGCAGTTGTGCTGCACAGTGACAGGTTCCGTGCAGTGTGTCTGCTCGGTGACAGGTACATTACAGAGTGAGCAGTCGTGCTGCACGGTGACAGGTTCGGTGCGGTAACGGCAGCGTGCCTGCTCGGTGACAGGTCCCGTGCAATGCGCCAGAGCAGGCCCCCGCTGCAGACCCCTCGCAGCGCCCTCGGCCCAGGCTCACTCACCCCACTCCACATACTCCAGGATGTTCTTCTCCCTGCGCTGCGGCGAGTTGCAGCACTCGTCGTACAGGCAGATGAGGATGTCCAGCAGGGTCTCGACGCTCAGGCACCGGCCCTGGCTGTTCACGGGCCCGTCCAGGATGAGCTGCTCCAGCTGCTTCAGGCGCACCTCCCCGGACATCTTGGCTCCGTGTGCGGCGGCGGCCGGGCGGCTTCACTCTCCCCTGGGGGTGCGAGGCATGTGTCCCCCGCGAGGGGTACTACCAGACCCGGGGGGGCTGCTCTCTCCGGTCACACCGGCCGATCCCGATGCCCTCCGCCGCCTCCTCTCTCCGGCCGGGGCTGCCGCATCTCCCGAGGGTGGTGGCCCTCCCTGGCAGGGCGCCCCGCAGTCTCCCCTCCTCTCCTCTCTCCGGTCAGGTCCTGGGCCGCCCTCTCCTCGCTCCGAACCCCTTCCTCGTCCCGATCCCCCGCCCCTCTCACCCGCACAGGGGCGGCCGCTCCCGGATCTCGGGATCCAACATGGCGGCTCCGGCAGCGCTGGCTGGAGGGAGGGAGGCCGGGGTCCGAGCACGCACGGCTCCTCGGCGGCCTGGGTGGCTCCGGGGGGCTGCTCCTGCAGCGGGGCGTCTCCGTCAGCGGGGCCGGCCGGGCGAGGGGGCGGCTGTGCCTGGGGTGAGGCTGCACAGGCAGCGGCAGCAGTGGGGAGGAGGAGGGAGGAGCCGGCCGGGGCCTGCGGGAGGAGCGGGAGGAGGGAGGGAGGGTCATAGGATGCAGCACTCTCAGCCTCGGCCAGGGATGCCCGGAGCTCCCTCCGCAGGCTCCATCCTGCCCTCCTCACCCCACCGCCCAAGGTCGCCCGGCCCGAGTGTGGGAACCGAGGCACCATGGTCAGCGCCCGCTCTCCTGCAGGAAAAGAAGCATAAAGATAAGAGCAGAAAAAAATATAAATAGTATCATTGCCATCTCACTAGGAACAGCCACGTTTCTCTCTCTAAAAGTTAACTATAAGCAGTCACCGGGTTTCTCACGTTATTTTATACTCTGCAGGTCACACGTAAAAGGGCACTAGAAGCGGATTCGTGCACTTCATTATATGTCTGCATTCATAACGTTTGTATACCAGCTGCGCTGTAGCTGTCATTGAATTCAGGTGTCGTGAAAATACAGACCGCGCCTCCAAAAAACTATGCAAGCATTTGTGCTCGTGTTGTCAACTGATATAATATTGGGCAGCAGGGCTAGAATAAAGTTACAAATAGAATCTAATTTGGTTTAAGCTGTTCGCGGACCTTTCAAGTTATTCCATGCATTCCAGGAATTTATAACTTTGCTGTCCCCAATTATAAATGCAGAACTGCAATTCCCAGAATGCAGAGATTATAAAGGCTAGTTAAATGATCTGAGAAACTAGGACTAGAAGTATGTAAAGAGTAAGTTATGACAGAATTTACCACGGGATATAACACTTTAAGGGCTGCTGGAGTACGGCTGCAACAATTTTAAATACTCAGTATGTGATATTGTGCTCCACAGAATCTATTTAAATGCAAGTGTCGACCGATTCCAAATCTCCTAGCTGGAATTACACAAATGCTGATGATCTCCAAATGCTTGCTGGCTGTTTATATTTGAAAGACTTTTGGTCTAGATTTACTGTTGAAATTTCGGATCCCATACAACATAATGGAACATTAATTACTAAGAGCATCGTGGTTACAACTGATGACGTAATACTGCCCAAGAGTATATTTTTCATGTTTAATGCCAGACTATGTATCGCTGCACTGGCTCCAGCAGGACCTTGGCGGCACAATCTTTTTTTTGTTTTTGTTTTTGTTTTAATGATGTGCCCTGGTAGGGTTCCTCTAGGAACCCCCCACTCAGGGGCCAAGTCCTGTAATGGGGGATGCAACATTTTTCTTCATTGCAACCAGCAAATCATATTGCTCTGTCCCACGTCCTGCTGCAGTATCCTTTTTCGTTTTTTCCCCAGGGGACTCCTGTGGGAGTCCCATGACAACAGATATCACTATTTTTAAAGCTTCATTTCTCTAAAATAGCTGAACAGATTCACACCAAATCACAAACAGCACACTTTCTGAGTAAAGATCTATCTTTTTGCCAAATTTGGTGTAATTCTGTTCAGCCATTTTCTCTGTATCACTGTTGAATTTACCACATGGAAATTGAATAGGGGGAAAAGTGTTTTGGGACCCCCATTTTTCTCTGCCCTCACTTGACAGATCACCCTAAAACTTTCCAGGAAGGAGCTGAGGTGGATGAGCTTCTTTTTTGGAATTTGTCATGATGATTCATCAAACGGCGCCAAAAGTTATTAGCAAACCAGAAGCCGCTCTTCCTATGGAAACTCTGACACATATATCTATAAAGTGGCTACCACCACTGTGTAATTAATATTTATATATATATATATAAATCTCCTTCACCAGGTTTTGGCGTGTTGCCCTCTGGTTGCCAGATTGCCGGAAGTGCTTGTATTCAGCGCTATGCTGCGCACTGATAATGTAATCAAGACAGCTTCCTTTCAATCAAGAACACCACGGCACTCCAGTGCAGTTGATTACAGTTTTTAATTCGCCCACACACAAAAGAATAGCATCAACACTTCCATGCCCGAAAGAAAACAGAGATAGGCAAATAGTCGAGCTGAATTAATGAACTGCTAACTTGGGCTACACCCACTGGTCATCAGGCAATACATCCTATAATGGCGTCCAAATGTCGAGTGAAATTCGTAAGTCTGATTAACTGGTGGCATAAAATTAAATGAATGTGAAATGAACATATTTTTATATGTAATAGTCTGAAAAACATTGAAACACACAGATTATGTTGTTGGAAAGTGATATATAATAATTTGTCACATGAAAATGTTGAAACGTTAGCCATTACAAAATGGCACTGCTGGTAATCGCAATGAGCTTGTCCTTCCTCAGCGTTAATGTCATGTATCACAAAAGGTTTAAAATGATGATTGGTGGAAATGGTCAGCGTCGTGACCAAGGTGCTTTGGGGCACTCAAACATGTTGATGGTATTCTTTTGTGTGTGGATGAATTAAAAACTTTAATCTCAACTGCACCAGAGTGCCGTTGCGTTCTTGATTGAAATGAAGACGCCTATTGTATATGTATACAATCATTAAAAATAAACAAAAAAACGAAGCGCGGGCTGCCGCGCTGTTACTAAAAAAGCCCCCGGGTGGGCCAGGTCCCGGGGGCAATATAAAATTAGGGTGTGGGGGCCCGCGGGGGCCCCACAGTCCCGGGGACCGCCACC
Source organism: Calotriton arnoldi (assembly GCA_963921515.1). Taxonomy (NCBI): domain Eukaryota; kingdom Metazoa; phylum Chordata; class Amphibia; order Caudata; family Salamandridae; genus Calotriton; species Calotriton arnoldi. The sequence goes on from CAWUFW010000707.1 coordinate 3,245,954, forward strand.
TCTCCGGGGCTTATTAATTTGAATGCGGGGGGGGCACGCGGCTCCCCGCAGCCCTGGGGACCGCCACCTCCCCGGGGCTTCCTTAATAAATGTGTGGGGGGTCCCAACCACCCCACGCTGCCCCGGGGACCGCCACCACCCCGTGGTATTTATGTAAATAGGCAGAGGGGCCTCGAGGGTCCCCGTGCCCCGGGGACGCCACCTCCCCGGGGCCAGAAATAATAATTAGTGTGGGGGGGGCTCAAGCCCCCCACACTGCCCCGGGGACCACCACCTCCCCGGGGCACTTAATATTCAAATGTGGGGGTCCGTAGCGGACCCCTGGCCCCGGGGACCACCACCTCCCCGGGGCTTTGAAAATGGAGGGAGGGGGGCCAGGCAGCCCCCCTCCAGGAGCCCTTGATGGCCCTGGGGACCGCCACCCCCCAGTGCCGGCTCCTGCAATGTCCCGGGGTGCCCACCCCCGGGACATTGCAGTTTGCTATGGCAGGGCGGGAGCACGCCTCCCGCCCTGCCATAGCAAACTCTGCTTTGCTTCATTGAAGCGAGAGCAGGAAAACCTGCTCTCGCTTCAATGAAGCAAAGCAGGATTGCTTTTGAGCAAGGGGAGCTGCATGTCAGCAGCTCCCCTTGCTCAAAAGTAATGCCGGCTCCCACAGGAGGCGTGGAGCCGGCGGGACCGTGGGGGCATTGGGGCTCCCCCCACGGCCCCAACGCAAAGGGCCGTCCCCGGGGGATGGGGTCCCCGGGGCCAGGAGTGGCCCGGGAGGGGGCCACGTGGCCCCCCTCCCTTTTCTTTAAAAAAAAAGAATGGCCGGGCCCCGGGGGATGGGGTCCCTGGGGCCGAAATCGGCCTGGGGAGGAGGGCCGCGCGGCCCCCCTCAAAAAAAAATTTAATAATGGCCAATAGTGGCCCAGGGGATGGGGGCCACGCGGCCCAACCTTCCCTGTAAAAATAAAAAAAAAGAAGAGGCCATGCCCCGGGGGATAGGGTCCCTGGGGCCAAAAGTGGCCCAGTGAAGGGGGGCCACGCGGCCCCCTTCCCTATAAATATATTATAAAAGAGGAGGCCATTCCCCGGGGGATGGGGTCCCCGGGGCCGAAATTGGCCTCGGGAGGGGGGCCGCGCGGTCCCCTTCCCGTTTTTTTTTTTTTTTTTTTTTTAGAAAGGGGTCAGGCCCTGGGGGATGGGGTCCCCAGGCCCACAAAAACAGTAAAAGAAGGGTGCCACACAGCCCCCCTTCTAAAAAATTTTTTTTTTTTAAAAAGCCGGCATCTCGCCGGAGGCCCCGCCCCCTCCCTGCACCACTCTGCAAACGCGCCCCCTGGCGCGTTGTAAGTTGGGGAATGAATTCGCCTTGAAAACTGAGGGTCCATGGGGGCCAACTAGCCCACCAGGTACCTCCAGTATGCGCCACAGAGCTGCGTTGCAGAGAGGTGGTCCGAGGCCATGCCCCTTTTTACACCACTCTGCAAACCCGCCTCTTGGTGCACTGCTGGTGGGGCGATGAGGTCCTCGTGTCCTGAGGACCTCAGGACACAAGTGGACCTCATCGCCCCACCAGCAGTGGGCCAGGAGCTGCGTTTGCAGAGTGGTATAGAAAGGGGGCGTGGCAATGCTGCTGATGCTGACGTCACATATTACATCATTCATGACATGGTCAGTGACATCACTGATGACATCTCAAATGACATCACTGATGACATCATCCACGTGAAAATCTGATGCACCTCCTCACACCCTAATATAACCTTTGATACACCCACTCTACAATACAGACGACCATTTTCGAAACCATAGACACACCAATACCAGTCACTACATACCCACTCACTGATTCCTAGGTCTACACACACAACCACTCATTCACCCATACAGTCACTCATACCTACATGCAGTCACTCATCAATACAACACTATCATATGCACTCATACACCTATACAGACACTCACACACCACCACTCATCCAGAGTTACTCACACACCTAGTCAGTCATGCAAAGAATCAATCACACTTCCATTTACTCACCTATACAGTTATACACACACCACCTCACTTATTCACACAGATACTAACACATACTTACTCTCTGATTGTTGGAAATGGCCCTTTTTGCAGGGTTATCCCAAAACTTTTAGCTTCTTCCTCCTTTGTTTTTCCTGACCTGTGGTTGTTGGCTATAGGACTCTGGGCACTTTACCACTGCTGATCAGTGCTAAAGTGCATATGCTCTCTGTGTAAATTGTTATTGTGATTGGTTATCCATGATTGGCATATTTGTTTTACCAGTAGGTCCCTAGTAAAGTGCACTGAGTGTGCCAGGGCTGGTGATTCAAATGCTACTAGTGGGCCTGCAGCACTGATTGTGCCACCCACAGGAGTAGCCCTAAGATGGTGTCTCAGGCCTGCCACCGCAGTGCCTGTGCGCAGTTTGTTAACTGCCATGTTGACCTGGCCAGTGTACACACTTGCCAGGCCTGCCCCTTCCCTTTTCTTACACATTGGACACCCCTATGGTAGGACCCAGGTACCTCCCTGGGCAGGGTGCAGTGTATGTGAAAGGTAGGACATGTACTGATGTGTGTAACATGTCCTGATAGTGAAATACTGCCAATTTCGTTTTTCACTATGGAAAGGCTATCTTGCCCATAGGACAGAATGGGGAATGCTGTGTCCCATGTGTACCTGCATATCTTCCCATAGGAGCAAGATAGAAAATTGAAGTCTGGTACCCCTGAACTCAGAATTTAATAACACATCTTTTAGGGAGGATGGTTTTTAAATTCAGTGTTTGGAAATAGCACTTTTAGAAAGTGGCTATTTTCTTGTTCAACCTTTCTGTGTGCCTCTGCCTGTTTGTGAATTGACTGTCTGGTTTGTGAGTGACAGGGGCTGGGGTGGCTCCAGGAGGCTGGGTGAGTCAGCACTAGGCTGAATAGACCTGTCTGCATTTGGAGTGGTGGGAGGAGTAGCACCTGGGTCTGAATAGGGCTGTGCCTGCCTTCCACAATGCTGGCTCCACCTCCTGCGGTGTGTCTGATGGCCCTGGCCCACACTCACAAAGGAAGAAGATGTGCACTGGCAGAGTGCACCCAGAACTGGTTTGGACTGGGTCCAGGACCCCTCACACATGAAGAACAAAGACTTTTGGGGTATAAAGATCAGAGCTGAAACCCCTAAACTTTAGACTACTTTGGAATCAAGAGGAATCCCTGCCAAAGAGAACAGCTGAAGAAGACTGAGGAAAAGTGCTGCCATTGCTGTGTGTCTGGGGGCTGACCTGCAGTTGCTGTTTCTACTGAGGAGAGATCTAAAGGACTGTGCTGTGTGCTTTGTCCCCTGCTTGAAGAAGGACTTTTGCAGTGTGCTGTTGTCCTGAAAAGAAAGTCTCCAAGGGCCTGAGTAGAGCTGGCCTCCTGTTGCGGAAACACAGGGATATAAAAGTTTCCAAGACTAGGAAACTTCGTGATCAAGAAGGACTCCCTGCCAAAGAAGAACAGCTGAAGAAGACTGAGGAAAAGTGCTGCCATTGCTGTGTGTCTGGGGGCTGACCTGCAGTTGCTGTTGTTGCTGAGGAAGAGGACTAAGGGACTTTCTGCTGTGTGCTGTGTCCCCCTTGCTTGAAGAGGAGCTGTGCTGTGTGCTTTGTCCCCTCTGAAGTATAACTGTCTCCAAGGGCCTGAGAAGAGCTGGCCTTCTGTTGGAAACTCAGGGATACAAAAGTTTCTGGGGAAAACCATCCTGTCAGCACTGTGTGCGTGTCTCCGCACATAGACTGTGGCCTCGTGAACTCTGCACCGCCTGCCCGTGCTTTACTGACTCGGTGTGCTAGTCGGCACACAGCGGGTGCTCATCGCGAGGTCTGCCTTGCCTCAAGCGTGAATCCTCCGAGGGATCGTCTTGGCGCCCGAGAGTGCGTGTCAGTGCACTACCCGAGACCTTCAAAAGGGGCCGAAATCACCGCCGCCGGCCCGTGATCGGAGAGAAGCACTGAGGGCCCGTATCTCATCACCACCGGCCCCCGATCTCCAGAATTGCTGCGTGTTTACTTTTTAATTCACCGCCACTACCCGAGCTGTCTGCCCGAGGCCGGGTCCGCTGAGGAGAGGAGCCGCGTTGCATATGGAGCGAAGCCGGAGGGTTGCCTAGCAACCGGGAACCCTGCACCCACGTCATCAAGACGCGGAGGAAGGAAGTCCCGTCTTCGCCGAAGCCGTGCCGCAGGAGGAGAAGGGCTCCCGTCGGAGGATCGCCAGGAGTGCACGACAGCTCAAGAGCAGCCCCAGGTAAAACGCTCCCAGCCGCGCTGTTATCGGTGCGAGGCCGGGAGCGAGTTGGGAGCCGGCGGGGCTGCAAGTAACTAAGCGGGGCATATTGCGTCTGTGGAAGGACAGTGTTCTTTCCTACAAGTGACTTTGCGAGCGCGCTGTGATTAAGAAAGCAGCATTTTTGGGCTACAAGCGCAGCGGGGCATTGTTGCTAAACACACAACCTAAGAGACCAGCATTTTTGAGCTACAAGCGCAGCGGGGCATACTGTCATCTGTGAAGGACAGCTCCCCGCTTTTTACGAGTACAGCAGGGCATACTGACGTCCGTGAAGGACCGCATTCTTTTCTACAAGTGCCCATTGTTGATAGGAGCACATTGTTCAAGTGGCTTTCCACACGTTGGAAACAGAGTCTACAGCCATACTGACTCTACAAGTTCCTTTACTTTTACAAGTACATTTATTTTTGCAAGAACATTCCAAAGAACACTTCTTGAGAAAAAGGATTCATTATGAATGTGGGTTTTATGTCGTTTTGATCTTGCCTAAATCAGATAAAGATATTTATATTTTTATAAATAACTTGTGTGGTGTCCATTTGTGGTGTTTCACTGTGTTACTGTGAGTGTTGGTCCAAATACTTTACACATTGCCTTGGGGATAAGCCTGTCTGCTCGTGCCAAGCTACCAAGGGGGTGAGCAGGGGTTATCAACAGTGTGTATCCCCCTTACCCTGACTAGAAGTAAGGGTCCCTATTTGGACAAAGGTACTTACCTCTGCCAATTAGAGACCCCCAGATCTAACATTGATACAATCACTGATACAAGTACACACTCATCCATACAGCCACTCTCACAATCACTCACTCTCACGTATAGTCATTTATATACTCCAACTCTCACATACACTGCCTTTTACATATGTAGTTACTCGGACATGTACCACTGAGACATCCATTCACTCACCAACACACCCATACACACACTCACCCACCCATACAGCTGTTTCCACATGCACTCTTGAACCCATACACCCAGTGAATCAACCAGTCACATATCTATGCACAGAGTCACACACCTCCCACCCATCCACACAGACACTCAGGCACCCATACAGATACTCAGATAACCAATCAGTAAAACACATATACATACTCATGTAGCTACTCACCAACCGATGCAGCCACTTACACACCAACTGACAGACTGATACCTACATTTACACAGTTTAGTCACTAACCTATGCATTCAGTAAGAAACGTTTAATCACTCACTTATACAGTCAGTCACGCACCTACTAAATCATCTATTCAGGCACTTATACACCCACTCATTCTTCAATACACCTTGGCATATATATATATATAAAACATATTTAAACTTTACAGAAACACACATTCACTGGATGATGTCATCAGTGATGTCATTTGAGATGTCATCAGTGATGTCACTGACCATGTCATGAATGATGTAATATGTGACGTCATCAGCAGTGCATTGCGGGGCACGAGTTATAGTTAGCTGAACTAACTATAACGGCCGAATTTCTCTGGTTTTGTACGAGTGAAATGTCCAACTAACTATAACGTCCCTGAAACCTATGGTTTTTTCAGTGAATTTCTATGGTTTTTTAAATGCTAATTTCTAACTATAACGTCCCTGAAACCTGTGGTTTTTTCAGTGAATTTCTAAGGTTTTTTAAATGCTAACTTCTAACTATAACGTCCCTGAAACCTGTGGTTTTTTCTGTGAATATATATATATGTATATACACAGGAAAAACTCCAGCAAACTCAAGCAGGAGACGGCATTCCGTGGAAACAAAAATGATTTCAATAAGCACAAAGCAAAGGCAGGCAACGCTCTACGCGTTTCGGCTTGAAAGCCTTGTTCATATATATATATGTTCACTGAAAAAAACAAAGATTACAGTGACATTATATTTAGGAATTAGCATTTAAAAACCTTAGAAATTCACTGATAAAACCAAAGGTTACAGGGACGTTATAGTCATGTTCAGATTTCACTTGTACAAAACCAGTGAAATTCAGTCGCTAACTCGCGCCCCCGCAATGCACTGCCTATGACCTCACATATTACATCAAACATGACATGGTCAGTGACATCACTCATGACATCACTGATGACATCTCAAATGACATCACTCATGACATCATCCAGTGATTGTTAGTGTTTTCTAAAAGTTTATGAGTTTTAAACATATATATTAAGGTACAACAAAAGTACCAGATACGCCCAGATATACAAATTTGGTTTCCTATTATATCTCGAAAACTACTGAACGGATTTACACCAAATAAGAAAAAGTGTGATCTCTGGAACAAAATCTACATTTTCCCCAAATTTTGTATAATATTGTGTAATTTTGTGTCATCACTGATGACATCATCCACAGAATCTCTGACGCACCCACTCACACCCCCATATAACCTTTCATACACCCACTCCAACTTCCACACTACCATTCTTAAACCCATTCACACACCCATATCGGTACTTACACAGCTACTCACTGTTTCATAGATCAACACACACTTCCACTCACTCACCCATACAGCCAGTCATACACCCACCCACTCACTAAAACACCCACTGACATCCACTGACACTCACACACTGAGTCAGTCACCCATAGAGTTACTCACATACCTACTCACTCACCCATACAGTCAATCACATAGCCACTTACTCACCCATATAGTTACACACACTCACTCATACAGATACTAACACATACTTACTCACCTATACAGTCACTGACACAAGCACACACTCACCCATACTTCCACTCTCACATTCACTCAATCAACCATACAGTCACTCACATACTCTCACTCACCTATACTTCCTTTAACATACCCAGTTAATCACCCATATACCACTGACACATGTATTCACTCACCAACACAGCCATACACATACTCATACACCCATACAGGGACTCAGGCCACCAATCAATCAGCCATACAGCCACTTACGTACCCACTCACCAACCCATACAGCCACTTAGACACCAACTGACAGACTGATACTGACATTCACACAACCTAGTCACTCACCCATACATTCACTGAGACACCTAATCACTCACTTATACAGTTAGTCATGCACCCACTGAACCATCCATACAGCAATCATAAACCCACTGATTCACCAATAGTATGAGTGGCTGTATGGGTGAGTGAGTGGAAGTGAGTGTTGATCTACGAAACAGTGAGTAGCTGTGTAAGTACTGATATGGGTGTGTGAATGGGTTTGAGAATGGTAGTGTGGAAGTTGGAGTGGGTGTATGAAAGGTTATATGGGGTGTGAGTGGGTGCGTCAGAGATTCTGTGGATGATGTCATCAGTGATGACTCAAAATTACACAATATTACACAATATTTGGGGAAAAGGTAGATTTTGTTCCAGAGATCACACTTTTTCTTATTTGGTGTAAATCCGTTCAGTAGTTTTCGAGATATAATAGGAAACCAAATTTGTATATCTGGGCGTATCTGGTACTTTTGTTGTACCTTAATATATATGTTTAAAACTCATAAACCTTTAGAAAACACTAACAATCACTGGATGATGTCATGAGTGATGTCATTTGAGATGTCATCAATACACCTTGGTATATATATTTAACACTCATAAACTTTTTAAAAACACTTACAGTCACTAAGTGATGTGATGTCATTTGAGATGTCATGAGTGATGTCACTGACCATGTCATGAGTGATGTAATATGTGAGGTCATAAGCAGTGCATTGCAAGGGCACGAGTTATAGTTAGCTCAGCTAACTATAACAGCTGAACTTCACTGGTTTTGTACATGTGAAATCTGACCCTAAATATAACGTCCCTGCAACCTCTGGTTTTTTTCAGTGAATTTCTAAGGTTTTTTAAATGCTAATTCCTAACTATAACGTCCCTGCAACCTTTGTTTTTTTTAGTGAATTTCTAAGGTTTTTTAAATGCTAATTCCTAACTATAACATCCCTGGAACCTTTGTTTTTTTTCAGTGAAGAAAAAAAAAATATATATATATATAAACTCTGTGTTTTGGATTCGTAACGGCTAGCCTAGCCGTAGTAGAAGCCCCGCTGCGGAAAGCAGACCTCGGCAACGCCAACCGGCGAGTGCCAGTGATGGACAGGTGCTGGTAATGGAAGCTACAAGAGGTCAGCAGAACAGAGTGACGCTGCCACAGCAACCCACTGTGGCTTTATTCTTGACTTTTATTCAACGGAGTGCATGTCATCTCACATGAGAAATACTTAAGGCACCACAAGTACCAGGAGTCCATGCGGTGACCACGCCCACTGGGGCGAGTACAAAGTTGAATTATGGGTGCACTTACTGCCATGCATATCCGCCAAAGAAAATGCCTATGATGAAGAGCAGGAGCTCGAAACGCGTCGGCTGTAAGGAACAGTTGTGTGCATCGTACGTGTTTGTGCTGCACCTTCCATTAAATCAATTGGCGATACTTACCTGTGTGGGCTTCTACTGTTTGGGGCAACTCTGTGTTTTGGATTCGTAACGGCTAGCCTAGCCGTAGTAGAAGCCCCGCTGCGGAAAGCAGACCTTGGCTACGCCAACCGGCGTGTGCCAGTGATGGACAGGTGCTGGTAATGGAAGCTACAAGAGGTCAGCAGAACAGAGTGACGCTGCCACAGCAACCCACTGTGGTTTTATTCTTGACTTTTATTCAACGGAGTGCATGTCATCTCACATGAGAAATACTTAAGGCACCACAAGTACCAGGAGTCCATGCGGTGACCACGCCCACTGGGGCGAGTACAAAGTTGAATTATGGGTGCACTTACTGCCATGCATATCCGCCAAAGAAAATGCCTATGATGAAGAGCGGGAGCTCGAAACGCGTCGGCTGTGAGGAACAGTTGTGTGCATCGTACGTGTTTGTGCTGCAGCTTCCATTAAATCAATTGGCGATACTTACCTGTGTGGGCTTCTACTGTTTGGGGCAACTCTGTGTTTTGGATTCGTAACGGCTAGCCTAGCCGTAGTAGAAGCCCCGCTGCGGAAAGCAGACCTCGGCAACGCCAACCGGCGTGTGCCAGTGTTGGACAGGTGCTGGTAATGGAAGCTACAAGAGGTCAGCAGAACAGAGTGACGCTGCCACAGCAACCCACTGTGGTTTTATTCTTGACTTTTATTCAACGGAGTGCATGTCATCTCACATGAGAAATACTTAAGGCACCACAAGTACCATGAGTCCATGCGGTGACCACGCCCACTGGGGCGAGTACAAAGTTGAATTATGGGTGCACTTACTGCCATGCATATCCGCCAAAGAAAATGCCTATGATGAAGAGCGGGAGCTCGAAACGCGTCGGCTGTAAGGAACAGTTGTGTGCATCGTACGTGTTTGTGCTGCAGCTTCCATTAAATCAATTGGCGATACTTACCTGTGTGGGCTTCTACTGTTTGGGGCAACTCTGTGTTTTGGATTCGTAACGGCTAGCCTAGCCGTAGTAGAAGCCCCGCTGCGGAAAGCAGACCTCGGCAACGCCAACCGGCGTGTGCCAGTGATGGACAGGTGCTGGTAATGGAAGCTACAAGAGGTCAGCAGAACAGAGTGACGCTGCCACAGCAACCCACTGTGGTTTTATTCTTGACTTTTATTCAACGGAGTGCATGTCATCTCACATGAGAAATACTTAAGGCACCACAAGTACCAGGAGTCCATGCGGTGACCACGCCCACTGGGGCGAGTACAAAGTTGAATTATGGGTGCACTTACTGCCATGCATATCCGCCAAAGAAAATGCCTATGATGAAGAGCGGGAGCTCGAAACGCGTCGGCTGTAAGGAACAGTTGTGTGCATCGTACGTGTTTGTGCTGCAGCTTCCATTAAATCAATTGGCGATACTTACTTGTGTGGGCTTCTACTGTTTGGGGCATCTCTGTGTTTTGGATTTGTAACGGCTAGCCTAGCCGTAGTAGAAGCCCCGCTGCGGAAAGCAGACCTCGGCAACGCCAACCGGCGTGTGCCAGTGATGGACAGGTGCTGGTAATGGAAGCTACAAGAGGTCAGCAGAACAGAGTGACGCTGTCACAGCAACCCACTGTGGTTTTATTCTTGACTTTTATTCAACGGAGTGCATGTCATCTCACATGAGAAATACTTAAGGCACCACAAGTACCAGGAGTCCATGCGGTGACCACGCCCACTGGGGCGAGTACAAAGTTGAATTATGGGTGCACTTACTGCAATGCACATCCGCCAAAGAAAATGCCTATGATGAAGAGCGGGAGCTCGAAACGCGTCGGCTGTAAGGAACAGTTGTGTGCATCGTACGTGATTGTGCTGCAGCTTCCATTAAATCAATTGGCGATACTTACCTGTGTGGGCTTCTACTGTTTGGGGCAACTCTGTGTTTTGGATTCGTAACGGCTAGCCTAGCCGTAGTAGAAGCCTCGCTGCGGAAAGCAGACCTCGGCAACGCCAACCGGCGTGTGCCAGTGATGGACAGGTGCTGGTAATGGAAGCTACAAGAGGTCAGCAGAACAGAGTGACGCTGCCACAGCAACCCACTGTGGTTTTATTCTTGACTTTTATTCAACGGAGTGCATGTCATCTCACATGAGAAATACTTAAGGCACCACAAGTACCAGGAGTCCATGCGGTGACCACGCCCACTGGGGCGAGTACAAAGTTGAATTATGGGTGCACTTACTGCCATGCATATCCGCCAAAGAAAATGCCTATGATGAAGAGCGGGAGCTCGAAACGCGTCGGCTGTAAGGAACAGTTGTGTGCATCGTACGTGTTTGTGCTGCAGCTTCCATTAAATCAATTGGCGATACTTACCTGTGTGGGCTTCTACTGTTTGGGGCAACTCTGTGTTTTGGATTCGTAACGGCTAGCCTAGCCGTAGTAGAAGCCCCGCTGTGGAAAGCAGACCTCGGCAACGCCAACCGGCGTGTGCCAGTGATGGACAGGTGCTGGTAATGGAAGCTACAAGAGGTCAGCAGAACAGAGTGACGCTGCCACAGCAACCCACTGTGTTTTTATTCTTGACTTTTATTCAACGGAGTGCATGTCATCTCACATGAGAAATACTTAAGGCACCACAAGTACCAGGAGTCCATGCGGTGACCACGCCCACTGGGGCGAGTACAAAGTTGAATTATGGGTGCACTTACTGCCATGCATATCCGCCAAAGAAAATGCCTATGATGAAGAGCGGGAGCTCGAAACGCGTCGGCTGTAAGGAACAGTTGTGTGCATTGTACGTGTTTGTGCTGCAGCTTCCATTAAATCAATTGGCGATACTTACCTGTGTGGGCTTCTACTGTTTGGGGCAACTCTGTGTTTTGGATTCGTAACGGCTAGCCTAGCCGTAGTAGAAGCCCCGCTGCGGAAAGCAGACCTCGGCAACGCCAACCGGCGTGTGCCAGTGATGGACAGATGCTGGTAATGGAAGCTACAAGAGGTCAGCAGAACAGAGTGACGCTGCCACAGCAACCCACTGTGGTTTAATTCTTGACTTTTATTCAACGGAGTGCATGTCATCTCACATGAGAAATACTTAAGGCACCACAAGTACCAGGAGTCCATGCGGTGACCACGCCCACTGGGGCGAGTACAAAGTTGAATTATGGGTGCACTTACTGCCATGCATATCCGCCAAAGAAAATGCCTATGATGAAGAGCGGGAGCTCGAAACGCGTCGGCTGTAAGGAACAGTTGTGTGCATCGTACGTGTTTGTTGCAGCTTCCATTAAATCAATTGGCGATACTTACCTGTGTGGGCTTCTACTGTTTGGGGCAACTCTGTGTTTTGGATTCGTAACGGCTAGCCTAGCCGTAGTAGAAGCCCCGCTGCGGAAAGCAGACCTCGGCAACGCCAACCGGCGTGTGCCAGTGATGGACAGGTGCTGGTAATGGAAGCTACAAGAGGTCAGCAGAACAGAGTGACGCTGCCACAGCAACCCACTGTGGTTTTATTCTTGACTTTTATTCAACGGAGTGCATGTCATCTCACATGAGAAATACTTAAGGCACCACAAGTACCAGGAGTCCATGCGGTGACCACGCCCACTGGGGCGAGTACAAAGTTGAATTATGGGTGCACTTACTGCCATGCATATCCGCCAAAGAAAATGCCTATGATGAAGAGCGGGAGCTCGAAACGCGTCGGCTGTAAGGAACAGTTGTGTGCATCGTACGTGTTTGTGCTGCAGCTTCCATTAAATCAATTGGCGATACTTACCTGTGTGGGCTTCTACTGTTTGGGGCAACTCGGTGTTTTGGATTCTCGAGTGTTGGTGATCGAGGCCCTCCTCCACCCGCAGGTTTCCCTGCGCCTCATCCCTGGTGGTCCAGTGGACCTCTGTCTTCTTCCTCTAACTCTGCTCTTTCACTCGTTTTTCTACCCTTTTTTGTCTTTCACCTTTCTGCACTTTTCTGCATCTCTGCTCTTTTGTGCCTTATTTCTGCTCATTTTCCCTTCCTCTCGCTCTGCCCTTTCACTTGTTTTCACTCGTTTTTCTACCCTCTTATCTTTCACCTTTCTGCACTTTTCTGCATCTCTGCTCTTTTGTGCCTTATTTCTGCTAATTTTCCCTTCCTCTCGCTCTGCCCTTTCACTAGTTTTCACTCGTTTTTCTACCCTCTTTTATCTTTCACCTTTCTGCATCTCTGCTCTTTTGTGCCTTATTTCTGCCTATTTTCCCTTTTTTCTTTATCCCTTATTTCCTCCCTTTACCTTTCCCCGCCGCTGCTGCCCCCGCGGCCCCTCCCCCCCAGCGCGACCGGCCCAATCCAGCTCCCCTCCCCGCTCCCACCTCCCAGCTGTCCAGCCCTCCCCGACCCCTACTTAATGGCGGCCACTGCGCGGCCGCTGCGCGTCAAAGGCAAGCCCGTCTGCGCCCGTCCGCGACCGGACCGCGACCAGCGCCAGGAACCCTGGACCTCAACCCCGCCAACGCTACGACCCAGCAGCACTCCACGCACTCAACCCAGGCCGCAACAACAACTGCAAGCTAGCATCACCAGCCGACTCCCACGGACCCTTCAGCTGTCACCGCTGCCGGTACACCTGCAGCACCGCCAAGAACACGGATCCAGCACAACCCGCCCACAAGAACACAACCGAACCAAAGACCCTGCAATGCATCCTCCTCAACGTCCGAACCCTCCACAAACACGCCACAGAAATCTGGGACCTCCTCGACAGCACCACCCCGGACGTAGCGTTCTTCACCGAAACCTGGACCAACACCACCTCGGGACCGGACATCGCCATCCCCCAAGGATACAAGATCTCCAGGAAGGACCGCCCCACCCGCCCAGGAGGAGGAATCGCCTTCGTCCACAAATCCAGCCTCCGCCTGAGCACACTCCCTGACGAGCCCACAGAACTGATGGAACACCTTCACTTCAAGATACTGGCCAGCCCCACCGCCACCCTCCGAGGAACCCTCATCTACCGACCCCCTGGACCCCGCGGACCCTTCGCCAACTCCATCACGGACATTATCTCCCCGCAGGCCATCGCATCCACCAACTAAACCCTGCTGGAGAGACCTCAACTTCCACCTCGACAACCAACTGGACCCCAACACCACATCCCTCCTGGACAACCTCCACAACATTGGACTGCGCCAGATCGTGACCGAGCCCACGCACTCAGCAGGACACACCCTCGACCCCCTCTTCACTACAGGAAACTCCATCACCTTCAGCCACACCACCGAACTCCCATGGACCGACCATCGTTGCGTCCACTTCACCTTCAGAACACCCACCATCCACAGACACCAGCACCTGCTTCCACGAAGAAACTGGACCAAAATCACCGACGACCAGCTCACCTCCTCACTCAACAACTCCACCCCAACCATCGCGGAAAACGATGACCCCAACACCGCAGCCCGAACCCTGCATAGATGGATCTCGGACAGCACCAACACCATAGCCCCCTCAAGAAAAACAACAATACCCGCGCCAAGAAAGCCAGATGGTTTACCACCGAACTTCGAGAGTCCAGAAGCACATGCCGCCGCCTCAAAAAGGCCTGGAGGAACACCAAATCCACAGAAGCCCACGACAACTTCAGAGCCGCCACCAACGCCCACCATCAACTCATCAGAGAAACGAGGAAAAAAGCGATTGAAGACAGAATCTCCACCCACGCGCACAACAGCAAGGAACTCTTCACCATCATCAAGGAGTTTGCCCAACCCACTAGCGAGTCTACCGACATCCCTCCCTCACAAGACCTCTGCGACAAACTCAGCACCTTTTTCCACCACAAAATCAAGAGCATCTACGACAACTTCGACGAAGACAACCAACACACTGAACCCTCACCAACCACCCCCGACACCCGGAAACCAGCGATTGACGACTGGACAGCCCTCACCACCGAAGACACACTGAAGACAATGAAGTCAATCCACTCAGGGGCCCCCACGGACCCCTGCCCCACCACATCTTCAACAGAGCCGCCGACACCATCGCACCCATGCTCCGCCACACCATCAACCGCTCCCTGGCGACCGCCTCGTTCCCCGACGACTGGAAACACGCCGAGGTCAACCCCCTCCTAAAGAAACCCTCAGCGGACCCCACCGACCTCAAAAACTACAGACCCATCTCCCTGCTCCCGTTCCCAGCGAAAGTCACTGAGAAAGCCATCAACAGCCAACTCGCCACATTCATTGAAGAACACAACATCCTCGACTTCTCCCAATCCGGCTTCAGAAAAAACCACAGTACGGAAACCGCCCTCCTCGCCGCAACAGACGACATCCGCACCCTACTGGACAAAGGAGAAACAGTAGCCCTCATCCTCCTCGACCTATCAGCGGCGTTCGACACAGTCTCCCACCGCACCCTAATACGCAGACTCTACGACGCAGGAATCCAGGACAAGGCCCTCGACTGGATCCGCTCCTTCCTCTCCAGCAGGACGCAGCGGGTCACACTCCCCCCTTTCCTCTCGGACCCCACACCTACCACCTGCGGAGTCCCCCAGGGCTCCTCCCTCAGCCCGACGCTCTTCAACGTCTACATGGCTCCACTCGCCCCCATCGTCAGAACCTACGGACTCAACATCGTGTCATACGCAGACGACACCCAGCTCATCCTCTCCCTATCCAACGAGCCCAACACCGCCAGACGCAACTTTCGAGAAGGCATGGAAGCCGTTGCCAAATGGATGAAAAACAGCTGCCTACAACTAAACACCAACAAAACAGAAGTACTCATCATGGGCCCAAACCCCGATGCCTGGAGCGACACCTGGTGGCCCCCCGCCCTCGGAAACCCGCCAACCCCCACGGACCACGCACGCAACCTGGGAATCATCCTGGACTCCGAGCTCAAAATGGACCGCCAGATGAACTCTGTCTCGTCTTCCTGCTTCCACACCCTCCGCCTCCTTCGTAAGACCTTCAAATGGATCCCCTCGAACACCGAAAGACCGTCACTCACGCCCTGGTCACCAGCAGACTCGACTACGGCAACGCACTCTACGCCGGAATAAACAAAAACCTCACCCGCAAGCTACAGAACATCCAGAACGCCGCCGCAAGACTGGTCCTCAACCTGCCAAAACACTGCCACATCTCCCAGCACCTGCTCACACTCCACTGGCTCCCTGTCGAGGCGAGAATCACCTTCAAGATGCTCACCCACACTCACAAGGCCCTCCACGGCACCGGACCAGCATACCTGAACAGCCGACTCAAATTCCACGCACCCCAAAGGACCCTACGATCAGCCCAGCTCTCCTACGCCGTGGTCCCCCGCACCAGAAAGACCAGATCGGGCGGCCGCTCCTTCTCCTTCCTCGCGGCCAAAGCATGGAACGCCCTTCCGCTCCACCTCAGACAGACAACATCGCTCCCCATCTTCGCAAGAAACCTCAAAACCTGGCTCTTCGACAGACCCCCTCCTTGATGGATGGAACCTGCACCCCCCCCCACCCCTAGCGCCTTGAGACCCTTACGGGTGAGTAGTCTCGCTTTAACAAACCCCTGATTGATTG
Organism: Calotriton arnoldi; assembly: GCA_963921515.1. Lineage (NCBI taxonomy): Eukaryota > Metazoa > Chordata > Amphibia > Caudata > Salamandridae > Calotriton > Calotriton arnoldi. Next base: position 3,262,257 of record CAWUFW010000707.1, read on the forward strand.
ATTGATTGATTGGATTCGTAACGGCTAGCCTAGCCGTAGTAGAAGCCCCGCTGCGGAAAGCAGACCTCGGCAACGCCAACCGGCGTGTGCCAGTGATGGACAGGTTCTGGTAATGGAAGCTACAAGAGGTCAGCAGAACAGAGTGACGCTGCCACAGCAACCCACTGTGGTTTTATTCTTGACTTTTATTCAACGGAGTGCATGTCATCTCACATGAAAAATACTTAAGGCACCACAAGTACCAGGAGTCCATGCGGTGACCACGCCCACTGGGGCGAGTACAAAGTTGAATTATGGGTGCACTTACTGCCATGCATATCCGCCAAAGAAAATGCCTATGATGAAGAGCGGGAGCTCGAAACGCGTCGGCTGTAAGGAACAGTTGTGTGCATCGTACGTGTTTGTGCTGCAGCTTCCATTAAATCAATTGGCGATACTTACCTGTGTGGGCTTCTACTGTTTGGGGCAACTCTGTGTTTTGGATATATATATATATATATATATATATATATATATATATATATATATATATATATATTTCAACACAATCCTTCTGAACAGAGGGAAAAACGGGTCGCACTGCCGTAGCTTTTTGCAATTTTTCTTTTCTTTTTCTTTACATCCTCATTTGCATGGCTATAGGCGAGACAATCAACGCTTTTCGGTATCTACAAATACCTTGCTCACGATCGGAGTTGATCGTGAGCAAGGTATTTGTAGGTACCGAAACGCGTTGATCGTCTCGCCTATAGCCATGCAAATGAGGATGTAAAGAAAAAGAAAATAAAAATTGCAAAAGCTACGGCAGTGCGATCCGCTTGTCCCTCTGTTCAGAAGGATTGTGTTGAAGTATTAAACAGCGTGGTTCTGCTGTAGGGTATCGCACCAAGATTGAGCGCTGCAAATTCGGCGAAAAGGAACCGGATTGGAATATATATATATATATATATATATATATATATATATATATATATATATATATATATATATATAGAGAGAGAGAGAGAGAGAGAGAGAGAGAGAGAGAGAGAGAGAGAGAGAGAGAGAGAGAGAGAGAGAGAGAGAGAGAGAGAGAGAGAGAGAGAGAGAGAGACATAGATATAGGTATAGAGATATTGATATTAGGGTTTAGGCTGGGAATGGAGTTTTGGCTGGCAAGGCATTTTATAGGGTTTAGGGTGGGCATGTGTTATTGAGTGGTAATTTATTTTTTTAGGGTGGGTATGGGTTTTTGGGTGGTAAGGTATTTTTTAGGGTTTGGGGGGAGTGATTTTTTGAGTGGCAAGGGATTTTTGGGGGTTTAATGTGGGTATAGGTTTTTGGGTGGAAAAGGAATTTTTAGGGTTTAGGGTGGGTATGGATTTTTGGGTGGTAAGGGATTTTTTTAGGGTTTATGGTGGGTATGGGTTTTATGGGTGGCAAGGGCATTTTTAGCGTTTAGGGTGGGTGTGGGTTTTTCGGTGGCAAGGGATTTTGTAGGGTTTACGGTGGGTAGGGGTTTTTGGGTGGCAAGGGAATTTTTAAGGTTTAGGGTCGGTGTGGGTTTTTGGGGGGCAAGGGAAATTTTATGGTTTAGGGTGGGTATATGTTTTTGGGTGATAACGAATTTTTAGGGTATAGGGTACTTGTGTGTTTTTGGCTGCTAAGGTATTTTCTAGGGTTTAGGGTGTGTATGGGTTTTTGGGTGGCAAGGGAATTTTTAGGGTTTTTGGTGATTATGGGTTTTTGGGTGGTAAGGTATTTCTGAGGCTTTAGGGTGGGTATGGGTTTTTGGTGGCAAGGGAATTTTTAGGATTTAGGGTGGGTATGGGCTTTTGGGTGGTAATGATTTTTTTAGGGTTTTGGGTGGTAATTATTTTTTTAGGGTTTAGGGTGGGTATAGGTTTTTGGGTGGTAAGGTCTTTTTTAGGGTTTAGGGTGGGTATGGGTTCTTGGATGGTAAGCAATTTTTTAGGGTTTAAGGTGGACATGGGTTTTGGGTGGGAAGGCAACTTTTAGGGTTTAGGGTGCAGGGATGTGGAATTCCTAATACTGTTTGGGGTCAAGGGCAACAAGTTTTAATGTGTATTTTGTCCTTGGGACAAGTAGGCCCAACCCCCTACAGCACAAACCCTTTTGCTGCCAGTTTACCGTAACACATTATGGATCAGGTAAGGGCATTGTCTGCAGGTAAGGTAATATTTGTGTCCATGTGTTAATGCTGTTCAAACTTGAATTTATGGTTCATTAATGCAAAGCCTTTATTATTAGGGTGAGCGCTCTAAGTAAATGTTGTAAGCTCGGACTGCACTACTGACAGTGGTACCAGTATAGAAATGTGTAAACAGGTTTTCAAAGTTTAGCAATATGAAACTATGTACAATGGTCCCAGAATGCTTTCTGATTAGATGCAAATATTTGCAGAAGCTTGAAAGCAAGTTTGATGAGTCTTTGCTCTCAATGTTCACAAAAAAATGCAAGTAGGATTTTTTTTTTTTTACCTAGACTACTGTCAAATTTTAGATGACATTTCTTTGCAGCATCATTTGGTAAAATGTGTTGAAGTATGCTAGTATGTCCCAAAGATATTCATAATGGAAAATCAGTGTAACCAGTTTCAATAAGATTATGGGAAACATAAAACAAGCATTGGCAAAGCCAGGAGGTCTGAAATTGGTGGTCAGCCTTTGGGTTTTGTCAATGTGTAACTTGTTTTGGCATGATTTTTGTAAAACCTTATTGGTTTGGGAACTGCCGGGCCCTCACCATTATAATAAACATTGGCAAAAGCAAAAATTGTTTTTGGCCTCAAAAAGCACACATTGCCACAGTAGTTCTGGGCACTGAACAAAACTACTTTGTGTGCCGATAATGCTAGTTGTGAAAGAGCAGAATGCTGTCACTCACAGTGAAGCCAGCCAATAGACAGAGAGAGAGACAGAATTTTAATAAACACAAAAGTCGCGGTTAACACCAGACCTAATTAGGGCCCCAATCATTAAAGAAAGTCTCAAAAGTGCACCCATGGTATATGTCCTTGCATTAAGCGCAGATATACAAGTTTCGTGAATTCACAAGAATTTACGGAAGTAGGCCAAGAAATAGTACTCCTAGAAAATATTTTTGAACTGCATTTCAGCATGAGCAAATATACATGTGTAGATTTGCTCATGTGAAAATCTGAGTGTTTGCAAGTTCACTTTCCCTCCAACCACTTTTTCCCCAACCCTGGAAGAAGTTTCACATCTGCCATTGTCAGGAGTAAAGTTTCAACCTTTCTCAGTATGGGCAAAGATTAGAGAAGAGCTGGTGAAAATCCTTAAAACATGCAAGTTAGTAGGTTTGCACAGACTCAAAAGGGCATTCCAACCCTGGAACTATTGCTTACCACTACCGTCAGCCCAAGTATGTAGATCTGCGGAAAGGTGGCAACATAATGGAATGGCTAGTATTCAAACCATACTATGGTATTAACCCTGGTATAATAAGAGAGGCTATTATCAGAGCTCTTATATAATGAGATTGCTGCCATAATTTGTCGCCGCATTACATGGCACAAAAGGGACAAGTGGATTTTGTTACAGGACAAGTAGATTTATGAAGCAACCTGCCCCATGGACAAGTAGACATTTTATTAAATTCCACACCCCTGAGGGTGTGTGTGTGTGTGTTTGGGTGGTAAGGTGTTTTTTAGGGTTTAGGGTAGGTATGGGTTTTTGGGTGGCAAGTGATTTTTTAGGGTTTAGGGTGGGTATTGCTTTTTTGGTTGGCAAGGGCTTTTTAAGGTTAGGGTGGGTATGGGTTTTTGGGTGGTAAGGAATTTGTTTGGGGTTAGGGTGGCAAATACATTTTTAGGGTTTAGCTTGGGTATGGGTTTTTGGGTGGCAAGGGAATTGTTAGGGTTGCAAGGGGATTTTTAGGGTTTAGGGTGGGTATGGGTTTTTGATTGGCAAGGGAATTTTTAGGGGTTAGGGTGGGTATGGGTTATTGGATGGCAAGGGATTTTTTTGTGTTTTTTGACTTGACTATATCTTTTGCGCCGGTTGACGAATCTTCACAAGATTTTCCCCAGAAAGTGTGCCGGTGATTCTAGGTGTGCATGGAAAGTTGCGGAGGCATAGAAAAAGGCGGAGGTGAAAAAAGTGTGTTTCCCATGTTAATTACCTATAGTCTTTAGACATTCCTGCAGCCCGAACTGCTAGACAGGATTACACAAAATGTGGGAAAAAGGTAGATTCTGTTCCAGAGATCACACTTTTTCTTATTTAGTGTAAATTTGTTCAGTAGTTTTCGAGATATAATAGGAAAACAAATTTGTATATCTGGGTGTATGTGGTACTTTTGTTGTACCTTAGTAAATATATGTTTGAAACTCATAAACTTTTAGAAAACACTAACAATCGCTGGATGATGTCACCAGTGATGTCATTTGAGATGTCATCAGTGATGTCATGAGTAATGTCACTGACCATGTCATGAGTGATCTAATATGTGAGGTCATAAGCAGTGCATCGTGGGGGCATAAATTATAGTTAGCTCAAGTAACTATAACTGCTGAATTTCACTGGTTTTGTATGAGTGAAGTCTGAGCTAACTATAATGTTCCTGTGACATTTGTTTTTTTCAGTGAATTTCTAAGGTTTTTAAAATTCTATTTCCTAAGTATAATGACCATGTAACCTTTGTTTTTTTCAGTGAATTTCTAAGGTTTCTTTAAACATTAAATAAGATGCCCATCGCAATGCACAGTGGGGGGGGGGGGTTAAACACAGGGCCTGGCCTGGCCTGGCCTGGCCTGGCATTGTGCTGCACCCACCTAAGCCTGCTGCTCCTGTCCCCCCTCCTCCTTGCCATCCATTGTCCGAGTCCACGACCCTGCTCCCTCATTACAACCATTTGTGGCTATTGTTCTGCCACTGCCCTTCCTGCCTGCCCTAAACAGTTAGCTTGCTGCCCCATCCACCTTCTCCCTACCCTCTGTTGTCCGAGTCCATGCACAAGCCCCCTCCCTCTTACCCTGCATGGTTTGATGTGTTGCCACTGCCCTCCGTTAAGCTTGATGTCCCTGCCCACTCCTCCTGCCCTCCATTGCCCAATTCTATGCCCCATCATTTCCCTCCTGCTTAGCCTCTGTGCTTAGCTTGCTTCCCCTACTCTCCTTCCACTTGCCCTCCGATTTCTGTGTGCATACCCCTGCTCCCACCTTTCTACCCACCATATTCCATGGACCTTCACACTCCTATCTACTCTGGGTGTTCTGTTGAGCTGCCACTGCCCCTCCCACCTGCCTAGCATGGTCAGATAGCTGCTGCCTGCCCCATCCACCTCCTCCCTACTGTCTGTTGTCCGAGTCTATGCACAAGCCAACTCCCTCCTACCTTGCATGGTCTGATGTGCTGCCACTGCCCTCCATTTAGCTTGATATCCCTGACCACTCCTCCTGCCTTCCGTTGCTCAATTCTATGCCCCATCATTGCCATCCTGCTTAGCCTCTGTGCGTAGCTTGCTGCCTCTACTCTCCTTCATCTGCCCTCCTATCTCTGTGCTTGCCCCTGCTCCCACCTTTCTGACCACCATGTTCCATGGACCTGCCACACTCCTATCTACTCTGAGTGTTCTGTTGAGCTGCCACTGCCCCTTCCACCTGCCTAGCGAGGTCAGATAGCTGCCGCCTGTCTCTGCCACCTCCACCCTGCCTGTCCAAGTTCCATGCCCCATCCCCTATCTCCTGTCCTCCATGGTCCATTTTGCTGCCACTCCCTTCTGCCCTCCATGCTCTGTTTTGCTGCAGCTGCTCCTCCTGCCTGCCCTGCGTGGTCTGTTGTGAAGCCCCTTCTCCTGCCCTCTTCTGTGTGTGTCCTGCCCCTACCCCTCCCTTCTGTCCTCCATGGTCGTTTGTGCATGCCACTGTCCCCTCCCTCTTGGCCACCATGGCTGTTGTGCTGCCACTAACCCTCCTGCTTGCCATGCATGGTCTTCTGTGCTGCCACATCCCCTCCCACCTGCCCTGTGTAGTCATTATGCTGCCCCTGACTCCTCTCCCACCTTTCCTCCAATGTCTGTGTGTATGCCATTATAGCCTCACTGTTGCCCTCCATGGTGTGTTGTGCTCCCAGTGCCCATCCCTCCTGCCCTGCATGGTCAGCTTGCTGCTCCTGCCTTAACCCCTTGCCCCCGGCCTCTGTTTTCCATGTGCAGACCCCTATCCCCTCCCTCCTGCCTTGTGTGGTCCTTTGTTGTGCCCCTGCCCCCTCCCTTCTTCATGGTCCGTTATGCTGCAACTGTCCCTCCTGTCTGTCCGGTATGGTCAGCTTGCTGCCCTTCCCTCTTTCCCCTCTGCTCTCTGTTGTCAATGTGCATGGCCCTGTTCCCTCCCTATTGCTTTCCATGGTCCGTTGTGCTGCACTGCCACCCCACTTGCCCTGTGTGGTGTATTGTGCTGCTACAACCCCTGATGCCTACCTTGTATGTTCAGTTTGGTGCCCCTGCCCAGCTTCCTCCTGTCCACTCTTATCCGAGTCCAAGTCCCTACCCCATTCCTCCTGCCCCCCGTGATCCAATGTACCTTATTTGCCAACATTTTGAACTTGGTAAGAGTGAGATTTTGGAAAAAAAAAAACTGGGGAATTGATTTTCCCTATTGACTCACATTGAGAAAGAGGAGCTCTTAGGCAGGAGACAGATAAAATAAAGCCCTTTTGGGCTTAAAAACATCGGGAGTCCCCTGCCTGAATCGGGTCTTTTGGCATGTATGGTTGTACTGCCGCTGCCTCTTCCTTCTGTCCCCAATGGTCTTTCCTGTTGCCACAGCCTCTTTTGACTGTACTGCATGGTTGGTTTGCTGCCCTTGCCCCCCTTTCCACTGCCCTCCATGGGCCATTGTGCTGCCACTGCCCCTCCCGCCTGCCCAGCGTGGTCAACTTATTGCCTCTGCACCCTCCTCCATGAGAAGGTCTTATTCTCAGAGAAATTATATATTGTGCTCTAAACAAACTAAAATGCTGACATATTTTCTGAGTTCTCAAATAGCCACAAAGTACTTTTAAATAATTTGCTATCTTTATGTTTTTTTATATAGTTGATCATTTGATTATTTGTTACACTTAAGGGAGAAGAAGTGACGTTATGGCCAGAGCTACAGACTTTGCAACTAGGGAACAAGGTTTGAGTTTCGGTGTCAGCTCAACATCCTGTGATTCTGGACAAATCACTTAATCTCCCCATGCCTAAAAACAAAATTAATGTGTCCTTGAGTAATGATGCTCATGTAATGCACTCCAATACTTCAGAGTCAAGTCTGCGCTATATAATACTGCAAAAAAATAATAATAAGTGTTTTGCACACTTCCGACATTGGGCTATACTTGGGCTTCATTTGGGTGATATTTGTGCTATATTTGGGCTCTTTTTTCTCTAGTGGCCATCTTGCGAGACTTATCTGTTATGTAGCTCCCTAATTTCCTCATTTACTGCTGTATCCTCAGTAGAAAATGCTGTCAGTTTTCTACTTCCATTCTTTCAAGATGGCATTCAGATGTGCCACACATTTGGCATAAATTCAGAATGTTAGCACTCTAGTTGCTCTTTAGAACACTGTAGTAAAGCTGCTGATCACCAGGGAGTTAACTGGCAATCTTCTGCTGGTGTTGAAACTGCATGTTTCAGTCTGCATGTCAGAATGTTTTAATCAAATAGAAAAGGAAGATATTTGAGAACTCACTTAAAATGTGTCCTAATCTTTCTTAAGCACTAACCATAATTTCTACGACAAACTGAACCCCCTCTTTTTGTTCCTTACTAAATTAAATGTTTTAAGTTCTATCAGTTTGATTCAATCAACATGGCTTCAAGTGTCCCATAGCTTTGTCATAAGTAATACTGTTAGCGCTCTAGTTGTTCTTTAGAACACTCTGGGAGGCTGCAGTAGAACACAAGGGAATCAACTGATAGGCTGCTCCTGTTGAAAGTACATGATTTACTGAGAATGAATGTCACACTTCATTTTCAAATGGCTGAGAAAGTTAGTGTGAATTAAACATTTGCAAACATTCGTGACAAGAATTTTCAATTCCATTAAGGACACGGAGGCGAGGATTATGCTTTCTCATTTCTTTACTACTAAAACAGCAGCCAATGAAAGAAAAGTTTACATAAACACTACATTACCCATGAGTACCCATGAGTCACCTGATCAACCATAGAGTATGTCCATATATAAACACCTGTAACAGTAATAGAGTCCCCTTTCTTTGAATATCCATCCAACAGTTAAGTCCGATCAGCAAAAACTCGATCATGTAAAACTATTGATCCGCCAAGATCTTCTCCAGAACCATCAACTTGGCCCAACGGGGCTCAACTCTCGATCTGTCGATTGAACCAAACGAAGACCGATAACGGCCTTGTAGATCCGACAAAGATCACCACAATTTCTTCGGAATGCTTACGCCGGAGCTTCGACACGGCCTGCTTTACTTGCTATCTGCACCTGGAAATGCAAGGAGAAAAAGACCGTAATTCTGGTCTCAAGACTCATGTCAAAAGTTAATGACAATAAGAACAGTCTTTAGGGGGGGGAGAAAAAAATCATATACAGAAAATCATATAATGCAAAGACATTTAACCGGGTGGGATAATCCTTGCCTCCGTGTCCTTAATAGAATTGAAAATTCTTGTCACGAATGTTTGCAAATTTTTAATTCTATGTCAGGACTTGAGGCTCTGTTTATGCTTGTTTAAAGCTTAGCCACCACTACAGAAGCCACATCAACAATAGGTTTATAATAAAACGCTTTAAAAGTAGTCTCTTTAGACCAATCAGCTGCCCTCATTATATCTGCCAGGCTGATTCCCAAGTTGAAAGATTTTGAGACCATAGCCCCGCGAGCCGAGTGGGCTCCAAATTTAGACACATCAATGCCTGCTTCGCTCATGAGCCAACGCACCCATCTTGATAGGGTGGCTGGGGTCACTGGGCGAAAGGGTTTTTGCAGAGCAATCAACAATTGACCTCTCATGTCAGAACGAAATTCAGCAGTACTTACCTCATAAGCTTTCAAGCATTTTACAACACAAAGCTTAGGATTATCTGGAAACGCCGGGTATGATACCGACGAGGTGTTGCACTTGGTCCGTTTTGTAATGGAAAAACTAACGCCCTCTGGGGAAAAACTGCGTCCCGCTAGGTCAAGCGCCCGAACATCAGATACTCGTTTACAAGAGATCAGACACAGCAACATGGTCAACTTGGCCGATAATTGTTTCCTAGATAGATACTTATTGGAAGGCCAAGATTCCAAAAATCTTAGGACAAGGGATACATCCCATAAGACTGAGTATTTAGGAGAAGGGGTCTAACCATTCGAAATCCTCTAAGAAGCTTGCACACTAAGGGATGTTCACCCACTGGTTTACCATCTACTGGCTCATGACCTGCCGAAATAGCTGACCTGAAATTATTCACTGTCCTATACCCCATTCCCGAAGAGGCAATGGAGGATAGAAAGTTGACGATTAGGGAAAAATGTGCGCTAACGGGTTCAACCTCCCGTTCACGGCACCAGCCACACCATCGATTCCAAGCTGAAGAGTATCGCTTGTGGGTATTGGCTGACCATGCCTCATTAATAAACCTGTGCGCTTCTCCCGAAAGGCCAAGGACTTAACATCTGTCCCGGAAACTCGCCATGCTACCAGAGATAGTTGACCCGATTCTATTAATGGGTGGGGAGATCCCTGAGGGTCCAGCAACAGATTCCACCGATGTGGAAGAAGTATCGGGGAAGCACACGACATTTCCAGAAGGACCGGGAATCATGCCTGTGCTCTCCATAGAGGAGTGACCAGAATCAATTCCGCCCTTTGACGGCGGGTCTGTGCCAATACACTGGGGATCATCATGAAGGGGGGAAACGCGTAACACAATGTGGTTGGCCAAATCTGGAGAAAAGCGTCTGTGGCTTGTGCGTCTGGGTCTGGACGCCAACTGTAAAATGCTGGAACTTGTCTGTTGAGATGAGACGCAAACAGGTCCAGATAACAGGGTCCCCAATGGAGAGTCAGTGACCGGAAAATCCGAGGATGGAGTCTCCAGTCGCTGAAGTCCAGTAGATATCAGGACTGCCAATCCGCTACCGTGTTGCTGCAGCCCGAAAGATATTCCGCCACCACCAATATCCGGTGTTGTAGACAAAAGTGCCAAAAATCCTTGGCGATCTCCGCTAACACGCGGGACCTCGTCCCTCCCAGTTTGTTCACATATCGTACTGCTAACACATTGTCCATGCGGAGCAAGATACAACAGTCTGTCTTCTGCGGGGAGAGATTGCGAATCGCAAATGATCCCGCTAAGTGCTCCAGGCAGTTTATGTGTAAGGCTAGTTCGTCCCTGGACCAACGACCCCCTGTCAAGATCTGTCCGCAACGGGCTCCCCAACCCCAACGGCTGGCGCCCGACTCGATCACAACCTCTGCCGCTGAGCCAAAAATGGCTTTGCCGTTCCAAGCCTCCATGTGGTCCAGCCACCACAACATCTCCAACCTCGCCTCCTCTGAGAGGGGAATCTGGTCTGCGTATCCGAGGCCTTTCCGGAGATGCTGAATCTTTAGTCTCTGGAGCGCTCGGTAGTGGAGGGGGCCCGGGAAGATTGCTTGTATCGAAGAGGTCAGCAGGCCCACCACCCGGGCTACTGACCTCAACGATACAATCTGCTTGTTCAGAATCAATCTCAATTCTCTCTTGATTGACCTGATCTTTTGTGCTGGGAGGAGTAGCTAGCATTGGCGGGAACCGATCTGGAACCCCAGGAATTCTATGGACTGAGTTGGTGTCAGGATCGATTTCTGAGAGTTCACAATGAATCCTAAGCTTTTCAGGAGCTTGATCGCCAAATCTAGATGTGTTACCACCAGCTGTGGACAGCGTGCCATGATTATTACGTCATCCAAATAGATGATGAGCCTTACTCCTTGGGCTCTCAAGAATTCTACCACCGGACGAAGGAGTTTCGTGAAGCACCAAGGTGCCGATGAAAGACCGAAAGGAAGAACTTTGTATTCGCAGCAAACTCCTTGCCAGTAGAACTGCAGAAAACGCCGATGTGGTGTGAAAATGGGGACGGACAGATATGCGTCCTTCAGGTCCAAAGGACCATCCAGTCTCCTTCTTGAAGAAGGTCGCGAAGAAGATGGATCCCCTCCATCTTGAAGTGTCGATAGACCACCCAACCATTGAACTCCTTGAGATTCAAAACTAGTCTTGATCCACCCCCTTTCTTCTCTACTAAGAAGATGCTGCTGATGAACCCCCTGGGGTGAGGATCTGTGGGGACTATGGCTCCCTTCTCTACAAGAGATTGAATTTTGGCGGAAATGAAGTCTTGATCTTGTTGGGAAAAATGCATGAGAGGGGGTAGGACGTCTGGGAGGGGGAACTGTAGAGTTCTAACTTGTATCCCTGCACAGTCTCCAGGATCCAAGCATCCTGAGAGATTGCCTGCCATTGTTGCAGAAAAAACTGGATCCTGCCCCCAACCTCACCTCTGAACACAAAATCAGTCTCACCTGAGTTTCCGGTGTCTTGGTTTCCACCCTGATTTCCTCCATATCTGGCTTGCTTAAAGCGGTTTCTGGACCGTCTCGTAGGGTAGAAGGAGGGGTCGTTGTTAGGGTCTTGGTAGCCCCCGCGTTGTTGGTTGTATTGGCCACGTGGGGCACCCTGATTGTAGCCACGGCCAAACGATCGTCCCCGATATCGTCCGGCCCTGCCGAAAACCGGACAGTAGGCGCGTCTTAGGGACCCCTGCGCCTTGTCAAGTCCGCTGAAAGTAGCCACAAACTTGGTAAGTTCTTTAAGAAACGGGTGTCCAAAAAGAAGGCCCTGAGCCAAGGGGCCGGACTCCAAAGAGGAGAGCTCCGCCAATTTTGGGTCCAATTTTAAAAGAATGGAGCAGCGCCTTTCACTTGACATGGCGCAGTTCGCATTGCCGAGTTGGCATATAGCCCGTTGAGCCCAGCCAATCAGTTCCTCCGGATCAATAGCCATGGCTGACTCCTTAGCTATAAAGCCTAACTCCAGGATCTTTGTGAGGGGTCCCGTCATGTCTAGGAGCTTGTCCTGGCATGTCCTCCATGCCCTATCTATGCCCTGTTTGGGGTCCTTAGAGTACTTTTTCAAGTATGTCACCATTGTGGGATCCACCTCAGGTGTCTCGGCTACCTTGCACGGTAAATCCGGTCTTGGGCACTCCGAGCGCAGCCGCGCTCTTACGTCTTTATCAAAAGCTTGTTTGAGGTGCGACTGAACGTAGTCCGTTACCTCTTGATGCGGCAGCCACGCAGTAGAGTTTGGGTGCACTATCTCCGCCGGCTCGAAGGTGAGTACTTTGGGCTGCGATGACTGCTCCAAATGCCGCTCCTTTTTTGAGCGCTTGCTCGGGGCTTCTTCTTGGTCCGAAGCATGACCTGAGGATAGATCATCCTCGTCCTCAAAGAGTGATTCAGCCAGTCCCGCCTCAGGAAGAGGGGTGGTGTAATCATGTTCCTTAGACATGGTCTTGGCCAATTTGGCGAAATCCGCCGAGTGGGGGTTTTTGGGACCGGGCCCACTGGCCTTGGGTTGTACTTGGGTTGTACGCTAGGGGCAGGGAGCCAGCCCTGTTGCTGGGCGTAGCCACAGAGGTGGCGTTTCAAAGGCTCTATAGCCCGCACGAGGGCCTTATTCACGGAGTGTTGCACCCCTGCATCAAGCGCATTGACTAACTCCTGCTCCAGGGACCCTGAGGGTTCCTCATCAAAGTACTCCTCATCATAGAAGTAATCTGCCATGCTGATGCTGCGCTGTGTGGCTGTTTCTTTACCACAGGAATGTCACACACTGAAACAAAAAAAGGGGGGGGGGGGAGACCCCAGTTCAGAAGCAATTATTCACCCCAGGCAAGCCAAGCAGTTAGAATAAGGTTATAAGGTGGAGGGAGGGCTTGCCACAGACCACTCTAGGCAGAGCCTATGCAGAGGATTATACAGCCCTGAAATCAAGCACACACAGGGCGTCAGAGGGAGCAGACATGAGTTTGAAAAGCACTAACAGGCTCTAAAGTGGCCGCCGCGCATGCGCAGCGCGGGCCACTCTTGCCGGTAGACAGAGGACTGCGCGTCTGACTAGACGAGCGTCCTCGCTCCTCTCTCCCTCTCCACTAAGAAAGACACGGGTGCATAGCGTCCTGTCGGGAGGCAGAGCGCTCCCGAATCGCGCGAACGCCGCAACGAGCAATAATAAATTATGAGCACGCGGATGGATAGATTCCGCAACAAATATACAAATACCACACTAACGGGGAAGACAGCGTCCTCCCGACCAGGCTGAAGAGCCCAGCTCCGGTCACACGGAAATGCCGCTATGTCAATCAACGCACAAAGGGCAAAATTCAATAACAATTTAGCATATTAGCATAAATAACGTTCGCAATCATGCAAATCAGAGAGATAATGGAATAGCACTTAACTGGCTGCGGAGCAGCAAAGAAAGAGGACTCTATTACTGTTACAGGTGTTTATATATGGACATACTCTATGGTTGATCAGGCGACTCATGGGTAATGTAGTGTTTATGTAAACTTTTCTTTCATTGGCTGCTGTTTTAGTAGTAAAGAAATGAGAAAGCATAATCGGAGCCTCCGGTCCGGACATAGAATTTAAAGAAAATATGCTCTGCATTTTAGCTTCTAGAGCACCTTCCATACCCTCTATGGGAAATTCTTGAGAAAACAGTTTTCTCTCAAACATGATTCATGAAATCCCAACAGAAGGCTTTTTTAAAATGTAAAATGACCTTAGAACACATCACTATTCTTAAAATGAGTATGATACCATCAACAAATGATATATTTTGTAACTAAATTCTTTAATCACCATTTATACTTTCTCCTTTTTGTGACCCTCAAAACCTGACATTCACTACAATGCATTTCAATGGGGTGCTATCATGTATATTGGTCCCAAGATGGCAGTCAACACTTCCTGGTTGAAGTGTTGGCAGCCAATCAAATTTCAGTAGCATTTCAGTAGGTTTTTGGGCTACCAGATATCTATATTTTTTAAACTTAAATATTTCTGAAACTACTGAACGGATTTACGCCAAATTACAAAAAGCACGCTTTCTGGACCAACATCTAGCTTCCTTCCAAATTTGGCGTAATTCCGTTCAGCTGTTCGGGCTCTAGTCGTGTTCAAAAAATGAAAAAATCCCCATAGACTTAGCATGGAGAAAATGCGTTTTGGGACCCCCCCTTTTTTCTTGGCCCCGCTTGACGGATCACCCCGAAATATTCAACATGGCAGCTGAACCAAAAAAGGGAAGATTTTTGAAAATGTTGTGAAGATTCGTCAAGCGGCGCCAAAGTTATTGGCAAAACAAACGCTCTTCCTATGGAAACTTTGGACCTAACTATACCTACTGTAATATATATATGTATATGTATGTATGTAATGTACATATGTGTGTACATATATATATAAATATATATATATATATATATATATTACCTACTGTGTTTAATAATCAATGACGGCCAAGTGGCTGAATAAAAGCCAGAAATTCCTTAACTGGAGCAAGCCTAGAAGCTGCAAAGAAAATTACCCTACCTCAAAAAATGTTATACACTACACTCCACTTGAATTTCGGAGTAAGTGATATCACATGTGTAAAATAAAAAAAATCCAAACCATAATTACATAATACAAATTGCGCAATATTTCACTTTGCTATATACGGAGTTCTGGAAATCCCAATGTCTCACATAATAGGTGTTGTCCAAAATGGCTGGAATAAGTGGCAAAACAGAAGAAAAAGAAGAAAGTGGAAGAGAAAGCAGGAGAGAGGAGAAACAAAGGACTATAGGAAGCAAAAGACATAACAAATAAATACAATCAAATTCAACTGAAATTATTGTCCATAGTCCACTCATGGCTCGATGGTGTAATGAAAAATAAGGTATTTCTCATCAACCTATATGGATATGCAGTTCTCGCTCTCATTGAGTTCTCCTGGGCCCTTACTGCCAAGCAAGATTATATACTCTGACTCTCTGTCTTAGCTGTCTCTCCCTGTTGCCTCTTCTGGTACTTCTCTTGATCCTATCAATGCCAAAAAAGACAAGAAGATTAGCATCCTGACCATGTTTGAGGGCCCAATGCCTGGCAACAGGATATGCTGTGTCATGGTTTTTTATAGATCTGTAGTGTTCCAACACCCCCTTTTTGACTGGACCTATGGTACTCCCCACATATCTAAGTCCACAGGGACATATCAAAACATAAATGCAGAAATCACTGTTGCATGTAATGAATTTCTTGATCTTTTGCTCCCTGCCCGTAGCAATCTGGTATGTTCTTACATTCTTACTTTTTTTGCATGCTTTACACTTACCACACTTAAAGAAACCACCTTGCTCTCGCAACCAACCTTCCCTCCTGGTCTGTGTGCTGTGATAACTGTGAATTAACACATCTTGCAGTGATTTGGGTTTGCGATAGGTGATTTGTGGTGACGGGGAGATCTCCTTGCCTATGACAGGGTCACTCTTGCATTATTACAGTGTCATGGAATGTGTCAATGCTGTCATGTGACAGGTTCGAATAGAAAGTGGAGCGAGGAACAAAACTCCTTGCTCAGTGCCCTTGATATCACTACAGACCGACCAGCTACTACTGATTTCAAACCCAGCTCCACTTTCTATTCTGTCTAATAGCTCACTGCTGAAATACTTAGCAATAGACCAAGTGCAACAGAACCCTAGGGGTGGCAATAGGGTCCTTCAATTGAGAAAGCGAGAATCATGGCACATCCTGGACTTACAGACCAAATATCCAGGAGGCCATAACTTGGATGAGGAGTTAGAAATTCACCGACATGAGGATTAACTCTGAGTTTAGTCTAAAGAAGATTTTTTTGCCTAAGAGGACATTTCTCTCTGTATATAATATATATATTAAAAATGTATTTATGGAAATAGTTGTGTAGGAAGCAGGTAGTTGGTATGTTCATCTTGATTAAGTATTAAGTGGATGATTGTAATCTAATACTGACTATAATTTGATTTTCACATTACAGGAGGAAAGGAAGGGGCCTGCTCTTGCATGGAGACCCTACCCTTTTCTTCAATATCACGTCTCCGTGGTAGAAAACACAGCACAGATAAGAATGCTGTGATTATTTTGCTTTAATTCTTGATGTATAGTTTTTGTCAATATGTGGTATGTGTGTCACAAGGTGAACACAAAAAAAATTGTGGAATTTGGGGCTGGTGAATAGAATCCACACATACAGGGGAATTCTCACATAGTTAGATGTTGTAACAGTAACAACATATTGAACTCCTTTTTGACGAGCAGGATGTCTACCTCATCCCTCACTCTTGTACCACTTGGTGCGCAAACACAGGCATTAATAACAACAGGATGTGGAAAGACATGATAATATTCCTTCCTCCCCTTTCTTCTCTCTTTTTTCATCCTGGACCTAAGGTGCTGGCTGTATCAGCAAGATGGGCCGTATTATCGGCAACGTACATAGTTTTTCAGGATACAATACACCTGATTTTCATGATTAGATCCTGATCATATTTATTTTCACTGCTTACAGGAAGCCAGTATGACACTATGTCATGTATGACCATGTAATGTACTTCTTTTGTGTCTCCGGCAGCATATATTAGTGGTTTTGCTGCGTATTGAAACATATATGACTGCAAGTGACATGTGGGACTTCACCTTCGATATTTGGCCACTTTTCGCAAACATAGGGTAATGCCACATTAGGTCACTAGAATAGCACATATTTTCACTTGTATTTTTAAACTTCAATATTGGACATACCATCATTAATTTTGTAGATGGGGAGGCAAATAATAATTCCTGCATTTTCTGGAGTCTAATGTGTAGCACTATAAACAAACATGTTATTATATACTGACACTAGGTCGGTTTACTGCCTTGTTAGCAGGCACATTGTGGCATTTCAATATGGCCGCCGCTGGTACATGTATTATGACCCTGTGACTTTAAAGAATACGTAATTGTATGCCACTTGGCACAGACATTCCTCTACACCATTTTCTGTACCTTTGCAATCTTTGCATCCAAACCTTTTGAGGTTGAAGTATATATAATGTGTTCTTGATTACAAATAAGAAATGTTTGTTTATACACAGGTATCTATGGGAGTAAGACACATTACAAAATGGACGCTATAGTTACGCTGACATTGGGTATTCAAATATGAATTTTCATTTCTCCATGTTGAATCCTCTTTATGTAACTGTGTGATTTTCAGAAATCCAGTGTGTGAACAAGACTGCGTGGCAGTCGAAACGCGTTACTGGAAATAAAATCTTAGGCTTAAGCAACAATCCCCTGAGTGTGTGCTTACTTGGTTTAAAGTTGGAAGGATTTTGTCCGGTGGTCTCTGCCGGCGCAGCGCACCAACTACCAGCGGGCGTGTGGGAGCAGAAGGAGCACAACTGCGGTGTAATATATAATATATATATGTATATATATTATACAAAAAAGGAATCAGGAAGCTCTGGGTAGTTCCAAAGTCTAGGTGGAGAGCAGCTCCTTTGTGTGGAGCATTCTACTATACAATCAACACTCTGAATCTGTTCATCTCAAATGTCTGTTTTTCTAGCACAGGATTAGCACAGTGAAATATTTTTAATTCCAGGTTAAATTGCATGGTATTTTACCAATCCAAAACTGTAATACTATGTACAAAAAATTCAAGGGGTACAATACAGACTTATTAGAATGCAGGTGCATTAATAATTACCATAAAGACCATTAGTGCAGAAAAATAGCAAAATCAAGGGAAGATGTTAAGTCCCAAGTGTGCAGCGAAACCAGTAAGGAAACAGGTAGCATGGGGAAGTCATCAAGGGGAATGTGGCTCACCCCCCAAATGTGAGAGTATATATAAAAAAATCTTCTCATAGGAATACATAATAAGTGCAAATTGAGGATGGTGTTAACAAACAAATAAAATTTTGGCGCATCAAATCACAGAAATATTAAGAATCATACAGTGTCACAAAGCCCTATCATAGCCTAAGCACTATCCCACTATTGAATATTAGTTCAGCCCCTTTTTGACTTAATGTCATCTGGAGGTGTCAGAACAAACAGTTACAAAACAACAGTGAACTATTCTGAATGAATGCAATACCGCATACAAACAGAAGAGACCTTGAAAAAGATAAATACTAAGCAAAAGTTAGACAGCTTCCTTTGAGAACAGTGTCAATAGCAAATATTATAGACTGCACAAAAACTCCCACACTCACATTTGTCTGATAGTGGACGACTTTCCCTGTCTTAGGTTTAGCAAATTGAGCGGTATTGACAGCATACTGTGTTTTGTGACTCAGTAGTTTTGAGCAGACCTTTTTATCTGTGTCTTTGGAGTAGAGGCCTACAGGCTCACTCATGTACAGTTTCACCTTTAAGTTTAATCATACCCCCTCCCAAACTATTAAGCCATTAACCAACCTCACTAAAAACTTTCTCATTTCACTAACCCAGGTACATACTGTTGGAACCAGCAGTTTCTGGTTGGCTGAAGGGACGCCCCCCAGCCTGGCAGAACCTACCGGTCCCGTCAAGGGCGGGGTTTCCATCGGAAGCAATGTGTAAAACAAAGGCACAACAGTCACACGCAATAAATACACTGAGCGTCACAAACAAGACTTCACACAGGAGGTATGTAAATAAAGTTTATATTCAACACGCATATGTAATCATTATAACATGAACATCATATGCTTTTGGGAATAAAACACATTTAGAAATATTACTAGCAGTACCACGCCCATTTGTATTGTTATGATATCACTCGTATGAACACTGTGGACAATTCCTAATATAACCCCTCCCACAGAGAGAGTGAGAGCACCCTTATGCGTTGCGACATGCTACCCACCCCAAGCCCACCCTAGTAATCCTGATAATACAGTCCCTCATTATTATAGGGTATACCCCGGGCAACAACGATATCAAAGATATGTACATACATGAAACAAGAACACTTTTTAGCAGCACCGCAGGCCAAGTGCACGTGGGTTAACCTAATGTCAAATATATTGTACTTTTGGCATGAAATCAATGTATAAAGCTGCATCGCCGACCAGTGTCGTGAATCACAGGCGGTCCACAGACTAACACTCCCACTCACACACACACTCCGCACCGCTATACGGTGCCACAGGTACCAGCCCAGTCTGTACGGAATGCTCTTATACACACATACTCACTCAGCACCCTAATGCGGTGCTACTGGTACCCAGCAGGTCAATGGATCACACCCTGCTGACTCCATGGTCCCAGCTTCCCTCCACCCTCTGGTTCACCCTAATTGTCCTACACACCCGGATGGAAGACAACCAGACTAGGCTGCACGTGGCCAAAGTCACTCAGTCTGGGTCCTCTGGAAGCAGGAGGGAATATATAGCAAGTTTTAATTATGAGGTAGACGTAAAAAAGGGGGAGTTTAGCAGCCACTCAGTAAGTTCACCCACAGGTCTCAAAACACAATGGAGTCATGCAGTCTCTTGACCCACTTCCGAATTGTCTTGGAAGCGTTCCTTCAACCAGTCAATCTCTCTTGCTACTACTTGGCACCAAGATGTCTTCGGGAGGGGCCAGTGTGGAGAGGACAGGTGGTCTGCCGTGATGAGATTCAAAAGGGAACAACCAATGAATGGGGAGTAACACAGGGGAGCCTCTTCATAGGATGATACATGATGATCCTTGTCATGCCCAGGCATTCCGGGCACAGCGGCTGGTGCGTGTTGAGATGGGTTGCACCAGACACTTCAGGTCTCCAAAATGAACAGTTGCAAATTCCGTACCTCCCTGGAAAGGAGGTACAATGTCCGGTGCATGATGATACAGGTTGCACCAGACCAGTCCGGTCTCACACACACAGGCGAAGGTTCAGCAGAGCCACACAAGGTGGAAAGAGGCACTACAACGGGTACACCCCCACCTCTGAGGGTCACGCCCTGTGAATCGGACACCACATGCAATGAGCATGCAGTCGGCGTGTAGCACGAGAAAAATGCGGCATGATTGACAAAGCGGGCCACGTGGGTCCCGCAACCGGTAAATCTGCTCATCACCAACTCGACACTTATGAGTGTCAGGGTCCCTGGGTACAGGCACCACAAGGCTTCGATTCAGGCTCGATTTCTGGGGCTCCACACTAGGCAATCCAGTCTACAGACACAAGCCTTAATTCCTCGCTCACACTACGCTACCCAATGGGATTTCATAGCCGATGTGGGCACTTTAGAGGGCTCCGCTCTCCTAATGTCACAGGTAGATGGTGTGGGTCACTGGTGGGAGATCTTTGATGTCTCTGAGATCTCTGGGAGAACAGGAGGCCCGCAGACGGGTCCTTGGAGAGCACACTTCATGGCGCTACACTTTAGCAGGTCTTCGACCCAGGCCAGCCACTATTCAGAAAGGGCACACGGTCCTTTCATGGGCAGTTATCCTCCATCTGCACTACAGAGTCCCCTGGCAATGTGCACCACGCAGTCCTGGTTCTCCGGTCCAGTGTCTCACCCCTTTCTGAAGGACGGTACCCGTAGTTATGCTGTTGTGTGTTTTTTATGTTAGGGGCGGTTTACGGGGTTTCCCTTTGAACCACAGATGCCTTCCCTAAATTGTAGGCCTGTCTGCCTTGGGCAGTGGAATGCAGATCTTAATCTTTAGTGGAGCTGGCCCGAGAGGCTTAGTGTCAAAACCTCTATCTCCAATCTATCCCATCCGGCCCTCAAAGGGCAGAGGTCTTGTCATGTAACGGTGATATGTCCATGTTTTATGACAGTCACTGGGGAATGCACAGAGGTACTCCCTCGACCCCTGGTGTCCTCTGGAGCCAGGCACCAACACACACACGATTCTTAGAGCATAGGAATGTCCATATTCTATAAGTGGCATTTCTAAGCGAGTTATGCAAAAAAAACCTTTACCATTGGAAAGGGTTTGGCATGACAAATCCATTAATAGAAAACATCATGAGGCTTCTCCACTGAAATTCTCTATTGGAGCCCTAAATAATGTTAACTACTTCCCCATGTTAACCCATGGGAAGAGCAAGCCTCATTGGGAGTGAAAACACATACATGTATTCCCCACTACCTGGGCACAGGCGCGCTAGTGCACACACAGACCACAGACGCATAGTCCCCAGAACCAGGGGTGCAAGTGCGCTACCTGATTCGGCAACGGCTGATGAGACACAGGTTTAACTAAACAGGTTTTAGTGCGCACACACCAGCCTTCGATGACAGACGGCACACGCAATCACAGCCACCGTCAGTGCAGGGGCGCACCTACGGTGGCCTGCAATGGCAGGCTGCTCATTCGTTTACTCACGATAGATGCACGTGCAAACACCCCGGTCAGCAATGACAGACCAGGCACCTGGGCTTACCCAGGCCCTAGCACCATAGGTGCGAGTGTGTGCACACCACCCTTCCCGGACCCTCTGGACATGGGTGGCCCCCTTATGGGTGCGATGGGCACACCCGGCCTGCTATGGCCGGCCTGACCCTGGTGTGAGACACCAGGGAGGCAGTTATGCCCTCACCGGTCCGTGATGGCAGACTGGGCACCTATCCAAATTGGTATAGGTGCCATGACGTATCCTGAAGCCTGAGGGTCTTTGCACACTTTGCCACAGGTGTAAGTGCGTACTCCCCGGTCTGCATTGGCAGACCGTCCCATGTTTCTGAACACGGTGTCTGCGCTTCCTCCTAGCCTGTGTTGGAAGGCGCACACACTTCCCCACTGACTTGAGACTGAGGATCTACTTGGGGTCCTGAGGCCACGCTAGAGAGCCTGCAACACCACATTAGTATCCCACGGGAAGAGCCGAACTCCAAGGCAGGGGAAGCCCCACGTGGGGGGTTCCTCACTACCTGGGCAGGGAACATCCATGTGTACCCACCTGTCCTTCAGCCTACCGCCCCCTCTGCGCCCTTCAGGGCTTCCCTAGGGGGGTGCTCCCATGGTATGGGATGACCCACTCAGGGTCGGCTGAGGCGCAAGTGATGCCAACTTAGGCAGGGGTGCAATGGCGCCCACCAGCCTGCACTTACAGGCCTGCTACATGGTTCAGCGGCTATCTGGTGGGTGGCACACTTAGCGCTACATCCCACTATTATAGGTTACGATAAGCTTCTTACCACAAATATAATACATTCCTCTAAGTATTGATTTTTCACCAACCAAATAATCATCACTGACAACATAACTCCTTTAACACTCACTCTTTCCACAAATTCTTTTGACCCATCTCCCATAGGTTCATGATGCACCATAGACAATTCACCCTTTCTCTGATGCTCCATTCTCAATTTTGACCGCAAATTTGAAGTCCTTAATTCCTCTTTAGCCTTAATATTCTCTCTAACTTCCCACTCATTCTTCCAGTCTCTCAAATGTTTACTTCCCTCTCATTATATTCCTGAACAAACTCATGCTCTTCTTTACTCAAATTACATACAAACTCCACTTTAGTTATTTTAGTGTTAATGTTAGGTTGAGCAACTGTATTTAGATATTTTCCAAAGGTTAATTGATTCCCAGAAACTTCACAAACAGGAAGGTCTTCCAGAGAAGCAGTGAAATTTGACAAGTATGGCAACAGAAATTCTTGCTTATTAAATATACTAACAAAAGCATTGCCGGAAAGAATATATCTGATTGGCAGCAGATAGTAGGTCACATCTTCACCTATAGAAGGAAGAAAGTTACAAACCATACAATTCTTAATTCCCGTTACTTCTCGTAAGAAATTGGGTTACTAATTGAAGGGGGTGAAACCCTTCTCAAGCAGCAACCACAGTTCTTCTCACGGTGAAGTCGCAAGCAAACCCTAAATTAACCGGTCCTCAATCCTCAGGTAGCTTGCCACAGAGCAGTCACACTTAACTCAGAGGCAATGTGTAAAGTATTTGTGCAACATTTCAAATAGTATTCAAACAACAAAAGAGAGAGACCCTTCAAGACACAAAGGGAACTGGGTTGAGACAAGTAACAATAGACTGTTCCCTGTGAAATTCTTATCTATTCAGACTATCCTCATCCATGCACACTCATTCTAACGTGCCCCAATATATAAAATAAAATAAAATAAAAATGCCTTGCCAGTAATATAAAAAGATATCTCCTTCTTTATTGAAAGATGTTTTAACAAAATTGTTTTGCTTTACACAATAATAAAAATACAATACAATTACAATTTCATTTAAAAAATATGCTATTTCATGAATGAGAAGAGCGAGCTATGATATCATAGTCTCATTCACCTATGTATGACTACAGTTTAGGTGGCACAAGACACATCACATTTCTTTGTATACCAAGTCATTAATAATGTACAGACACAAATCATGAGCATGTGTAGATTGAAATATATGATGCTAGTTGCTATACAAACATATAATATAAAAACAATACTCAAAACAAAAGTTGTCGACGCAGCGTTTCGGTGGAATAGTATTGGTTTACACCACCTTCTTCAGGACAGGTATGTAGGTTAAAAACTGTATTGTAGAATCTAAAAATATGGGTAA
Organism: Calotriton arnoldi; assembly: GCA_963921515.1. Taxonomy (NCBI): domain Eukaryota; kingdom Metazoa; phylum Chordata; class Amphibia; order Caudata; family Salamandridae; genus Calotriton; species Calotriton arnoldi. The sequence goes on from CAWUFW010000707.1 coordinate 3,285,872, forward strand.
AACAAAAGAACAATCCATATATAAATATTCAGTTACAGGAGGTATTTTAACATACTGACAAGGCTGCAATATCTTAATAACCCCAGTCAAAAGACAAAAGAGTAGGGGAAAAAACCTCTTTTCAGTGAGAAACTAAACTTACATAGGATTATCCTATTTAGTATGGCCAGGAGCCCATAAGGATCATCAACCCTTCCCAAACATTCATACTCCCATGCACCCTTATGCTGGACTGTAACATACCTAAAATAGTAGTTCAGTTACAGTCATTTTACATCTTCATCTTGGTATGGTAGAACATTTCTCTTGGTGTTTTGATTACACCTCCAGTTATCTGAAATATTTTTTCAAATATTCAGTTTAGGACAGAGATCATGTATTATGCCCTTCAACTCTTCTCAATATATAAATAACCAAAGATTTTGCTTGACCTCAGGTTATTAGGGAAATAAACACACCTTTTGATTACAATGTGAGAAGTTGGCCTGGTATATGCTGTCCACTAATTAAAGTGGGCACCTTGCACCAGTCCAAACGACCCTTATTGATGATTAGGTTAAAGACAACCTTTATAGAAAGCTATCCTAGTGGTAGCTGTGGAGAGCAGCCTTCAGGCTAAGTCTTGAAGGAATGTAAAGCAGCTTGTTTTACCAGCATAGAACCTCTTGAATGACCAAATGGAAGGAGAACCACACCAGGTACATATAAAATATATGTATTTATTACTAAACACTCTCTACTAACCTCTTTATGAGATTAGAGAACAAGGCACACAATATTACAGTACTAGAACGACAGTAAATAGCACAATACACAGTGGGCTCCAGGGGGAGACTAAACCATATATTAAGAAAGTGGTATAACAACCCCGACTTGACTAGACACAGTGCCTAGAGCACGTAGAATCGCTGGGACCCCAAGGAACCACCCAAGGTAGTGACACAGGGGACCCACGGAGGACGGGTGCAGTGTGGGAACACAGACGCGAGCTCCGTACAACTCTATGGGAAAGTCGCGGTTGGAAATTTAGAGTTTAAGGACACTTCGGAGAGGACTTCAAGCAAACCCAGTTAAACTTAGAAGGTTCTAAGGCCAGCACCCTTGTGAGTACCGAGGTACCCGAGTTACCTATCCCAGAGGAGCCGGGTGCATAGGGGTCAAGTGGTGTCGGAAACCCTTGTCGTTTTCAATGGCGTGATGCGAAGAAGTGCTGCTGCCGTGGAGAAGAAAAGTGTCCGGTGTGACCCAAGCCTGGATCGGAGATGAGAAGAACCTGAAAGCAGAGGGGACAAAGTCTGGGTCACTTCACGTGACCAGGAGCAGAGCAATCGAATGCCCACCGATGTCGGGTGTTTCAGGTGCGAAGAGGTGAAGCTTGACTCTGCAGCCCCGGGGACCAGGAGACGTCGACGACAACCAGATTCCGCAGGCGAGCTGTCCCACAAAGGATGTCGAGTGCTGGGGGTCAGTTTCCGGATTGGAGACCAACAAGCCTTGGCAACTGCAACCCACGCGGTCAGAGAAAAGATGCTTTGTTGAGGACCAGCAAGGTCCTGGGGACTCCCCAAGCTATGGAGAGTCGGGGCACGTCTGGAGCAACCAGGAAAGCCCGCTGAAAGTTAAGGTTGCCTTCTCAGGGACCCAGAGGTCAACGGACCAGGGATCGCGAAGGGACCTCGAGAGGAATCACACAATACCAGCCCACGGAACACTCGTGGAGTGTAGGCCAGTAATCTTCAGTGGAAACACTGCTCGGGGCTTGGACTACAAGTAGCCCAAAGCACAGCCTCGTGGATCTCCTAAAAGCATATGCTGCTGCAAATGTGCACGGTGTCCAGGGGTTCGGGTTGCACGGTCCCCACGAGGGCTGCGGATCTCAGGTTTGCTGAGAGCACTAGTCGGCCTCGGGGAAGCTTGGGCAACCACCTCCTGTGTTGCAAAATCTTCGGAGTCCGTCGGGAGCTGCATAGATGCAAACCGGTCAGATGCGTTGAGGTGCCTGCCTTGCAGGGGAGTAACTCCTTTACTCCAAGGGAGATTCTTCAGTCGTCCAGCAAAGCATAGATCGTCGAAGGTTACTTGGTTTCTGTAGCAGAGTTTAGTCCAGGTAATATCTTAAGTCCTGTAGTCAGGGTTCCTACTTTATACCCAAGGAAGGGGTGGGACAAACTCTGGGGACCCACCTATGGGAGGGTCAGGACAGAGGGGTGGCTACACCCATGTCCTTTGTCCAGTTTCACGCCAGAGCAGGGGCTGATAGCCCCTGCAACCGGTTTGAGCTGGACTATGCACAGGGACACCAAATGTGCCCCCAGTGCAGACATCAAAGCACTCTGTGAGTGCACCCACCCAGCCCCAATACACTAAAGCCTTTCTGGGAGGTGGTCACACCTCCCTGTGACAGGAAACCTATTGTCAAGCCTTCCCCTGCCGGAGTTTCGTCCAGCAGCAGGAGGGCAGACTCGTGTCTGTGGCTGGCAACATCCATTTTGTGATGCCAAGGCTCTGTGAAGCTGGTACCGGGTGTACCGGTGCTGTCATATTTCTCCCTCTAGGAGGGAGGAATCATACCTCCCACACCAGTTACTGGTGTGGAGGTATGATTCCAAGGTGTTTGACACCAAACACGACATAAATCCTTGCAGTCGTTTTAAAGTTAGCATTTACCACGAGGTTATAATGCACTTAAGAGTATATGGTTGGCTGCATCACAGACAACCCCGGAATAGTGGTTCCGAAGGCTGCAGAGGGGCTCTGCTCATGCATGGGCACCCTCTCACATAAAACCCAGCACCCTGCCTTCAGGATTGATAAGGCCTGCCATAGGGGTGACTGATAGGCTTATATGTGCAGTGATTAGGATAGATATAGTGAACCTATATCTACGGAAGGGGTGCATGCACCACCTTACACAGGCTGCAGTAGCAGACCTGTTGTGTCATTTTGAATGGCCTCTCAGGGGTGGCATAATACATGCTGCAGCCCCTGGGAGGCCTCTGGGGAACCTATGCCCTGGGTACATAGTATACCATATACTAGGGACTCATAAGGGTACTCCAGAATCCAATCTGGAGTGTACCTAAAGTACATGCAATCAATTTAGAGGAGAAAGCAGATAGACTGGGGTCCTGAATAGCAGGATCCCAGTCAGACTAAGTCGAAAACAGTGAAACATCAGCAAAAAGTGGGGGTAACTATAAGAAGCAGATCCTACTCTCCTACACAACCCCCCCAAATGTCAGGACATTAAACTAACCTTGACCAGTTGAGTCTTCATGTTCTAAGTGGAAATATCTGGAGAGTCCATCTGCATTGGCATGGTTACTCCCAGGTCTATGTTCCACTGTATAGTCCATCCCCTGTAGGGAAATGGACCACCTCAAAAGTTTGGGGTTTTCACCCTTCATCTGTTTTAGCCATAAGAGGGGCTTGTGGTCTGTCTGAACAATGAAGTGAGTGCCAAACAAGTATGGCCTCAGCTTCTTCAAGGCCCAAACCACAGCAAAGGCTTCCCTCTCAATGGCTGACCAACGTTTCTCTCTGGGGGTCAGCCTTCTGCTAATAAAAGCTACTGGCTGATCCTGACCTTCATCATTCAATTGTGATAACACAGCCCCTACCCCCAACTCAGATGCATCTGTTTGGACAATGAATTGTTTGGAGTAGTCAGGACTTTGCAGAATGGGAGCAGTGAACATGGCCTGCTTCAGGTCATCAAATGCCTTTTGACAGCTTACTGTCCACTGAACTTTCTTTGGCATTCTCTTGGAAGTTAAGTCATTCAAAGGGGTCACTATGGATCCATATCCTTTGACAAACCTCCTATAGTACCCAGTCAGGCCCAAGAAAGCTCTGACCTGAGTCTGGGTGGTTGGAGCAACCCAGTCCATGATGGTCTGGATTTTGCTCTCCAATGGTTGAACCTGGCCTCCACCCACAAGGTGGCCCAGGTATACAACTTGGCTCTGCCCTATCTGGCACTTGGTGGCCTTGATAGTGAGGCCTGCTTCCTGCAGGGCCTCCAAAATATTTCTCAGGTGGACCAGGTGATCCTCCCAGGTGGAGCTAAAGACAGCAATATCATCTAGATATGCTGCACTATAGGCTTCCAGGCCTGTAAGGACTTTGTTCACCAACCTTTGAAAAGTGGCAGGTGCATTCTTCAAACCAAAGGGCATCACCACAAATTGGTAGTGCCCACTAGGGGTTGAGAATGCTGTTTTGGCTTTGGCATCCTCAGCTAGTCTGATCTGCCACTAGCCAGCTGTCAGGTCAAATGTGCTCAGAAACTTGGCTGAGGCCAAAGTATCTATAAGCTCATCTGCCCTAGGGATTGGATGGGCATCAGTCCTAGTGACTGCATTGAGACCTCTGTAGTCAACACAAAACCTCATCTCTCTCTTACCACCCTGGGTGTGAGGTTTAGGTACCAAGACTACTGGACTAGCCCAAGGGCTATCTGAGGGTTCAATCACACCCAAATCCAACATCTTCTGGACTTCAGTCCTGATGCAGTCCCTGACATGGTCAGGTTGCCTGTAAATCTTATTTTTAACAGGCAGACTGACCCCAGTGTCCACTTCATGAGTGCACCAGGTAGTCTGACTTGGAGTCAGTGAGAACATATGTCTAAACTGGTTGAGAACTTTTCTGCAATCAGTTTGCTGCTGGTCAGTGAGGCTGCCTGCCAAGGCTACACCATCCACTGAACCATCATCAGGGTTCTGTGAGAGCAGGTCAGGGAGTGGATCACTCTCTTCCTCCTGTCCCTCTTCAGTAGCCATGAGCAAGCACATGTCTGCCCTGTCAACATATGGTTTGAGCCTGTTGACATGGAGCACCCTATGGGGGCTCCTGGGAGTTCCAAGGTCCACCAGGTAGGTAACCTCTCCCTTTTGCTCAATAATTGTATGAGGGCCACTCCACTTGTCTTGGAGGGCTGCTGGGGCCACAGGCACCAACACCCATACTTTCTGTCCTGGCTGATAAACAGTCAACACAGCCTTTTGGTCATGCCAGGCCTTTTGCAATTCCTGGCTAGCCTCAAGGTTTTTAGTTGCCTTCTTCATGTACTCAGCCATCCGGGAGCGGAGACCAAGTACATAGTCCACAATATCCTGTTTAGGGGGTTTGAGAGGTAACTCCCATCCCTCCTTCACTAGACACAATGGACCCCTAACTGGATGTCCAAACAGAAGCTCAAATGGGCTGTAACCAACCCCCTTCTGTGGAACCTCTCTGTAGGCAAAGAGAAGGCAGGGCAAAAGTATGTCCCATCTGCGCCTAAGCTTTTCTGGGAGACCTTTAATCAGGCCCTTTAAGGTTTTGTTGAACCTTTCAACTAAACCATTGCATTGTGGGTGATAAGGGGTGGTAAACTTGTAATTTACACCACACTCCTTCCACATAGCAGTTAAGTAACTAGACATGAAGTTGGCACCTCTGTCTGATACTACCTCCTTAGGAAAACCCACCCTGGAAAAGATTCCCAGGAGGGCCCTTGCCACCACAGGAGCTGTGGTAGTTCTAAGGGGAATTGCCTCTGGATACCTAGTGGCATGGTCCACCACCACCAGTATAAATCTGTGCCCAGATGCAGTTTGAGGATCTAGGGGACCAACAATGTCAATCCCTACCCTCTCAAAGGGAACCCCCACCACAGGTAGTCAGGGGGGCCTTTGTAGTGCTACCTGCCTTACCACTGGCTTGACAGGTGACACAGGAGCGACAAAACTCCTTGGTGTCTTCAGACATATGAGGCCAATGAAAGTGAGGGACAATTCTGTCCCAAGTCTTGTTTTGGCCTAGGTGACCTGCTAATGGGCTATCATGTGCTAGTGTCAATAGGAAGCTCCTAAACCTCAGAGGTATAACCAACCTCCTGGTGGCTCCAGGCTTGGGGTCTCTACACTCTGAGTAAAGGAGTCCATCATCCCAGTAGATCCTGTGGGACCCACTAGCACTCCCAGAAGCCTCAGCAGCAGCTTGCTGTCTGAGGGGTTCAAGAGAGGGGCAGCTCAGTTGCTCCTGGCTCAGATCTGCCCTGGAAGGGCCCCCTGTCCCCAAGAACTCAACCTGATCAGGTTCAAGCTCATCTGGGACAGTTCCTTCTTCAGGACTAAGATCAGCTCCCTCAAGAGACTGATCTGGATTCTGATGCAGGGGGAAGACACTGCCTTAACCCTACTGCTCCTTCTCTTGGAAGGTGCCTGGTCCATTCTTCCAGGATCCAGGACCTGTTCAGTGTTAGACATTTTTGCCTGTGACCTGGTCATAGCAAACACATCTGCAGGGATACCCAACATTTCTACATGAGTCCTGAGTTCCACTTCAGCCCAAGCTGAAGTTTCTAAATCATTGCCCAACAAGCATTCAACAGGGAGGTTTGCACTTACCACAACCTTTTTAGGGCCAGTTACCCCTCCCCAGGAGAAATTAACAACTGCCAAGGAATGGTCTGTCCTGACATTGCTAGCATTGGTCACTTGGTACATCTCACCAAGTATGATTTGCTCAGGAGCCACAAGATCTTTTGTCACCATTGTGACACTTGCTCCTGTGTCCCTGAATGCCAAGGCCTCCTTTCCATTGATTATAGGCTGTTGTCTGTATTTGCCCAGATTACTGGGGCTTACAAATAAGGAGGCCATATCCATGCCTCCATCACAGATCAACATAGCCTGAGTTGGAACTCTGACTAGGCCAGAGTCCATCTCAGATCCCAGGGTTAACCCTTCTACACCCTTATTTGGAACACCACCACTTGGAGCTGAACTAGGGGGAACAGTTGCCTTAGGGGCAGTGGTGGTTGGAGTTGAGTCCTTGGACTTGTTACAATCACTTGTCCAATGGGTCTTCTGTTTACAGATTTGACACCATGGCTTCTTCTTGCCTTTTCCCTTGTTGGATTGTGACTCCCCACCAGATGCAGATTTTTGGGGCCCTTGAGAAGACTTCTGGTCTTTACCCTTCTCCCCACCCTTATCAGAGTTTTTAGAATCCTGCTTCTTGGAGTCACCACCTTGGTTCTGAACCTTCTGCCTCACCCTGGTTCTGACCCATTTGTCTGCCTTCTGGCCCAATTCTTGGGGAGAGGTCAGATCAGAGTCCACCAGGTACTGATGCAACAGTTGATTTTGACAGTTATTAAGGATCTGCTCTCTCATGATTAAATTATACAATCCTTTGAAATCACACACCTTACTGCCAAGTAACCAGCCTTCCAGAGCCTTAGTAGCACAATCAACAAAGTCAACCCAGTCCTGAGTCTGTGCCTTTTGGGTGTCTCTGAACTTTAACCTGTATTGTTCAGTGGTTAGGCCAAACCCATCAATCAGAGCACTCTTCAGGACTTTGTAATTAATAGCATCCTCTTCTCTTACAGTGAGGAGCTTGTCTCTACCTTTGTCTGCAAAGGAGAGCCACAAGATTGCTGCCCACTGCTCCTGAGGGACCCTCTGTACCTTACAGGCCCTCTCCAGTGCAGTTATCCATTTGTGGATGTCATCCCCACTCTGGTAGGGAGGGACAATCTTGTTCAGGTTCCTATGGTCATGAGTATTTTCTCTACCTCTAGGGACACTGTGGCTGCCACCATGGGGCTCTAGCCCCAACTTCTGAGAAGCTCTCTGAAGCTCCAGGGATTCCCTATCTAAGGCCAATTGCTCTCTCTTGATTCTGAGCTTAGCTCTCTCAAACTCAAGCAGTTGGCATTTCTTCTCATAAGAGGATTCTCTTTTATGAGAAGCAGAGGTCCCTACAGAAGTACCAGAATGATCAGATTCCTGAGAAGGAGATCTTGATCTTCTTGGTAGACTGTTAACCCTTCCTGGGGGAGTAAAGAGAGGCCCACTGAGGCCTTCTTCACCTGAAGGAAGAATTGGATTGTCCAGGTTAGAATCATCTTGATCCCCCTGGTCAGCATTGGAGTCCAGGTCATAGAAGTTTTCACTTCCTGGCCTTTCTTCCTCTGCTGCCCCACCCAACTTGCCTGCCTCATCAGACCCTGGGGTCTTTCTGAAGTCATCTAACAGCAAAGCCTCTATGAGGCGTTGAGTGCTTGCATGTCTCCCTGTCTTCAGTTTCCTAGATGTACACATATTTCTCAATTCTTGGAATGTGAGATTGTCATACCTAGTTGGCAAGGAGTCACTGACTTCAGGCCTTGAAGACATTCTAGTGTGGTGTGGTGTATGCACCTACCTACTCTAGTGGGAACTGAGACTCTCTTGAGTTGGAGAAAAGGGTGTGCTAGACCCTTTGGCTATCCAACTCCAAGTTCAGTAGAACTTACTTTATTCTAGACTTGATTTATATGTACCTAAGTACCTTTAGTAGTTTTCAGTTAGTCACTCACTGAGATTATCTGGTAAAACAATAGCAAGCTTGAATCCCAACCGCTGCACACCAATGTGAGAAGTTGGCCTGGTATATGCTGTCCACTAATTAAAGTGGGCACCTTGCACCAGTCCAAACGACCCTTATTGATGATTAGGTTAAAGACAACCTTTATAGAAAGCTATCCTAGTGGTAGCTGTGGAGAGCAGCCTTCAGGCTAAGTCTTGAAGGAATGTAAAGCAGCTTGTTTTACCAGTATAGAACCTCTTGAATGACCAAATGAAAGGAGAACCACACCAGGTATATATAAAATATATGTATTTATTACTAAACACTCTCTACTAACCTCTTTATGAGATTAGAGAACAAGGCACACAATATTACAGTACTAGAACGACAGTAAATAGCACAATACACAGTGGGCTCCAGGGGAGACCAAACCATATATTAAGAAAGTGGTATAACAACCCCGACTTGACTAGACACAGTGCCTAGAGCACGTAGAATTGCTGGGACCCCAAGGGACCACCCAAGGTAGTGACACATGGCACCCACGGAGGACGGGTGCAGTGTGGGAACACAGACGCGAGCTCCGTACAACTCTATGGGAAAGTCGCGGTTGGAAATTTAGAGTTTAAGGACTCTTCCGAGAGGACTTCAAGCAAACCCAGTTAAACTTAGAAGGTTCTAAGGCCAGCACTCTTGTGAGTACCGAGGTACCCGAGTTACCTATCCCAGAGGAGCCGGGTGCATAGGGGTCAAGTGGTGACGGAAAGCCTCGTCGTTTTCAATGGCGTGATGCGAAGAAGTGCTGCTGCTGTGGAGAAGAAAAGTGTCCGGTGTGACCCAAGCCTGGATCGGAGATGAGAAGAACCTGATAGCAGAGGGGACAAAGTCTGGGTCACTTCACGTGACCAGGAGCGGAGCAATCGAATGCCCACCGATGTCGGGTGTTTCAGGTGCGAAGAGGTGAAGCTTGACTCTGCAGCCCCGGGGACCAGGAGACATCGACGATGACCAGATTCCGCAGGCGAGCTGTCCCACGAAGGATGTCGAGTGCTGGTGGGTGAGTTTCCAGATTGCAGACCAACAAGCCTTGGCAACTGCAACCCACGCGGTCAGAGAAAAGATGCTTCGTTGAGGACCAGCAAGGTCCTGGGGACTCCCCAAGGTATGGAGAGTCAGGGCATGTCTGGAGCAACCAGGAAAGCCCGCTGAAAGTTAAAGTTGCCTTCTCAGGGACCCACAGGTCAATGGACCAGGGATCGCTAAGGGACCTCGAGAGGAATCACACAATACCAGCCCACGGAACACTCGTGGAGTGTAGGCCCGTAATCTTCAGTGGAAACACTGCTCGGGGCTTGGACTACAAGTAGCCCAAAGCACAGCCTCCGGGATTGCCTAAAAGCATATGCTGCTGCAAATGTGCACGGTGTCCAGGGGTTCGGGTTGCATGGTCCCCACGAGGGCTGCGGGTCTCAGGTTTGCTGAGAGCACTAGTCGGCCTCGGGGAGGCTTGGGCACCCACCTCCTGTGTTGCAAAATCTTCGGAGTCCGTCGGGAGCTGCGTAGATGCAAACCGGTCAGATGCGTTGAGGTGCCTGCCTTGCAGGGGAGTAACTCCTTTACTCCAAGGGAGATTCTTCAGTCGTCCAGCAAAGCGTAGGTCGTCGAGGGTTACTTGGTTTCTGTAGCAGAGTTTAGTCCAGGTAATATCTAAAGTCCTGTAGTCACGGTTCCTACTTTATACCCAAGGAAGGGGTGGGACAAACTCTGGGGACCCACCTATGGGAGGGTCAGGACAAAGGGGTGGCTACACCCATGTCCTTTGTCCAGTTTCGCGCCAGAGCATGGGCTGATAGCCCCTGCAACCGGTTTGAGCTGGACTATGCACAGGGACACCAAATGTGTCCCCAGTGCAGACATCAAAGCACTCTGAGAGTGCACCCACCCAGCCCCAATACACTAAAGCCTGTCTGGGAGGTGGTCACACCTACCTGTGACAGGAAACCTATTGTCAAGCCTTCCCCTGCCGGAGTTTCGTCCAGCAGCAGGAGGGCAGACTCGTGTCTGTGGCTGGCAGCATCCATTTTGTGATGCCAGGGCTCTGTGAAGCTGGAACCGGGTGTACCGGTGCTGTCATATTTCTCCCTCTAGGAGGGAGGAATCATACCTCCCACACCAGTTACTGGTGTGGAGGTATGATTCAAAGGTGTTTGACACCAAACACGACATAATTCCTTGCAGTCGTTTTAAAGTTAGCATTTACCGCAAGGTTATAATGCACTTAAGAGTATATGGTTGGCTGCATCACAGACAACCCCGGAATAGTGGTTCCGAAGGCTGCAGAGGGACTCTGCTCATGCATGGGCACCCTCTCACATAAAACCCAGCACCCTGCCTTCAGGATTGATAAGGCCTGCCATAGGGGTGACTGATAGGCTTATATGTGCAGTGATTAGGATAGATATAGTGAACCTATATCTACGGAAGGGGTGCATGCACCACCTTACACAGGCTGCAGTAGCAGACCTGTTGTGTCATTTTGAATGGCCTCTCAGGGGTGGCATAATACATGCTGCAGCCCCTGGGAGGCCTCTGAAGTACCTATGCCCTGGGTACATAGTATACCATATGCTAGGGACTTATAAGGGTACCCCAGAATCCAATCTGGAGTGTACCTAAAGTACATGCAATCAATTTAGAGGAGAAAGCAGATAGACTGGGGTCCTGAATAGCAGGATCGCAGTCAGACTAAGTCGAAAACAGTGAAACATCAGCAAAAAGTGGGGGTAACTATAAGAAGCAGATCCTACTCTCCTACATACAAAATGTATGAATGTTTTCGATAAGATTTGTCAATTTCTCTATATCAAAGTCCAAGTTCAATCGTTAACTTCTGTTTATGTCCCAATGGTATATCTATCCCCGGAGGGAAACAAAAAGATTATCAATTTATTTATTCCTACTCATTTCTCAATTGATTCTTTAAAGCAAGGGGATTTATGCTCACCTTTCCGGTGTATAGTGATTAATCCTGTATATTCAGACGTGATCGTATCGCAGTATAAAATTTATTTCAAGGATGTTGGTATTTTTTCAACGTTTGCCTTTGAGTGCCCCAGTATTTTGTGGCTGCGTAGATAAAAAAGTCATAAATACCGGATCATTTATAGTCATATTATTTAAATTAATAATTTCCCGACTCTAATATTTTACTATGTAGTCCGGAAAAGATCAAATGATGACTAAACCTTCATAAATCAGTAATAAGGTTAAACATTCAGAATCCATAAAGAGTGAGAGGAACAACTCCCTCCGATTATCACTGCCTGTTTTAGGCCGTATTACCTATACCCGCTATTTAAAGCCTATCCGGCGTTTCACTCACCGAGAGGATAGAAAGGTCGCATCTAAACCGGTCGGGACGTGTTTCAGAAGTTCTTTGAATGTTAAAAGAAACGGGGCTTTTATATAGTATGCAAAATGCCCTGAGTTTTCCCGCGTTACAATTTAGTTCAACCTAAGGCAATTTCCGGGGTCAGATAGCCTGCTGGTTTCAGTTTGTTTTACATGGCGGCCAGCTTGTATGGGTAATTAACACAAATTGTGCAACGGATGCCTAATACAGCAAGTCATAATTTTGACATTCAAGTTTGGTCCCTTAGTTATAACGCATATGTTTTGTACATAGAAAGTCATGTTTACGAAATTCGGATTTAATACAATTTTATAAATTGCTTGGATGTATACAGAGACCGTAACACATAACCGGGACATTTCTAAGGATCGGGCTGTAAAGTACATGTATTGATGCCGTCCTTTAGTTCACATATTAAATATAATCAAAACGGCGGCCATCTATCATAGAATATCTAGATGTTTCTAACCGTATTATAACCATCAAGATTCATGATAACCAGAATTATTACACTTTCTTCTCCTAATATTGCTATCTATAGACACGCCTTCTTCATCCTGCAATAATCATGTGGGCCACATATTAGTAAATTGTCTTTTATTCTCTTTTATCCAATCAGATTCCACATCATTCTACTCTGACCTTTGATCTCTCCCTCCTGGGGGCCTCCTGCTTTCACGAATATGTCCTTAATGGAGCTCCCCTTCTTTGCCCTCACCGACGCCATTGGTTACTGGCTGCCGGGGGCAGCGGAGGTGAGTATTGCTAGTCCCAATTTCTCTTTGACCCTGAACAGGCCAATTGCAGGCGAACCTCAGGCCTCAAGCACTAGTGATCCTCCGACTCGCTCTTCTCTCCTGTTAAACAATTATATGGCCGGGGATCCCACTCTGGTATGGCTGTAATAGCCTTGTTTCCACTGTTGTGACCGAAGGAGAGCTGCAGCCACAGTTGCTCAGGCGCGTGGGTAGTGGTGTTCTCTGTATTGCTAATTGTTTCCCGAGCCACCACTATGTCCCACTCTTGGTCTTTAAAGGTCAGATCCACCCCTGAATAGGCCCCTGGATGTGCGCTCCGTCGACGTGCGTCTAGTTGTATTCGTCTGGTGGTCTCTATTTGGGGGCTAATGGGCTTCTCTTAGCCTCGGACCTTTCTTTGGGGTCTAAGCTCTCCCTGCCTCTCGCTCCTCCACTCTAGTCCCAGTCTCGGCATCCGTGCCAATCGTCAGCCGCTGCCCCGAGCAGGCCCAGCTCTCCTCTCTGTCGTCTAAACGCCACCGCTTAAGCCCCCGTATTAGTGCTTGTATAAGACATCCCTGGCCTAGCTCTTCTGAGGTGCTCGCCTCTCTCTGGGCTCTTCTAGTGGGCTCACGGGCCTCTCACCTTGCTTGTGTGGCTCCACTCTGTACTCGGCCGCAGCACCCGGCTCTTGCACATCTGTAGTACTTATCTGGCGGGCCTCTCAACTGGGGGTACTTCCTGGGGCTCCGTATACACTTTGGCTCTCATACTATACTCATAGGGTCCATATATGCCCCAAATGAAAGACAGGAGCAATTTATACAAGAAGCAATAGGCGACGTAATGGCCACACAAGACAAGTGGGTGATACTTGGAGGGGACCTAAATTTAGTATTTCATAACGATCTGGATCGTTCGACTCAAAGACGGGATTACAGGGGAGATTAGTGCTGGGGGTGCTCGCTGGTTACAAGAACTGGGCCTAAGAGACTTGTGGTGGGGAAGCCATCCCACCTCAAGAGACTACACCTTTTACTCCCACGCACATAGATCTTATGCGTGACTAGACTACTTTCTGGGCTCCAGAGAAGTACAAGCAGCAATGCACTCACGATATCGAACCAAGAGCCCTATCGGATCACTCAGCGGTTCTTTTAGACCTTGCCCTTCCACCCCAAAGCAGAGAAGCCTGTAGGTGGTGATTGAAAGATTAGTTACTTCGCCGCCCTGAAATTATACAGCAAGTAGGGAAGGCGATCAGGGATTATCTGGCAGTCAGTGACCTCCCTGAGACCTCTCCTGCAATGGTCTGGAACACCCTGAAAGCAGTTATTAGGAGGGAGCTTATAGCAATATCAGCGGCAGACCACAAAACTAGGAGAGATAAACGGACACAACTTCAACAACAGGTCCGGGAACTTGAGCGCATTCATCACCGCACTAGGGCCCCACGGGTATGGCGACAGCTGGAGATAGCAAGGAAGCAACTAGCAGGCTTGGACCTAGACTACGTGGAATACTCGATCCTTCGCCTTAAACAAGCTTATTACTTGGGAGGGAATAAAAGTGGGCGACTATTAGCTACCAAGCTCAAGGGGCGCAACATCAATCCAACACCGTGGAGTCCCTGACATCAGAAACAGGAGAACTCATAGAGGGCGATGAGGCCATAGCCAACAAATTCAGATCCTTTTATAAAGATTTATGTTTGGCACATGATTTTCCCCCTCAGTCAATCACTCAATATTTCGAAAAAGCCAAGGTAACCAGCTTGTTGGTGAAGCAAGTGGCTACCCTAAATAACCCAATCGGGATTGAAGAGGTGATATCTGTCATCTCTAGATTAAAACCCAATAAGTCATGCGGCCCTGATGGTTTCCCGGCCAGCTTCTATAAAGCTTTCTGCAACTTGCTCGCCCCCCTACTCACCAAAGTCTTTAATGCAATCACGAGCGCAGAGACACTCCCACCATCAATGCTAGAAGCCTCCATTACATTCATAGCAAAACCAGGCAAAGATAAACAGCTATGCGTATCCTATCACCCTATCTCGCTTTTAAATGTGGATGCTTAATTATTCACAGGAATTTTAGTGACGCGCCTCGCCCCATACATGTCAGGATTGGTCGCTCCAGACCAATCAGGATTTTTCCCCAACAGACAATGTTCAGATAATACCAAACGACTCCTCCATTTAATAGATAAGGCATCCCGTTCTCAGCTTGAAATGATGCTCTTCTCCACAGATGCAGAAAAGGCTTTCGACAGGGTGCACTGGCCGTACCTGGTGGAAGTCCTGAGGCATTTTGGACTAGGGGACAGATTGAGCTCTAGGATATTAAACTGATATGAGAAACTGCGAGCTTCCGTCCGAGTAAACGGTAGAAACTCGGAGAGCATTCCAATTCGACACGGCACGTGCCAGGGCTGTCCCCTCCCCCGCTATTATTTGCGCTCTATATGGAGTCATTTGCACAGAGAGTGCGAGACGATCCGTAGGTGAGAGGCATATGCTTTGGTGTTGAGGAGCACCTTATCACACTTTATGCAGGTGACATCATCGTTTCCCTAGACGATCCACGAGAGTCACTCCCAGGTTTCCTGAGAGAGGTCGAGAGATTCGGAGCGGTTTCAGGTTTTAGAATTAATATTACCAAATCACAGGCGTTAAATTTAACGGTACCTCATACAACCTAAATACTCCTTACTCGAGTACACTCAATTAGCTGGTGACCCACTGTTTTGTACTTGGGGATTCACCTCGCTTCGACGATCCAAGAGACTGTGACACTTAATTATCGTGAATTAGTAGATAGGGTTAAATCAGACTTAGCTCGCTGGCAACCATACGCTCTGTTGTGGCTAGTTCGAGTAGCAGCATTAAAAATGACAGTCCTTCCTAAGATTCTCTATATATTCTTGACTCTCCCCCTCTGGCCTCCGAAAGGGGCGCTCCAGACATTGCAGAGAGCTTTCCAGTCCTTTATGTGGGCAAACAGGCGCCCTCGCATGAGATGCGATTGGTGTTGGCGCAGCCCGGGGGAGGGAGGCCTATGCGTTCCATCTATCATGGGCTATTTTCAAGCAGCCCAGCTTAGGTACCTAGTAGAATGGTCCCACCCAGAATCAGAGAAGTCTTGGCTATTTATGGACAGGGCTCTGGCATGCACATATATGTGGAAGGTCCCCTTTCTGAAAAGAGCTCATCGCTCACCTACTCTTTATCTGTCGGCAATCACGGCGCCCAAGCTCAAAATATGGGACGCAGTGGAAGAATTGAGAGGTCTCACTTCCTTTCCATCCCCGCTGACTCCAATAGTGGAGAACCCAGACTTTACACCGGGAATGAACCGAATTGAGTTTAGCGCATGGCAGAACCAGAATGCAGATCAATTGGCCACTTGTTTGATACAGAGGGTCCCATTCTGTTTGATACTCTGAGAGATCACTGCGCACTCCCTGGAGATGAAAGATTCCATTACACTCAAATTAGACATTGGGTGATGAGCCAAGAGATGAAGACAGCCGCGTAGCGCCATTTAACCGACTTTGAGAGATGGCTCCTGGGTAGGGAATCGGACAAACGGTTGGTCTCAGATCTATACAAAATTTTGATGAGCCCTGAACCGGAGACAAAATCCACTGCCCAGCTGCGGTGGGAACGGGAAATAGGGCGACAACTGACACACAAGGAATGGAGGCATATCCACTACAGGGCCAGACACTCAGCCCCCAACACAGCTAGTGCAGAGACAGCGACAAAGATCATTTCATATTGGTATTTGACCCCTGAGCGCATACTTAGAATTAACCCAGCGCGGGAGGACAAATGTTGGGGATGCAGGGAATTTACTGGGACACTAACTTATATCCTCTGGGAATGCCCCAAACTGACACGCTTTTGGGAGAAGGTCCTCACTGTGGTCGATACTTACTTGGATGCCCAGTTTCCCAGTTTTACCGCCTATATTATTTTGGGTCTCCCCAACCCGCTCACCTACCCTCTCAGATCTATGAGAGGTAGACACATTACTTTAGCACTTAGAGCGGCACAGCAATCGATACTGGCACTATGGGGTTGTTAGAATTGAAAATGTAATTGCCTTGTTGCTCATACTTCGTTCTGTATTAAGTTAGCATTCATGGCACCATTTTATTAGCAGCCGCCATTATGTTCCATGATCGAAGCTGAGTTTCTGTCTCACATTGCTTGCCTCAGCAGAAAACTGCCTTGATGTCTCCTCAGTTGATATTTCTCAATGGCCGAGTTTCGCTACACTAATGAATGTACTCTCTATTATGGCAATCCTTTGCTGTTAGATTGGCTCGTTCCCACCTTCTATAATGGCGGGCGCGGGCAGAGTAACCTTGAAGTGGAGATAGCATGTACCCGGTCCCAGGACCATAGCTCACCCTTCTGTGCCTCCTTTATTCGCTGTTGCCTGGACTGGAATTTTCCAGCCTGGGCGTGTTCTTGGGGAATTGGAAATGTATAATATCTGATGTTATGTTGGGGGGAAGTCAGTCCCTCGGCAGCTATCTCAAGAGGCTGGTCAGACTGGGCTCCGCTGCAGCGCAATACTAATAAATAACTTTGGTTTGCATTCTCTACTGTCTGACCGACTCTTCATTTGTTTGGAAAGCCGAGAGGTGGTCACAGGTGACCCGGGTGACCCTATTCGGGTCACTTCCTTCAGGGTACAGATAAGATACTGACGTAATTAGCTTGGCTACACCGTATATGGGACACACTGGGGATAGAGAGGCTCTCTTTAGCTCTTAAGTCTGAGGGAGACTCATTCCGGGAGATCTGGCGTCCGTTTATAACACTTTTATCACAGGAATTTACTGAGCTTACTTGTCCTAGGTACCGTAGACTGATGAGACTGACAAAAAACCCAAATACCTAAGCCACATTAGATAAAATGGAGCCGAAAGCCACAGACATAGAAAGTACCAGGCTATGAGTCACAGGCACCTGAGGGGGATGGAAGAGGGAGGGAGGGTAGTTGGGTTTCTTGTTCGATGTAATAAGTTGCATTATAGCTGATGCCGGCTGAATGTTGATGCCGAGTCAGCAACAATCAGATATTTTTTCAAATGATCTTCTGCAACAATAAAACATATGTAAACATAAACGTGTGTTGCACAGCCGAAGCAATGTGTCGGTTCCGATATGCGGTGAGGCTGTAGAGTGAGGTCCTGTGTCGTCAACGAGGATTACATCGATGAGGGCTTGAGATGCTAAGTCCAGTTGGGGAGATGCATTGGCTCCAAGGAGTAGCGAGGCTGCAATGCGGAATCCGCTGATGAGGCTGCCATTGACAGGAGATGCACGGGCCTGCGCTTAGGATGTATCACGCAGCGACGGTTCCGATCTGGCAGTGGGCTGCGAAGTGAGTCTTTGCGATGGTTTCGATCCACACAGCAGCGGCGATGTGTTGGTTCTGCTCTGGGTTGCACCGCGCAGCAGAGGAGATACGTCGGTTCCGCTGGATCCATATAGGCTGGCAAAGCACATTAGGCCCACTTACAAGGGTCCAGGACGGGGTTGGCACCACTTGGCAGGGTAGACTCACAGATGGCAGAGTCCAGGTGCAGCTGCAAGGTTGTTGGAAGGCTGTTGTGCCCCTGGGGCTTCAGATCAGGAGACCAGCCAACTAGCCCTTGGAGTCACTCTGGGGTTCTGGGTTCAAGAGATGCAGGTCCAGTCCTTCTCACCCGGTAAAAGGGCAGAAGGTCCGCACAGAAGGGCAGCAGTCCAGTAGAGTGACAGTCCTTTCAGCAGCACAACAGTCCTTCTTCCTGGCAGAGTATCCACGGGTAGAGAAGTGTACTGAAGAAGTGGTGTCTGAGGTACAATATTTGTACCTGGTTCCCTTCCTCTGGAAAGAGGGAGAAGCATCTAGAGGTCCCTTTGAAGTCCCCAGGCATTCTGTCTTCCCTGTCCTGGCTCCATACTAACTTCAGGAGGTATGCAGCCCTTTGTGTGAAGGCAGGACACAACCTATTCAAATGTAAGTGGGGTTGTGCCCAGCTCCTCCTTCCCATCCAGCCAGTAATGGCCCATCCTGGCACACCTAAGCTCTCTATTGTGTGTGGCTGTCTAGGAGGAATACACAACGCCCAACTGTCAGCTATACCCAGTCATGTGACCCCGAGACAGTCTACAGGTACTAAATGGTTAAGGCAGAAAAATGCTGACTTTCTAAAAGTGGCATTTTCAAAATTGTAATTTAAAATCTGACTCCACCATGAGTTAGGATTTTTCATTACAATTCCAAAGACACCAAACATAAATTGGTTACCTGACCCCCTTTGGAAATTACAGCTCATTAAATATAATAAGGAAACTCCAATGTTATCCTATGGGAGAGGTAGGCCTTGCAGTAGTGAAAAGTGAATTTAAGAGTTTTTCACTACTCGGGCATGTAAAACTAAAAAGTACATGTCCAACTTTTTGAATACACAGCACCCTCCCCTCTGTTCGGTGCCTACCTTAGGCAGACCCTCCAGGATTTTGCGATTTCGCGGTTTGCCGTGAAATCGGCACCTTTGTAAAAATGCCGCGATTTTTACAAAAGTGCCAGCGAAATCGGCACTTTTGTAAAAATGCTGCGATTTTTACAAAAATGCCTGCGAAATCGGCACTTTTGTAAAATGCAGCGATTTTTACATAAGTGCTATTGGTGCAATGATTTGTGAAAAATGCTGATCCACGCTCTGTGATGCGCTGCGAGCCTTGGTTCACAGGCACTGACTGCTGTGGCAAGCTGGCTCCGCCTGAGGTTGCGAGCGGTCACTGTTAGCCCGTGGGGATGCATTGTGGATGTGTGGGGAGATTGTGCACAGGGCAGGACCAGGGGGCACTTTTGCTTCACATGCGGCTGTACCGAACCGGCAGGAGCTTTCGGCAATAGGATGCGAGAATTCCTGGCGGCAGACACAGCGAGAGGCTGAGAGAGCGACAGAGAATTACGTTAAACATTGCACTGGCTGGGTCCAGAGACCATACCGAGGAAAACCTGGGATGGAGTCTCACACTATTAAGCATACACGAAGGAAGCGATGTAAAAAAGATCTGGGAAAAAAACATGAATGAAAACTCGCATACAGTAGAGAGCAGGGGTGATGGAATGTATACAAACTGGAAAGGTAATTAGGCAATTAAAGCTTTGTGTGTATGTAATCTACTGGAACATGCTACCAGTAAATGTGCTTCTGAAGACAAATGTTTTTATTTTCTCAGATTAATCTCGCTCACTAGCGCAGGGAGTCAATTGTTTACGTAGCACTCTATCATTTAAGTTTCAAAACTCTGTAGCCTATGATGATTGACCAACTCAAGTGTGCTTATTTTATCGGTTTTGTGTAAACCTGCAGGGGCCTGACCCAACTGTGGTAAAGGGAACAGAAGCTAGGACCACGTGGAAGGTTCAAGTAACCACAGACGTTGTATAGCACTTCCTGTCTGCAAATTCATGTTGAAATGGACAGAGGGTAAAGGCAACCTGGAGTAAGTAGGTCAGAGTGGGATGGTGATGGCCAGAACACTTGTCCAGCCCAGAGGTTAAAGAAAACATATAATGGACTCTCCCATTCCCTGTCCTGTGTTTTCCCCCATCCACCCGTTATTGTCCTCTAGAAGGTTGAGGGAACACTGAAGCTCATTTAGAATGTTGGCATGAGGCAGAGAGAGTTGGCAGTTGCTGGAGGATTGAAGAGGGGAGATTGGAGGCATTACGTTAAATATAACTGAAGTTAACCATCCTACTCAACTGAAGGACGTCCTCCTAAACCGGCATCTCAACTAGCGGGTCGTCTATCATTCAGGCCGTCAAGTTGACCTTCCTTAATATTCTTCCTCCCTCCTGCTCAACCACTGATTTTATATGATACAACTCAGCTGCTCTGTCTATACTTGTTATCTTTGATGTGAACATTTACTGTTGTGAAGCTCTCTGATACCTTTGGGTCTAGCTAGCGCTATATAAAACTCTTATATATATGCCATTACCTACTGTGTCATAGTGACTGCACCAGATTCACCAACAGGGCTGCTTCCTCTGTTCCATATCCCAGGTTGCCTATTTCAAAGTGGAATACTCTGCTAAAACAGTTTCCAATGTTTCAAAGCTGAAAATGGATGATTATGAGTAAAATAAAGTGCCGCAAAAATGCCGCTAAATTTCCATATTTGTGCCGCTAAATTTCCATATTTGTGCCGCTAAATTTGCTAATCCATGCCGCAATATCCTGGGGGGTCTGCTTAGGGGTGACATATGTATTAAAAGGGAAGGTTTGGGCCTGGCAAAAGGTTTATTTTACCATGTCAAAATGACAGTTTAAAACTAACTGCACACACAGGATGCAATGGCAGGCCAGAGACATTTACTGTTTATAATAATACCTTATTTGTTTTATAAGGCACAAAACATTATCCAACTGTGTCATCCCATGCAAGGGGTCCCAGTAGTTGCTGCTGTACTCACCCGCTCCCAGCCCATCCTGCCCCCCCAGTTGCAGGTGGTCGTAATGTTCAGTTCGTAGTACGTCCACCATTTCCCTCATATTTTCAGGTGTTTCATGAAGCAGCCTCAGGCAACGTAGATAGGTTCCTCCAGGCATAAGACATGTTTAAAGTGCTACATAAGTGAGTGGCAAAAACAGTGCTGTAGGCCCACTAGTAGCATTTAATTTACAGGCCCTGGGTCCAGGTAGTTCCACTTTACTAGGGACTTAACAAATAAATTAAATATGCCAATTGGGGAAAAGCCAATATTACCATGTTTTAAGAGTGAGCACATGCACTTTAGCACTGGTTAGCAGTGGTAAAGTGCACAATTCCTAAGGCCAGCAAAAAGGATATAAGCAAAAATGAGGGGGAGGAAGGCAAAATGTTTGGGGAAAGACCACCCTAAGGCTGACAGGTCTAACATTTCTACATACTAATCCAAAATATTCACATAAATATTATTTTTGAAACTACTAACTATTACCTATGTGTCAGTGTGTTATGTACAACTTCATTATGTACTGCAGTCAATTCAACCTGTGAGGAAACAGCCAACAGGAGAAATTACGGACATCAATAGCCAATTAAAGCTATTAGTGTCACCATTAGTGAAATCATGCTTATATTTGTAGCATCTGTGGTATACCATTTCTATTGTAATCAAAAACATAAATTAAAATACATTTGGAAATCAGGACTCAAAAATCAGTCTTCAGGAAACGTTTTCTTCTTTTTTTCTCAAAACTATAATACATCTTTTCTTCTTTATAAAGAAACCCAAAACAATAATCAAAAACAAAATGTAATCAAACTTTAAGGTTCTTTTCTCTTTTTTTCAGTTCATTTACTTAGTTTATAAATGCAAGATTTTATTTCTTCATCTGGATACTTTGCAAAGTTCAAAATTGTAATTTCAGAATTTTACCACTGTAAGGTTTTACAAAGGTTCAAGGTGTTTTTTCTTCTTCTAGATCATTTTCAAAGATGAATTGTCAATAGATTATTGGACTGTAGACCTCTGTAACTGGCTCTTCTTTTTTGGACACAGATGCCAGATATTCCCATTCAGGACATATGAATGTGCATATGTACTTTCTTTTTCTGTACTCTCTTTCTTGCTGATCTTTTGGCAACAGGCAATTCACTGTTCTCTGAATCAATTTCAATTATTTCTGGTTCTTCTCTGATTGTCTCTGACCTTTCCTCCAAGTGCCTTTTCTTGCAGGTTTTCTTTACTGCCTTAGGCCACTCATCTCCTTATTGCATTCTTGTAGCTTCACTTGTGACTGCTGCTGAGTCTTCTTCACTGACAGTTGAGCTTGTACTTTGATCAGCCTCTTGACCCACTATGTATTCCTTCTTGCCCTTTGGAGCTTTTGAGACTCAAATTTTTAGCTGGAGCTTTTTATGAGATAGAGCAGAGACTATTTCTTCTTGATCCTCCTCGTGACTTTGCAACAGTTCTTCACCCTGATCCTTGAATTGAAACTGGCCACTGGTATCTTCACCATCATAAACCTCACTCTTTTCAGGACTCACTTCTCTGCCTTCTGGATTCAGCTGTGAACTTGACTCTGTGACTGTGTATGTGTGTTTTTTTCACCACTTCTTTCTCTGTCGTCTTCACTCTTCTCACATGAGCTGTATGGATCCACTGTGGGATTCCTGCACACTGTACAGCAGTGGTCCTCACTAGCACAACTTGATGTGGCCATTTCCATTGGAGTTCAAGGTAACTCTTGTGGACCTGTTCCTTCACTAGGATCCGGTCTCCTTGTTGTAGTGGATGGCACTAGGTTCTTTTGCCAATGTTGTTGGCAAATTCACCTGATGGGAGACAGATTTCACCAGATCAGCCAGACATCTGCAGAAATCTAATACAATGTCATCAGTTATTGACACAAGTGTTGCTGATGGGATGTAGGCTATACTCATAGCTCTGCCCAGCAGAACTTCATGGGGCGAGAGACCAGTCTTTTTGTTTGGAGTACTTCTAACTCTCATGAGAACAAGAGGAAGAGCATCGAGCCATTTCAGATTAGTGGATGCACATACTCTGCCCAGCTTGTTTTTGATGGTCCCATTTATTTTCTCTAAAACTCCAGATTATTGAGGACAATAGCTACAGTGAAATTTCTGCTTGATCTGAAGAGCAGTACAAAGTAATTTCAGGATCTCAACAAGAGTTTGGCCACCGTCATACTGTCACATCTCTGAGTTAGGTAAGCTTCCACCCATTTTGAGAACAAGCAGAAAACTACCATTATATACTTGAGCCTGTTACACACAGGCGTTTCTACAAGGTCTGCTTGATTTTTTGTGAACAGACCTTCTGATTTGCCTATGGGATTTATAGTTACCAATTTCTTTTTATTTCGATTGTATCTCTAGGAAGTAATACACCTTTGACACAAATCTTCTACACCACCTCTGAACTATGTATTATGCCAGCACTTTCTGAAATTTCTTGTCATACCATCTCTCCCCACATGAGAATGGCCATGCCATTAACAAGCTATTGGATACAGCATGGAGTCAGGAAGTACACATTAGTGATCAGGAATGACCCATAAGTCATTGTAGTCCCCCTCCAGTCTAATAACTCCCAATTTCTTCCTCTTGTTCTCTGGTACTTTGTCCTGGAGGACCCTCAGTTCATTTAATATGGTTTGTATCAGATTACACAAGAAACAGTTTGCACAATTTGCATTTTCAGCAGCTCTCACTTACTTTCTGTTCTGGTTCTTGAACTGTTATTTGTTCATTCCATTTTACAATCGAATTTTCAAGGGCACAATACGTGGCCAACTGGTTAGCATACCTATTACCCATTGTGGCTATATCATCTCCAGCCTTATGGGCAATGCATTTGACCACTGTAATCTCTCTAGGCTATTATATTGCTCCAAAGAGATCAAGAATATAGGAACTATTCCTGATGGGAGTACTAGAGGAAGTCATAAAACCTCTTTGTGACCACAGCTGCCAAAAATCGTGTATCACTCAAAATCCATACTGTAGGCTACAAGCTCTTGTCAGAGCAATCTACTCTGCCACTAGCGCTAAAGTTACATCAGACAAGTATGATATTTAAATAATTTCAGAAATGGAGCAGACTGCATAAGTGGCTTTTAGTGATCCTTGATGGTCCCTCAAGCAAGAACCATCTACAAACCAGGTCATACCATCCATTTCAAGCAGAACATCTTTAATATCAGGTCTTGGCAGGGTACACAATTCTGTCGCCTCCATACAGTTATGTTCTGAATCTTCCTCTTGATCATTGTCTTCATTGCTGTCTGAAACATGTAGCCGGATTTAAGGAATTGCACCTTTTAATCAAAATATTCTCAGCTGCTAATATTGTCTTGTAGGAAGCTGGCTCTGTATATACTGTACCAAAATGAGGTATAGTGTGCACAGAGTCTGGTGGAACCCCAAAGGTAGGCAGAGGTAAAAGTAGATAGCACCTTACTCTCTATTAGTGGTAGTGTGGGCGAGCAGTAAGGCTCTATCAGAGGGTAGTGTTAAGCATTTGTTGTACACACTCAATCAGCAAATGATGCCACACACTCAAAGACTGAACTCAGACCAATTTTGTTTGTATAAAAATATTGTTAAGTTATTTTATTTCTAGAACCAAGCCAAGCCTGGCACAGGTAAGTGAAATAAATGCTCTGCAAAGTATTATGCAGTGTTTACAAGTGAATGCAAGTTCAAATGCAGTTGTTTGAAATAGAGGTAAGTCAAGGTATTGAAAATACTATACAGATTACTTTTTTCGATTACTTTTTAAGTTACTTTTTCTACTCAGTATGATATGCCTAGATATCAATCAGTTTTGCACAATTGTAATTTTTCAGGTTTCCATACAAATCAACTCCACACTTGAAACATTTTTCAGAGAAAAACAGTCAAAAGGTTCCTATGGAGAGAAATGAAGTTAACGGTTACCAGTTAAGTACTCGGTCTTTGGGGTTGAGTTTCTGGGGGTAGAACAAGGGTTCCCCCAGGGTCAAGGATGCACTCTTGTTACACCCTCAGTAGCACTAGGGCAGCCAGGTGCAGAGTGCTGAGGCCCAATGTTATCCAATGAGGGATAGGGGATCTCCGGTTGGTGGCTGCTTACGAGCAGGCCATTGGGTTGTGGGAGCAAAGTTCCTGGTGTTAGGCTCAGGGCAAAGGGGGATCTGAGTTAGCATCCAAAGTACACCCGCAGCGGCGCAGGGGCGGCTGGGTGCAAGGTGCTGGTTTGGTGTCGGGTGCCCTGTTGATTTCAATGGGGATTCTCCAGTTACAACAAATACTGCAGGCTCGGGGACGACGATCTTCTGGAGGTGACCACTGGTTGGAGAGGTAAGTTGGGATGCCTGGGGATGCTGGGACACCATCGGTCGGGCCACCCAAGGCCGTGGGGCTTCGAGTGCAGGGGTGTCTTTAGGCGCCGGGTTTCTATTACCAGCTCCGGTCGCGGGGATCCTCCAGAAAGAGGCTGCAGGCTTCGCTGGGAGATTTCGAGGCAGATCAGAGATCACCAGATCTCAGGTCAGTACCGCCAGGGAGACCTCCTCGTGGTGTTGTGCCACTCGAACTCGGGCCGTGGGCGACGGGTGCAGAGTGGTGCAGACTCGCGGATTTGGCTGGAGCTGGAGTCTGTGGGTGAACAAATACGGTTTTCACGGGAGACAAAGTCTTTTCTTTGGAAGGCAGGGTAGGTCCTCGGGGTTCTTGAGGTTGCTGGCTGCAGGACACACTGGAGTTTCGCTTCTGCAGGTTCGAGGTGGGGACAGGCCGGTAGGGCTGGGTCCAAGTCAGTGGGCGTCCTCCTTTTCTTAGCTTCGGCACGGCTGTTCGGTCCTTCTTCTTTTCTTCTTGGTTGTTGCTTGTCTGAGGAGGCAAGTTTCAGGGGTGCCCCTAAATACTAGATTTAGGGGCGTTACAGGTAAGTAAAAGGTTGGGACCAATGGGTCCCTTCCTTGGGGTGGGTACACCCCCTATTATGCCACCCTCCTGTGGGAGGGGGGCACATGCCTCACTCTGGTTGGCTGGGTCCCCTCATCTGCACAATGGCGGGGACTGAGAGTTGTGCTTTACCTCGCCTCCCCCACCTGAGGGGTGGGGTTGGCAAAGGTGGGCACACCTCTCTTGCTCGCTAGGTTTTCCCGCCCGTTCTCCCGCCCACAGTGGGGGTCAGAACTGGTGGAGACCAGTTGCTGGAAGCAGCAAAAGGCCTGGGGAAGCTCACAAAGGCGGCAAGCCTTTGAAGCTTCCCCTTCGTGGACCCTGCCCATCCTGGGGGAGGAGGCTTGGCACCTCGTCCCAGGATGTGCATTGTTTCAGACCTCCGAGAGCAGCAGGCTCTCGACCCAGGGGTCCAGAAACATGTCTGGTGGGGGCAGCTGGGGAGCAGCCACTCAGCCTGGACACTAGTGTTAGGTCATTTTTCAGGGGGCATCTCTAAGATGCCCTCTGTGTGCATTTTTCATTAAATCCCACACTGGCATCAGTGTGGGTCTATTGTGCTGAGAAGTTTGATACCAAACTTCTCAGTTTTCAGTAAAGCCATTATGGTACTGTGGAGTTCGTAATGATAAACTCCCAGCGCCATATACTCTTAATGGCAATATTGCACTTACAATGTCTAAGAATTGGCTTAGACACTGTAGGGGTACAGGGCTCATGCACCTGTACCCTCACAACTGGTATAGTGCACCCAGCTAGAGGGGTGGCTAATCTATGCCAGGGCAGTGGGTTGTAGGCATGGCACACAGAGATGTGTGCCATGTCGACTCTTCACTTTGTTCTGCACCAAAACATGCAGCCTGCAAAGGCAGTGTGAGTGTAAAGGTACAGGGCCTCTAAGGATGGCACAATAAGTACTGCAGCCCTTAGAGGCCTTCCCTGGTCACAGTGCCCTGGGTACCTGTGGTACCATTTACCAGGGGCTGACCTGTGGCCAGGGAGTGCCAAATGGGTTTTGTCTTCAATGCAGTTTTAGGGAACGAACATAGGCCCTGGGTACCTGATTGGCAGGGGCCCAGGGCACACTCAGTCAAAGTACATCAGCAGTTCAGCAAAAAGTGGGGGCAACCATGCAAAAAGAGGGCACTTTCTTACATGTCTCATGAGGCACTATTCTTCATATGTTGAGTTCTGGTGCGAGTCAATACAATTTCAACTAAATGAGGAACAAACACAATGAATGTATGTCCCGTGACAATCACTTCACTTTGTTCAATTGCAAGGCAAACCGCTGCACCTGCCTTCAGACAACCAGGAAAAACTACAGCTACTGAATCCAATATAGCAGAGAAATAAGCAACACGCTTAATTACCTATCCATGTGTTTGGGTCAAAATGGAAAGCGAGCGCCCACTCTTCTTGTGGCAGAAAAGGAAAAATTCCTTATCATATAATCAGTCATTTCGATGGCAGGTGCTCTACATAAAAGGCTTTCATGCAATAGTCATCAAATAGTACCGGATCTATAATATCACTGTGAGGTAGCCTTATTAAAGACTTCCCAGTCAGGGAAAAGTTTGGAATACAATGACTGCAATATCCAACTATTCCCAGAAACATCCACACCTCTGTTTGGGAGGTTGGATGATTCGTCTTCAGGATTGCAGAAACATGTTCTTTTGAGACTTTCCTTGCCCCCTTTTCAATGTGATGACCAAAACAAATCACTTCTCTTTCCATCTTTGTGGGTGAGACCTTATGAACATTGTCAGCAAGAGGATTCAGGAGTGCAATTGAATATAGTTTGCAGTCTTCATTTGCCTTTGATGTCACTAACAGGTCAACAATGTATTGGAACAAGACTGACGTACAGCGTAACCGAACATTTTCCAAATCTTTCTTTAAAATCTGACAAAAAAATTGAAGGACTTTCAGTATACCCCTGTGGGATTCGAACCAAATGAGAACTTTATTTTGGAACCGAAACGCGAAAAGATATTGACTTTCCTCATGCAAAGGAATGGAGATGAACCCTTAGCATGAGTCAGTGACTGTATACCATTCTGCATCCACTGGAATCTGAAACAATATTACTACAGGATTCAGTACCACTAGACAACACGGGATCACTACTTGGTTTGTTTTTCGAAGAGCCTACACCATCCTACTCTTACCACTTATGCTTTTCAATGCTCATCACAGGAGAATTGTAAGGACTACCAAGCACCTCCCGCCTAATAACCTGTTCTATCATTTTTAATAAGACAGGCTTCATTCCTTCTTCAACTTCTTTTTAAAGTTTATACTACATAATTCTAGGGGAAAGAGCATTGGGTTTGAACTGAATCCTGTCTGTGTTTTGCACGTTATATCAGTCCTATCTCTTTTCAGGTAAAAGCCCACACCGCTTCTTTGATATTATATCTTAAATCCAGAGGCAGGAAATCTTTTGTTAGAACTGAGAACAACTGAACTCTCAAGTCTTGTGGTTTTATTTTTAAAACTGAATCTTGATCTTTGTTTCAATCACAACACCATTCGGTGTGCAGTAAATTACTGCAGTTCATCTTGCAAAGCAAGTCTCTGCCAAGTAAATTAACAGGACTCGAATCACATAATATGAACAGGTGGATGTTTTTCATTGATCCTATTTTAACTGGTAGTTATGTCGTAACCCTGTCTGTTTATTGCTAATGCCTATAACTTAGACTTCTTTTCCAGAGAGGTGCTGGTTTGGGACCATCACAGAATGAACTGTAGAGCAGGCAGCACCAGTATCGATCAAGAAAGATACAGGGGGGGTCTTTTACCTCACTATCTACATATGTGCAGTCTGTTCTACCTCTCGGACTGCATCAATCATGCAATCCTCCTCCCCCACTCAGGCACCATTATTTTTTATTTATCTCTGTGGAAAACTGAGAAATTCATTGCTCATAATTAATGGATTCTGTTGGTACCCTGAATTGTATGGCATTTTGTTTCTTATGTTTTGCTGCAACACTGGAGCTGTGGGCATATCTGTATGGAAATGGCCTTGATTTCTGCACAGAAGTCAATTGGGCTGTGGAGACAAACTGGCTCTGCACCTGATTTGCATTTCACTGTGTATGGGGAACAAGATTATTATGGATTCACCCTGAAATATGTCTCCACTTGCACTTCCAGTGTCCAATTGTACCTCTAAGATGACAAGCAGGGCTCTTCTTTAGCAAATTAATATTTGCATTAATTCCAAAATTATTCACATTCACTCTGCGTTGACCTTGAGACTGGCCAATGTCATTTCCCATTCGGCCCCCTTGCATGCCATTCATTCCAGAATTGTCAGGCTGCACGACATCTAAATCAGAACCCATTGTCTGATTTCCATTGTTCCTCTGAATCTGTTTTGTCTGTGCAACCATCAACTTCTCCTTAATCCTTTTCTGCTATGTGTTAAACCTGTCACTACAGTATTTGGCACATTTTAATATTTCATCGATACTCTTGGTTTGCCAGCACATCACACTCTGCTAACTATGAGAACTAAGCTCGGGACGCAATTCCATAACAAAAGCCAATACAAATCCACTAACGTCTTCTTTCTCGGGCTCTTCAACTCCACTGTATTTACTATAAATCTGCATGAGCCTTCAATTATAGGCTTTCAGTTCTGTATTTCTGAGCAACCACCTCAGCTGGTGAATTACTAGATTCGACTCTTGTTGGTTCTTCAGTCCGCCAAGCAACAGGAGCCTTGCATTCTGTCCATAAATAACCCGGAACCTCAATCTCAAACAATGAATCCAAAGCAATTCAAAGCATCTTCAAAACTGTCACGAATCTATGAACCTCTTTGTACCATTTATCAGGTTCCTCTCACAATTTTGGAAAATTAGTCGTAAAGGCATAGAGATCTCCTCTAGACCAAGGCACATCTACATAATTCCCTCTACGCACTTACCTTAATGGAAACCCCAACACTAAGTCTGATTCTGTTTAACTCACCACCACCTGCACTTTATTTGCTGACTCTGCATCTTCCATTTTAGTGGTAACTTTCTTTTTCAACTTCTCTTTTAACTTTTTTTAATCTCTCCCGTCCCTAGTATTCTCAGCTAAGTCTTTAATATGAGCTTGTAAGGTCACCAGACCCATTTCCTTTATCTCTTGTACACTCAAATCCATTTTATAATTTCTCTGTAAATTGCTCTTCCTGCTTATATTGACCTCCTATTCCTCAGCGAATTCTTCAAGTTTATCATGCGCTTCATTTGCACACCTTGCTGCTTCTTTGATCAGATTTCTTATTTCATCTATGGTATATGACAGTCTATCCAAGTCACATTTTCCCTGCAAAACTCCTCCAAATTCAATCTTTAGGAATACGATATTAACATCTCTCTTTTGCAAGTGTAGTGGGCACCGCAGAGGAAGCCACGGATGCAGTGCCAGATATACTATCAGAGACAAGAGTAAGTACAGTGTTTAAAGCGGCAGCAGAAATATCACTAATACTTGGAAAGCTTTGTTCATTACTCTTAGATGGAGAATTTGCACCCGCAGTTGTGCCAATTGTATTCATATGTGTTACTGTAAGCGCCATCAGTCCCTGTGCACTCATACTGTGTTCACCTGCGGCACCCATGTCAGGTCTCTGTGTTTGTCTTTGAAGACTAACTATATGGAAGAGGTCTAGAAATCAAAAGTTAATTTAAAAAGTCAGCCTGCTCATCTGAGTCTTTTTATTTTGTATTTGTCCTGCTTCTCTCTGCCACCTTCATCAGCTTTCTTCTTATCTGTTCTTTCATTGATTATAGCAGGAAAAACTCTCATTCTTCCTATCGTATCCTCAATCCAATATCTCTCCTTATTATCCTACTTGGTTTCTAACCATTGTCTAAATGGACCCTTAACACGTTTCTTCATTTTCTTTCTTTCTTTTTCTATCCATTTGATTCCATTTATTTAATGCTTCAAACTGTGTAGTTGTAGGCAGTGGCTTCCACTCATTTATTGTCTGCCTCAAGAAACCTAGCCTCCTAATATTGAAGGTAACCTCCAAAGGAAATTGCAAATCTTTATCAGCAGAGGTAGACTTCTGCCAATCTTGACGCCAGGTACACATATAGAGCTCAACATCCGTCAACATTTCACATGCAGGTGAGCACTCCGAAAGGAATCTTCTGACCCTCCATTGCAGGCTTTAGGCTTTTTCAACACAGCATCCATTATTCTCACTCAAAATAATCCCAAAAATTGCAAAAAACAAGTGAACAAACAACAACCAATACTAACAGGGCTATGCCAAAGGACAACCAATCACAGCACGACTACAGTGGCAAACAATCAATGACAGCGCAACTCTGTAGTGACGTCGCACCAATCCCAGCACGACTCAGAAAGCTAACCAATCGTAGTGCGACTTTTGCATGAATGGAAAAATAACACACAGCCTTTTCTCAATGAACGCACAAAAATAATCAAAATAAATCTTGTCTGTTCAACCTAAATAGGAGAAAATCAGCAGGTTAGAATGGAAAGAATCTAGCAAAATAGAAACTAAACTAGTACCTCCGCTGCACCTGTTGAACTCAGTTCACACTAAAGCAGACTCCCGCCCAGTGCCAATCTACCTCTTGCTAGTGTATTTACTCCTGTGCATTGAGGAGCAAATAATACCAACCTATTCAGGCATACAAAACCATAAAAAGAAAATTTGTTAATTCAGAAAAATCCCTATCTTTGTGAACGCTGCACCTCACAAATCACACTACCTTTGCAGACGAGTTCAACATCTCGAAATCTCGGTTTGCGACTAATCCAATTACCTAATCAACAAATAATAAAAGCAAAACCTTCACATATAAGACAAGTACATCAAGAACACAGTAATTAAACCACAGATTTTTCCAAGAATCAACAACACGTAACCAAAAATCTCACATACAGTGTAATAATCAATCACTCAAAACGAACTACACTCTCAATGACACAATACATCATTAGCACACTGAAACACTCGCAGTCTCAGCAATGTTTCCACCCTACTAATACTTACAATCCTTTCTTCTCTGGAACACTGCGGCTGTCAGAAGCTCAGCAAATAATCCAAATGCATGGACTCCGGATGGCAACAAAAAAACAGTTTAGGGACAGGGCAAAAATGAATAGACACACCTTTATCTCTTAATTATCCTCTGCTACCAACATTATGTGAGTGAGGAGGTACCCTTAAAATTCTTTACCCCAAAGACACCTCAGCAGCACGCCCATCTCTGCTCTCTCTTTCTCCAGAGCCAGGAGTCTGGTCTCTAGATCCAATCTTTTGGTCAACCTTGCTAAAAGGTTGTCCTTCTCATTGAGGCTGTCCTCAATGTCCTCAGTAGTACCTGATCCACCTGTGTGGGCTCTAGGTGCTGAGAGGTTTATTCTTGGAGTCAGGGCCACTGGGGCCCTTTTCTCCCCAAGAAGTGTGTGGGGTGGGAGGGTTGGAAGGTATCCTCATCCCCTCCATCTTCTTCCCCTTCTGAGAGGTCTTCACCATTCTCAGAGGGATGGTCCTTAGCATACTCTGCCAACAGCTCCTGCAGCTTTTGTTTGGAGGGATGGGACCCTGTGACTATATGTTTGAGTTTGCATAGAGACCGTAGCTCCCTAAATTTTAAGTGGAGATAAGGGGTGAGGTCGAGCTCCTCAACCTGGTCCTCTATGTCATTGTGGTTATTTTCACTAACAGCTGGGTTCTTGTTAAGAGACATTGTTAAAAAAAACTTCTAACCCCTCTTATCCCTAACTAAAGTGAACTTTTATTTTTTCTAAAATTCAAAAGGGACTTAACCAAGGCTCTAACAAGACTTTTAGTAATTTGGAAAAATGTTGTCAATTAAAAAGAAATCAGAATTCTAAAGACAATGTAAGAGTTCTGTCGTGTGATCAGGTGGTAACCAAGTTAGTCCAACAAATGCAAAGTTGTATATCCCACCGCTGATCCACCAATGTAGGAAGCTGGCTCTCTATAAACTATACCAAAATGAGGTATAGTGTGCACAGAGTCCAGTGGAACCCCAAAGGTAGGCAGAGGTAAAAGTAGATAGCACCTTACTCTCTATTTGTGGTAGTGTGGGCAAGAAATAAGGCTGTATCAGAGGGTAGTGTTAAGCATTTGTTGTACACACTCAATCAGCAAATGATGTCACACACTCACAGACTGAACTCAGACCAATTTTGTTTGTATAAAAATATTAAGTTATTTTAGTTCTAGAACCAAGTTAAGCCTGGCACAGGTAAGTGAAACAAATGCTTTGCAAAGTATTTTTCAGTGTTTACAAGTGAATGCAAGTTCAAATGCAGTTGTTTGAAATATAGGGGTTGTTAAGGTATTGAAATTACTGTACAGATTACTTTTTTTGTTACTTTTTAGATTACTTTTTAAGTTACTTTTTCTACTCAATGTGATATGCCTAGATATCACACTGGGACATTTCCTAGAGAAAAGGTAAGTCAAATCAGTTTTGCACAGTTGCAATTTTTCAGGTTTCCATACAAATCAACTCCACACTTAGAACATTTTTCAGTGAAAAACAGTCAATAGGTTTCTATGGAGAGAAATTAAGTTAACGGTTACCAGGTAAGTACTCGGTCTTTGGGGTTGAGTTTCTGGGGTCAGAACGAGGGTTCCCCCAGGGTCAAGGATGCCCTCTTGTTACACCCTCAGCGGCACTAGGGCGGCCGGGTGCAGAGTGCTGAGGCCCAATGTTATACAATGGGGGATAGGGGCCTCCGGTTGGTGGCTGCTTACGAGCAGGCCACTGGGTTGTGGGAGCAAAGCTCCTGGTGTTAGGCTCAGGGTAAAGGGGGATCTGAGTTAGCACCCAAAGTACACCCGCAGCGGCGCAGGGGCGGCTGGGTGCAAGGTGCTGGTTTGGTGTCGGGTGCCCTATTGATTTCAATGGGGATTCTCCGGTTTCAACAAAGACTGCAGGCCCGGGGACGAAGGTCTTCTGGAGGTGACCACCGGTTGGAGAGGTAAGTTGGGATGCCTGAAGATGCTGGGACACAGTCAGTTGGGCCACCCAAGGCCGTGGGGCTTCTGGTGCAGGGGTGTCTTTAGGCGTCGGGTTTCTCTTACCAGCTCCCTCTTACCAGCTCCGGTCGTGGTTGGGGGGATCCTCCAGAAAGAGGCTGCAGGCTTCGCTGGGAGATTCAAGGCAGGTCAGAGATCACCAGATCTAGGGTCAGAATCACCGGGGAGACCTCCTTGTGGTGTTGTGCCACTCGAACTCGGGCCGTGGGCGACGGGTGCAGAGTGGTGCAGACTCGCTGATTTGGCCTGAGCTGGAGTCTGTGGGTGAACAAATCCGGTGTCTCGCGAGAGACAAAGTTTTTTCTTTGGAAGGCAGGGCAGATCCTTGGGGTTCTTGAGGTTGCTGGCTGCAGAACACACCGGAGTTTCGCTTCTGCAGGTTCGAGGTGGGGACAGGCCGGTAGGGCTGGGGCCAAGTCAGTGGGCGTCCTCTTCTTCTTAGCTTCGGCACGGCTGTTCAGTCCTTCTTCTTCTTTTCTTCTTGGTCGTTGCTTGTCTGAGGAGGCAAGGTTCAGGGGTGCCCCTAAATATTAGATTTAGGGGTGTTACAGGTAAGTAAAAGGTTGGGACCAATGGGTCCCTTCCTTGGGGTGGGTACACCCCCTATTATGCCACCCTCTAGTGGGAGGGGGGCATATGCCTCACTCTGGTTGGCTGGGTCCCCTCATCTGCAAGATGGCAGAGACTGAGAGTTGTGCTTCACCTCGTCTCCCCCGACCGAGGGGTGGGGTTGGCAAAGGTGGACACACCTCCCTTCCTCACTTGGTTTTCCCGCTGGTTCTCCCACCCACAGTGGGGGTCAGAACCGGTGGGGACCAGTTGCTGGAAGCAGAAAAAGGCCTGGGGAAGCTCACATAGGCGGCAAGCCTTTGAAGCTTCCCCTTCGTGGACCCTGCCCATCCTGGCGGAGGAGGCTTGGCACCTCGTCCCAGGATGTGCATTGTTTCAGACCCCCGAGAGCAGCAGGCTCTCGACCCAGGGGTCCAGAAACATGTCTGGTGGTGGCAGCTGGGGAGCAGCCACTCAGCCTGGACACTAGTGTTAGGTCATTTTTCAGGGGGCATCTCTAAGATGCCCTCTGTGCGCATTTTTCATTAAATCCCACACTGGCATCAGTGTGGGTTTATTGTGCTGAGAAGTTTGATACCAAACGTCTCAGTTTTCAGTAAAGCCATTATGGTACTGTGGAGTTCGTAATGACAAACTCCCAGCACCATATACTCTTAATGGCAATACTGCACTTACAATGTCTAAGAATTGGCTTAGACACTGTAGAGGTACAGGGCTCATGCACCTGTACCCTCACCACTGGTATAGTGCACCTAGCTAGAGGGGTGGCTGATCTATGCCAGGGCAGTGGGTTGTAGGCATGGCACACAGAGATGTGTGCCATGTCGACTCTTCACTTTGTTCTGCACCAAAACATGCAGCCTGCAAAGGCAGTGTGTGAGTGTAAAGGTACAGGGCCTCTTAGAGGCCTTCCCTGGTCACAGTGCCCTGGGTACCTGTGGTACCATTTACCAGGGGCTGACCTGTGGCAGGGAGTGCCAAATGGGGTTTTGTCTTCAATGCAGTTTTAGGGAAAGAACACAGGCCCTGGGTACCCGACTGGCAGGGGCCCAGGGCACACTCAGTCAAAGTACATCAGCAGTTCAGCAAAAAGTGGGGGCAACCATGCAAAAAGAGGGCACTTTCTTACATGTCTCATGAGGCACTATTCTTCATATGTTGAGTTCTGGTGTGAGTCAATACAATTTGAACTGAATGAGGAACAAACACAATGAATGTATGTCCCGTGCAATCACTTCACTTTGGTCAATTGCAAGGCAAACCGCTGCACCTGCCTTCAGACAACCAGGAAAAACTACAGCTACTGAATCCAACATAGCAGAGAAATAAGCAACACGCTTCATTACCCCTCCATGTGTTTGGGTCAAAATGGAAAGCGAGCACCCACTCTTCTTGTGGCAGGAAAGGAAAAATTCCTTATCATATAATCAGTCATTTCAATGGCAGGTGCACTACATAAAAGGCTTTCATGCAATAGTCATCAAATAGTACCAGATCTATAATATCACTGTGAGGTAGCCTTATTAAAGACTTCCCAGTCAGGGAAAAGTTTGGAATACAATGACTGCAATATCCAACTATTCCCAGAAACATCCACACCTCTATTTAGGAGGTTGGATGATTCATCTTCAGGATTGCAGAAACATGTTCTTTTGAGACTTTCCTTGCCCCCTTTTCAATGTGATGACCAAAACAAATCACTTCTCTTTTACAGTGCTGCATCTTTGTGGGTTTGACCTTATGACCATTGTCAGCAAGATGATTCAGGAGTGTAATTGAATATAGTTTGCAGCCTTCATTTGCCTTTGATGTCACTAACAGGTCAACAATATATTGGATCAAGACTGACGTACAGGGTAACCGAACATTTTCCAAATCTTTCTTTAAAATCTGACAAAAAATTGAAGGACTTTCAGTATATCCCTGTGGGATTCGAACCAAATGAGAACTTTATTTTGGAACCGAAACGCGAAAAGATATTGACTATCCTCATGCAAAGGAATGGAGATGAACGCTTAGCATGAGTATTGACCTTATACCATTCTGCATCCATTGGAATCTGAAACAATATTAGTACAGGATTCAGTACCACTAGACAACACGGGATCACTACTTGGTTTGTTTTTCGAAGAGCCTACACCATCCTACTCTTACCACTTATGCTTTTCAATGCTCATCACAGGAGAGTTGCAAGGACTACCAAGCACCTCCCGCCTAATACCCTGTTCTATCATTTTTAATACGACAGGCTTCATTCCTTCTTCAACTTCTTTTTAAAGTTTATACTACATAATTCTAGGGGAAAGAGCATTGGGTTTGAACTGAATCCTGTCTGTGTTTTGCACTTTTTATCAGTCCTATCTCTTTTCAGGTAATAGCCCACACCGCTTCTTTGATATTATGTCTTAAATCCAGAGGCAGGACATCTTTTGTTAGAACTGAGAACAACTGAACTCTCAAGTCTTGTGATTTTATTTTTAAAACTGAATCTTCATCTATGTTTGAATCACAACACCATTCGGTGTGCAGTAAATTACTGCAGTTCAACTTGCAAAGCAAGTCTCTGCCAAGTAAATTAACAGGACTCGAATCACATAATATGACCAGGTGGATGTTTTTCATTGATCCTATTTTAACTGGTAGTTATGTCGTAACCCGGTCTGTTTATTGCTAATGCCTATAACTTAGACTTCTTTTCCAGAGAGGTGCTGGTTTGGGACCATCACAGAATGAACTGTAGAGCAGGTAGCACCAGTATCGATCAAGAAAGATACAGGGGGGGTCTTTTACCTCACTATCTACATATGTGCAGTCTGTTCTACCTCTAGGACTGCATCAATCATGCAATCCTCCTCCCCCACTCAGGCACTATTATTTTTAATTCATCTCTGTGGAAAACTGAGAAATTCATTGCTCATAATTAATGGATTCTGTTGGTACCCTGAATTGTATGGCATTTTGTCTCTTATGTTTTGCTGCAACACTGGAGCTGTGGGCATATCTGTATGGAAATGGCCTTGATTTCTGCACAGAAGTCAATTGGGCTGGGGGAACAAACTGGCTCTGCACCTGATTTGCATTTCACTGTGTATGGGGAACAAGATTATTAGGGATTCAACCTGAAATATGTCTCCACTTGCACTTCCAGTGTCCAATTTTACCTCTAAGATGACAAGCAGGGCTCTTCTTTAGCAAATTAATATTTGCATTAATTCCAAAATTATTCACATTCACTCTGTGTTGATCTTGAGACTGGCCCATCTCATTTCCCATTCTGACCCCTTGCATGCCATTCATTCCAGAATTGTCAGGCTGCACGACATCTAAATCAGAACCCATTGTCTGATTTCCATTGTTCCTCTGAATCTGTTTTGTCTGTGCAACCATCAACTTCTCCTTAATCCTTTTCTGCTATGTGTCAAACCAGTCACTACAGTATTTGGCACATTTTAATATTTCATCGATACTCTTGTTTTGCCAGCACATCACACTCTGCTAACTATGATAACTAAGCTCCGGACGCAATTCCATAACAAAAGCCAATACAAATCCACTAACGTCTTCTTTCTCGGGCTCTTCAACTCCACTGTATTTACTATAAATCTGCATGAGCCTTCAATTATAGGCTTTCAGTTCTGTATTTCTGAGCAACCACCTCAGCTGGTGAATTGCTAAATTTGACTCTTGTTGGTTCTTCAGTCCGCCAAGCAACAAGAGCCTTGCATTCTGTCCATAAATAACTCGGAACCTCAATCTCAAACAATGAATCCAAAGCAATTCAAAGCATCTTCAAAACTGTCACGAATCTATGAACCTCTTTGTACTATTTATCAGGTTCCTCTCACAATTTTGGAAAATTAGTCGTAAAGGCATAGAGATCTCCTCTAGACCAAGGCACATCTACATAATTCCCTCTACGCACTTACCTTAATGGAAACCCCAACACTAAGTAAGATTCTGTTTAACTCACCACCACCTGCACTTTATTTGCTGACTCTGCATCTTCCATTTTTAGTGGTAACTTTCTTTTTCAACTTCTCTTTTAACTTTTTTAAATCTCTCCAGTCCCTAATATTCTCAGCTAAATCTTTAATATGAGCTTGTAAGGTCACCAGACCCATTTCCTTTATCTCTTGTACACTCAAATCCATTTTATAATTTCTCTGTAAATTGCTCTTCCTACTTATATCGACCTCCTATTCCTCAGCGAATTCTTCAAGTTTATCATGCGCTTCATTTGCACACCTTGCTGCTTCTTTGATCAGATTTCTCATTTCATCTATGGTATATGACAGTCTATCCAAGTCACATTTTCCCTGCAAAACTCCTCCAAATTCAATCTTTAGGAATACGATATTAACATCTCTCTTTTGCAAGTGTAGTGGGCACCGCAGAGGAAGCCACGGATGCAGTGCCAGATATACTATCAGAGACAAGAGTAAGTACAGTGTTTAAAGCGGCAGCAGAAATATCACTAATACTTGGAAAGCTTTGTTCATTACTCTTAGATGGAGAATTTGCACCCGCAGTTGTGCCAATTGTATTCATATGTGTTACTGTAAGCGCCATCAGTCCCTGTGCACTCATACTGTGTTCACCTGCGGCACCCATGTCAGGTCTCTGTGTTTGTCTTTGAAGACTAACTATATGGAAGAGGTCTAGAAATCAAAAGTTAATTTAAAAAGTCAGCCTGCTCATCTGAGTCTTTTTATTTTGTATTTGTCCTGCTTCTCTCTGCCACCTTCATCAGCTTTCTTCTTATCTGTTCTTTCATTGATTATAGCAGGAAAAACTCTCATTCTTCCTATCGTATCCTCAATCCAATATCTCTCCTTATTATCCTACTTGGTTTCTAACCATTGTCTAAATGGACCCTTAACACGTTTCTTCATTTTCTTTCTTTCTTTTTCTATCCATTTGATTCCATTTATTTAATGCTTCAAACTGTGTAGTTGTAGGCAGTGGCTTCCACTCATTTATTGTCTGCCTCAAGAAACCTAGCCTCCTAATATTGAAGGTAACCTCCAAAGGAAATTGCAAATCTTTATCAGCAGAGGTAGACTTCTGCCAATCTTGACGCCAGGTACACATATAGAGCTCAACATCCGTCAACATTTCACATGCAGGTGAGCACTCCGAAAGGAATCTTCTGACCCTCCATTGCAGGCTTTAGGCTTTTTCAACACAGCATCCATTATTCTCACTCAAAATAATCCAAAAAATTGCAAAAAACAAGTGAACAAACAACAACCAATACTAACGGGGCTATGCCAAAGGACAACCAATCACAGCACGAATACAGTGGCAAACAATCAATGACAGCGCAACTCTGTAGTGACGTCGCACCAATCCCAGCACGACTCAGCAAGCTAACCAATCGTAGTGCGACATTTGCATGAATGGAAAAATAACACACAGCCTTTTCTCAATGAACGCACAGAAATAATCAAAATAAATCTTGTCTGTTCAACCTAAATAGGAGAAAATCAGCAGGTTAGAATGGAAAGAATCTAGCAAAATAGAAACTAAACTAGTACCTCTGCTGCACCTGTTGAACTCAGTTCACACTAAAGCAGACTCCGCCCAGTGCCAATCTACCTCTTGCTAGTGTATTTACTCCTGTGCATTGAGGAGCAAATAATACCAACCTATTCAGGCATACAAAACCATAAAAGAAAATTTGTTAATTCAGAAAAATCCCTATCTTTGTGAACGCTGCACCTCACAAATCACACTACCTTTGCAGACGAGTTCAACATCTCGAAATCTCGGTTTGCGACTAATCCAATTACCTAATCAACAAATAATAAAAGCAAAACCTTCACATATAAGACAAGTACATCAAGAACACAGTAATTAAACCACAGATTTTTCCAAGAATCAACAACACGTAACCAAAAATCTCACATACAGTGTAATAATCAATCACTCAAAACGAACTACACTCTCAATGACACAATACATCATTAGCACACTGAAATACTCGCAGTCTCAGCAATGTTTCCACCCTACTAATACTTACAATCCTTTCTTCTCTGGAACACTGCGGCTGTTAGAAGCTCAGCAAATAATCCAAATGCATGGACTCCGGATGGCAACAAAAAACAGTTTAGGGACAGGGCAAAAATGAATAGACACACCTTTATCTCTTAATTATCCTCTGCTACCAACATTATGTGAGTGAGGAGGTACCCTTAAAATTCTTTACCCCAAAGACACCTCAGCAGCACGCTCATGGGTCGATAGATCAAGGACAGTGTTAAACTTTAATTTCATGTGGCAATGTGTCCCAAGATAAGGTACAAACCAACATATCAAAAATACTGTCAAATAAAGAAGGACAGACTCAATAAGTGAGTTATAGAGCAAAATGAAAATTTTTAAGTATTTATTAAAAAAAAATTCAAAGGGTACAATACAGATTAATTAAAATGCAGGTGCATAAGTAATTGCCATAAAGGCCATCAGTACACAAAAATGGTAAAATAAAGGAAAATGCTAAGTCCTAAGTGTGTAGCCAAATAAGCAAGGAAATGGACAGCATCCCTAGTAGGATCAGAAAGTCATCATAGGGAATCTGGCTCACCTCCAAATGAGAGGGTTTATGTAAGAAATCTTCTTATAGGAATACATTAAAAGTGCAAATTCATCATGGTGTGAGCAAAAGAATCCACTTTTAGCAAATCAAATCACAGAAATATTGAGCGTCATACAGTGTTGCATAGCCTTACCATCTAAGCATTATCCCACTATTGAATATTAGTTCAGCCCCTTTCTGACCTATGTCATCCGGGGATATCAGAACAAACTAGCTGCAAAACAACAGTGAACTATTCTGAATGAATGCAATACCGTGTGCAAACAGAAGAGACCCTGAAAAAGATACAATAGTAAGCAAATCTTAGAGAGCTTTCTTTGAGATCAGCGTCAATAGGAAATATTATAGAATTAACAAAAGCTCCCACGCTCACATTTGTCTGATGGTGGACTATCTTTCCTGTCATAGGTTTAGCATGTAGAGCGGTATTGGCAGCATACTGTGTTTTGCGACTCAGTAGTTTTTAGCAGACCTTTTTATCTGTGTCTCTGGAGTAGAGGCCTACAGGCTTAATCAGGTAGAGTTTCGCCTCTGTGTGCTAAACCAGATCCTAGTGCTAACGTCCCAAGTGAATTTTATGCCTGTGCATGTATGTGGCCTGTGTGGTACATGCTTTGTGGGTATGAGTGAACCAGAGTGATGGAGGTCTGTGGGTCCCATTTTGGAAGTCCCTGCCCTCTTCCTGTGCTCAAGATAAAAGTGGAAGTGTATTGTTGACTCTCGTGAAGCTGGAGAGAGTAGACCTAGACACTGAAGAGGGAAAAGAAGAGACAAGGCTCCTTTAGAAATTCCATTAGGTCAATTGCTGAGAGGGGCTGCTGATTTGTCTCCTTGAGCACTGAAATTTGGTAAATGGCGGAGGTGAAAGTGTGGGCATGCAGTCTCCCTTTAGTTGTGCCAAACCTTTTGTTTCTTTCTTGATCACCATTCAGTGTGGCTGTTGATAGCCGGGTGCAGAAAGATCACACCTCCTTCTGCCTCTGTTATGGGGTACTCCTCAGCTGTAGACTACCTTGAATGTGAGAAGCATTGCTCTAAACAAAGGGTGTGTAAGGACAGCCACCTGGAGAGGACACGTGGAAGACAAACCACAGCAAACTGGTTCTGAAAGTGCAGGGAGAGAATACAAATCCCCCTATCTGCTTTTACTCTATAAACGTGGAAGCCACCGATCCACTTGGTACAGTTTCAAGTTCTCTTTGACCAAGAAAAGGAGTGCTTTGCAGAGAGCGCAGAGGACTGCTGTGCAACCAGAATTGCTGTCTGCCTGACATCACCTGGAGTCTTACCTGTAAGGAAGGAGCTGTTCCCCTGTCCTGAAGCACCTGGAAGTCAACCTGCTTGATGAGAGGGGAAGGACCCTGTCAACCCTGCAGGAGGTGTGATTGTCATGGCAGAGCCAGAAGCAGCTTGACCCAGAGAGCGTGAGGATCTGTCCAGACAGGAGAGCGATATGCGTGCTCTAGGGTACATGAGTGCAGTCTCTCCAG
Source organism: Calotriton arnoldi (assembly GCA_963921515.1). Taxonomy (NCBI): domain Eukaryota; kingdom Metazoa; phylum Chordata; class Amphibia; order Caudata; family Salamandridae; genus Calotriton; species Calotriton arnoldi. The sequence continues at coordinate 3,328,573 of CAWUFW010000707.1, forward strand.
ACAAGTGGTCCTAGTCAGGAACCACTTCATTGACAAATTGTGCCCTAGTGGACTGTGCTGTTGCAAAGACAAATTGTGCCCTAGTGGACCATGCCTCTGCAACAATGAACTGTTCCCAAGTGGTCTGTACTGCTGCAATGACAAATTATGTCAGAGCGGACCGTGCCGCTCCCCTACTTCAATGTATTGTGCCATGGTTGGGTCGTGCCACCTTAAGGAGACTGCTTCCAGGTTGCCCTATGAAACGTGACCCCACAGCCCAAGGCCCCATCTCAGCTGAAGCCCAGAAGCAGGCTTCTCACTAATGGGAGACATGAGGTGACGCCAGAGACCTGCACACCTGCTCAGACTCTGGGTGGTAGCCTCCGCTGCTGCCTACTGCAGTCACGGTCGGAACGCTGAAACACGGTTCATCTCCTCCCAGAACAAGGAATAAGCCAACAGCATGTTGTGGGTCCCTGCTGGCCACATCAGAGTAACTGACAGACTCTGTTGTGGTGAGAAGAGAAAATAACACATTGGCACTGTAAAATGAATTGAGTACTTGAACTAGATTGATACCTGCCAAAAAGGAAATAAAATCCAGGAGAAGGGGAGATGGGACAGGCGAACACCAGCTCTGAGGAAAGCTTTCCTGTGCCCGTGAAGCATTTGTATCTTTTGCCTATCTTGTGCAATATTGAGTGTACTTTCTTTTGCAAAGAAAAGCGCTGGGTTGGACAATCTGTTACCAGACTGCGAGGGTCTTGTTAATTTCTGAGCGTGAAACATTACCACACTATCTCTATGAGAAGCCTGTGACTGCTCATCATCACTACCATGGAGAGTCAAATGATGAAGGGGGTGTACTTGACCCAGTTTGCAGAGCCATAGCAGAATGGGCCCAAGGACATCAGTGGAAAACAACCCCAGCCCGCACAGCTGAGGTCCAGCAACCCCCGTTTGCCCTATGTACCCCCCCACCCGAATTGGGTCTGGCACATTTGTTGCATGGAAAAAAACTACAGAAGCACAACATCCGGAAAAAATAAATTGTGAAATATATCAATAACAGGGATTAATTTAAGAGTTTTACAGTCATTGTTAAGAAATCAATCCATGTTTTTCCCTGTAAAGTTAAGGACACGAGCATAGAGCCCAGTGGCGACCCATTCCAAAGTCAGTTTTTAATTGCTGATGGGTGTGAGACCTGGCAGGACCCACCCCAATTTAAGCCCTGCTGGTGGTAATAGTAAATCGCATTTCCGTCATGTCATCCGGTAATATTGCATCATAGGTATTTATTTTCAACTGAAAATTAACACTCTAATATTAAGTATAGATTCTATAAAATATGTTAGGAATGATCTTGCATATACATTACAGGCAACAACTACTTTAAACATGACAAATGTTTTTATGCAATACTTAAAACCTCTCCCATCAGCAAGGACCATTTCTGGAAATCAGTGTGAGGTATACAGTATTACTGTCATATCTCCTGATAATTTTTGGAAATATGTGTAACTTTTTACAATTTATTTATTAGTGTTTTTGTTGAGTGCAGACCAGGCCCTTAGGAACATCACAGCAAGAGACCAGGGAGACGATGAGATTGCAAATTTAATGTAGCATTATCGTAAAAAATAACTTGTTTTTAATGTAAATCAAGTCGGAAATTGGGGTATTAATTTGGGACCGAATATAAATCCACTCTTGATAGGTCAAAACGCAGCTCTAAGAGAATCTCAGCTCAACCCCTAGTAGCTATGGCACAGGCAGCAGGCGACCACAGAGAATTGCATGCTAAGCTCAAGCTGTACCAACAATTTCAAAGTACAGAACTGTGGAAGAAGATTTCAAAGCTAATAATTCCCTAGTTGAATTCATATTAGAGAAACACAAATGCAATGTTTGTACTGTGTTTAATATAATGAAGTTTTTAAGTTGACAGTAGTGGGCCTAGTCATGTTTGAACTTCAAATGCGCATAATGTGCAGAGTCAAACGCTAACATGTTTTCTATTTCTCTGCCTATGCACCAAGGAGCCTCAAATGTGACCATCAGTATTTCATTAATTGTATTAAATTCATTTAGCTTTGCGGTCCTGCTTACACTGCATCAATTAAATGTTTCTAATATGTTTTTGTAGTTTTCCTGAAAGAAGGAAAGTTAACTTCTTTCTATTGAAGACCATTTTCTTTGCACAAACTGAGGCGGTGTTTATATTTTGAATGTGCTTTTGTTTTCTGGTGTAAGGCATAATACAGAAGTATTCAATAGATGTAGCTCAAAGGTTATGTTTATGTGATAGGTTTTTGTTTTACTTCTGCATTGCCCAATGTAACTTTTGCATCATGCCACAGTGACTGTACAATTTGTTTGTCTAGAAGTGTTAAAAAACTCTCCATTAGTGAGAACAGCCTAGATATTCCATTGCTTTCCTCAGAGGTAGACTTCACATTTGTATGTTTATTGAATTGTACTTAGAATATTTTTTATGTTCTCCTCTCCTGCTTTATTTGAACAGTCCCTATGACAAATGCTTTTTGACCCTGTATTTGCTTCGAGCTAGACTATATTCGGGACTGGCTAATAGATAGATTGAGGGTCAACTTCCACCACTAATGTTATTTTGTTAAAATTTGCATTATGAATATTTTGAATTGAATTGACTATTTACCTTTTGCCAGTCCTTAATTGGTAAAAGAATAAGTGCAGGAGTACAACGTTTCCCTCACAAGCCCACGACCTTCGCAATCGAAGGTCAGGGTGCCAAATACTAAGTCTTCCTAGTCTTGATTCCATCTCCTGAGTCTTTAATCCACCACCAGACACCACCTGACCCTTTATCTCACTGCCCGGTTCATGCTTTCTCACTTTGTCATAATTTTTTTTTCTTTCTCCTTTGCGTGTTTTACAGTCTCTTGCTCTGGGAAAAAGTCTGATGAAGAAAAGTAAGTGCTGGTCACCAAAAATGAGTGTCTCTGGGCCCCACCTGCAGACACCAGTTCAAATTAAGCACTGCCTTTGCCTTATATAACGATTCTTAAAATTGAAATAAACCTTAATGGTTTGTACTTTGAACTTTGTCATTTGTGGATCCTCCTGTGTAGATTTTCCTAGGTGTATTCGCTCGATAAAATGTGAAATTTTGCATTTCGGGCTCTCGTCTTTAAAGACTCACATATAGCCCGATCCATCAATCAGCCCTTCTGATGTAAAAAGTGCAGTCAGAACAGAATAACATTTCCAAACCAATTTATAAAAATAGAGAAAAATTAAAAATGCAATTTGTAAAAAGACACCAAGATCTTCAACCTATGTTAAGGTGAATCAGAGATCGTAATTATTATATTTTTAAGGCAGCCAGTGCTGTGAAAATGTGAAGCACTATGGAAAGCAGTGGACCTAAGCACAATTTCAGGCAAACCACAAGGAAGCGGAGGCTGGATAACCAAGCAAGCTGTCCCGGTCAAAGGCTTTACCTTCAAACCTAGAACTTAGAGTTTGTCAGAACTCTGCACCACCGAGAACGGGACAGATATCCCATCCACCTTATTACCAGTGCATTACGATATAATGCACTTGCAGTAAGGAGGACGGGATATCTGTCATGTTTGCGATGGAGTACCCCTCTACCAAACTCTAAATTTCCAACTGCTAAGAAAGCTGCTTCTGGCCAGTCCTGCATCCCCTAGCTCCTAAGCAGGTTTCTGGGAACCAACCAAGTCTCCTGCAGGGTCTAGACCTCTTTAGTCAGCTGGACCCTCTTGGAGCAAGGAGTGTTTTTGCTTGTTGGGGTCCTGGAAGCAGATAAAGAGGAGGCCAACCTCTTGATCCTTGGGGAGTAATTCCAATCCCTCGTTGCCGGCAGGATTCAGGAGTCCGTGAGTCCTTGTGTGAGTCTTGTTCTTCCAGCCAAAGTCAAAAGTCAGATTCTCCTTTCAGGCAATGACTTCTTCTTCAGATGGTGTCTTTCCAGCTCCAGGAATATTCTGAGAAGGTGGTGGTGGCATTGCCAGTTTATCCTATGCACTAGCCCAGGTGTCTCCAACCAGCCGATCACGAGCTACCAGTAGCTCGCAGACACCCTCAGAATAGCTCATGGCCTTGAGTTCATTTTTCTATCGCCACAGGGTCATATTTTTCTTTTAAAGTTAAGGGAAGTCCGTGTTATTATCTTCAGGCTGCAGATAGCAGGGCCTGATAATGAGCAGTGCTGGAGTCAGATTCATGACCTGGCTGGGGCACAGAGGTGAAGAACTGAAGCACTGAGGTATCTAAATCTTGAATACAAGTCCTTGTCAACTCAATATTGGAGCATGAGAACAAAATGATGTTTCTGGATGATTTTAATATGAGAAAATGAAGAGTTAACTTTATGATTGAGTTAATTCTTCATTTTAATTTATTCCCATTTCAAAGTGTTGAATTTACAAAGTACAGGCCGCTTGCTCCCAGTGGCCAGTAGACACTGTGCCATATTTATACCTGGAAAATACTGTCATGTTTTTCAAATGGGAGAATATTTAAAGTGGAAGAAAATATTCCTATGAAACATTGGGCCTATGGTTTTCTCCACTTTCAATTAATCCAATGATGTCTTAGTATTTTATAAAGTATGTTTCTTCACTTTAGGTTCCTCCTATTTAAACAACTGGCAGTATTTTTCTGTTGTAACTATGACTCCATGTCGATAGGGCATTCACACACAGCAGGGATCTTGCTCCCAGTGCTGGTAGACACAGTGCCATATTTATAACTGAAACATACAGCCATTTTTCTACGTGGGAGAAATTTAAAGTGCAGAAAAATGTTCCAAATTATTAACGTTTTTTGCGAAACATTTTACTGCACTTTAAATTTCTACAAATAAAAAAAAATGGTTGCATGTTTGTGTTATACATGTAACAGTGCCACATATGGTGAAAGGTATGCCCTGTGCCATAAGTATATATGACACAGACACTCATTTACCCATACACATACATCTCATTCATACGCACACATGTTCTTACATGCCCAAAGACCACACTCACTGACACACATGGCAGCCCTTTCATAGTGCCCCTAGTCAAAGTATTTTTTTCAAACCATAGTCTTTGGCTCTCTGAACATTAGGCTCAATCAATTAAACTTGGCGTGGAGGTGTGGTAACACTGCACGAGTGGCTTAGCCTTCAGTAGCTCACAATAATAACAATAATAATTTTCACTGATCAGAAGTTGCTCTCACTACAGAAAAGGTTGGAGACCCTTGCACTAGCCTGTGATTAGAGAAATTCCACAGCCCAATCCTACATCTCACATCTCCAACCTGCTTTTTCAGCCCTTCCTCTTTGCCTTGCTGTAAAATTACCAAGGAGCCCCTGTTTCAAGATGGCGGGACACAGCTGTCACCAGACAAGTCTGTCTTCAATTTCTTGGTGGCTTCCCTACCTGACAGGGTCAAAACCGATGTTTCATCCTACAGTGACTGCAGCCTAACTGTCTAGGATTGTCATAGGGTTAAATAGGAGAAGGCCTCTATGGCACCTCCAAGTCAAAAGAGGTACTGCTAAAGATGCCCTATGTTATGCCAATGGTTCCTGTCCATTCCCAGATAGGTAATCCCTGCAAACTGGTTAGCAATTAACATTCACTGGCCTTTCCTGGCCACATAGGCAGGTCATTGTTCTCTGAGCCAAGGTCATTAACTCTCCCAGTCAAAGATGTGTATTCCAAATCTGGAGGTGTGATGAGTGGCAGAACTGGGTTTTAGGCCAGTTGTGGCTCAGGCAGCCTAAAATGCATTATTACAAAGTTACTGTTTTGCTGAAGTGATAAAAATCTGATTTAACCATTAAGTCAGATTTTAAAAACAAGGCAGGATAGGGGGCGGGTGTGAGGGGGGGCGTGACTGCCAGCCTAGCGAATATCAAACTCTTCTGGTGAGCTCTGATATCGAGCCCTCCGTCAGGGCTCTCCGCCACTTCTGCAAAACACTGAGGTCATAGATGAGGAGAATAGTGTGAGCACCCATCAGGAGCAATTTCTGATGAACAAAGCAGCATAAGGCATGGGATGAACGGCAGTGAGTCGGGGGAGAGCAGCGAGAGCTGGTGGCCACCTTGGGCCCGTCTGCATGTTTCGAGCACCTGAACTAAGCCACACTCGCCGGCCGAGGGCAGCCAGGACGGCTGCAGGCTAGCCTGGGGAAACAGCTGACCCTACCCCCTTAGTAAGTGTGCTACCATCCGCGCCCCTTAACGGGGCAAAATTGAAACTATTTGCGTGCACCCTTCGAAGGGAGGCAGCAGAGACGTGCTACTCGCTCTGGAGCAGAGAAAGGTGTGGGCCTTGATAATAGTGCAGCATTGCTGAAATAACATCCATCTGCTGGCTAGGCCCAGCTCAGCAGCAAGCACTTCATACCTGACTATCTGTGCTTCATCTCTGAACCCCTCAGAAGTACTCTGGGGGCCCACCTAAATGCTTTACACCTGGAGGACACGTGTGTGATGGAGGGCCTGCGACTGGAAAATAGTTGTTTGCAGACTGGAGACACATAACTTATTTCCCTGTGCCTGGTGTTTCTCACACCCTGTACTGGGAGTTTGGTCTATGCAAAGGTGGCCCACGAGTCCGAAATGGCTCCTGGACTGCTGGGGATCCCCAGCCCAGGTAACGCAAATTGAGGATGCCATCCCAACGAAAAAGGGTGAGGGGTGGGGTCCCCTAGCGACTATAAATGAACTCCACAATAAACTCTCCACTATGATAACCACCCAAAAGCAGGCCCTCAAATGAGACCTGGACTCTGGATTAGGGGATGTCACGAAGGAGATACAGGCACTTGGCGAGAGCATTACAACGAAAGAAGACGATATTATAACCATGAGCCAGGACATTGAAAAGCTGCAAGACTCAGGGGGGAAGGTCGCTACGGAAATTGCACAACTATGGGAGAAGTGTATAGACTTGGAAGAGAGATCATGAAGTGATAATACCCGAATCCGCCATGATCGAGTAACTAAGGAAGGAAATTACATTATACGCTTCTGTACGGATTTTTTCTGAGCCATACTTAATGATGACCAGGAGAGAAATATCCCGATTATATGGGCACACAGAGTGGGGGCCTAGACCAGTGGCAAACCTGAGACCAAGGGATACAATTATGCTGGTGGCGAAAGACTAAATAAGCTCCCAATGCTCGACTACCCTGTTTTTTTTTTTAACTACACATTTTGTTGATTTTCGTTTTGACATTACATTGTGGCCAACATGGCCCATCCAAACTTGCAGTCCAATAACATCCCGCCGCCCACCCCTGATGACACAGTTAGAAATTTCCTAAATCAAAACCACCATCCTTCCCATGAACAGCACACTAAAGTTCTCTTTATGGAGGATACAAGTCCATTGTAGGGGGCCGGGAGCCTTACAGACCACCGCCATATTGTCGTATTTCTGTGTCAAGAAGGGAGTCCACCGTAGGGACCGGTGCCAAGACTATACCTCTGTGGTGCGCCCACCGTTGCCAAATTTTTGCGTGTTTCTGTGGGCACCCCCTAGCTCGGTGCCTCGACTACCTTGTTTAACTGTATCAGGACTTCTCCTAAGCCAAGCTGAACAAGCTCCGAACAACAACTTTGTCGTGGTGGAATTATTTTGTAAGTGACAGATCCGATATCAATGGGTGCTCCCCTTTGCTCGTTGGTTCTGAATTGATTTGAAAACCTACACCATTCGCATGCCAGAAGAAGTGCAGGAAACCCTGGGATGGCTACAGACAAGTGCAGCAACCCACCTGGTAGTGATATGGAATGAAAGCACAGCCTGAAAGAGAGAAGGGAGAAACCAAACCATTGCAATGTTGAAGCTTTGCTTGGGTGCCCAATGCGGGGGGTCCAAGGACTCCTTACTTAACTCCTAACTACCTAACTTCTGAGTTGCTGACATCTCTGGAGAGTTTGAAACATTGCATACTAAATAATGTGTTAATGTTCATCATCTAATGTTGCTGTTAAGTTGATAGTTAGGCTAATGCTCTATTTGACTCAACCTCACAAGTCACTGGCATGGAGGGGTGACAGACACTCTACAACATGAACCTCAGCCAGTAAGAGAGGCGGGGAGGGTACAAGGGGGCTTGGGTGGGGGTGTATTGGCGACAGTGTGCCTATGGGGGCAACAGGGATGACTGGATTACCTTCCTTGTTGCGCTGGGATGACCAATGGGGGTAAACAGTGGGCGGGACAGGGGGAAGGGGAGTGGGGTGGTCACTTGCCCCCACAAAAGAATAGGATTATTTAGACTCACACAGGACACTAGACTCCACACACTAGATTTACCGGTCTTAACATGCACACGTGCTCCTTGCTGTTGGTGAGGGCTTACTTCAAACCACCAGACACCATCACACACAACAAATGGTCAAAGTAGTAACATGGAATGTTAATGGGGTGAACGCCCCCATTAAATGCCACTGAGTGTGGAGAGACATTAAGGAGGCAGCGCTGGATATAATGTGTCTCCAAGAGACATATCTTAGTACCCCTGACGCAGCTAATGAGAAACAAATCCTACCCCACCACAGTTTTTCACCTCTACCAGCACGACAAAAAGTGGGTTAATGATTGCTATACACAAAGATTTCCCATATGAAGTGATGCAATACGCTAAAGACAACACTGAGGGCCGCTATATTTTTCTAGAGGGTCGTCATCAGGGGAAGCCATACAATATACTTTATGTCTGTGTCACCAATCATGGGCAGGATGCTTTTTTGGCCAAGATCATACAATTACTGGGAGAATGGGCATCCTCCTTCATGCCATGGGTTGGAGACTTTAACACAGTACCAGACGGCCAACTCAACAGACACCTGCATGATAGATACGTACTGGGAACTATGGCGACCCTACAGATCTGGAACGACTTTGGCGTGGTTGATCTCTGGAGACATAAGTGTCAGGACTTGCGGGATTATACATTTTTCTCCCACATGCATAGATCCTACTCCCATAATGACTTCATGTGGGGAACCTTAGATCTTGTGGAAGATACCAAGACAGTGACACACAATGGGTGAGTGGTATCAGGTCATGCAATGCTGCTGTTGGAGGGGGATTAGCTGGACAAAGGAAACAAACAAATTGGAAATTCAACAAATCATTACTTAAAGATAGGCTGACTAGACAAACCCTATGGGATGAAATGACATATTACTTTGAGGAAAACACCTTGGGAGAGGTACATCCCAGCAGGATATGTGATACTTTCAAAGTGTTTAGGCGAGGCCACTGGATAGAGAGAACCAGACATTGTCATATCTATGGGAATCACAAAGCCTCACTGGAGGTGGCCTTCAAAGCTGCCTATGAATGCCTCAGAGACACAGGTTCCTTAAAAGAACTTCAGGAGGCAATTGCTATTAAGGGGAAGCTAAACCTATATTCCACTGAAAAATCAGAGAAGGCATTGTTGTGCCTCAGGCAAATATTTTACGAACAGGCTAATAAAACCGGCGCATTATTGGCGGGAGGTTCAGAAGTCAGACCCTCACCAGGCAAATCCCCACCCTGTGTGGATTGGGGAATGCCATACTAGAACCCACTCAACCAAAACTCAGAGAGGGGCGTGGCCAGGCGCTGAAGCAAAATGGCACACTGGAGCGGAGCTCCCGCTAACAACAACAAATCCTCCCTATTCTGCCAAGATCCTGTGTAGGAAACGGACGTGGCAGCTCCAGTCAGGGCCGGTTCTAGGATTTGCAGGGCCCCAGGCCAAGAGGCAATGTACGAGGTCCCTCTAATTTACAGAAGTGACACAGCTCAGGAAGCTGCTTTATGCAGATTCATCCTGGGTCGCAGCTCCTCCTCCCAGCCTCCTGCAAGCACTTCTTTTGCAGCTTCTATCGGGCTGAAGGTGTGAGAATTGCTTGTGGGCTGAAAGTTAAAACTGTGGGGAGCTAAAATGCTGGACAATGGGCATCCCCCACTGTGTCTGAATGGTCGCCTTGCAATTGGGACAAGAGGAAGTGTCTCCCTCCCCTAGGCCTCCTGACACCATTCCTGAGAGGCCCGGGAGGGGGCCCCTCTCATGGACCCTAATTGCAAGGAAACACCTTTCTTTCAGTTGGATCGGCCGGGAAACAAGAGGACACACCACCGGTGCGGGGCCCCATGCTGGTGGGCTGGATGCGAGGCCGTGGGCAGCTTCCCTCACTGCCCATGCCTAGCGCCGGCCCTGGCTCCAGTAACCACTCCCAAGGACTCGGGATAGTGGGTCGCCGCTTTGCGAATCCTGGACACTGACACTGCCACCGCGGCCTTCTCGGGCGAGGTGGCAGAGAGAGTCTTTGGCTGCCATGCTGGGAACTGAACCTAGGCCCGTTGTGGCCAGCCCAGCTCCTATGTGGCAGCCGAGGGGCCTTGGAGAGAGTGAAAGGGCTGCCAAAATGCCCTTGACTGTAGGGGCTGGAAGCCGGCATATGAGAGGGCCGGCCCTCCCTTGAAGATTGGAGATAAACTGAGACATTTTGAGGATTTGTATGCTACATTATATTGAGAAGAACTTATAGACTGCACCACAGCACAATCTTTCATTTACGAGGCGCGTCTGCCACATCTTAAAGAAGGTAATTGTGATAAGCTTGAGGAATTGATCATGGAGGAGGAGGAAGTCTCAGCTGCAATTCTTGCTCTCCACCCTGACAAATCCCCAGGTCCAGACTGTCTCACAAATCGATTCTATAAACATTTTAAAGGTACCCTGATCCCTCATCTGACTGCCTTATTTATATCTTTCCTCTCCTCTCAAACAGTGACACCATCTATGGCTGAGGCTCATAAAACTCTAGTGCATAACCCCCTGGGTTTCCTGCTCTCCCAGCGCACAGCCCCGTTAGCTCCCCCTGGCAGTGCTCTGCTCTTGGCCGCCTAAGACCACGGTTCGACCCCCGTGCCCCGCACTGGTCTGCGCTTGAAGGTTCTTCTGCTATCTTTTTTCTTGTTTCTTTTTTCCTCTTCCGCCTGGTGACTTGTTCTAATTTTATTTTCTGCTTTTATTACCCCTGTTTTTCTTCGCTCTAGCTCCTTATCTCCTTTTTCCTCCCTCTCCCTTCTTTGCCGGTCCCCGCTGCTGCTGCCCCCGCTGCCCCCTCCTGCGTTTTTCCCGCTCCCGCCTCCCAGCTGTACCGCCCTCCCCCGACTTCTACTTAATGGAGGCCACTGCGCGGCCGCGCCGCCAGCGCACCAAAGGCAAGCCCGTCTGCGACCTGACTGCAACCAGTGCCAAGACCCCATGTCCTTCGGCCCGCCAGTGCTACAGCTCCTCGGCTCTCCACAAACTCAACGCCGGAAAGAACTACAACTGCAAGCTCTCCTCACCGCTCGACACCCACGGATCCTTCACCTGCCGTCACTGCCGCCACTCCTTCGCCGAGACCCAGAACCCTACACCTCCCTCCAGCAACAACACCATCGCATCCCCAAACCCTGAGATGCATCCTCCTCAAAATCTGGGACCTCCTCGACAGCACCGCCCCGGACATCGCCTTCCTCACCAAAACCTGGATGAATGCCGCCTCTGGACCAGACATCACGATCGCCATCCCCGAAGGATACAAGTTCACCCGGAAGGATCACCCCAACCGCCCCAAAGGAGGCATCGCCATTGCCCACAAGGCCAATCTCCGGCTGAGCACCTATTCCAACGGGCCCACAGACCTGATGGAACACCTCCATTTCAAGATCCAGACCAACCCATCCTCCATCCTCCGAGGCACCCTCATCTACAGACCACCTGGACCCCGCGCTCCTTTCTCCGACTCCATCACTGACATCATCACGCCGCATGCCATCACCTCCACCGATTTCACGCTGCTAGGGGACCTCAACTTCCACCTCGACAACCGCCAGGACACCAACTCTGCCTCCTTCCTGGACAACCTCCACACCATAGGACTCAAGCAGATAGTACCAGAACCAATGCACACAGCTGGGCACATCCTCGATCCCGTTTTCACAGCAGGGAACTCCATCACCTTCAGCCACACCTCCGAACTCCCATGGATGGACCACCGCTGTGTTCACTTCACCTTCAAATCCAACATCCCCCGCAGACGCCCGTATCAGCTCCAGCGCAGGAATTGGAACAAGATCTCTGACGACCAGCTCGCCGCCACCCTCGGCAGCTCCGCTCCCACACCCACAGACAATGACCCCACCACCGCCGCCAGCACTCTACACAACTGGATCACCGACTGCACCAACACCATTGCCCCCTCAAGAAAGCCTCCAAGCTCCATGCCAAGAAAGCCAGCTGGTTTTCCACCGAACTCCGAGACTCCAGACGCACCTGCAGACAACTCGAAAAACTGTGGAGGAACTCTAAGACCCCGACAGACCTCGACAACTTCAAAACAGCTACTGCTGCCCACCACAAGCTCATCAGACTCTCCAGGAAGAAAGCACTTCAGGACAAAATCTCCCCCAACGCACACAACAGCAAGGAACTCTTCGGCATCATCAAAGAGTTTGCCCAACCCAACAGCGAGTCCACAGACATCATTCCCTCCCAGGACCTCTGCGACAGACTCAGCGCTTTCTTCCATCACAAAATCAAGACCATCTATGACAACTTCGACGACAACAACCCCGACGAGGAATCCCCTCCCAACGCTCCCAGCAGCATGCAGCCGACACTAGACAGCTGGACCGCCCTCAGCATCTAAAGACAATCTGAGAATAATGAAGACCACCCACTCCGGGGCCCCCACGGACCCCTGCCCCCACCACATCTACCGCAAAGCCGCAGACATCATCGCCCCCGAGCTTCAACACATCATCAACCGCTCCTTCGAGACCGCCTGCTTCCCCGACAACTGGAAACACGCCGAGATCAACCCTCTCCTGAAAAAATCTTCAGGGGACCCCACTAACCTCAAGAATTTCAGACCGATCTCCCTACTGCCTTATCTGGCCAAAGTCATGGAAAAAGCTGTCGACAGCCAACTCGCCGCCTTCATCGAAGAAAACCACATCCTCGACTCCTCCCAATCAGGCTTCAGGAAGAACCACAGCACCGAAACCACACTCCTCGCAGCAACAGACGACATCCGCGCCCTCCATGACAGAGGAGAGACTGTGACCCTCATCCTCCTAGACCTCTCCGCGGCCTTCGATACTGTCTCTCACTGCACCCTAGCCCGCAGACTCCACGAAGCAGGAATCCGGAACAAGGCCCTCGACTGGATCCTTTTTCCCTCTCCGGCAGAACGCAAAGAGTTAGACTCCCTCCATTTCTCTGAGAACCGACTCCAACCACCTGCGGAGTTCCACAAGGATCCTCCATCAGCCCGACCCTGTTCAACATCTACATGGCCCCGCTCGCATCCATCGTCAGAACACACGGACTCAACATCACATCGTACGCAGATGACACCCAACTCATCCTCTCCCTATCCAACGAACCCAACATCACCAAACGCAACTTTCAAGACGGAATGGAAGCCGTCGCCAGATGGATGAAGAACAGCTGCCTTCAACTCAACACGGACAAAACCGAGGTTCTCATCATGGGCCCACACCCCGGCGCCTGGAACGACACCTGGTGGCCCCCTGCTCTCGGGTACCCCCCTCCCCCACGGAACACGCACGCAACCTCGGAATCATCCTGGACTCCGAACTCCAAATGGACCGCCAGATCAACGCCATCACCTCCTCCTCCTACCACACCCTCCGCCTCCTCCGTAAGACCTTCAAATGGATCCCCCCCGAACACAGGAAAACTGTCACACACGCCCTCATCAGTAGCAGACTGGACTACGGCAACACACTCTACACCGGGATCAACGAGAACCTCACCCGCAAACTCCAGAACGTCCAGAACGCCGCCGCCAGACTAGCCCTCAACCTACCGCGCCACAGCCACATCAGCCAACACCTACGGACCCTACACTGGCTCCCCGTCGAGAAAAGAATCACCTTCAAGCTTCTCACCCACGCACACAAGGCCCTCCACAACACTGGACCCGCCAACCTGAACCACCGCCTCGCGTTCCACGTTCCCCAGTGCTCTCTCCACTCAGCCCAGCTCTCCTTCGCAACGGTTCCTCGAATCAAGAAAATCAGAATAGGAGGGCACTCCCTCTCCCTCCTTGCGGTCAAGGCATGGAACTCCCTCCCTCTTCACCTCCGACAGACTGCATCGCTCCCTAAGTTCCTAAAGGACCTCAAGACCTGGCTCTTCGATGGAACTCAGTGAACATCCAGGATCTGCGAAACCCTCCCGCCCCCTTTCCCTCAGGCGCCTTGAGACCCGTTCCGGGTGAGTAGCTTGCGCTTTATAAACCCCTGATTGATTGATTGATTGATTAATTGATTGAAGCCTGGCAAACCAACAACAGAATGTGGCTCCTACTGGCCCATCACACTGTTAAATTTCGATGCAAAGATCTTTATAAAAGAATGCGGCGGGGGTATCTGATAAATCTGTTGCTGGTCAAACTCGCGGTTGAACCCTTAGCTGCACCCATACAGCGGCAGATGCAAATAGACGAGATTACTTTTGCGTGGGACCAGCATGCCATACATCTGTATGTCGACGATATACTGCTAACCCTGATGAATCCTATACAGTCAATACCACAAGCAAGGTTAAAGACACGTGAAAAAACTTCAGGGTTCAAAGTGAATCTAGAGTAATCTGAGATTCTAAGCATAGGCTTGTCATTAGAAACATGAACGGAGCTGTCAACAAGACTTCCACTCTGGTGGGTGGCGGGTAACAAATGCAAATACTGGGTAGTGTTTATTACCCCACACCTTCATCAGCTATATGCAGCAAACTACCCACGTCTTCTAGGAGTTGTCATGGCCGACCTGTCCTGGTCGAAGTTGTTATATATCACTTGGTTGGGGAGGTTGGCAGTCATTAAGCAGAACATCTTACCTCCGTCTACTTTACCTTTTTCAAGCTCTACCTATCAGGGTCCTGGAGAACCAAATAAAACTCCTGCAGAAAGTCATTGACTACTTTATCTGGAGGGGGGGGGAGTGATCACGGGTATCATGGATGGTCCTCAGACCAGCCAAGAGAAGTTGGTGTCTGGCACTGCCAGATATTCAAAAATGCTATCATGCTGCCCCGCTCTGCATATTTTATGAATGGTCTCTTTATGAAACAGAATGCCACTAGGTTCACATGGATGCAGCAGTGATGGAACAGGCACCAAGGGCGGCCCCGTGGCTCCCGAAACAAGCGAGGCCGGTAGTCTGCTATGTGTCTGAAATACTCAAAACCTCATTTGAGATTTGGGACTCTGTAACTAAAACCTCTAAATGGACTACATTCTCATCACCCTTCACCCCTTTGCAAGGCAACAAAGAGTTTACTCCGGGGATGAAGAGGGAGGATTTCTTGAGGTGGTCTGAGGGAGGATGTGGGATGTTGAGAGACTTATTTGAGGGGAGCACAATCAAGGATTTTCAACACTGCAAAATAGACTTTGGGGTACAGGAGATTGAGTGAATAGAATATTTCCAGCTGCGTCATTGGACTCTCTACCCCCTAATAAACTGGCAGTCACCCGTACACTATCACACTGGGAAGAATCATTTACCACATACACTGGCCCTAAAGGTCTCATATCCAATATTTATGCCCTCCTTATGGGGGAACATGAAGACCCAGAAGGGTCATATATGAAGCGCTGCTCCGGTGTCTTAAACCGCCTTATACAACCGAAACGATGGCAAAAACTCTGGGAAGATATACCGTCCGTTTGTAAAAGTGTGCAACAAAGGGAATCCCAATACAAAATAATGAAGCAGTGGCACCTCACACCAAAACACCTAAAACATATATATGGACAGACTGTTGGAGAGATTGTGACCACGAGGGAGATGCGATCCATGTATGGTGGGAGTGCCCCAGACTGACTTTGCTCTGGTAAGAAGTCTTAAGACACATCAGAGGAGTGACTGGCTAATCTATATGACTATACCTTGCAACTGTAATACTGGGTCCGTGTCCTGAGGGCTACGGTCACATAATGAAAGCGGACAGGAGAATAATTTTCAATATGCTGCTCTCAGCGAAACAGCTAATAGCTCAGAAATGGAAATCACCTTGGAGACCTACAATACATAAATGGGTAAGTAAGCTATGGGCCTGGTTAGACATGGAAAAGCTTACTTGAGGACTCCATGAAATGGATCACAAGTCAATGGAAGGTTTGGTTGAATATCCAGGGGACGCTGGCCCGGGATTGGGATGTCCCAGAGGATTATGATCACTCCAGCTGTCTACTTGACAAAACAGAAAGTGGAATATCTGATATTGCGTGTGATGTCCGATTGCAGCTTATAATTGTATTTGTTGGTTTTAATATTGGACTTTAATTAGAATGTTACGCTTTATGAAATTTCAATAAAAAATATCATGGGGAAAAAACCTATGCAGGAAATAACTTTGAAGCATTTTTCTAGCCTTTTCCTAAGCGCTGGTGTAAATAAAGATTTTAATCAGACCTAGACCTTGTCTACATAATGAAATAGCTTTTGTGTTTTATTTCACTCTGAAGGCACACTATTCCCAATATGTAGTGTGCACTATTTTTTATATATCAGCACCTGCCCATGTGGACTTACAAGGCACACTTTGGGGGTGACTTATGAATATATAAAAATATACTTTTCCTACATGCTGAAGGCAGTTTTTCAAAGCCATGTGTTCCTGCAGTGTATTTAAACTGGAGCCTAGCTTGAGCACAGTAGGACTCCTTACAGAAATATATTTTTGTTATATATGTGGGTGATGTAAATACACACTGCAGCCCACATATGACATTTAACTTTTCATGCCACAGGTGCACTTAGGCACCTTTTACAGTGGACCTATTAGGAAGCTAAATATGCCAAAATAGGGAGTTCAACTGTACAGCATGTGATTTAGAGGTGTAGCACAGGCACTTTACTGTTGTTTAGCAGTGGTAAAGTGCACAGAGTCCAAAAAGCAGCAAAAATAGGGTCCAGAAAAAAGCAAAACATCTGTTGTGACCATGCAGAAAAGGCAGATTTGCTACAAACCCCTTCTGCCATTTCTCAGCACTGGTACAGAAATATCATTAAGAATAAAAAAAACATTAACAAAAACTGCACGAGCATACAATAATCATTTACAAAGAAATTGCATAGGTGAAAAACATAGAAGGGATAAGGAAAAATGACAGCTATTACTGCGAAGTATAACATAAAGGTTGTACAACAATAAAACACATGTCTTCACCATGCATGCCCTTACCAAGAATCCTTTACCACGAAATGCCTTTACAACACAAAACCTTTACCACCCATGCCTGTACAACGCAAGGTAAGTATATTTAAGCTAAGTTAAAAAATACTATACATATATCCGACACAAGTACCCGCATAGTGCTCACACTGCATGACATGGGTGTGAGGAATCTTTGTAATTATAGAACAGAAGCGTCCCCCCTTAATAGAAGCATACAAGCACTCTGTAACTGCGTGCGCCACAACATTTATTCCAGTGGTAACCTAGCGTGTTTCGGCCATGTCTCGGCCTTGCTCACGAGTAACCACCATAGTGTACAAGTGCATTTTCAAACCAAGTCTGTAGAAACAAACAACGGCCATAATAACAGTGTCATTCAGTCAGTAAAATCAGCGCCACCTTGTACTGCTTTCACATCCATATGCTCTCTATAGTCCATAAGTAATAAGTTCATAATGAGTATACGTTTTGCCTAGATAATATCAATTTCATATGATACAATCCATTATAATAATCATAGTTTTGAAGACGAACATAAATAAGTACACATTACTCAAACAGGTATATCGGTGCCATTTAAAATTCGTTTGTCATCACACAATACATTTGCATATAGACAACTATATATATCAACTGCTAACACTGAATGGACAAAAGAACACATATAAATATTTACATAACATAGTTGCTAGACTGTAAATAGCCTTCCTATCAATTCATACCCGCTATCATACTTCTGATACGTTGGAAAAATGTGTCTATTGTCACATGTTGCATCCAAATGTCATACCATCTACTTGGTATATGAACATGTTCATCTCTCCATACTACATACTTGAAATATGTGATTAGGTATCCTGAATGATTCTCCCAAGTGAGTAAACCTCAGTGTAATGACGACCACAATTTCAGATTAATACAAAATATATACTAATTGATACCAATATTCATATAACATATTTCATCAATGCAAATCAAACTTGTACAGAATATAACAATAAGGCCCAAGTGGGCAAATTATTGGTCATAATGGTGAGGTGAAGAAAATTCAATGGAAAGCTTAACTTCTGGAGACCCTTGATGTCCATCACTGAGCCCTAGCAACCACCTTTGTACCT
The DNA here is from genome assembly GCA_963921515.1 of Calotriton arnoldi. Classification (NCBI taxonomy): domain Eukaryota; kingdom Metazoa; phylum Chordata; class Amphibia; order Caudata; family Salamandridae; genus Calotriton; species Calotriton arnoldi. Next base: position 3,346,959 of record CAWUFW010000707.1, read on the forward strand.
ACATGAAATCATTAAAATCACACCCACACTATAAAAATATAACAATGAAAATATCATACATTGAAAAGTCACTCTAAATTCATTGTAAGATCATACTAGATGGACATTGAGCTCCTCCTCCATGTTCAATCCAAAAGGAATCTTAGTTTCTAATTCAATAATGCAGTTTGATTCCAACGTACGAAGGGACTCTTCTAGATCCCCTCCCCTTTTCCCCCCTTTACGGGTGGTATTCTGTCAATAGCATAAAAAGTAAGCAGATTCCTATCGCTCTTGTGTTCTATGGAGATGTAGGGTAAAGGTGGTCCCTATTTTGTGTGGCTATTATGTGTTCTAACACCCTCTTTTTAACAGGGTGTATTGTGCTGCCAACATATTTTTTGTCAAACGGGCATATTCAGACATTAATCACAAAATCCGAGTTGCAAGCAATCCAGATGTTTAGAAATTTGTCAGCTCTGGTATGTAGGTATATCATATTCGTAGATGTCACTACTGTGCATGCCTTACACTTTCTGCATCTGTAAAAAAACCTTTCTTTCTCAACATAATCTCATCAGGGGCACTAGAGACGTAATTCCTACTTATTCTGCCCCTTTAGGTACTACTCCTACCAAAACGGATCAGAAATCTGCCCCTCGAGAATAGGGTCCAATCGGAGGATGGACCAGTACTTCCCAAAATCCTCTTGATATCATTGGTTTTATTGTTGTAAGGTGTAATGAACTGTGTGTGTTCCTCCTGTGCGTCCTCTTTCCTGCTCACACTCAATAATTCACTCCTTCCTACATCTTTCACATGTTCCCTTGCCATTTTCAGAACCGAGTCAGAGTACCTTCTCTCTTTAAATCTGGGTATCGTGATAGCCTGTTCTGCAAGAAAGCCCTACAGTACCTCAGTACTACAATTCCTTTTCACCCTCAAGAGTTCACAAAAGGGGATACTATGTATCAGATTATGAGGGTGTAGTAAACTGATGCCCAATGTCCGTTTCGTATACAGATCCTTGTGACTGGGGGTGAATGTTTGCATTGTCCAGCATTCCATCCATCAATTGTTTCTTTTGTATTTGTCGCCCTGAGTGGGAAGAGTATGCCCAGACGTGGGTCCCGTGCTCACTACACCACTGGATTCAAGCTAGCCTGGCTGATGAAGGGTGATGCCCTGAAACCGGTCCCAGGTGCTTGTTTCCGGTCCAGGGAGGACCTGGCTTGGCAGTTCGGGCTGGACTGTGCCCATAAGGAACAGGGTCAAGACTGATTTGCATATGGCTGGGTCCAAACTGGGGTGGTGTTGTGAGCAAAAGAATGATGGATTAAACCTTGTGACTGGGGGTGAATGTTTGCATTGTCCAGCATTCTGTCCATCAATTGTTTCTTTTGCACGTTTCGTACACAGTGCCTGTGATAGCTGAGGTTTGTGGAAATAACTTGTTGCTCCCATTAGCTTTTTTTGACTCCTTTTCTTTATTTTTAAGCCAAAGTCGATTTAAATGTCCCAAAATATCATCTTATGCTCTCTCGTTTCCTCGCTTCACTTGTGGTTCTTTTCCAGTAATTCTGCTTCTTCTTTCCCCCATGGGTTTTCTGTCTATCGAGTGGGACCGGAGACCTTTGGAAAAGAAATAAAGTCAGGTAAGTTTCTCTTCTTTAATTTTGTTCTATTATTTCTAATCTTTGCTCTCTTTTCTTATCTTCTTCTATTAATTTTTTTTCTCTAGGAAGACTGTCAGGATATTTTCTGTATCTATCCTTACTTCACTAATTTAAGTGATTCTCATAACCAACAGCGCAATGAAAACAAAAAGATAACTTTCAGGGGAAGTCTTGCTGGTCTTATTTATAAGTCTATTCTTCTCTTTTATTTATCCCCAGAGACACCCAGCTAAATGGGTATACTGCCTAAAGCACATCTCAGGGAGTTTCCTTCACTCCTGTACCCACAAATGAACAAACAAAAAACAAACAACAAAAAAGGAACAAAAAAAAACCCATGAGAGCCCAACCCTTAAAGGGACTTCCTCCCTACCGCTCCTTTGTCAGCAGGTCTTCTCCATTCCCCTATAGGGGTGCTCACCTGACTGAGCCATGCTCCTCGGCGAGCGTGACAGGAGCTGAGTGCCTCTTCGGTGTCCCACAATCTTGGGAGGCACGGCAGCTGGCTGACTAGCAGGCCTCCCGCTATTAGTGTCCCTTGAGTCGTCTTCCCCGCATCCTCCCTTGGCTTTCTCCCGGCACTGCCACCACTCTGGATTCTCTGCCCGCTTCTTCTGTCTTCCTTCTTTTCTGTCTCTCATCTCTCCTTACTTGACTTCCGACCTTTTTGTTCCTCTTCTTTCTGTTTCTCCTCCTGTTCAGATAGAGGAAATATTTTGTCTGTTTTTCTTGTTTCTTTCTCTTGGCCGTCATTTCTTTCTAACACCTCTCTGTTTTGTTTTGGTGGGGCCGTCGCAGATTGGAGCCCTGGAGCCTCAAGAGTCACAGGTATGTACTTCATTGCCCCTTGATCTCCTCACAGTTACTTTGTGAGTTTCATGTTGTCAACTAAAACTCTTGTATCCAGAAATTCCACACTCCGATCGCTAGTATCGCTGGTGAAGTGTAACAAATGACATTACATTACGGTCCTGTGTTCTGAAAATGGAAAAAAAGATTTAAGGGGGCAGGGTAGGGGGTATCCTGATCCCCTGGACCTTGTGGGGGGCTCCTGGGCCCAATTTGGAAAACAAATGTTTTTGGGTTGCCACAATCCAGATGGACTCTTGCAGGAGCCATTATGACACCCTTACTCCTGTGAGAGTGCTGTGGGATCAGAAAACCATTAAAACAAGCATTGGCATAGCCAATAGGTCTCGCCTTTGGGGCCTTATAAGTGTTTAGGCAGAGCTATTGACTTTGCCAATGTGTTTAAGCTGTGCTGTAGAGAAGTGTGGCTGCTGTGCAGCATGCTGAAAAGTTGTAATAAAAAAGTGCCAGAAGCATTTTTGTTACCTTATATATGACAATGAAGGCATTATGTCCAACTGAACGACCATATTAAAAAATGTATGTACAATAAAAAATTTCCTCATTTTTCTTTTGTTCTTGCAATGCTGGCAACTTGTTTTTGCCTATTCCAATGGTTGTTTGTTAAAGTTTTTTTTTGAGGGGGCATAAACAATTGGAGGTTGAAGGTTGTGAACTAGTACCTGTATTATAACACTAGCAGCGGCCAGACGCTAGGGGAGAATCAACAGATGGCAGATTCCGAGAGCAGGCTGAGGTGGTGTTGAGTGATGTTGAGGTGGTAGTGGTGGTGGTGGTGGTGACTGGTGCTGAGACGATGCTGAGGTGATGCTGAATGATACTTAGGTCTTGCTGCGTGATGATGATGTGGTGGTGTACTATTGCAAAGGCGATGCTGAGTGATACTGATGTGGTGTTTAGTGATGTTGTGGTGGTGCTGAGTGATGCTGTGGTGGTGCTGAGTGATGCTGTGGTGGTGCTGAGTGATGCTGTGGTGGCCCTGAGTGATGCTGTGGTGGTGCTGAGTGATGCTGTGGTGGTGCTGAGTGATGCTGTGTTGGTGTTGAGTGATGCTGTGTTGGCCGTGAGTGATGCTTTGGTGGTGCTGAGTGATGCTGTGGTGTCGCTGAGTGATGCTGTGGTGGTGCTGAGTGATGCTGTGGTGGCGCTGAGTGTTGCTGTGGTGGCGCTGAGTGATGCTGTGGTGGTGCAGAGTGATGCTGTGGTGGCGGTGAGTGATGCTGTGGTGGCGCTGAGTGATGCTGTGGTGGCGCTGAGCGATGCTGTGGTGGCGCTGAGCGCTGCTGTGGTGGCGCTGAGTGATGCTGCTGTTGCGCTGAGTGAATCTGTGGTGGTGCTGAGTGATGCTGTGGTGGTGCAGAGTGATGCTGTGGTGGTGCTGAGTGATGCTGCCGTGACACAGTGTCTTTGCTAGTTACAGTGGGTAGAAGAGGGGTAGAGGGGTAGAAGAGGGATAGAGGGGTAGAAGAGGGGTAGAGGGGTAGTAGAGGGGTAGAGGGGTAGTAGAGGGGTAGAGGGGTAGTAGAGCGGTAGTAGAGGGGTTGAGGGGTAGTAGAGGGGTTGAGGGGTAGTAGAGGGGTAGAAGAGGGGTAGAGGGGTAGAAGAGGGGTAGAGGGGTAGAAGAGGGGTAGAAGAGGGGTAGTAGAGGGGTAGTAGGGTAGAGGTGTAGTAGAGGGGTAGAAGAGGGGTAGAGGTGTAGATGGGTAGAGAGGGTAGAAGAGGGGTAGAGGGGTAGTAGTGGGGTAGAGGGGTAGAAGAGGGGTAGAGGGGTGGTAGAGGGGTAGAAGAGGGGTAGAGGGGTAGAAGAGAGGTAGAGGGATAGAAGAGAGGTAGAGGGATAGAAGAGAGGTAGAGTAGAGGTAGAGGGGTAGAAGAGAGGTAGAGTAGAGGTAGAGGGGTAGAAGAGAGGTAGAGTAGAGGTAGAGGGCAAGAACAACTCCCAGATAGGGTGGCGAGCAGCAGAGCGCCATCTGGAGAGTGTTAGGGAACAGGGGCGGTGGTGAGGCTGGGGGGGGGAACTGCAGAGACCCATGTTAAGAGGCTGAGCAAGTGGATCACAAATGTCTGTATTGAAAGTGAACTCTGTCTAACAGTGTGAAAGTATTTTTTGCAAAAAGTAATAGTCTGTGAGTGACAGAGCTAACCAACAACATGATCCCCATAAATCTGACAAACTCTTTGAGAGACGACAACATGCACATATTATAGACCCTAACAGAGACGCTTCTAGTATTGAGCATGTGACCAAGAATATAAGCAGGTGCATACATGCGATCATGCGAAAGCTTGTAGACGGCCTTCATAATTGCACAATTTTCAATTTTGCTTGAGCTAGCTAGATCTGCAACATTCATGCCTCGGGTACCAAGGAACATTCATCTCGGCTCATCTTAGAGACAGGCACACCCGGTGAGCAGAATTAACACGAGCAGAAAAACATGGCTGTTACGAATTTCTTTATTCAAGCATTTCACGTTTAATTGTATATACCCAGGGTAGCTATGCGCACGAGGCTTCTTTAGTAGAAAAGTGCATGTTCACGGAGAGCATTATACGAGAGTCAACTTTGTTAAAAGAAATGACTCGTAGCTAGTGAAGACAATAAAACGTACAAGCCAGTTTCTGACGCGCTTGCAATTTTCGCCTGTTTAAAGGCGGTGAAACAATCGAATGAAAAATAAAAATCAATGTTTGGCGACGTGGCTTTAGTAACTCTCTGTTACTTTCAGGGTCATTCAGATAGGTAATTCCTACATAAAGCTGGGGCACCTGTCATGTCCTTTTCACTAAGAAGCTCACACTCACTTAAGCTTCAGCTCTGCATATAAGGCTTAAAGTCTCTACATATGCTTCGAACGTGAAAGGCGGATTACCGAAATGTGCAGGCATGGGCACACTCACGACGAAGATAATTCTGTGCAGTTCTTGCCTTGTTGAAGCTACTTTCAAATCAACGTCGGATTATGTTTTGATATAATTCTTGGAAGATGACGTACAGTAGGTAACATAATCTTCCACATTGCCTTCTTAAATTAATTACAGGATTGAGTTTTTGCATACTCATGAATGTTTGAGCAAGGAAGTCCTGGACGCGCAGCCGCGAGACGCGCTCTGTGGTGGGGGAGGGGGAGGAGCATGCTTAATGAGGAAGAGAGGGGGGGTTGTGTGTGTAGAGTTAATGAGCCATGACGAGCAGTTGGCGGCTGCGCGCGTGCACGCGATCGTGACGCAAGCTGGCGGCCAGCAAAAGCCTGTGGGTAGCACTCTGAAAAGCCACCTACTAAATGTCTCGCAGAGCAGCGCATGCGCTGGCTCAGGCGAGACCTAAAAAGGGGCCTGGGTGTCTGGGGGTGAGAGGGGGGTTGGCTACAGACTGCCAGTTGGCCATGCGGCCAACCCATGCTTAAAATGTCCAAAGGCTGTGTACGGCGAGGAGTTAGCTGCCCGCGTGGGGTGGGGTGGGGGGGTTTGGGAGCAACCCACAGTTTGCACTGCCCAAGTTGGTGTACAGTAGGGGTTGCTGCCCACAGGGGGTTGGCCGCAGGGCCGGCGTGACCCCCTTACTCCTGTGAGGGTCCAGTGGGATCAGGAACTCATTTTTAAAAAAGGGGGCGTGGGTGTCTGTGGGGGTTTGGCTGCGGACACCCGGTTGTCCCTGCTGCAACCCCACGATGTGAGCGGCAGGGGGTTGGCATAGTTATGTATATTAATAAAATATTACTTCACATTTAAAAAAATAGAATTTCACTGAAGTAAACAAAGGTTAAAGTGACGCTATAGTTAAGTATGGTAATAATATCTTATTTTCCATTGACAAAAAAAACAGAAATTCACGGAAAAAAACAAATGTAAGTGACGTTATAGTTAGGTGAAAATGTCAATTTAAATGTAACATTTTAAACAAAAAGAAACCCGTTTTAGTTAACTGAACTAACTATAACTCACACCCTCGCCATGCACTGCTCATGACCTCACATATTACATCACTCAGAACATGTTCTATCACATCATTGATAACATCACTGATGGCGTCTGAAATTACATCATTGATGACAACAGTGTGAATGGCTGGAGCGTGAGTCATAGGTACTTCAGTTAACCATAACTTGGTGCACAGTGCTTTTTCCCTAAACTGGCCTGCCATTTCTCTCCCATTCGTTGACACTTTGCATCTCTGCCGGGCCTTGCCGTTTGGCACTCTCCTAATGAAGAGGAACCCTTGCTTTAAAAACACACAATGTGGTGGAAGGGGGGGTTTAAATTCTGGGGCCTTAATTATGGAACTCCTTAATTTGGTAATCCATCCTTTGCCAAACTAGGGACAACTTAAGAAGAAGAACTCAAAAATCAGTTTCTCTTGACTGTCTTTTTTCAATGTCTCCTATCCTCTTTCTTGTCTATTTCTCAGTTTACTGGCAGTGCGATTCTATTTGTTACCCATGCGCTGTACAAACAATAAATAAATAAAAGGAGCATCCTATCAGTGGATGGAACTTGGGCGACAGCAGCTGTAGACAACACAGCAGAAATAACCACAGTATGCCAAGATCTCCAGAAGCTTCAGATAGGAATCTGATCATTGAGTTCATATAGGTAAAGACTTCGAATGGAATCTTAAATACTCATGATCAGAATTATGATTTTAGATCCAAGTAGAAGAGGGCATCAAGAGCAGCATAGTTTAGTCCTACACTTTTCAATATAAATGTGGCCCCCCCGGCAGACTTGTTTGCTTCCTTCAGATTTTAATTCTACGGGTACGCCGATGATACTCAAATTATCATCCGTATGGGAGGTGATATTTCGCAACTTCAGGAGCAATTCAGGGGCTGCATTGTTAAGGTGGCCAGATGGATGAATGATAACTCTTTCAATCTTATTTCTGATAAGACCGAAGTTCTGATTTTTGGGAATACCTCTATCTGGCCCCAGCACCCGCTACTTCGGCTTGCAATTTTGGAGTTTTATTCGACAACGGGCTCTCTTTTGAGTCACATATTAATAAACTGATGTCTACTTGCTTCCTGCTTTTGAGACAACTTATGAAGGTCACTCAGCATATTTCCCAAGATTCCAGGCAACTGCAGGTGCAAACCTTGATGCTTAGTAGACTGGACAATTGTAATGCCTTATATAACAGGCTTACTGAGAACCTTATTAGGAGGTTACAGCTTATGCAGAATGCAGCAGCTAAATTGTTTTTTGGTAAGAGAAAATTTGACAGAGTTTCTCCCCTTCTTAGACAGCTTCACTGGCTACCTAATAAGAGATGCCAATTTAAAGCCCTTTGTATGGCCCATAAAGCTCTCTGGGCCAGATGTACGACCTGCCAAATAGCGCCTCGCAAATTGCGTCGCATTTGCGACTCGTAATTTGCGTGGCGCTATTTGGCATGTACAACAGTGTGTTTAACACTGTTTGCGATTCCCAATGGGGTCGCAAATTGTGAGAGGTTCATGAATATTAATGAGCCTCTTGCAGTTTGCGAGCCCATTTGGAATGACAGGCCCTCCCAGGGATGGTGGCTTGCTGGGCTCAGCAGACCACCATGTCTGGGACTGTTTTTAAATAAAGCAGCTTTTTTTTTTAAATGCAGCCCGTTTTCCTTAAAGGAAACTGGGCTGCAATAAAAAAAAAAAAATGAAACGTTTTCGTTTCATTTTTTTAAGGGCAGGCAGTTGTCCCTTGGACCACTGCCTTCCCTTAAAAATAATATTGCATGCATTTGCAAAGGGGAAGGGGTCCCCTGGGGACCCCATCCCATTTGCGAATGCATTACCACCTACTTGAAGTAGGTGGTAATTTGCGAGTGTTTTGCGACCGCAATTGCGGTCGCAAAACATTGGTACATAGCTTTGCGGTTGCTATTAGGAAGGAACGCCCTTACTAATAGCGAGTCGTAAAACAGTATTTTGCGAGTCGCAAAATACTGTTTGTACATGGGCCCATGCTTTTTAGCGTGCGCAAACGGGTCTAAGACCCGTTTGCGCACGCTAAAAAGCGTCGTACATCTGGCCCTCTATCCTGCAATTTGGGGCTCATACATTTCAGATATGTTTACAAGACACTGCCCTTCGGACGGCTTTGATCATCATCCGCTGGTCTGATCACAATACCAAAGTTTCACAAAATACACTTAGGGGGGTAAGGCTTTTTCTGTGGTTACTGTTCAGGCCTGGAACAAATTGCCTTTGGCCCTTCGCCTTGAGCCGGATCTGCTAATATTTCGTAGAGCACTAAAATCCCATGTATTCATTTCATCCTGGTCTTTTACTCTATTTCTTGTTGGCATGCAGAAGATTTTTAATTTTTGGCTAAGTGCCAGGATACCCTCTGGGTAATCGCCTGCTCAATAACCAATAAAATAAAAAAAATAAAAATAAATTAGCCAAATTCATACAAAGTGCACACTATAATATTGACTGAGGAATTTTAGCTGCTGCTGTTGCTAGATGCACACTGGAAGACCAAATAGCTGAAGAGTTCTCTGCAAATGTGACTACTGTTGTGAATAACTAGTATGTGAACGCGACTAAATCACACAATTTGGGACAGGGGCAGCTCCACATCTTATTCATGTGAGGAACGAGACCCAACTACAGGCCCGCTATCCACTTAAACCAGAAGCTAAATAAGATATAAAAAATATAATAGCTTTTTTTTTTTAGTTTAATAAATTTGATTCATTTTTATAATGAAAGCAATACAGAGAGAATGAGGAGGGAGAAGAAAAGATTCATCCTCCGACATCCGTCAGTTGCACAAGGTATACAATAATGTGGCCCATACAGATACAAATGATAAAGGCATAAAGTAACAATATACATAGATCCAGTTCATAAGAAGCAATAGAAGCAGTTGGTACTTGGTCATGTGGATCAAATAGGACTGGGTGAAGTGAACCAGGTGAGACTGTCAGGTGTATACCTTCCGCGAATGTACCAGTGAGGCAATAAAGGAAAAAGAGAGAAGGAAGGAAAGAGAAGGGAGTGGGGGGGGGGGGGTAATAGGAGGGCAGGAGGGAGAGGGGGGGTGATGTGATACTATGTGCATGGAGGCTCCGAGAGTCAGAAATGATAGGAGGAGTAAGGGTTGGCGGTCATAATAGCTTTATTGTCAGGCTGTAATAGTGCCCTGCCATTTATCAGTGAGTACCCTGATGTTCAGGACATCTAACCCAAATGGGGCTTACAGATTCGTTTTAGATTATAGAAATCTGATTAGCCATACCAGAATAAATGCAATTTAAACACATTTGGCACTGAGCTCATGACAAGTTTAGCACACAAGAAATATAAGACAATCTTAGACATAAGGAATGGTTTCTTTAGCCAAACTATTGCTTCAGAGTCACAGTACCTGACCACATTTTCATTTGCCTGCTCACAAATGGTGTTCACGTATTTGCTTTAATGGTACAAGATAGCCCTGAAACATTTCTGCAAGTACTATGGATCTCTTACAAGCGGATCCAGTAACTGTTTTACATGTTGACGACCTCTTACGGGTGATAATGCACAGGTACTGACTTGACAGAGTGATCTACATTCTGGCAATAGAGAATCTTAAATAATGCTCCCCAATCTTGTTTTCTGGGGTTATGAATTTTCTAGTGAAGGAAAAGGCTTAGTTCCTGATTGCCTAAAAAAATGGTGCAACCAAAAGCCCCCAAACACCTTCAAAAGCTTCAAGCCCTAGCGGGATTCCTGAACTTTTAGTTAGTTAAGAGGCAGGCGTGGGTTCTTCTCAGTCTGTTTTTCTCCCATTCTTGAACTTTGGCCATCCATATCCACCACACTATGTGAAAAGGCTTACACTCTTTTTACAGCTAATCATGTGTGTCCACCTACTCAGAGAAGGATTGAACAGAGAAACACACTACACAGTTACGTAGTCTAAGCAGAACTTTTAGAAGTGACATACCAGCAGACCAATGAGAACAAGTTAAATTTGGTTCAGGGTAGTTTCCAATACACTAGGATATACATATATGCTTTTCAATGAGAACCTCACAGGTCGCTCCTTGATAAGTTACTTTCACTGCGAATTATTCCAGAGTATTTTTAAAGTTATATTTTAAAAGTTGTATTTTAGTCTTTTTATGGGATGGTTCTAATTGATACCACGTGTTTTTCACAGATCCTGCATTGCACGTAGGTGCTTGGACGCCCGATTGCACTGTGACACTTGCCATTTATCAGTTGTTGGCTCCCTGGTCTGCACGGCGTGTGCCGATTGTGCGGAGGGAACTAATTTTGAACTAACTTGATTGTGCGGATTGTCAATGCCCGCCATCTTTGGGTGGTTGACGGTCTAGTTGTCCTAATTCCTGCACTGTTATTGGGCAGCGTGAAGGCTACTTAGAAGCATCCCGATACGAACGCACCACTGGAGTGCAGAAGGCACGCCAAAGGCAAGCCCGTCTGCGCCCGTCCGCACCTGGATGCCTCCAGCCACCAGGAATGCTGCATTTTTAATGAAGGGTATGAACATGTCTTGCTTATCATACACAAGCGCCAACCTAACTGATAAAAGGAGAGCAAGCCTCTTGCCCACTCTGTATTGGGGGCTATATTTAGATCAGGAAGGCCCCCATCCTTGCAGATTCTGCAACTTTGCCTTTTCTCCTTTGTACTCTCAGGAATTTTCTTCATATAAATTCTAATGGGCAAGGACCCACTACAAGAGATAGTAGAGCTCCGTCAGGATTTCCTAGGTCTTCTACTTTACAGCTACATGGCCTTTATCTGAATGCTCACTCCATCCCCAAACACGCTTCTGAACTCTGGAACCTTTTGGACTCAGACAAACCTGACATATGTCTCATTACAGAAACATGGCTCCATCCTGCAGCTCTCCCCTGCATCGCTATAGCATTCCCCATAATTACAGTTTAATTAGACTGGATAGACAGTTAAAAACTGGGGGGTGACCATCACCTCTCGGAACCCAATAAAAATCACACTCCTAGAATCATGTTCTGCCAGTTGGGTAGAGATGGTTATCATTAAATTGGAAACAACATCAAAGTCAGCTTGGAGGGGGGCATTAGTCTATCGGCCAACAGGTGTAAGGAAAGACTTTAGCACCTAACTGATGAAATGGCTTGCCCCTCATACTTTAGCTGCAGAACATTTCCAGTTGATAGGCGATTCTAACTATCAGAAATGAGCACCGATCCTGACACAATACGTCTGCTTTCGGATCTGGAGTCACACTGCGGGGCATACACTCGACCTAGTATTCTCTAATGCACACAATTTAGAGGTATATCCTCCCGTTGCTCAGGTGTGGACAGATCACTCTACCATTAGCTTTCATTTTGACATGGAGAAACCCAGAGATTTTAATGTAAGAGCCCCAAGACTCATTAGACCAAGGAGGAAGGTAGTACCCTCTCTATTTGTTCCAGCCTTCTCCCCTCCTCTTTTGAAGGATTATGGAGATATTAACACAGCCTTAAATGACTTTTGAGGGTCCACTATACAATCTCCCGTATACTAGAACACATTCAATGGAGTACACTGTTCCGATAATGGCTTCATGGTAATATATGAAAAACCAAGCGCACCATGTGTCACTAGGAGTATCGCTCATATGAGCAAGAGCCCTCACCCACCTGAAGGTGGCATGCTTCACCATCGGGTCTGCTCCTCATTGGGCTGGTGCTGCAATGCCCAACAGGCCCCTCGAGGGGACACGTTGCCGGAGATCATTTGAATTGCCTAAAAAGAGACTGGGTATATTGGTGAATCCCAGTGCCAGTGTAGGAAGATTGGATTGAGGTGGGTTAAAATTGACTATAGACACTTTGCAGTTTGTTTAATAGAGCTATGAGGTTGAGATTGTAACAAGGAGATTGTCGCGATTGAATTTAAGTAAAATCACACAAAGAGCTTGTTTATTCAATGCCTCAGCCCCTCTTCGACGCCAGGGAATTGCTCACTATGGAACCTTGGGCACATTAAAAAGAATGCATTCTCAAATAGACTACCACGAGGTGACAACTTACAATATTCTAATTACAGTGCACACTGATACACAGACCAGGTTCATAAACCAAAGATAAAGTGAGACTATGACAGAGAGCCTTTTACCACCAGTGTCCCAGGGCTTTACTTTATTGTTCAACCCGAAACCAAGCACCAAAGACACCCTTTTATCACTTGACAAGCAGGGTAGCAAAGTCGAACAGCCCAAGGCTTATTCAGGGAGGTAGCGTGGTGCAGTAACTCAGAACTCGATTAAGCCTTTAATAACAGTTAATAAATCATTACCAAGCCAGTGTGTTTACCTAAAAAGAAAAAGTACTTTAATCACAGGTGATTTGATGAGGTTTATGAGGCATAATCGGTTTACATTTTCTGTGTTATGCATATTATAAGCCCACTTCATACCTGTGAACCATAGTGATTGAACGCTAGTCAGACCAGAGCACGAGGTAGAGAGAGAGAGAGAGAGAGAGAGAGTGTGTGTGTGCGTGCGTGCGTGTGTGTGTGAGTGTGTGTGTGTGTGTGTTCCCAAGCTCCCCTCCTTCCTTCAGGATCATGACCCCTCAGACCAATTAAGGGGAGTCGAAGTATGCTCATGCAGGCACAGATTTGGAGTTGAGTCACTTCGGTCCAGAACACATTGCAGGGAGACCAGACTGACAAGGCCTCAACACCCAGCATGGCAGTGCTGATGCATCCATTGGCACTGTGGCACTTCTTTTGGCACAGGCCCTTCAGACCTCCTCCTGTTGGCAGCTTTTCCATCATGCAGAGCTACATCCCGCACCCGTCTCCCGCAGTCAGTGGGCTCCTTTCTTCAAGGTAGCTTTTCTAGGCAGGGGCCAGAACTTAAAGGTTTCAGTTCCTGAACCGGACAAAGGGGAATTAGCAGTCAATGACTCCAACCCTGGAGCTCAGGTGTCTTTCTTGGTCTCCGTGAGTGTGGGACCCCTGGCGCTGATTGATGAGCAGCTCTTGCACACTGTCTAGGGTTTTCTGCTTCAGACTTATACAAAGTGCACAGAAAGAGATGATGTATTCCACAAACCTAGGTCTGGCACCAGATTGATGCAGTTCCTCACTTTTCTGTATTTCTACCAGATTGGTAAAGCCACAGTCTTTGTCCTATAGTGGGTGCACGAAGAAAAGGGGTCCTCTGTCTCCTATCCTCCACACCCTAGAGTCTGTTCCAGGGCTCAGGGCCCTATGTGTGATATGGAAGAGTCCTGCAATTCCCATTATTGTAGGCATTCTCCTTCCAACCTCCCTCATATCTCTCACTCACCCACAGTAGATCCACAATGGATTCCTGGCTGCAGCAGTCAAGCATAGGACATACACTCCATGCTCATCATACTACATAAACACAGTGTAAACATACATGCATCGTCCATATCCAACATGGAAACATGGATGGAGCAAAGATACTGGTTGTAGGGAATTGCATATATTTTAAAACAGGAGAGACCTGTAGACAACACTCCCTGGACAGGTAACAGGTAAAAGGACTATCCTGCAGGTGTAATTGGTCACTGCCATCACTGTGGGTCCTCCACTGCTTGGTGAGCTGATGGTAATCAGGGTCAGTAAAGAGGGTGCACATGATGGCTACATAGCCCAGCTCTGGATTGCATGCCACGTTTAAGTGAGCCTTCAGCGTACACACAAGTTTTTCATACGCGCCAGGGGCGTAACAGATGCCCCCGTAGCCCCCGCGGTGCGGGGGGCCCCTGCACCTTAGAGGTCAGAGGGGGCCCCCTACAGATCCAGCAGCCCAGCTGCCGAGAATCTATGTCATTTAAAACAATGCAACTATCAAAAGAAAAAAAAAAAGGCAACAGAGGCCGGTCAGAGGCCTATCATTAGTGGCAGAGGTGAATGAAAAAATTATTCACTGAAGAGTGCCTTTCATTCGAAAGGGAGGGGGTCTTGGAGGGTTAAAAAATGTTTTACTCTTTTCCTGCTGCACTTCCAATTTGCAGGTACAAGGCCTCAGAGATGAGCACTGGAGAGGAAACTGGAAAGCAGTGCAGTGCGCCTTTAAGACAGGTCAGATGACAGGGAAGCCTTCGGAGATCTTTGTGCCCCAAAGTTTTCAAGGCACAATAACAATAAGATAACTCTGGTGAATAGTGTACTTGCTGGAGAGAGCTGTTTTTGTCTCGTCATGGTTTTGACTTATAAAGTAGTAGAAAGGGTTAATGAGCCTCATGCAAATGTGTAACAAGCAGATCACAGACTTGCATTTTGTGGTCATAGCTCAGTAGGCTACTGCTTTCCTCATAGAGAATGTTTTGGTACTTGCAGTTCCTAAGCTTCTCCTAATATAGCACAGTGAGCTATGTACCATTATCAAAGAGCTGCATGCAAACTGCAAGGCATAAGCTTAGAACCTTATGTTTTTTCTCAAACTTTTGTTATTGTAAGGTTGCTAAAAAGGGTTCCTTTCAGTAGTAAAAAACTTCTCATTGATATATACAACCCCAACCACTGTTACATTGTAAATTCTGACTTTGTGTTTCTCCAGAGAAATCACTCTTAACATATAGGGCCACATTTATCACAATTTCAAACAGCGATTACCTAATTGCCATTCTCTGCGAATGGCAATTAGGCAATCGCTATTTGAATGTATGAAACTCCATGAGTTTCACTAAGCGTTTCTAAAGGGTCGCAAATCGACCTACCTCATTAATATTAATGAGGCAGGTTGCAATGTGCGACCCATTAGGAATCTCAAAAATCACAGGGATGGTGGCCTGCTGGGGTCAGCAGATAAACATGTCTGTGATTGTTTTTAAATAAAGCAATCATTTTTTTAAAATGCAGCCCGTTTTCCGTAAAGGAAAACGTGTTGCAGTTACAAAAAGAAAAATGAAAAGTTTTCTTTTCATTTTTAAAGAGCAGGCAGTGCTCTGTGGGACCACTGCCTGCTCTTAAAAAACATTTTAACGAATATTTACAAAGAAGAAGGGGTCCCCTTGGGGACCCCTTCCCGTTTGCGAATGGGTTACCACCTACTTGAAGTAGATGGTAACATGCAAATGTTTTGTGACTGCATTTCAGTCGCAAAACATTCCTACATACCTCTGCGATTTAATATTAGGAAGGGACGCCCTGAACACGCCCCTTCCTAATACAGAATCGGTATATTTCGCAATTGCAAATTGCGATTCGGTAACATGTTACTGAAGCGCAAATTGGAATTCATACATACCAAAAAGCATTTTACTGCTCTCAAACGGCCAGATTCTGCGAATCGGGACATTTGAGACTGGTAAAATGCATGATACATGTGGCCTATAATGCCTATCAGTATGGATGACCTGATTCCTACACCTTGCATCTCACATTGTCTTATGTAACATTTCCTAAAATTGATTTATACATTTGTATGATTTCTTGTCTCTGTGCACTATGTGTGTGTGACATAAAGCGTGCTCTGACACAATACATTGGGGTTATGGAGAGATGAGGTGCACCGATGTAGGGAGTTAGTGAGGGAATCCATGTAGAAGGAGGTCATGGGCAGTGGGGCAGAGTGCCAACAAAGATTGCCATACTGGGTGCCTGTAATGCGAAATCCAGCCCTGGGAGTTTGTGTGGTCTGCCCTGGATTCAGAAAGTGAGACACAGTGCCAATCACCCATCCACATTTTATTTTCCATGGTGCAGAGTCCCCTGGCTTACCTCTTTACTTAGATCATTATGAACTCTCCAAACTAAGTTTTTTCATGTTCATTTAAATGGTCTGAACGGACGAAAATAATATACAGATACCAAAAAACACATTTTGAAATGGAACCCAGGCACGCCCCATAAGGTGAATTGGAACCATTGGTAAAATAAAAAGAAATGATCTTTAAAAAGCATATTTGATCCTGCAGGTATCTCTAAAACCTATATATTATAACTCTGAAAGCTACAAGATTAAAAAAATGCTTCTTAAATGCATAACCCAAATGCACCTGATAGCACACTGAGGTTGTATATTTCATCACATTTTACGATTCGTGCCTGGCAAATTTGACATAGTGGTGTGTACGTTTTCACTTTCACCCACACTCTCCTGCCATCATATGAGAAACCTTAGCTGGTTCTAGCTTGTTATCCAAGATCACTGTGCATTCTGGAACTTGTAGTTTTGTGTTTAGCTTTTAAACGTGGGATCAGAAATCCTTGTTTGCACCGTGCTTTTGGATAAAATGCCAGGAATGACTGACGGTGTCACATATGGCATGTTGGCACCTGTGCACACCTATCCCTTCATACTTCATCACATGTTTTGTCACATAGGCTTCTGTGCTGCTGTGGTGTTCTACCTGTTTGGGTGAGAGATCCTTGCACAGCTGCTGCCACTACAGTACCTCCCCTAATGAAGGTGACTGTCATTGCTTCGAGTTTCCCATGGTGTATCACTCTTGTGAGGGATATTTGAGGTACTCATGTTTCCTGGGCTGTATCTGTTTCTTGAGGGAGACCTCTACAGCTGCTGCTCATATTTTTCATGTTTAGTGCGAGAGAAGCTTTCACATCTGCTGCCCATGCTGGACCTGTTTTGCACTGATGCTCACAGTAACGCAGTGATGTGATAGCGATTTGAATGCTGATATCCATGCTGTACCTTTTCTTTGTGAGGAAAGTTTGCAGTGCTGTTGCTCGTGGTGGGCCTGTTCTTTGTGTGAAGGAAGCTTGCACAGAAGTTGCCTCTGCTATGCCTATTTTGCATCAGGAAAGCTTGCAGTACATTGCTGTGCTATTTCTCTGTTGTGTGAAGAAAACTTACACCAGTGCTGCTTGTGCATAAACCTGCATGAGGACATTTTCCTCTCCTTTGCAATGCTGCTACCTGAATAGTACCTGCTGTGGGTGTGTGAATGAAGGTTGCACTGCTGCTACCCATGGAAAGCTTTTTGTGTGTTTGTGAGAAACTTGAACTGCTCCTGTTGATGCTGTACCTGTTGTTTGAGTAAGAATTTTTCTCTATTGCAGCTTTGGCTATTGGATTCTATTGCAAGTTTGGAAAATAATCGTATACACTTAGGCTGAGGGTCATAAATAACCCAGTGTGGATAAGTACGTGACAAAATTGAGGGTATAGGGGTTAGGACTCAAGCATGGTGACATAGAAAGGCTAAGAAAATAGGAGTTAAAAGAAGGAAGAGAGAAGAAAAGGAATAGTGAAGGTAAAGGAACAATGAAGTGGAGGCAAAGGGAGGGACAACGAACGGGGACTGAAAAGTGATGGGTAGAAAAAAAAAGAATGAAAAACACCTCTCTGGAAGAGAATGAAAGGAATGGGAATAACACATGAGAAAGAAAGCATGAATGGGAATAACACATGAGAAAGAAAGCATGTGATAAAGGAAAAGCAAAAGAGATATAAGAAAGGGGGTAAAACTAAAAATACAAGATGAGTAAGAAATCGGAAAGAAAAATGAAGGGGACAAAAATACACATAAAGAAAGGATCCGACTGGAAAAGAAAAAGGGAGTTCAAAAAAAGAAAGTAAGGGGCAGAAAAAATAGAAAGAGTAAGACCAAAGGCTGAACAATGGCAAGAGCATGAGCAGGAGCCTGAGCCCATGAGGGAAAGACTGTGCAAGAGTGGGTGGTAAACCCGAAAGGGAGAGAAATATACATTGCAAAGTGGTAAGGAGCTTAGAGTGGATATGCATGGATGTTACAGGATGAGTGAAGTTATGGAATGCGAAGGAGAGATGACACAAGTGTAAAATATGGAAATAAAAAGGGTAAGGAGTAAGGGAAGCTGAAGTTGAGTGAGCTGAAAGGAAAATTCGGAGTAATAAAAGTAAGACAGAAACAAGAAGTAAGTAGGTGCATGGGAATGAAGGAGGTATCTGTGAAGGAAACAAGTGTGATAGGAGTTTGGAAATAAGCGAAAGGAGTAAAGATGAAGATAGTTTGGGAACTGAGGATGCAGAAGCAAGAAGATCAGAGACAGTGCTGAGAGTAGCATTGAGAGGTGATAGTGAGAGAATGAGACGAATAAAGTGGAAAGTAAGAGATGAACTGAAGAGAGATATTTAGTGGTCAAAGGTAAAATTAAATGTAAGAGGGAGGGGTGGTATAGATATTGGAGAATGTCATGTGTGCGTTGAAGGTAAATATGAGGAGGGAGAGGAGAATGAGCGCAAGGTGGAAGTAAAACCGGGAGAGATAGAGGTGAGTGCGAAACGTTAGCGGTATAGTTTAGTAAATGAGAGAATCAGAGTTGAAGGTAAGCAGCAAATTGCAAGAGATAGAGTGGACTAATGAGAGACTGAGGTGCAAAGAAACCCAGGAGAAATAGAGCAGAGGGAGAAATTGTCAGAACAAGTAGGGGAAGTGTGAGGGATCATGACAGCAGCATGAGAATGAGGGACACAATCTTGTGCTTGAAGAGGAAACTCAAAAGAATTGATGAAACCGGAGGACAGAAGTGGAATTAAGAGAACTGGGAGAGAGAAGAGAACAGGAAGCATGGGGCGTGAAAACCGGGAATGATAGAAATAAGAATGACAAAGGTAAATGACATCAGTGCTAGTGGGAGGGAGGCCTAAATATGCTGGAAGAATAAGAGATCAGGTGAACTGTTCAAAGCAGAAAAGGTGATGAAAGAATGAGGGCTAACGATGAGAGGCTGACTGGAAAAGATTGATCGAGAATTTGTGTGAGATTAAAATGACCGGTAACATGGTCCATTGGTGCATTGCAAATGGAATTTTCAGTAGCAGAAAGGCACCACTTGTACACACTACTAACTTTGAAGTGCTTGTAGCCCTATGCCTGTGCCCTGGAATCCCTTCATGTCACAAAGCATTTCTCCTTTTTCCCCTATAGCTCCATTTTGTAACTCAATAACACCAAAAACAGTTTTTCTATGCCCTAATGTCTTCCTCACTGCAGAACTTGTTGATTTCCTTGAAGCCATTTGTATCAGTGAAAACCCTGCTGCTAGCTTTGAGGTATTCAATTCAATTCAATTTATTCATTATGATTTGGAATTCGAAGAATTCCACATAAAAATACATCTTAAAAACAACATTACATTCCATAAAAATTAACAATCTAAATTCATCATATCATTTCATATAAAAGCACAAATGAGCATATCAGTAGCAGCCATTCTATAGGTTTTCGAGTGCCAGGAGGAGTGAACCATGAATAGTCGGATTACCATGAATGAATACTTACAGACTTATACGAAGTTATAATCTAATACTATCATAAAACGTTCAGAATTAAAACTTGTTGTAAAGTGCAAAGATTTAACAATTCGCTATGCAGTACTAGATAACGAACGGAATAACCATATAATGAAAAACAATAATTTGTCTATTCACTAGACTGTACAATATAACCAGCAGCAAAATAACAGTGCAAGAGTATTTCAATACTTTAAAAACGCCGTTTTCAGCGTGAAGTACACGATAATTAGCAGCAAAACAAGGATTTAGTAAGGTGCAAGAGATCATACAGGACATGTAACTAGCAGCGAAAAAAGTTTGTAAAAATGCACGTGCTCGGATGCAAACATAGTAAATCAGCCTTCGAAACCGAAGGGTCGAGAAAAGTGCAAGTGCTCAGTGCATACATATTAAATAGATCCTTTCTGCTTAGTATATATTTAAAAATTGTTTAAAAAAACAAAAAATTTAAAACACATAATTTCAGATGGGGAGACAGCAGACAATTCCGGGCCTCTTCTGCTGTGGCGATATTATACTTTAAAAAACAATTCCTTAGGTATCTGCGACGTGTTGATTGTAATGCGGGACAAACGAATAAAACATGATTTAGGTCTTGTATACAGGAATTACATAAATGGCAATATCTTTCGTGTCTAGCAATACCCTCCCAGGCTCCTGTTACAATTCTTAGGGGAAGTAAATTCAATCTAAGTAGCAGAATCACCCTACGTACTCCATGTTTAAGATTCCATAAAACATAAGGTTGGGGTTTTTGCCAATACTACTCCCCACAATACAATCATTATTTCTATTCTCTGTGCACATTTTAATATCTCTTTCACGAGAAACCCCATAGATTGTTTTCTTAATTATAGTTTTCAAAGCCCTTTTACAAAGAACCGCCGCCCCATCCTTATCTAAACCGAACATTGTTAGCGCTTTTAGATTATTCCTAAAAAGAGCACTCTTTTCTTTCATATTTGAAAATATATTTCTCTGTACAGTGCTACCCGAAGCAGGTTCTCTGAGCTATTTAACAATGCATTGCTCCATCTTAAGCACGCGGCCATCGATAGCACATAAGTGGAGAGTAAACCAAATTCGAGCCTAATCGCTGCAGTAGGTGCCGCGCGATTCAAATTGCATATTTGGCGCCAGATTTGCCCTTCCACTTTCTCGAATTTGTCCCACTCTTGTGCATCTATTGTTTCACTGGCATAGCTCAGTGTTGGTGGAATCTTTATTTTATAGACTGATGTAATATGAGAGAAATGTCTTTTCCCACAGTGTTTGTACAAACGGTTGATTGCAAAGGCTTGTGAAATTGCCTTGCCTTTGCAAAGATCCATATGACTACTAGCTGAGCACCTATTTGTAAATATTTTTCCTAAGTATGGATAACATTTTACTACTTCCAATTTCTCTTTTCCCAAAAACCAGTGCAAGTTTTTTCTGACCTTGCATCCTTGATAACTAAAAATCATGACTTTGCTCTTTAAAATATTTATTTTTAAATAATACTCTTCTGTATACCTGATCAGCTCGGCAAGTCGTCTTTGTAGTCTGATTGGGGTTAAATCCATTATTATGGCGTCATCTGCATAAAGCAGACAGCTCAGCTCTAAGTTTCCTAATTTAGGGGATCCCCTTTACTGAGCCCCACTCTTCTTGGCAAATCATTAATATAAATAGAAAAAAGTAAAGGTGCCAAAAGGCACCCCTGCTTCAACCCATTATTAGTTACTATTTTCCTCGAGAGGCCTTGTGTTCACCCTAATAAAACCTGAGTCCAAGTGAAGGAGTGAAGAGCAATTATTAATCGTAAAGATTCCCTGGTATCCCCATGGTAACCAATTTCCTCCACAGCTTCCCCGATCTACCCTGTCGAATGCTGTGGAGAAATCTATAAAGCCGAATATAACGGCATACCCCGACTTACTGGATGTATTTCAGTTAAAGTTTGCAAAATAGTGATATTATCCAGGGTGCCACTATTTTTACGAAATCCTGTTTGTTCCAAAGGGATGAAATTATTTCCAAATGTCCACTCTTGCAGATGAGTGAGAATGCTCTTTGCAAATAATTTCCCAGTCGCATCCAGGAGAGAAATCTGTCTAAAACTGGCAGGGGAATTTTTTGGACCCTTTTTGTATAGTGGAACTAATATACTTCCCTTCCAGGATTGTGGGATATCACCATGGGTATAACAATGGACGAACAATGGATGCAGAAATTTCGACCACTCTTCACCATCCTGTTTTATTATGGCTATTGGTACATCATCTGGGCCCATTGCGCTGGAATATCTTGCCCCTTTAATGTAACCCTCAATCTCCAAGCATGACGGTGCACCATAGTCACTCCCCGCGGTCAGGGCAATGCTAACCTCTTGATTCTGCCCAACTGCGAGATTTGAAGCATAAAGCTGGGAAATATACGTGGACCATTCTGCTTCTGGGATTAAAATAGGTTTTGGCTTCTCTCTCCCATCACAAAATTTTGCAATCAGTGCCCAATACTTCCTAGTGTCCCCAGAAAGAGCCACCTCTCGAAGTCTAACCCATTTTGCGTCTTCAACCCTTCTACGATCCAATGTCATTTTCCTTTTCCGTACCTGTTTCAGTCTACTAATTTCTCTTTGCCTTTGTATCGTGGGCTGCCTAAATTGGTCTCTAATTAAACCGTTAATTTCCCGATTCAGTTTTTTAATTTCCCATGGTATTATTACTAATGGTGTAAAACTGATGACTTGCTTCTTTCTTCCAAAGGTTCTAATTGCAGCCAAAACTCTCTCAAACCTATGAACCGGGGTTTCTTGGGTTTAAATAAAGGCAGTATTTTCAAAGACCCTCTTAAAATTTGGAAGCAAATTATTTGACCAGCAAGTACGCCCATTATTGCGATTATATGAGACCTTTTCATTCCTCTGATTCCAGAGTTCAGGATTCTCAATTTCTATATCCATATTTACAGCTAAAATACTGTGGTCACTCATATTTGTGGAAAATACCTTAAATTGTGTACATACATTGCATAGTTGGAAAGATACTGCCATGTAATCAATTAGGGAGTGACCATATGCACCCCGAAAGGTATAAGCAGCGGGGGAGTCCTCTGGAAATCTACCGTTTAACATTACAAGGTCTAAACTTCTAAGATTTTGCAAAAATAACAAGCCTCATTTATCTGACCTTAGATGGACCGGCAATACAGAGTCTGGCATAGCCCATACCTCCTCCAATTCAGGGTTTGAAAAAGACATAACTGCACTATTGGATAATTTAGCGTTAAAGTCACCCACCATCATTATACGTGAGCATTCTTCGTTGTTACTTAACCTTTGCACAAAAGTACAGATTGAATCGACCAATACGTTCGACGCTCTCCCTGGAGGAATATACACGTTTACCAATAAAAGAGAAATTGCTTGCCCCAAGTTATCTTCACCAATCCTCAACTTTACTCCAATACAGCATTTTGAGGGGTGCTTATAGATCACAGGATCCCATCTTATGGCACAGCTAAGTAAAATAGCTAAACCACCACTTGCATGCCCTTTTACAGATTTTTTTGCTGTACAACAATACACATAAAAATTCTCAAACTGAAAATCCTCCCCCATCCACGTTTCCTGGAGGCAAATTATTTTGGGGTCAAATTCTAATAATGATTTAAGCTTGCAACTCCTTTTTCTTACCCCCGCTACATTCCAGGATAGGATTCTTCCCAATTGGCTACCCCCACACTTTGGGCTTTGTGGTGGATATTTTTAACCCATTCAGGGTACCAGCTACCCAGCTCCACTTAGCTACCACATCCTCCACATTGGGACTACTAAGTCTTCGGGCTTTAGGACCTAAAATGTTGATTTCTCTGTTTCCGAGATTTCTCCCTACCGTTATTTCAATGTCTTTAAGGTTTATAGGGATTTTTGCGCCCCTGTTATTAGAGAACCCATACCCTTGCATCTGATGAATCGTTCCTGAACTTTCAGATGGGACTCGGCAAGGGGGTACACTAGAAATCACATCTATACCTCTTTTTCTAAAGCAATCTACATTGGCTATTACTAACGTTGAAACTACCCTTGACGAGAATGTAACTCTAGTACTTGGGGGTGTGCTCCTCCAGTCTATGTAGACCGTCTCAAGGTCTTTACTTGTTATCGGACCCAAGTCCTTTATCTCTGTTAATAACTGTAGAAGGGCACTTCTATTCAGTAACATTGGTTCAGTTTCGAACAGAGAGACAAAAAAGGTCCTGCTCACCTGCCCGACTACTGGCCCTGTATTCCTTATTGACCTATTACCGGGCTGCCCTATGTCCGGGCCCCTCTCTAACATGCCCCTATTACTGTTAAAAACTGTGATCAGGTCCCCCTCCCCAACTATCCCCTGGCCGGAATCAAACCGTGCTGGGAAAGTATCCCGTCCACGGGAATGGAGAGGGGCACCTCCAGTAGCTAAATCTTGATCTGTTGCAGGCTCATGTGAGTTTTCCAATACGTTTCCAGGTGTGGGGTCTCTACTTATCTCATAATTAATCCCACTTTCTTCCTGTCCCTCTTGGCTCTGTGGGTAAGTCAGCACCAAGTTCGAACAGATCGACTGGTTATCATTATCTTGCCCAGTTTTTTGACCCGTATTCAATTTGATTTGCCCCAAAGTCCCTGTGACCTTTCTACTTGGAGGAGATTTTGTACTATTTAATTCCTCACTTACTGGAGGAAACCACAATTTTTTCTGTTTCCGTTTAGGAATACGTTGAATCCTGTTTTTCTTCTTACCCCTTCGACCAAGTCTGATATTACTTTCTCTCAATACAGGGGCCTCCCCTAAGGGTGCAATATCTGAAATATTTGCTGATTCTTCAATTAACTGTAGACATGGATTGTTTGGGCTACTTTTTTTAAAAATAGGGTAGACCCGTAATGGGGGGGGTTACCGGGGATACTTTTACATTTAAATTTCCCCCTTGGCTGATATGCTGGGCACTCTCAGGGAGTTTAACTGAGGATAAACTTACAATTGGGCTACCTCTGAGAGGGACACTTTTAGAGCCCTCATTCGTTTCCTTCGTTTCCCCATCCACTAATTTAGTACCACTTTTTGGCATCCCGTTACATATCTGACATGAGCGACTGGGTACCTCAGGAACCTTAACAATTTATTTATGGCTTGATTGATCTGATTGAGCTCTTGGACCCCTATTAGTATGGGAGAGAGGACTTCCAATATATGATCAGAATGTACCATACTTTTTTCTAACAAAGATAAAATTGAGGAGAGAATTCTCTCCAGTGCATAGAAAATCTCCAAGGTTCCCCCTCCGTGCATTCTCAAATGAGTTCATGATGTTCTCTGCCCCCTTATCCAGTAATACTCCTGATGTCCCTTCAGCAGAAAATTCTAATAAATGAACGTGGGATGAACTAGTTGGTGTACTACTATACAGAGCAGGCATATGTGATTGACCGGCTAATAAAACCGGAGACACTCCCAATTCCGGATCCATCTCCATGGCGCCTGTTTTTTTCATATGCGCCATCAGTTCTTCATTCTTTTCCATTTGTTTAGCAATATCCGGTAGAGTGTAGTCCTCCATTTTCGCCAGTTCAGAACTAGAGCTAAGTTCTGTACACTGTGGCACCTTTAGCAACAGTTCACCCAATTTAGGCGGGGAGAGACCTGACTCAAATCCGTTCGTACTTCTTGGGTTGACTTGAGAATTGTCGAACAGAGATACCAACCCTGCCAATGGTGATAATGGTGTAATTCCCTTTCTTTTCAAGTTCTCTTTTGAGGAGCCTTCTGCTTTGCCCACCGACAGATCCATTTCCATCTTGCTAACCTCCCCTCCTGTTTGTAAAACAACAATTTCACCTGGTGGCTGTGCAGATGACAACAACTGAGTATTTTCACCATTATTGTTCTGTTGAATAATTACGGCGGGGTAAAGGGCTGCTTTAACTTCTAGATTAGTGGACTGAATGCCCTCCACGTTCTCTGATGTTACATGAGTGTCCATCGCCACATCTTCCTGGACCTCCTTTTTCTCTTCCTTTGTCCCCTTCCCGCGCTTGGAGCACCTTACACCTTTTGTAAACATTGATATCACCGATGGATAAGTTTTCAGATGAGAGAGGTGATCCCTATTTCTCCTGCGCCAGATGGTTTTTTGAAGTTTAAGGGGACTACTATGGCTCGTATAATAACTTACTGAGCTGGCTGATGGCCCTAACTGGCCTGCTGCTGTTTTCTCTGATACGCTTGAGCGCAAGCACCTAGATGGCATTACAAGATACTTAATTAAATTTGGTTATGCTTTTTTTCAATGAACCACTGAAATCCCACTGGGCAGGAAGTGTGAAGAATAAACCAGCGGGTGGTGGAGTGATTGAATAAGGGGGCCCCCTTGCAGTACATTGCAGGGGGGCCCCCTAAGGTTTTGTTATGCCACTGATACGCGCTGAGGCAAACAATCAACGCTAACCCAAGACACAGTACATGGGGAACTCAGGGCAGGGGTGCATGTTCTCCCGAGTCATGCCACTACATCAGCAAACCCAATTTTGTGCTAAAAGCGTAATTTAGCATCATTTTCATGAAAAATGGCTCACAAACTTTGATCTTGTTGTGACTGCCGGGTTGTAAGAAAAATCATAAATTTTCGATCGTCTTGGTGAAGCCTCATCATGGCGTTCCTTCTGTTTTTCTGGCCACCACAAGTCAACACTGGCCATCCAGTGTCTCCAGTTCTACCCATCACTGACACGTCCTCTCTGTGAACTATTATTGTCCGGGTAGATGGGAGATCCACTAACAACGATGACTGCAGATGCAGAAACTGTTCCTCGGGCAGTGTCACTAGATGCAGCAGAACCTGCCGAGGATGCTCTCAACAAAGCAGCAGGAGCCTTGTTGCCATATGTGCCCTCCATGGTCGTATGTCTGTCGGGCCCTTTCATCCTCTTAAGGAATACAATACTGATTATCATCCAGAAAATGGTATATGGGCACTATATACTGGAGCAATAGTCTCCAAGAAGAAACCAGGCGGCAATCATGCCTCATGGTTCACCCCGGAACTGAGGGCTCTAAAACAAGCCTGTAAACGCAGTGAGAGGTTATGGAGGAAAGACTTCTCCGTAACTAAAAAACAGGAGTATAGGAGAGCTGTCTTAACCTATAAGGCCGAAGTAAAAAGAACGCAAGCCTCTTTCTATGCGGAAAAGATCTCAGGAGCAGCCCACTCTGTCAGAGAGACTTTTCTGATCGCAAAAAAACTTCTTAAAGCCCCAGATCCCCCAGAGATAGCGGATCCTTCTGGAGACCGCTGTAATGAATTGGCAGAATTCTTTGCTACAAAGGTACAAAAGATTGTGAAACTGCTCCCAACAAGTGATAACGATACTTCCGAGTCTATGGCTACGGACAATCGTGGAAAGAGACACAATTTTGAGATCTTCACCCCCCTGACCCAGGAATTATTCTTAACCACCCTTAGTAAGGTCAAATCGGGCTCACCATTGGACCCGGTACCGCTTAATATTCTAAAGTTGGCAGCCAACACAGTGGCTCCTAGTATGATCAATCTGATCAACTCATCCCTGTCATCAGGGATTGTCCCCCCCGACTGGAAGGTAGCTATGGTAAAGCCCTTATTGAAAAAACCAAATTTGGATCCGGCAGACATGGGAAACTATCGCCCCATTTCGCTGTTTCCCACCATGGGAAAAATTACAGAGAAAATAGTCAACCAGGCCCTTTCTTCCTTCTTGGAACTCAGTAACTTGCTCCACCCTACCCAAACGGGCTTTCGCCCAGGCCATGGCACCGAGACCGCCTTAGTGGTGGTCATGGAAGAAGCAAGGAAGATTCTCGACCAAGGAGGCACAGCCGCAATTATACTCCTCGATCTGAGCGCAGCCTTTGACACGGTGAACCACCAGATACTGGCACACCGGCTTGGGAACCTAGGTGTGTCTGGGAAAGTGCTATCTTGGCTTCAATCTTTTCTGGTTGGCAGGTGTTTTCACGTGTTCTCAGGCGACGCTCGATCTAAACCGGTCTCCTTGGAGTGTGGAGTCCCACAGGGCTCGTCTTTGAGCCCAACTCTTTTTAACGTCTATATGCACCCACTAGCGGAGATTGTTCTTCCCTTTGGGGTCCAATTAATTACCTATGCCGATGACGCTCAGCTGGTGGTGGCTTTGACTCAGACTAACCATCTGCTCCCGGATCTTTACCACTGCCTGGAGGAAGTCACCAAGTGGATGAGCTTTTCCCATTTAAAGCTCAATGGTGACAAAACTGAGTTTATGCTCCTGGGCAACCAGATAAACTTCAAAGCCAACACTATGTGGCCAGCCTGTATGGGCCCAGTACCCATCCCAAAAACTGAAATAAAAAGCCTGGGTATTTGGCTGGAAAAAGAGCTCTCGTTTAAAGTGCAAGCCAGGAAAACCACTGGACTGTGCTTTGGCCTGCTAAGGATGATTCGCAAAATTTTGCCGCTACTCCCCGACCAGGCAAAAAGAATTTTGGTGCAAGCTCTCATCCTGTCAAGAATAGACCAGGGCAATGCTCTTTATCTTGGAGCCCCCAAAAATGTTGTATCTAAACTGCAAACAGTGCAGAATTCTGTGGCCAGGCTCTTAACGGGCACCCAGAAACATAGCTCGGCAAAACCCGCACTCCAGATGCTCCACTGGCTGCCAGTGAAGGAAAGAATTGATTTCAAGGCCTTATGCATTGTCCATAAGTCCTTGAGAGGAAATGGTCCTCGTATTATTGAATCATTGATCCGCCCCTACAAAGCCAATAGAAACCTCCGCTCGGACGAGCTACATCTTGCAGTGGTACCAAGGGTCAAGAAGGCCAGAAGTGGAGGCAGGCGTTTTTCGTATAATCCTTCCAAGCTGTGGAATAGTCTCCCACTGCAACTCCGCAGCCAATGTAATCATTCAGCCTTCCGGAAACAGCTCAAGACCTGGCTCTTTCCTTAGAGCTCCGGCCCTCTCTTAGTGATTCGTAGCGCTGGGATGCTTCCGGGTAGCCATGCGCTCTATAAAAGCCATTCTATTCTATTCTATTCCACTTCCCCTTACTATGGAATTTAGGCTACATTTCTCTTCTCATCATGCAGTAGCATAGCAAGGACTCCGTTGGCATTGGTGCAAAAAAGGAAAATACCCCATTAAATTGCCACCGGGGTAGTAAAATACAGCAATCAACAGGGTTCAATGAGCCCCTCAGGGCTCTGGGTCCCAGTGCCACTGCACCTGCTGCACCAATGCTAGCTGTGCTCCTGTCCTTATGCACTAAGGAGTGTGTTTCCTTTTCATCTCAGGACTTCTCTACTAACAGATGGGATCTAATTTGGAAAATATGTACCAGATCTGGGGCCGCACAGAAACACACCAGGTACCACAGATTTATCCTCTGCTTGTAAGATATTGTGTCACCAGGACACAATGCACAGGATACTATAACTGTCGTGCAGGGATTATTATGTGATTTGATATGCTATGCCATGCCTTCCATTGAGAATAAAGCTTCATATCTGAAATATAGATAGCTTGGTAGACGCATGGCTTTGTAGTTATTAGTATTTAGATATGGATTGGCTCTGAACTGCTTCCGTCACCCCAGTGACTGGTACATCCACCAATCAGACACACAGTTTCACACAGTGGGGGCACTGGTCAACTCCATATGCCAGCAGCACTCCATCAATCAAAGCGAATGTTAATGACTGATCCCAGTATGATTTGTTGACTATGAGACACAGGACATTGACTCGTCCATGTTCACCGAGTTCTTTGTAATAACCGTGTATTTATATTGGAAGGAAACCATTCCTAGTGGATGTGGGAATGCATCAAGACAAAATCGGAGATTTGATACTCTATTTTCTACATGCATGCACTCCTGGGACTCATTTTCCTGAGTGACACACTACAACAAACAACTTTAGTGTTTGCCTTACTAACTGGCCTGTGCGCTCCACTTGCACCTCAGAACAATTATTCTTGCTTTCTAGATTGGCCCAGAGAGAGGAAGTTTATAGACTAAGAACTAGAATTAGTTGCAAATTAGTTCCACATATGCAACAATAAGCACTGCAATTTGTTCACTTCATACTAACAAATGCAATGCACTCTTTCAACACGCAACGCCTGGTTAATTGGCTAACAAATGTATTTCACAACTTCAACACACAACGCCTTATCCATTGACTAATGAATGTACTGCACAACTTCAACACACAAAGCCTGGTCCATTGGCTAACAAATGTACTGCACAACTTCAACACATAACGCCAGGTCCATTGGCTAACAAATGTATTGCACAACTTTAACATACAACGCCTGGTCCATTGGCTAACGAATGTGCTGCACAACTTCAACACATAACGCTTGGTCCATTGGCTAACGAATGTATTTCACAACTTCAACACACAATGCCTTGTCCATTGGCTAATGAATGTACTGCACAACTTCAACACACAACGCCTGGTCCATTGGCTAACGAATGTACTGCACAACTTCAACACACAACGCCTGGTCCATTGGCTAACGAAGGTACTGCACAACTTCAATAGATAACTCCTTGTCCATTGACTAATGAATTTACTGCACAACTTCAACACACAACGCCTGTTCCATTGGCTAACAAATGTACTGCACAACTTCAACACACAACGCCTGGTCCATTGGCTAACGAAGGTACTGCACAACTTCAATACACAACACCTTGTCCATTGACTAATGAATGTACTGCAAAACTTCAACACACAACGCTTGGTCCATTGGCTAACGAATGTATTTCACAACTTCAACACACAATGCCTTGTCCATTGGTTAATGAATGCACTGCACAACTTCAACACACAACGCCTAGTCCATTGGTGAACAAATGTATTGTACAACTTCCACACACAACGCCTGGTCTACTGGCTAACAAATGTACTACACAGCTTCAACACACAACACCTTATCCATTGACTAATGAATGTACTGCACAACTTCAACACACAAAGCCTGGTCCATTGGCTAACAAATGTACTGCACAACATCAACACATAACGCCTGGTCCATTGGCTAACAAATGTATTGCACAACTTTAACATACAACGCCTGGTCCATTGGCTAACGAATGTGCTGCACAACTTCAACACATAACGCTTGGTCCATTGGCTAACGAATGTATTTCACAACTTTAACACACAACGCCTTGTCCATTGGCTAATGAATGTACTGCACAACTTCAACACACAACGCCTGGTCCATTGGCTAACGAATGTACTGCACAACTTCAACACACAATGCCTGGTCCATTGGCTAACGAAGGTACTGCACAACTTCAACACACAACGCCTTGTCCATTGACTAATAAATGTACTGCACAACTTCCACACACAACGCCTGGTTTACTGGCTAACAAATGTACTACACAACTTCAACACACAACGCCTGGTCCATTGGCTAATGAATGTACTACACAACTTCAACACACAATGCCTGGTCCATTGGCTAACGAATGTACTGCACAACTTCAATACACAACGCCTGGTTCATTGGCTAAGTAATGCACTGCACATCTTCAACACACAACGCCTGGTCCATTGGCTAACAAATGTATTGTACAACTTCCACATACAACGCCTGGTCTACTGGCTAACAAATGTACTACACAACTTCAACACACAACGCCTGGTCCATTGGCTAATGAATGTACTACACAACTTCAACACACAATGCCTGGTCCATTGGCTAACGAATGTACTGCACAACTTCAACACACAACGCCTGGTCCATTGGCTAACGAAGGTACTGCACATCTTCAACACACAACGCCTTGTCCATTGACTAATGAATGTACTGCACAACTTCAACACACAACGCCTGGTCCATTGGCTAACGAATGTATTTCACAACTTCAACACACAATGCCTTGTCCATTGGTTAATGAATGTACTGCACAACTTCAACACACAACGCCTGGTCCATTGGCTAACGAATGCACTGCACATCTTCAACACACAATGCCTGGTCCATTGGCTAACAAATGTATTGTACAACTTCCACACACAACGCCTGGTCTACTGGCTAACAAATGTACTACACAACTTCAACACACAACGCCTGGTCCATTGGCTAATGAATGTACTACACAACTTCAACACACAATGCCTGGTCCATTGGCTAACGAATGTATTGCACAACTTCAACACACAACGCCTGGTCTATGAAATAAATGTACTGACAACTACAACACACGACGCCTGGTCCATTGGCTAACGAATGCACTGCACAACTTTAACACACAACACCTGGTCCATTGACTAACTAATGTACTGCACAACTTCAACACACAACACCTGGTCCATTGGCTATCAAAGGTACTGTACAACTTCAACACACAACGCCTGGTCCATTGGCTAACGAATGTATTGCATAACTTCAACACACAACATTTCTTCCTTTGGCCAATCATCCAGGGCCGATGTCATAGGGGACTTTGTTATGTGTAGCTCATTATTTGGTGGGGTGATACCAGGTGGGTGGGGTGGGGGGCAGACTGAAATCCATGATCATGGGGGCACTTCCACACCAAATAAGTCATTACAAGTTATTGGTCCTGGAATGAGGAATAACACGAGGACCTCGGAATACCGGGTCTGTTTTCACATTCCACTTTTGATTGTAAGCCTGATAATGCAGCAGGTAGTAAACGGCAGGAGGGTGAGTGCTGTTGAGCGGGGCTAAGGGTGGTTGTCATGGAGAAACAGCAGATACGTTAGAGTAGAACATCCTGTGGAGAGCTTTAGCTGCTGCCCCTCTGATGCATGATGGGGTGGGCTGCGCCTCTGCCTGCACCCCTTGCCTGGAGCCTTCCAGTGGTTCAGTGGGGGTGGATTGCCACCTGGTAAAAGAGAGTCTGGTGTTTCTGGACCCGGGATTGCAAGGCTGGTAAACACTTGGACACTTGAAGTTGTCTCTAGCTGTATCTCTTCCGTTATTCCTCCTAGGCAAAACATTCTGGCACCTCAGACTGAAGTCCATAGTGTTTGTAAACTGTGTCAAGTATGGATGAGCATGCATTCCATTCCATCTAACAAATAACAGAACAACAGAAATGCAGCCTAAAAATCCTATTATGTACATAGTTGTTTCAAACTGCAGGCAAAAGCCCTCTACCCAGCACCTCATTTGGGGCCTGTTATATCATCTCAGTACAATGGAGTTCACTCATCCTGGCACCAATCAGCCGTTCAAGGGCGACCTTTCCATTTTTAAAAGTGTCAAGAACATCTCACCCTGTGTGAAGCATTTTAATAACTTCTTATCTGTTTGAGCTAGGAACAATTCAATTGTTACATTCTGAAAATTTAAACGCAAATGGTGGATTGTAAGGTAAAAACAACAAATTTATAACCAGGGAAGTAGCCACATTTCTTACTCGTCACATACCGGCCAAATTCCTGGAGATCCCTTAGGAGCGGTTGGCTTGATGGACATACCTGTCTTCCATAGACGCCAGGCCCTTGCAGTGTCTCCTGTGGTTTACTGAGTAACTTTGCTCCCCTCTTTGCTTGCTGGCAGCTCTTCATGTGTTTCTGGGACCCTGGGTGGTGGATGGGGAAGAGCAAACCGAGAAACCTGGCTACCTAATGGCAAACCTCATTAACAGTCCTTCCCAGTGGCGCGTCTAGATCCTGATCTTCCGTCCTTCTTATGCATTTAGTGAATGAAACCTCCATAACAGCAATGGTGCTGTGTTATTTCACGCAGCGCTTAATTTGTAAACAATACGCACTGGAGCCCAAAGTTTGTCTCAGGAGCCTGCCACCGGCACAGTTCAATGCCTGGCCTACCGAACACCAAGGCTGCATAGTCTTGATTCCACCACATTACACTTCCTCTCTTTATTTCACACTTGCAGGCTCTTTTCCATCCTCCTTTCTCCATTGTTCACAGTTTTCCTGTCTTTCTCTTTCTCCTGCTTTCTCTTTTGTGCCTTTCTCTTGCTCTAGGTGGAAGCTAATGGTGAAAAATAAATCCCAATTTTCAAAAATGAGTGCAGGTCTTCACCAGTTGCAATTAATTGCTCAAATTAAGCACTGGTTCCACAAATATTGGGCTCAACAGCTCATAATGGAGTGTGCTTTTCAGTGTTTATTGTGAAGTGGAACCTCTAATTAGTGTGGCCATCAGATGACAAGGAAACAGGAGACAGCATTCTCCATTGCAGGCATTTGTTTTATTTTATGCAAAAAGCTTGTGTTTGAAGCAAGATGCAAATTAGTGTTTTTCCCTTTTGAGAACAAAAATACATCTTTTGGTTTTCCAGCTTCATCAGGAATTAGTGGCACTTGCATCACAATCAGAGGTTTGTTATTTTAAGTAAGCACATTTGTTTTAAAGCGCCATTGAGATGGCACGCTCCTGGGGTCTCTTCAAGACGACTTACTGCGGATAAATAGCTCCCAGTCAAATCATAAAATAACATTTAATGACAGTAAGGGTCACAGGATGACATCCACATGTGTGCACAGCATGACCAAGGATCCGGCAAGCGGGTAAGAAACCTTAAGACTGGAAACTATCTTGAATGAGCTACTTCAGCATGGCAACAGCATAAGCACGCGCCCTTTTCCAAACACTGTAAACTGTAGTTCAGTCACATGTCACGGTCAATTTAACCTGGATATTACATGCCAGTTGTTTGTGAGTTTTTAAAATACTTTATATGGTAGCCTCCTTCTCCAGGGAGTGTTCAGGGGTGTTCTTCAAACTGCAGTGTGTAAAATATTTTCCATGTTCCATTCGTCAAGCATGTCAGAAATACACAGACATTGTTTCCTATGTTTTTTTTAACATAAACATATGTCTTGTTCGTTTATGCCCATTGAGCTGGAAGCCTAAGGTTGCAAACCTTCTAAGATAATGTGAACCCAACTCTGAGGACAGTGAGCTTTCAAGGGAAAAAGAGAACTAGCGAGTGGAGCGGGAAATGCTGATAAACAAAAGCATCGGTGCCTCGCGGGGGCACATGTTGATACTCCAGTGGAAGGCATACCTCTATTACTTTGGGTTGAGTTTTTTCTGTTTGCGCTGCCTGTGTCTGGTTGTCAGGACCCCTAGTTTCTGGTTAGCATAAGAACATACAGTTTGTTCTGCTGTAATAACATGAAGGTCCCTACTGTCCTCAAGTCCTGATGTTTCCAAATGTTGCCGTATCAGCCCGTCAACAGGACAGGCCCTGGTTGTAGGAGAGTAGGATCTGCTTCACATGGGTACCCCCACTTTTTGCTGATGCTTCACTGTTTTTCGACTTTAGTCTGGCTGGGGCCCTGCTAACCAGAACCCCAGCCTAGCTGCTTCCTCTCTAAAATGGTTTCCATGTGCCCTAGGCACATCTCTGATTGGAATCTGGAGTGCCTTTATAAGTCCCTAGTATATGGTATACTATGTACCCAGGGCATAGGTACCTCAGAGGCCTACCAGGGGCTGCAGCATGTATTGTGCCACCCCTGGAAGGCCATCCAAAATGACACCACAGGTCTGCTACTGCAGCCTGGGTAAGGTGGTGCATACACCCCTTACAGTGGTATAGGCTACCTATATCACTACATATATACACACACATATAAACCTATAAGTCACTCCTATGGCAGGCCTTATCAATCCTGAAGGCAGAGTGCTTGGTTCTTATGTGAGAGGGTGCCCCTGCATGAGCAGAGCCCCTCTGCAGCGTTCGGAGACCCTTCTCTGATGCTGTTTGTAGTGCAGCCTGACCATATACTCTTAAGTGCATTATATCCTCGCGGTACAATGCTAACTTTGGACTGGCTGCACCAAAATATGTCGTGTTTGGTGTCAAACATCTTGGAATACTACCCCCGCCAGTTCTGGCGGCGGGGGTAGCATTCCACCCTTCTAGAGGGAGAGACATGTACACACCGGCCTACCCGGTAACTTCTTTCCAGAGCCCTGGCATCACAAAATGGATGCCACTGCCACAGACACGGGTCTGGCCTCCTGCTGCTGACTGAAACTCCGGCAGGGGGGCCTGGACAATAGGTTTCCTGTCCAAGGGAGGTGTAACCACCTCCCCAGACAGGATGATGTGTATTGGGGCTGGGCGGGAGCACTCTCTGGTGCTTTGAAGTCCTGCACTGGGGGCACATTTGGTGTCCCTGTGCATACCCCAGTTCAAACCGGTTCAGGGGCTTCCAGCCCCTGCTCTGGCGTGAAACTGGACAAAGGGAAATGGGTGTAACCACCCCTCTTCCCTGACCCTCCCCAGAGTATGTCCAACCCCCTAACTTAGTATAAGTATGGGACCCCAGTCCTTAGGACTTTAGATTTACCTAGACGAAACTCTGATACAGAATCCTGGACCTTCGACGCTCTACTTTAAGATTAGAGGACTGAAGAATCTCCCTTGGGGTCAAGGAGTGACTCACCTGCTTGGCAGGCACCAAAGAAGCAATTGTCCGGTCTGCATCGCTGAAGCTCCCGCCGGACGCCGAAGTCTTTGCATCACCAGAGGTAGATTTCCAGACTTCCCCGAGGCTGCCCTGAGTCCCCAGCAAAGCTGAGGCCCGTAGCTGTCGTGGGTAACGTGGAACCGTGACCCCTGGACACCGAGTAATTTTGCAAGTGCATCCTCTTCTGAGTCTCCCACGAAGTTGTGCTTTGGGCTCCGAGTAGCCCCAGCCTCCCGCACCGACTGCACCGAAGATCACTGGCCCCCAGTCCACGAGTGTCCTGTGAGCCAGCTCCAAGTGCGTCCACTTGAGGCTCCTTTGCGGTCACTAGTCCATTGGCTAGTGGGCCCCTCCGAAGGCAACTCTTCTTTTCCTTAGGCTTTCCTGGTTGCTCCAGACGTGCCCTGACTTACCCTTGCTGGTTGAGTCCCCCAGACCTTGCTGGTCTGCATCAACGTCCTTTCCTTGTTTCTACGAGACTTGCCGTTGCCAAGGCTTGTTGGGTCCAATCCGGTCGCCGACACCCCGGCAATCGACAGAAGTCATAGGACAGCTCGAATCCAGCTCCTGGTTGTCGTCGACGCCTCCTGGACCTCGTGGCTGAAGAGTCAAGACGACTGTCAACCTACCTGAAGCACCCGACATCGGTGGGCATCTGCTCATCGCCTTCCTGGTCACTGGCTAGTGACCCAGACTCTGTCCCCTCTGCTTTCAGGTTCTTCAGATCTTCGATCCACCCGAACACTTTCGGCTTGGTCGCCAGCAGCACTTTGCAGCAGATCGCCATTGAAAACGACGACGAAACCCGACCCCGAAAGACACCTATGCACCCGGCTTCCCTGGGTGAGGTAACTCGAGTACTCCGGTGCTCCCACGGGTATAGACTCTAGAACGACCTAGTTCTAAAAGGGTTTGCTCCAAGTCCTCCTCTAAGTGTCCTTTTTCTTTAAAACTCCAACCGCGACATTCCCCATAGAAGTCAACGGCGGCTCGCTGCTGTGTTCTCACACTGTACGCGTCCCCCGTGGGTCCCCTGTGTCACTACCTTGGGTGGTTCCTTGCGGGCCAAGCACTTCTACAGGCTCTAGGCCCTGTGTCTAGCTCAGTCGTGGTTCTTATACCACTTTATTGGTATATGGTTTGGTACGCCCCTAGGGCTCAAACGTGTATTTGTGCTATTACTGTTGATAACTGACTTGTAACTTATGTACTTCGAACTCTAGCCTCATAAAGAGACTAGAGGGGTGTGTTTAAGACTAAATACATATATTTTATATATATACCTGGTGTGGTCCTCTTTCATTTGGTCACTCAAGAGATTATAGACTGGTAAAACAAGCTGCTTTACATTCCTTCAAGACTTAGCCTGAAGGCTGCTCTCCATAGCTACCACTAGGATAGCTTTCAATAAAGGTTGTCTTTAACCTATCTCCAATAAGGGGTTGTTTGGACTGGTGCAAGGTGCCCACTATAATTAGTGGACAGCATATACCAGGCCAACTTCTCACATTGGTGAGCAGCGTGTGGGATTCCAGCTTGCTATTGTTTTACCAGATAATCTCAATTGAATTGATCAACTGAAAACCACTAAGGGTACCTTAGGTACATATAAATCAAGCTTAGGATACAGTAAGTTCTACTGAACTTAGAGTTGTGTGTTAAGGGATAGCACACCCTTTCTACAACTCAAGAGAGTTTAGTAGGCCACACTAGAGTAGGTAGTGCATACACCACACCACACTAGTAATTTCTTCAGGGCCAGGAACCAGTGGGTCCCAGCCAGAAGCCAATGGGCTTCTTCCCTCCAAGTATGATAATCTCCCATTCTTGGAATTGAGAGCATTAAGCACTGCTAGGAAACTGAAGACAGGCAAAAGTGCCAACACCCAACGCCTCATAGAGGTGCTCCTACTGGATGATCTCAGAAGACTACCAGGGTCTGAAGGGATAGGCAGAGAGGGTGGGGCAGAAGATGAGGAAGGGGCCAGGGGTGAAATCACCCAGGACCCCCCCTCTGAAACTGGCCAGGAAGGTGACAATGACCTTGACCTGGAAAATCCAGCTCCTCCTGTGGATGAGGAGGAGGATCAGGATGACCTCCCCTTTGTCCCCCAGGAAGAGTTGTGAGTGTGCCAAGAAGGGCTAGATCTCCTTCTCAGGAGTCTAACCACTCTGACACCTCAGTAGGGACCTCTATTTCTTCTCATAGGAGGGAGTCCTCTCATGAGAGGAAAGAAAGACTGCTCAAGTATGGAGAAGCTCAGCTGAGACTCAGAAGAGAGCAGGTGGCTATAGACAGAGAGTCCCTAGAGCTTGAAAGGCAAAGAAAAAAGATGGGACTAGAGTCCCATGGTGGCAGCAACTTCCCTAGTGGTAGGGAAAGGTCTTATGACCATAGAAACCTGAGCAAGATTGTCCCTCCCTACCAGAGTGGGGATGACATCCACAAATGGATAACTGCACTGGGGAGGGCCTGTAAAGTACAGACGGTCCCTCAGGAGCAGTGGGCAGCAATCTTGTGGCTCTCCTTTGCAGACAAAGGTAGAGATAAGCTCCTCTCTGTTAGAGAAGAGGATGCTGATAATTATCCAGTCTTAAAAAGTGCACTGATTGATGGGTTTGGCCTAACAACTGAACAATACAGGTTAAAGTTCAGAGATACCCAAAAGGCACAGACTCAAGACTAGGTGGACTTTGTTGATTGTTCTGCTAAGGCTCTGGAAGGTTGGTTAGTGGGCAGTAAGGTATGTGACTTCAAAGGATTGTACAATCTTATCATGAGGGAGCAGATTCTTAATAACTGTCAAAATCAGCTGTTGCATCAGTACCTGGTGGACTCTGATCTGACCTCTCCCCAAGAATTGGGAAAGAAGGCAGACAAATGGGTCAGAACCAGGGTGAGGCAGAAGGTACAGAACCAAGGTGGTGACCCAAAGAAGCAAGATTCTAAGAACTCTGATAAGGGTGGGGAGAAGGGTAAAGACCAGAAGTCTTCACAAGGCCCCCAAAAATCTTCTTCAGGTGGGGATTCACAGTCTAACAAAGGGAAAGGCCAAAAGAAACCATGGTGCAAAGTCTGTAAGCAAAAGACACACTGGACCAGTGATTGCACCAAGTCCAAAGACTCTGTTCCAGCCCCTGTGAGAAGTTGGCCTGGTATATGCTGTCCACTAATTATAGTGGGCACCTTGCACCAGTCCAAACAACCCCTTATTGGAGATAGGTTAAAGACAACCTTTATTGAAAGCTATCCTAGTGGTAGCTATGGAGAGCAGCTTTCAGGCTAAGTCTTGAAGGAATGTAAAGCAGCTTGTTTTACCAGTCTATAATCTCTTGAGTGACCAAATGAAAGAGGACCACACCAGATATATATTTAAAATATATGTATTTAGTCTTAAACACACCCCTCTAGTCTCTTTATGAGGCTAGAGTTTGAAGTACATAAGTTACAAGTCAGTTATCAACAGTAATAGCACAAATACACGTTTGAGCCCTAGGGGCGTACCAAACCATATACCAATAAAGTGGTATAAGAACCACGACTGAGCTAGACACAAGGCCTAGAGCCTGTAGAAGTGCTTGGCCCTCAAGGAACCACCCAAGGTAGTGACACAGGGGGCCCACGGGGGACGCATGCAGTGTGAGAACACAGCCGCAAGCCGCCGTTGACTTCTATGGGGAATGTCGCGGTTGGAGTTTTAGAGAAAAAGGACACTTAGAGGAGGACTTGGAGCAAACCCCTTTAGAACTAGGTCGTTCTAGAGTCTATACCCACGGGAGCACCGGAGTACTCGAGTTACCTCACCCAGGGAAGCCGGGTGCATAGGTGTCTTTCGGGGTCGGGTTTCGTCGTCGTTTTCAATGGCGATCCGCTGCAAAGTGCTGCTGGCGACCAAGTCGAAAGTGTTCGGGTGGTTCCAAAGGTGGATCGAAGATCTGAAGAACCTGAAAGCAGAGGGGACAGAGTCTGGGTCACTAGCCAGTGACCAGGAAGGCGATGAGCAGATGCCCACCGATGTCGGGTGCTTCAGGTAGGTTGACGGTCGTCTTGACTCTTCAGCCACGAGGTCGAGGAGGTGTTGACGACAACCAGGAGCTGGATTCGAGCTGTGCCACGAAGTCTGTCGATTGCAGGGGTGTCGGCGACCGGATTGGACCCAACAAGCCTTGGCAACGGCAAGTCTCATGGAAATAGAAAAAGGACATTGATGCAGACCAGCAAGGTCTGGGGGACTCACCCAGTGAGGGTTGGTCAGGGCACGTCTGGAGCAACCAGGGAAGCCCAATCAGAAGAAGAGTTGCCTTCGGGAGGGCCCACTAGCCAACGGACTAGCGACCGCGAAGGAGCCTCGAGTGGACGCACTTGGAGCTGGCTCACAGGACACTCGTGGAGTGGAAGCCAGTGATCTTCGGTGCAGTCAGTGCTGGAGGCGGGGGCTACTCGAAGCTCAAAGCACAACTTCGTGGGAGCCCAGGAAGAGGATGCACTTGCAAAAGTTCTTGGTGTCCAGGGGTCACAGTTCCACGTTACCCACGACAGCTACGGGCCTCAGCTTTGCTGGGGACTCAGGGCAGCCTCGGGGAAGTCTGGAAATCCACCTCTGGTGATGCAAAGACTTCGGCGTCCGGCGGGAGCTTCAGCGATGCAGACCAGACAATTGCTTCTTCGGTGCCTGCCAAGCAGGGGAGTCACTCCTTGACCCCAAGGGAGATTCTTCAGTCCTCTAATCTTAAAGTAGAGCGTCGAAGGTCCAGGATTCTGTATCAGAGTTTCGTCCAGGTAAATCTAAAGTCCTAAGGACAGGGGTCCCATACTTATACTAAGTTAGGGGGTTGGACATACTCTGGGGACTCACCTATGGGAGGGTCAGGGAAGAGGGGTGGTTACACCCATTCCCTTTGTCCAGTTTCACGCCAGAGCAGGGGCAGGTAGCCCCTGCAGCCGGTTTGAACTGACATATGCACAGGGACACCAAGTGTGCCCCAGTGCAGGACTTCTGAGCACCAGAGGGTGCTCCCGCCCAGCCCCAATACACACTATCCTGTCTGGGGAGGTGGTTACACCTCCCTGCAACAGGAAACCTATTGTCCAGGCCTCCCCTGCCGGAGTTTCAGTCAGCAGCAGGAGGCCAGACCCGTGTCTGTGGCAGCGGCATCCATTTTGTGATGCCAGGGCTCTGGAAAGAAGTTACCGGGCAGCCCGGTGTGTACATGTCTCTCCCTCTAGAATGGTGGAATGCTACCCCCGCCACCAGGACTGGCGGGGGGTAGTATTCCAAGATGTTTGACACCAAACACGACATGTTTTGGTGCAGCCAGTCCAAAGTTAGCATTGTACCGCGAGGATATAATGCGCTTAAGAGTATATGGTCAGGCTGTACCACAAACAGCATCAGAGGAGGTACTCCGAACGCTGTGGAGGGCTCTGCTCATGCAGGGGCACCCTCTCACATAAGAACCAAGCACTCTGCCTTCAGGATTGGTAAGGCCTGCCATAGGAGTGACTTATAGGTTTATATGTGTGTGCAATGGTAGTGATATAGGTAGCCTATACCACTGTAAGGGGTGCATGCACCACCTTACCCAGGCTGCAGTAGCAGACCTGTGGTGTCATTTTGGATGGCCTTCCAGGGGTGGCATAATACATGCTGCAGCCCCTGATAGGCCTCTGAGGTACCTATGCCCTGGGTACATAGTATACCATATACTAGGGACTTATAAGGGCACTCCAGATTCCAATCAGAGATGTGCCTAAGGCACATGGAAACCATTTTAGAGAGGAAGCAGCTAGGCTGGGGTTCTGATTAGCAGGGCCCCAGCCAGACTAAAGTCGAAAAACAGTGAAGCATCAGCAAAAGTGGGGGTACCCATGTGAAGCAGATCCTACTCTCCTACACAACCCACCCCCCCAAACGTAGGGACATTAAACTAACCTTGACCAGTTGAGTCTTCATGTTCTAAGTGGAAGTACCTAGAGAGTCCATCTGCATTGGCATGGTTACTCCCAGGTCTATGTTGCACTGTAAAGTCCATCCCCTGTAGGGAAATGGACCACCTAAGCAGTTTGGGGTTTTCACCCTTCATTTGTTTTAGCCATAAGAGGGGCTTGTGGTCTGTTTGAACAAGGAAGTGAGTACCAAACAAGTATGGCCTCAACTTCTTCAGAGCCCAAACCACAGCAAAGGCCTCCTCTCTATGTCTGACCAACGTTTCTCTCTAGGGGTCAGCCTTCTGCTAATAAAAGCTACTGGCTGATCCTGACCTTCATCATTCAATTGTGACAGTACAGCCCCTACCCCCAATTCAGATGCATCTGTTTGGACAATGAACTTCTTGGAGTGATCAGGACTCTGGAGAATGGGAGCAGTGCACATGGCCTGCTTCAGGTCATCAAATGCCTTTTGACAGCTATCTGTCCACTGAACCTTTTGGGCATTTTCTTGGAAGTTAAGTCATTCAGGGGTGTCACTATTGATCCATACCCCTTGACAAATCTCCTATAGTACCCAGTCAGGCCTAAAAGGCTCTCACCTGAGTCTGGGTAGTTGGAGCAGTCCAGTCCATGATGGTCTGGATCTTGCTCTGCAATGGTTGAACCTGGCCTCCACCCACAAGGTGGCCCAGGTACACAACCTGACTCTGCCCTATCTGGCACTTTGTGGCCTTGATAGTTAGGCCTGCTTTCTGCAGGGCCTGCAAAACATTTCTGAGGTGGACCAGGTGATCCTCCCAGGTGGAGCTAAAGACAGCAATATCATCTAGATATGCTGCACTATAGGCTTCCAGACCTGTAAGGACTGTATTCACCAACCTCTGAAAAGTGGCAGGTGCATTCTTCAGACCAAAGGGCATTACCACAAATTGATAATGCCCACTAGGGGTTGAGAATGCTGTCTTTGGCTTTGCATCATCAGCTAGCCTGATCTGCCAGTAGCCAGCTGTTAGGTCAAATGTACTTAGGTACTTGGCTGAGGCCAAAGTGTCTATTAGCTCATCTGCCCTGGGTATTGGATAGGCATCAGTCCTAGTGACTGCATTGAGACCCCTGTAGTCCACACAAAACCTCATCTCTCTTTTCCCACCACTGGTGTGAGGTTTTGGCACAAGGACCACTGGACTAGCCCAAGGGCTATCTGAGGGTTCAATAACTCCCAAATCCAACATTTTCTGGACTTCTGTCCTGATACAGTCCCTGACATGGTCAGGTTGCCTATAAATCTTATTTTTAATAGGCAGACTGTCCCCAGTGTCCACTTCATGAGTGCACCAGGTGGTCTGACTTGGAGTCAGAGAGAACATATGTCTGTACTGATTGAGCACTTGTCTACAATCAGTTTGCTGCTGAGCAGTGAGGCTGCCTGCCAAGGCTACACCATCCACTGACCCATCATCAGGGTTCTGTGAGAGAAGGTCAGGGAGTGGGTCACTCTCTTCCTCCTGTCCCTCATCAGTAGCCATGAGCAAGCCCATGTCTGCCCTGTCCACATATGGTTTTAATCTGTTGACATGGAGAACCCTGTGGGGACTCCTGGGTGTTCCTAGGTCTACTAAGTAGGTAACCTCACCCTTCTGTTCAACAATGGTATGGGGTCCACTCCACTTGTCTTGGAGAGCTGCTGGGGCCACTGGCTCCAGCACCCACACCTTCTGTCCTGGCTGGTAAACAGTCAGTACAGCCTTTGGTCATGCCAGGCTTTTTGCAGTTCCTGGCTAACCTCAAGGTTTTTAGTTGCCTTTTTCATGTATTCAGCCATCCTGGAGCGGAGACCAAGTACATAGTCCACTATGTCATGCTTTAGGGGCTTGAGAGATAACTCCCATCCTTCCTTTACCAAGCACAATGGACCCCTGACAGGGTGACCAAACAAAAGTTCAAAAGGGCTGTAGCCAACCCCCTTTTGAGGCACCTCCCTGTATGCAAATAAAAGGCAGGGCAAGAGTATGTCCCATCTTCGCCTAAGCGTTTCTGGGAGCCCTTTAATCATGCCCTTCAAGGTTTTGTTGAATCTCTCAACTAAACCATTGCATTGTGGGTGATAGGGTGTGGTGAACTTGTAAGTCACACCACACTCCTTCCACATTGCTTTCAAGTATCCAGACATAAAGTTTGCATCCCTGTCTGATACAACCTCCTTAGGAAGCCCACTCTTGAGAAAATTCCCAGGAGGGCTCTTGCCACTACAGGTGCTGTAGTGGTCCTAAGGGAATAGCCTCTGGGTACCTGGTGGCATGATCCACTACCACCAGGATAAACCTGTGCCCAGATGCTGTTTGGGGATCCATGGGACCAACAATATCAATCCCCACTCTCTCAAAGGGAACCCACACCACAGGTAGTGGTATCAGGGGGGCCTTTGTAGTGCCACCTGCCTTGCCACTGGCCTGGCAGGTTACACAGGAGCGACAAAACTCCTTGGTGTCTTCAGACATGTGGGGCCAGTGAAAGTGAGGGACAAGTCTGTCCCAAGTCTTGTTCTGGCCCAGGTGACCTGCTAGGGGAATATCATGGGCTAGGGTCAATAGGAAGCCCCTGAACTTCAGAGGTATAACCAACCTCCTGGTGGCACCAGGCTTGGGGTCTCTACACTCTGAGTACAAGAGTCCATCATCCCAATATACTTTATGGGGACCTCTAGCATTCCCAGCAGCCTCAGCAGCAGCTTGCTGTCTGAGGGGTTCAAGAGAGGGGCAGC
The DNA here is from genome assembly GCA_963921515.1 of Calotriton arnoldi. Classification (NCBI taxonomy): domain Eukaryota; kingdom Metazoa; phylum Chordata; class Amphibia; order Caudata; family Salamandridae; genus Calotriton; species Calotriton arnoldi. The sequence goes on from CAWUFW010000707.1 coordinate 3,391,861, forward strand.
TCTGCTGCTCCTGGCTCAGATCTGCCCTGGAAGGGCCCCTGTCCCCAAGAACTCAACCTGGTCAGGTTCAAGCTCCTCTGGGACAGTTCCTTCCTCAGGACTGAGATCATCCCCCTCAAGAGACTGATCTTCCTTCTGAGCCAAGGGGGAAGGCACTGCCTTAACCCTACTACTCCTCCTCTTGGAGGGCACGTGGTCCATGGTTTCAGGATCCAAGGCCTGTTCAGTGTTAGACATTTTGCTCTGTGACCTGGTCACAGCAAACACATCTGCAGGGATCCCCAGCATTTCTGCATGGGTCCTGAGCTCCACTTCTGCCCAAGCTGAAGTTTAAAGATCATTGCCAAGCAAGCATTCCACTGGTAGGTTTGCACTCACCACAACCTTCTTAAGGCCAGTTACCCCTCCCCATGAGAAGTTAACAACTGCCAGAGTATGGTCTGTACTGACATTGCTAGCATTGGTCACTTGGTACATTTCACCAAGTATAATCTGCCCAGGATCCACAAGGTCTTGTGTCACCATGGTGACACTTGCCCCTGTGTCCCTAAATGCCAAAGCCTCTTTTCCATTGATTAAGGGCTGTTGCCTGTACTTGCCCAGATTACTGGGACTCACAGAGGAGGTCACATCCATGCCTCCATCACAGACTAGGACAGCCTGAGTGAGTTCTCTGACTAGGCCAGAGCTCATCTCCTTACCCAGGGTCAACCCTACTAAACCCTTGGCTTGTGTACTCCCACCACCAACTGTAACTGCACTAGGGGGAACAGGTGCCTTAGGGGCATTGGTGGGGGCTGGAATAGAGTCTTTGGACTTGGTGCAATCACTGGTCCAGTGTGTCTTTTGCTTACAGACTTTGCACCATGGTTTCTTTTGGCCTTTTCCCTTGTTAGACTGTGAATCCCCACCTGAAGAAGATTTTTGGGGGCCTTGTGAAGACTTCTGGTCTTTACCCTTCTCCCCACCCTTATCAGAGTTCTTAGAATCTTGCTTCTTAGGGTCACCACCTTGGTTCTGTACCTTTTGCCTCACCCTGGTTCTGACCCATTTGTCTGCCTTCTTTCCCAATTCTTGGGGAGAGGTCAGATCAGAGTCCACCAGGTACTGATGCAACAGCTGATTTTGACAGTTATTAAGAATCTGCTCCCTCATGATAAGATTGTACAATCCTGTGAAGTCACATACCTTACTGCCCATCAACCAACCTTCCAGAGCCTTAGCAGAACAATCCACATAGTCTACCCAGTCTTGAGTCTGTGCTTTTGGGTATCTCTGAACTTTAACCTGTATTGTTCAGTTGTTAGGCCAAACCCATCAATCAGAGCACTCTTCAAGACTTTGTAATTGTCAGCATCCTCTTCTCTAACAGTGAGGAGCTTGTCTCTTCCTTTGTCTGCAAAGGAGAGCCACAAGATTGCTGCCCACTGCTCCTGAGGGACCCTCTGTACTTTACAGGCCCTCTCCAGAGCAGTTATCCACTTGTGGATGTCATCCCCACTCTGGCAGGGAGGGACAATCTTGCTCAGGTTTCTATGGTCATAAGACCTTTCCCTATCTCCGGGGAAATTGCTGCCACCATGGGACTCTAGTCCCATCTTTTTTCTTTGCTTTTCAAGCTCTAGGGACTCCCTGTCTATAGCCAACTGCTCTCTTCTGAGTCTCAACTGAGCTTCTCCATACTTGAGCAGTCTCTCTCTCCTTTCATGAGAGGATTCCCTCCTATGAGAGGAAACAGAGGTCCCTATTGAGGTGTCAGAGTGGTTAGACTCCTGAGAAGGAGATCTAGGCCTTCTGGGCACACTCACAATTCTTCCTGGGGGACAAAGGGGAGGTCATTCTGATCCTCCTCCTCATCCACAGGAGGAATTGGGTTTTCCAGGTCAAGGTCATTTTCACCTTCCTGGCCAGTTTCAGAGGGGGTCCTGGGTGATTTCACCCCTGGCCCCTTCCTCATCTTCTGCCCCACCCTGTCTGCCTACCCCTTCAGACCCCGGTAGTCTTCTGAGATCATCCAGCAGGAGTACCTCTATGAGGCGTTGGGTGTTGGCACTTTTGCCTGTCTTTAGTTTCCTAGCAGTGCTTAATGCTCTCAATTCCAAGAATGGGAGATTATCATACTTGGAGGGGAGAAGCCCATTGGCTTCTGGCTGGGACCCACTGGTTCCTGGCCCTAAAGACATTACTAGTGTGGTGTGGTGTATGCACTACCTACTCTAGTGTGGCCTACTAAACTCTCTTGAGTTGTAGAAAGGGTGTGCTATCCCTTAACACACAACTCTAAGTTCAGTAGAACTTACTGTATCCTAAGCTTGATTTATATGTACCTAAGGTACCCTTAGTGGTTTTCAGTTGATCAATTCAATTGAGATTATCTGGTAAAACAATAGCAAGCTGGAATCCCACACGCTGCACACCAATGTGAGAAGTTGGCCTGGTATATGCTGTCCACTAATTATAGTGGGCACCTTGCACCAGTCCAAACAACCCCTTATTGGAGATAGGTTAAAGACAACCTTTATTGAAAGCTATCCTAGTGGTAGCTATGGAGAGCAGTCTTCAGGCTAAGTCTTGAAGGAATGTAAAGCAGCTTGTTTTACCAGTCTATAATCTCTTGAGTGACCAAATGAAAGAGGACCACACCAGGTATATATTTAAAATATATGTATTTAGTCTTAAACACACCCCTCTAGTCTCTTTATGAGGCTAGAGTTTGAAGTACATAAGTTACAAGTCAGTTATCAACATTAATAGCACAAATACACGTTTGAGCCCTAGGGGCGTACCAAACCATATACCAATAAAGTGGTATAAGAACCACGACTGAGCTAGACACAAGCCCTAGAGCCTGTAGAAGTGCTTGGCCCTCAAGGAACCACCCAAGGTAGTGACACAGGGGACCCACGGGGGATGCATGCAGTGTGAGAACACAGCCGCGAGCCGCCGTTGACTTCTATAGGGAATGTCACGGTTGGAGTTTTAGAGAAAAAGGACACTTAGAGGAGGACTTGGAGCAAACCCCTTTAGAACTAGGTCGTTCTAGAGTCTATACCCACGGGAGCACCGGAGTACTCGAGTTACCTCACCCAGGGAAGCCGGGTGCATAGGTGTCTTTCGGGGTCGGGTTTCGTCGTCGTTTTCAATGGCGATCCGCTGCAAAGTGCTGCTGGCGACCAAGTCGAAAGTGTTCGGCTGGATCCAAAGGTGGATCGAAGATCTGAAGAACCTGAAAGCAGAGGGGACAGAGTCTGGGTCACTAGCCAGTGACCAGGAAGGCGATGAGCAGATGCCCACCGATGTTGGGTGCTTCAGGTAGGTTGACGGTCGTCTTGACTCTTCAGCCACGAGGTCCAGGAGGCATCGCCGATGACCAGGAGCTGGATTCGAGCTGTCCCACAAAGTTTGTCGATTGCAGGGGTGTCGGCGACTGGATTGGACCCAACAAGCCTTGGCAACGGCAAGTCTTGTGGAAATAGAAAAAGGACGTTGATGCAGACCAGCAAGGTCTGGGGGATTCACCCAGCGAGGGTTAGTCAGGGCACGTCTGGAGCAACCAGGGAAGCCCAATCAGAAGAAGAGTTGCCTTCGAGAGGGCCCACTAGCCAACAGAGTAGCAACTGTGAAGGAGCCTCAAGTGGACGCACTTGGAGCTGGCTCACAGGACACTCATGAAGTGGAGGCCAGTGATCTTCAGTGCAGTCAATGCTGGAGGCGGGGGCTACTCGGAGCCTAAAGCACAACTTCATGGGAGCCCAGGAAGAGGATGCACTTGCAAAAGTTCTTGGTGTCCAGGGGTCACGGTTCCACATTACCCACGACAGCTACGGGCCTCAGCTTTGCTGGGGACTCAGGGCAGCCTCGGGGAAGTCTGGAAATCCACCTCTGGTGATGCAAAGACTTCAGCATCCGGCGGGAGCTTCAGCGATGCAGACCGGACAATTGCTTCTTCGGTGCCTGCCAAGCAGGGGAGTCACTCCTTGACCCCAAGGGAGATTCTTCAGTCCTCTAATCTTAAAGTAGAGCGTCGAAGGTCTAGGATTCTGTATCAGAGTTTCGTCCAGGTAAATCTAAAGTCCTAAGGACAGGGGACCCATACTTATACTAAGTTAGGGGGTTGGACATACTCTGGGGACCCACCTATGGGAGGGTCAGGGAAGAGGGGTGGTTACACCCATTCCCTTTGTCCAGTTTCACGCCAGAGCAGGAGCAGGTAGCCCCTGCAACCGGTTTGAACTGGCATATGCACAGGGACACCAAGTGTGCCCCCAGTTCAGGACTTCTGAGCACCAGAGGGTGCTCCCGCCCAGCCCCAATACACACTATCCTGTCTGGGGAGGTGGTTACACCTCCCTGCAACAGGAAACCTATTGTCCAGGCCTCCCCTGCCGGAGTTTCAGTCAGCAGCAGGAGGCCAGACCCGTGTCTGTGGCAGCGGCATCCATTTTATGATGCCAGGGCTCTGGAAAGAAGTTACCGGGCAGCCCGGTGTGTACATGTCTCTCCCTCTAGAAGGGTGGAATGCTACCCCCGCCGCCAGGACTGGCGGGGGGTAGTATTCCAAGATGTTTGACACCAAACACGACATGTTTTGGTGCAGCCAGTCCAAAGTTAGCATTGTACCGCGAGGATATAATGCGCTTAAGAGTATATGGTCAGGGTGTACCACAAACAGCATCAGAGGAGGGACTCCGAACGCTGTGGAGGGGCTCTGCTCATGCAGGGGCACCCTCTCACATAAGAACCAAGCACTCTGCCTTCAGGATTGGTAAGGCCTGCCATAGGAGTGACTTATAGGTTTATATGTGTGTGCAATGGTAGTGATATAGGTAGCCTATACCACTGTAAGGGGTGCATGCACCACCTTACCCAGGCTGCAGTAGCAGACCTGTGGTGTCATTTTGGATGGCCTTCCAGGGGTGGCATAATACATGCTGCAGCCCCTGGTAGGCCTCTGAGGTACCTATGCCCTCGGTACATAGTATACCATATACTAGGGACTTATAAGGGCACTCCAGATTCCAATCAGAGATGTGCCTAAGGCACATGGAAACCATTTTAGAGAGGAAGCAGCTAGGCTGGGGTTCTGATTAGCAGGGCCCCAGCCAGACTAAAGTCGAAAAACAGTGAAGCATCAGCAAAAAGTGGGGGTACCCATGTGAAGCAGATCCTACTCTCCTACAGCCCCACCAATGCCCCTAAGGCACCTGTTCCCCCTAGTGCAGTTACAATTGGTGGTGGGAGTACACAGGCCAAGGGTTTAGTAGGGTTGACCCTGGGTAACGAGATGAGCTCTGGCCTAGTCAGAGAACTCACTCAGGCTGTCCTAGTCTGTGATGGGGGCATGGATGTGACCTCCTCTGTGAGTCCCAGTAATCTGGGCAAGTACAGGCAACAGCCCTTAATCAATGGAAAAGAGGCTTTGGCATTTAGCGACACAGGGGCAAGTGTCACCATGGTGACACAAGACCTTGTGGATCCTGGGCAGATTATACTTGGTGAGATGTACCAAGTGACCAATGCTAGCAATGTCAGAACAGACCATACTCTGGCAGTTGTTAACTTCTCCTGGGGAGGGTAACTGGCCTTAAGAAGGTTGTGGTGAGTGCAAACCTACCAGTGGAATGCTTGCTTGGCAATGATCTTGAAACTTCAGCTTGGGCAGAAGTGGAGCTCAGGACCCATGCAGAAATGCTGGGGATCCCTGCAGATGTGTTTGCTGTGACCAGGTCACAGAGCAAAATGTCTAACACTGAACAGGCCTTGGATCCTGAAACCATGGCCCAAGTGCCCTCCAAGAGGAGGAGTAGTAGTGTTAAGGCAGTGCCTTCCCCCTTGGCTCAGAAGGAAGATCAGTCTCTTGAGGGGGATGATCTCAGTCCTGAGGAAGGAACTGTCCCAGAGGAGCTTGAACCTGACCAGGTTGAGTTCTTGGGGACAGGGGGCCCTTCCAGGGCAGATCTGAGCCAGGAGCAGCAGAGCTGCCCCTCTCTTGAACCCCTCAGACAGCAAGCTGCTGCTGAGGCTGCTGGGAATGCTAGTGGTCCCCATAAAGTATATTGGGATGATGGGCTCTTGTACTCAGAGTGTAGAGACCCCAAGCCTGGTGCCACCAGGAGGTTGGTTATACCTCTGAAGTTCTAAGCCTAGAGATAACGAACTTATTAAAAGATGGAGACTTTTGTATAAACAATCACTAGCAAAAGAAAACAAGATATTCAGATAGATGCTTGGGAGAAGCTTATTTTGGCTGCAAATACAAAAGATACCTCTTTATTTTGGAAAACTGTAAATCACCCCTTTTTAAAGAAAATTGTGCAACTAAAGTTGAGAGTCTTGTGCAGCCAGAAGAATGGATTTGCCATTTTAGTAACGTTTTTAATGAAGAAAATGAAACGCCCTCTTTCATAGGACAAATTAATATCGAAGGGGTTATGGAATTATCCAAAAATCAAACTTTTATCACTTTTAATTCACCAAAACTATCTTATATCACATTAGATGAAGTGACTCTTTCATTAGCGCGTTGTGCAAATGGGAAGGCACCGGGTGTAGACGGGGTCCCAATAGACTTCTTTAAACAGGACTCCAGCCTCTGGGCCCCGTTTTACAAAATGTTTTTAATGCGGTTGGTCGAGGTACAATACCTAAATCATGGACAGAGAGTATTATTGTACCAATTTTTAAAAGGGTAATAGAACTGATGCTAAGTGCTATCGCCCTATTTCCCTTCTTGATACCACCTCAAAACTAATGGGAAGAATACTGCTAGAAAGATTGGAAATTTGGGCGGAAGAAAAAAAGATCCTTACAGAATCGCAGTTTGGGTTCAGAAGGGAAATAGGTACGATAGAACAATGCATTAACCTACATTTATTGATCAGTAAATATACGCTTATAAAAAAGGGGCATCTACACTTATGTTTTATTGATTTAACTAGTGCTTTTGATTTGGTAAACCACAAGAAATTATGGCAGACATTAACTAAAATGGGCGCCCGGAAGATATTATTATATATCTTTCACAGATATATAGTCATTTGACTACAAGGGTCCGCTATGGGCCAGATGGAGAATGCACTGCAAGTTTTAGAGTGAAACGAGGAATTAGGCAAGGGTGCGTACTCGCGCCACTATTATTTTCACTATATATTAACGGTGTGGATGAAGAACTACAGAAGCTAAATGCGGATGCCCCTATAGTGGCTAAACGTGTCGTCCCGATCTTACTTTATGCGGACGACGCCGTGTTATTATCAAGAACGGCGAATGGGCTACAAACTTTGATCGATAGATTTGCTAAATATATGCAGGATAAGGATTTATTAATTAATTTAAAAAAGACTTTCACAATGGTCTGTGGACAAGGGAAAGCCAAAACCAAGAATCATCATATCGATAATGTCCCTATTAGTAGAACAAATTCTTTTGTATATTTAGGTTTGACTTTTTTCGTTAGGGGGCTGGAAAGCCCATATTGAGAACAGTAAGTTAAAATTTATGAGAATAACGGAGTCAATCTTCAGGTTCTCAAAAAAAATGGGAAATAAGCCTGTTAGGGAAATAATGACCCTTTATAAAAGTAAGTGCCTTAGTGGAACTTGTTATGGGGCTACATTGTGGGGAGGAGAAAATTGTAACATTCTTTACATACAAGAAAATACATTTTTGCGAAGATTGTTAGCAGTCCCGAGTTCAACCCCGGTGTTTAGTGTCCATAAAGAATTAGATGCCCCTTATATACATGATTTTATAGGCACAACAAGCGCAAATGTTTGGCATGGTATCTGGAGCAAAGAAGGCACCAAATTTACCCAGGATATTATTAAAGATTGTATCGCACATGAATATGGAACTAAAATACCGTGGTTACTCTATATCAAAAATTTACTAGATGAATGTGACCAAAATCCTGATTTTAAAAATCCCCATCAAATAGCTAGTCATTGTAAAAAAGACCTGAAGAACAAACTACTGGAAAAACGGAAATTGTTTAGGGACCTAAAAGCAGACCAGCAACCGATAACTAAAGCTTACATGGACCGGACGTTTGGCCTTGGAATACCTACATATTTATTACAGGTCACCAATATAAGGCACAGATTTTATTTAACTAGATTGAGGATGGGACTTCTGCACTTTTTAATTGCTTTCCCGATAAAGAGAAGATGGAGTCGAAATCTTCCTAAGTGTCCATGTAATGGTTTTTCACAACAGACAACTTTGCACTTTATGTTATTTTGTGGTTTTTATAAGAATTCTAGGAAATGTTTTTACGACCGCTGTTTTTAAAGGAGAAACTTTTTTCTTATAAGGTAGCATTTGAGTATATTTGTAGTCTTGCAAATATAAGAATCTGTAATGCAGTGGTGACTTACATCAAGACGTCAATTATGATACGTAATAATATCTCTCATCTTGAGGCTTTGAGTTATGAGAACGAAGTCTGTAGCCTGAAATGAATTTGCTTATACCTGAAATAGAATGCATTATGAATTAAGAAAATGGACTTTTTTAAATTATTTTTATTTTTGATATTCTTACAAATATCTAATAACTGTTTATTATGTTTAAAGGTTTTAATGGAATTAATTATTTGATATATTGGGTTTTCTTTTTATCTTGAAAAGATGCCTGAAATATTGAAACTTGTGTTTTTTCAAGGTGGTATTACGGTTTGTTTTGTGTGGGGTTTCTTTTTTTCATCCTTTTCTCTCTTTTTAATGAATTTGGATATTCCTTTTTAGAGTTTGTGATATATGCAGCAATGTATGATGTATTTTAGATTGCTTTTATGGTTTGTGTATTATCTAACCGAATAAAGCTGATTTGATTTGACCTCTGAAGTTCAGGGGCTTCCTATTGACCCTAGCCCATGATATTCCCCTAGCAGGTCACCTGGGCCAGAACAAGACTTGGGACAGACTTGTCCCTCACTTTCACTGGCCCCACATGTCTGAAGACACCAAGGAGTTTTGTCGCTCCTGTGTAACCTGCCAAGCCAGTGGGAAGGCAGGTGGCACCACAAAGGCCCCCCTGATACCACTACCTGTGGTGGGGGTTCCCTTTGAGAGAGTGGGGATTGATATTGTTGGTCCCATGGATCCCCAAACAGCATCTGGGCACAGGTTTATCCTGGTGGTGGACCATGCCACTAGGTACCCAGAGGCTATTCCCCTTAGGACCACTACAGCACCTGTGGTGGCAAGAGCCCTCCTACGAATTTTCTCAAGAGTGGGCTTCCCTAAGGAGGTTGTATCAGACAGGGGTGCAAACTTTATGTCTGGATATTTGAAGGCAATGTGGAAGGAGTGTGGAGTGACTTACAAGTTCACCACACCCTATCACCCACAATGCAATGGTTTAGTTGAGAGATTCAACAAAACCTTAAAGGGCATGATTAAAGGGCTCCCAGAAAAGCTTAGGCGAAGATGGGACATACTCTTGCCCTGCCTTTTATTTGCATACAGGGAGGTGCCTCAAAATGGGGTTGGCTACAGCCCTTTTGAACTTTTGTTTGGTCACCCTGTCAGGGGTCCATTGTGCTTGGTAAAGGAAGGATGGGAGTTACCTCTCAAGCCCCCAAAGCATGACATAGTGGACTATGTACTTGGTCTCCGCTCCAGGATGGCTGAATACATGAAAAAGGCAACTAAAAACCTTGAGGCTAGCCAGGAACTGCAAAAAGCCTGACATGACCAAAAGGCTGTGCTGACTGTTTACCAGCCAGGACAGAAGGTGTGGGTGCTGGAGCCAGTGGCCCCAGCAGCTCTCCAAGACAAGTGGAGTGGACCCCATACCATTGTTGAACAGAAGGGTGAGGTCACCTATTTAGTAGACCTAGGAACACCCAAGAGTCCCCACAGGGTTCTCCATGTCAACAGATTGAAGCCATATGTGGACAGGGCAGACATGGGCTTGCTCATGGCTACTGATGAGGGACAGGAGGAAGAGAGTGACCCACTCCCTGACCTGCTCTCACAGAACCCTGATGATGGGTCAGTGGATGGTGTAGCCTTGGCAGGCAGCCTCACTGCTCAGCAGCAAACTGATTGTAGACAAGTGCTCAATCAGTACAGACATATGTTCTCTCTGACTCCAAGTCAGACCACCTGGTGCACTCATGAAGTTGACACTGGGGACAGTCTGCCTATTAAAAATAAGATTTATAGGCAACCTGACCATGTCAGGGACTGTATCAGGACAGAAGTCCAGAAAATGTTGGATTTGGGAGTTATTGAACCCTCAGATAGCCCTTGGGCTAGTCCAGTGGTCCTTGTGCCAAAACCTCACACCAGTGGTGGGAAAAGAGAGATGAGGTTTTGTGTGGACTACAGGGGTCTCAATGCAGTCACTAGGACTGATGCCCATCCAATACCTAGGGCAGATGAGCTAATAGACACTTTGGCCTCAGCCAAATATCTAAGCACATTTGACCTGACAGCTGGCTACTGGCAGATCAGACTAGCTGATGATGCAAAGCCAAAAACAGCATTCTCAACCCCTAGTGGACATTATCAATTTGTGGTAATGCCCTTTGGTCTGAAGAATGCACCTGCCACTTTTCAGAGGTTGATGAATACAGTCCTTACAGGTCTGGAGGCCTACAGTGCAGCATATCTAGATGATATTGCTGTCTTTAGCTCCACCTGGGAGGATCACCTGGTCCACCTCAGAAATGTTTTAGAGGCCCTGCAAAAGGCAGGCCTCACTATCAAGGCCACCAAGTGCCAGACAGGGCAGAGTCAAGTTGTGTACCTGGGCCACCTTGTGGGTGGAGGCCAGGTTCAACCATTGCAGAGCAAGATCCAGACCATCATGGACTGGACTGCTCCAACTACCCAGACTCAGGTGAGAGCCTTTTTAGGCCTGACTGGGTACTATAGGAGATTTGTCAAGGGGTATGGATCAATAGTGACACCCCTGAATGACTTAACTTCCAAGAAAATGCCCAAAAAGGTTCAGTGGACAGTTAGCTGTCAAAAGGCATTTGATGACCTGAAGCAGGCCATGTGCACTGCTCCCATTCTCCAGAGTCCTGATTACTCCAAGAAGTTCATTGTCCAAACAGATGCATCTGAATTGGGGGTAGGGGCTGTACTGTCACAATTGAATGATGAAGGTCAGGATCAGCCAGTAGCTTTTATTAGCAGAAGGCTGACCCCTAGAGAGAAACGTTGGTCAGCCATAGAGAGGAGGCCTTTGCTGTGGTTTGGGCTCTGAAGAAGTTGAGGCCATACTTGTTTGGTACTCACTTCCTTGTTCAAACAGACCACAAGCCCCTCCTATGGCTAAAACAAATGAAGGGTGAAAACCCCAAACTGCTTAGGTGGTCCATTTCCCCACAGGGGATGGACTTTACAGTGAACATAGACCTGGGAGTAACCATGCCAATGCAGATGGACTCTCTAGGTACTTCCACTTAGAACATGAAGACTCAACTGGTCAAGGTTAGTTTAATGTCCCTACATGGGGGGGGGGTTGTGTAGGAGAGTAGGATCTGCTTCACATGGGTACCCCCACTTTTTGCTGATGCTTCACTGTTTTTCGACTTTAGTCTGGCTGGGGCCCTGCTAACCAGAACCCCAGCCTAGCTGCTTCCTCTCTAAAATGGTTTCCATGGGCCCTAGGCACATCTCTGATTGGAATCTGGAGTGCCCTTATAAGTCCCTAGTATATGGTATACTATGTACCCAGGGCATAGGTACCTCAGAGGCCTACCAGGGGCTGCAGCATGTATTGTGCCACCCCTGGAAGGCCATCCAAAATGACATCACAGGTCTGCTACTGCAGCCTGGGTAAGGTGGTGCATGCACCCCTTACAGTGGTATAGGCTACCTATATCACTACATATATACACACATATAAACCTATAAGTCACTCCTATGGCAGGCCTTATCAATCCTGAAGGCAGAGTGCTTGGTTCTTATGTGAGAGGGTGCCCGTGCATGAGTAGAGCCCCTCTGCAGCGTTCGGAGACCCTTCTCTGATGCTGTTTGTAGTGCAGCCTGACCATATACTCTTAAGTGCATTATATCCTCGCGGTACAATGCTAACTTTGGACTGGCTGCACCAAAACATGTCGTGTTTGGTGTCAAACATCTTGGAATACTACCCCCCGCCAGTTCTGGCGGCGGGGGTAGCATTCCACCCTTCTAGAGGGACAGACATGTACACACCGGCCTACCCGGTAACTTCTTTCCAGAGCCCTGGCATCACAAAATGGATGCCACTGCCACAGACACGGATCTGGCCTCCTGCTGCTGACTGAAACTCCGGCAGGGGAGGCCTGGACAATAGGTTTCCTGTCCAAGGGAGGTGTAACCACCTCCCCAGACAGGATGATGTGTATTTGGGCTGGGCGGGAGCACTCTCTGGTGCTTTGAAGTCCTGCACTGGGGGCACATTTGGTGTCCCTGTGCATACCCCAGTTCAAACCGGTTCAGGGGCTTCCAGCCCCTGCTCTGGCACGAAACTGGACAAAGGGAAATGGGTGTAACCACCCCTCTTCCCTGACCCTCCCATAGGTGGGTCCCCAGAGTATGTCCAACCCCCTAACTTAGTATAAGTATGGAACCCCAGTCCTTAGGACTTTAGATTTACCTGGAGGAAACTGAATCCTGGACCTTCGACGCTCTACTTTAAGATTAGAGGACTGAAGAATCTCCCTTGGGGTCAAGGAGTGACTCCCCTGCTTGGCAGGCACCGAGGAAGCAATTGTCCGGTCTGCATCGCTGAAGCTCCCGCCGGACGCCAAAGTCTTTGCATCACCAGAGGTGGATTTCCAGACTTCCCCGAGGCTGCCCTGAGTCCCCAGCAAAGCTTAGGCCCGTAGCTGTCGTGGGTAACGTGGAACCGTGACCCCTGGACACTGAGAACTTTTGCAAGTGCATCCTCTTCCTGGACTCCCACGAAGTTGTGCTTTGGGCTCCAAGTAGCCCCTACCTCCAGCACCGACTGCACTGAAGATCACTGGCCTCCACTCTACGAGTGTCCTGTGAACCAGCTCCAATTGCGTCCACTCGAGGCTCCTTCGCGGTCGCTAGTCGGTTGGCTAGTGGGCCCCTCCGAAGGCAACTCTTCTTTTCCTTGGGCTTTCCTGGTTGCTCCAGACGTGCCCTGACTTACCCTTGCTGGGTGAGTCCCCCAGACCTTGCTGGTCTGCATCAACATCCTTTCCTTGTTTCTACGAGACTTGCCGTTGCCAAGGCTTGTTGGGTCCAATCCAGTCGCCGACACCCCTGCAATCGACAGACGTCATGGGACAGCTGGAATCCAGCTCCTGGTTGTCGTCGACGCCTCCTGGACCTCGTGGCTGAAGAGTCAATACGACCGTCAACCTACCTGAAGCACCCGACATCGGTGGGCATCTGCTCATCGCCTTCCTGGTCACTGGCTAGTGACCCAGACTCTGTCCCCTCTGCTTTCAGGTTCTTCAGATCTTCGATCCACCCTTGGATCCACCCGAACACTTTCGACTTGGTCGCCAGCAGCACTTTGCAGCAGATCGCCATTGAAAACGACGACGAAACCCGACCCCGAAAGACACCTATGCACCCGGCTTCCCTGGGTGAGGTAACTCGAGTACTCCGGTGCTCCCATGGGTATAGACTCTAGAACGACCTAGTTCTAAAAGGGTTTGCTCCAAGTCCTCCTCTAAGTGTCCTTTTTCTTTAAAACTCCAACCGCGACATTCCCCATAGAAGTCAACGGCGGCTCGCGGCTGTGTTCTCACACTGCACGCGTCCCCCGTGGGTCCCCTGTGTCACTATCTTGGGTGGTTCCTTGAGGGCCAAGCACTTCTACAGGCTCTAGGCCCTGTGTCTAGCTCAGTCGTGGTTCTTATACCATTTTATTGGTATATGGTTTGGTACGCCCCTAGGGCTCAAACGTGTATTTGTGCTATTACTGTTGATAACTGACTTGTAACTTATGTACTTCGAACTCTAGCCTCATAAAGAGACTAGAGGGGTGTGTTTAAGACTAAATACATATATTTTATATATATACCTGGTGTGGTTCTCTTTCATTTGGTCACTCAAGAGATTATAGACTGGTAAAACAAGCTGCTTTACATTCCTTCAAGACTTAGCCTGAAGGCTGCTCTCCATAGCTACCACTAGGATAGCTTTCAATAAAGGTTGTCTTTAACCTATCTCCAATAAGGGGTTGTTTGGACTGGTGCAAGGTGCCCACTATAATTAGTGGACAGCATATACCAGGCCAACTTCTCACACTGGTGCTTACGTCAAAGTACTCAAAACCCACCAGAACCCTACTCACTAAATTTGCAAATCACCGGATAGCTGTGTATGCATAGATTTTTGCCATTTCTCTATCCTATCCGTTCACAAACTCTTCACCTTTGCCAGAAGTGAGGTTTTTAACCCCCCACCCTGATCCACCCCCTCATCCACCTCCGGTTACGCGGTAGGCCTCCATGCATAGCAGAGCACCTTTAACAATCTTGACCTCGGTTCCTCGTCATTAAATCTATCCGTATTGTTGTCCCCTACGTCACCCAAACCGTCTCTCTCTTTGACTCTTACCAAGCCTCCGTCTGCCTCACTAGCCCCATAAGCAATGCGGCCCACCCGAGTTGTAATCATACTAACGCTCACTCCATGATCTACAGCCCTCGCTCCATGATCTCTAGGCCTCGCTCCATGATCGCCAGCCCTCACTCCATCATTATCAGCCCTCGCTCCATGATCTCCAGCCCTCGCTCCATGATCTCCAGCCCTCGCTCTATGATCTCCGGCCCTCGCTCCATGATCTCCAGCCCTCGTTCCATGATCTCCAGCCCTCGCTCCATGATCTCCAGCCCTCGCTCCATGATCTCCAGCCCTCGCTCCATGATCTCCAGCCCTCGCTCCATGATCTCCAGCCCTCGCTCCATCATTACCCGTCCTCGCTCTATGATCTCCAGTCCTCACTCCATGATCTCCAGTCCTCACTCCATGATCTCTAGCACTCGCTCCATTATTATCAGCCCTCGCTCCATGATCTCCAGACCTCGCTCAATCATTATCAGCCCTCGCTCCATGATCTCCAGCCCTCGCTCTGTGATCTCCACCCCTCGCTCCATGATCTCCAGCCCTCGCTCCATCATTATCAGCCCTCGCTCCATGATCTCCAGCCCTCGCTCCATGATATCCAGCCCTCGCTCCATTATTATCAGCCCTCGCTCCATGAGCTCCAGCCGTCGCTCCATGATCTCCAGACCTGGCTCCATGATCTCCAGCCCTCGCTCCATCATTATCAGCCCCCGCTCCCTGATCTGTAGCCCTCGCTCCATGATCTCCAGGCCCGTGCTCCATGATCTCCAGCCCTCGCTCCATGATCTCCAGCCCTCGCTCCATCATTACCCATCCTCGCCCTATGATCTCCTTTCCTCACTCCATGATCTCCAATCCTCAGTCGATGATCTCTAGCACTCGCTCCATTATTATCAGCCCTCGCTCCATGATCTCCAGACCTCGCTCCATCATTATCAGCCCTCGCTCCATGATCTCCAGCCCTCGCTCTGTGATCTCGAGCCCTCGCTCCATGATCTCCAGCAATCGCTCCATCATTATCAGCCCTCGCTCCATGATCTCCAGCCCTCGCTCCATGATCTCCAGCCCTCGCTCCATGAGCTCCAGCCCTCGCTCCATGAGCTCCAGCCCTCGCATCATGATCGCCAGCCCTCACTCCATCATTATCAGCCTTCGCTCTATGATCTCCAGCCCTCGCTCCATGATCTCCAGCCCTCGCTCCATCATTATCAGCCCCAGCTCCATGATCTCCAGCCCTCGCTCCATGATCTCCAGCCCTCACTCCACGATCTCCAGCCTTCCCTCCATAATCTCTAGGACTCGCTCCATGATCTCCAGCCCTCGCTCTATGATCTCCAGCCCTCACTCCATGATCTCCAGCCCTCGCTCCATGATCTCATGCCCTCTCTCCATGATCTCCAGCCCTCGCTCCAAGATCTCCAGCCGTCGCTCCATGATCTCCAGCCCTCGCTCCATGAGCTCCAGCCTTCGCTCCATGATCTCCAGCCCTCACTCCATCATTATCAGCCCTCGCTCCATGTTCTCCAGCCCTCGCTCCATGTTCTCCAGCCCTCGCTCCATCAATCTCCAGCCCTCGCTCCATGAGCTCCTGCCCTCGCATCATGATCTCCAGCCCTCACTCCATGATCTCCGGCCCTCGCTCCATGATCTCTAGGCCTCGCTCCATGATCGCCAGCCCTCACTCCATCATTCTCAGCCCTCGCTCCATGATCTCCAGCCCTCGCTCCATGATCTCCAGCCCTCGCTCCATCAATCTCCAGCCCTTGCTCCATGAGCTCCAACCCTCGCATCATGATCGCCAGCCCTCGCTCCATGATCGCCAGCCCTCACTCCATCATTATCAGCAGTTGCTCCATGATCTCCAGCCCTTGCTCCATGATCTCCAGCCCTCGCTCCAAGATCTCCAGCCCTCGCTCCATGATCTCCAGCCCTCGCTCCAGGAGCTCCAGCCTTCGTTTCATGATCTCCAGCCCTCACTCCATCATTATCAGCCCTCGCTCCATGATCTCCAGCCCTCGCTCACTCAATCTCCAGCCCTCGCTCCATGAGCTCCAGTACTCACATCATGATCGCCAGCCCTCACTCCATCATTATCAGCCTTCGCTCCATGATCTCCAGCCCTCGCTCCATCATTATCAACCCCACTCCATGATCTCCAGCCCTCGCTCCATGATCTCCAGGCCCGTGCTCCATGATCTCCAGCCCTTGCTCCATGATCTCCAGCCCTTGCTCCATGATCTCCAGCCCTCGCTCCATGATCTCCAGCCTTCCCTCCATGATCTCTAGGCCTAGCTCCATGATCTCCAGCGCTCGCTCTATGATCTCCAGCCCTCGCTCCATGATCACCAGCCCTCGCTCCATGATCTCCTGCCCTCGCTTCGTGATCCCCAGACCTCGCTCCATGATCTCCAGCCCTCACTCCATGAGCTCCAGCCTTCGCTCCATGATCTCCAGCCCTCACTCCATCATTATCAGCCCTTGCATCATGATCTCCAGCCCTCACTCCATGTTCTCCAGCCCTCGCTCCATCAATCTCCAGCCCTCGCTCCATGAGCTCCAGCCTTCATATCATGATCGCCAGCCTTCGCTCCATGATCTCCAGCCCTCGCTCCATGAGCTCCAGCCTTTGCTCCATGATCTCCAGCCCTCACTCCATCATTATCAGCCCTCGCTCCATGATCTCCAGCCCTCGCTCCATGATCTCCAGCCCTCGCTCACTCAATCTCCAACCCTCGCTCCATGAGCTCCAGCCCTCGCTTCATGATCACCAGCCCTCACTCCATCATTATCAGCCTTCGCTCCATGATTTCCAGCCCTCGCTCCATGATCTCCAGCCCTCGCTCGATCATTGTCAGTCTCAGCTCCATGATCTCCAGCCCTCACTCCATGATTTCCCGGCCCGTGCTCCATGATCTCCAGCCACCACTACAATATCTCCAGCCCTCACTCCATGATATCCAGCCCTCGCTCCATGATGTCCAGCCTTCCCTCCATGATGTCTAGGCCTCGCTCCATGATCTCCAGTGCTCGCTCTATGATCTCCAGCCCTCGCTCCATGATCTCCAGCCCTCGCTCCATGATCTCCTGCCCTCGCTCTGTGATCTCCAGCCCTCGCTCCGTGATCTCCAGCCCTCGCTCCAGGAGCTCCAGCCTTCGTTCCATGATCTCCAGCCCTCACTCCATCATTATCAGCACTCGCTCCATGATCTCCAGCCCTCACTCACTCAATCTACAGCCCTCGCTCCATGAGCACCAGTACTCACATCATGATCGCCAGCCCTCACTCCATCATTATCAGCCTTCGCTCCATGATCTCCAGCCCTCGCTCCATCATTATCAACCCCACTCCATGATCTCCAGCCCTCGTTCCATGATCTCCAGGCCCGTGCTCCATGATCTCCAGCCCTCGCTACAAGATCTCCAGCCCTTGCTCCATGATCTCCAGCCCTCGCTCCATGATCTCCAGCCTTCCCTCCATGATCTCTAGGCCTAGCTCCATGATCTCCAGCGCTCGCTCTATGATCTCCAGCCCTCGCTCCATGATCTCCAGCCCTCGCTCCATGATCTCCTGCCCTCGCTTCGTGATCCCCAGACCTCGTTCCATGATCTCCAGTCCTCGCTCCATGAGCTCCAGCCTTCGCTCCATGATCTCCAGCCCTCACTCCATCATTATCAGCCCTTGCATCATGATCTCCAGCCCTCACTCCATGTTCTCCAGCCCTCGCTCCATCAATCTCCAGCCCTCGCTCCATGAGCTCCAGCCTTCACATCATGATCGCCAGCCTTCGCTCCATGATCTCCAGCCCTCGCTCCATGAGCTCCAGCCTTCGCTCCATGATCTCCAGCCCTCACTCCATCATTATCATCCCTCGCTCCATGATCTCCAGCCCTCGCTCCATGATCTCCAGCCCTCGCTCACCCAATCTCCAACCCTCGCTCTCCATGAGCTCCAGCCCTCGCTTCATGATCGCCAGCCCTCACTCCATCATTATCAGCCTTCGCTCCATGATCTCCAGCCCTCGCTCCATGATCTCCAGCCCTCGCTCGATCATTGTCAGTCTCAGCTCCATGATCTCCAGCCCTCACTCCATGATTTCCAGGCCCGTGCTCCATGATCTCCAGCCACCGCTACAATATCTGCAGCCCTCACTCCATGATATCCAGCCCTCGCTCCATGATCTCCAGCCTTCCCTCCATGATGTCTAGGCCTCGCTCCATGATCTCCAGCGCTCGCTCTATGATCTCCAGCCCTCGCTCCATGATCTCCAGCCCTCGCTCCATGATCTCCTGCCCTCGCTCTGTGATCTCCAGCCCTCGCTCCGTGATCTCCAGCCCTCGCTCCATGAGCTCCAGCCTTCACTCCATGATCTCCAGCCCTCACTCCATCATTATCAGCCCTCGCTCCATGATCTCCAGGCCTCGCTCCATGTTCTCCAGCCCTCGCTCCATCAATCTCTAGCCCTCACTCCATGATCTCCAGCCCTCACTCCATGATCTATGGCCCTCGCTCCACGATCTCTAGGCCTCGCTCCATGATCGCCAGCCCTCACTCCATCATTATCAGCCCTCGCTCCATGATCTCCAGCCCTCGCTCCATGATCTCCAGCCCTCGCTCCATCAATCTCCAGCCCTTGCTCCATGAGCTCCAGCCCTCGCATTATGATCGCCAGCCCTCGCTCCATGATCGCCAGCCCTCACTCCATCATTATCAGCCGTTGCTTCATGATCTCCAGCCCTCGCTCCGTCATTGCCAGCCCTCACTCCATCATTATCAGCCGTCGCTCCATGATCTCCAGCCCTCGCTCCGTGATCTCCAGCCCTCGCTCCAAGATCTCCAGCCTTCGCTCCATGATCTCCAGTCCTCGCTCCATGATCTCCAGCCCTCGCTCCATGATCTCCAGCCTCGCTCCATGATCTCCAGCCCTCTCTCCATGATCTCTAGCCCTCGCTCTATGATCTCCAGCCCTCGCTTCATTATTATCAGCCCTCGCTCCATGATCGCCAGCCCTCGCTCCATGATCTCCAGCCCTCGCTCCATGAGCTCCAGCCTTCGCTCCATGATCTCCAGCCCTCACTCCATCATTATCAGCCCTCGCTCCATGATCTCCAGCCCTCGCTCCATGATCTCCAGCCCTCGCTCACTCAATCTCCAGCCCTCGCTCCATGAGCTTCAGCCCTTGCATCATGATCGCCAGCCCTCACTCCATCATTATCAGCCTTCGCTCCATGATCTCCAGCCCTCGCTCCATGATCTCTAGCCCTCGCTCCATCATTATCAGCCCCAGCTCCATGATCTCCAGCCCTCGCTCCATGATCTCCAGCCCTCACTCCATGATCTCCAGCCTTCCCTCCATAATCTCTAGGACTCGCTCCATGATCTCCAGCCCTCGCTCTATGATCTCCAGCCCTCGCTCCATGATCTCTAGCCCTCGCTCCATGATCTCCTGCCCTCTCTCCGTGATCTCCAGCCCACGCTCCAAGATCTCCAGCCGTCGCTCCATGATCTCCAGCCCTCGCTCCATGAGCTCCAGCCTTCGCTCCATGATCTCCAGCCCTCATTCCATCATTATCAGCCCTCGCTCCATGTTCTCCAGCCCTCGCTCCATGTTCTCCAGCCCTCGCTCCATCAATCTCCAGCCCTCGCTCCATGAGCTCCAGCCCTCGCATCATGATCTCCAGCCCTCACTCCAT
The DNA here is from genome assembly GCA_963921515.1 of Calotriton arnoldi. Classification (NCBI taxonomy): domain Eukaryota; kingdom Metazoa; phylum Chordata; class Amphibia; order Caudata; family Salamandridae; genus Calotriton; species Calotriton arnoldi. The sequence continues at coordinate 3,412,107 of CAWUFW010000707.1, forward strand.
GATCTCCGGCCCTCGCTCCATGATCTCTAGGCCTCGCTCCATGATCGCCAGTCCTCACTCCATCATTATCAGCCCTCGCTCCATGATCTTCAGCCCTTGCTCCATGATCTCCAGCCCTCGCTCCAAGATCTCCAGCCCTCGCTCCATGATCTCCAGCCCTCGCTCCATGAGCTCCAGCCTTTGCTCCATGATCTCCAGCCCTCACTCCATCATTATCAGCCCTCGCTCCATGATCTCCAGCCCTCGCTTCATGATCTCCAGCCCTCGCTCACTCAATCTCCAGCCCTCGCTCCAGGAGCTCCAGTCCTCGCATCATGATCACCAGCCCTCACTCCATCATTATCAGCCTTCGCTCCATGATCTCCAGCCCTCGCTCCATCATTATCAACCCTGCTCCATGATCTCCAGCCCTCGCTACAAGATTTCCAGCCCTCGCTCCATGATCTCCAGCACTCGCTACAAGATCTCCAGCCCTCGCTCCATGATCTCCAGCCCTCGCTCCGTGATCTCCAGCCTTCTCTCCATGATCTCTAGGCCTAGCTCCATGATCTCCAGCCCTCGCTTTATGATCTCCAGCCCTCGCTCCATGATCTCCAGCCCTCGCTCCATAATCTCCTGCCCTCGCTCGGTGATCCCCAGACCTCGCTCCATGATCTCCAGCCCTCGCTCCATGAGCTCCAGCCTTAGCTCCATGATCTCCAGCCCTCACTCCATCATTATCAGCCCTCGCATCATGATCTCCAGCCCTCGCTCCATGTTCTCCAGCCCTCGCTCCATCAATCTCCAGCCCTCGCTCCATGAGCTCCAGCCTTCACATCATGATCGCCAGTCCCTCACTCCATCATTATCAGCCTTCGCTCCATGATCTCCATCCCTCGCTCCATGATCTCCAGCCCTTGCTCCATCATTATCAGCCCCAGCTCCATGATCTCCAGCCCTCGCTCCATCATTATCAGCCCCAGCTCCATGATCTCCAGCCCTCGCTCCATGATCTCCAGGCCCATGCTCCATGATCTCCAGCCCCGCTACAATATCTCCAGCCCTCGCTCCATGATCTCCAGCCCTCGCTCCATCATTACCCGTCCTCGCTCTATGATCTCCAGTCCTCACTCCATGATCTCCAGTCCTCACTCCATGATCTCCAGACCTCGCTCAATCATTATCAGCCCTCGCTCCATGACCTCCAGCCCTCGCTCTGTGATCTCCACCCCTCGCTCCATGATCTCCAGCCCTCACTCCATGATATCGAGCCCTCGCTCTATCATTATCAGCCCTCGCTCCATGAGCTCCAGCCGTCGCTCCATGATCTCCAGACCTGGCTCCATGTTCTCCAGCCCTCGCTCCATCATTACCCGTCCTCGCCCTATGATCTCCGTTCCTCACTCCATGATCTCCAATCCTCAGTTGATGATCTCTAGCACTCGCTCCATTATTATCAGCCCTCGCTCCATGATCTCCAGACTTCGCTCCATCATTATCAGCCCTCGCTCCATGATCTCCAGCCCTCGCTCTGTGATCTCGAGCCCTCGCTCCATGATCTCCAGCAATCGATCCATCATTATCAGCCCTCGCTCCATGATCTCCAGCCGTCGCTCCATGAGATCCAGCCCTCGCATCATGATCGCCAGCCCTCACTCCATCATTATCAGCCTTCGCTCCATGATCTCCAGCCCTTGCTCCATGATCTCCAGCCCTCGCTCCATCATTATCAGCCCCAGCTCCATGGTCTCCAGCCCTCGCTCCATGATCTCCAGCCCTCACTCCATGATCTCCAGCCTTCCCTCCATAATCTCTAGGACTCGCTCCATGATCTCCAGCCCTGGCTCTATGATCTCCAGCCCTCACTCCATGATCTCCAGCGTCGCTCCATGATCCCCTGCCCTCTCTCCATGATCTCCAGCCCTCGCTCCAAGATCTCCAGCCATCGCTCCATTATCTCCAGCCCTCGCTCCATGAGCTCCAGCCTTCGCCCCATGATCTCCAGCCCTCACTCCATCATTATCAGCCCTCGCTCCATGTTCTCCAGCCCTCGCTCCATGTTCTCTAGCCCTCGCTCCATCAATCTCCAGCCCTCGCCCCATGAGCTCCTGCCCTCGCATCATGATCTCCAGCCCTCACTCCATGATCTCCGGCCCTCGCTCCATGATCTCTAGGCCTCGCTCCATGATCGCCAGCCCTCACTCCATCATTATCAGCCCTAGCTCCATGATCTCCAGCCCTCGCTCCATGATCTCCAGCCCTCGCTCCATCAATCTCCAGCCCTTGCTCCATGAGCTCCAACCCTCGCATCATGATCGCCAGCCCTCGCTCCATGATCGCCAGCCCTCACTCCATCATTATCAGCAGTTGCTCCATGATCTCCAGCCCTTGCTCCATGATCTCCAGCCCTCGCTCCAAGATCTCCAGCCCTCGCTCCATGATCTCCAGCCCTCGCTCCAGGAGCTCCAGCCTTCGTTCCATGATCTCCAGCCCTCACTCCATCATTATCAGCCCTCGCTCCATGATCTCCAGCCCTCGCTCACTCAATCTCCAGCCCTCGCTCCATGAGCTCCAGTACTCACATCATGATCGCCAGCCCTCACTCCATCATTATCAGCCTTCGCTCCATGATCTCCAGCCCTCGTTCCATCATTATCAACCCCACTCCATGATCTCCAGCCCTCGCTCCATGATCTCCAGGCCCGTGCTCCATGATCTCCAGCCCGCGCTACAAGATCTCCAGCTCTTGCTCCATGATATCCAGCCCTCGCTCCATGATCTCCAGCCTTCCCTCCATGATCACTAGGCCTAGCTCCATGATCTCCAGCGCTCGCTCTATGATCTCCAGCCCTCACTCCATGATCTCCAGCCCTCGCTCCATGATCTCCTGCCCTCGCTTCGTGATCCCCAGACCTCGCTCCATGATCTCCAGCCCTCGCTCCATGAGCTCCAGCCTTCGCTCCATGATCTCCAGCCCTCACTCCATCATTATCAGCCCTTGCATCATGATCTCCAGCCCTCACTCCATGTTCTCCAGCCCTCGCTCCATCAATCTCCAGCCCTCGCTCCATGATCTCCAGCCTTCACATCATGATCGCCAGCCTTCGCTCCATGATCTCCAGCCCTCGCTCCATGAGCTCCAGCCTTCGCTCCATGATCTCCAGCCCTCACTCCATCATTATCAGCCCTCGCTCCATTATCTCCAGCCCTCGCTCCATGATCTCCAGCCCTCGCTCACTCAATCTCCAACCCTCGCTCCATGAGCTCCAGCCCTCGCTTCATGATCACCAGCCCTCACTCCATCATTATCAGCCTTCGCTCCATGATCTCCAGCCCTCGCTCCATGATCTCCAGCCCTCGCGCCATGATCTCCAGCCCTCGCTCGATCATTGTCAGTCTCAGCTCCATGATCTCCAGCCCTCACTCCATGATTTCCAGGCCCGTGCTCCATGATCTCCAGCCACCGCTACAATATCTCCTGCCCTCACTCCATGATATCCAGCCCTCGCTCCATGATATCCAGCCCTCGCTCCATGATCTCCAGCCTTCCCTCCATGATGTCTAGGCCTCGCTCCATGATCTCCAGCGCTCGCTCTATGATCTCCAGCCCTCGCTCCATCATCTCCAGCCCTCGCTCCATGATCTCCTGCCCTCGCTCTGTGATCTCCAGCCCTCGCTCCGTGATCTCCAGCCCTCGCTCCAGGAGCTCCAGCCTTCGTTCCATGATCTCCAGCCCTCACTCCATCATTATCAGCCCTCGCTCCATGATCTCCAGCCCTCGCTCACTCAATCTCCAGCCCTCGCTCCATGAGCTCCAGTACTCACATCATGATCGCCAGCCCTCACTCCATCATTATCAGCCTTCGCTCCATGATCTCCAGCCCTCGCTCCATCATTATCAACCCCACTCCATGATCTCCAGCCCTCGTTCCATGATCTCCAGGCCCGTGCTCCATGATCTCCAGCCCTCGCTACAAGATCTCCAGCCCTTGCTCCATGATTTCCAGCCCTCGCTCCATGATCTCCAGCCTTCCCTCCATGATCTCTAGGCCTAGCTCCATGATCTCCAGCGCTCGCTCTATGATCTCCAGCCCTCGCTCCATGATCTCCAGCCCTCGCTCCATGATCTCCTGCCCTCGCTTCGTGATCCCCAGACCTCGCTCCATGATCTCCAGCTCTCGCTCCATGAGCTCCAGCCTTCGCTCCATGATCTCCAGCCCTCACTCCATCATTATCAGTCCTTGCATCATGATCTCCAGCCCTCACTCCATTTTCTCCAGCCCTCGCTCCATCAATCTCCAGCCCTCGCTCCATGAGCTCCAGCCTTCACATCATGATCGCCAGCCTTCGCTCCATGATCTCCAGCCCTCGCTCCATGAGCTCCAGCCTTCGCTCCATGATCTCCAGCCCTCACTCCATCATTATCAGCCCTCGCTCCATGATCTCCAGCCCTCGCTCCATGATCTCCAGCCCTCGCTCACTCAATCTCCAACCCTCGCTCCATGAGCTCCAGCCCTCGCTTCATGATCGCCAGCCCTCACTCCATCATTATCAGCCTTCGCTCCATGATCTCCAGCCCTCGCTCCATGATCTCCAGCCCTCGCTTGATCATTGTCAGTCTCAGCTCCATGATCTCCAGCCCTCACTCCATGATTTCCAGGCCCGTGCTCCATGATCTCCAGCCACCGCTACAATATCTCCAGCCCTCACTCCATGATATCCAGCCCTCGCTCCATGATCTCCAGCCTTTCCTCCATGATGTCTAGGCCTCGCTCCATGATCTCCAGCGCTCGCTCTATGATCTCCAGCCCTCACTCCATGATCTCCAGCCCTCGCTCCATGATCTCCTGCCCTCGCTCTGTGATCTCCAGTCCTCGCTCCATGAGCTCCAGCCTTCACTGCATGATCTCCAGCCCTCACTCCATCATTATCAGCCCTCGCTCCATGATCTCCAGGCCTCGCTCCATGTTCTCCAGCCCTCGCTCCATCAATCTCTAGCCCTCACTTCATGATCTCCAGCCCTCACTCCATGATCTATGGCCCTCGCTCCACGATCGCCAGTCCTCACTCCATGATCGCCAGCCCTCGCTCCATCATTATCAGCCCTCGCTCCATGATCTCCAGCCCTCGCTCCATGATCTCCAGCCCTCGCTCCATCAATCTCCAGCCCTTGCTCCATGAGCTCCAGCCCTCGCATCATGATCGCCAGCCCTCGCTCCATGATCGCCAGCCCTCACTCCATCATTATCAGCCGTTGCTTCATGATCTCCAGCCCTCGCTCCGTGATTGCCAGCCCTCACTCCATCATTATCAGCCGTCGCTCCATGATCTCCAGCCCTGGCTCCGTGATCTCCAGCCCTCGCTCCAAGATCTCCAGCCTTCGCTCCATGATCTCCAGTCCTCGCTCCATGATCTCCAGCCCTCGCTCCATGATCTCCAGCCCTCGCTCCATGATCTCCAGCCCTCGCTCCATGATCTCCAGCCCTCTCTCCATGATCTCCAGCCCGCGCTCTATGATCTCCAGCCCTCGCTTCATTATTATCAGCCCTCGCTCCATGATCGCCAGCCCTCGCTCCATGATCTCCAGCCCTCGCTCCATGAGCTCCAGCCTTCGCTCCATGATCTTCAGCCCTCACTCCATCATTATCAGCCCTCGCTCCATGATCTCCAGCCCTCGCTCCATGATCTCCAGCCCTCGCTCACTCAATCTCCAGCCCTCGCTCCATGAGCTTCAGCCCTCGCATCATGATCGCCAGCCCTCACTCCATCATTATCAGCCTTCGCTCCATGATCTCCAGCCCTCGCTCCATGATCTCCAGCCCTCGCTCCATCATTATCAGCCCCAGCTCCATGATCTCCAGCCCTCGCTCCATGATCTCCAGCCCTCACTCCATGATCTCCAGCCTTCCCTCCATAATCTCTAGGACTCGCTCCATGATCTCCAGCCCTCGCTCTATGATCTCCAGCCCTCGCTCCATGATCTCTAGCCCTCGCTCCATGATCTCCTGCCCTCTCTCCGTGATCTCCAGCCCACGCTCCAAGATCTCCAGCCTTCGCTCCATGATCTCCAGCCCTCATTCCATCATTTTCAGCCCTTGCTCCATGTTCTCCAGCCCTCGCTCCATGTTCTCCAGCCCTCGCTCCATCAATCTCCAGCCCTCGCTCCATGAGGTCCAGCCCTCGCATCATGATCTCCAGCCCTCACTCCATGATCTCCGGCCCTCGCTCCATGATCTCTAGGCCTCGCTCCATGATCGCCAGCCCTCACTCCATCATTATCAGCCCTCGCTCCATGATCTTCAGCCCTTGCTCCATGATCTCCAGCCCTCACTCCAAGATCTCCAGCCCTCGCTCCATGATCTCCAGCCCTCGCTCCATGAGCTCCAGCCTTCGCTCCATGATCTCCAGCCCTCACTCCATCATTATCAGCCCTCGCTCCATGATCTCCAGCCCTCGCTTCATGATCTCCAGCCCTCGCTCACTCAATCTCCAGCCCTCGCTCCATGAGCTCCAGTCCTCGCATCATGATCACCAGCCCTCACTCCATCATTATCAGCCTTCGCTCCATGATCTCCAGTCCTCGCTCCATCATTATCAACCCTGCTCCATGATCTCCAGCCCTCGCTACAAGATCTCCAGCCCTCGCTCCATGATCTCCAGCCCTCGCTACAAGATCTCCAGCCCTCGCTCCATGATCTCCAGCCCTCGCTCCATGATCTCCAGCCTTCCCTCCATGATCTCTAGGCCTAGCTCCATGATCTCCAGCCCTCGCTTTATGATCTCCAGCCCTCGCTCCATGATCTCCAGCCCTCGCTCCATAATCTCCTGCCCTCGCTCCGTGATCCCCAGACCTCGCTCCATGATCTCCAGCCCTCGCTCCATGATCTCCAGCCTTCCCTCCATAATCTCTAGGACTCGCTCCATAATCTCCAGCCCTCGCTCTATGATCTCCAGCCCTCGCTCCATGATCTCTAGCCCTCGCTCCATGATCTCCAGCCCTCACTCCATCATTATCAGCCCTCGCTCCATGATCTCCAGCCCTCGCTTCATGATCTCCAGCCCTCGCTCACTCAATCTCCAGCCCTCGCTCCATGAGCTCCAGTCCTCGCATCATGATCACCAGCCCTCACTCCATCATTATCAGCCTTCGCTCCATGATCTCCAGCCCTCGCTCCATCATTATCAACCCTGCTCCATGATCTCCAGCCCTCGCTACAAGATCTCCAGCCCTCGCTCCTTGATCTCCAGCCCTCGCTACAAGATCTCCAGCCCTCGCTCCATGATCTCCAGCCCTCGCTCCATGATCTCCAGCCTTCCCTCCATGATCTCTAGGCCTAGCTCCATGATCTCCAGCCTTCGCTTTATGATCTCCAGCCCTCGCTCCATGATCTCCAGCCCTCGCTCCATAATCTCCTGCCCTCGCTCCGTGATCCCCAGACCTCGCTCCATGATCTCCAGCCCTCGCTCCATGATCTCCAGCCTTCCCTCCATGATGTCTAGGCCTCGCTCCATGATCTCCAGCGCTCGCTCTATGATCTCCAGCCCTCACTCCATGATCTCCAGCCCTCGCTCCATGATCTCCTGCCCTCGCTCTGTGATCTCCAGCCCTCGCTCCATGAGCTCCAGCCTTCACTGCATGATCTCCAGCCCTCACTCCATCATTATCAGCCCTCGCTCCATGATCTCCAGGCCTCGCTCCATGTTCTCCAGCCCTCGCTCCATCAATCTCTAGCCCTCACTTCATGATCTCCAGCCCTCACTCCATGATCTATGGCCCTCGCTCCACGATCGCCAGCCCTCACTCCATGATCGCCAGCCCTCGCTCCATCATTATCAGCCCTCGCTCCATGATCTCCAGCCCTCGCTCCATGATCTCCAGCCCTCGCTCCATCAATCTCCAGCCCTTGCTCCATGAGCTCCAGCCCTCGCATCATGATCGCCAGCCCTCGCTCCATGATCGCCAGCCTCACTCCATCATTATCAGCCGTTGCTTCATGATCTCCAGCCCTCGCTCCGTGATTGCCAGCCCTCACTCCATCATTATCAGCCGTCGCTCCATGATCTCCAGCCCTCGCTCCGTGATCTCCAGCCCTCGCTCCAAGATCTCCAGCCTTCGCTCCATGATCTCCAGTCCTCGCTCCATGATCTCCAGCCCTCGCTCCATGATCTCCAGCCCTCGCTCCATGATCTCCTGCCCTCGCTCCATGATCTCCAGCCCTCTCTCCATGATCTCCAGCCCGCGCTCTATGATCTCCAGCCCTCGCTTCATTATTATCAGCCCTCGCTCCATGATCGCCAGCCCTCGCTCCATGATCTCCAGCCCTCGCTCCATGAGCTCCAGCCTTCGCTCCATGATCTCCGGCCCTCACTCCATCATTATCAGCCCTCGCTCCATGATCTCCAGCCCTCGCTCCATGATCTCCAGCCCTCGCTCACTCAATCTCCAGCCCTCGCTCCATGAGCTTCAGCCCTCGCATCATGATCGCCAGCCCTCACTCCATCATTATCAGCCTTCGCTCCATGATCTCCAGCCCTCGCTCCATGATCTCCAGCCCTCGCTCCATCATTATCAGCCCCAGCTCCATGATCTCCAGCCCTCGCTCCATGATCTCCAGCCCTCACTCCATGATCTCCAGCCTTCCCTCCATAATCTCTAGGACTCGCTCCATAATCTCCAGCCCTCGCTCTATGATCTCCAGCCCTCGCTCCATGATCTCTAGCCCTCGCTCCATGATCTCCTGCCCTCTCTCCGTGATCTCCAGCCCACGCTCCAAGATCTCCAGCCTTCGCTCCATGATCTCCAGCCCTCATTCCATCATTTTCAGCCCTTGCTCCATGTTCTCCAGCCCTCGCTCCATGTTCTCCAGCCCTCGCTCCATCAATCTCCAGCCCTCGCTCCATGAGCTCCAGCCCTCGCATCATGATCTCCAGCCCTCACTCCATGATCTCCGGCCCTCGCTCCATGATCTCTAGGCCTCGCTCCATGATCGCCAGCCCTCACTCCATCATTATCAGCCCTCGCTCCATGATCTTCAGCCCTTGCTCCATGATCTCCAGCCCTCACTCCAAGATCTCCAGCCCTCGCTCCATGATCTCCAGCCCTCGCTCCATGAGCTCCAGCCTTCGCTCCATGATCTCCAGCCCTCACTCCATCATTATCAGCCCTCGCTCCATGATCTCCAGCCCTCGCTTCATGATCTCCAGCCCTCGCTCACTCAATCTCCAGCCCTCGCTCCATGAGCTCCAGTCCTCGCATCATGATCACCAGCCCTCACTCCATCATTATCAGCCTTCGCTCCATGATCTCCAGCCCTCGCTCCATCATTATCAACCCTGCTCCATGATCTCCAGCCCTCGCTACAAGATCTCCAGCCTCGCTCCATGATCTCCAGCCCTCACTACAAGATCTCCAGCCCTCGCTCCATGATCTCCAGCCCTCGCTCCATGATCTCCAGCCTTCCCTCCATGATCTCTAGGCCTAGCTCCATGATCTCCAGCCCTCGCTTTATGATCTCCAGCCCTCGCTCCATGATCTCCAGCCCTCGCTCCATAATCTCCTGCCCTCGCTCCGTGATCCCCAGACCTCGCTCCATGATCTCCAGCCCTCGCTCCATGAGCTCCAGCCTTAGCTCCATGATCTCCAGCCCTCACTCCATCATTATCAGCCCTCGCATCATGATCTCCAGCCCTCGCTCCATGTTCTCCAGCCCTCACTCCATCAATCTCCAGCCCTCGCTCCATGAGCTCCAGCCTTCACATCATGATCGCCAGCCCTCGCTCCATGATCTCCAGCCCTCGCTCCATGAGCTCCAGCCTTCGCTCCATGATCTCCAGCCCTCACTCCATCATTATCAGCCCTCGCTCCATGATCTCCAGCCCTCGCTCCATGATCTCCAGCCCTCGCTCACTCAATCTCCAGCCCTTGCTCCATGAGTTTCAGCCCTCGCATCATGATCGCCAGCCCTCACTCCATCATTATCAGCTTTCGCTCCATGATCTCCAGCCCTCGCTCCATGATCTCCAGCACTTGCTCCATCATTATCAGCCCCAGCTCCATGATCTCCAGCCCTCGCTCCATGATCTCCAGGCCCATGCTCCATGATCTCCAGCCCCGCTACAATATCTCCAGCCCTCGCTCCATGATCTCCAGCCCTCGCTCCATCATTACCCGTCCTCGCTCTATGATCTCCAGTCCTCACTCCATGATCTCCAGACCTCACTCCATGATCTCTAGCACTCGCTCCATTATTATCAGCCCTCGCTCCATGATCTCCAGACCTCGCTCAATCATTATCAGCCCTCGCTCCATGATCTCCAGCCCTCGCTCTGTGATCTCCACCCCTCGCTCTATGATCTCCAGCCCTCGCTCCATGATCTCTAGCCCTCGCTCCATGATCTCCTGCCCTCTCTCCGTGATCTCCAGCCCACGCTCCAAGATCTCCAGCCTTCGCTCCATGATCTCCAGCCCTCATTCCATCATTTTCAGCCCTTGCTCCATGTTCTCCAGCCCTCGCTCCATGTTCTCCAGCCCTCGCTCCATCAATCTCCAGCCCTCGCTCCATGAGCTCCAGCCCTCGCATCATGATCTCCAGCCCTCACTCCATGATCTCCGGCCCTCGCTCCATGATCTCTAGGCCTCGCTCCATGATCGCCAGCCCTCACTCCATCATTATCAGCCCTCGCTCCATGATCTTCAGCCCTTGCTCCATGATCTCCAGCCCTCACTCCAAGATCTCCAGCCCTCGCTCCATGATCTCCAGCCCTCGCTCCATGAGCTCCAGCCTTCGCTCCATGATCTCCAGCCCTCACTCCATCATTATCAGCCCTCGCTCCATGATCTCCAGCCCTCGCTTCATGATCTCCAGCCCTCGCTCACTCAATCTCCAGCCCTCGCTCCATGAGCTCCAGTCCTCGCATCATGATCACCAGCCCTCACTCCATCATTATCAGCCTTCGCTCCATGATCTCCAGCCCTCGCTCCATCATTATCAACCCTGCTCCATGATCTCCAGCCCTCGCTACAAGATCTCCAGCCCTCGCTCCATGATCTCCAGCCCTCACTACAAGATCTCCAGCCCTCGCTCCATGATCTCCAGCCCTCGCTCCATGATCTCCAGCCTTCCCTCCATGATCTCTAGGCCTAGCTCCATGATCTCCAGCCCTCGCTTTATGATCTCCAGCCCTCGCTCCATGATCTCCAGCCCTCGCTCCATAATCTCCTGCCCTCGCTCCGTGATCCCCAGACCTCGCTCCATGATCTCCAGCCCTCGCTCCATGAGCTCCAGCCTTAGCTCCATGATCTCCAGCCCTCACTCCATCATTATCAGCCCTCGCATCATGATCTCCAGCCCTCGCTCCATGTTCTCCAGCCCTCACTCCATCAATCTCCAGCCCTCGCTCCATGAGCTCCAGCCTTCACATCATGATCGCCAGCCCTCGCTCCATGATCTCCAGCCCTCGCTCCATGAGCTCCGGCCTTCGCTCCATGATCTCCAGCCCTCACTCCATCATTATCAGCCCTCGCTCCATGATCTCCAGCCCTCGCTCCATGATCTCCAGCCCTCGCTCACTCAATCTCCAGCCCTTGCTCCATGAGTTCCAGCCCTCGCATCATGATCGCCAGCCCTCACTCCATCATTATCAGCTTTCGCTCCATGATCTCCAGCCCTCGCTCCATGATCTCCAGCACTTGCTCCATCATTATCAGCCCCAGCTCCATGATCTCCAGCCCTCGCTCCATGATCTCCAGGCCCATGCTCCATGATCTCCAGCCCCCGCTACAATATCTCCAGCCCTCGCTCCATGATCTCCAGCACTCGCTCCATCATTACCCGTCCTCGCTCTATGATCTCCAGTCCTCACTCCATGATCTCCAGTCCTCACTCCATGATCTCTAGCACTCGCTCCATTATTATCAGCCCTCGCTCCATGATCTCCAGACCTCGCTCAATCATTATCAGCCCTCGCTCCATGATCTCCAGCCCTCGCTCTGTGATCTCCACCCCTCGCTCCATGATCTCCAGCCCTCGCTCCATGATATCGAGCCCTCGCTCTATCATTATCAGCCCTCGCTCCATGAGCTCCAGCCGTCGCTCCATGATCTCCAGACCTGGCTCCATGATCTCCAGCCCTCGCTCCATCATTATCAGCCCCCGCTCCCTGATCTGTAGCCCTCGCTCCATGATCTCCAGGCCCGTGCTCCATGATCTCCAGCCCTCACTCCATGATCTCCAGCCCTCGCTCCATGATCTCCAGCCCTCGCTCCATGTTCTCCAGCCCTCGCTCCATCATTACCCGTCCTCGCCCTATAATCTCCTTTCCTCACTCCATGATCTCCAATCCTCAGTCGATGATCTCTAGCACTCGCTCCATTATTATCAGCCCTCGCTCCATGATCTCCAGACCTCGCTCCATCATTATCAGCCCTCGCTCCATGATCTCCAGCCCTCGCTCTGTGATCTCCAGCCCTCGCTCCATGATCTCCAGCAATCGCTCCATCATTATCAGCCCTCGCTCCATGATCTCCAGCCATCGCTCCATGATCTCCAGCCCTCGCTCCATGAGCTCCAGCCCTCGCTCCATGAGCTCCAGCCCTCGCATCATGATCGCCAGCCCTCACTCCATCATTATCAGCCTTCGCTCCATGATCTCCAGCCCTCGCTCCATGATCTCCAGCCCTCGCTCCATCATTATCAGCCCCAGCTCCATGATCTCCAGCCCTCGCTCCATGATCTCCAGCCCTCACTCCATGATCTCCAGCCTTCCCTCCATAATCTCTAGGACTCGCTCCATGATCTCTAGCCCTCGCTCTATGATCTCCAGCCCTCACTCCATGATCTCCAGCCCTCGCTCCATGATCTCCTGCCCTCTCTCCATGATCTCCAGCCCTCGCTCCAAGATCTCCAGCCGTCGCTCCATGATCTCCAGCCTCGCTCCATGAGCTCCAGCCTTCGCTCCATGATCTCCAGCCCTCACTCCATCATTATCAGCCCTCGCTCCATGTTCTCCAGCCCTCGCTCCATGTTCTCCAGCCCTCGCTCCATCAATCTCCAGCCCTCGCTCCATGAGCTCCTGCCCTCGCATCATGATCTCCAGCCCTCACTCCATGATCTCCGGCCCTCGCTCCATGATCTCTAGGCCTCGCTCCATGATCGCCAGCCCTCACTCCATCATTATCAGCCCTCGCTCCATGATCTCCAGCCCTCGCTCCATGATCTCTAGCCCTCGCTCCATCAATCTCCAGCCCTTGTCCATGAGCTCCAACCCTCGCATCATGATCGCCAGCCTCGCTCCATGATCGCCAGCCCTCACTCCATCATTATCAGCAGTTGCTCCATGATCTCCAGCCCTTGCTCCATGATCTCCAGCCCTCGCTCCAAGATCTCCAGCCCTCGCTCCATGATCTCCAGCCCTCACTCCATCATTATCAGCCCTCGCTCCATGATCTTCAGCCCTCGCTCACTCAATCTCCAGCCCTCGCTCCATGAGCTCCAGTACTCACATCATCATTATCAGCCCTCGCTCCATGATCTCCAGCCCTCGCTCACTCAATCTCCAGCCCTCGCTCCAAGATCTCCAGCCTTCGTTCCATGATCTCCAGCCCTCACTCCATCATTATCAGCCCTCGCTCCATGATCTCCAGCCCTCGCTCACTCAATCTCCAGCCCTCGCTCCATGAGCTCCAGTACTCACATCATGATCGCCAGCCCTCACTCCATCATTATCAGCCTTCGCTCCATGATCTCCAGCCCTCGCTCCATCATTATCAACCCCACTCCATGATCTCCAGCCCTCGCTCCATGATCTCCAGGCCCGTGCTCCATGATCTCCAGCCCTCGCTACAAGATCTCCAGCCCTTGCTCCATGATCTCCAGCCCTCGCTCCATGATCTCCAGCCTTCCCTCCATGATCTCTAGGCCTAGCTCCATGATCTCCAGCGCTCGCTCTATGATCTCCAGCCCTCGCTCCATGATCTCCAGCCCTTGCTCCATGATCTCCTGCCGTCGCTTCGTGATCCCCAGACCTCGCTCCATGATCTCCAGCCCTCGCTCCATGAGCTCCAGCCTTCGCTCCATGATCTCCAGCCCCTCACTCCATCATTATCAGCCCTTGCATCATGATCTCCAGCCCTCACTCCATGTTCTCCAGCCCTCGCTCCATCAATCTCCAGCCCTCGCTCCATGAGCTCCAGCCTTCACATCATGATCGCCAGCCTTCGCTCCATGATCTCCAGCCCTCGCTCCATGTGCTCCAGCCTTAGCTCCATGATCTCCAGCCCTCACTCCATCATTATCAGCCCTCGCTCCATGATCTCCAGCCCTCGCTCCATGATCTCCAGCCCTCGCTCACTCAATCTCCAACCCTCGCTCCATGAGCTCCAGCCCTCGCTTCATGATCACCAGCCCTCACTCCATCATTATCAGCCTTCGCTCCATGATCTCCAGCCCTCGCTCCATGATCTCCAGCCCTCGCTCGATCATTGTCAGTCTCAGCTCCATGATCTCCAGCCCTCACTCCATGATTTCCAGGCCTGTGCTCCATGATCTCCAGCCACCGCTACAATATCTCCAGCCCTCACTCCATGATACCCAGCCCTCGCTCCATGATCTCCAGCCTTCCCTCCATGATGTCTAGGCCTCGCTCCATGATCTCCAGCGCTCGCTCTATGATCTCCAGCCCTCGCTCCATGATCTCCAGCCCTCGCTCCATGATCTCCTGCCCTCGCTCTGTGATCTCCAGCCCTCGCTCCGTGATCTCCAGCCCTCGCTCCATGATCTCCAGCCTTCGTTCCATGATCTCCAGCCCTCACTCTATCATTATCAGCCCTCGCTCCATGATCTCCAGGCCTCGCTCCATGTTCTCCAGCCCTCACTCCATGATCTATGGCCCTCGCTCCACGATCTCTAGGCCTCGCTCCATGATCGCCAGCCCTCACTCCATCATTATCAGCCCTCGCTCCATGATCTCCAGCCCTCGCTCCATGATCTCCAGCCTTCGCTCCATCAATCTCCAGCCCTTGCTCCATGAGCTCCAGCCCTCGCATCATGATCGCCAGCCCTCGCTCCATGATCGACAGCCCTCACTCCATCATTATCAGCCGTTGCTTCATGATCTCCAGCCCTCGCTCCGTGATTGCCAGCCCTCACTCCATCATTATCAGCCGTCGCTCCATGATCTCCAGCCCTCGCTCCGTGATCTCCAGCCCTCGCTCCAAGATCTCCAGCCTTTGCTCCATGATCTCCAGTCCTCGCTCCATGATCTCCAGCCCTCGCTCCATAATCTCCAGCCCTCGCTCCATGATCTCCAGCCCTCGCTCCATGATCTCCAGCCCTCTCTCCAAGATCTCCAGCCCTTGCTCTATGATCTCCAGCCCTCGCTTCATTATTATCAGCCCTCGCTCCATGATCGCCAGCCCTCGCTCCATGATCTCCAGCCCTCGCTCCATGATCTCCAGCCCTCGCTCCATGATCTCCAGCCCTCGCTCACTCAATCTCCAGCCCTCGCTCCATGAGCTTCAGCCCTCGCATCATGATCGCCAGCCCTCACTCCATCATTATCAGCCTTCGCTCCATGATCTCCAGCCCTCGCTCCATGATCTCCAGCCCTCGCTCCATCATTATCAGCCCCAGCTCCATGATCTCCAGCCCTCGCTCCATGATCTCCAGCCCTCACTCCATGATCTCCAGCCTTCCCTCCATAATCTCTAGGACTCGCTCCATGATCTCCAGCCCTCGCTCTATGATCTCCAGCCCTCGCTCCATGATCTCTAGCCCTCGCTCCATGATCTCCTGCCCTCTCTCCGTGATCTCCAGCCCACGCTCCAACATCTCCAGCCGTCGCTCCATGATCTCCAGCCCTCGCTCCATGAGCTCCAGCCTTCGCTCCATGATCTCCAGCCCTCATTCCATCATTATCAGCCCTCGCTCCATGTTCTCCAGCCCTCGCTCCATGTTCTCCAGCCCTCGCTCCATCAATCTCCAGCCCTCGCTCCATGAGCTCCAGCCCTCGCATCATGATCTCCAGCCCTCACTCCATGATCTCCGGCCCTCGCTCCATGATCTCTAGGCCTCGCTCCATGATCGCCAGCCCTCACTCCATCATTATCAGCCCTCGCTCCATGATCTTCAGCCCTTGCTCCATGATCTCCAGCCCTCGCTCCAAGATCTCCAGCCCTCGCTCCATGATCTCCAGCCCTCGCTCCATGAGCTCCAGCCTTCGCTCCATGATCTCCAGCCCTCACTCCATCATTATCAGCCCTCGCTCCATGATCTCCAGCCCTCGCTTCATGATCTCCAGCCCTCGCTCACTCAATCTCCAGCCCTCGCTCCATGAGCTCCAGTCCTCGCATCATGATCACCAGCCCTCACTCCATCATTATCAGCCTTCGCTCCATGATCTCCAGCCCTCGCTCCATCATTATCAACCCTGCTCCATGATCTCCAGCCCTCGCTACATGATCTCCAGACCTGGCTCCATGATCTCCAGCCCTCACTACAAGATCTCCAGCCCTCGCTCCATGATCTCCAGCCCTCGCTCCATGATCTCCAGCCTTCCCTCCATGATCTCTAGGCCTAGCTCCATGATCTCCAGCCCTCGCTTTATGATCTCCAGCCCTCGCTCCATGATCTCCAGCCCTCGCTCCATAATCTCCTGCCCTCGCTCCATGATCTCCAGCCCTCTCTCCATGATCTCCAGCCCGCGCTCTATGATCTCCAGCCCTCGCTTCATTATTATCAGCCCTCGCTCCATGATCGCCAGCCCTCGCTCCATGATCTCCAGCCTCGCTCCATGAGCTCCAGCCTTCGCTCCATGATCTCCAGCCCTCACTCCATCATTATCAGCCCTCGCTCCATGATCTCCAGCCCTCGCTCCATGATCTCCAGCCCTCGCTCACTCAATCTCCAGCCTCGCTCCATGAGCTTCAGCCCTCGCATCATGATCGCCAGCCCTCACTCCATCATTATCAGCCTTCGCTCCATGATCTCCAGCCCTCGCTCCATGATCTCCAGCCCTCGCTCCATCATTATCAGCCCCAGCTCCATGATCTCCAGCCCTCGCTCCATGATCTCCAGCCCTCACTCCATGATCTCCAGCCTTCCCTCCATAATCTCTAGGACTCGCTCCATGATCTCCAGCCCTCGCTCTATGATCTCCAGCCCTCGCTCCATGATCTCTAGCCCTCGCTCCATGATCTCCTGCCCTCTCTCCGTGATCTCCAGCCCACGCTCCAAGATCTCCAGCCGTCGCTCCATGATCTCCAGCCCTCGCTCCATGAGCTCCAGCCTTCGCTCCATGATCTCCAGCCCTCATTCCATCATTATCAGCCCTCGCTCCATGTTCTCCAGCACTCGCTCCATGTTCTCCAGCCCTCGCTCCATCAATCTCCAGCCCTCGCTCCATGAGCTCCAGCCCTCGCATCATGATCTCCAGCCCTCACTCCATGATCTCCGGCCCTCGCTCCATGATCTCTAGGCCTCGCTCCATGATTGCCAGCCCTCACTCCATCATTATCAGCCCTCGCTCCATGATCTTCAGCCCTTGCTCCATGATCTCCAGCCCTCGCTCCAAGATCTCCAGCCCTCGCGCCATGATCTCCAGCCCTCGCTCCATGAGCTCCAGCCTTCGCTCCATGATCTCCAGCCCTCACTCCATCATTATCAGCCCTCGCTCCATGATCTCCAGCCCTCGCTTCATGATCTCCAGCCCTCGCTCACTCAATCTCCAGCCCTCGCTCCATGAGCTCCAGTCCTCGCATCATGATCACCAGCCCTCACTCCATCATTATCAGCCTTCGCTCCATGATCTCCAGCCCTCGCTCCATCATTGTCAACCCTGCTCCATGATCTCCAGCCCTCGCTACATGATCTCCAGCCCTCGCTCCATGATCTCCAGCCCTCACTACAAGATCTCCAGCCCTCGCTCCATGATCTCCAGCCCTCGCTCCATGATCTCCAGCCTTCCCTCCATGATCTCGAGCCCTAGCTCCATGATCTCCAGCCCTCGCTGAATGATCTCCAGCCCTCGCTCCATGATCTCCAGCCCTCGCTCCATAATCTCCTGCCCTCGCTCCATGATCTCCAGCCCTCTCTCCATGATCTCCAGCCCGCGCTCTATGATCTCCTGCCCTCGCTTCATTATTATCAGCCCTCGCTCCATGATCGCCAGCCCTCGCTCCATGATCTCCAGCCCTCGCTCCATGATCTCCAGCCTTCGCTCCATGATCTCCGGCCCTCACTCCATCATTATCAGCCCTCGCTCCATGATCTCCAGCCCTCGCTCCATGATCTCCAGCCCTCGCTCACTCAATCTCCAGCCCTCGCTCCATGAGCTTCAGCCCTCGCATCATGATCGCCAGCCCTCACTCCATCATTATCAGCCTTCGCTCCATGATCTCCAGCCCTCGCTCCATGATCTCTAGCCCTCGCTCCATCATTATCAGCCCCAGCTCCATGATCTCCAGCCCTCGCTCCATGATCTCCAGCCCTCACTCCATGATCTCCAGCCTTCCCTCCATAATCTCTAGGACTCGCTCCATAATCTCCAGCCCTCGCTCTATGATCTCCAGCCCTCGCTCCATGATCTCTAGCCCTCGCTCCATGATCTCCTGCTCTCTCTCCGTGATCTCCAGCCCACGCTCCAAGATCTCCAGCCTTCGCTCCATGATCTCCAGCCCTCATTCCATCATTTTCAGCCCTTGCTCCATGTTCTCCAGCCCTCGCTCCATGTTCTCCAGCCCTCGCTCCATCAATCTCCAGCCCTCGCTCCATGAGCTCCAGCCCTCGCATCATGATCTCCAGCCCTCACTCCATGATCTCCGGCCCTCGCTCCATGATCTCTAGGCCTCGCTCCATGATCGCGAGCCCTCACTCAATCATTATCAGCCCTCGCTCCATGATCTTCAGCCCTTGCTCCATGATCTCCAACCCTCACTCCAAGATCTCCAGCCCTCGCTCCATGATCTCCAGCCCTCGCTCCATGAGCTCTAGCCTTCGCTCCATGATCTCCAGCCCTCACTCCATCATTATCAGCCCTCGCTCCATGATCTCCAGCCCTCGCTTCATGATCTCCAGCCCTCGCTCACTCAATCTCCAGCCCTCGCTCCATGAGCTCCAGTCCTCGCATCATGATCACCAGCCCTCACTCCATCATTATCAGCCTTCGCTCCATGATCTCCAGCCCTCGCTCCATCATTATCAACCCTGCTCCATGATCTCCAGCCCTCGCTACAAGATCTCCAGCCCTCGCTCCATGATCTCCAGCCCTCACTACAAGATCTCCAGCCCTCGCTCCATGATCTCCAGCCCTCGCTCCATGATCTCCAGCCTTCCCTCCATGATCTCTAGGCCTAGCTCCATGATCTCCAGCCCTCGCTTTATGATCTCCAGCCCTCGCTCCATGATCTCCAGCCCTCGCTCCATAATCTCCTGCCCTCGCTCCGTGATCCCCAGACCTCGCTCCATGATCTCCAGCCCTCGCTCCATGAGCTCCAGCCTTAGCTCCATGATCTCCAGCCCTCACTCCATCATTATCAGCCCTCGCATCATGATCTCCAGCCCTCGCTCCATGATCTCCAGCCCTCACTCCATCATTATCAGCCCTCGCTCCATGATCTCCAGCCCTCGCTTCATGATCTCCAGCCCTCGCTCACTCAATCTCCAGCCCTCGCTCCATGAGCTCCAGTCCTCGCATCATGATCACCAGCCCTCACTCCATCATTATCAGCCTTCGCTCCATGATCTCCAGCCCTCGCTCCATCATTATCAACCCTGCTCCATGATCTCCAGCCCTCGCTACAAGATCTCCAGCCCTCGCTCCATGATCTCCAGCCCTCGCTACAAGATCTCCAGCCCTCGCTCCATGATCTCCAGCCCTCGCTCCATGATCTCCAGCCTTCCCTCCATGATCTCTAGGCCTAGCTCCATGATCTCCAGCCTTCGCTTTATGATCTCCAGCCCTCGCTCCATGATCTCCAGCCCTCGCTCCATAATCTCCTGCCCTCGCTCCGTGATCCCCAGACCTCGCTCCATGATCTCCAGCCCTCGCTCCATGATCTCCAGCCTTCCCTCCATGATGTCTAGGCCTCGCTCCATGATCTCCAGCGCTCGCTCTATGATCTCCAGCCCTCACTCCATGATCTCCAGCCCTCGCTCCATGATCTCCTGCCCTCGCTCTGTGATCTCCAGCCCTCGCTCCATGAGCTCCAGCCTTCACTGCATGATCTCCAGCCCTCACTCCATCATTATCAGCCCTCGCTCCATGATCTCCAGGCCTCGCTCCATGTTCTCCAGCCCTCGCTCCATCAATCTCTAGCCCTCACTTCATGATCTCCAGCCCTCACTCCATGATCTATGGCCCTCGCTCCACGATCGCCAGCCCTCACTCCATGATCGCCAGCCCTCGCTCCATCATTATCAGCCCTCGCTCCATGATCTCCAGCCCTCGCTCCATGATCTCCAGCCCTCGCTCCATCAATCTCCAGCCCTTGCTCCATGAGCTCCAGCCCTCGCATCATGATCGCCAGCCCTCGCTCCATGATCGCCAGCCTCACTCCATCATTATCAGCCGTTGCTTCATGATCTCCAGCCCTCGCTCCGTGATTGCCAGCCCTCACTCCATCATTATCAGCCGTCGCTCCATGATCTCCAGCCCTCGCTCCGTGATCTCCAGCCCTCGCTCCAAGATCTCCAGCCTTCGCTCCATGATCTCCAGTCCTCGCTCCATGATCTCCAGCCCTCGCTCCATGATCTCCAGCCCTCGCTCCATGATCTCCTGCCCTCGCTCCATGATCTCCAGCCCTCTCTCCATGATCTCCAGCCCGCGCTCTATGATCTCCAGCCCTCGCTTCATTATTATCAGCCCTCGCTCCATGATCGCCAGCCCTCGCTCCATGATCTCCAGCCCTCGCTCCATGAGCTCCAGCCTTCGCTCCATGATCTCCGGCCCTCACTCCATCATTATCAGCCCTCGCTCCATGATCTCCAGCCCTCGCTCCATGATCTCCAGCCCTCGCTCACTCAATCTCCAGCCCTCGCTCCATGAGCTTCAGCCCTCGCATCATGATCGCCAGCCCTCACTCCATCATTATCAGCCTTCGCTCCATGATCTCCAGCCCTCGCTCCATGATCTCCAGCCCTCGCTCCATCATTATCAGCCCCAGCTCCATGATCTCCAGCCCTCGCTCCATGATCTCCAGCCCTCACTCCATGATCTCCAGCCTTCCCTCCATAATCTCTAGGACTCGCTCCATGATCTCCAGCCCTCGCTCTATGATCTCCAGCCCTCGCTCCATGATCTCTACCCTCGCTCCATGATCTCCTGACCTCTCTCCGTGATCTCCAGCCCACGCTCCAAGATCTCCAGCCTTCGCTCCATGATCTCCAGCCCTCATTCCATCATTTTCAGCCCTTGCTCCATGTTCTCCAGCCCTCGCTCCATGTTCTCCAGCCCTCGCTCCATCAATCTCCAGCCCTCGCTCCATGAGCTCCAGCCCTCGCATCATGATCTCCAGCCCTCACTCCATGATCTCCGGCCCTCGCTCCATGATCTCTAGGCCTCGCTCCATGATCGCCAGCCCTCACTCCATCATTATCAGCCCTCGCTCCATGATCTTCAGCCCTTGCTCCATGATCTCCAGCCCTCACTCCAAGATCTCCAGCCCTCGCTCCATGATCTCCAGCCCTCGCTCCATGAGCTCCAGCCTTCGCTCCATGATCTCCAGCCCTCACTCCATCATTATCAGCCCTCGCTCCATGATCTCCAGCCCTCGCTTCATGATCTCCAGCCCTCGCTCACTCAATCTCCAGCCCTCGCTCCATGAGCTCCAGTCCTCGCATCATGATCACCAGCCCTCACTCCATCATTATCAGCCTTCGCTCCATGATCTCCAGCCCTCGCTCCATCATTATCAACCCTGCTCCATGATCTCCAGCCCTCGCTACAAGATCTCCAGCCCTCGCTCCATGATCTCCAGCCCTCACTACAAGATCTCCAGCCCTCGCTCCATGATCTCCAGCCCTCGCTCCATGATCTCCAGCCTTCCCTCCATGATCTCTAGGCCTAGCTCCATGATCTCCAGCCCTCGCTTTATGATCTCCAGCCCTCGCTCCATGATCTCCAGCCCTCGCTCCATAATCTCCTGCCCTCGCTCCGTGATCCCCAGACCTCGCTCCATGATCTCCAGCCCTCGCTCCATGAGCTCCAGCCTTAGCTCCATGATCTCCAGCCCTCACTCCATCATTATCAGCCCTCGCATCATGATCTCCAGCCCTCGCTCCATGTTCTCCAGCCCTCACTCCATCAATCTCCAGCCCTCGCTCCATGAGCTCCAGCCTTCACATCATGATCGCCAGCCCTCGCTCCATGATCTCCAGCCCTCGCTCCATGAGCTCCAGCCTTCGCTCCATGATCTCCAGCCCTCACTCCATCATTATCAGCCCTCGCTCCATGATCTCCAGCCCTCGCTCCATGATCTCCAGCCCTCGCTCACTCAATCTCCAGCCCTTGCTCCATGAGTTCCAGCCCTCGCATCATGATCGCCAGCCCTCACTCCATCATTATCAGCTTTCGCTCCATGATCTCCAGCCCTCGCTCCATGATCTCCAGCACTTGCTCCATCATTATCAGCCCCAGCTCCATGATCTCCAGCCCTCGCTCCATGATCTCCAGGCCCATGCTCCATGATCTCCAGCCCCCGCTACAATATCTCCAGCCCTCGCTCCATGATCTCCAGCACTCGCTCCATCATTACCCGTCCTCGCTCTATGATCTCCAGTCCTCACTCCATGATCTCCAGTCCTCACTCCATGATCTCTAGCACTCGCTCCATTATTATCAGCCCTCGCTCCATGATCTCCAGACCTCGCTCAATCATTATCAGCCCTCGCTCCATGATCTCCAGCCTCGCTCTGTGATCTCCACCCCTCGCTCCATGATCTCCAGCCCTCGCTCCATGATATCGAGCCCTCGCTCTATCATTATCAGCCCTCGCTCCATGAGCTCCAGCCGTCGCTCCATGATCTCCAGACCTGGCTCCATGATCTCCAGCCCTCGCTCCATCATTATCAGCCCCCGCTCCCTGATCTGTAGCCCTCGCTCCATGATCTCCAGGCCCGTGCTCCATGATCTCCAGCCCTCACTCCATGATCTCCAGCCCTCGCTCCATGATCTCCAGCCCTCGCTCCATGTTCTCCAGCCCTCGCTCCATCATTACCCGTCCTCGCTCCTATAATCTCCTTTCCTCACTCCATGATCTCCAATCCTCAGTCGATGATCTCTAGCACTCGCTCCATTATTATCAGCCCTCGCTCCATGATCTCCAGACCTCGCTCCATCATTATCAGCCCTCGCTCCATGATCTCCAGCCCTCGCTCTGTGATCTCCAGCCCTCGCTCCATGATCTCCAGCAATCGCTCCATCATTATCAGCCCTCGCTCCATGATCTCCAGCCATCGCTCCATGATCTCCAGCCCTCGCTCCATGAGCTCCAGCCCTCGCTCCATGAGCTCCAGCCCTCGCATCATGATCGCCAGCCCTCACTCCATCATTATCAGCCTTCGCTCCATGATCTCCAGCCCTCGCTCCATGATCTCCAGCCCTCGCTCCATCATTATCAGCCCCAGCTCCATGATCTCCAGCCCTCGCTCCATGATCTCCAGCCCTCACTCCATGATCTCCAGCCTTCCCTCCATAATCTCTAGGACTCGCTCCATGATCTCTAGCCCTCGCTCTATGATCTCCAGCCCTCACTCCATGATCTCCAGCCCTCGCTCCATGATCTCCTGCCCTCTCTCCATGATCTCCAGCCCTCGCTCCAAGATCTCCAGCCGTCGCTCCATGATCTCCAGCCCTCGCTCCATGAGCTCCAGCCTTCGCTCCATGATCTCCAGCCCTCACTCCATCATTATCAGCCCTCGCTCCATGTTCTCCAGCCCTCGCTCCATGTTCTCCAGCCCTCGCTCCATCAATCTCCAGCCCTCGCTCCATGAGCTCCTGCCCTCGCATCATGATCTCCAGCCCTCACTCCATGATCTCCGGCCCTCGCTCCATGATCTCTAGGCCTCGCTCCAT
Source organism: Calotriton arnoldi (assembly GCA_963921515.1). NCBI lineage: Eukaryota > Metazoa > Chordata > Amphibia > Caudata > Salamandridae > Calotriton > Calotriton arnoldi. The sequence continues at coordinate 3,436,152 of CAWUFW010000707.1, forward strand.
GATCGCCAGCCCTCACTCCATCATTATCAGCCTCGCTCCATGATCTCCAGCCCTCGCTCCATGATCTCTAGCCCTCGCTCCATCAATCTCCAGCCCTTGTCCATGAGCTCCAACCCTCGCATCATGATCGCCAGCCCTCGCTCCATGATCGCCAGCCCTCACTCCATCATTATCAGCAGTTGCTCCATGATCTCCAGCCCTTGCTCCATGATCTCCAGCCCTCGCTCCAAGATCTCCAGCCCTCGCTCCATGATCTCCAGCCCTCCCTCCATCATTATCAGCCCTCGCTCCATGATCTTCAGCCCTCGCTCACTCAATCTCCAGCCCTCGCTCCATGAGCTCCAGTACTCACATCATCATTATCAGCCCTCGCTCCATGATCTCCAGCCCTCGCTCACTCAATCTCCAGCCCTCGCTCCAAGATCTCCAGCCTTCGTTCCATGATCTCCAGCCCTCACTCCATCATTATCAGCCCTCGCTCCATGATCTCCAGCCCTCGCTCACTCAATCTCCAGCCCTCGCTCCATGAGCTCCAGTACTCACATCATGATCGCCAGCCCTCACTCCATCATTATCAGCCTTCGCTCCATGATCTCCAGCCCTCGCTCCATCATTATCAACCCCACTCCATGATCTCCAGCCCTCGCTCCATGATCTCCAGGCCCGTGCTCCATGATCTCCAGCCCTCGCTACAAGATCTCCAGCCCTTGCTCCATGATCTCCAGCCCTCGCTCCATGATCTCCAGCCTTCCCTCCATGATCTCTAGGCCTAGCTCCATGATCTCCAGCGCTCGCTCTATGATCTCCAGCCCTCGCTCCATGATCTCCAGCCCTTGCTCCATGATCTCCTGCCGTCGCTTCGTGATCCCCAGACCTCGCTCCATGATCTCCAGCCCTCGCTCCATGAGCTCCAGCCTTCGCTCCATGATCTCCAGCCCTCACTCCATCATTATCAGCCCTTGCATCATGATCTCCAGCCCTCACTCCAGGTTCTCCAGCCCTCGCTCCATCAATCTCCAGCCCTCTCTCCATGAGCTCCAGCCTTCACATCATGATCGCCAGCCTTCGCTCCATGATCTCCAGCCCTCGCTCCATGTGCTCCAGCCTTAGCTCCATGATCTCCAGCCCTCACTCCATCATTATCAGCCCTCGCTCCATGATCTCCAGCCCTCGCTCCATGATCTCCAGCCCTCGCTCACTCAATCTCCAACCCTCGCTCCATGAGCTCCAGCCCTCGCTTCATGATCACCAGCCCTCACTCCATCATTATCAGCCTTCGCTCCATGATCTCCAGCCCTCGCTCCATCATCTCCAGCCCTCACTCGATCATTGTCAGTCTCAGCTCCATGATCTCCAGCCCTCACTCCATGATTTCCAGGCCTGTGCTCCATGATCTCCAGCCACCGCTACAATATCTCCAGCCCTCACTCCATGATATCCAGCCCTCGCTCCATGATCTCCAGCCTTCCCTCCATGATGTCTAGGCCTCGCTCCATGATCTCCAGCGCTCGCTCTATGATCTCCAGCCCTCGCTCCATGATCTCCAGCCCTCGCTCCATGATCTCCTGCCCTCGCTCTGTGATCTCCAGCCCTCGCTCCGTGATCTCCAGCCCTCGCTCCATGATCTCCAGCCTTCGTTCCATGATCTCCAGCCCTCACTCCATCATTATCAGCCCTCGCTCCATGATCTCCAGGCCTCGCTCCATGTTCTCCAGCCCTTACTCCATGATCTATGGCCCTCGCTCCACGATCTCTAGGCCTCGCTCCATGATCGCCAGCCCTCACTCCATCATTATCAGCCCTCGCTCCATGATCTCCAGCCCTCGCTCCATGATCTCCAGCCCTCGCTCCATCAATCTCCAGCCCTTGCTCCATGAGCTCCAGCCCTCGCATCATGATCGCCAGCCCTCGCTCCATGATCGACAGCCCTCACTCCATCATTATCAGCCGTTGCTTCATGATCTCCAGCCCTCGCTCCGTGATTGCCAGCCCTCACTCCATCATTATCAGCCGTCGCTCCATGATCTCCAGCCCTCGCTCCGTGATCTCCAGCCCTCGCTCCAAGATCTCCAGCCTTTGCTCCCTGATCTCCAGTCCTCGCTCCATGATCTCCAGCCCTCGCTCCATAATCTCCAGCCCTCGCTCCATGATCTCCAGCCCTCGCTCCATGATCTCCAGCCCTCTCTCCAAGATCTCCAGCCCTCGCTCTATGATCTCCAGCCCTCGCTTCATTATTATCAGCCCTCGCTCCATGATCGCCAGCCCTCGCTCCATGATCTCCAGCCCTCGCTCCATGATCTCCAGCCCTCGCTCCATGATCTCCAGCCCTCGCTCACTCAATCTCCAGCCCTCGCTCCATGAGCTTCAGCCCTCGCATCATGATCGCCAGCCCTCACTCCATCATTATCAGCCTTCGCTCCATGATCTCCAGCCCTCGCTCCATGATCTCCAGCCCTCGCTCCATCATTATCAGCCCCAGCTCCATGATCTCCAGCCCTCGCTCCATGATCTCCAGCCCTCACTCCATGATCTCCAGCCTTCCCTCCATAATCTCTAGGACTCGCTCCATGATCTCCAGCCCTCGCTCTATGATCTCCAGCCCTCGCTCCATGATCTCTAGCCCTCGCTCCATGATCTCCTGCCCTCTCTCCGTGATCTCCAGCCCACGCTCCAACATCTCCAGCCGTCGCTCCATGATCTCCAGCCCTCGCTCCATGAGCTCCAGCCTTCGCTCCATGATCTCCAGCCCTCATTCCATCATTATCAGCCCTCGCTCCATGTTCTCCAGCCCTCGCTCCATGTTCTCCAGCCCTCGCTCCATCAATCTCCAGCCCTCGCTCCATGAGCTCCAGCCCTCGCATCATGATCTCCAGCCCTCACTCCATGATCTCCGGCCCTCGCTCCATGATCTCTAGGCCTCGCTCCATGATCGCCAGCCCTCACTCCATCATTATCAGCCCTCGCTCCATGATCTTCAGCCCTTGCTCCATGATCTCCAGCCCTCGCTCCAAGATCTCCAGCCCTCGCTCCATGATCTCCAGCCCTCGCTCCATGAGCTCCAGCCTTCGCTCCATGATCTCCAGCCCTCACTCCATCATTATCAGCCCTCGCTCCATGATCTCCAGCCCTCGCTTCATGATCTCCAGCCCTCGCTCACTCAATCTCCAGCCCTCGCTCCATGAGCTCCAGTCCTCGCATCATGATCACCAGCCCTCACTCCATCATTATCAGCCTTCGCTCCATGATCTCCAGCCCTCGCTCCATCATTATCAACCCTGCTCCATGATCTCCAGCCCTCGCTACATGATCTCCAGCCCTCGCTCCATGATCTCCAGCCCTCACTACAAGATCTCCAGCCCTCGCTCCATGATCTCCAGCCCTCGCTCCATGATCTCCAGCCTTCCCTCCATGATCTCTAGGCCTAGCTCCATGATCTCCAGCCCTCGCTTTATGATCTCCAGCCCTCGCTCCATGATCTCCAGCCCTCGCTCCATAATCTCCTGCCCTCGCTCCATGATCTCCAGCCCTCTCTCCATGATCTCCAGCCCGCGCTCTATGATCTCCAGCCCTCGCTTCATTATTATCAGCCCTCGCTCCATGATCGCCAGCCCTCGCTCCATGATCTCCAGCCTCGCTCCATGAGCTCCAGCCTTCGCTCCATGATCTTCAGCCCTCACTCCATCATTATCAGCCCTCGCTCCATGATCTCCAGCCCTCGCTCCATGATCTCCAGCCCTCGCTCACTCAATCTCCAGCCCTCGCTCCATGAGCTTCAGCCCTCGCATCATGATCGCCAGCCCTCACTCCATCATTATCAGCCTTCGCTCCATGATCTCCAGCCCTCGCTCCATGATCTCCAGCCTCGCTCCATCATTATCAGCCCCAGCTCCATGATCTCCAGCCCTCGCTCCATGATCTCCAGCCCTCACTCCATGATCTCCAGCCTTCCCTCCATAATCTCTAGGACTCGCTCCATGATCTCCAGCCCTCGCTCTATGATCTCCAGCCCTCGCTCCATGATCTCTAGCCCTCGCTCCATGATCTCCTGCCCTCTCTCCGTGATCTCCAGCCCACGCTCCAAGATCTCCAGCCGTCGCTCCATGATCTCCAGCCCTCGCTCCATGAGCTCCAGCCTTCGCTCCATGATCTCCAGCCCTCATTCCATCATTATCAGCCCTCGCTCCATGTTCTCCAGCACTCGCTCCATGTTCTCCAGCCCTCGCTCCATCAATCTCCAGCCCTCGCTCCATGAGCTCCAGCCCTCGCATCATGATCTCCAGCCCTCACTCCATGATCTCCGGCCCTCGCTCCATGATCTCTAGGCCTCGCTCCATGATTGCCAGCCCTCACTCCATCATTATCAGCCCTCGCTCCATGATCTTCAGCCCTTGCTCCATGATCTCCAGCCCTCGCTCCAAGATCTCCAGCCCTCGCTCCATGATCTCCAGCCCTCGCTCCATGAGCTCCAGCCTTCGCTCCATGATCTCCAGCCCTCACTCCATCATTATCAGCCCTCGCTCCATGATCTCCAGCCCTCGCTTCATGATCTCCAGCCCTCGCTCACTCTATCTCCAGCCCTCGCTCCATGAGCTCCAGTCCTCGCATCATGATCACCAGCCCTCACTCCATCATTATCAGCCTTCGCTCCATGATCTCCAGCTCTCGCTCCATCATTATCAACCCTGCTCCATGATCTCCAGCCCTCGCTACATGATCTCCAGCCCTCGCTCCATGATCTCCAGCCCTCACTACAAGATCTCCAGCCCTCGCTCCATGATCTCCAGCCCTCGCTCCATGATCTCCAGCCTTCCCTCCATGATCTCTAGGCCTAGCTCCATGATCTCCAGCCCTCGCTTTATGATCTCCAGCCCTCGCTCCATGATCTCCAGCCCTCGCTCCATAATCTCCTGCCCTCGCTCCATGATCTCCAGCCCTCTCTCCATGATCTCCAGCCCGCGCTCTATGATCTCCAGCCCTCGCTTCATTATTATCAGCCCTCGCTCCATGATCGCCAGCCCTCGCTCCATGATCTCCAGCACTCGCTCCATGAGCTCCAGCCTTCGCTCCATGATCTCCGGCCCTCACTCCATCATTATCAGCCCTCGCTCCATGATCTCCAGCCCTCGCTCCATGATCTCCAGCCCTCGCTCACTCAATCTCCAGCCCTCGCTCCATGAGCTTCAGCCCTCGCATCATGATCGCCAGCCCTCACTCCATCATTATCAGCCTTCGCTCCATGATCTCCAGCCCTCGCTCCATGATCTCCAGCCCTCGCTCCATCATTATCAGCCCCAGCTCCATGATCTCCAGCCCTCGCTCCATGATCTCCAGCCCTCACTCCATGATCTCCAGCCTTCCCTCCATAATCTCTAGGACTCGCTCCATAATCTCCAGCCCTCGCTCTATGATCTCCAGCCCTCGCTCCATGATCTCTAGCCCTCGCTCCATGATCTCCTGCTCTCTCTCCGTGATCTCCAGCCCACGCTCCAAGATCTCCAGCCTTCGCTCCATGATCTCCAGCCCTCATTCCATCATTTTCAGCCCTTGCTCCATGTTCTCCAGCCCTCGCTCCATGTTCTCCAGCCCTCGCTCCATCAATCTCCAGCCCTCGCTCCATGAGCTCCAGCCCTCGCATCATGATCTCCAGCCCTCACTCCATGATCTCCGGCCCTCGCTCCATGATCTCTAGGCCTCGCTCCATGATCGCCAGCCCTCACTCCAATCATTATCAGCCCTCGCTCCATGATCTTCAGCCCTTGCTCCATGATCTCCAGCCCTCACTCCAAGATCTCCAGCCCTCGCTCCATGATCTCCAGCCCTCGCTCCATGAGTTCCAGCCTTCGCTCCATGATCTCCAGCCCTCACTCCATCATTATCAGCCCTCGCTCCATGATCTCCAGCCCTCGCTTCATGATCTCCAGCCCTCGCTCACTCAATCTCCAGCCCTCGCTCCATGAGCTCCAGTCCTCGCATCATGATCACCAGCCCTCACTCCATCATTATCAGCCTTCGCTCCATGATCTCCAGCCCTCGCTCCATCATTATCAACCCTGCTCCATGATCTCCAGCCCTCGCTACAAGATCTCCAGCCCTCGCTCCATGATCTCCAGCCCTCACTACAAGATCTCCAGCCCTCGCTCCATGATCTCCAGCCCTCGCTCCATGATCTCCAGCCTTCCCTCCATGATCTCTAGGCCTAGCTCCATGATCTCCAGCCCTCGCTTTATGATCTCCAGCCTCGCTCCATGATCTCCAGCCCTCGCTCCATAATCTCCTGCCCTCGCTCCGTGATCCCCAGACCTCGCTCCATGATCTCCAGCCCTCGCTCCATGAGCTCCAGCCTTAGCTCCATGATCTCCAGCCCTCACTCCATCATTATCAGCCCTCGCATCATGATCTCCAGCCCTCGCTCCATGTTCTCCAGCCCTCACTCCATCAATCTCCAGCCCTCGCTCCATGAGCTCCAGCCTTCACATCATGATCGCCAGCCCTCGCTCCATGATCTCCAGCCCTCGCTCCATGAGCTCCAGCCTTCGCTCCATGATCTCCAGCCCTCACTCCATCATTATCAGCCCTCGCTCCATGTTCTCCAGCCCTCGCTCCATGATCTCCAGCCCTCGCTCACTCAATCTCCAGCCCTTGCTCCATGAGTTCCAGCTCTCGCATCATGATCGCCAGCCCTCACTCCATCATTATCAGCTTTCTCTCCATGATCTCCAGCCCTCGCTCCATGATCTCCAGCACTTGCTCCATCATTATCAGCCCCAGCTCCATGATCTCCAGCCCTCGCTCCATGATCTCCAGGCCCATGCTCCATGATCTCCAGCCCCGCTACAATATCTCCAGCCCTCGCTCCATGATCTCCAGCCCTCGCTCCATCATTACCCGTCCTCGCTCTATGATCTCCAGTCCTCACTCCATGATCTCCAGTCCTCACTCCATGATCTCTAGCACTCGCTCCATTATTATCAGCCCTCGCTCCATGATCTCCAGACCTCGCTCAATCATTATCAGCCCTCGCTCCATGATCTCCAGCCCTCGCTCTGTGATCTCCACCCTCGCTCCATGATCTCCAGCCTCGCTCCATGATATCGAGCCCTCGCTCTATCATTATCAGCCCTCGCTCCATGAGCTCCAGCCGTCGCTCCATGATCTCCAGACCTGGCTCCATGATCTCCAGCCCTCGCTCCATCATTATCAGCCCCCGCTCCCTGATCTGTAGCCCTCGCTCCATGATCTCCAGGCCCGTGCTCCATGATCTCCAGCCCTCACTCCATGATCTCCAGCCCTCGCTCCATGATCTCCAGCCCTCGCTCCATGTTCTCCAGCCCTCGCTCCATCATTACCCGTCCTCGCCCTATAATCTCCTTTCCTCACTCCATGATCTCCAATCCTCAGTCGATGATCTCTAGCACTCGCTCCATTATTATCAGCCCTCGCTCCATGATCTCCAGACCTCGCTCCATCATTATCAGCCCTCGCTCCATGATCTCCAGCCCTCGCTCTGTGATCTCCAGCCCTCGCTCCATGATCTCCAGCAATCGCTCCATCATTATCAGCCCTCGCTCCATGATCTCCAGCCGTCGCTCCATGATCTCCAGCCCTCGCTCCATGAGCTCCAGCCCTCGCTCCATGAGCTCCAGCCCTCGCATCATGATCGCCAGCCCTCACTCCATCATTATCAGCCTTCGCTCCATGATCTCCAGCCCTCGCTCCATGATCTCCAGCCCTCGCTCCATCATTATCAGCCCCAGCTCCATGATCTCCAGCCCTCGCTCCATGATCTCCAGCCCTCACTCCATGATCTCCAGCCTTCCCTCCATAATCTCTAGGACTCGCTCCATGATCTCTAGCCCTCGCTCTATGATCTCCAGCCCTCACTCCATGATCTCCAGCCCTCGCTCCATGATCTCCTGCCCTCTCTCCATGATCTCCAGCTCTCGCTCCAAGATCTCCAGCCGTCGCTCCATGATCTCCAGCCCTCGCTCCATGAGCTCCAGCCTTCGCTCCATGATCTCCAGCCCTCACTCCATCATTATCAGCCCTCGCTCCATGTTCTCCAGCCCTCGCTCCATGTTCTCCAGCCCTCGCTCCATCAATCTCCAGCCCTCGCTCCATGAGCTCCTGCCCTCGCATCATGATCTCCAGCCCTCACTCCATGATCTCCGGCCCTCGCTCCATGATCTCTAGGCCTCGCTCCATGATCGCCAGCCCTCACTCCATCATTATCAGCCCTCGCTCCATGATCTCCAGCCCTCGCTCCATGATCTCTAGCCCTCGCTCCATCAATCTCCAGCCCTTGTCCATGAGCTCCAACCCTCGCATCATGATCGCCAGCCCTCGCTCCATGATCGCCAGCCCTCACTCCATCATTATCAGCAGTTGCTCCATGATCTCCAGCCCTTGCTCCATGATTTCCAGCCCTCGCTCCAAGATCTCCAGCCCTCGCTCCATGATCTCCAGCCCTCACTCCATCATTATCAGCCCTCGCTCCATGATCTTCAGCCCTCGCTCACTCAATCTCCAGCCCTCGCTGCATGAGCTCCAGTACTCACATCATCATTATCAGCCCTCGCTCCATGATCTCCAGCCCTCGCTCACTCAATCTCCAGCCTCGCTCCAAGATCTCCAGCCTTCGTTCCATGATCTCCAGCCCTCACTCCATCATTATCAGCCCTCGCTCCATGATCTCCAGCCCTCGCTCACTCAATCTCCAGCCCTCGCTCCATGAGCTCCAGTACTCACATCATGATCGCCAGCCCTCACTCCATCATTATCAGCCTTCGCTCCATGATCTCCAGCCCTCGCTCCATCATTATCAACCCCACTCCATGATCTCCAGCCCTCGCTCCATGATCTCCAGGCCCGTGCTCCATGATCTCCAGCCCTCGCTACAAGATCTCCAGCCCTTGCTCCATGATCTCCAGCCCTCGCTCCATGATCTCCAGCCTTCCCTCCATGATCTCTAGGCCTAGCTCCATGATCTCCAGCGCTCGCTCTATGATATCCAGCCCTCGCTCCATGATCTCCAGCCCTTGCTCCATGATCTCCTGCCGTCGCTTCGTGATCCCCAGACCTCGCTCCATGATCTCCAGCCCTCGCTCCATGAGCTCCAGCCTTCGCTCCATGATCTCCAACCCTCACTCCATCATTATCAGCCCTTGCATCATGATCTCCAGCCCTCACTCCATGTTCTCCAGCCCTCGCTCCATCAATCTCCAGCCCTCGCTCCATGAGCTCCAGCCTTCACATCATGATCGCCAGCCTTCGCTCCATGATCTCCAGCCCTCGCTCCATGTGCTCCAGCCTTAGCACCATGATCTCCAGCCCTCACTCCATCATTATCAGCCCTCGCTCCATGATCTCCAGCCCTCGCTCCATGATCTCCAGCCCTCGCTCACTCAATCTCCAACCCTCGCTCCATGAGCTCCAGCCCTCGCTTCATGATCACCAGCCCTCACTCCATCATTATCAGCCTTCGCTCCATGATCTCCAGCCCTCGCTCCATGATCTCCAGCCCTCTCTCGATCATTGTCAGTCTCAGCTCCATGATCTCCAGCCCTCACTCCATGATTTCCAGGCCCGTGCTCCATGATCTCCAGCCACCGCTACAATATCTCCAGCCCTCACTCCATGATATCCAGCCCTCGCTCCATGATCTCCAGCCTTCCCTCCATGATGTCTAGGCCTCGCTCCATGATCTCCAGCGCTCGCTCTATGATCTCCAGCCCTCGCTCCATGATCTCCAGCCCTCGCTCCATGATCTCCTGCCCTCGCTCTGTGATCTCCAGCCCTCGCTCCGTGATCTCCAGCCCTCGCTCCATGATCTCCAGCCTTCGTTCCATGATCTCCAGCCCCTCACTCCATCATTATCAGCCCTCGCTCCATGATCTCCAGGCCTCGCTCCATGTTCTCCAGCCCTCACTCCATGATCTATGGCCCTCGCTCCACGATCTCTAGGCCTTGCTCCATGATCGCCAGCCCTCACTCCATCATTATCAGCCCTCGCTCCATGATCTCCAGCCCTCGCTCCATGATCTCCAGCCCTCGCTCCATCAATCTCCAGCCCTTGCTCCATGAGCTCCAGCCCTCGCATCATGATCGCCAGCCCTCGCTCCATGATCGACAGCCCTCACTCCATCATTATCAGCCGTTGCTTCATGATCTCCAGCCCTCGCTCCGTGATTGCCAGCCCTCACTCCATCATTATCAGCCGTCGCTCCATGATCTCCAGCCCTCGCTCCGTGATCTCCAGCCCTCGCTCCAAGATCTCCAGCCTTTGCTCCATGATCTCCAGTCCTCGCTCCATGATCTCCAGCCCTCGCTCCATAATCTCCAGCCTCGCTCCATGATCTCCAGCCCTCGCTCCATGATCTCCAGCCCTCTCTCCAAGATCTCCAGCCCTCGCTCTATGATCTCCAGCCCTCGCTTCATTATTATCAGCCCTCGCTCCATGATCGCCAGCCCTCGCTCCATGATCTCCAGCCCTCGCTCCATGAGCTCCAGCCTTCGCTCCATGATCTCCAGCCCTCACTCCATCATTATCAGCCCTCGCTCCATGATCTCCAGCCCTCGCTCCATGATCTCCAGCCCTCGCTCACTCAATCTCCAGCCCTCGCTCCATGAGCTTCAGCCCTCGCATCATGATCGCCAGCCCTCACTCCATCATTATCAGCCTTCGCTCCATGATCTCCAGCCCTCGCTCCATGATCTCCAGCCCTCGCTCCATCATTATCAGCCCCAGCTCCATGATCTCCAGCCCTCACTCCATGATCTCCAGCCCTCACTCCATGATCTCCAGCCTTCCCTCCATAATCTCTAGGACTCGCTCCATGATCTCCAGCCCTCGCTCTATGATCTCCAGCCCTCGCTCCATGATCTCTAGCCCTCGCTCCATGATCTCCTGCCCTCTCTCCGTGATCTCCAGCCCACGCTCCAAGATCTCCAGCCGTCGCTCCATGATCTCCAGCCCTCGCTCCATGAGCTCCAGCCTTCGCTCCATGATCTCCAGCCCTCATTCCATCATTATCAGCCCTCGCTCCATGTTCTCCAGCCCTCGCTCCATGTTCTCCAGCCCTCGCTCCATCAATCTCCAGCCCTCGCTCCATGAGCTCCAGCCCTCGCATCATGATCTCCAGCCCTCACTCCATGATCTCCGGCCCTCGCTCCATGATCTCTAGGCCTCGCTCCATGATTGCCAGCCCTCACTCCATCATTATCAGCCCTCGCTCCATGATCTTCAGCCCTTGCTCCATGATCTCCAGCCCTCGCTCCAAGATCTCCAGCCTCGCTCCATGATCTCCAGCCCTCGCTCCATGAGCTCCAGCCTTCGCTCCATGATCTCCAGCCCTCACTCCATCATTATCAGCCCTCGCTCCATGATCTCCAGCCCTCGCTTCATGATCTCCAGCCCTCGCTCACTCAATCTCCAGCCCTCGCTCCATGAGCTCCAGTCCTCGCATCATGATCACCAGCCCTCACTCCATCATTATCAGCCTTCGCTCCATGATCTCCAGCCCTCGCTCCATCATTATCAACCCTGCTCCATGATCTCCAGCCCTCGCTACATGATCTCCAGCCCTCGCTCCATGATCTCCAGCCCTCACTACAAGATCTCCAGCCCTCGCTCCATGATCTCCAGCCCTCGCTCCATGATCTCCAACCTTCCCTCCATGATCTCTAGGCCTAGCTCCATGATCTCCAGCCCTCGCTCTATGATCTCCAGCCCTCGCTCCATGATCTCTAGCCCTCGCTCCATGATCTCCTGCCCTCTCTCCGTGATCTCCAGCCCACGCTCCAAGATCTCCAGCCGTCGCTCCATGATCTCCAGCCCTCGCTCCATGAGCTCCAGCCTTCGCTCCATGATCTCCAGCCCTCATTCCATCATTATCAGCCCTCGCTCCATGTTCTCCAGCCCTCGCTCCATGTTCTCCAGCCCTCGCTCCATCAATCTCCAGCCCTCGCTCCATGAGCTCCAGCCCTCGCATCATGATCTCCAGCCCTCACTCCATGATCTCCGGCCCTCGCTCCATGATCTCTAGGCCTCGCTCCATGATTGCCAGCCCTCACTCCATCATTATCAGCCCTCGCTCCATGATCTTCAGCCCTTGCTCCATGATCTCCAGCCCTCGCTCCAAGATCTCCAGCCCTCGCTCCATGATCTCCAGCCCTCGCTCCATGAGCTCCAGCCTTCGCTCCATGATCTCCAGCCCTCACTCCATCATTATCAGCCCTCGCTCCATGTTCTCCAGCCCTCGCTCCATGTTCTCCAGCCCTCGCTCCATCAATCTCCAGCCCTCGCTCCATGAGCTCCAGCCCTCGCATCATGATCTCCAGCCCTCACTCCATGATCTCCGGCCCTCGCTCCATGATCTCTAGGCCTCGCTCCATGATTGCCAGCCCTCACTCCATCATTATCAGCCCTCGCTCCATGATCTTCAGCCCTTGCTCCATGATCTCCAGCCCTCGCTCCAAGATCTCCAGCCCTCGCTTCATGATCTCCAGCCCTCGCTCACTCAATCTCCAGCCCTCGCTCCATGAGCTCCAGTCCTCGCATCATGATCACCAGCCCTCACTCCATCATTATCAGCCTTCGCTCCATGATCTCCAGCCCTCGCTCCATCATTATCAACCCTGCTCAATGATCTCCAGCCCTCGCTACATGATCTCCAGCCCTCGCTCCATGATCTCCAGCCCTCACTACAAGATCTCCAGCCCTCGCTCCATGATCTCCAGCCCTCGCTCCATGATCTCCAACCTTCCCTCCATGATCTCTAGGACTAGCTCCATGATCTCCAGCCCTCGCTTTATGATCTCCAGCCCTCGCTCCATGATCTCCAGCCCTCGCTCCATAATCTCCTGCCCTCGCTCCGTGATCCCCAGACCTCGCTCCATGATCTCCAGCCCTCGCTCCATGAGCTCCAGCCTTAGCTCCATGATCTCCAGCCCTCACTCCATCATTATCAGCCCTCGCATCATGATATCCAGCCCTCGCTCCATGTTCTCCAGCCCTCGCTCCATCAATCTCCAGCCCTCGCTCCATGAGCTCCAGCCTTCACATCATGATCGCCAGCCCTCGCTCCATGATCTCCAGCCCTCGCTCCATGAGCTCCAGCCCTCGCATCATGATCACCAGCCCTCGCTCCATGATCGACAGCCCTCACTCCATCATTATCAGCCGTTGCTTCATGATCTCCAGCCCTCGCTCCGTGATTGCCAGCCCTCACTCCATCATTATCAGCCGTCGCTCCATGATCTCCAGCCCTCGCTCCGTGATCTCCAGCCCTCGCTCCAAGATCTCCAGCCTTCGCTCCATGATCTCCAGTCCTCGCTCCATGATCTCCAGCCCTCGCTCCATGATCTCCAGCCCACGCTCCATGATCTCCAGCCCTCGCTCCATGATCTCCAGCCCTTTCTCCAAGATCTCCAGCCCTCGCTCTATGATCTCCAGCCCTCGCTTCATTATTATCAGCCCTCGCTCCATGATCGCCAGCCCTCGCTCCATGATCTCCAGCCCTCGCTCCATGAGCTCCAGCCTTCGCTCCATGATCTCCAGCCCTCACTCCATCATTATCAGCCCTCGCTCCATGATCTCCAGCCCTCGCTCCATGATCTCCAGCCCTCGCTCACTCAATCGCCAGCCCTCGCTCCATGAGCTTCAGCCCTCGCATCATGATCGCCAGCCCTCACTCCATCATTATCAGCCTTCGCTCCATGATCTCCAGCCCTTGCTCCATGATCTCCAGCCCTCGCTCCATCATTATCAGCCCCAGCTCCATGATCTCCAGCCCTCGCTCCATGATCTCCAGCCCTCACTCCATGATCTCCAGCCTTCCCTCCATAATCTCTAGGACTCGCTCCATGATCTCCAGCCCTCGCTCTATGATCTCCAGCCCTCGCTCCATGATCTCTAGCCCTCGCTCCATGATCTCCTGCCCTCTCTCCGTGATCTCCAGCCCACGCTCCAAGATCTCCAGCCGTCGCTCCATGATCTCCAGCCCTCGCTCCATGAGCTCCAGCCTTCGCTCCATGATCTCCAGCCCTCATTCCATCATTATCAGCCCTCGCTCCATGTTCTCCAGCCCTCGCTCCCTGTTCTCCAGCCCTCGCTCCATCAATCTCCAGCCCTCGCTCCATGAGCTCCAGCCCTCGCATCATGATCTCCAGCCCTCACTCCATGATCTCCGGCCCTCGCTCCATGATCTCTAGGCCTCGCTCCATGATCGCCAGCCCTCACTCCATCATTATCAGCCCTCCTTCCATGATCTTCAGCCCTTGCTCCATGATCTCCAGCCCTCGCTCCAAGATCTCCAGCCCTCGCTCCATGATCTCCAGCCCTCGCTCCATGAGCTCCAGCCTTCGCTCCATGATATCCAGCCCTCACTCCATCATTATCAGCCCTCGCTCCATGATCTCCAGCCCTCGCTTCATGATCTCCAGCCCTCGCTCACTCAATCTCCAACCCTCGATCCATGAGCTCCAGCCCTCGCTTCATGATCACCAGCCCTCACTCCATCATTATCAGCCTTCGCTCCATGATCTCCAGCCCTCGCTCCCTGTTCTCCAGCCCTCGCTCCATCAATCTCCAGCCCTCGCTCCATGAGCTCCAGCCCTCGCATCATGATCTCCAGCCCTCACTCCATGATCTCCGGCCCTCGCTCCATGATCTCTAGGCCTCGCTCCATGATCGCCAGCCCTGACTCCATCATTATCAGCCCTCGCTCCATGATCTCCAGCCCTCGCTCCATGAGCTCCAGCCTTCACATCATGATCGCCAGCCTTCGCTCCATGATCTCCAGCCCTCGCTCCATGTGCTCCAGCCTTAGCTCCATGATCTCCAGCCCTCACTCCATCATTATCAGCCCTCGCTCCATGATCTCCAGCCCTCGCTCCATGATCTCCTGCCCTCGCTCACTCAATCTCCAACTCTCGCTCCATGAGCTCCAGCCCTCGCTTCATGATCACCAGCCCTCACTCCATCATTATCAGCCTTCGCTCCATGATCTCCAGCCCTCGCTCCATGATCTCCATCCCTCGCTCGATCAGCTTGCTCAGTCTCAGCCTCCCCATGATCTCCAGCCCTCACTCCATGATTTCCAGGCCCTCGCTCCATGATCTCCAGCCCCGCCTGATCAGCCTTCCATGACCCTCGCTCCATGATCTCCAGCCCTCAGCTCCATGATCTCCAGCCCTCGCTCCATGATCTCCTGCCTCGCTCTGTGATCTCCAGCCCTCGCTCCGTGATCTCCAGCCCTCGCTCCATGATCTCCAGCCTTCGTTCCATGATCTCCAGCCCTCACTCCATCATTATCAGCCCTCGCTCCATGATCTCCAGGCCTCGCTCCATGTTCTCCAGCCCTCACTCCATGATCTATGGCCCTCGCTCCACGATCTCTAGGCCTCGCTCCATGATCGCCAGCCCTCACTCCATCATTATCAGCCCTCGCTCCATGATCTCCAGCCCTCGCTCCATGATCTCCAGCCCTCGCTCCATCAATCTCCAGCCCTTGCTCCATGAGCTCCAGCCCTCGCATCATGATCGCCAGCCCTCGCTCCATGATCGACAGCCCTCACTCCATCATTAACAGCCGTTGATACATGATCTCCAGCCCTCGATCCGTGATTGCCAGCCCTCACTCCATCATTATCAGCCGTCGCTCCATGATCTCCAGCCCTCGCTCCGTGATCTCCAGCCCTCGCTCCAAGATCTCCAGCCTTCGCTCCATGATCTCTAGTCCTCGCTCCATGATCTCCAGCCCTCGCTCCATAATCTCCAGCCCTCGCTCCATGATCTCCAGCCCTCGCTCCATGATCTCCAGCCCTCTCTCCAAGATCTCCAGCCCTCGCTCTATGATCTCCAGCCCTCGCTTCATTATTATCAGCCCTCGCTCCATGATCGCCAGCCCTCGCTCCATGATCTCCAGCCCTCGCTCCATGAGCTCCAGCCTTCGCTCCATGATCTCCAGCCCTCACTCCATCATTATCAGCCCTCGCTCCATGATCTCCAGCCCTCGCTCCATGATCTCCAGCCCTCGCTCACTCAATCTCCAGCCCTCGCTCCATGAGCTTCAGCCCTCGCATCATGATCGCCAGCCCTCACTCTATCATTATCAGCCTTCGCTCCATGATCTCCAGCCCTCGCTCCATGATCTCCAGCCCTTGCTCCATCATTATCAGCCCCAGCTCCATGATCTCCAGCCCTCGCTCCATGATCTCCAGCCCTCACTCCATGATCTCCAGCCTTCCCTCCATAATCTCTAGGACTCGCTCCATGATCTCCAGCCCTCGCTCTATGATCTCCAGCCCTCGCTCCATGATCTCTAGCCCTCGCTCCATGATCTCCTGCCCTCTCTCCGTGATCTCCAGCCCACGCTCCAAGATCTCCAGCCTTCGCTCCATGATCTCCAGCCCTCATTCCATCATTATCAGCCCTCGCTCCATGTTCTCCAGCCCTCGCTCCATGTTCTCCAGCCCTTGCTCCATCAATCTCCAGCCCTCGCTCCATGAGCTCCAGCCCTCTCATCATGATCTCCAGCCCTCACTCCATGATCTCCGGCCCTCGCTCCATGATCTCTAGGCCTCGCTCCATGATCGCCAGCCCTCACTCCATCATTATCAGCCCTCGCTCCATGATCTTCAGCCCTTGCTCCATGATCTCCAGCCCTCGCTCCAAGATCTCCAGCCCTCGCTCCATGATCTCCAGCCCTCGCTCCATGAGCTCCAGCCTTCGCTCCATGATCTCCAGCCCTCACTCCATCATTATCAGCCCTCGCTCCATGATCTCCAGCCCTCGCTTCATGATCTCCAGCCCTCGCTCACTCAATCTCCAGCCCTCGCTCCATGAGCTCCAGTCCTCGCATCATGATCACCAGCCCTCACTCCATCATTATCAGCCTTCGCTCCATGATCTCCAGCCCTCGCTCCATCATTATCAACCCTGCTCCATGATCTCCAGCCCTCGCTACATGATCTCCAGCCCTCGCTCCATGATCTCCAGCCCTCACTACAAGATCTCCAGCCCTCGCTCCATGATCTCCAGCCCTCGCTCCATGATCTCCAGCCTTCCCTCCATGATCTCTAGGCCTAGCTCCATGATCTCCAGCCCTCGCTTTATGATCTCCAGCCCTCGCTCCATGATCTCCAGCCCTCGCTCCATAATCTCCTGCCCTCGCTCCGTGATCCCCAGACCTCGCTCCATGATCTCCAGCCCTCGCTCCATGAGGCTCCAGCCTTAGCTCCATGATCTCCAGCCCTCACTCCATCATTATCAGCCCTCGCATCATGATCTCCAGCCCTCGCTCCATGTTCTCCAGCCCTCGCTCCATCAATCTCCAGCCCTCGCTCCATGAGCTCCAGCCTTCACATCATGATCGCCAGCCCTCGCTCCATGATCTCCAGCCCTCGCTCCATGAGCTCCAGCCCTCGCATCATGATCACCAGCCCTCGCTCCATGATCGACAGCCCTCACTCCATCATTATCAGCCGTTGCTCCATGATCTCCAGCCCTCGCTCCGTGATTGCCAGCCCTCACTCCATCATTATCAGCCGTCGCTCCATGATCTCCAGCCCTCGCTCCGTGATCTCCAGCCCTCGCTCCAAGATCTCCAGCCTTCGCTCCATGATCTCCAGTCCTCGCTCCATGATCTCCAGCCCTCGCTCCATGATCTCCAGCCCGCGCTCCATGATCTCCAGCCCTCGCTCCATGATCTCCAGCCCTTTCTCCAAGATCTCCAGCCCTCGCTCCAAGATCTCCAGCCTTCGCTCCATGATCTCCAGTCCTCGCTCCATGATCTCCAGCCCTCGCTCCATGATCTCCAGCCCGCGCTCCATGATCTCTAGCCCTCGCTCCATGATCTCCTGCCCTCTCTCCGTGATCTCCAGCCCACGCTCCAAGATCTCCAGCCTTCGCTCCATGATCTCCAGCCCTCATTCCATCATTATCAGCCCTCGCTCCATGTTCTCCAGCCCTCGCTCCATGTTCTCCAGCCCTTGCTCCATCAATCTCCAGCCCTCGCTCCATGAGCTCCAGCCCTCTCATCATGATCTCCAGCCCTCACTCCATGATCTCCGGCCCTCGCTCCATGATCTCTAGGCCTCGCTCCATGATCGCCAGCCCTCACTCCATCATTATCAGCCCTCGCTCCATGATCTTCAGCCCTTGCTCCATGATCTCCAGCCCTCGCTCCAAGATCTCCAGCCCTCGCTCCATGATCTCCAGCCCTCGCTCCATGAGCTCCAGCCTTCGCTCCATGATCTCCAGCCCTCACTCCATCATTATCAGCCCTCGCTCCATGATCTCCAGCCCTCGCTTCCATGATCTCCAGCCCTCGCTCACTCAATCTCCAGCCCTCGCTCCATGAGCTCCAGTCCTCGCATCATGATCACCAGCCCTCACTCCATCATTATCAGCCTTCGCTCCATGATCTCCAGCCCTCGCTCCATCATTATCAACCCTGCTCCATGATCTCCAGCCCTCGCTACATGATCTCCAGCCCTCGCTCCATGATCTCCAGCCCTCACTACAAGATCTCCAGCCCTCGCTCCATGATCTCCAGCCCTCGCTCCATGATCTCCAGCCTTCCCTCCATGATCTCTAGGCCTAGCTCCATGATCTCCAGCCCTCGCTTTATGATCTCCAGCCCTCGCTCCATGATCTCCAGCCCTCGCTCCATAATCTCCTGCCCTCGCTCCGTGATCCCCAGACCTCGCTCCATGATCTCCAGCCCTCGCTCCATGAGCTCCAGCCTTAGCTCCATGATCTCCAGCCCTCACTCCATCATTATCAGCCCTCGCATCATGATCTCCAGCCCTCGCTCCATGTTCTCCAGCCCTCGCTCCATCAATCTCCAGCCCTCGCTCCATGAGCTCCAGCCTTCACATCATGATCGCCAGCCCTCGCTCCATGATCTCCAGCCCTCGCTCCATGAGCTCCAGCCCTCGCATCATGATCACCAGCCCTCGCTCCATGATCGACAGCCCTCACTCCATCATTATCAGCCGTTGCTTCATGATCTCCAGCCCTCGCTCCGTGATTGCCAGCCCTCACTCCATCATTATCAGCCGTCGCTCCATGATCTCCAGCCCTCGCTCCGTGATCTCCAGCCCTCGCTCCAAGATCTCCAGCCTTCGCTCCATGATCTCCAGTCCTCGCTCCATGATCTCCAGCCCTCGCTCCATTTTCTCCAGCCCGCGCTCCATGATCTCCAGCCCTCGCTCCATGATCTCCAGCCCTTTCTCCAAGATCTCCAGCCCTCGCTCTATGATCTCCAGCCCTCGCTTCATTATTATCAGCCCTCGCTCCATGATCGCCAGCCCTCGCTCCATGATCTCCAGCCCTCGCTCCATGAGCTCCAGCCTTCGCTCCATGATCTCCAGCCCTCACTCCATCATTATCAGCCCTCGCTCCATGATCTCCAGCCCTCGCTCCATGATCTCCAGCCCTCGCTCACTCAATCTCCAGCCCTCGCTCCATGAGCTTCAGCCCTCGCATCATGATCGCCAGCCCTCACTCCATCATTATCAGCCTTCGCTCCATGATCTCCAGCCTCGCTCCATGATCTCCAGCCCTCGCTCCATCATTATCAGCCCCAGCTCCATGATCTCCAGCCCTCGCTCCATGATCTCCAGCCCTCACTCCATGATCTCCAGCCTTCCCTCCATAATCTCTAGGACTCACTCCATGATCTCCAGCCCTCGCTCTATGATCTCCAGCCTCGCTCCATGATCTCTAGCCCTCGCTCCATGATCTCCTGCCCTCTCTCCGTGATCTCCAGCCCACGCTCCAAGATCTCCAGCCGTCGCTCCATGATCTCCAGCCCTCGCTCCATGAGCTCCAGCCTTCGCTCCATGATCTCCAGCCCTCATTCCATCATTATCAGCCCTCGCTCCATGTTCTCCAGCCCTCGCTCCCTGTTCTCCAGCCCTCGCTCCATCAATCTCCAGCCCTCGCTCCATGAGCTCCAGCCCTCGCATCATGATCTCCAGCCCTCACTCCATGATCTCTGGCCCTCGCTCCATGATCTCTAGGCCTCGCTCCATGATCGCCAGCCCTCACTCCATCATTATCAGCCCTCGCTCCATGATCTTCAGCCCTTGCTCCATGATCTCCAGCCCTCGCTCCAAGATCTCCAGCCCTCGCTCCATGATCTCCAACCCTCGCTCCATGAGCTCCAGCCTTCGCTCCATGATCTCCAGCCCTCACTCCATCATTATCAGCCCTCGCTCCATGATCTCCAGCCCTCGCTTCATGATCTCCAGCCCTCGCTCACTCAATCTCCAGCCCTCGCTCCATGAGCTCCAGTCCTCGCATCATGATCACCAGCCCTCACTCCATCATTATCAGCCTTCGCTCCATGATCTCCAGCCCTCGCTCCATCATTATCAACCCTGCTCCATGATCTCCAGCCCTCGCTACAAGATCTCCAGCCCTCGCTCTATGATCTCCAGCCCTCGCTACAAGATCTCCAGCCCTCGCTCCATGATCTCCAGCCCTCGCTCCATGATCTCCAGCCTTCCCTCCATGATCTCTAGGCCTAGCTCCATGATCTCCAGCCCTCGCTTTATGATCTCCAGCCCTCGCTCCATGATCTCCAGCCTTAGCTCCATAATCTCCAGCCCTCACTCCATCATTATCAGCCCTCGCATCATGATCTCCAGCCCTCGCTCCATGTTCTCCAGCCCTCGCTCCATCAATCTCCAGCCCTCGCTCCATGAGCTCCAGCCTTCACATCATGATCGCCAGCCCTCGCTCCATGATCTCCAGCCCTCGCTCCATGAGCTCCAGCCTTCGCTCCATGATCTCCAGCCCTCACTCTATCATTATCAGCCCTCGCTCCATGATCTCCAGCCCTCGCTCCATGATCTCCAGCCCTCGCTCACTTAATCTCCAGCCCTCGCTCCATGAGCTCCAGCCCTCGCATCATGATCGCCAGCCCTCACTCCATCATTGTCAGCCTTCGCTCCATGATCTCCAGCCCTCGCTCCATGATCTCCAGCCCTTGCTCCATCATTATCAGCCCCAGCTCCATGATCTCCAGCCCTCGCTCCATGATCTCCAGGCCCATGCTCCATGATCTCCAGCCCCCGCTACAATATCTCCAGCCCTCGCTCCATGATATCCAGCCCTCGCTCCATGATCTCCAGCCCTCGCTCCATGAACTCCAGACCTCGCTCCATGATCTTCTGCCCTCGCTCTGTGATCTCCAGCCCTCGCTCTGTGATCTCCAGCCCTCGCTCCGTGAGCTCCAGCCTTCACTCCATGATCTCCAGCCCTCGCTCCATCAATCTCCAGCCCTCGCTCCATGATCTCCAGCCCTCACTCCATGATCTCTGGCCCTCGCTCCATGATCTCTAGGCCTCGCTCCATGATCGCCAGCCCTCACTCCATCATTATCAGCCCTCGTTCCATGAGCTCCAGCCTTCGCTCCATGATCTCCAGCCCTCACTCCATCATTATCAGCCCTCGCTCCATGATCTCCAGCCCTCGCTCCATGATCTCCAGCCCTCGCTCACTCAATCTCCAGCCCTCGCTCCATGAGCTTCAGCCCTCGCATCATGATCGCCAGCCCTCACTCCATCATTATCAGCCTTCGCTCCATGATCTCCAGCCCTCGCTCCATGATCTCCAGCCCTCGCTCCATCATTATCAGCCCCAGCTCCATGATCTCCAGCCCTCGCTCCATGATCTCTAGCCCTCACTCCATGATCTCCAGCCTTCCCTCCATAATCTCTAGGACTCGCTCCATGATCTCCAGCCCTCGCTCTATGATCTCCAGCCCTCGCTCCATGATCTCTAGCCCTCGCTCCATGATCTCCTGCCCTCTCTCCGTGATCTCCAGCCCACGCTCCAAGATCTCCAGCCGTCGCTCCATGATCTCCAGCCCTCGCTCCATGAGCTCCAGCCTTCGCTCCATGATCTCCAGCCCTCATTCCATCATTATCAGCCCTCGCTCCATGTTCTCCAGCCCTCGCTCCATGTTCTCCAGCCCTCGCTCCATCAATCTCCAGCCCTCGCTCCATGAGCTCCAGCCCTCGCATCATGATCTCCAGCCCTCACTCCATGATCTCCGGCCCTCGCTCCATGATCTCTAGGCCTCGCTCCATGGTCGCCAGCCCTCACTCCATCATTATCAGCCCTCGCTCCATGATCTTCAGCCCTTGCTCCATGATCTCCAGCCCTCACTCCAAGATCTCCAGCCCTCGCTCCATGATCTCCAACCCTCGCTCCATGAGCTCCAGCCTTCGCTCCATGATCTCCAGCCCTCACTCCATCATTATCAGCCCTCGCTCCATGATCTCCAGCCCTCGCTTCATGATCTCCAGCCCTCGCTCACTCAATCTCCAGCCCTCGCTCCATGAGCTCCAGTCCTCGCCTCATGATCTCCAGCCCTCGCTCCATCATTATCAACCCTGCTCCATGATCTCCAGCCCTCGCTACAAGATCTCCAGCCCTCGCTCCATGATCTCCAGCCCTCGCTACAAGATCTCCAGCCCTCGCTCCATGATCTCCAGCCCTCGCTCCATGATCTCCAGCCTTCCCTCCATGATCTCTAGGCCTAGCTCCATGATCTCCAGCCCTCGCTTTATGATCTCCAGCCCTCGCTCCATGATCTCCAGCCCTCGCTCCATAATCTCCTGCCCTCGCTCCGTGATCCCCAGACCTCGCTCCATGATCTCCAGCCCTCGCTCCATGAGCTCCAGCCTTAGCTCCATGATCTCCAGCCCTCACTCCATCATTATCAGCCCTTGCATCATGATCTCCAGCCCTCGCTCCATGTTCTCCAGCCCTCGCTCCATCAATCTCCAGCCCTCGCTCCATGAGCTCCAGCCTTCACATCATGATCGCCAGCCCTCGCTCCATGATCTCCAGCCCTCGCTCCATGAGCTCCAGCCTTCGCTCCATGATCTCCAGCCCTCACTCTATCATTATCAGCCCTCGCTCCATGATCTCCAGCCCTCGCTCCATGATCTCCAGCCCTCGCTCACTCAATCTCCAGCCCTCGCTCCATGAGCTCCAGCCCTCGCATCATGATCGCCAGCCAACACTCCATCATTGTCAGCCTTCGCTCCATGATCTCCAGCCCTCGCTCCATGATCTCCAGCCCTTGCTCCATCATTATCAGCCCCAGCTCCATGATCTCCAGCCCTCGCTCCATGATCTCCAGGCCCATGCTCCATGATCTCCAGCCCCCGCTACAATATCTCCAGCCCTCGCTCCATGATATCCAGCCCTCGCTCCATGATCTCCAGCCCTCGCTCCATGAACTCCAGACCTCGCTCCATGATCTTCTGCCCTCGCTCTGTGATCTCCAGCCCTCGCTCTGTGATCTCCAGCCCTCGCTCCGTGAGCTCCAGCCTTCACTCCATGATCTCCAGCCCTCGCTCCATCAATCTCCAGCCCTCGCTCCATGATCTCCAGCCCTCGCTCCATGATCTCTGGCCCTCGCTCCATGATCTCTAGGCCTCACTCCATGATCGCCAGCCCTCACTCCATCATTATCAGCCCTCGCTCCATGATCTCCAGCCCTCGCTCCATGATCTCCAGCCCTCGCTCCATCAATCTACAGCCCTTGCTCCATGGCTCCAGCCCTCGCATCATGATCGCCAGCCCTCGCTGCATGATCGCCAGCCCTCACTCCATCATTATCAGCCGTTGCTCCATGATCTCCAGCCCTCGCTCCATGATCACCAGCCCTCACTCCATCATTATCAGCCGTCACTCCATGATCTCCAGCCCTCGCTTCGTGATCTCCAGCCCTCGCTCCAAGATCTCCAGCCCTTGCTCCATGATCTCCAGTAATCGCTCCATGATCTCCAGCCCTCACTTCATGATCTCCAGCCCTCGCTCCATGATCTCCAGCCCTCGATCCATGATCGCCAGCCCTCTCTCCGTGATCTCCAGCCCTCGCTTTATGATCTCCAGCCCTCGCTTCATTATTATCAGCCCTCGCTCCATGATCTCCAGCCCTCGCTCCGTGATCCCCAGCCCTCGCATCGTGATCTCCAGTCCTCGCTTCATCATTATCAGCCCTCGGTCCATGATCTCCAGCCCTTGCACCATGATCTCCAGCCCTCTCTCCATCATTATCAGCCCTCGCTCCATGACCTCCAGCCCTCGCTCCATGATCTCCCCCCCTCGCTCCATGATCTCCAGCCCTCGCTCCATTATCTCCAGCCCTCGCTCCATGATCTCCAGCCCTCGCTCTATGATCTACAGCCCTCGCTCCATGATCTCCAGCCCTCGCTCTATGATCTCCAGCCCTCGCTCCGTGATCTCCGGCCCTCGCACCATGATCTTCAGCCCTCGCTCCATGATCTCCAGCCCTCGCTCCAAGATCTCTAGCCCTCGCTCCATGATCTCCAGCCTTTGCTCCATGAGCTCCAGCCTTTTCTCCATGATCTCCAGCCCTCACTCCATCATTATCAGCCCT
This sequence comes from Calotriton arnoldi, assembly GCA_963921515.1. Lineage (NCBI taxonomy): Eukaryota > Metazoa > Chordata > Amphibia > Caudata > Salamandridae > Calotriton > Calotriton arnoldi. Next base: position 3,460,580 of record CAWUFW010000707.1, read on the forward strand.
CCCTCAATGAGCTCCAGCCTTCGCTCCATGATCTCCAGCCCTTGCTCCATGAGCTTCAGCCCTGGCACATGATTGCCAGCCCTCGCTCCATGATCTCCAGCCCTCGCTCCATGATGTCCAGCCCTCGCTCCATCAATCTCCAGACCTCGCTCCATGAGCTCCAGCAATTGCATCATGATCGCCAGCCCCCCTCCATGATCGCCAGCCCTCACTCCATCATTATCAGCCCTCACTCCATGAGCTCCAGCCCTTGCTCCATGATCTCCAGCCCTCGCTCCATGATCGCCAGCCCTCACTCCATCATTATCAGCCCTCACTCCATGAGCTCCAGCCCTCGCTCCATGATCTCCAGCCCTCACTCCATCATTATCAGCCCTCGCTCCATGATCTCCAGCCCTCGCTCCATGATCTCCAGCCCTCGCTCCATCAATCTCCAGCCCTCGCTCAATGAGCTCCAGCCCTCGCATCATGATCACCAGCCCTCGCTCCATGATCGCCAACCCTCACTCCATCATTACCAGCCCTCGCTCCATGATCTCCAGCCCTCGCTCCATGATTTCCAGCGCTCGTTCCATGAGCTCCAGCCCTCGCATCATGATCGCCAGCCCTCGCTCCATGATCGCCAACCCTCACTCCATCATTATCAGCCCTCGCTCCATGATCTCCAGCCCTCACTCCATGATTTCCAGCCCTCGCTCCATCAATCTCCAGCCCTCGCTCCATGAGCTCAAGCCCTCGCATCATGATCGCCAGCCCTCCCTACATGATCGCCAGCCCTCACTCCATCATTATCAGCCCTCACTCCATGAGCTCCAGCCCTCGCTCCATGATGTCCAGTCCTCGCTCCATGATCGCCAGCCCTCGCTCCATCATTACCAGCCCTCGTTCCATGATCTCCAGCCTTCGCTCCATGATCTCCAGTCCTCGCTCCATGATCTCCAGCCCTCCCTCCATGAGCTCCTGCCCTCGCATCATGATTTCCAGCCCTCGCTCTATCGTTATCAGCCCTCAGTCCATGAGCTCCAGCCGTCGCTCCATGATCTCCAGCCGTCACTCCATGATCTCCAGCCCTCACTCCATCATTATCAGCCCCCGCTCCATGATCTCCAGCCCATGCTCCATGATCTCCAGGCTTGTGCTTCATGATCTCCAGCCCTCGCTACAAGATCTCCAGCCCTCGCTCCATGATCTCCAGCCCTCGCTCCATGATCTCCAGCCTTCCCTCCATGATCTCTAGGCCTCGCTCCATGATCTCCAGCCCTCGCTCCATGATCTACAGCCCTCGCTCCATGATCTCCTGCCCTCGCTCCGTGATCTCCAGCCCTCGCTCCAAGATCTCCAACCCTCGCTCCATGATCTCCAGCCCTTGTTCCATGAGCTCCAGCCTTTGCTCCATGATCTCCAGCCCTCACTCCATCATTATCAGCCCTCGCTCCATGATCTCCAGCCCTCGCTCCATGTTCTCCAGCCCTCGCTCCATGATCCCCAGCTTCGCTCCATGATCTCCAGTCTTCGCTCCATGATCTCCAGCCCTCGCTCTATGATCTCCAGCCCTCGCTCCATTATTATCAGCCCTCGCTCCATGATCTCCAGCCCTCGCTCCGTGATCTCCAGCCCTCGCTCCGTGATCTCCAGTCCTCGCTCCATCATTATCAGCCCTCACTCCCTGATCTCCAACCCTCGCTCCATGATGTCCAGCCCTCACTCCATCAATCTCCAGCCCTTGCTCTATAAGCTCCACCCCTCGCATCATGATCGCCAGCCTCGCTCCATGATCGCCAGCCCTCACTCCATCATTATCAGCCGTCTCTCCATGTTCTCCAGCCCTCGCTCCGTGATCTCAAGCCCTCGCTCCAAGATCTCCAGCCCTCACTCCATGAGCTCCAGCCCTCGCATCATGATCTCCAGCTCTCACTCCATGATCTCTGGCTCTCACTCCATGATCTCTTGGCCTCGCTCCATGATCGCCAGCCCTCACTCCATCATTATCAGTCCTCGCTCCATGATGTCCAGCCCTCGCTCCATGATATCCAGCCCTCGCTCCATCAATCTCCAGCCCTTGCTCTATAAGCTCCCCCCCTCGCATCATGATCGCCAGCCCTCGCTCCATGATCGCCAGCCTTCACTCCATCATTATCAGCCGTCGCTCCATGTTCTCCAGCCCTCGCTCCGTGATCTCCAACCCTCGCTCCAAGATCTCCAGCCCTCGCTCCATGATCTCCAGCCCTCGCTCCATGAGCTACAGCCTTCGCTCCATGATCTCTGGCCCTCACTCCATCATTATCAGCCCTCGCTCCATTATCTCCAGCCCTCGCTCCATGATCTCCAGCCCTCACTCACTCAATCTCCAGCCCTCGCTCCATGAGCTCCTGCCCACGTATCATGATTGCCAGCCCTCGCTCCATGATCGCCAGCCCTCGCTCCATCATTATCAGCCCTCACTCCATGAGTTCCAGCCCTCACTCCATGATCTCCAGCCCTCACTCCATGATTGCCAGCCCTCACTCCATCATTATCAGCCCTCGCTCCATGATCCCCAGCCTCGCTCCATGATCTCCAGTCCTCGCTCCATGATCTCCAGCCCTCGCTCCATGATCACCAGCTTCGCTCCATGATCTCCAGTCCTCGCTCCATGATCGCCAGCCCTCGCTCCATGATCTCCAGCCCTCGCTCTATGATCTCCAGCCCTCGCTCCATTATTATCAGCCCTCGCTCCATGATCTCCAGCCCTCACTCCGTGATCTCCATTCCTCGCTCCGTGATCTCCAGTCCTCGCTCCATCATTATCAGCCCTCACTCCATGATCTCCAGCCCTCGCTCCATGATGTCCAGCCCTCGCTCCATCAATCTCCAGCCCTTGCTCTACAAGCTCCACCCCTCGCATCACGATCGCCAGCCCTCGCTCCTTGATCGCCAGCCCTCACTCCATCATTATCAGCTGTCGGTCCATGTTCTCCAGCGTTCGCTCCGTGATCTCAAGCCCTCGCTCTAAGATCTCCAGCTCTCGCTCCATGATCTCCAGCCCTCGCTGCATGAGCTCCAGCCTTCGCTCCATGATCTCCAGCCCTCACTCCATCATTATCAGCCCTCGCTCCATTATCTCCAGCCCTCGCTCCATGATCTCCAGCCCTCACTCACTCAATCTCCAGCCCTCGCTCCATGAGCTCCAGCCCTCGCATCATGATTGCCAGCCCTCGCTCCATGATCGCCAGCCCTCACTCCATCATTATCAGCCCTCACTCCATGAGTTCCAGCCCTCGCTCCATGATCTCCAGCCCTCGCTCCATGATTGCCAGCCCTCACTCCATCATTATCAGCCCTCGTTCCATGATCCCCAGCCTTCCTCCATGATCTCCAGTCCTCGCTCCATGATCTCCAGCCCTCGCTCCATGATCTCCAGTCCTCGCTCCATGATCGCCAGCCCTCGCTCCATGATCTCCAGCCCTCGCTCTATGATCTCCAGCCCTCGCTCCATTATTATCAGCCCTCGCTCCATGATCTCCAGCCCTCGCTCCGTGATCTCCAGCCCTCGCTCCGTGATCTCCAGTCCTCGCTCCATCATTATCAGCCCTCACTCCATGATCTCCAGCCCTCTCTCCATCATTATCAGCCCTCGCTCCATGATCTCCAGCCCTGGCTCCATGATCTCCAGCCCTTGCTCCATTATCTCCTGCCCACGCTCCAACATCTCCAGCCCTCGCTCCATGATGTCCAGCCCTCACTGTATGATCTCCAGCCCTCGCTCCATGATCTCCAGCCCTCGCTCCATGATCTCCGGCCCTCGCTCTGTGATCTCCAGCCCTCGCTCCATGATCACCAGCCCTCGCTCTATGATATACAGCCCTCGCTCCATGATCACCAGCCCTCACTCCATGAGCTCCAGCCCTCGCTCCATGATCTCCAGCCCTCACTCCATCATTATCAGCCCTCGCTCCATGATCTCCAGCCCTTGCTCCATCAATCTCCAGCCCTCGCTCCATGAGCTCCAGCCCTCGCATCATGATTGCCAGCCCTCGCTCCATGATCGCCAAACCTCACTCCATAATTACCAGCCCTCGCTCCATGATCTCCAGCCCTCGCTCCATGATTTTCAGCCCTCGCTCCATGAGCTCCAGCCCTCGCATCATGATCGCCAGCCCTCGCTCCATGATCGCCAACCCTCACTCCATCATTATCAGCCCTCGCTCCATTATCTCCAGCCCTCGCTCCATGATTTCCAGCCCTCGCTCCATCAATCTCCAGCCCTCGCTCCATGAGCTCAAGCCCTCGCATCATGATCGCCAGCCCTCCCTACATGATCGCCAGCCCTCACTCCATCATTATCAGTCCTCACTCCATGAGCTCCAGCCCTCGCTCCATGATGTCCAGCCCTCGCTCCATGATCACCAGATCTCGTTCCATCATTACCAGCCCTCGTTCCATGATCTCCAGCCTTCGCTCCATGATCTCCAGCCCTCACTCCATGATCTCCAGCCCTCCCTCCATGAGCTCCAGCCGTCACTCCATGATCTCCAGCCCTCGCTCAATGATCTCCAGCCCTCGCTCCATCATTATCAGCCCCCGCTCCATGATCTCCAGCCCATGCTCCATGATCTCCGGGCCTGTGCTCCATGATCTCCAGCCCTCGCTACAAGATCTCCAGCCCTCGCTCCATGATCTCCAGCCCTCGCTCCATGATCTCCCGCCTTTCCTCCATGATCTCTAGGCCTCGCTCCGTGATCTCCAGCCCTCGGTCCAAGATCTCAAGCCCTCGCTCCATGATCTCCAGCCCTCGTTCCATGAGCTCCAGCCTTTGCTCCATGATCTCCAGCCCTCACTCCATCATTATCAGCCCTCGCTCCATGATCTCCAGCCCTCGCTCTATGTTCTCCAGCCCTCGCTCCATCAATCTCCAGCCCTCGCTCCATGAGCTCCAGCCCTCGCATCATGATCTCCAGCCCTCACTCCATGATCTCCGGCCCTCACTCCATGATCTCTAGGCCTCGCTCCTTGATCGCCAGCCTTCACTCCATCATTATCAGCCCTCGCTCCATGATCTCCAGCCCTCGCTCCATGATGTCCAGCCCTGGCTCCATCAATCTCCAGCCCTTGCTCCATAAGCTCCACCCCTCGCATCATGATCGCCAGCCCTCGCTCCATGATCGCCAGCCCTCCCTCTATCATTATCAGCCGTCGCTCCATGTTCTCCAGCCCTCGCTCCGTGATCTCCAGCCCTCGCTCCAAGATCTCCAGCCCTCGCTCCATGATCTCCAGCCCTCGCTCCATGAGCTCCAGCCTTCGCTCCATGATCTCCGGCCCTCACTCCATCATTATCAGCCCTCGCTCCATTATCTCCAGCCCTCGCTCCATGATCTCCAGCCCTTACTCACTCAATCTCCAGCCCTCGCTCCATGAGCTCCAGCCATCGCATCATGATTGCCAGCCCTCGCTCCATGATCGCCAGGGCTCACTCCATCACTATCAGCCCTCACTCCATGAGTTCCAGCCCTCGCTCCATGATATCCAGCCCTCGCTCCATGATTGCCAGCCCTCACTCCATCATTATCAGCACTCGCTCCATGATCCCCAGCCTCGCTCCATGATCTCCAGTCCTCGCTCCATGATCTCCAGCCCTCGCTCCATGATCCCCAGCTTCGCTCTATGATCTCCAGTCCTCACTCCATGATCGCCAGCCCTCGCTCCATGATCTCTAGCCCTCGCTCTATGATCTCCAGCCCTCGCTCCATTATTATCAGCCCTCGCTCCATGATCTCCAGCCCTCGCCCCGTGATCTCCAGCCCTCACTCCGTGATCTCCAGTCCTCGCTCCATCATTATCAGCCCTCGCTCTATGATCTCCAGCCCTTGCTCCATGATCGCCAGCCCTTTCTCCATCATTATCAGCCCTCGCTCCATGATCTCCAGCCCTGGCTCCATGATCTCCCGCCCTCGCTCCATGATCTACAGCCCTCGCTCCATGATCTCCTGCCCTCGCTCCGTGATCTTCAGTCCTCGCTCCAAGATCTCCAACCCTCGCTCCATGATCTCCAGCCCTCGTTCCATGAGCTCCAGCCTTTGCTCCATGATCTCCAGCCCTCACTCCATCATTATCAGCCCTCGCTCCATGATCTCCAGCCCTCGCTCCATGTTCTCCAGCCCTCGCTCCATCAATCTCCAGCCCTCGCTCCATGAGCTCCAGCCCTCGCATCATGATCTCCAGCTCTCCTCCCATGATCTCCGGCCCTCACTCCATGATCTCTAGGCCTCGCTCCATGATCGCCAGCCCTCACTCCATCATTATCAGCCCTCGCTCAATGATGTCCAGCCCTCGCTCCATGATGTCCAGCCCACGCTCCATCAATCTCCAGCCCTTGCTCTATAAAGCTCCACCCTCGCATCATGATCGCCAGCCCTCGCTCCATGATCGCCAGCCTTCACTCCATCATTATCAGCCATCGCTCCATGTTCTCCAGCCCTCGCTCTGTGAGCTCAAGCCCTCGCTCCAAGATCTCCAGCCCTCGCTCCATAATCTCCAGCCCTCGCTCCATGAGCTACAGCCTTCGCTCCATGATCTCTGGCCCTCACTCCATCATTATCAGCCCTCGCTCCATTATCTCCAGCCCTCGCTCCATGATCTCCAGCCCTCACTCACTCAATCTCCAGCCCTCGCTCCATGAGCTCCTGCCCTCGCATCATGATTGCCAGCCCTCGCTCCATGATCGCCAGCCCTCACTCCATCATTATCAGCCCTCACTCCATGAGTTCCAGCCCTCGCTCCATGATCTCAGCCCTCATTCCATGATCTCAGCCCTCATTCCATGATTGCCAGCCTTCACTCCATCATTATCAGCCCTCGCTCCATGATCCCCAGCCTCGCTCCATGATCTCCAGTCCTCGCTCCATCATCTCCAGCCCTTGCTCCACGAGTCCCCAGCTTCGCTCCATGATCTCAGTCCTCGCTCCATGATCTCCAGCCCTCGCTCTATGATCTCCAGCCCTCGCTCCATTATTATCAGCCCTCGCTCCATGATCTCCAGCCCTCGCTCCGTGATCTCCAGCCTCGCTCCGTGATCTCCAGTCCTCGCTCCATCATTATCAGCCCTCACTCCCTGATCTCCAACCCTCGCTCCATGATGTCCAGCCCTCACTCCATCAATCTCCAGCCCTTGCTCTATAAGCTCCACCCCTCGCATCATGATCGCCAGCCTCGCTCCATGATCGCCAGCCCTCACTCCATCATTATCAGCCGTCTCTCCATGTTCTCCAGCCCTCGCTCCGTGATCTCAAGCCCTCGCTCCAAGATCTCCAGCCCTCGCTCCATGATCTCCAGCCCTCGCTCCATGAGCTCCAGCCTTCGCTCCATGATCTCCGGCCCTCACTCCATCATTATAAGCCCTCGCTCCATTATCTCCAGCCCTCGCTCCATGATCTCCAGCCCTCACTCACTCAATCTCCAGCCCTCGCTCCATGAGCTCCAGCCCTCGCTCCATGATCACCAGCCCTCGCTCCATGATCTCCAGTCCTCGCTCCATGATCGTCAGCCCTCGCTCCATGATCTCCAGCCCTCGCTCTATGATCTCCAGCCCTCGCTCCATTATTATCAGCCCTCGCTCCATGATCTCCAGCCCTTGCTCCATGATCTCCAGCCCTCGCTCCATCATTATCAGCCCTCGCTCCATGATCTCCAGCCCTGGCTCCATGATCTCCAGCCCTCTCTGCATTATCTCCAGCCCACGCTCCAAGATCTACAGCCCTCGCTCCATGATGTCCAGCCCTCGCTGTATGATCTCCAGCCCTCGCTCCATGATCTCCAGCCCTCGCTCCATGATCTCCAGCCCTCGCTCCATGATCTCCATCCCTCGCTCCGTGATCTCCAGCCCTCGCTCCATGATCACCAGCCCTCGCTCTATGATCTCCAGCCATCGCTCCATGATTGCCAGCCCTCACTCCATCATTATCAGCCCTCACTCCATGATCCCCAGCCTCGCTCCATGATGTCCAGTCCTCGCTCCATGATCTCCAGCCCTCGCTCCATGAGCTCCAGCCCTCGCATCATGATCTCCAGCTCTCACTCCATGATCTCCGGCCCTCACTCCATGATCTCTAGCCCTCGCTCCATGATGTCCAGCCCACGCTCCATCAATCTCCAGCCCTTGCTCTATAAGCTCCACCCCTCGCATCATGATCGCCAGCCCTCGCTCCATGATCGCCAGCCTTCACTCCATCATTATCAGCCATCGCTCCATGTTCTCCAGCCCTCGCTCTGTGATCTCAAGCCCTCGCTCCAGATCTCCAGCCCTCGCTCCATGATCTCCAGCCCTCGCTCCACGAGGCTACAGCCTTCGCTCCATGATCTCTGGCCCTCACTCCATCATTATCAGCCCTCGCTCCATTATCTCCAGCCCTCGCTCCATGATCTCCAGCCCTCACTCACTCAATCTCCAGCCCTCGCTCCATGAGCTCCTGCCCTCGCATCATGATTGCCAGCCCTCGCTCCATGATCGCCAGCCCTCACTCCATCATTATCAGCCCTCACTCCATGAGTTCCAGCCCTCGCTCCATGATCTCAGCCCTCACTCCATGATTGCCAGCCCTCACTCCATCATTATCAGCCCTCGCTCCATGATCCCCAGCCTCGCTCCATGATCTCCAGTCCTCGCTCCATCATCTCCAGCCCTTGCTCCATGATCCCCAGCTTCGCTCCATGATCTCCAGTCCTCGCTCCATGATCTCCAGCCCTCGCTCTATGATCTCCAGCCCTCGCTCCATTATTATCAGCACTCGCTCCATGATCTCCAGCCCTCGCTCCGTGATCTCCAGCCCTCGCTCCGTGATCTCCAGTCCTCGCTCCATCATTATCAGCCCTCACTCCCTGATCTCCAACCCTCGCTCCATGATGTCCAGCCCTCACTCCATCAATCTCCAGCCCTTGCTCTATAAGCTCCACCCCTCGCATCATGATCGCCAGCCCTCGCTCCATGATCGCCAGCCCTCACTCCATCATTATCAGCCGTCTCTCCATGTTCTCCAGCCCTCGCTCCGTGATCTCAAGCCCTCGCTCCAAGATCTCCAGCCCTCGCTCCATGATCTCCAGCCCTCGCTCCATGAGCTCCAGCCTTCGCTCCATGATCTCCGGCCCTCACTCCATCATTATCAGCCCTCGCTCCATTATCTCCAGCCCTCGCTCCATGATCTCCAGCCCTCACTCACTCAATCTCCAGCCCTCGCTCCATGAGCTCCAGCCCTCGCATCATGATTGCCAGCCCTCGCTCCATGATCGCCAGCCCTCACTCCATCATTATCAGCCCTCACTCCATGAGTTCCAGCCCTGGCTCCATGATCTCCAGCCCTCTCTGCATTATCTCCAGCCCACGCTCCAAGATCTACAGCCCTCGCTCCATGATGTCCAGCCCTCGCTGTATGATCTCCAGCCCTCGCTCCATGATCTCCAGCCCTCGCTCCATGATCTCCAGCCCTCGCTCCATGATATCCAGCCCTCGCTCCGTGATCTCCAGCCCTCGCTCCATGATCACCAGCCCTCGCTCTATGATCTCCAGCCCTCGCTCCAAGATCCCCAGCCCTCACTCCATGAGCTGCAGCCCTCACTCCATGATCTCCAGCCCTCACTCCATTATTATCAGCCCTCGCTCCATGATCTCCAGCCCTCACTCCATGATCTCCAGCCCTTGCTCCATCAATCTCCAGCCCTCGCTCCATGAGCTCCAGCCCTCGCATCATGATCGCCAGCCCTCGCTCCATGATCGCCAACCCTCACTTCATCATTACCAGCCCTCGCTCCATGATCTCCAGCCCTCGCTCTATGATTTTCAGCCCTCGCTCCATGAGCTCCAGCCCTCGCATCATGATCGCCAGCCCTCGCTCCATGATCGCCAACCCTCACTCCATCATTATCAGCCCTCGCTCCATTATCTCCAGCCCTAGCTCCATGATTTCCAGCCCTCGCTCCATCAATCTCCAGCCCTCGCTCCATGAGCTCAAGCCCTCGCATCATGATCTCCAGCCCTCCCTACATGATCGCCAGCCCTCACTCCATCATTATCAGCCCTCACTCCATGAGCTCCAGCCCTCGCTCCATGATGTCCAGTCCTCGCTCCATGATCGCCAGCCCTCGCTCCATCATTACCAGCCCTCGTTCCATGATCTCCAGCCTTCGCTCCATGATCTGCAGTCCTCGCTCCATGATCTCCAGCCCTCCCTCCATGAGGCTCCAGCCGTCGCTCCATGATCTCCAGCCCTCGATCCATGATCTCCAGCCCTCGCTCCATCATTATCAGCCCCCGCTCCATGATCTCCAGCCCATGCTCCATGATCTCCAGGCCTGTGCTCCATGATCTCCAGCCCTCGCTACAAGATCTCCAGCCCTCGCTCCATGATCTCCAGCCTTCGCTCCATGATCTCTAGGCCTCGCTCCATGATCTCCAGCCCTCGCTCTATGATCTCCAGCCCTCGCTCCATGATCTCCAGCCCTCCCGTCATGATCTCCTGCCCTTGCTCCGTGATCTCCAGCCCTCGCTCCAAGATCTCCAGCCCTCGCTCCATGATCTCCAGCCCTCGTTCCATGAGCTCCAGCCTTTGCTCCATGATCTCCAGCCCTCACTCCATCATTATCAGCCCTCGCTCCATGATCTCCAGACCTCGCTCCATGTTCTCCAGCCCTCGCTCCATCAATCTCCAGCCCTCGCTCCATGAGCTCCAGCCCTCGCATCATGATCTCCAGCCCTCACTCCATGAGTTCCAGCCCTCGCTCCATGATCTCCAGCCCTCGCTCCATGATTGCCAGCCCTCACTCCATCATTATCAGCCCTCACTCCATGATCCCCAGCCTCGCTCCATGATCTCCAGTCCTCGCTCCATGATCTCCAGCCCTCGCTCCATGATCTCCAGTCCTCGCTCCATGATCGTCAGCCCTCGCTCCATGATCTCCAGCCCTCGCTCTATGATCTCCAGCCCTCGCTCCATTATTATCAGCCCTCGCTCCATGATCTCCAGCCCTCGCTCCATGATCTCCAGCCCTCGCTCTATGATCTCCAGCCCTCGCTCCATTATTATCAGCCCTCGCTCCATGATCTCCAGTCCTCGCTCCATGATCGTCAGCCCTCGCTCCATGATCTCCAGCCCTCGCTCTATGATCTCCAGCCCTCGCTCCATTATTATCAGCCCTCGCTCCATGATCTCCAGCCCTTGCTCCATGATCTCCAGCCCTCTCTCCATCATTATCAGCCCTCGCTCCATGATCTCCAGCCCTGGCTCCATGATCTCCAGCCCTCTCTGCATTATCTCCAGCCCACGCTCCAAGATCTCCAGCCCTCGCTCCATGATGTCCAGCCCTCGCTGTATGATCTCCAGCCCTCGCTCCATGATCTCCAGCCCTCGCTCCATGATCTCCAGCCCTCGCTCTGTGATCTCCAGCCCTCGCTCCATGATCACCAGCCCTCGCTCTATGATCTCCAGCCCTCGCTCCAAGATCCCCAGCCCTCACTCCATGAGCTGCAGCCCTCACTCCATGATCTCCAGCCCTCACTCCATTATTATCAGCCCTCGCTCCATGATCTCCAGCCCTCCCTCCATGATCTCCAGCCCTTGCTCCATCAATCTCCAGCCCTCGCTCCATGAGCTCCAGCCCTCGCATCATGATCGCCAGCCCTCGCTCCATGATCGCCAACCCTCACTTCATCATTACCAGCCCTCGCTCCATGATCTCCAGCCCTCGCTCTATGATTTTCAGCCCTCGCTCCATGAGCTCCAGCCCTCGCATCATGATCGCCAGCCCTCGCTCCATGATCGCCAACCCTCACTCCATCATTATCAGCCCTCGCTCCATTATCTCCAGCCCTAGCTCCATGATTTCCAGCCCTCGCTCCATCAATCTCCAGCCCTCGCTCCATGAGCTCAAGCCCTCGCATCATGATCGCCAGCCCTCCCTACATGATCGCCAGCCCTCACTCCATCATTATCAGCCCTCACTCCATGAGCTCCAGCCCTCGCTCCATGATGTCCAGCCCTCGCTCCATGATGGCCAGCCCTCGCTCCATCATTACCAGCCCTCGTTCCATGATCTCCAGCCTTCGCTCCATGATCTGCAGTCCTCGCTCCATGATCTCCAGCCCTCCCTCCATGAGCTCCAGCCGTCGCTCCATGATCTCCAGCCCTCGATCCATGATCTCCAGCCCTCGCTCCATCATTATCAGCCCCGCTCCATGATCTCCATCCCATGCTCCATGATCTCCAGGCCTGTGCTCCATGATCTCCAGCCCTCGCTACAAGATCTCCAGCCCTCACTCCATGATCTCCAGCCTTCCCTCCATGATCTCTAGGCCTCGCTCCATGATCTCCAGCCCTCGCTCTATGATCTCCAGCCCTCGCTCCATGATCTCCAGCCCTCCCTTCATGATCTCCTGCCCTTGCTCAGTGATCTCCAGCCCTCGCTCCAAGATCTCCAGCCCTCGCTCCATGATCTCCAGCCCTCGTTCCATGAGCTCCAGCCTTTGCTCCATGATCTCCAGCCCTCGCTCCATCATTATCAGCCCTCGCTCCATGATCTCCAGCCCTCGCTCCATGTTCTCCAGCTCTCGCTCCATCAATCTCCAGCCCTCGCTCCATGAGCTACAGCCCTCGCATCATGATCTCCAGCCCTCACTCCATGATCTCCGGCCCTCACTCCATGATCTCTAGGCCTCGCTCCATGATCGCCAGCCCTCACTCCATCATTATCAGTCCTCGCTCCATGATCTCCAGCCCTCGCTCCATGATGTCCAGCCCTCGCTCCATCAATCTCCAGCCCTTGCTCCATAAGCTCCACCCCTCGCATCATGATCGCCAGCCCTCGCTCCATGATCGCCAGCCCTCGCTCCATCAATCTCCAGCCCTTGCTCCATAAGCTCCACCCCTCGCATCATGATCGCCAGCCCTCGCTCCATGATCGTCAGCCCTCCCTCTATCATTATCAGCCGTCGCTCCATGTTCTCCAGCCCTCGCTCCGTGATCTCCAGCCCTCGCTCCAAGATCTCCAGCCCTCGCTCCATGATCTCCAGCCCTCGCTCCATGAGCTCCAGCCTTCGCTCCATGATCTCCGGCCCTCACTCCATCATTATCAGCCCTTGCTCCATTATCTCCAGCCCTCTCTCCACGATCTCCAGCCCTCACTCACTCAATCTCCAGCCCTCGCTCCATGAGCTCCAGCCCTCGCATCACGATTGCCAGCCCTTGCTCCATGATCGCCAGCCCTCACTCCATCATTATCAGCCCTCACTCCATGAGTTCCAGCCCTCGCTCCATGATCTCCAGCCCTCGCTCCATGATTGCCAGCCCTCACTCCGTCATTATCAGCGCTCGCTCCATGATCCCCAGCCTCGCTCCATGATCTCCAGCCCTCTCTCCATCATTATCAGCCCTCGCTCCATGATCTCCAGCCCTGGCTCCATGATCTCCAGCCCTCTCTGCATTATCTCCAGCCCACGCTCCAAGATCTCCAGCCCTCGCTCCATGATGTCCAGCCCTCGCTGTATGATCTCCAGCCCTCGCTCCATGATCTCCAGCCCTCGCTCCATGATCTCCAGCCCTCGCTCTGTGATCTCCAGCCCTCGCTCCATGATCACCAGCCCTCGCTCTATGATCTCCAGCCCTCGCTCCAAGATCCCCAGCCCTCACTCCATGAGCTGCAGCCCTCACTCCATGATCTCCAGCCCTCACTCCATTATTATCAGCCCTCGCTCCATGATCTCCAGCCCTCACTCCATGATCTCCAGCCCTTGCTCCATCAATCTCCAGCCCTCGCTCCATGAGCTCCAGCCCTCGCATCATGATCGCCAGCCCTCGCTCCATGATCGCCAACCCTCACTTCATCATTACCAGCCCTCGCTCCATGATCTCCAGCCCTCGCTCTATGATTTTCAGCCCTCGCTCCATGAGCTCCAGCCCTCGCATCATGATCGCCAGCCCTCGCTCCATGATCGCCAACCCTCACTCCATCATTATCAGCCCTCGCTCCATTATCTCCAGCCCTAGCTCCATGATTTCCAGCCCTCGCTCCATCAATCTCCAGCCCTCGCTCCATGAGCTCAAGCCCTCGCATCATGATCACCAGCCCTCCCTACATGATCGCCAGCCCTTACTCCATCATTATCAGCCCTCACTCCATGAGCTCCAGCCCTCGCTCCATGATGTCCAGCCCTCGCTCCATGATGGCCAGCCCTCGCTCCATCATTACCAGCCCTCGTTCCATGATCTCCAGCCTTCGCTCCATGATCTGCAGTCCTCGCTCCATGATCTCCAGCCCTCCCTCCATATGCTCCAGCCGTCGCTCCATGATCTCCAGCCCTCGATCCATGATCTCCAGCCCTCGCTCCATCATTATCAGCCCCCGCTCCATGATCTCCAGCCCATGCTCCATGATCTCCAGGCCTGTGCTCCATGATCTCCAGCCCTCGCTACAAGATCTCCAGCCCTCGCTCCATGATCTCAGCCTTCCCTCCATGATCACTAGGCCTCGCTCCATGATCTCCAGCCCTCGCTCTATGATCTCCAGCCCTCGCTCCATGATCTCCAGCCCTCCCTTCATGATCTCCTGCCCTTGCTCAGTGATCTCCAGCCCTCGCTCCAAGATCTCCAGCCCACGCTCCATGATCTCCAGCCCTCGTTCCATGAGCTCCAGCCTTTGCTCCATGATCTCCAGCCCACGCTCCATGATCTCCAGCCCTCGTTCCATGAGCTCCAGCCTTTGCTCCATGATCTCCAGCCCTCGTTCCATGAGCTCCAGCCTTTGCTCCATGATCTCCAGCCCTCGCTCCATGTTCTCCAGCCCTTGCTCCATCAATCTCCAGCCCTCGCTCCATGAGCTCCAGCCCTCGCATCATGATCTCCAGCCCTCACTCCATGATCTCCGGCCCTCACTCCATGATCTCTAGACCTCGCTCCATGATTGCCAGCCCTCACTCCATTATTATCAGCCCTCGCTCCATGATCTCCAGCCCTCGCTCCATGATGTCCAGCCCTCGCTCCATCAATCTCAGCCCTTGCTCCATAAGCTCCACCCCTCGCATCATGATCGCCAGCCCTCGCTCCATGATCGCCAGCCCTCGCTCCATCAATCTCCAGCCCTTGCTCCATAAGCTCCACCCCTCGCATCATGATCGCCAGCCCTCGCTCCATGATCGCCAGCCCTCCCTCTATCATTATCAGCCGTCGCTCCATGTTCTCCAGCCCTCGCTCCGTGATCTCCAGCCCTCGCTCCAAGATCTCCAGCCCTCGCTCCATGATCTCCAGCCCTCGCTCCATGAGCTCCAGCCTTCGCTCCATGATCTCCGGCCCTCACTCCATCATTATCAGCCCTTGCTCCATTATCTCCAGCCCTCACTCACTCCAATCTCCAGCCCTCGCTCCATGAGCTCCAGCCCTCGCATCACGATTGCCAGCCCTTGCTCCATGATCGCCTGCCCTCACTCCATCATTATCAGCCCTCACTCCATTAGTTCCAGCCCTCGCTCCATGATCTCCAGCCCTCGCTCCATGATTGCCAGCCCTCACTCCGTCATTATCAGCGCTCGCTCCATGATCCCCAGCCTCGCTCCATGATCTCCAGTCCTCGCTCCATGATCTCAGCCCTCGCTCCATGATCCCCAGCTTCGCTCCATGATCTCCAGTCCTCACTCCATGATCGCCAGCCCTCGCTCCATGATCTCAAGCCCTCGCTCTATGATCTCCAGCCCTCGCTCCATTATTATCAGCCCTCGCTCCATGATCTCCAGCTCTCGCTCCGTGATCTCCAGCCCTCGCTCCATGATCTCCAGTCCTCGCTCCATCATTATCAGCCCTCGCTCCATGATCTCCAGCCCTTGCTCCATGATCGCCAGCCCTCTCTCCATCATTATCAGCCCTCGCTCCATGATCTCCAGCCCTGGCTCCATGATCTCCAGCCCTCACTCCATTATCTCCAGCCCACGCTCCAAGATCTCCAGCCCTCTCTCCATGATCTCCAGCCCTCGCTGTATGATCTCCAGCCCTCGCTCCGTGATCTCCAGCCCTCGCTCCAAGATCCCCAGCCCTCGCTCCATGATCTCAGCCCTCGCTCCATGAGCCTCAGCCTTCGCTCAATGATCTCCAGCCCTCACTCCATCATTATCAGCCCTCGCTACACAGAGCTCCAGCCTTCGCTCCATGATCTCCAGCCCTTGCTCCATGAGCTCCAGCCCTCGCACACGATTGCCAGCCCTCGCTCCATGATCGCCAGCTGTCGCTCCATCATTATCAGCCCTCGCTCCATGATCTCCAGCCCTCGCTCCATGATCTCCAGCCCTCGCTCCATGATCTCCTGCCCTCGCTCCATGATCTCCAGCCCTCGCTCCAAGATCTCAAGCCCTCGCTCCATGATCTCCAGCCCTCGTTCCATGAGCTCCAGCCTTTGCTCCATGATCTCCAGCCCTCACTCCATCATTATCAGCCCTCGCTCCATGATCTCCAGCCCTCGCTCCATGTTCTCCAGCCCTCGCTCAATCAATCTCCAGCCCTCGCACCATGAGCTCCAGCCCTCACATCATGATCTCCAGCCCTCAATCCATGATCTCCGGTCCTCGCTCCATGATCTCTAGGCCTCGCTCCATGATCGCCAGCCCTCACTCCATCAATATCAGCCCTCGCTCCATGATCTCCAGCCCTCACTCCATGATCTCCAGCCCTCGCTCCATCAATCTCCAGCCCTTGCTCCATAAGCTCCACCCCTCGCATCATGATTGCCAGCCCTCGCTCCATGAGTCGCCAGCCCTCCCTCCATCATTATCAGCCATCACTCCATGTTCTCCAGCCCTCGCTCCGTGATCTCCAGCCCTCGCTCCAAGATCTCCAGCCCTCGCTCCATGATCTCCAGCCCTCGCTCCATGAGGCTCCAGCGTTCGCTCCATGATCTCCAGCCCTCACTCCATCATTATCAGCCCTCGCTCCATTATCTCCAGCCCTCGCTCCATGATCTCCAGCCCTCACTCACTCCAATCTCCAGCCCTCGCTCCATGAGCTCCAGCCCTCGCATCCTGATTGCCAGCCCTCGCTCCATGATCGCCAGCCCTCACTCCATGATCTCCAGCCCTCACTCCATCAATCTCCAGCCCTCGCTCCATGAGCTCCAGCCCTCGCATAATGATCGCCAGCCCTCGCTCCATGATCGGCAGCCCTCGCTCCATCATTATCAGCCCTCACTCCATGAGCTCCAGCCCTCGCTCCATGATCTCCAGCCCTCGCTCCATGATTGCCAGCCCTCACTCCATCATTATCAGCCCTCGCTCCATGATCCCCAGCCTCGCTCCATGATCTCCAGTCCTCGCTCCATGATCTCCAGCCCTCGCTCCATGATCCCCAGCTTCGCTCCATGATCTCCAGTCCTCGTTCCATGATCGGCAGCCCTCGCTCCATGATCTCCAGCCCTCGCTCTATGATCTCCAACCCTCGCTCCATTATTATCAGCCCTCGCTCCATGATCTCCAGCCCTCGCTCCGTGATCTCCAGCCCTCGCTCCATCATTATCAGCCCTGGCTCCATGATCTCCAGCACTTGCTCCATGATCTCCAGCCCTCTCTCCATCATTATCAGCCCTGGCTCCATGATCTCCAGCCCTGGCTCCATGATCTCCAGCCCTGGCTCCATTATCTCCAGCCCTCGCTCCAAGATCTCCAGCCCTCGCTCCATGATCTCCAGCCCTTGCTCTATGATCTCCAGCCCTCGCTCCATGATCTCCAGCCCTCGCTCTATGATCTCCAGCCCTCGCTCCATGATCTCCAGCCCTCGCTCCATGATCACCAGCCCTCGCTCTATGATCTCCAGCCCTCGCTCCAAGATCCCCAGCCCTCGCTCCATGATCCCCAGCCCTCGCTCCATGAGCTCCAGCCTTCGCTCCATGATCTCCAACCCTCACTCCATCATTATCAGCCCTCGCTACATGAGCTCCAGCCTTCGCTCCATGATCTCCAGCCCTTGCTCCATGAGCTCCAGCCCTCGCACATGATTGCCAGCCCTCGCTCCATTATCGCCAGCCCTCGCTCCATCATTATCAGCCCTCGCTCCATGATCTCCAGCCCTCGCTCCATGATCTCCAGCCCTCGCTCCATGATCTCCAGCACTCGCTCCATCAATCTCCAGCCCTCGCTTCATGAGCTCCAGCCCTCGCATCATGATCACCAACCCTCGCTCCATGATTGCCTGCCCTCACTCCATCATTATCAGCCCTCGCTCCTTGAGCTCCAGCCCTCGTTCCATGATCTCCAGCCCTCTCTCCATGATCTCCAGCCCTCGCTCTATTATCTCCAGCCCTCGCTCCATGAACTCCAGCCCTCGCTCTATGATCTCCAGCCCTCGCTCTATGATCTCCAGCCCTCGCTCCATGATCTCCAGCCCTTGCTCCATGATCTCCAGCCCTCGCTCCGTGATCTCCAGCCCTCGCACCATGATCACCAGCCCTCGCTCCATGATCTCCAGCCCTCGCTCCAAGATATCCAGCCCTCGCTCCATGATCTCCAGCCCTCGCTCCATGAGCTCCAACCTTTGCTCCATGATCTCCAGCCCTCACTCCATCATTATCAGCCCTCGCTCAATGAGCTCCAGCCTTCGCTCCATGATCTCCAGCCCTTGCTCCATGAGCTCCAGCCCAGGCACATGATTGCCAGCCCTCGCTCCATGATCGCCAGACCTCGCTCCATCATTATGAGCCCTCGCTCCATGATCTCCAGCCCTCGCTCCATGATTTCCAGCCCTCGCTCCATCAATCTCCAGCCCTCGCTCCATGAGCTCCTGTCAGGCATTGATCCATGGGAGCGCCTACCTCAGTGTAGAACGACAGAGCTGGCAGGACTACATCTCCCAGAAGGCCGTCCTTCTGGGAGGGATGACATCTCACGTACAACGCAGGGAGCGTTGTACGTGATTCAATTGACTCGGGAAATTGTCAAACGCAGAGCGGCTGCTCTGCTGAGGTCCCGCTGGTACCGCCGGATCTGGCGCTCTCTGTCCAGGCGCCGAACATTCTATTCCCACTTTCTAGTCTGCGGCAGAGATCGAGGGAAGGTGTGTGTTCGCTTCTGCCACTAGCGCTCGGAGGAGCGCTGAACATTTAGAACGTGTTTTTTTTTCCCGCCCGCGGCTGCAGCGGGAACAACGTTGAGGCTTGGAGGAGGTGCCTCTGGAATAGTACTGACTCCTTACCTATCCCCTTTATTATAGACGGCTGGTCTGCTTTCTTCTTTCCCTTTGAGTCAAAGAGGAAAGGAGGTGTTGAAGCTCCATGGTATCCTGCGCCTGAATCATTCCTGGGAGGTACCGCCTTTTCTTTTCTTGTTTTTCTTCGTTGCATTTCAGTCGTGACATTGGAGTAACTCTCCTGAGTGCTGTCTTCCTGTATTCCGTCTAAAATTCCAGTAGGAGTGATTTATGCCGGGATTGTTTGCAGCATCTTGACAGAACTTCCTGATTCCTCACGAAGTGCCCTTTAACTCCTTCCTTTACTGGAGCAGGCTGTTACCTTTTTTCTTCTAGTTTTGAGGGTGTGTGGTAGAGGGTATGTATGAGGATATTACTTAATTATTTGCCAGAAAGAGAAAAGTGGACGGTGTACTAACTGGTCTGTGTTTGGTTTATAGGTGCTTATGTTTTGTTGCCTGCGGTGAGAGAAGTATCTTCCCAGACAAAGAGGTTCTATACAGTAGGGGATGAACTCTAACAGGTACTGAGACAGCACTAGTGAGATATTATGAGAGTAGTTAGCCTTGTATATCCTACTAATCATTTGCTTATTTTTGTTACAGGTCTCCCCTTTTCCCACGCTGCACCTACCTATCCCTATCCCTCGCTTGATCGCCTCAATACTCTGGGTATCATTTAAATCAGAGTTTGGGGATGTCAGGAGGTGGACCCCTTTGAGCGTCGCCCAGATCCTGAGGAGTGCTGCGCCGTGACAGCTCCAGCCCCCGCATCATGATCGCCAGCCCTCGCTCTATGATCGCCGGCCCTCACTCCATCATTATCAGCCCTCGCTCCATGAGCTCCAGCCCTCGTTCCATGATCTCCAGCCCTCGCTCCATGAACGCCAGCCCTCACTCCATCATTATCAGCCTTCGCTGCATGATCGCCAGCCCTCGCTCCATGATCTCCAGCCCTCACTCCATGATCTCCAGCCCTCGCTCCATGATCACCAGCCCTCGCTCCATGATCTCCAGCCCTCGCTCCAAGATCTCCAGCCCTTGCTCCATGAGCTCTAGCCCTCGCACATGATTGCCAGCCCTCGCTCCATTATCGCCAGCCCTCGCTCCATCATTATCAGCCCTCACTCCCTGATCTCCAACCCTCGCTCCATGATGTCCAGCCCTCACTCCATCAATCTCCAGCCCTTGCTCTATAAGCTCCACCCCTCGCATCATGATCGCCAGCCCTCGCTCCATGATCGCCAGCCCTCACTCCATCATTATCAGCCGTCTCTCCATGTTCTCCAGCCCTCGCTCCGTGATCTCAAGCCCTCGCTCCAAGATCTCCAGCCCTCGCTCCATGATCTCCAGCCCTTGCTCCATGAGCTCCAGCCTTCGCTCCATGATCTCCGGCCCTCACTCCATCATTATAAGCCCTCGCTCCATTATCTCCAGCCCTCGCTCCATGATCTCCAGCCCTCACTCACTCAATCTCCAGCCCTCGCTCCATGAGCTCCAGCCCTCGCTCCATGATCACCAGCCCTCGCTCCATGATCTCCAGTCCTCGCTCCATGATCGTCAGCCCTCGCTCCATGATCTCCAGCCCTCGCTCTATGATCTCCAGCCCTCGCTCCATTATTATCAGCCCTCGCTCCATGATCTCCAGCCCTCGCTCCGTGATCTCCAGCCCTCGCTCCGTGATCTCCACTCCTCGCTCCATCATTATCAGCCCTCACTCCATGATCTCCAGCCCTTGCTCCATGATCTCCAGCCCTCTCTCCATCATTATCAGCCCTCGCTCCATGATCTCCAGCCCTGGCTCCATGATCTCCAGCCCTCTCTGCATTATCTCCAGCCCACGCTCCAAGATCTACAGCCCTCGCTCCATGATGTCCAGCCCTCGCTGTATGATCTCCAGCCCTCGCTCCATGATCTCCAGCCCTCGCTCCATGATCTCCAGCCCTCGCTCCATGATCTCCATCCCTCGCTCCGTGATCTCCAGCCCTCGCTCCATGATCACCAGCCCTCGCTCTATGATCTCCAGCCCTCGCTCCATGATTGCCAGCCCTCACTCCATCATTATCAGCCCTCACTCCATGATCCCCAGCCTCGCTCCATGATCTCCAGTCCTCGCTCCATGATCTCCAGCCCTCGCTCCATGAGCTCCAGCCCTCGCATCATGATCTCCAGCTCTCACTCCATGATCTCCGGCCCTCACTCCATGATCTTCAGCCATCGCTCCATGTTCTCCAGCCCTCGCTCTGTGATCTCAAGCCCTCGCTCCAAGATCTCCAGCCCTCGCTCCATGATCGCCAGCCCTCGCTCCATGAGCTACAGCCTTCGCTCTATAAGCTCCACCCCTCGCATCATGATCGCCAGCCCTCGCTCTGTGATCTCAAGCCCTCGCTCCAAGATCTCCAGCCCTCGCTCCATGATCTCCAGCCCTCGCTCCATGAGCTACAGCCTTCGCTCCATGATCTCTGGCCCTCACTCCATCATTATCAGCCCTCGCTCCATTATCTCCAGCCCTCGTTCCATGATCTCCAGCCCTCACTCACTCAATCTCCAGCCCTCGCTCCATGAGCTCCTGCCCTCGCATCATGATTGCCAGCCCTCGCTCCATGATCGCCAGCCCTCACTCCATCATTATCAGCCCTCACTCCATGAGTTCCAGCCCTCGCTCCATGATCTCAGCCCTCACTCCATGATTGCCAGCCCTCACTCCATCATTATCAGCCCTCGCTCCATGATCCCCAGCCTCGCTCCATGATCTCCAGTCCTCGCTCCATCATCTCCAGCCCTCGCTCCATGATCACCAGCTTCGCTCCATGATCTCCAGTCCTCGCTCCATGATCTCCAGCCCTCGCTCTATGATCTCCAGCCCTCGCTCCATTATTATCAGCCCTCGCTCCATGATCTCCAGCCCTCGCTCCGTGATCTCCAGCCCTCGCTCCGTGATCTCCAGTCCTCGCTCCATCATTATCAGCCCTCACTCCCTGATCTCCAACCCTCGCTCCATGATGTCCAGCCCTCACTCCATCAATCTCCAGCCCTTGCTCTATAAGCTCCACCCCTCGCATCATGATCGCCAGCCCTCGCTCCATGATCGCCAGCCCTCACTCCATCATTATCAGCCGTCTCTCCATGTTCTCCAGCCCTCGCTCCGTGATCTCAAGCCCTCGCTCCAAGATCTCCAGCCCTCGCTCCATGATCTCCAGCCCTCGCTCCATGAGCTCCAGCCTTCGCTCCATGATCTCCGGCCCTCACTCCATCATTATCAGCCCTCGCTCCATTATCTCCAGCCCTCGCTCCATGATCTCCAGCCCTCACTCACTCAATCTCCAGCCCTCGCTCCATGAGCTCCAGCCCTCGCATCATGATTGCCAGCCCTCGCTCCATGATCGCCAGCCCTCACTCCATCATTATCAGCCCTCACTCCATGAGTTCCAGCCCTCGCTCCATGATCTCCAGCCCTCGCTCCATGATTGCCAGCCCTCACTCCATCATTATCAGCCCTCACTCCATGATCCCCAGCCTCGCTCCATGATCTCCAGTCCTCGCTCCATGATCTCCAGCCCTCGCTCCATGATCTCCAGTCCTCGCTCCATGATCGTCAGCCCTCGCTCCATGATCTCCAGCCCTCGCTCTATGATCTCCAGCCCTCGCTCCATTATTATCAGCCCTCGCTCCATGATCTCCAGCCCTCGCTCCGTGATCTCCAGCCCTCGCTCCGTGATCTCCACTCCTCGCTCCATCATTATCAGCCCTCACTCCATGATCTCCAGCCCTTGCTCCATGATCTCCAGCCCTCTCTCCATCATTATCAGCCCTCGCTCCATGATCTCCAGCCCTGGCTCCATGATCTCCAGCCCTCTCTGCATTATCCCAGCCCACGCTCCAAGATCTACAGCCCTCGCTCCATGATGTCCAGCCCTCGCTGTATGATCTCCAGCCCTCGCTCCATGATCTCCAGCCCTCGCTCCATGATCTCCAGCCCTCGCTCCATGATCTCCAGCCCTCGCTCCGTGATCTCCAGCCCTCGCTCCATGATCACCAGCCCTCGCTCCATGATCTCCAGTCCTCGCTCCATGATCGTCAGCCCTCGCTCCATGATCTCCAGCCCTCGCTCTATGATCTCCAGCCCTCGCTCCATTATTATCAGCCCTCGCTCCATGATCTCCAGCCCTCGCTCCGTGATCTCCAGCCCTCGCTCCGTGATCTCCACTCCTCGCTCCATCATTATCAGCCCTCACTCCATGATCTCCAGCCCTTGCTCCATGATCTCCAGCCCTCTCTCCATCATTATCAGCCCTCGCTCCATGATCTCCAGCCCTGGCTCCATGATCTCCAGCCCTCTCTGCATTATCTCCAGCCCACGCTCCAAGATCTACAGCCCTCGCTCCATGATGTCCAGCCCTCGCTGTATGATCTCCAGCCCTCGCTCCATGATCTCCAGCCCTCGCTCCATGATCTCCAGCCCTCGCTCCATGATATCCAGCCCTCGCTCCGTGATCTCCAGCCCTCGCTCCATGATCACCAGCCCTCGCTCTATGATCTCCAGCCCTCGCTCCAAGATCCCCAGCCCTCACTCCATGAGCTGCAGCCCTCACTCCATGATCTCCAGCCCTCACTCCATTATTATCAGCCCTCGCTCCATGATCTCCAGCCCTCACTCCATGATCTCCAGCCCTTGCTCCATCAATCTCCAGCCCTCGCTCCATGAGCTCCAGCCCTCGCATCATGATCGCCAGCCCTCGCTCCATGATCGCCAACCCTCACTCCATCATTATCAGCCCTCGCTCCATTATCTCCAGCCCTAGCTCCATGATTTCCAGCCCTCGCTCCATCAATCTCCAGCCCTCGCTCCATGAGCTCAAGCCCTCGCATCATGATCTCCAGCCCTCCCTACATGATCGCCAGCCCTCACTCCATCATTATCAGCCCTCACTCCATGAGCTCCAGCCCTCGCTCCATGATGTCCAGTCCTCGCTCCATGATCGCCAGCCCTCGCTCCATCATTACCAGCCCTCGTTCCATGATCTCCAGCCTTCGCTCCATGATCTGCAGTCCTCGCTCCATGATCTCCAGCCCTCCCTCCATGAGCTCCAGCCGTCGCTCCATGATCTACAGCCCTCGATCCATGATCTCCAGCCCTCGCTCCATCATTATCAGCCCCCGCTCCATGATCTCCAGCCCATGCTCCATGATCTCCAGGCCTGTGCTTCATGATCTCCAGCCCTCGCTACAAGATCTCCAGCCCTCGCTCCATGATCTCCAGCCTTCGCTCCATGATCTCTAGGCCTCGCTCCATGATCTCCAGCCCTCGCTCTATGATCTCCAGCCCTCGCTCCATGATCTCCAGCCCTCCCTTCATGATCTCCTGCCCTTGCTCCGTGATCTCCAGCCCTCGCTCCAAGATCTCCAGCCCTCGCTCCATGATCTCCAGCCCTCGTTCCATGAGCTCCAGCCTTTGCTCCATGATCTCCAGCCCTCACTCCATCATTATCAGCCCTCGCTCCATGATCTCCAGACCTCGCTCCATGTTCTCCAGCCCTCGCTCCATCAATCTCCAGCCCTCGCTCCATGAGCTCCAGCCCTCGCATCATGATCTCCAGCCCTCACTCCATGAGTTCCAGCCCTCGCTCCATGATCTCCAGCCCTCGCTCCATGATTGCCAGCCCTCACTCCATCATTATCAGCCCTCACTCCATGATCCCCAGCCTCGCTCCATGATCTCCAGTCCTCGCTCCATGATCTCCAGCCCTCGCTCCATGATCTCCAGTCCTCGCTCCATGATCGTCAGCCCTCGCTCCATGATCTCCAGCCCTCGCTCTATGATCTCCAGCCCTCGCTCCATTATTATCAGCCCTCGCTCCATGATCTCCAGCCCTCGCTCCGTGATCTCCAGCCATCGCTCCGTGATCTCCAGTCCTCGCTCCATCATTATCAGCCCTCACTCCATGATCTCCAGCCCTTGCTCCATGATCTCCAGCCCTCTCTCCATCATTATCAGCCCTCGCTCCATGATCTCCAGCCCTGGCTCCATGATCTCCAGCCCTCTCTGCATTATCTCCAGCCCACGCTCCAAGATCTCCAGCCCTCGCTCCATGATGTCCAGCCCTCGCTGTATGATCTCCAGCCCTCGCTCCATGATCTCCAGCCCTCGCTCCATGATCTCCAGCCCTCGCTCTGTGATCTCCAGCCCTCGCTCCATGATCACCAGCCCTCGCTCTATGATCTCCAGCCCTCGCTCCAAGATCCCCAGCCCTCACTCCATGAGCTGCAGCCCTCACTCCATGATCTCCAGCCCTCACTCCATTATTATCAGCCCTCGCTCCATGATCTCCAGCCCTCACTCCATGATCTCCAGCCCTTGCTCCATCAATCTCCAGCCCTCGCTCCATGAGCTCCAGCCCTCGCATCATGATCGCCAGCCCTCGCTCCATGATCGCCAACCCTCACTTCATCATTACCAGCCCTCGCTCCATGATCTCCAGCCCTCGCTCTATGATTTTCAGCCCTCGCTCCATGAGCTCCAGCCCTCGCATCATGATCGCCAGCCCTCGCTCCATGATCGCCAACCCTCACTCCATCATTATCAGCCCTCGCTCCATTATCTCCAGCCCTAGCTCCATGATTTCCAGCCCTCGCTCCATCAATCTCCAGCCCTCGCTCCATGAGCTCAAGCCCTCGCATCATGATCGCCAGCCCTCCCTACATGATCGCCAGCCCTCACTCCATCATTATCAGCCCTCACTCCATGAGCTCCAGCCCTCGCTCCATGATGTCCAGCCCTCGCTCCATGATGGCCAGCCCTCGCTCCATCATTACCAGCCCTCGTTCCATGATCTCCAGCCTTCGCTCCATGATCTGCAGTCCTCGCTCCATGATCTCCAGCCCTCCCTCCATGAGCTCCAGCCGTCGCTCCATGATCTCCAGCCCTCGATCCATGATCTCCAGCCCTCGCTCTATCATTATCAGCCCCCGCTCCATGATCTCCAGCCCATGCTCCATGATCTCCAGGCCTGTGCTCCATGATCTCCAGCCCTCGCTACAAGATCTCCAGCCCTCGCTCCATGATCTCCAGCCTTCCCTCCATGATCTCTAGGCCTCGCTCCATGATCTCCAGCCCTCGCTCTATGATCTCCAGCCCTCGCTCCATGATCTCCAGCCCTCCCTTCATGATCTCCTGCCCTTGCTCAGTGATCTCCAGCCCTCGCTCCAAGATCTCCAGCCCTCGCTCCATGATCTCCAGCCCTCGTTCCATGAGCTCCAGCCTTTGCTCCATGATCTCCAGCCCTCGCTCCATCATTATCAGCCCTCGCTCCATGATCTCCAGCCCTCGCTCCATGTTCTCCAGCTCTCGCTCCATCAATCTCCAGCCCTCGCTCCATGAGCTACAGCCCTCGCATCATGATCTCCAGCCCTCACTCCATGATCTCCGGCCCTCACTCCATGATCTCTAGGCCTCGCTCCATGATCGCCAGCCCTCACTCCATCATTATCAGTCCTCGCTCCATGATCTCCAGCCCTCGCTCCATGATGTCCAGCCCTCGCTCCATCAATCTCCAGCCCTTGCTCCATAAGCTCCACCCCTCGCATCATGATCGCCAGCCCTCGCTCCATGATCGCCAGCCCTCGCTCCATCAATCTCCAGCCCTTGCTCAATAAGCTCCACCCTCGCATCATGATCGCCAGCCCTCGCTCCATGATCGTCAGCCCTCCCTCTATCATTATCAGCCGTCGCTCCATGTTCTCCAGCCCTCGCTCCGTGATCTCCAGCCCTCGCTCCAAGATCTCCAGCCCTCGCTCCATGATCTCCAGCCCTCGCTCCATGAGCTCCAGCCTTCGCTCCATGATCTCCGGCCCTCACTCCATCATTATCAGCCCTTGCTCCATTATCTCCAGCCCTCTCTCCACGATCTCCAGTCCTCACTCACTCAATCTCCAGCCCTCGCTCCATGAGCTCCAGCCCTCGCATCACGATTGCCAGCCCTTGCTCCATGATCGCCAGCCCTCACTCCATCATTATCAGCCCTCACTCCATGAGTTCCAGCCCTCGCTCCATGATCTCCAGCCCTCGCTCCATGATTGCCAGCCCTCACTCCGTCATTATCAGCGCTCGCTCCATGATCCCCAGCCTCGCTCCATGATCTCCAGCCCTCTCTCCATCATTATCAGCCCTCGCTCCATGATCTCCAGCCCTGGCTCCAT
Organism: Calotriton arnoldi; assembly: GCA_963921515.1. Lineage (NCBI taxonomy): Eukaryota > Metazoa > Chordata > Amphibia > Caudata > Salamandridae > Calotriton > Calotriton arnoldi. The sequence goes on from CAWUFW010000707.1 coordinate 3,487,947, forward strand.
GATCTCCAGCCCTCTCTGCATTATCTCCAGCCCACGCTCCAAGATCTCCAGCCCTCGCTCCATGATGTCCAGCCCTCGCTGTATGATCTCCAGCCCTCGCTCCATGATCTCCAGCCCTCGCTCCATGATCTCCAGCCCTCGCTCTGTGATCTCCAGCCCTCGCTCCATGATCACCAGCCCTCGCTCTATGATCTCCAGCCCTCGCTCCAAGATCCCCAGCCCTCACTCCATGAGCTGCAGCCCTCACTCCATGATCTCCAGCCCTCACTCCATTATTATCAGCCCTCGCTCCATGATCTCCAGCCCTCACTCCATGATCTCCAGCCCTTGCTCCATCAATCTCCAGCCCTCGCTCCATGAGCTCCAGCCCTCGCATCATGATCGCCAGCCCTCGCTCCATGATCGCCAACCCTCACTTCATCATTACCAGCCCTCGCTCCATGATCTCCAGCCCTCGCTCTATGATTTTCAGCCCTCGCTCCATGAGCTCCAGCCCTCGCATCATGATCGCCAGCCCTCGCTCCATGATCGCCAACCCTCACTCCATCATTATCAGCCCTCGCTCCATTATCTCCAGCCCTAGCTCCATGATTTCCAGCCCTCGCTCCATCAATCTCCAGCCCTCGCTCCATGAGCTCAAGCCCTCGCATCATGATCACCAGCCCTCCCTACATGATCGCCAGCCCTTACTCCATCATTATCAGCCCTCACTCCATGAGCTCCAGCCCTCGCTCCATGATGTCCAGCCCTCGCTCCATGATGGCCAGCCCTCGCTCCATCATTACCAGCCCTCGTTCCATGATCTCCAGCCTTCGCTCCATGACCTGCAGTCCTCGCTCCATGATCTCCAGCCCTCCCTCCATGAGCTCCAGCCGTCGCTCCATGATCTCCAGCCCTCGATCCATGATCTCCAGCCCTCGCTCCATCATTATCAGCCCCCGCTCCATGATCTCCAGCCCATGCTCCATGATCTCCAGGCCTGTGCTCCATGATCTCCAGCCCTCGCTACAAGATCTCCAGCCCTCGCTCCATGATCTCCAGCCTTCCCTCCATGATCACTAGGCCTCGCTCCATGATCTCCAGCCCTCGCTCTATGATCTCCAGCCCTCGCTCCATGATCTCCAGCCCTCCCTTCATGATCTCCTGCCCTTGCTCAGTGATCTCCAGCCCTCGCTCCAAGATCTCCAGCCCACGCTCCATGATCTCCAGCCCTCGTTCCATGAGCTCCAGCCTTTGCTCCATGATCTCCAGCCCTCACTCCATCATTATCAGCCCTCGCTCCATGATCTCCAGCCCTCGCTCCATGTTCTCCAGCCCTTGCTCCATCAATCTCCAGCCCTCGCTCCATGAGCTCCAGCCCTCGCATCATGATCTCCAGCCCTCACTCCATGATCTCCGGCCCTCACTCCATGATCTCTAGACCTCGCTCCATGATTGCCAGCCCTCACTCCATTATTATCAGCCCTCGCTCCATGATCTCCAGCCCTCGCTCCATGATGTCCAGCCCTCGCTCCATCAATCTCCAGCCCTTGCTCCATAAGCTCCACCCCTCGCATCATGATCGCCAGCCCTCGCTCCATGATCACCAGCCCTCGCTCCATCAATCTCCAGCCCTTGCTCCATAAGCTCCACCCCTCGCATCATGATCGCCAGCCCTCGCTCCATGATCGCCAGCCCTCCCTCTATCATTATCAGCCGTCGCTCCATGTTCTCCAGCCCTCGCTCCGTGATCTCCAGCCCTCGCTCCAAGATCTCCAGCCCTCGCTCCATGATCTCCAGCCCTCGCTCCATGAGCTCCAGCCTTCGCTCCATGATCTCCGGCCCTCACTCCATCATTATCAGCCCTTGCTCCATTATCTCCAGCCCTCACTCACTCAATCTCCAGCCCTCGCTCCATGAGCTCCAGCCCTCGCATCACGATTGCCAGCCCTTGCTCCATGATCGCCTGCCCTCACTCCATCATTATCAGCCCTCACTCCATTAGTTCCAGCCCTCGCTCCATGATCTCCAGCCCTCGCTCCATGATTGCCAGCCCTCACTCCGTCATTATCAGCGCTCGCTCCATGATCCCCAGCCTCGCTCCATGATCTCCAGTCCTCGCTCCATGATCTCCAGCCCTCGCTCCATGATCCCCAGCTTCGCTCCATGATCTCCAGTCCTCACTCCATGATCGCCAGCCCTCGCTCCATGATCTCAAGCCCTCGCTCTATGATCTCCAGCCCTCGCTCCATTATTATCAGCCCTCGCTCCATGATCTCCAGCTCTCGCTCCGTGATCTCCAGCCCTCGCTCCGTGATCTCCAGTCCTCGCTCCATCATTATCAGCCCTCGCTCCATGATCTCCAGCCCTTGCTCCATGATCGCCAGCCCTCTCTCCATCATTATCAGCCCTTGCTCCATGATCTCCAGCCCTGGCTCCATGATCTCCAGCCCTCACTCCGTTATCTCCAGCCCACGCTCCAAGATCTCCAGCCCTCTCTCCATGATCTCCAGCCCTCGCTGTATGATCTCCAGCCCTCGCTCCGTGATCTCCAGCCCTCGCTCCAAGATCCCCAGCCCTCGCTCCATGATCTCCAGCCCTCGCTCCATGAGCCTCAGCCTTCGCTCAATGATCTCCAGCCCTCACTCCATCATTATCAGCCCTCGCTACATGAGCTCCAGCCTTCGCTCCATGATCTCCAGCCCTTGCTCCATGAGCTCCAGCCCTCGCACACGATTGCCAGCCCTCGCTCCATGATCGCCAGCTGTCGCTCCATCATTATCAGCCCTCGCTCCATGATCTCCAGCCCTCGCTCCATGATCTCCAGCCCTCGCTCCATGATCTCCTGCCCTCGCTCCATGATCTCCAGCCCTCGCTCCAAGATCTCAAGCCCTCGCTCCATGATCTCCAGCCCTCGTTCCATGAGCTCCAGCCTTTGCTCCATGATCTCCAGCCCTCACTCCATCATTATCAGCCCTCGCTCCATGATCTCCAGCCCTCGCTCCATGTTCTCCAGCCCTCGCTCAATCAATCTCCAGCCCTCGCACCATGAGCTCCAGCCCTCACATCATGATCTCCAGCCCTCACTCCATGATCTCCGGTCCTCGCTCCATGATCTCTAGGCCTCGCTCCATGATCGCCAGCCCTCACTCCATCAATATCAGCCCTCGCTCCATGATCTCCAGCCCTCACTCCATGATCTCCAGCCCTCGCTCCATCAATCTCCAGCCCTTGCTCCATAAGCTCCACCCCTCGCATCATGATTGCCAGCCCTCGCTCCATGATCGCCAGCCCTCCCTCCATCATTATCAGCCATCACTCCATGTTCTCCAGCCCTCGCTCCGTGATCTCCAGCCCTCGCTCCAAGATCTCCAGCCCTCGCTCCATGATCTCCAGCCCTCGCTCCATGAGCTCCAGCGTTCGCTCCATGATCTCCAGCCCTCACTCCATCATTATCAGCCCTCGCTCCATTATCTCCAGCCCTCGCTCCATGATCTCCAGCCCTCACTCACTCAATCTCCAGCCCTCGCTCCATGAGCTCCAGCCCTCGCATCCTGATTGCCAGCCCTCGCTCCATGATCGCCAGCCCTCATTCCATGATCTCCAGCCCTCACTCCATCAATCTCCAGCCCTCGCTCCATGAGCTCCAGCCCTCGCATAATGATCGCCAGCCCTCGCTCCATGATCGGCAGCCCTCGCTCCATCATTATCAGCCCTCACTCCATGAGCTCCAGCCCTCGCTCCATGATCCCCAGCCTCGCTCCATGATCTCCAGTCCTCGCTCCATGATCTCCAGCCCTCGCTCCATGATCCCCAGCTTCGCTCCATGATCTCCAGTCCTCGTTCCATGATCGGCAGCCCTCGCTCCATGATCTCCAGCCCTCGCTATATGATCTCCAACCCTCGCTCCATTATTATCAGCCCTCGCTCCATGATCTCCAGCCCTCGCTCCGTGATCTCCAGCCCTCGCTCCATCATTATCAGCCCTCGCTCCATGATCTCCAGCACTTGCTCCATGATCTCCAGCCCTCTCTCCATCATTATCAGCCCTGGCTCCATGATCTCCAGCCCTGGCTCCATGATCTCCAGCCCTGGCTCCATTATCTCCAGCCCTCGCTCCAAGATCTCCAGCCCTCGCTCCATGATCTCCAGCCCTTGCTCTATGATCTCCAGCCCTCGCTCCATGATCTCCAGCCCTCGCTCTATGATCTCCAGCCCTCGCTCCATGATCTCCAGCCCTCGCTCCATGATCACCAGCCCTCGCTCTATGATCTCCAGCCCTCGCTCCAAGATCCCCAGCCCTCGCTCCATGATCCCCAGCCCTCGCTCCATGAGCTCCAGCCTTCGCTCCATGATCTCCAACCCTCACTCCATCATTATCAGCCCTCGCTACATGAGCTCCAGCCTTCGCTCCATGATCTCCAGCCCTTGCTCCATGAGCTCCAGCCCTCGCACATGATTGCCAGCCCTCGCTCCATTATCGCCAGCCCTCGCTCCATCATTATCAGCCCTCGCTCCATGATCTCCAGCCCTCGCTCCATGATCTCCAGCCCTCGCTCCATGATCTCCAGCACTCGCTCCATCAATCTCCAGCCCTCGCTTCATGAGCTCCAGCCCTCGCATCATGATCACCAACCCTCGCTCCATGATTGCCTGCCCTCACTCCATCATTATCAGCCCTCGCTCCTTGAGCTCCAGCCCTCGTTCCATGATCTCCAGCCCTCGCTCCATGATCTCCAGCCCTCGCTCTATTATCTCCAGCCCTCGCTCCATGAACTCCAGCCCTCGCTCTATGATCTCCAGCCCTCGCTCTATGATCTCCAGCCCTCGCTCCATGATCTCCAGCCCTTGCTCCATGATCTCCAGCCCTCGCTCCGTGATCTCCAGCCCTCGCACCATGATCACCAGCCCTCGCTCCATGATCTCCAGCCCTCGCTCCAAGATATCCAGCCCTCGCTCCATGATCTCCAGCCCTCGCTCCATGAGCTCCAACCTTTGCTCCATGATCTCCAGCCCTCACTCCATCATTATCAGCCCTCGCTCAATGAGCTCCAGCCTTCGCTCCATGATCTCCAGCCCTTGCTCCATGAGCTCCAGCCCAGGCACATGATTGCCAGCCCTCGCTCCATGATCGCCAGACCTCGCTCCATCATTATGAGCCCTCGCTCCATGATCTCCAGCCCTCGCTCCATGATTTCCAGCCCTCGCTCCATCAATCTCCAGCCCTCGCTCCATGAGCTCCTGTCAGGCATTGATCCATGGGAGCGCCTACCTCAGTGTAGAACGACAGAGCTGGCAGGACTACATCTCCCAGAAGGCCGTCCTTCTGGGAGGGATGAAATACCACGTACAACGCAGGGAGCGTTGTACGTGATTCCAGTTGACTCGGGAAATTGTCAAACGCAGAGCGGCTGCTCTGCTGAGGTCCCGCTGGTACCGCCGGATCTGGCGCTCTCTGTCCGAGGCGCCGAACATTCTATTCCCACTTTCTAGTCTGCGGCAGAGATCGAGGGAAGGTGTGTGTTCGCTTCTGCCACTAGCGCTCGGAGGAGCGCTGAACATTTAGAACGTGTTTTTTTCCCGCCCGCGGCTGCAGCGGGAACAACGTTGAGGCTTGGAGGAGGTGCCTCTGGAATAGTACTGACTCCTTACCTATCCCCTTTATTATAGACGGCTGGTCTGCTTTCTTCTTTCCCTTTGAGTCAAAGAGGGAAAGGAGGTGTTGGAGCTCCATGGTATCCTGCGCCTGAATCATTCCTGGGAGGTACCGCCTTTTCTTTTCTTGTTTTTCTTCGTTGCATTTCAGTCGTGACATTGGAGTAACTCTCCTGAGTGCTGTCTTCCTGTATTCCGTCTAAAATTCCAGTAGGAGTGATTTATGCCGGGATTGTTTGCAGCATCTTGACAGAACTTCCTGATTCCTCACGAAGTGCCCTTTAACTCCTTCCTTTACTGGAGCAGGCTGTTACCTTTTTTCTTCTAGTTTTGAGGGTGTGTGGTAGAGGGTATGTATGAGGATATTACTTAATTATTTGCCAGAAAGAGAAAAGTGGACGGTGTACTAACTGGTCTGTGTTTGGTTTATAGGTGCTTATGTTTTGTTGCCTGCGGTGAGAGAAGTATCTTCCCAGACAAAGAGGTTCTATACAGTAGGGGATGAACTCTAACAGGTACTGAGACAGCACTAGTGAGATATTATGAGAGTACTTAGCCTTGTATATCCTACTAATCATTTGCTTATTTTTGTTACAGGTCTCCCCTTTTCCCACGCTGCACCTACCCTATCCCTATCCCTCGCTTGATCGCCTCAATACTCTGGGTATCATTTAAATCAGAGTTTGGGGATGTCAGGAGGTGGACCCCTTTGAGCGTCGCCCAGATCCTGAGGAGTGCTGCGCCGTGACAGCTCCAGCCCCCGCATCATGATCGCCAGCCCTCGCTCTATGATCGCCGGCCCTCACTCCATCATTATCAGCCCTCGCTCCATGAGCTCCAGCCCTCGTTCCATGATCTCCAGCCCTCGCTCCATGAACGCCAGCCCTCACTCCATCATTATCAGCCTTCGCTGCATGATCGCCAGCCCTCGCTCCATGATCTCTAGCCCTCGCTCCATGATCTCCAGCCCTCGCTCCATGATCGCCAGCCCTCACTCCATCATTATCAGCACTCGCTCCATGAGCTCCAGCCCTCGTTCCATGATCTCCAGCCCTCGCTCCATGAACGCCAGCCCTCACTCCATCATTATCAGCCTTCGCTGCATGATGGCCAGCCCTCGCTCCATGATCTCCAGCCCTCGCTCCATGATCTCCAGCCCTCGCTCCATGATCACCAGCCCTCGCTCCATGATCTCCAGCCCTCGCTCCATGAGCTCCAGCCCTCGCTCCATGAGCTCCAGCCCTCGCACCATGATCTCCAGCCTCACTCCATAATCTCCAGGCCTCGCTCCATGATCTCTAGGCCTTGCTTCATGATCGCCAGCCCTCACATCATGATTGCCAGCCCTCGCTCCATGATCACCAGCCCTCACTCCATCATTATTAGCCCTCGCTCCATGATCTCCAGCCCTCGCTCCAAGATCTCTAGCCCTCGCTCCATGATCTCTAGCCCTCACTCCATGAGCTCCAGCCTTCGCTCCATGAACTCCAGCCCTCACTCCATCATTATCAGCCCTCGCTCCATGATCTCCAACCCACGCTCCATGATCTCCAGCCCTCGCTCCATGATCTCCAGCCCTCGCTCCATCAATTTCCAGCCCGCGCTCCATGAGCTCCAGCCCTCACATCATGATTGCTAGCCCTCGCTCCATGATCGCCAACCCTCACTCCATCATTATCAGACCTCGCTCCATGATCTTCAGCCCTCGCTCCATGATTTCTAGCCCTCGCTCCATCAATCTGCATCCCTCGCTCATTGAGCTCCAGCCCTCGCATCATGATCGCCAGTCCTCCCTCCATGATCGCCAGTCTTCACTGCATCATTATCAGCCCTCACTCCATGAGCTCCAGCCCTCGCTCCATGATCTCCATCCCTCGCTCCATGATCGCCAGCCCTCACTCCATCATTATCAGCCCTCGCTCCATGAGCTCCAGCCCTCGTTCCATGATCTCCAGCCCTCGCTCCATGAACGCCAGCCCTCACTCCATCATTATCAGCCTTCGCTGCATGATCGCCAGCCCTCGCTCAATGATCTCCAGCCCTCGCTCCATGATCTCCAGCCCTCGCTCCATGATCACCAGCCCTCGCTCCATGATCTCCAGCCCTCGCTCCAAGATCTCCAGCCCTCGCTCCATGATCTCCAGCCCTCGCTCCATGAACTCCAACTTTCGCTCCATGATCTCCAGCCCTCACTCCATCATTATCAGCCCTCGCTCCATGATGTCCAGCCCTTGCTCCATGATCTCCAGCCCTCGCTCCATCAATCTCCAGCCCTCGCTCCATGGGCTCCAGCCCTCGCTCCATGAGCTCCAGCCCTCGCACCATGAGCTCCAGCCCTCGCACCATGATCTCCAGCCTCACTCCATAATCTCCAGCCCTCGCTCCATGATCTCTAGGCCTTGCTTCATGATCGCCAGCCCTCACATCATGATTGCCAGCCCTCGCTCCATGATCACCAGCCCTCACTCCATCATTATTAGCCCTCGCTCCATGATCTCCAGCCCTCGCTCCAAGATCTCTAGCCCTCGCTCCATGATCTCTAGCCCTCACTCCATGAGCTCCAGCCTTCGCTCCATGAACTCCAGCCCTCACTCCATCATTATCAGCCCTCGCTCCATGATCTCCAACCCACGCTCCATGATCTCCAGGCCTCGCTCCATGATCTCCAGCCCACGCTCCATCAATTTCTAGCCCGCGCTCCATGAGCTCCAGCCCTCACATCATGATTGCTAGCCCTCGCTCCATGATCGCCAACCCTCACTCCATCATTATCAGACCTCGCTCCATGATCTTCAGCCCTCGCTCCATGATTTCTAGCCCTCGCTCCATCAATCTGCATCCCTCGCTCATTGAGCTCCAGCCCTCGCATCATGATCGCCAGTCCTCCCTCCATGATCGCCAGTCTTCACTCCATCATTATCAGCCCTCACTCCATGAGCTCCAGCCCTCGCTCCATGATCTCCAGCCCTCGCTCCATGATCGCCAGCCCTCACTCCATCATTATCAGCCCTCGCTCCATGAGCTCCAGCCCTCGTTCCATGATCTCCAGCCCTCGCTCCATGAACACCAGCCCTCACTCCATCATTATCAGCCTTCGCTGCATGATCGCCAGCCCTCGCTCCATGATCTCCAGCCCTCGCTCCATGATCTCCAGCCCTCGCTCCATGATCACCAGCCCTCGCTCCATGATCTCCAGCCCTCGCTCCAAGATCTCCAGCCCTCACTCCATGATCTCCAGCCCTCGCTCCATGAGCTCCAACTTTCGCTCCATGATCTCCAGCCCTCACTCCATCATTATCAGCCCTCGCTCCATGATCTCCAGCCCTTGCTCCATGATCTCCAGCCCTCGTTCCATGATCTCCAGCCCTCGCTCCATGAACGCCAGCCCTCACTCCATCATTATCAGCCTTCGCTGCATGATCGCCAGCCCTCGCTCCATGATCTCTAGCCCTCGCTCCATGATCTCCAGCCCTCGCTCCATGATCGCCAGCCCTCACTCCATCATTATCAGCACTCGCTCCATGAGCTCCAGCCCTCGTTCCATGATCTCCAGCCCTCGCTCCATGAACGCCAGCCCTCACTCCATCATTATCAGCCTTCGCTGCATGATGGCCAGCCCTCGCTCCATGATCTCCAGCCCTCGCTCCATGATCTCCAGCCCTCGCTCCATGATCACCAGCCCTCGCTCCATGATCTCCAGCCCTCGCTCCATGAGCTCCAGCCCTCGCTCCATGAGCTCCAGCCCTCGCACCATGATCTCCAGCCTCACTCCATAATCTCCAGGCCTCGCTCCATGATCTCTAGGCCTTGCTTCATGATCGCCAGCCCTCACATCATGATTGCCAGCCCTCGCTCCATGATCACCAGCCCTCACTCCATCATTATTAGCCCTCGCTCCATGATCTCCAGCCCTCGCTCCAAGATCTCTAGCCCTCGCTCCATGATCTCTAGCCCTCACTCCATGAGCTCCAGCCTTCGCTCCATGAACTCCAGCCCTCACTCCATCATTATCAGCCCTCGCTCCATGATCTCCAACCCACGCTCCATGATCTCCAGCCCTCGCTCCATGATCTCCAGCCCTCGCTCCATCAATTTCCAGCCCGCGCTCCATGAGCTCCAGCCCTCACATCATGATTGCTAGCCCTCGCTCCATGATCGCCAACCCTCACTCCATCATTATCAGACCTCGCTCCATGATCTTCAGCCCTCGCTCCATGATTTCTAGCCCTCGCTCCATCAATCTGCATCCCTCGCTCATTGAGCTCCAGCCCTCGCATCATGATCGCCAGTCCTCCCTCCATGATCGCCAGTCTTCACTGCATCATTATCAGCCCTCACTCCATGAGCTCCAGCCCTCGCTCCATGATCTCCATCCCTCGCTCCATGATCGCCAGCCCTCACTCCATCATTATCAGCCCTCGCTCCATGAGCTCCAGCCCTCGTTCCATGATCTCCAGCCCTCGCTCCATGAACGCCAGCCCTCACTCCATCATTATCAGCCTTCGCTGCATGATCGCCAGCCCTCGCTCAATGATCTCCAGCCCTCGCTCCATGATCTCCAGCCCTCGCTCCATGATCACCAGCCCTCGCTCCATGATCTCCAGCCCTCGCTCCAAGATCTCCAGCCCTCGCTCCATGATCTCCAGCCCTCGCTCCATGAACTCCAACTTTCGCTCCATGATCTCCAGCCCTCACTCCATCATTATCAGCCCTCGCTCCATGATGTCCAGCCCTTGCTCCATGATCTCCAGCCCTCGCTCCATCAATCTCCAGCCCTCGCTCCATGGGCTCCAGCCCTCGCTCCATGAGCTCCAGCCCTCGCACCATGAGCTCCAGCCCTCGCACCATGATCTCCAGCCTCACTCCATAATCTCCAGCCCTCGCTCCATGATCTCTAGGCCTTGCTTCATGATCGCCAGCCCTCACATCATGATTGCCAGCCCTCGCTCCATGATCACCAGCCCTCACTCCATCATTATTAGCCCTCGCTCCATGATCTCCAGCCCTCGCTCCAAGATCTCTAGCCCTCGCTCCATGATCTCTAGCCCTCACTCCATGAGCTCCAGCCTTCGCTCCATGAACTCCAGCCCTCACTCCATCATTATCAGCCCTCGCTCCATGATCTCCAACCCACGCTCCATGATCTCCAGGCCTCGCTCCATGATCTCCAGCCCACGCTCCATCAATTTCTAGCCCGCGCTCCATGAGCTCCAGCCCTCACATCATGATTGCTAGCCCTCGCTCCATGATCGCCAACCCTCACTCCATCATTATCAGACCTCGCTCCATGATCTTCAGCCCTCGCTCCATGATTTCTAGCCCTCGCTCCATCAATCTGCATCCCTCGCTCATTGAGCTCCAGCCCTCGCATCATGATCGCCAGTCCTCCCTCCATGATCGCCAGTCTTCACTCCATCATTATCAGCCCTCACTCCATGAGCTCCAGCCCTCGCTCCATGATCTCCAGCCCTCGCTCCATGATCGCCAGCCCTCACTCCATCATTATCAGCCCTCGCTCCATGAGCTCCAGCCCTCGTTCCATGATCTCCAGCCCTCGCTCCATGAACACCAGCCCTCACTCCATCATTATCAGCCTTCGCTGCATGATCGCCAGCCCTCGCTCCATGATCTCCAGCCCTCGCTCCATGATCTCCAGCCCTCGCTCCATGATCACCAGCCCTCGCTCCATGATCTCCAGCCCTCGCTCCAAGATCTCCAGCCCTCACTCCATGATCTCCAGCCCTCGCTCCATGAGCTCCAACATTCGCTCCATGATCTCCAGCCCTCACTCCATCATTATCAGCCCTCGCTCCATGATCTCCAGCCCTTGCTCCATGATCTCCAGCCCTCGCTCCATCAATCTCCAGCCCTCGCTCCATGATCTCCAGCCCTCGCTCCATGAGCTCCAGCCCTCACACCATGATCTCCAGCCTCACTCCATAATCTCCAGCCCTCGCTCCATGATCTCTAGGCCTTGCTTCATGATCGCCAGCCCTCACATCATGATTGCCAGCCCGCGCTCCATGATCACCAGCCATCACTCCATCATTATTAGCCCTCGCTCCATGATCTCCAGCCCTCGCTCCAAGATCTCTAGCCCTCGCTCCATGATCTCTAGCCCTCACTCCATGAGCTCCAGCCTTCGCTCCATGAACTCCAGCCCTCACTCCATCATTATCAGCCCTCGCTCCATGATCTCCAACCCACGCTCCATGATCTCCAGCCCTCGCTCCATGATCTCCAGCCCTCGCTCCATCAATTTCCAGCCCGCGCTCCATGAGCTCCAGCCCTCACATCATGATTGCTAGCCCTCGCTCCATGATCGCCAACCCTCACTCCATCATTATCAGACCTCGCTCCATGATCTTCAGACCTCGCTCCATGATTTCTAGCCCTCGCTCCATCAATCTGCATCCCTCGCTCATTGAGCTCCAGCCCTCGCATCATGATCGCCAGTCCTCCCTCCATGATCGCCAGTCTTCACTCCATCATTATCAGCCCTCACTCCATGAGCTCCAGCCCTCGCTCCATGATCTCCAGCCCTTGCTCCATGATCGCCAGCCCTCACTCCATCATTATCAGCCCTCGCTCCATGAGCTCCAGCCCTCGTTCCATGATCTCCAGCCCTCGCTCCATGATCACCAGCCCTCACTCCATCATTATCAGCCTTCGCTCCATGATCGCCAGCCCTCACTCCATGATCTCCAGCCCTCGCTCCATGATCTCCAGCCCTCGCTCCATGATTGCCAGCCCTCGCTCCATGATCTCCAGCCCTCGCTCCATGATCACCAGCCCTCGCTCCATGATCTCCAGCCCTCGCTCCAAGATCTCCAGCCCTCGCTCCATCATTATCAGCCCTCGCTCCATGATCTCCAGCCCTTGCTCCATGATATCCAGCCCTCGCTCCATCAATCTCCAGCCCTCGCTCCATGAGCTCCAGCCCTCACATCATGATCTGCAGCCCTCACTCCATAATCTCCAGCCCTCGCTGCATGATCTCTAGGCCTCGCTCCAAGATCGCCAGCCCTCACATCATGATCGCCAGCCCTTGCTCCATGATCGCCCGCCCTCACTCCATCATTATTAGCCCTCGCTCCATGATCTCCAGCCCTCGCTCCGTGATCTCCAGACCTTGCTCCAAGATCTCTAGCCCTCGTTCCATGATCTCTAGCCCTCGCTTCATGAGCTCCAGCCTTCGCTCCATGATCTCCAGCCCTCGCTCCATCAATCTCCAGCCCTCGCTCCATTAGCTCCAGCCCTCGCTCTATCAATCTCCAGCCCTCGCTCCATGATCTCCAGCCTTCGCTCCATGATCTCCAGCCCTCGCTCCATGATCGCCAGCCCTCGCTCCATGATCTCCAGCCCTCGCTCCGTGATGTCCAGCCCTCACTCCAGGATCGCCAGCCCTCGCTCCATGATCTCCAGCCCTCGCTCCATCAATCTCCAGCCCTTGCTCCATGAGCTCCAGCCCTCGCATCATGATTGCTAGCCCTCGCTCCATGATCGCCAACCCTCACCCATCATTATCAGACCTCGCTCCATGATCTCCAGGCCTCGCTCCATGATTTCCAGCCCTCGCTAAATCAATCTGCAGCCCTCGCTCATTGAGCTCCAGCCCTCGCATCATGATCGCCAGCCCTCCCTCAATGATCGCTGTGAGAAGTTGGCCTGGTATATGCTGTCCACTAATTATAGTGGGCACCTTGCACCAGTCCAAACAACCCCTTATTGGAGATAGGTTAAAGACAACCTTTATTGAAAGCTATCCTAGTGGTAGCTATGGAGAGCAGCCTTCAGGCTAAGTCTTGAAGGAATGTAAAGCAGCTTGTTTTACCAGTCTATAATCTCTTGAGTGACCAAATGAAAGAGGACCACACCAGGTATATATTTAAAATATATATATTTAGTCTTAAACACACCCCTCTAGTCTCTTTATGAGGCTAGAGTTTGAAGTACATACGTTACAAGTTAGTTATCAACAGTAATAGCACAAATACACGTTTGAGCCCCAGGGGCGTACCAAACCATATACCAATAAAGTGGTATAAGAACCACGACTGAGCTAGACACAAGGCCTAGAGCCTGTAGAAATCCTTGGCCCTCAAGGAACCACCCAAGGTAGTGACACAGGGGACCCACGGGGGACGCGTGCAGTGTGAGAACACAGCTGCGAGCCGCCGTTGACTTCTATGGGGAATGTCGCGGTTGGAGTTTTAGAGAAAAGGGACACTTAGAGGAGGACTTGGAGCAAACCCCTTTAGAACTAGGTTGTTCTAGAGTCTATACCCACGGGAGCACCGGAGTACTCGAGTTACCTCACCCAGGGAAGCCGGGTGCATAGGTGCCTTTCGGGGTCGGGTTTCGTCGTCGTTTTCAATGGCGATCTGCTGCAAAGAGCTGCTGGCGACCAAGTCGAAAGTGTTCGGGTGGATCCAAAGGTGGATCGAAGATCTGAAGAACCTGAAAGCAGAGGGGACAGAGTCTGGGTCACTAGCCAGTGACCAGGAAGGCGATGAGCAGATGCCCACCGATGTCGGGTGCTTCAGGTAGGTTGACAGTCATCTTGACTCTTCAGCCACGAGGTCCAGGAGGCGTCGACGACAACCAGGTGCTGGATTCGAGCTGTCCCACAATGTCTGTCAATTGCAGGGGTGTCGGCGACCGGATTGGACCCAACAAGCCTTGGCAACGGCAAGTCTTGTGGAAATAGAAAAAGGACGTTGATGCAGACCAGCAAGGTCTGGGGGACTCACCCAGCAAGGATAAGTCAGGGCACATCTGGAGCAACCAGGGAAGCCCAATTAAAAGAAGAGTTGCCTTTGGGAGGGCCCACTAGCCAACGGACTAGCGACCGTGAATGAGCCTCGAGTGGACACACTTGGAGCTGGCTCACAGGACACTCGTGGAGTGGAGGCCAGTGATCTTCGGTGCAGTCGGTGCTGGAGGCGGGGGCTACTCGGAGCCCAAAGCACAACTTCGTGGGAGCCCAGGAAGAGGATGCACTTGCAAAAGTTCTTGGTGTCCAGGGGTCATGGTTCCACATTACCCACGACAGCTACGGGCCTCAGCTTTGCTGGGGACTCAGGGAAGCCTCGGGGAAGTCTGGAAATCTACCTCTATTGATGCAAAGACTTTGGTGTCCGGCGGGAGCTTCAGCGATGCAGACCGGACAATTGCTTCTTTGGTGCCTGCCAAGCAGGGGAGTCACTCCTTGACCCCAAGGGAGATTCTTCAGTCCTCTAATCTTAAAGTAGAGCGTCGAAGGTCCAGGATTCTGTATCAGAGTTTCGTCCAGGTAAATCTAAAGTCCTAAGGACAGGGGTCCCATACTTATACTAAGTTAGGGGGTTGGACATACTCTGGGGACCCACCTATGGGAGGGTCAGGGAAGAGGGGTGGTTACACCCATTCCCTTTGTCCAGTTTTGCGCCAGAGCAGGGGCAGGTAGCCCCTGCAACAGGTTTGAACTGGCATATGCACAAGGACACCAAGTGTGCCCCCAGTGCAGGACTTCTGAGCACCAGAGGGTGCTCCCGCCCAGCCCCAATACACACTATCCTGTCTGGGGAGGTGGTTACACCTCCCTGCAACAGGAAACCTATTGTCCAGGCCTCCCCTGCTGGAGTTTCAGTCAGCAGCAGGAGGCCAGACCCGTGTCTGTGGCAGCAGCATCCATTTTGTGATGCCAGGGCTCTGGAAAGAAGTTACCGGGCAGCCCGGTGTGTACATGTCTCTCCCTCTAGAAGGGTGGAATGCTACCCCCGCCACCAGGACTGGCGGGGGGGGGTAGTATTCCAAGATGTTTGACACCAAACACGACATGTTTTGGTGCAGCCAGTCCAAAGTTAGCATTGTACCGCGAGGATATAATGCGCTTAAGAGTATATGGTCAGGCTGTACCACAAACAGCATCAGAGGAGGGACTCCGAACGCTGTAGAGGGGCTCTGCTCATGCAGGGCACCCTCTCACATAAGAACCAAGCACTCTGCCTTCAGGATTGGTAAGGCCTGCCATAGGAGTGACTTATAGGTTTATATGTGTGTGCAATGGTAGTGATATAGGTAGCCTATACCACTGTAAGGGTGCATGCACCACCTTACCCAGGCTGCAGTAGCAGACCTGTGGTGTCATTTTGGATGGCCTTCCAGGGGTGGCATAATACATGCTGCAGCCCCTGGTAGGCCTCTGAGGTACCTATGCCCTGGGTACATAGTATACCATATACTAGGGACTTATAAGGGCACTCCAGATTCCAATCAGAGATGTGCCTAAGGCACATGGAAACCATTTTAGAGAGGAAGCAGCTAGGCTGGGGTTCTGATTAGCAGGGCCCCAGCCAGACTAAAGTCGAAAAACAGTGAAGCATCAGCAAAAAGTGGGGGTACCCATGTGAAGCAGATCCTACTCTCCTACAATCGCCAGTCTTCACTCCATCATTATCAGCCCTCACTCCATGAGCTCCAGCCCTCGCTCCATGATCTCCAGCCCTCGCTCCATGATCGCCAGCCCTCACTCCATCATTATCAGCCCTCGCTCCATGAGCTCCAGCCCTCGTTAGATGATCTCCAGCCCTCGCTCCATGATCGCCAGCCCTCACTCCATCATTATCAGCCTTCGCTCCATGATCACCAGCCCTCACTCCATGATCTCCAGCCCTCGCTCCATGATCTGCAGCCCTCGCTCCATGATTGCCAGCCCTCACTCCATGATCTCCAGCCCTCGCTCCATGATCACCAGCCCTCGCTCCATGATCTCCAGCCCTCGCTCCAAGATCTCCAGCCCTCGCTCCATCATTATCAGCCCTCGCTCCATGATCTCCAGCCCTTACTCCATGATATCCAGCCCTCGCTCCATCAATCTCCAGCCCTCGCTCCATGAGCTCCAGCCCTCATATCATGATCTCCAGCCCTCACTCCATAATCTCCAGCCCTCGCTGCATGATCTCTAGGCCTCGCTCCATGATCGCCAGCCCTCACATCATGATCGCCAGCCCTTGCTCCATGATCCCCAGCCCTTGCTCCATCATTATTAGCCCTAGCTCCATGATCTCCAGCCCTTGCTCCAAGATCTCTAGCCCTCGCTCCATGATCTCTAGCCCTCGCTCCATGAGCTCCAGCCTTCGCTCCATGATCTCCAGCCCTCACTCCATCATTATCAGCCCTCGCTCCATGATCTCCAGCCCTCGCTCCATCAATCTCCAGCCCTCGCTTCATGAGCTCCAGCCCTCGCATCATGATCGGCAGCCCTCTCTCCATGATCGCCAACCCTCACTCCATCAATATCAGCCCTCGCTCCATGATTTCCAGCCCTCGCTCCATCAATCTCCAGCCCTCGCTCCATGAGCTCGAGCCCTCGCATCATGAGCGCCAGCCCTCCCTACATGATCGCCAGCCCTCACTCCATCATTATCAGCCCTCACTCCATGAGCTTCAGCCCTCACTCCATGAGCTCCAGCCCTCGCTCCATGATCTCAAGCCCTCGCTCCATGATCGCCAGCCCTTGCTCCATCATTATCAGCCCTCGTTCCATGATCTCCAGTCTTCGCTCCATGATCTCCAGTCCTCGCTCCATGATCTCCAGCCTTTGCTCCATGAGCTCCAGCCCTCGCATCATGATTGCCAGCCCTCACTCCATGATCGCCAGCCCTCACTCCATGATCGCCAGCCCTAGCTCCATGATCTCCAGCCCTCGCTCCGTGATCTCCAGCCCTCGCTCAATAATCGCCAGCCCTCGCTCCATAATCTCCAGCCCTCGCTCCGTGATCTCCAGCCCTCGCTCCATGATCTCCAGCCCTCGCTCCATGATTATCAGCCCTCGCTCCATGATCTCCAGCCCTCGCTCCGTGATCTCCAGCCCTCGCTCCATGATCTCCAGCCCTCGCTCCATCATTATCAGCCCTCGCTCCATGATCTCCAGCCCTCGCTCCATGATCTCCAGCCCTCGCTCCATGATCTCCAGCCCTTGCTCCATGATCTCCAGCCCTCGCTCCATCAATCGCCAGCCCTCGCTCCATGATCGCCAGCCCTCACTCCATCATTATCAGCCCTCGCTCCATGTTCTCCAGCCCTCACTCCATGATCTCCAGCCCTCGCTCCATCAATCTCCAGCCCTCGCTCCATGAGCTCTAGCCCTCGCATCATGATCGCCACCTCTCGCTCCCTGATCTTCAGCCCTCACTCCATCATTAGCAGCCCTCGCTCCATGATCTCCAGCCCTCGCTCCATGATCTCCAGCCCTCGCTCCATCATTATTAGCCCTCGCTCCATGAGCTCCAGCTGTCGCTCCATGATCTCCAGCCCTCGCTCCATGATCTCCAGCCCTCGCTCCATGATCTCCAGTCCTCGCTCCATGATCTCCAGCCCTCGCTCCATGATCTCCAGCCCTCGCTCCATGATCTCCAGCCCTCGCTCCATGTTTGCCAGCCCTCACTCCATGATCTCCAGCCCTCGCTCCATGATCTCCAGCCCTCGCTCCATGATCTCCAGCCCTCGCTCCATCATTACCGGTCCTCGCTCCATGATCACCCTTGCTCTTTGACTCAAAACCCAAGACCCTAGAGACGTCACCCTGCAAAGCCTTGACTTTTTGTGTACGTCATGGTCGGGTTCTTGCTCACCATCCTGGCAATACGGTTGCTTGTCATCATATTCATGTCACAGTTTTATTCTGGACCTTAGGTCCAGCATTTCTGTTAGAAACACTCAAGTAAATACATAAAGAAAGAAGAACATAAGGTGGCTGGGCAAAAACGGTGCACACAACACAATCACAATATTATAGCAAACAGTAGTAACAAGATGATGCTGAAGTAGGGAGGAGTTGCGGCCACAAACAAGCCTCAGTTGGAACAAATTACAAATATAACCGACTGTCTTCGAGCATTCTAGAACAGCAAAAAAGCAAGTTCAAAGTCTTTGATCAGTCATCTTGTAATTTATTCACAATATTTCCTCAGTATTCAAGCCAATGATCTTGTGTTTGGTCACAATACTTCCTTAACATCCTAGCCAACATGTGTTTCGTCGTTAGAAACATTGTCAATTGACTTCTTCATGGCGATTGATTAACATGAGATATCCTGTCTTCAGAAAAACTGGTGCGGTAATCAGTTAACCTGCAATCGTAGATTTTATATGTATAGACAAGCAGTATGTTATCCAAATTACACACAAAATAGTCACAGTCCATTATTTTAGGCACTTATGGAGAATACTCTGTGAACATGATTGCAGGTTGACTGGTTACCTCACCAGTTTTTCTGAAGATATGTTGTTAATAATCAATAGCCCGGAAGAAGTCAACGGAGAATATTTCCAATGACGAAACACATGTTGGCTAGGAGGTGAATTTTTAGAGCTGTGTTCATAATTCCTCTAAAAGCAGTGATTTGCAAGTGTACTGGCAAAGCTGTGTGGGCAGCAGTACTGAAATGCTAGGCGATGCTTTAGGTCAGTATTGAGGTATACCGTCAGAGCTGTATGAGAACCCCAGTATTATAAAAAACAGGTGGTGATTTATGTTAATGTGGAGGTGTATTGGTGGGGTGTGTGACATACCTCTGTGTATAACCCAGTTATGACAGAGCTATTGGAACCGGTTGCTATGAGATACTGTAGGATATGATCAAGACATTTTGGAAGGACTTTATATAGGTGCTAGAAATTGAATAGCAAGGGTTGATAGAGGTGAAGTATGGGGATATTAGTAAAGTTGTGTGTCTGTCCTGTTAGTGAGTTAACAATTCATGCTTCAGGATAACATTACAATGCAAAGAGAAAGGTGTAACTGGGTACAATACTGGAATAGCCGGGCCAGCTTCAGGGCGATATCGAAGTACAATGACAAAACTGCTTTGTCTGGTTCTCAGTTTCAGTATTGCAGGGGGATACTTCTAGTTAAATCAGAGGTACATTTGAAGGGCATCATGTTGTTCACAGTGTTAGGAATGAACGTTGATGTGCATTGGCAGAGACAAGTGTGAGTCTCGATAAGGAAATAACAAGAGATGGTGCACAGCAGGAATAGAGTGTATAATCAGATCTGTAGGTTTTGGGGCTTAAAAATGAAAAAGCATTTACTTTTGCAGGTTAGGATTGAGGTGCTTTGGAAGAGCAGATTGTGTCTGACAGTAAGGGAACAGCAAGGGAACAACAGAAGTGGCACATACCTGTAAGATCCATAGGTATATTTGCCTATGGGTCTAAGTACTCGAATAGCAGGCACCTTTGGGGAGCAATAATAGATTGTGTATGCATCCCAGTATCCGAAGGACATAGAGCACTGCGGATCAGGATGCAGGCACATTGGTAGGTTGTGTGAGCCAGTACTAGGACTGCAGATATCTCTGCACATTTAGTGCATTGTGTGTGAGTTCCTGGTCTGGAGTAGCAAGTGTGATACAGGTCACAAATGAACATGATGGCAGAGCTCTGTGTGGGTCTGGGTCCTAATTCTGGAATAACAAAGGATGCTTCTGGTTACGCTTGAGTTATGACTGACAGTTGTGAGTAGGGCAGAATCCCAAAATAGCTTGGATGCTGGTTGCGTTTAAAGTATACTGGCATAGCAGTGTTGACCCAGTGCTGAAATAGCTTGATGGGGTACAGATCTGTGTTGAAGTACATTGGCAATTAGACAGTGGAGCCAGGGAAAAATGAGACCTGGAATGCGGGGCATGAGCAGAAATCAGCATTCATGGGCCTTGTAAACATGTGTAGTAGGTCCAGCTTGCTCGAAGATCCTTTTCCTCCAAGCATCTTCAAACAAAACCTCTTCAGCAGCACCAACCGGAGCATTTTTAAAGTTCTCCCTCCTCACCAATTCCATCGCTACAGCCCTCAAGGTAGTCTACATCAAACCTCCACTGAAAAAACCTTTACCAGAACCAGTTGACTAGCAAACTACAGGTCTACCACGAAGGGAGGCGTCATTGAAATGAAGACTGACAATGGAGCCTTCAAACAAAGTATGCATAACACACATTTGACAATGATGCTAATAGGGTGTTTAAATAAAATGCAATAATTTAGATTTTATTAACGTGTAGAAAAATTAACATACGAACATAAAATAAAAGAAAATGCTTTAAATACGATGAAAATGTACACAGCTGTCACAATTACACATTCTAGGCCTCAATGTTAAAAGTTGTTTGTTTAGAAATGTTAAGAGACACAAATTTTATTTGTGAAAAATTAGATCTTGCAAAACGAACAATTGATGGACAGAATGCAGAACAATGTCATACATTCACCCCAGTACAGAGATCTGGGCCTAAATCCATCGTATTGTGTTTGCTTTGTTCGCCCTAAGTTGGCAGGGTATGCCCAGACGTGGGTCCCTTGCTCACTTTGCCACTGGATTCAAGCTAGCCTGGCTGATGAGGGCTGTTAGCCCGAAACCGGTCCCAGGATGCTCGATTCCGGTCCAAGGAAGACATGGCTTGGCAGTTCGGTCTGGTCTGTTCCCATGAGGCACAGGGTCAAGGCTGATTTGCATATAGCTTTGTCTGAACTGGGGTGGCAAAGTGAGCTAAAGTATGATGATGGATTCAACCCAGATCTGTGACTGGGGTGAGTGTTTAAAAAGTTTCAGCACTCCGTCCATCATCTCCTTGTGTTTGCTTTGTTCCCCCTAAGTTGGCAGGGTATGCCCAGACGTGGGTCCCTTGCTCACTTTGCCACTGGATTCAAGCTAGCCTGGCTGATGAGGGCTGTTAGCCCAAGACCGGTCCCAGGATGCTCGATTCCGGTCCAGGGAAGACATGGCTTGGCAGTTCGGTCTGAACTGTTCCCATGAGGCACAGGGTCAAGGCTGATTTGCATATAGCTTTGTCTGAACTGGGGTGGCAAAGTGAGCTAAAGAATGATGATGGATTCAACCCAGATCTGTGACTGGGGTGAGTGTTTAAAAAGTTTCAGCACTCCGTCCATCATCTCCTTGTGTTTGCTTTGTTCCCCCTAAGTTGGCAGGGTATGCCCAGATGTGGGTCCCTTGCTCACTTTGCCACTGGATTCAAGCTAGCCTGGCTGATGAGGGCTGTTAGCCCAAGACCGGTCCCAGGATGCTCGATTCCGGTCCAGGGAAGACATGGCTTGGCAGTTCGGTCTGAACTGTTCCCATGAGGCACAGGGTCAAGGCTGATTTGCATATAGCTTTGTCTGAACTGGGGTGGCAAAGTGAGCTAAAGAATGATGATGGATTCAACCCAGATCTGTGACTGGGGATGAGTGTTTGAAAAGTTTCAGCACTCCGTCCATCATCTCCTTGTGTTTGCTTTGTTCACCCTAAGTTGGCAGGGTATGCCCAGACGTGGGTCCCTTGCTCACTTTGCCACTGGATTCAAGCTAGCCTGGCTGATGAGGGCTGTTAGCCCGAAACCGGTCCCAGGATGCTTGATTCCGGTCCAGGGAAGATATGGCTTGGCAGTTCGGTCTGGACTGTGCCCATGAGGCACAGTGTCAAGGCTGATTTGCATATAGCTTTGTCTGAACTGGGGTGGCAAAGTGAGCTAAAGAATGATGATGGATTCAACCCAGATCTGTGACTGGGGGTGAGTGTTTGAAAAGTTTCAGCACTCCGTCCATCATCTCCTTGTGTTTGCTTTGTTCGCCCTAAGTTGGCAGGGTATGCCCAGACGTGGGTCCCTTGCTCACTTTGCCACTGGTTTCAAGCTAGCCTGGCTGATGAGGGCTATTAGCCCGAAACCGGAACCAGGATGCTTGATTCCGGTCCACGGAAGATATGGCTTGGCAGTTCGGTTTGGACTGTGCCCATGAGGCACAGGGTCAAGGCTGATTTGCATATAGCTTTGTCTGAACTGGGGTGGCAAAGTGAGCTAAAGAATGATGATGGATTCAACCCAGATCTGTGACTGGGGGTGAGTGTTTGAAAAGTTTCAGCACTCCGTCCATCATCTCCTTGTGTTTGCTTTGTTCGCCCTAAGTTGGCAGGGTATGCCCAGACGTGGGTCCCTTGCTTACTTTGCCACTGGATTCAAGCTAGCCTGGCTGATGAGGGCTGTTAGCCCGAAACCGGTCCTAGGATGCTTGATTCCGGTCCAGGGAAGACATGGCTTGGCAGTTCGGTCTGGACTGTTCCCATGAGGCACAGGGTCAAGGCTGATTTGCACATAGCTTTGTATGAACTGGGGTGGCAAAGTGAGCTAAAGAATGATGATGGATTCAACCCAGATCTGTGACTGGGGGTGAGTGTTTGAAAAGTTTCAGCACTCCGTCCATCATCTCCTTGTGTTTGCTTTGTTCGCCCTAAGTTGGCAGGGTATGCCCAGACGTGGGTCCCTTGCTCACTTTGCCACTGGATTCAAGCTAGCCTGGCTGATGAGGGCTGTTAGCCCGAAACCGGCCCCAGGATGCTTGATTCCGGTCCAGGGAAGAAATGGCTTGGCAGTTCGGTCTGGACTGTTCCCATGAGGCACAGGGTCAAGGCTGATTTGCATATAGCTTTGTCTGAACTGGGGTGGCAAAGTGAGCTAAAGAATGATGATGGATTCAACCCAGATCTGTGACTGGGGTGAGTGTTTGAAAAGTTTCAGCACTCCGTCCATCATCTCCTTGTGTTTGCTTTGTTCATCCTAAGTTGGCAGGGTATGCCCAGACGTGGGTCCCTTGCTCACTTTGCCACTGGATTCAAGCTAGCCTGGCTGATGAGGGCTGTTAGCCCGAAACCGGTCCCAGGATGCTTGATTCCGGTCCAGGGAAGACTTGGCTTGGCAGTTCGGTCTGGACTGGTCCCATGAGGCACAGGGTCAAGGCTGATTTGCATATAGCTTTGTCTGAACTGGGGTGGCAAAGTGAGCTAAAGAATGATGATGGATTCAACACAGATCTGTGACTGGGGGTGAGTGTTTGAAAAGTTTCAGCACTCCGTCCATCATCTCCTTGTGTTTGCTTTGTTCGCCCTAAGTTGGCAGGGTATGCCCAGATGTGGGTCCCTTGCTCACTTTGTCACTGGATTCAAGCTAGCCTGGCTGATGAGGGCTGTTAGCCCGAAACCAGTCCCAGGATGCTTGATTCCGGTCCAGGGAAGACATTACTTGGCAGTTTGGTCTGGACTGTTCCCATGAGGCACAGGGTCAGGACTGATTTGGATATAGCTTTGTCTGAACTGGGGTGGCAAAGTGAGCTAAAGAATGATGATGGATTCAACCCAGATCTGTGACTGGGGGTGAGTTTTTGAAAAGTTTCAGCACTCCGTCCATCATCTCCTTGTGTTTGCAAAATTAGATCTTGTACAATGAAGATATAACAAAAATGTATACTTTGACCCTCAGTAAAAGATTCCATTTCACAATCAGATTAACATTTTATAACCTGATTCATATATTTTGTAGAAATGTTGCTGTTTTGTTAAAAACTCATTGGTAGACGTTATTAGGATATAGTTTTAAAATGGAAACTGTGCAACCTTATTTGAGGAATCAGCAATATCCTAAATGTTGACCCCTTGAACTAACTAGCTTTTCCTTTTTAGGTCATGTTGTTGTAAAATGTTTATATTTTTTCCTAGAGGATGTTTCAAATTCTACATAACTTACTTTGGTTTGAAGAATAATCTAGTATAAGTATTTGTGGGAAAGCTCAGGCGTAAGCGGAGCTGAACCCTGATCAATATTAGTTGCAACAATTTTAGCTAACATAGTTGATAGTTCATTGTCTTTCAAGGAACAAAGCTTCAACGGCGGACTTTTGGTTCTGCACCTCATGCAAGTTTCCTCAATTCAAAAGTCCTGCGCACTGATACCCCGGCACCAGCCGTTACGTGATGCCTCTGTGTCCCAGATCCTGAAAATGCAGCTACAAGTGGGTGTGCGCCAGGCAAATAAGTCCAAGACACTCTTGTTGTATCGAACGTCTTTATTTCAATTTAATATTTCCCATATGTTAATAGCACATTCAGCTGAGCCGAAGATCCATATCGTTGGTCCATACACAGACGGTTACGTTTGGACCAATGATACGGATCTTCACTTTCGGGCATCACTTAGCTCAGGGAATTCCCTTTTGCATCCAGCGCAATACACTGGAGCATTCACATTGGACTTTCCTACATGATTGTTTTGAGCTTTCGCTTCGCTTTACTTAAGCCCTGATGAAGTTCTCCTTGAGAGAATGAAACGCGTTGGCTGAGTTCATTGTCTTCTCGAAGCTATGGCAAGGAGTAATCAGGTTCCCACGAAAAACTCAGACGATGATTGGATGGAAGAAGACGGAAGATGCAACAGTTGCTGATACTAACAAAATGTGTTTCTTATATAAGTATGTGTTCCTAGACTAGCACACACCACCCTCACCTCCCCACCTCTCATTCTAGCTGACTCCCTCTGAAATTCAGACTTGTGACTTCTCAGATGATGTCTCTCCTTGCCTCCTTTGTCTTTTTCTCATGCTGGCTCATATTCGCAGACTTTGGTCCGCAGAGTTTAATTGAGAACTTTTCTCTTTTGCCCAGACCCTATATTGCATTGTGCTGAGACTTTACTGAGTTTCTTGAACCTCTCTTTATGGGATGTCCTATTTTGATTATTTCTCACATCATTGAATTGAACCTACTAAAGCTTTATGCCTGCTCTCACTCTCTCGATATAGAACTCTTTAAGGGTTCTTGCTGAATCCTTCACTTAATATTTAGAAAAGGGATTCTTTCCTTTATTGAACGCGCTTATTAATGATTTATGTATTTTATTGATACTAACTAGATTTGAATTATTGATTAATGAATAAACCTGATTAAATAAAAATTGATCTACTGAAGATTTGAAATATTAAAACCTTTAAAACTGCTTAAAACTCTCTTTTTTTGACTCGCACCTAATATTGATTATTAATGAGATTGTTAAAGTGATGAGTGATTAGATTTCTCTTCTTGCTTCAACGGACATGATCCATCGGCCTGACCGAGCGAGGGTTAGCCTGAATGATTATTGTAAACCATTCTACTTAATTTAACCTGCTTCTCGATCCAGCAATACTCTGGCCATTCTTGACGCTTGAGAAGTTTTCAGCAGTGGGTGGCAATACCATATACTGGTTCTTGTCTTTTCTGCAGGATCGCTCCCATTTGGTTGCACTCCTCGTTTCTGATCTTCTATTCAACACTGCTTGTGCAGCATTCCCGGGTCTCCCCTTTAGCCCAACTTTGTTTATAGGGGCCATCTAGGGAATGATGTCACAAAGCCCCAGCTGACATCATCAAACGAAGCAGCGCTCTAGAGCTTTTATTGTTGGTGATTGTTAGAGATGCATAACTAGGGAAAAAAACTGTTTTTTTCTTTTTGCGGGATCGGCCCTTTAAAGTGTACGTCAGTCTCCTCACACCACTCATCATCTTGCATGGCTTCCATTTCTATTGCTGTGCCAAGAACACTGCACTCTTTATCTGTCTTGATGGACATCTGGCCAGCTTCTACCAGTTCAGACTGGTCCAACAGGGTTGTATAGATCCACACCAGTGACAGCAACGTGCTATACAAACAATGGCAGAGATGTAAGGCACTATACAATATGAAACAAAATAGGTCACAGAAACTAAACAATCATTAAAAACAAAGTGTTTGGGATTAATGGAATTGTATATTAGTAAAAAAAAAACTGGCAATCAGTGAGCATCAATTCATATATGGTGTCTGAAGTTTTCACTGATTATGAAGCTGCCCTGGGATTTATCTCTCTGAATAAGGTAAGTGGCACCAAGCTGTGAACTTGCCCTTTGTAATGGGGTTCCTCTGTCATTCTTTCTTGGCCTAAATTACTTTTCATGCTGCAGCTTGTTTGTTCATACTGAAAATGTAGCAAGCAAGTGTATAAGTCCCAGAATGGAAATAGCATTGAGCTAAAAAAACACACGGGACTTGTGGATGGCAACTGCCATGGCATGGGCCTAGTTGACAACATTGTGGCGCTAGGGAGAGGGAGGTTATGGTATCTATGACTATGCTTAGCATTAGTTAATTTGTACAAAT
This sequence comes from Calotriton arnoldi, assembly GCA_963921515.1. Taxonomy (NCBI): domain Eukaryota; kingdom Metazoa; phylum Chordata; class Amphibia; order Caudata; family Salamandridae; genus Calotriton; species Calotriton arnoldi. The sequence continues at coordinate 3,514,562 of CAWUFW010000707.1, forward strand.
ATAAGTGCAGATCCCCAAAGCAGCCTATTGTTTATTCCCCCTCATGCCTCTTTCGTCCACCACCTTACACTTGTGTCTCTTTATCTCTGTCTTGCAGGTCATTTTTCTTTCTTACTTGCTCCCTTTGTCACTAATTTTTATCTATATCTTCCTCCTTCTTTGTCCCTTTTCTGACTTTCTCTCTTTTGCCGTAGGTCGAAGTATGATGATGAAAACTAGTCCCAGTACCAAAAAACGAGTGCTGGAACCAGTGCTTAAATTGAGCTGGTGGCAGCAGGTGGGGCCCACGGGCATTCAATCTTGGAAATCAGCACTTTATTTTGCACATCTGGATTTGTCTCTCAGCAAGAAACAGAAAAACACACAAGAAGGAAAGAATGAAGAAGAGAACATTGGAACAATTTGACAAAGGGAGAAAGCAGTGATGAAAAAGAACCTGCAGTAGTGAGATAAAGGTGCAGGGATTGTCTCGGGTGGATTAAAGTGGCATGAAGTGGAATCAAGAGTACGCAGCCTTGGGCTTCTGAGCAAAACTTAGGGCCCTGGCACTTTTGTACAAATGAATCACCAACCAGTGCCCATCACCTGCAACCACCGGCACAAATTTCTCAATTGACTAATGTTAAGAGTAGGCCTAGATAGGTGAGAAATACCAAAGACACCACAGGAGAGGTACATGGAAGTGGGTCATGGAAATATTGAGGATACAGAAAGGGGGTGCTGCAATAGAGAGTGAACAGGAAGATGGGTGTGAGAGAGCCTTAGCTGCAAGTAGCTCCATGTCATGTGTGAAACAGTCAGCCAAAGAGCCAACAGCACCTTGTAGACTTGGATTTTTAAGATCATATACATAATGGGAATAGTAAAATTACAAAACACACAATATCAACAACTATTGGCAACTGAGCTAGAACTCACTGAAGATTTCACACATAACAAAGGTCTCTTTAGAAGCTATGGATAACAATGTGAATAGGAGATGTGCAAATTCAAGAAATACAGAGATACGGATGGAAGACCAATGTGCAGAGGAGATAGGTGATGGAAAAGGGATATGGGAGAGGGGTGGAGGTAAAAGCCAGAAGATAAAATAATGTTGTAAAACAATTAAAACAGTTATGATCCCCTAACTACTACACTGCAGAAGAGGTGTTAGGAAGGCCGGCTAAATTGCCCCCCCCCCCCACCACCGCTGCTCCAAAGCCAACCTTATGTCAGGGGAGGCTCAGCAATGGTCGGGCTCCTTTCTTTAGGAGAGCTCTCCCACTGTGAAGCATGGTCAGTTCTATTCTGGGCGGTGCGTGTGGGGTGTTAGAGGACTCCACATTGACTAAGAATCTGTTCTAGATATAATTTGTCCTGTGAACCTTATTTGGCCTTCTTTGACATGTCAAACCCGTCTTCAAGGATACAGTATATTTTAACAGAAACGTTGCCATACGATAACTCCCTGCCAGACATTATTCAAGCACTCCCCCAGGATATTATATATGCATGAAGAATAGAGAGCACAAGAGGGGGGCATTGCTATTGTTTTAAAGGATATATTTAAGTGTACTTACAATGCACTGCCTATCTCAGACTGTGAAAACCTCTCCTTTACCATATATTTGTCCCCTACGATGTCTTTCTCAGGTCTATTAATCTACAGACCACAAGGCCCTTGTGCTAAATTTACTGAGGCCCTACCACAGGCACTATCTAGCATAGTTATGGAAAAAAACAATTTCAAACTTCTTGGTGATCTAAATATTCGTTTTGAAGAGTCCAATAACCTTTGTGTCTAACATCCTACATGATCTAGCTAGTCTACAGCTCACTCAGAGAGTAAAAAGCTGTACTCATGATAAAGGGCACCTTCAGGACACCGTGTTCAGTAATGATCCTAATATAAAAATTGGAACACCACGCCCGATGGCCTGGACAGACCATGCCCTAATTCCATTCAAATTGGAGGGTATCTTTCCTCCTTTGATCAACATGACTACCACTAGTTTAGGCCGTATATGGACAAAACTGAATAAAGAAGCCTGGAGGAATCATCTAGCCTCAACTAAGCCCTTATGTGGAAACCAACCTGATATTGCAAACTCCGTAATAGATGAATGGCTCAAAAATCGACTAGACAAAGTGATCCCCATTACGACAATAAAGAAGGGAAAGAAAGAAAAGTTAGCACCATGGTTCACGGTTCACTAGTTTCCTTAAAAAAAGACTGTAAAGCTCTTGAAAGGAAATGGAGAGAAAACTACGATCACAACCTAAAACTCTCTTATAGGACAGCTATTAGACAATACCACCAGGAAATTAAAAGAGCACAGGCAGCATATTATGAAACTATTATAAAGAAGGCAGCTAATGCCCCAAAGTAGCTCTTCCACATCGTCAACTCTCTCATCACTCTGAAAGCTGAGATCTCACTGCCCAGTCCCACTACAGTACGCTACAATGAATTTATAGCCTATTTCCAAGACAAAGCTATCTATAGCAACCTGCAACAGACAAGGGGCTCCTTGTCTACTCCATCTTACATTCTGGATCCACAGAAGAGAAGTACGGGTCTCTTAAACTTCCCCCCTTTACTATGGAGCTCCTCCCTGCCTTAGTTGACAAAGTGAAATCGGGCTTCCCATTGTATCCTGCTCCACCCCATATTCTTGTACAAGGAGCACAAGCAATCCTTTCCACAATGTTGGAGCTCCTCAACCTATCTCTCTTTACTGGAATAGTTCCCCAAGCGTGGAAGCACGCAGTGGTCAAGCCTCTGTTAAAGAAGCCTAACCTTGACCCATCATGCCCGGGGAACTATAGACCTATCTCCCTTCTCCCAGCCATGGGCAAGATTCTTGAAAGACATGGTAACCAAAAACTCTCCCAGTTTGTGGAGGACAATTCGCTCCTCAACCCAACTCAAACCGGTTTCCGGCCCCAACACAGCACAGAGACCACACTATTAACGATCATGGAGGAGTTAAAACTGCTTCTTGATAAAGGAGCGATACAAAAGGGGATGATGGACGGAACGTTTGAGCCAATCAAACACTCACCCCCAGTCAACTGATCTGGGTTTAATCCATCATCATTCTTTAGCTCACTCCACCACCCCAGTTCAGACATGGCCATATGCAAATCAGTCTGACCCTGTGCCTCATGGGGACAGTCCAGCCCGAACTGCCAAGCCATGTCTTCCCTGGACCGGAAACAAGCATCCTAGGACCGGTTTCTGGCATTTCAGCCGTCATCAGCCAGGCTTGCTTGAATCCAGTGGCAAAGTGAGCAAGGGACCCACGTCTGGGCATACCCCCGCCAACTTAGGGCGACCAAAGCGATACAAAAGGGGATGATGGACGGAGCGTTTGAGCCAATCAAACACTCACCCCCAGTCAACTGATCTGGGTTTAATCCATCATCATTCTTTAGCTCACTCCACCACCCCAGTTCAGACATGGCCATATGCAAATCAGTCTGACCCTGTGCCTCATGGGAACAGTCCAGCCCGAACTGCCAAGCCATGTCTTCCCTGGACCGGAAACAAGCATCCTAGGACCGGTTTCTGGCATTTCAGCCGTCATCAGCCAGGCTTGCTTGAATCCAGTGGCAAAGTGAGCAAGGGACCCACGTCTGGGCATACCCCGCCAACTTAGGGCGACCAAAGCGATACAAAAGGGGATGATGGACGGAACGTTTGAGCCAATCAAACACTCACCCCCAGTCAACTGATCTGGGTTTAATCCATCATCATTCTTTAGCTCACTCCACCACCCCAGTTCAGATATGGCCATATGCAAATCAGTCTGACCCTGTGCCTCATGGGAACAGTCCAGCCCGAACTGCCAAGCCATGTCTTCCCTGGACCGGAAACAAGCATCCTAGGACCGGTTTCTGGCATTTCAGCCGTCATCAGCCAGGCTTGCTTGAATCCAGTGGCAAAGTGAGCAAGGGACCCACGTCTGGGCATACCCCCGCCAACTTAGGGCGACCAAGCGATACAAAGGGGATGATGGACGGAACGTTTGAGCCAATCAAACACTCACCCCCAGTCAACTGATCTGGGTTTAATCCATCATCATTCTTTAGCTCACTCCACCACCCCAGTTCAGACATGGCCATATGCAAATCAGTCTGACCCTGTGCCTCATGGGAACAGTCCAGCCCGAACTGCCAAGCCATGTCTTCCCTGGACCGGAAACAAGCATCCTAGGACCGGTTTCTGGCATTTCAGCCGTTATCAGCCAGGCTTGCTTGAATCCAGTGGCAAAGTGAGCAAGGGACCCACGTCTGGGCATACCCCCGCCAACTTAGGGCGACCAAAGCGATACAAAAGGGGATGATGGACGGAACGTTTGAGCCAATCAAACACTCACCCCCAGTCAACTGATCTGGGTTTAATCCATCATCATTCTTTAGCTCACTCCACCACCCCAGTTCAGACATGGCCATATGCAAATCAGTCTGACCCTGTGCCTCATGGGAACAGTCCAGCCCGAACTGCCAAGCCATGTCTTCCCTGGACCGGAAACAAGCATCCTAGGACCGGTTTCTGGCATTTCAGCCGTCATCAGCCAGGCTTGCTTGAATCCAGTGGCAAAGTGAGCAAGGGACCCACGTCTGGGCATACCCCCGCCAACTTAGGGCGACCAAAGCGATACAAAAGGGGATGATGGACGGAACGTTTGAGCCAATCAAACACTCACCCCCAGTCAACTGATCTGGGTTTAATCCATCATCATTCTTTAGCTCACTCCACCACCCCAGTTCAGACATGGCCATATGCAAATCAGTCTGACCCTGTGCCTCATGGGAACAGTCCAGCCCGAACTGCCATGCCATGTCTTCCCTGGACCGGAAACAAGCATCCTAGGACCGGTTTCTGGCATTTCAGCCGTCATCAGCCAGGCTTGCTTGAATCCAGTGGCAAAGTGAGCAAGGGACCCACGTCTGGGCATACCCCCGCCAACTTAGGGCGACCAAAGCGATACAAAAGGGGATGATGGACGGAACGTTTGAGCCAATCAAACACTCACCCCCAGTCAACTGATCTGGGTTTAATCCATCATCATTCTTTAGCTCACTCCACCACCCCAGTTCAGACATGGCCATATGCAAATCAGTCTGACCCTGTGCCTCATGGGAACAGTCCAGCCCGAACTGCCAAGCCATGTCTTCCCTGGACCGGAAACAAGCATCCTAGGACCAGTTTCTGGCATTTCAGCCGTCATCAGCCAGGCTTGCTTGAATCCAGTGGCAAAGTGAGCAAGGGACCCACGTCTGGGCATGATAAAGGAGGCTCAGTGGCAATCATTCTTCTCGACCTGAACGCAGCGTTCAACACGGTCGATCATGCGACTGTGGTTGACAGGATGAGAGACTTAGGCATAAAAAATGCTACCTTGAACTGGCTCTCTTTATTTCTGAGAGAGAGTCTTTTCTAATATGCGAGCCCCCGTGTTACTCGGATGTCTTTGCATTAAAGTGTGGGCTTCTGCAAGGCTCCTCTTTAAGCCCTACACTGTTTAACATTTACCTAAGCTCCTTAGCAGACATTGTCAAGGAATTTGGAGTGTTGACTGTGTCTTACGTGGACGATACACAACTTGTCGTTCCACTTTCTCCAGAGACAGGCCTAGACCAACATTTAGACACAAGCCTAGAGAAAGTTGCATGGTGGATGGTGAATCATTCGCTCAAACTAAACGGAGATAAAAAGGAAGTGATGATTTTCGGAAATAAGCCAAACCCTCAAGTGAATATAGAATGGCCAGAGAGTTTAGGACCACCTCCAACCCCAGTCTCCCTCATAAAGAGTCTAGGAGTGTGGCTTCACAGTGCCTTAACTATGGAAGCTCGGGCAAAAAAATCGTACAGCTTCCTGTTTCGGTTTGATCAGAACCCTACGGAAAATCCTTGACCTGTTACCCATTCTCTCTGGGAGAATAGTGGTGCAAGCACTGATCTTGTATCATCTAGATTACAGGAATTCCTTGTATCTGGGTCGCCGCAATACATCAAGAGACTGCAGCTGATCCAGAATGCGACTGTTAAGAGGATTCTCAAACTGCCCAAACACGCCTCAGCAAAAAGTGCATTAGCCACATTGCACTCGCTCCCAGTACAAGAGAGAATCAATTTCGAAACACTTTGTCTGGCTCATAGAGGGATAAATCGGAAAGGCCCTTCATTGATTATGGACCTTCTGGTACCTTGTATACCTTCAAGGAATCTGAGATCTTGCAAGGCGCAACTGTTAAAGGTGCCTCGAATTCAAAGGACCAGATGGGGCGGCAGATCCTTTTCCTATCTGACCCCAAAACTTTGGAATTCAATGCCTGCCGACCTGAGAAACTAAACAAACGAGATTGAAAATGTTTAAGACTTGGCTATATCCGCATTAGCCATTCTGTCCAGCATTGATTCGCAATCATGGGCTATGCCTCACTCAGCGCTGAGAAGCCTTTGGTTAGCTACGTGCTTTACAGATCTACATAGCATAGTATAATTTAGCTCGGATAGTTACTAAGACCTCCCATCGTGCTTGCTTCACCCCAGTTTTGTTGTCTCTACGTTGGCTCCCCATTCGCTCAAGAATTAGGTCTAAAGCACTAATAACGGTCCACAAGGCAATCAATTGCAGCTGTTCAAATCAAATAATCTAATGCATTCTGGGCACTGGTTTTGGTTTGGTTCCATTGAACTAAGTAGACTAAGACACCAGAGAGCAATGAGCTGGAAGTTCAAAGCCCAGGACTGGCATGGAGTGAGGTGGCCGCCCCCACACGTTACTTTTCATCGCCAATATTACTCGTTGACAGGTGATACACTAAGAAGCTTATCTCATTTGCTCTATACCAGTTTGGCCCCCTTGAGTTCTGCTCTTTAACACCGTGTGTAAATACTCTTGCTCCAAAGACACACACACCTAGCTGAAATTATGCCCCACAAAGATCAAGATATTGAGGTTTCATGTCAATCCCCACTGATGCAGTGGTGGCCCTTGGCTCTGAAATCCTCTTTTTTATATATCATGCAGTGGCCTAAATTGAACTTGGGAACCTTGGTGCTAATATGGATTATAAGAGGACTCCACTTCCACAGGGAGCTACATTTTCCATAAGCTATGTTTCTAAGTATATACTTAAAAGGCTTGGCAAAGGGGAAGAGGTAGGGGTGTGTCCTTCTTCCTTTAAAATGAAAAGCACAAGCGACCTGGTTAGCAGCATATCAAAGAGTGGCAAGAAACAGTGATGAGAAATCTGCTATCAGGACTCCCAACCATCTATTGGCTTTATTGTCCCTGAAAGTTTGCTCCTGAGGTTTTTCTTCAACCTTGTAGAGTTGTTCTAGTTTAGTGTTGAACTATGTGTTATTACAAGGGTTGGTTCATACATGCCTCTGCACACCTTTATTGCTGATTGCTAACTGTACAATGATACATATGTTTGTACACACTTTGTTTTATTTGCTGGAATGTGCGGCTGTAATTCGGAGTTTTATATTGGTTCAGTCACATGTATGTATGTATGTGTGTATGTATGTGGCTCAATGGACTTATGTGCCCTCTGCAGGGGTTGTGTTCGACCTCAATGTCACAGGTTCAAATCCTGGTGGGTCCACTCAGTCTTTCATCCACCCGAGGTTGATAAAATGAGTATGACGGAGGGATGGGCGGAAACAGAATCTAGGAAGTTTATACGATTCTCAATTTTGGCTTGTTTATTAGACAGTGATAAGTGTAGGCAAAACTATGATGTGGTAAACATGAATCTCCTTGCATAAAGGTATGGGCTCCTCTCTTCTCCTTGGCCGGATGCTCTTCACTCGATGGATGGTTTTCCCCAGGAGGCTCAAGAAAAGAAAGAGAATATGGGCGGTAAGTGTTTGAACCTATGGCAGTTTCTATTGTGCTACCCGTCACCTACACCCTGTGAGACAACCTGTGAAAATCAACTTTTGCAGGCCTAGTGCTCTGAGTGATGGCGGGGTAGAAAAGTAATAAAAACAGGGCAAAAGAAATAAAGAATTACTCGTGAAGGAAATAAGGATGATTCTTCTCAGCTCATTCCTCACTGCATTAACGTAAAGAAATAACAAGTTCAGAAAGGAGGCAATATTCACAGTACAATCGAAAACCGCCCTCCTTCTACCTTCAAGGCCACTACTCGTGACTCAGTTTAACCTGCTCTTCCCTCACCTCTTAGGTTGCCTCAAAGAAACAGGTCGGGCCAAACTTAAAGGACCAATGGTTTGCCTTACTCGGCTTGACCCTCGCCTCGTTTCTCTATTCTTTACAAAGGCTCCCTCCCCCTGGATTCCGCTGTCTCTATGCCAGAATCCCTGATGTTTGCCCCAGCTCTGTCCCGTTCCCTTACCGCAGAGGCCGCAACTCTCCAGAGCTGCGGCGGCAAGCAGGCGTCTCCTGGGGGCATCCACCAGTCCTCGCTCCAGACCTCTGGTTCGTCTTCCCCGGTAGCGGTTTCCCCTGCTTCCTTTTCCGACTTCCAGTCGTCCTCCGTTCTCTCTCGTCGTCGGTCCGTCTCTTGGGTTCTTGTCTCCGCATCCTCGGCTTCTCCGTTGCTTCCGGCTTCTTCCTCGCGTCCTCCCCCTTGCTCTTGCGAGCTGTTCCTTTTCCCGATCTCCAGGGCTGCTGATAGGTTCTCACCGTAGGCGGGGTCTGTGACGGTCTGCATGGGAGAGGAGACGATGAAAGGTTTAACCCCTTGGTTACCTTCGTTCTCCTCTCCGTGAGCATGTTCAGGAAGCATGCTGCCCGGCAGCGTACATTGGTGCTCGTCATCCGCCCCTTCCTGACATCCCCCTTCCCTAACTTTCTTGCTTGCAAGACAAAAGTTGAGGGGATACCTGGAGAGGTAGTCCGCATTGGTCTGGTCTTTTCCTTTCCTATGACGAGTAAAGAATCGAAAAGGTTGAAGGGCTGAGAACCACCGCAGGATGCGATCATTGTGTCCCTTGTTTCTAGACAGCCATTCCAATGGAGCATGGTCCGTAAATAAGAGGAATTCCCTGCCCTCGAGATAGTATCTTAATGATTCGACAGCCCATTTAATCGTCAGTGCTTCTTTTTCGATCACTGCGTATTTGCTCTCTCGGGGGCATAACTTACTACTAATGTAGATAATGGGTCTCTCCTGTCCTTGTGTGTCTACCTGGGATAATACGGCACCTAGGCCGTTATTAGAGGCATCAGTTTGCAAGATAAAAGGATTAGGGTAGTCTGGGCTTAGGAGAACAGGTTTGGTGGTAAGACTCTGTTTCAGTCGTGTGAAGGCCTGTATGACCTCAGGGGCTGGATGTCTGAGGTCTTTTTCTGTCTTCCTATCTTTCTTCAAAAGATCAGTTAGGGGGGCAGTTATTTCGGAGAAAGAAGGGATGAACCGCCTGTAGTACCCCAGGAGACCAAGAAATGCTCTGAGGTCTTTTCGGCTCTGAGGGAAGGGTATTTGGGGTATGGCTGCTATTTTCTCTTCTTGTGGTTTAATGTATCCCTCGCCTAGGAGATACCCAAGGTATTTTACTGACCGTGCAGCCAGATGGCTTTTGGCTGGGTTTATGGTGAGACCCCCTCTTTTAGTGCTCTGATAACCTTCTCGAGGTGTGTTAGATGTTGGTTCCACGTATAACTATAGATGACTATGTCATCTATATAGGCGGCGGGAAAGGCCTGATAGGGTTTGAGGATTAGGTTCATGAGCCTTTGAAAGGTGGCCAGGGCCCGTGTAGTCCAAAAGGGAGCACTTTAAAATGATATATGCCCATCTCGTCCACCCGGGGTAGGGGATAGGCATCAATCTGGGATATTTTATTGCCCTCCCTAAAGTCAATACAGAACCAGATGGAATCATCCGGTTTGGGGACGATTACGATTGGGGAGCTCCATTCGCTTTTAGATGGCACTATAATTCCCATTTTTAACATTTGCTGCACCTCTTTCTCAACGGCTTCTCGCCGGGACTCAGGTATCCAAAGGGCCGCAGTCTTACGATTTTGTTGGACTCTGTATGGATAGCTTGATTGATTAGAGTCGTTTTCCCAGGAGTTGTGGAAAACACTTCTTGAAGGGATGTTAAGTGTGTGCTCAGCTCTTGTCGCTGTTGATGAGGTAGATCACGGGCTATACTTTGGAGGAAAAAGGGATTAGGGTTTCCTATTATCCCAACCATGACTGGTCTCGCACCCTCCCATTTTTTTAAGAGATTAATATGGTAAATGTGGGTATTCTTTTTGTTCTTAGGATCCAACTCTATTCGATAAGTGACTGGGGTTACCTGACCTATCACTTTATAAGGCCCCAGCCACTGGCCCAGCATTTTGTGATCCGAAGTTGGCCTCATCACTAGGACCCAATCGTCTAGTTCTAACGTTCTTTCTTTGGCCTTTTTATCGTATTGCTTTTTCTGCGCCTCTTGGGCCTGTTCTAATTGTGTTTTAACTCTGCCCCGGATTTTGTGTAAGCGACACCTTAGACCGAGCAAATACTGTGGGGGCGGCTTTGCTCCTTCAGGCTCTTCTTCCCATTCCTCCCTAACCATATACAATAGGGTGCGAGGTTGTCTCCCATACAATAACTCAAACGGAGAGTACCCAGTACTCTTCTGTTGTTTGCAGCAAAGAGCAAATAGGGCTAAGGGCAACATATCTTCCCATTTTCGTGCTTCTAAGTCTAATAGTTTTTTTAGGGTGACCTTTAATGTGGCGTTGTACCTTTCTACCACCCGATCAGTTTGTGGGTGGTAGGAGGCTGTTCGGATTTGTTTTATATCCAATTGTTGGCAAACCTGTTTCATTAGACGGGATACAAAAGGGGTTCCCTGGTCCATTCTAATCTCTTGTGGGAAGCCCACCATTGAGAAAATATTGATCATAGCTTTAGCTATCTGGGTGGCGTTTGGTTGCCGCAATGCTACAGCTTCGGGGAATCTAGTCGCGTAATCCACTAAAACTAGAACAAACCTACACCCACTTTGTGAGGGAAGAAGGGGGCCAATGATGTCCATCCCTATTCTGGAGAAGGGTTCTTCGATCACCGGGATGGGCCTCAGTGGTACTCTCATGGGCATGGTTCGACTGTTTTTTTGACAAATAGGACACTCCTTACAATACTTGCGTACCTGATGATAAACACCAGGCCAATAAAAAATTTCTAAAATCGCCTTTTCTGTCTTTTCCCCCCCAAAGTGTCCTCCTAACAGATGGCTATGTGCAAGAAAAAGAACTTGGTCTCGGTATTGCTGGGGCACTAACAATTGTGGGGTCAGACCTTGTCCCCCTTTCCGGTAGAGAAGGCCTTTTCTTTAAAAAAACTGGGGACCTACTTGGTTCGGGTCCTCCTGTGAGGTTGCTTGTTTCCAGGCTTCACGTAACGTGGGGTCTTCTTGTTCCGCCACGCGAAATCCCTGGTCGTGTTATCAGACACAGGTGGTGGTGGTTCGTGTTAAGGCGACTCTATTCCAGTTTTGTTTCTCCTTCTGTCTTTGACTTTTACTTTTCCTGGTTTTCCCTGGAATGAGTTCCTGATCCGGTGACTGTGAAAAGGGGGCCATTTCCCTCCATTCGTTTCCCTCAATCCAGGTATCTTTTATCAGCTCGTTTATATGGGGGTAATCGGTTCCCAGAACTAGGGGCTCCGGCAGCTTGGGAATCAATCCTACTTTAAGGGTTACTGGTTCTATTGATGGGTCATGTTGTACACAGACCTCAGTTGTAGTGTAGGGTTTATGGTCGCCATGCACACATTGTATGTTCACAATACCCAAGATGGTTTGGACGCCTTCTGGAATGATCTGTGGTTGCATAGCCCTTTGGAGGCACCCAGTGTCAATCAATGCCTTTCTACTTTCTCCATTCACAGTCACTTGTCGGTGGTATGGAAGCAGTCCTGATGTGGAGGGGTTACAAAGGAAGGTTTTAGTTAGTCCTATCTCCATGGGTTCCTCCTTTTGAGGACATACTCATGCAATGTGGCCATATCCGCCACAATAAAAGCATTGTAAGCCGAGGTTAGAAGGGAGACGGGGAGGAGGAGGAGGCAGGGGTCCTGGTAGTAGGGTTACTGTCTCTGCTTTCCGTACAGAAGGGGGTCTATGTGGTCTCGAACTCAACGCCCCGCCCCTGGTTTCCAAGGCGTTTCCTCCCTCCCCCTCTGGATTTCTTGGGCCCTATTGTAGGCACTCGCAATCTCAACTGCCCTCTCCAGAGTGAGGTTTGTGTGTTGTCTGACCCATTTCTGGATAGGTGGATGTAGTGATAAAAATATTGTTCTAAGTATACTCTTTCCATGATTTCTTCTTTTGTAGAAGTGATGGGTTTGAGCCATCGATCAGTCATGTCCTTTACTCTGTAATAGAGAACCCTAGGGGTCTCTTGTGGTCCTTCTCGGATTTGACGAAGACGGATTCTATACGTTTCTTCATCCACTCCCATCCGTTCCAGTATGCTTCTTTTGATGTCGTCATAAGGGGTGACACCCAGTGGATTTGCGGCCTGATAAGCTGCTTGAGGGTCCCCAGAAAGAAAGGACCCAAGTATTGCCCCCATTTATCAGGGGGCCAGGCGGCAGCTCGGGCCATCCTCTCAAAAGGCAGTGTGGTATGTCCTCGAGGTTGACTCTATGTCTCTGCCAGTTTGCCTATTACTGTTTCCTAATTTTGACTCTGTTCTGACAGGGTCCTATGTAGCTTCTCGCTGTCTTCTTCTGCCACAGCTAGGAACTTTTCTATTATTTTGCCCAATTTCTGCTGGCTTTCAGCCATTTTCTGCATGACGGCCTCCATTTCCGGTGATCCCACTTCTGACACCACTTGTCGGAGGGATGGGCGGAAACAGAATCTAGGAGGCTGTATAAGATTCTCAATTTTGGCTTGTTTATTAGACAGTGATAAGTGTAGGCAAAATTATGATGTGGTAAACATGAATCTCCTTGCATAAAGGGATGGGCTCCTCTCTTCTCCTTGGCCGGATGCTCTTCACTCGATGGATGGTTTTCCCCAGGAGGCTCAAGAAAAGAGAGAGAATATGGGCGGTAAGTGTTTGAACCTATGGTTGTTTCTATTGTGCTACCCGTCACCTACACCCTGTGAGACAACGTGTGAAAATCGGCTTTTGCAGGCCTAGCGCTTGAGTGATGGCGGGGTCGAAAAGTGATAAAAACAGGTACAAAAGAAATAAAGACTTACCCGTGAAGGAAATAAGGGTGATTCTTCTCAGCTCATTCCTCACTGCATTACCATAAAGAAATAATAAGTTCAGAAATCAGGCAATATTCACAGTACAATCGAAAACCGCCCTCCTTCTACCTTCAAGGCAACTACTCGTGCCTCAGTTTAACCTGCTCTACCCCCGCCTCTTAGGTTGCCTCAAAGAAACAGGTCGGGGCCAAACTTAAAGGACCAATGGTTTGCCTTACTCGGCTTGACCCTCGCCTTGTTCCTCTCTTCTTTACAAAGGCTCCCTCCCCCTGGATTCCGCTGTCTCTATGCCAGAATCCCTGATGTTTGCCCCAGCTCTGTCCCGTTCACTTACCGCCGCAACTCTCCAGAGCTGCAGCGGCAAGCAGGCGTCTCCTGGGGGCATCCACCAGTCCTCGCTCCAGACCTCTGGTTCGTCTTCCCTGGTAGCGGTTTCCCCTGCTTCCTTTTCCGACTTCCAGTCATCCTCCATTCTCTCTCGTCGTCGGTCTGTCTCTTGGGTTCTTGTCTCCGCGTCCTCGGCTCCTCCGTTGCTTCCGGCTTCTTCCTCACGTCCTCCCCCTTGCGAGTTTTTCCTTTTCCCGATTTCCAGGGCTGCTGATAGGTTCTCACCGTAGGCGGGGTCTGTGACGGTCTGCATGGGAGAGGAGATGATGAAAGGTTTAACCCCTTGGTTACCTTCATTCTCCTCTCCATGAGCATGTTCAGGAAGCATGCTGACCGGCAGCGTACGTTGGCGCTCGTCATCCGCCCCTTCCTGCCAGAGTACCACTGAGTTGGGTAACAATAAACATCTGTTATTCATTGCCTCGATGCCTACGTGTGAACGTACGCTTTACAAATACAAGTAATGTTATGCATGTATGTATTATTTACATAGCACAAATCAATCTATAAGGTGGCAGAGAACTATACAGACAAGCATAAAGCCAATGAGTAGTGGGAGTGGTAACTGGTTTGTGGACTGTTAATGCATTGTGATGTAGCATTCTTTAAATAGATGTGTCTCCAACTCTTTCCCGAATTCGAGCAGTGTTAAGGTGGTACTGATGGACACAGGGATGTTGTTCCAAATCCTGGTTTCATAGATGGAAACGAACTGCTTCTATGTTCCCTATGTTAGTTGGGACTACATTTCTGATGAGATGTAAGTGCATCATGGTGGCCATTTTTGGGGTCCATGCCTTTAAATGGAACCCCACCCCTACCTTACAGCGCATTATTGATACCATTTTGGTGACTGAAGTGAGCAGCTGAGCTCCAGGTCCCAGAATCTTCCAGCCTTTGCTTGTTTCTGTCTTGCAGAGCAAAGCCTTCATACATTAAGAATCTGGTTTTTGAGGTTCATGAAATCACTTGAAAAGGTCGAGCCTACCAGACAGCGCAGATATCTGCATGCGAAAGACATATTGTGGGCTTACCAAGAACGTTCAGGGACTTGGAGCCCGCCCATTCCTCACCATTGATTGTGTTTCCTTTCAGTATCATTTATCTGCTATTTAATGGTGTCCCAGCTTGTCAATCTTCTCTTTGTCCCTCCTATGGAGCATAGCTTCTTTACCATCTCTTTTGATTGGGTGATTTCTATGCTTTCTCTGCTTGCATTTCAAGCACTAATCAAGGAAACTTGATTAAAAAACCATGTGGGAACTGGGGAAAACACTGACTACCATATCAAATTTCCCAAAAGCAAGTAATCAGGAGTTTCTCTGACTGCAACTTACCGATGTCCAAAGTATTGTCTAATCTAGGGGCACAATGTATGGCCAAATTCTGGCCCACTTGTAATGAGCCTCTTATTATTTTGTTAGTCATTAATAGTGAAGTGCTAGTGCAGTAAGTGGACACTTTAGTCACATTTATGTTTGGGCTTCTGGTTTTAGTCCTGCTGATGCATTAACTGCCAGAGGTGCACAATTTCATTTTGGGGAGACTGCTTGTTGTAAGGTTGGTCACTGTCACAAAATGTCAAATGCGAGTGAAATCTCCAACAAAACTGTTTTGTGGGAAAGTGTTTCCTCACAAACCTCTCTTTGGCAGGAAAATTCTTCCACAAAAAAGTACCGTTTTGTGGAATTTCCATCAAAACCAATTTTTTTATCTGTAGATTTTTTACCTTCATATAAATCTTTAGGAAGTTGTCAAAAGCTAGTGGTGTCAGAAGGTACAGCTTATGGTGGGAGTAGACCAAGGTGCCTGCTGTTTATTGCTGGAGCGGGGGTGCACCTTGGTGATATTCCCTGCTGCAACAGCAGAGGAGCAGCTAGCCGCACCATGCGTTCAACCAGAAACTGGTGCACACACATTGTATTGTATTGTATTGTATTTGCATTTATATAGCGCTTACTACCCCTGACAAGGCGTCAAAGCGCTTTTTCGGCGAGTAGCACGCTACTCCAGGACCCATAGAGGATTAGTGTTGAATTAGTATAGTGAAATATGAAAGTAATTTTAAGTGGTGGATAGGTTAGTCAGTTATTTGGATTCGGAAGGATAGAAGAGGAAAAAATGTTTGTATTTATATAGCGCTTGTTACCCCTGATGGGGTGTTTAAAGCGCTTTTTTTGGGCGAGTAGCACACTACTCCGGAAACCCATAAAGGATTAGTGGTGAATTAGCATGGTGAAATATGAAAGTAATTTGAGTGGTGGATATTAGTCAGTTATTTGGAGTGAGAAGGATAGCGGAGGGATAGAAGGGGAAGAAAGGTTTGCATTCATATAGCACCTGTTACTCCTGATGGGTGTTGAAGCACTTTTCTGGCGAGTAGCACGCTACTCCAGAACCCATAAAGGATTAGTGTTGAAAATTAGTATAGTGAAATATGAAGTAATTTGAGTGGTGGATATTTTATTCAGTTATTTGGATAGAGAAGGGTAGGCGGCGGGATAGAAGAGGGAAAGAGTTTTGTATTTATATAGCGCTTGCTACCCCTGATGGGGTTTTGAAGCGCTTTTTTGGCGAGTAGCACGCTACTCTAGAACCCATAAGGATTAGTGTTGAATTAGTATGGTGAAACATGAAAGTAATTTGAGTGGTGGATATGTTAGTCAATTATTTGGATTGAGAAGGGTTGGGAGGGGTAGAAAAGGGAAAAGGTTTGCATTTATATAGCGCTTGTAACCCTGATGGGGTGTTGAAACACTTTTATTGGCGAGTAGCACGCTACTCTGGAACCCATAAAGGATTAGTGTTGAATTAGTATAGTGGAATATGGAATTTGAGAAGTGAACATGTTAGTCTGTTATTTTGATCGAAGATAGATAGAGTGAAGGATTTTGCTATTTTTTTTTTTTCTGGCGGTCATAGCAGTAGGAGGCGGCTTTTGGATGACTAAAAAGGGGTTTTGGAGGGGGAAGAGTCAGAGGGAAGAGTTTAGAAAGGTTGGTTTTGGGGGATTCGGTATAGTAAAAAGGTGTCAGATGATGCAAGGAGGGGTAGAGTAGGGGAGAGTCTAGAAAGGGTTATTTTGGGGATCATAGTAGTGGTATGAGGTTTGGGATAAATGAGAGAGTGGATGTAGAGGATATATTGATAGATGTATAGTGTGAGAAATAGGGTAGTGCATTGGAAAGAGTAGTAGAAAGAAGTTTGAGATGAGTCAGAAAGTTGGGCTAGAAGATATATTGAGAGAAGTATAGGCTGAGAAATAGGGTAGTGCATTGGAAATGCTAAATTAGAAGAAAGTGATAAATATATAGATCCATAAGTACATTGAAAGTATATAGATGCATAAAGGAGGTAAGTATATGTAGATTAAAGATATTGATAGAGGTACAGGATGAGAAATAGGGTAGTGTATTGGATATGCTTTTTCAGGAGAAAAGTAACAAACACACAGATCCAAGTACATGGAAGGTACATAGATGCACAATGGGAGCAATTACATGGTAGCGGAATACCGAATAGCTTACTGTGGGCCCATAACCTAATCTCCACAATCAGCATTAACTGATGAGTTGCATTCATTACACAGATGTAGATTTTAGGGGCAACGTTCTCCTTCTAGCTGTCAAAGCTCCCAAAGAGAGGCTAAATCGAAATAAGCAAAAGTACATCAATGTAGGCAAAGGTATATCAGATGTTATAGCCACATATATTCCCTAATTCTTCTCTTTATTTTATATTTATGATGTAGTTACCAGGGCACTTTGCACAGTGCTTTAAATGGAAATATAGAAGTGCTGGCACTCAATGTCCACAGTATCCGCTTGCTCCTGCAAAGTGCAGGTACTCATTATCTAGAGTTCCTGTTTGCTCCTGAGAAGTGCCAGTACTCCCTTATTAAATGTATTGCAGCAGTGCTGAGAAGTGTATGTATTCTCCCTTTCAAATTAAAGAAGTGCAGGTACTTATTCAATCATTCAATCTTCATTTCTCATTGTTTCCCGTGCATATAAAGTACATAAATATAAAAATACATATATGATAACAATATATGTGCTTAACATTAAAATATGCCACATACGGCCAAATTAAAAAATAATCAATAAATACAAAGGTAAAAGGAAAGCAATCACCACAAGAGTATAAAGTGCATTGCACCTTCAATCATGGTCGCCCCAAGAATATAAAGTGCATTGTGCCCTTGATCTTTAGTCATCACAATAATATAAAGTGCAATGTCTCCTCAGTCTTGGTATCGATCATTCCCAGTTTGCTTTACTAGTCTGTCGAACCTATCTTGTAATCAGATATTAAAACTAAATAAATATACATATCATGTAACAAGCCTGATAAAATGTGATGAGAAATTATATATAACAAAACCAGTGCTAAAACAAAGGGTAAAAAGCGACCCCCGCAAATATACAGAACCATATGCCCTCGGACGGTGCAGGTACTCATTACCAGACAGTACCTGCCGATTTAAAGCACTGACTTGGCATCACTTTTCTGTTTTGAGCCAACAAACACACTTGTTGAAAACATACAACTAACTCATTCCCAGTGTCCACATACAAGCCTCTGTTCATTGACCCCTTAAGGAGGACTTCCGGTTTAGGAGCCAGAGCTTAGTTCAGACTCTATGCAGACAGTGGCGTAGCTAGCCCTATGGGCGCCCGTGGCGTTCTCTGCCACGGGCAGGGGGGGGTGGTGCTGGTGAGTATTTTCTCCGGTTGCTGCACCCTCGTGGCAAACGCTTTGAGAAGGGGGGGCTGTTGCCACCCTGAGACAGCCGCCACCCCCAAAACTCATGCCGCTCGGGGCGGACCGCCCCGCCACTGTATGCACAAGGCTCAGTTCAGTTCAAAAGCTTTATTCGGTATGTAAACAACAACCATAAAAGTGTACATACATCGAAACTGATTGCATTAAGCATAAAAAGAACAGAGCAGATAACATCTGATGTGCAACATGAGGCCAAAGTTAATCACATCTAAAAACGTACATACATTAAAACTGCTTACATTACACATGGAAGATATCGGATAATAAAAAACAAGGCAGATGATGCTTGGTCTGCAACACAGGTTCAAAGTTGATCACATTTAAAACACGTAAAATATTATTTTCAGAGGACAGTACAATTACTTAAAAATCATCTGAGGGTCATCGCTATATCGATACAACAATACTTTTGCGTGCATTGACAGCATTTATAATAAAAAGTGCCACATTAAAGCAGACTCTAGCATCGTTAAGTTCAGACAAGTATTTTACTGCGGCGAGATGCGAACCACTGCCATACGTGAGCAAAAGTGGTTTTAAATAATATTTCATAAAACCCGAATAAAAACCACAAAACAGCATAAATTGCACGGTGCTCTGCTTGCTCTGTCCATCGCATGGGCAAGGCGTCATGGCCGGAGGACAAGTATTCATATTAGGGAAAGCCACTAAATGGTGGGCGATTGCCAATCTGAATCTAACTAATACAAAGCGATGCATAAGGTTGGGAATGTAAGTTAGATAATCTTGGCAGCCCGCATTAGAAGTAAATGTTAAATAAAACTTTACAGTTGATTTCCTGCATTCACAATCAAGCCGGACTTCCCTCCTATGATTCATAAAAATGTCTCTAATAGACAGCTTACTAAGTAATAAAACTTGGAGGGGATTAGTCTGTACTGACATCCTAAATAATTTACTGTACAGCAAACTGATATAACTCAGCCAGGGGATCTTCATGGCATTATCCAAAGTAAAACAATCTAAAATGATAGATTTTGTAAAATTGGTTTTCTCTTTAGACCAAATAGAGTGCCAGAGCAGTAATGGGCGCGATGCAACTATATCCATAAGGTACTGTAGCCCCACTTCTTTATGTATGATCTCTGAAGAAGCCGAAGTGGGTAGGCTGAGGAGGCGTTTGAGAAAACTATTTTCCTCCGTCTGCAGCGCAGAACTATTGTGGTTACCCCAGACACCAGCCCCGTATGTTGCGATAGATAAAACTCTTGCCCTATAAATAGCTGTCATCTCCTTGACCGGCCTTGAGCCAAGTTTTGCTGAAAATCTAAAAATACTGTGGGTGCTTCTGACCATTTTGCTGTTAACATTGGTAATTTCAGGAGTCCATGACCCGTTGCCTGAAAAAGTAATACCCAGGTAGCAGAACGTATCAACAGAGGTCACAGGCGATTTATCCATAAAAAATGTTCTGCTATGTTTGTCCCGTGACCTGCAGACCATAATATAGGTTTTACTTTTATTGATAACCAATTTCCTGGCGGCAATAAAAACACCAAAAGCATCCATTAGACGTTGCAGCCCCACTGGCGTCCTGGCCAGCAGGACAGCGTCGTCTGCATACAAAAGTACAGGTGTGGAGCGCCCAGCCACTTGAGGGGCATCGGCATGCACTGCTTGTAAGCTTTCGTCTACCCCATTAATAAATAAATAAAATAATAGAGGCGCTAGTACACAGCCTTGCCGAATGCCTCGCTTAACTGCAAAGGTATTGGTACATTCCCCCCTGGGGCCATAACGCACTTTACTCGTCAGATCCTTATATAACCTGGCCAGAAAGTAGATGATTGGCCTGGGTGCCCCCATAGCAAGCAAAGTAGACCAAAGGATGGTATGATCTACCAAGTCAAAGGCGCTGCTCAAATCAGTGAAACAGAGATATAATCTGCCACCTTTGGCACAGGTGTACTTGCCTATAAGTAGATTCGAGGTTCACACATTGCTCTATGGTCCCCAGGCCTTTTCTAAAACCAAACTGGACGGGTGAAAGTATTGAGTGATCCCAGGCCCATTCTTCTAGTCTTTTTAGCAAGACGTTACTCATCACTTTCACCGATGAATCTAGAAGTGAAATAGGTCTGTAATTTTTGGGGTTCGATTTGTTGCCCTTCTTAAAAATTGGAACTATAATGGATGTGCCCCATGTCGGCGGAGTCATTGTCTCCGCAGCCGTGTTGAAAATTCTTGTTAAAATTGACACCCATAACTCAGCGTTATTCTTAAAAACATCTACTGGTACCCCATCCGGTCCCGGTGCTTTACCCCCTTTACTTTCTTTCAGGACCCATGACACGTCTTGTAGCGTAATGTCTAGGGGTACAGGTGAATATAACGACTGCTCCTCATTTTGAGTAGTTACCATTAGTGCCATGTGTGGGCTAAAGATACTAGTAAAATGGGCAACCCATGCATCGCAAGTGACATGTGACAGCAATTCTGGAAAAGAATCAACCTTTAAAAAGGAGAATTAACGGTATCCCAGAAAAGTTTGCTATCTCCTGTGTCCGCTGCTTGGGACAGTTTCAACCATGCTTCATTTTGTAATTCTTTTTTCCTAGCTAATAGTACCTCTTTGTGTAAAAATCGAAGGGATTTGATCAATAGGTCATCTCTAGGTCGTTTACAGAGAGCCAGTTTCAAGTCCCTAGTGACAGTGGTACATGCATGGTCGAACCAGCCAATACGTTTAGTGGGGCCAGTTTCAATGGGGCGAGTCAAGAGTGCATCAATTGTAGTGATAATGCCAGTATAATTATAGAGTATCTCATCAATATAATGCAGAAGCTGGGTCTGATCCACTCCGATCCACTTAATACGGGTCCCATTGGGTATAAATGGGACAATGTCAGTAACACGACTAGGAGTAGTAACAGTGGGCCTACCCCAAAAGAAGACTGACAAGATTATACAGTTGTGGTCGCTCATACCCGGGCAAGCAAACCATGGTGAAGTACACCACTTACATACATTAGCAGAAATTAAAATGTGGTCGATAACAGAAGTGGAATTTCTCCCTATAAAGGTTGGAATGTGATTCCCATTGCTGTCCAGGGCACTTTCCAGTAATTGAAGATCGAACTTAATGATCATAGAATTTAATAGATTACCATATTTGTTGTGGGGAAAATGCGAGTAACCAAGCCCAGCCTCGTCGGTCATCCCACATACCCGTACAGCAGAGTGAGGGCATGTATGGGTATTAAAATCTCCAACCCATAATAATATGAAGCTATTTGTAATGGACTGGACTAGGGTCTCCAGACCTCCTTCAAGAGCTAGAACCACCTTCCCCCGGGTATTGTTAAAAACATTATTATAAAAGTTGCCCAGAACCATATCCCGACCTCCCCTAAATGTTAGCCATAAAATTAATGAATGGAGACCAATAGATATTTTCCTCTTTAAGCTTATCGGGAGTTTGTTTGATATTAAGACCATGAGTCCCCCTTTGGCTCTCCCGGCTGCCGATGGCTCGGCCTCCAACCAATGTGTTGTGAAGCCCTCAAAATAAATAGGCTCGGTACACCAAGTTTCTTGGATACATACTATATCCAAGTTGCTTATATTCTCCATCCATCCTAGGGTGCCCTGTTTCTTATCTAACCCCCATACGTTCCAAGTCGCAATTCTGTACCCATCAGCCGTCCTTTGGCCACTACTACTGGGTGGTGATGAATTCAGTGGGGCAGTTATTATGTGTGTAAGATTCATTACGCCCTCACAAGGAGACGGGGAAGGGACAGATAAAATAGCAGTGGTTTCACAATATCCCCTGGGGGTCGTATGTATATCGTCTTCCCACCCTTTCTGGGATGGAGGCACCTTCGTTATATGTTTCGGTCGATTGACATATTTCCCCATCTCATGTCAATCGATATCCTGAAGGTCACTCAATACCTGCTATCTGTTGGAAACCACCAGGGATTGGGATGAGGGGTGTGCACTGACGGGATGATTAACTAATGGGCCTAGTCTAGTCATATGTGGTATGGAGGACTGGCGGTGCCTGTAAAAGAAGCCCAAGTGACATGCTATATTCAGGTTGGGCATGACGTACCTCCCCATAAAAACACCCTAGGCACATCTAGGTTCCCTGAAAATGATTACAATGCACTTTTCTGTTTTGAGCCAACAAACACACTTGTTGAAAACATACAACTAACTCGTTCCCAGTGTCCGCATACAAGCCTCTGCTCATTGACCCCTTAAGGAGGACTTCCGGTTTAGGAGCCAGAGCTTAGTTCAGACTCTATGCAGACAGTGGCGTAGCTAGCCCTATGGGCACCCTTGGCGGTCTCTGCCACAGGCAGGGGGGGGGGTGGTGCTGGCAAGTTTTTTCTCCGTTTGCCGCACCCTCGCATCAAACGCATTGAGGAGCATGGGGGATGTTGCCGCCCTGAGACAGCCGCCGCCCCCAAAACTTGTGCCGCCCGGGGCAGACCGCCCCCGTCCCTCCTAGCTACGCCACTGTATGCACAAGGCAATGTTCCACTCTACTGTTATTTGTATTATAATATAGTTCAAATCAGGGCTCCTGGGGGTGGCATCTGTAGGATGTCCACCCCCGGGCAGCTTCGGGCGGATGGTAAAGACCAGGCCCTTTGGGTAGCGCCCATTGTTCCTCTTTGCATGGAGGTCTAAATTTCTGTTAATTATGTTATTTTTGAGTTGCGTCATTCGACGCTGTGGACCTGTCAGAGTAGGTTTTTTTTTGTAGCTTGTCCCTCCCTCCCTCTTTTTAATTGCTTCTCTAAAATATTTTTTAAATCGCTTTTGGAAGGTTTGCAGTTCTGGGGCTTTAGGTTGTCGCGTAGGATAGGTGACAGAAATGGAGGAGCTCGCTGCAGACCAGAAGGACTGGGGACATTGCAGAGTAGGCTTTGGCAGAGAGGACACAGGGGAGCCAGGGCTGAGTCGTTTGTGAAAGTGAGTGGATGAAAGAAAGGTGATGGGACGTATGGAAATTTTTATGAATTTGTTTAGGGGATTTTTATTATTTGGGGGAGGTGTAAGGGTGGAGGGATTAGGCTTTGTTTACTGGATTAGTGTATTTAAATCGATTCCGAGAGGTAGGGCCCCTGGTCTTGACTGTATACCGGCTGACCTGTTTTTGTATGACAAAGGAAACTGGGTAACTTATATTCAGATACTTGCCAACGCAATAGTAAGTGGCGCCCCCATCCCTGATTCATGGAGAGGTGCGGAAATCCTCCCGATTTATAAAAAGGGGGACCGTTCCCTACCAGGCAACTATAGGCCGATAAGCCTCATAGACTCTATCAAAAGATTGTTGCCAGGTTAGTGTTGTGCAGAATCCAGTCCTGGATAGTAGAGAATGACATCTTGACTAAGCTCCAGGCAGGGTTCCGCCCACACACTGGTACTATAGACCAGGTTTTTAGGTTTATGTTAATCTATTGGCGGGTTGTTATCATCGGAGGGGGCACAATCTTCGCGGCTTTTATTGATCTCAAATCCGCTTTTGACTTGGTCCCTCGAAATAAAATGTGGAGTGCTTTTGCGGATATGGGGATGCCATTGGAACTACTGGCAATATTAGTTAAACTCCACGAATCTAACTATGCACAGGTTCGCTGGGGCACGCAGGGAATGTCACGGACAGGTTCCCTGTTTCTAAGGGTGTACGCCAAGGGTGCGTTTTGGCACCTACCCTATTTTCCCTATTTATTAATAGGGTTGTTCAATACTTCTCTACCCACCCAACAGATGCCCCCACATTAGCCGGCATGAAGATACCCCTGCTCATGTTCGCAGACGATAACTTAATAATTTCAAAGACCCAAAAGGGGTTGCAGTCTGCCCTGACTAGATTTGAGGAGTTCTGCTGTGATCATGAGTTTGTGGTTAATGTGGAGAAAACCAAGTTTATGGTCCTCCACAAACACAAAGCTATTAAAGGGAGAGTCTTCATGAATAACATACTCTTAGAACAGACTGATGTTTTTACATATCTGGGGATAACTTTGGGTAGGAAATTACATTGGAAGCCACAGATTGATATACTGGCTCTAAAACATGCCCAGCTAGCCGGTGTACTCATAAAAGAACAGAGGCTTTCGCAGAGCAAGCCAATAGGCCCCGCTCTAAAGATTTATAATTCAAAGATTAGTACCTCCATACTCTACGGTGCTGAACTTTGGGGCTTTGACGATTTATCACCCTTGACTACAGCTCAAAACAAATTTGTGAGAGCTATAACAGGCCTCCCGCAAACAACACCACTTAAGCCCCTTTACTTAGATCTGGGCTGCCACACTATAGAGGATACAGCACGCTATAGACCGTTAGCATTCTGGAGAAGGCTTTGGTCTACCCCTGAGTTTTCTATGTATGCCAAGGCGCTATCTGATGGTCGGGGGGCAGACTGTTCATGTCAGATCGCCTGGTTAAGTAAGATAAAAAGTTCATTGACCAATATGGGGATGAGCAACTTGTGGGAAGACCCAGCAAGTGGCCCATTCCCGTCGAAAAAGGATTTTAAGGCAGCATATTGGAATATGGTTAAGACCAATCAGTTTTCATCTACTTTGGGGCCCACTTTGTCTGGGGCATTCTTGGAGTTCAAACAAGATACCGAGTTTGAATTTTTATTGGGATCTTATCACCAAACCAAGTGACAGGAAGTTGTTCCACCAATTTAGGGTGGGTTCCCTCCCAATAAAATCATTTACAAGTAGATGGCATTCTTTGACGGATGACAAATGTTATACATGTCCAGCTCATATTGAAACGTTAGCACACATTTTATTTGTATGTCCAGCTTACAAGTTACCAAGAAATAAATGGTTGAAACCAATTTGCTTGAATCTGGGCACAAGGTCTGGCATCGAGGCGCTAAGGATCTTGAAGACCAACACTCACGAGCCCATAGTGATTGCTGTTGCCAAATTTTTGAGTTGGATGTGGGCCATCCGAGCCACTACGATGAGGGTACACTAATTCTTGTCAGACCCAACTTATAACCCTAACCTCAGTGGAATGGTGTTGTAATTTTACTCCCAGCACGGGTGGTCGTCACCGATACCCAAACAAGGTGCATGTTTTGTCTTTTGCACCAAAGAGGGGGTAATCAGTATCTGCCAATAGTTGTGTAAATAATTGCTTGTTGTGTATTATTGCCTAGGCACTTTACTTACACCTTTTTATTAACTTTTAACTATGTTTTTTAACATGATGTGTTTTTATATATTATGAATTTCCTCAGTCACTCTTTGTATTGTGTCTTTAATGATTATGACAATCGAAATAAAGACTAAATTGACTATTGCATTAGTGAGGCAATGGATTTAAATTTGTAAATGTTAATGAGCTTTAGAAGTGCATACCTGTCCTAATAAAGCGGCCTTTTACTCTAACTGGGTCTGTTTTTTTGTGCCTATTTCGCTTGATGTGGTTTTTACCAAAAATGCTGACCATTCCAAATTTAACATCATGTTTGCTTCAATCACGCACTGCTGCGCCTTATTAATAAACCATTTGTTATTATTGTTTAAAATATATGTAGGCTTAAATGCTTATAATACTCCCAAAAAGGCATCCTGCCTTTGGACCACTGCTTAAACCGCTTTCTTAGTTAAATAAAATGTATTTTAAGGGGGGGCGTGGCCAACAACATGGTGGAATAACAACTCGGAACGCGAGCTCCGCCAGCCTACCTGATAATCCGGCGATGACCCTACCCTTCAGGCTCCATTCACCGTATTAATTAACAGTTGGATTGGTGCGGTGACCCCCGATACTGGACCGGTGGCTCCGGAGGCATCCATTGTGCAAGGTGAGCCTGGGTGCCTACTTCGGACCAGGCCCGCGGCTGGAGCACCCAAGGCGACAGCTGGGCCCAGGCCGCGCAGGGGACGTCCCTACGGCTTGGGGCTGCGCTGCAGGAAACCCGATCCCCCTGACTGTGAGACCGGAGAAACGAAGGTGGGCCGGACAGCAACGAAGGGGGGAAACAAACTCCGGAACCCAGAAGAGAGATTGACCCTCCCCGGAGACAGAAGAGTGACGGCTGGGCTGAGGCCGGCCTCCAGCGAGCCGGGCTGCACTGGACAGTGTTGGAGGCTCCGGGTGGCCTTAGGCTTTCCCCTCCTCCCTCCGAGGACCTAGAAGACGCTTCCCTGCCCAGGAGGCCCAGAGAAAAGACCGATCCCTGAAGATTGAAGGGAAACAGCTGGGCCGCGACCGGCATCAAGTTATTCGGGCCGCCCTGGGAGCAGCGGGGCGCCGAGCGGCCGAGGCCCTTCTCCCCCCTGAAGACCCAGCAGACGTCTCCCTGCCTGGGAGGCCCGGTAAGGAGGACTGGAGGCGGTGGAAGGTGGGAGGGCTTCCGCTGTGAAGACCCACATGTCGGCAGGTACTCCCCTACCCCACGCGACATGCCGCAAAAAAATTAGAGGCTGAGACTGCCTGAAGTGGAATTCAACTGATTAGGAATGGCTGTTCCCAGGGAAAGGATGGCAGAACACAGATTTTCCAGCCCATAAGACTCTTCACGACATCACTGCAGGCTCCCAGGGGTGCTAGTACAAAGAGGGGCCTGCAGGATAAGCACAAGTAGGCCTCGCTGAGACTGTGGACACGTGTGACCCGAGGGAGTGAACGGAGGCCTGGAACTTCACTAATTCTGGCACTATAGCTCTCTCTGCACCATCAGTGAAGAGGGCCATCCATCTGTTTCTTTTACCCTACTGTTTCTTCGACACCGGTTCTGTGGGAGTGCCCAGGTGGAGGGAAGACTCCCCCACAAACTGTAAAAGAGTGGCCCCACCACCCTCTCACTGATTGAAAAACCTGAGTGACCGTAAAGGCTTTCACTAAATCCAGTGACCCCCCATATCCCAGGCCTGTTCGCATAGGAAAAATAAAGGATGGAGGGAGCTTGGGGGATCTACAACAAGATACAGAGGCCCTCGAATACTACGCCACATGGATCTGCGAACATGGCCAGGGATAAAGAACCCAAACCCGAAAGGCAGGGCAAACTGGACAAATTCATGAAAACGATTGTCCCACTGGCAGACCAAGATACCGGACACCACCCAACACCTGACAATGCAATGCTCCTGAAAGCTATCCACGCAGCCAGAGACACAAGATCTGCGTCAAGTATCGGAGAGGGTTACGCAGACAGAGAATAGACTTTCGGAGGTAGAGGACTCGACCCATACCATGCGGAAGGAAGTCTCGGAACTCAGTGCCACAATGAAGGACATGGTGTGGAGAGTAGATGTTGCCGACAATCGCGCAAGGAGGAACAATCTACGCTTGGTGGGATTCCTCGAGGGAGCCGAAGGTTCCGACACCGGAGAGTTCCTGAATACCTGGCTACAGAACACCTTCCCAAAAGTGGGCTTCTTACCATGCTTTGTGATAGAAAGAGCGTACAGAGCACTCAGCACAAAACCTCCAACAGGTGCTCCACCCCGCCCTCTTATTACCAGGCTTCTAAACTTTCAAGACAGACACTTGATGCTGAAAGAAGCGAGGAAACTGGGAGAACTTCGGCATGCAAATGCTAAAATAATGATATTCCCCGAGTACTCGAGAGAGGTGCCATCTCAAAGGCGCACATTTGACTCTGTGAAGGCCAAACACAGAACAATGAACATTCAATACATGCTATGATTCCCCTCTAAACTCAAGGTCCTCTTTAACCAGGAAACTCTATTTTCAACACCCCAGAAGAAGCATGGGCATGGATAGAGGAGCGACCCTGCTCCGATTGGAAAGGACAATAGAAGATCGTCCGTTACCGACTGGCAGCAGGCATCGGGGCCAAAGCAAAGACGGATGGAAAAGCGTCGCAGGAGATCCCACACCGCTACCGGAGAAATATAGCTCACATGCTAGAATGACAGCAGATACGGGAAGAACTACTCATAGCAAAGATCCTAGGGCATCTGAGACTGGTAACGATGAAGAGAACGAAACAGATGACCCCCACTCTGGACATTTGATGGCTTTGGAGCCAGAACATCCACTCTGACAACTATCATGAACATGGAAAACCCACCTCTCGCACCACCGGCACAAAAGGAAAAGTCTGACACTGCAGATGGAGGAAATTAATACCTATCCATGGTAGGCTGGGAAGAGACAAGTAAGATACACCTATTTTACCAATATTCCGGTTCTGAAATAACAGAGACTGCGACCCCCAATTTTCTACACATTTGCTGTTGTTGTTGTTATTTAGAATTGTTTTTGGTCCACTCTGTATTTTCCTCCCTGTCTCCACCTTTCACCAGACAGACTCTAAGGGAGACCAGAAGTGAGATCGCGGGAAAGTTAAGAGGGTTGGGTGGGCGACAGACCTCTCAGAGCCACCCGCGACATGGTTGTCATGTTGACGTATGGGGAAAAGTGAGTGTGGGGTAGGTTGGGGGGGGACATAAAGGGCAGTTGGGACATTAGACACCACACGCAGTGTAGACGAAGACATTTGGTTGAAAACAGTAACATGACATGTACCCTAAGGCCTAAGACGGGGAAGGTATGTAACAGAAACAGCGGTTCCTGCGGGGCAATGAAAACTATCTTGATAATAATAAGCACAATCGCAATGATAAAGGGTTACAATGACGTCAGAAAGAAAAGCTAGCAAGGACACAGATGACTGTATTCGCAATATTGTTTTTATATGTCAAACAATGTATCAATATGTACATAAAAGAAAAAACATAATAGTGCTAGGTGTCCCCAGTGAAGTTGGAACCAAACATAAAGCATAAAACTTTTAAATTAGTGACAAATGTGACTTGGTTTCCGTGAGAAAACGACCATAAGCAATTGTACAATAATCACAGCCACTGTGTACAGTAATCAGGGCTGATTGAATTGGTTCGTTTTGCTAGATTGTCGACGACGTTTCAACCCTTTTACACAATACAGGGTCTCTTCAGGACCTATGGGTGTAGGGACATCTATGATTAAAAGAAAAAGAATGTCACTAAGGATACTGCAAGTGATTTCGTTACTGGTAGGGAATACACGAGGCCTTGTAGTACCTGAATTGCGGTTGCGCAGCTATGTGAAGAGTGTGACACACCGGTTTAGTGAAAAAGGAATGAAAGATACTCACAAGGGACCCAGCCGGATACAGCGGATAACTTACCCCTTCGTGCGGAGCCTTAATAAAGTAATACTCCCTTGCAATTTACCCCTACCAGGGAGGCACTGGCATATATTCAGTAGGTTGCGGCACAATACTTGGTGCCCGACCACAGTAGGACCAGCACACCCATAGAGTTGATCCTCTTAAAAATACGTGCAATCCTAAGCTGCACAGTAGGACCAATCTATCTGACCACCCACCTTTACTTTTACAGAAGATACTTGGACACGGAGTCATGATCCAGTACCCGTGTCAGCCAACCGTGCCAGTTATTCACGAGTCGCTACTGCACCACATGTGCATTCTTCTTCTGGTAAGCTTCCACATTCCTCTAATTCGTGCTGCACACATGAACTTCAGTTCGCCCTTCTGATAGTGGGTCTCCACATTATCCACAGAGATCTCTCCGCTCTAACCACAGGCGGAGCACACCTTCTTCCTTACCCTGCAGCACCGACCGCGCTCTACATCCAATTGGTTGCCAGCCCCTCACTCCGATACACACGAAGGGGTAAGTTATCCGCTGTAGAGGACCTCATAGTTAGTACACTTCTGTGATTCCATGCCTAACCCTCCTCTATTTTTCTTTCTCACTCGTGCAGTACCCGGCTGGGTCCCTTGTGAGTATCTTTCATTCCTTTTTCACTAAACCGGTGTGTCACACTCTTCACATAGCTGCGCAACCGCAATTCAGGTACTACAAGGCCTCGTGTATTCCCTACCAGTAACGAAATCACTTGCAGAATCCTTAGTGACATTCTTTTTCTTTTAATCATAGATGTGCCTACACCCATAGGTCCTGAAGAGACCCTGTATTGTGTAAAAGGGTTGAAACGTCGTCGACAATCTAGCAAAACGAACCAATTCAATCAGCCCTGATTACTGTACACAGTGGCTGTGATTATTGTACAATTGCTTATGGTCGTTTTCTCACGGAAACCAAGTCACATTTGTCACTAATTTAAAAGTTTTATGCTTTATGTTTGGTTCCAACTTCACTGGGGACACCTAGCACTATTATGTTTTTTCTTTTATGTACATATTGATACATTGTTTGACATATAAAAACAATATTGCGAATACAGTCATCTGTGTCCTTGCTAGCTTTTCTTTCTGACGTCATTGTAACCCTTTATCATTGCGATTGTGCTTATTATTATCAAGATAGTTTTCATTGCCCCGCAGGAACCGCTGTTTCTGTTACATACCTAATTACCCTGGTTCCTAGCGAGTAGGGTCTCCCTTGTTCTTGTTTTTCGATAAGACGGGGAAGGGGCACATCAAAGGCCACTCTAATATACAGAAATGGGCGGACCAATGACATCTGATGTGTGGACGTACTCTATACTCTCCTGGAATGTTAATGGATTAGGGAATAAGATTTAACAGGGCCTAGTTACCCCATACATATGTAGACTGAAACCTGACATAGTCCTCCTTGAAGAGACACACCTAAAGGGCACACAGTGTGGCTTTCTCGCTCAAGGAGCATATACCACATTCGCACACGCAGGATTTATATCTGGCTCCTGGGAAGTTGCAATTCTCATAAGGAGATCTCCCCCTTCAAGATAGATTGTATATGGGCAGACCCAGGTGGGACATTTGCTGCAGTCAACGGAACATGGGGCAGGAAAGAAATGACCTTGATAAGCGTGTATGCCCCCCCCCCCCGACTCCAGTCACAAACACTAAATAAATTAACGGAAATACTACTGGAGTCGAGGTCAGTCGTTCACATCCTAGGAGGAGCCTTCAACAATGTCATAGATCCAACACTAGACCGGACAACTACAGATCTAACCTCCACCAGGGACACACAATTGAAGCGTTTTTCTGACACAATGGGGCTCTAGGACCTTTGGCGTCAACACCACCCCCACTCCGGTAAGTATTCCTACTTCTCCGGGGCACATAACGTTTTCTCATGGCTTGACTATGTGTTTGCTCCCGCAGGAAAAATAGAACGGATAGAAAGGGCAGAATACCTATCCAGAGGCCTTTCTGACCAATACCCACTTTGGCTCACCCTGGGGCGGAAGACACGTGGCTCTGGTCACATATGGAGATTGAATGCATGGGAATTGAAAGATGAAAGAGTGGCACGAGAGATCAGAATAGCTACAGAACTATACTTCAAAGGGAACCCAACATTACACTTTGGGAGGCTTACGAGAGTGTCCTCTGTGATAAAGCGCAAAACATAATTGCACCCAAGAAGAGGCAGAAAACAAAAGAAATAGAATATATAGAGTCCCGCCTCCTTCAGTTAGAAGTTCAGATAGGCATACCCCCAAATCCCAAGCAAATACGTGAAATGATGATAATACGCGCAGAATATCAGGCCCTGGCACAGCAAAATGCTAGAGCCAAAGTCCAGGCCTCTTATAGATGTCTTTACGACGCCAGCGATAAAGCCGGGAGACTGTTGGCCTGGCTGAGTAAGAAAGAGACAGAAGCCAGCTGGGTGACAGCTATAGAAACAGATACAGGCCACACATACACTACGCCCCGAGAGATCGCAAAATTAATTTGCTCGCTACTATGCAGCACTTTACAAACCGCGGTCCCTGGCAACTACCCACCAAATTGAGTCGTACCTGGCAGACATTTCAATCCCAACCCTTTCGACAGAAGCAGCTCAAACACTGAAAGAGGCTATAACCCTGACAGAGAAACAAACAACCATAGGACACCTGAAATCAAGGAAAACCCCCGGAACTAACGGCATACCGGCGGAGTTCTACAAGAAAAACAGGAACATATTAGGCCCTCACCTGCTCAATCTATTTCTAGAAGCAAAGGAGCGAGGTGTACTTCCCCCGACTTTAGAAGCGCCATGATAGCAGTTATACATAAACCGGGCAAACCACAAACAGCCTGTAACTCATATCCCCCAATCTCTCTCTTGAATATTGAAACCAAAATTTTAGCCAGAGTACTGGCAAACAGATTTGCACAAGTAATAACCACCCTAATCCATACTGACCAGCCTAGTTTTATGCCCAAAAGGTCGACCCGCCTCAATCTGCGTCGCCTTAACAACTGGTTAGATGCTACCCGAAACAGAGATACACTGCACCTAATAGAATCCCTAGACACCTAAAAAGCATTAGATGCCATTTACTTGCCCTTTTTGAAACCGGTACTCAAGAGGTATGGCTTTGGGCCCCATTCCAGAGCATGGATTGATTTACTATATACAGAACCGATCGCCAGAGTGCGAGTGAATGGCGAAGTATCGGATGAATTCCCGATCGGCCGGATGTCACGGGTTTCCGCAAGAGAGAGGAGACACCCGAGGACAAGAGGATATCCCTCTACGCGGATGATATCCTCTTATACATCACGAATTTGCAGCGTACCCTCCCCTGCCTATTTGAAACTTTCAAGACCTACGGGACCCATACGGGCTACAGGATAAACTGGGACAAATCCAGTGTATACATAGAAGGTCGCTAGTTAGATCAGCCTGATATTCCGGGGTGCCTGAAAATAACCCTGGATGGTTTTACTTACCTGGGCATGTATATTACCCTGAATAGAGAAACAAGCCTACACCAGAATATTTACAGTGTGCTTGCGGACTTCCAGAGTGACGTAGACAGGTGGAAAAACCTGCCACTGACACTCCTCGGCAAAGGAGCTATGTATAAGATGATAACACTACCAAAGCTCCTCTACATACTCCAAAACACATATCAGAAATTGCCGGAAGAAGTGTTCAACAAGATAGAAGGAATAGTTCAAATGTTTCTCTAGGATGGTGCAACCCCTAGAGTGGCACTCCGCATACTGCAAAGAAATCAATACAATGGAGGCATATCCCTCCCTAACATTAGAGCCTATTACTGGGTGGCACACCTTGTTGTCATCAATGACTGGGAACACGCCCCAAGTGACCACCCCACTTACGCACTGGATCTAACTCAGTTTGGCTCCTACTCTCACATTCACTACCTCTACGGGGGAAAGGCACAAAGAGATTATTCCCGGCAACGCAAGTGGTGATAGGCACATGGAAAAAAGGAGAAAAGGGAATGTGCTGGGATAACCGTGTAACATGGGAGACCCCATTGTGGGCTGGAACACGCTTAAAGGAATTCGCAAAGCTGCAAGGTTTCAAACATTGGGATATGCTGGGGATCTCCAAAGTGGGAGATATACTGGAGGGAGGGGCCCTTGCTTTGTTCGACTTTCTACAGAAAGAGTTCGAACTAACCTCCACACAGTACTATAAATACCTACATGTTACTCACGCCTGGAGAGTACAACAAATAGAAACGGAGGCAATGCCTGTATACGCACCGTTAGAGGGAAGACTACTCATGGGGGAAATTGGAGAAAAGGCGATTTCCTGGACCTATAAGACCCTGATCAACAGCCAACCAGACACATTAGTAAACCTAAGGGCTAAATGGGAGGGAGAACTAGGGTCAATGGAGGACCTAGACTGGGAGGCGGCACTGATGCACCCCCAGGGAAGTGGCAATAAAAGCTCCTCTGGGCCTGATACAATTTAAGATCCTGCATAGGACATACTATGATAGGACCCGGTTACATAACTTTGGGAGAGCAGCAACGCATCAAAGTCTCCGATGCCACACCGAAAGGGGGACATATTTCCACACACTGTGGCAATGCAGGGTAATCACCGCTTACTGGAACACACTCACCAGAGAACCTATCCGCATACTAGATGCACCAGTACCAATGGATCCCAAATACCTACTGCTAGGAATACCCACAGAGATACATCCGCCCAGAGCCAAATTATTTTTTGCAAACCTAGGTATAATAGTAGGGAAAAGAGACCTAGCTAAACATTGGGGGGCATCGACTCCACCCACGTCACGTGAATGGAAAATGGGGATAGACCTTGATATGACGGCAGATGGGTGCCCGAGAAATTCGACAGAATATGGGGTCCATGGCTGAGACACTACGGAATTACAAATACGTGGACAGACTCACCACCTCAAAATAGTACACTTATGACAACAGGGGGGGTTTACATGACACCCATTAACAGAAGGACCACCTGTCCCAATGAATATATTTGATATGCCCATGTTAACTCTGTAACCAAATGCTTTGTATACATAATGATGTTGTCGGACACTGCACCTCACGCTTTACTTGTGTGTGTAATACAACAGTTGTATAAGAGAAAACCTAATAAAAACATATTTACAAAAAAATGCATTTTAAGTGACCCCTTGGCCCCAACCATTGTCTCATGCTCGGCGCGCCCTTCCTCGGGCGCGTGGCCTGTGCATGTCTATCTGCTATCTGTCTATCGATATTCGTCCTAATTTGTTTAAAAAATAACTGTCCTCTCCGTTTGAGTCGTGTTGCTAAGCAACAGCGCTCGGTCCAGCGGTGACAGGCATGTTTGTAAGGGAAGTGGTTCTGCGACGAATGTGACGCATTTGCTGATGAGCAGTTTCTGGACGCCGGCGGATTCCCTCGGCGCTGTCAGATGTCAGCAGTGCTGGGCACTTTCTGAGACTCGGATGAGTTTCCAGTTCCTAAAAGGAAATGCAGCACTGCTGAGAAAGCAGTCAATAATGCTAGTTATTGGACTTCACCAAGGTCGGACTGCGGGAGAAACTAGGTCGGCACCAAAATAAAAATGCTCCCCATTAGAAAATCAGCTAAAAATATGACCCAGGTTTGCAAATAGCGGCAGATTTGAGCTTGTACAGACACGCTTTTTTAAAAGTGTTTTTCAGAGTTTGGAAGACTGCATGTGGTTGCGCTTGCTGCAGGCAGTTTGTGGTAATATTAGGGAGATCTCCAGTACAAACCTGCCACCCAGACCATAAACGGGTCCACATACCACCACAAAATTGACTCACTCACTTACTGAGTCTCCAGTCAGACCTGCTCTTTTGGTACTGCCAGATTGCCCTGTAGGCCAGTCCGACTCTGGCCTTCACCCATCACACTGACCACTGTCACATCTGATGGTGCATAACAAGGTTTAGCTCCTGGGACAATAACTGGAGTTATTGACTGGCTCCAAGATCATTAGTGTTATTAGTACATGAATATGACAGCTCTGTCACTGCCCCTCTTCTGTCCCTCTAAAAAGTTAGTTGTCTCTTGTGAGAGCTGAAACTAAGGGGATGCATCGATAGTTACTCCCTTCATGTCAGTGAATGATTGGCTGTATGGCTCTCAACCATCTAAGGAAAGTGCTCACTCCTTCAAAAAATAATATTCAGAGAGCCCTCACTTTTATATAGTGCACAGTAAAGGGCATCTTATCTCTAGGCACAGTACTGCTAGGCCTAACTGAGACAGCAATGTCTGTACAGGAAATATTATATCCGCTAATGCAAAGAAGAAACTCTTCAAAATGGGGTATGACTGATCAGGAGATTAGGTCATGACACAATTTCTAAATAGTAGCGAAAGCAAGAGTATGCAGTTCCTGAGGGGAAGGGTAGAGGGGAGTTGGGGCGGGGACGGGGAGGATAAGGGAGTACCAGGTGCGTACAAGTGGAAAAGATGGTGAAGGTGGAGTAGCTCCAATTAGGAGCAAGGGCCCTCACACACCCCTGGGGGTGTCATGCTTCATCATCGGGCAGCTCCTCGTTGGGCCGGTGCTGCAATGCCTAACAGGCCCCGCGGGGGGCTCTTTGCCGGAGGTCTTCTCTTGGTGCTGATGTGAAGTTTAAAAGGTAGTGGTGGGGTGTATGTGTAGAGAGTAGAAATTAGAAATGGGAAGGAGTGGGTGTGAATTAAAAATAGCCATCGGAATCCCATAGAATATTTATTATCTGGGTTCCTATGCTACAGTACAAGCATTGGCATAGCCAATAGGTCTCGCTTTTGGGACCTTATAAGTATTTAGTTATGCAGCATAATATCCTTGGTGCAACAACATTAACTGTTGCATGGTTAAACACTTATAAGGCCCCAAAGGCGAGACCTATTGGCTATGCTAATGCTTGAGGTGGTGTTGAGTGGTGTTGAGGTGGTGCTTAGTGATGCTGTGGTGGTGCTGAGTGGTGTTGTGGTGGTGCTTAGTGATGCTGTTGTGGTACTTAGTGGTGCTGTGTTGGTGGTGCTTAGTGATGCTGAGGTCGTGTTTAGTGGTGCTGAGTGATGCTGTGGTGGTGGTGTGGTGGTGCTGAGTGGTGCTGTGGTGGTGCTTAGTGATGCTGTTGTGGTACTTAGTGATGCTGTGGTGGTGGTGCTTATTGATGGTGAGGTGGTGTTTAGTGGTGCTGTGGTGGTGCTGAGTGATTCTGTGGTGGTGCTGAGTGATGCTGTGGTGGTGCTGAGTTGTGTTGTGGTGCTTAGTGATTCTGAGGCTGTGTTGAGTTGTGTTGAGGTGGTGCTGAGTGATGCTGTGGTGGTGCTTTAGTGATGTTGTGGTGCTTAGTGATGCTGAGGTGGTGTTTAGTGGTGTTGAGGTTGTGCTTAGTGATGCTGTGGTGGTGCTGAGTGGTGTTGTGGTGGTGCTTAGTGATGCTGTTGTGGTACTTAGTGATGCTGTGGTGGTGGTGCTTATTGATGGTGAGGTGGTGTTGAGTTGTGTTGTGGTGGTGCTTGGTGATGCTGAGGTGGTGTTTAGTGGTGTTGAGGTGGTGCTTAGTGATTTTGTGGTGGTGCTGAGTGATGCTGTTGTGGTGCTGAGTGATGCTGTGGTGGTGCAGAGTGATGCTGTGGTGGTGCCGAGTGATGCTTAGACGAGTTTTGAATTTAATCTGTACATCCCGCTGTGTAGATAATTACACTCTAGGCACAGATAGATATGCATTATGCTGCCTTCTGCACAGCGACAAGCATGTGCAAGGCTGAGCGAGAAGGGGAAGATGTTTGACAGACTATGTACTTAGCGAGACTTTAAAATGAATGCATTTAAGCAGAGACAAGCCTAGCCCATTGTATTGGCTTGTTGACTGTTTAACTCTTTGCTGTAAGCGTCCGTGGTGGCCTCCTCGTCTGCTGACAAAACACAGGCAAATGCAGATGCAGTGGTGACGTGATGTGTGGTGGGGGAGGGGGCATTAAAGCGCTTGTCCGAGCGAGAGGAAAGCCAGATGGCGCCTCTGAGAAGGGAGGGGTAGTGCGCGCAGTGTCTGTAAAACAGGAACATGTGTAGACTCTGCTTCGGCTTCCTTTATTTCAAAAGATACATTGCCTTTTGCACCATTGCGCTTCTCTGATGCAAAGAAAGAAAATGAGCAATGTAAAAACTCCTCGTCTGCTGACAAAACACAGGCAAATGCAGATGCAATGGTGACGTGATCTGTTCCTTTAATTCAAAAGATACATTGCCTTTTGCACCATTGCGCTTCTCTGATGCAAAGAAAGAAAATGAGCAATGTAAAAACTCCTCGTCTGCTGACAAAACACAGGCAAATGCAGAAGCAGTGGTGACGTGATCTGTTCCTTTAATTCAAAAGATACATTGACTTTTGCACCATTGCGCTTCTCTGATGCAAAGAAAGAAAATGAGCAATGTAAAAACTCCTCGTCTGCTGACAAAACACAGGCAAATGCAGATTCAATGTTGGTGTGATCTGTGGTGGGGGAGGGGGCATTAAAGCGCTTGTCCGAGCGAGAGGAAGGCCAGATGGCGCCTCTGAGAAGGGAGGGGGTAGTGTGTGCAGAGGAGCCATTAGAGAATACCCAGATGGCAGCTGCGCGCGTGCACGCCATCGTGAACGCAAGCTGGAGGCCAGCAAAAGCCTCTCTGGTAGCACTTCAAAAACCAACTTACTAAATGTCTCGGCCAGAGCAGCGCTAAGCGCTGGCTCAGGCGAGACCTAAAAAACAAAAGACTATAGAGTCGTTGCTAGAGAGGGAAAATTAAACCCTCTTGAGCGCTAGATCATGTGTGTAAAGTGAAGGGGGTCAACATGTTTCATGCCGTTAGTCGTCCACAGGATCTTGGCCTTTCATCAGGACCTAAGGATCCTCATCTACACTGGTGGGGACGGTGTGGGTATATGTATGTAAGGTCCCGTCTCCTACGGTCTGGACTTGTGTGGTACTCGTGAAAGTGAATATATATATATATCTAGATATCTTCTGGAAACACCTGGAGGGAAAAAAACAAGTATAAAACCATGGTTAAACAACCAAGTTGACATGTTATCGGGAAAACAGGTGCCCAATGACAGGTAGAGCACTGTAGCAGGATATCTCAAAAGATTTTTTAAGAAAACAAAAACAATACATTTGTATAGATTCGATATCTGGAAGATATAACCAAACTGGTACGAATCAAATCATTAGACAGTCATGCATGTATTCGATATCTAGGCAATACCGCAAGGTAAAGATGCCCAGTAAGAGGGATGGTCCTGTGGGGGTGGTGGATGGTGAGCCCCCGCAGGAGTATCCCAAAGCGTGTGTCCCCTATCTCTCAGCCATGGAGTACATAATATAGGCCAAAAGTGGACTCACCTAGAGGGTGGGGGCTACTAGTCCCAACAGTGACGGCTAGGGTGCTCGCGGTTTCGCGAGAGCAGAGCCTGTAACGGAAGGTAACAATGAGATGCCTGTTGAAGGGGCAGGGGGCCATAATGGATACTGAGGGGCTGAAAGAGAAGGGAGTGAAGCAATGTATATGGTAGGCAGGGCTAAGTAGCCAAAGTAAATAACATTAGTAAGCCGTCACGTCAAATTACATTGAAGGTAGAGAAACAAAGGCAGGCGGAGGCCCCGAAAGTTAAAGGCAAGCATGGGGAAGGGGGAGCAGAAGGAGAAATTGTTAGGAGAAGTCTCGCCGGCTCGGGGTGGCATGCAGCCACCCAGCCAAGCTACGGTCGTGCGGGTACTTACTCGCATTGAAGCTCTCCGAGGTGTGTGGACCTACCCACCTGTGGACGTCACTGGGAGTGTCGGTGTTCCACTGAGCGTGGGTCTTAACTGCGTTCAGTACCGCAAGGTGAGCGGAGCTAGAACGTGCCCGCAGTATTGTGGGAGTTGTAGCCCGGGCGCCATTTTGGAGTTCCGGAAACGGGCGCCATCTTGTAATGTTAGCTCAAAATATGTATGGGCATTCCTGGTTATGTGGATTGGTTGTTAAGAGCACCTAAAGAAATATATTAATAGACAGCTTTGGCCAACATGGAAGGATTAAAGAGAAAATGAGAGCCAATTTGGTTCACATGCTCGAAAAATCCTGTTGCATGGCGGTGGGGACAGTACACGCCTGCGGGGGGGGGGCAGACAAAGAAGGGGGGAATAGTTACAGTACTCTGAATAGGGCCTCAAGGGGTATACTATTCTGCGGGGAGGCAGGATAATGAGATGAAAAGATTGAAGGAAGTGTTGCTAAGGGGAGCCCCATTGACACTGGCGGAAGATCCAGGCTTGGGAGCTCAAGGTGGAACAAGGGGTGGAAAAGATGCCGGCTGGTGTTAAGGGGGCAGCCAAAATGTAGGTATGAAACTGGCCCTGTAAATGTGATGTCGAAGATGTATGTTCTACTAAGAAAGCTGGGAATAGTGAATGTTACATGAATGATGTTGGGAAGGCCTCAAGGGTTGATGAGGAGGAACCTCATACGCACTGGAAGAGGTTCAAGGCATCAATGCTCAAGGGGGAACATAGAGGTGGAAGGGCGTACCAGGGGGTGTCCAGGGGGAAGCCGATCCAAAAGTGTAATGCAGCGGGTACGCGGGAAATGACCAGTGGAGAGCAGGTAGTGCTGCCCCGCCATGGTCAGGACCGTGTAAATTGTGGGATAATAATGGGAGAACGGGGACACACGTGGTGACTAGGGTACGGCTAGATTGCTTAAAATGTGGGCTAGGTGGTCGTGTTATCGTGACACCTTTACCCATGGGATGCCATCATTAAGTCCTGTCTGATGGTGGCAAGTCGGTACACCCATCTTTGCTCTTTGGAAAAAAGAGCCTCCTGAGTTATGTTAGCATGAGCCTTAAGTATCGTCCAGTGCAACTCGTCTGGTGTGTGGCCCATTTCCATGTAGTGGTGAGAATTTTTGTCATTGTCTTACCGCATCTTACATTGCTGCGGTGTTCTGTTATGATTTTTACTGCCCTTGTTGTCATCCCTATGCATCGCTTCGGACAGGGTCATGTGATCAAATATACACAATTTCTGGTGTTGCAGTTCGTATGGGACTTCTGGGTCCAAACATCTGTGGGACCCAGATCAACCTGTTTAGATGGTTGTGTTAGAGGACACACACTGCATGAGCCACATGGGTAGTGGCCTGTCACGAGAGGGAGGCCCCAAAGCGGTTGTTGTCGTATGGGTTTTTGGATGGGTGGTATAGTGTGTACAACAATGTCTTTTATGTTGGCCGTTCGTTTGAAAGCAAACCGTGGGGTGGCGGGGGACATGACTCTTGTGTGTAGTATATACCAGTGCTTTTTAATGATCCTTTGTATGTGGTTCGACTGAGGTGTGAAGGATGTGACGCAGGTGATCACTTTGGAAGGTACACGCTCACATGGTTCTAAAAGGCCTTCTCTGTTGTTATTTCTTGCTCTCTTGTATGCCTTTCGTACCATGTTTTTGGGATATTACCTAGCCACGAGATCAGAGCTCAAAGACTGTGCTTGATGTTTGTAATCATCAATGACACTGCAATTACAACGTAGTTGTTAGAACTGCCCAAAGGGAAGGTTGTCACATTAGTGTTTGGGGTGATGGCTATCATATCTAAGTAGGCTATTGCTGTCTTAGGCCGTCCTTCTGTGAGTGAGATCAGTAGGTCTAGAAATGGTAATACTGTGGTGGAGAGATTCTTATTAAACCTCAGGTATGGGTCTAGTGTGTTAATCCATTCACAGAAATCCAAACAAGTAGTCGCAGTGCCATGCCAGAGGATGAGTATGTCGTCAATATACCTTCCCCAGCTCAAAACGTTGGACTGGTAGGGTTTGCCCTCGCCCTGGATGTGCTTTTTTTTAAAAAATCGGCCATATAGAGGCAGGCCAGACTGGGAGCGAAGGTGCTACCCATGGAGGTACCCTGTGTTTGATTGTATAGCTGGTCTTCAAATAGAAAAAAGTTTTCCTTAAGGGCTAGGGTGGCGCACTCCATAATGAAGCTCACTGGGGTTGTGGAGGTCCAATCCTCGGCCATAAGCATTGTTTCTATCACCTCCAAGGTGGCATCTTGGGGTATGTTAGTGTAAATGGCCTCCACGTCTAAGGTGACGAGTAGGTCAACAGAAATCACGTCGTCCAGACCCTCAAGGAGATTTAGAACAGCAGTGGTATCTTTAAAGAAGGATGACATTTTGTTACCAAAGGTTGCAGGAAATGATCACAAAATTGTGAGAGGGGTTCTAATATAGATCCAATCCCTAACACTATAGGTCTCCCTGGTGGGGGTCTGGTGTCTTTGTGGATCTTTGGTAGAGTGTAGAAATAGGGTATCCTGGGGTGGTCATTGATCAGGAAAGGAGACTCCCTCTTGCTGATTCAGTCCTGTGATTCGGCTGAAAACACCATTGATTTTATGTGGTTGCTGAGTCGTCCAGTGGGATCCTCCCTGATCGGGGTGTAGTAATCACGGTTCGCCAGTTGGCATTTACATTCAAGGTTGTTGTCTCCAGTGTTCAAGATGACTATCGCCCCTCCGCTGTCCGCGGGTTTGATCGTGATTGAACTCTCGTTCCTGAGGGTCCGAATGGCTGCAGTTTCTATCATAGACATATTGTAGAATGGATTCTTGTGTGGACATCTTTCCACGCCCTTGAGGACTGCCTGTTCGGAGGTTAGAAATTCAGGTGGAATCATCCCTGCTGTTGGTGTGAAGGTCGAGGGTTTATGGAGGCCGGAGTCGGGATCTTAAATGTGCGGTTTGTTTAAGAAGAAGGCGTGAAGGTGGATCTTACTGAAGAAGCGGTGCAGTTCTTGTGCGGTCCTAAACTTGTCTTCCTTTGGGGTAGGAACAAAGCCAAGACCCCTGCGTAGGACACTTTTTTCCATCTCTGTCAGTGATCTAGTAGATAGGTTAACAATCAGCTTCTCACGCTGGCTGTCTGGCTCCTTGTCTGTCGGGAGGTCTCCGTCTGTGGTTCTTGCCATTGGACATGTTTCTGTTGAGTGCCTCTTCTTCTTCCTCTACCCCAACCTCTGCCTAATATAGGAGTAAAGGAGGGGGGTAGAAGAGTTGGGGAAATGCATGTGGGGGTCCCTGTGGGTACATCTGGTAAGGGTGCCAGCCCTTGGGGGGGAGGGGGGCTTGGTAAGGTGGTATCCCATAGCTCATCAAACAATATGTTTATGTCTAGAGTCAAGGATGATTTTGGGGATCTTCAGTAGAAAATGCTCCGTAAACTGCGGCTAAGAAATCTTGGCTTTACAGGTGCAACTGTGTCGTCATAAAGAATATTCTGCATCGACGAGGTAGTTTTATGTTTCAAATAGTATTTATGAACATTTAGCAGCGGTCACAGGACAGGGTATCATGAAGCTCTTAAATAATCATAGAATGAGCTGCGTTGATTTCCCAAATGATCACTTCTTTCCATCCCCTTCTAGATGTTCCTGAGACGTGTCCCTAGAGCCTCGGCCATGAAGAACAATGTATCAGAAACTGGAGCATCCTCAATATGCAATTTCGATCAAATTAATTCCACAATTCCCTTGGGAGCTCTTGTTGGCAGGTGTGGGTGTGGACCCTTTGAAATGGTAGAAGGCTGTTGATTAACACGGACACACAACACCGGGTCTGGTACAAGTACAGTGTGGACCTACAACAGCCTCGTCGCCAGTTGTCAGAGCTGATCTGAATTGCAAATCACAATACTCTTATATTACCCTTTATTATTTTATTAACGTTTATTACAGCAGCCTCCTTCTGCCAGGCGTAATCCTCTTGTCATTTTGTCCCTTCTTGTTCCAACCACTAGTGAATCCCTTCCTTCCTGTACCCCTACCCCTCCTCCTCACTCCTGACCCCACGTGACCGGGGTACAGGATTTGGGCCACATGAGATGCAACTGTGTGCAGATGGCTGTCATGCATAAAGGTGATGGAATGGGTCTTTGTTTTCCATTGTTGAGAATTTATACATTTTTCCAACTAATTACCACAATCAAAAAGAGTGAAAGGATATGTTGCCTTAGATACCATACCTAGTATTGCTTAGGTCGGGCCTCAAGGGATGGCAGTGCAGAGTGTCCGTCTCTTTAAGTATGTCCAATCAGAACTGAACAATTATGAATAAATGTGAAAAAATTAAAATGAGATGGGCCGAATCTCCCAGCAGTGCACATGCTGTCCAGCATGTGTCTGAAGTAGAGCTACCACAAGGGTGTAGTGTCAGAGAAAACAATCCTTACATAACGACTTCTTGCTCGGCACAGTCTTATGACTTGTGGAAGCCCTGAGACACATCAGCCTCCAGGCATCATCATTTA
Source organism: Calotriton arnoldi (assembly GCA_963921515.1). Lineage (NCBI taxonomy): Eukaryota > Metazoa > Chordata > Amphibia > Caudata > Salamandridae > Calotriton > Calotriton arnoldi. The sequence goes on from CAWUFW010000707.1 coordinate 3,558,462, forward strand.
AATGTGAACCTGGTTCTTTTGACAAGGTCTGTTGATATTTCAGTCTAAGAAGCACCCTGTCCCCTCATTCTGATGATTGTAAAATCCCATGAACAACAAAAATTAAATGTACCAACTCTCTGAATTTTTGAATGACTGATCTGATTATTCTGCACAATAACTTTCCATGTTTCACCACTGATGCTTGCAACGTAATGCACAGTACCTAAAAGTTCTACCAACTCAGCTTAGGGAAAATCTATTTTACACTATTAGATGCATGTTATGTCCCTCTTTTCAAAGAGATCGCTTATCTTCAGGCATCACCCTTACCCCATATCCCAAAACCAACATCTACACCTCGCACAAAATCAAGGTGGTTGAATGGATGGTGAATGGAGACAGGAAAGTAGAGAGTTGGAATGTTTGTGTAATTCAATCTATAGGTCTAATATCTCTTTCATTGTAGAATCTATGAACAATGAAGACTGTAGAATAATACAGGGTTTCTAGTTTACGAACTTTGTGTTTTCAGCAGACGTCCCACATATCAACTGTGTGTTCAATAATACATCACAGTTTCCACATATTCGGTCTACTCCGATCCACCAGATCGTTCAAATTGGAAAGCAGGAAGTGCATTCAAAGAAGTGTAGGCTAGCAAACCTAATCCACCATTCAAATTTGATTCTATCTTTTTTTTTTCTCAAATTTGTTTTTATTAAGTTTTCAATGACAATAAACATTACACTTGGTAATATCAGTACATCTTATGCTCGTATGCGTCTCTAAGTACTCTATTTCCTTGTTCAGAGTCTTTCGGGTTATCCGAGTCATATTGTCGTCGGGTAATTGTGCAGATATTACCTTAAATTGTACATAACCTTCTAGAGAACTAAAAAAACAAAGGGAAATAAATCCTTACATTAAACCACGACCCTCCCTTAACCTAGTAACCCTCCCCCTCCTGTGAGTCTATTGCCCAAAATAAAATTTTGTCACAATGCTCCCACCTGTGGGATGAAGGCAAGAGGGTGCTCAATCACAATAGAACTGTGACAAGAAGAAAAAGAAAAGTGGACCAGAAGGTAGGGGGGGACTCAAGCAATTGGAGTACCTGGGTACCGGGGCGATCCGGAGGGCTGAACTTGATTTGGGTTTATCTACGGGATAAGTTCTGGTATTGAAAGTAGGTCTGGTTAGATCTGGAACAAGTGCAGCGCTCTAACCCTCGTGGAGCAGGTAGTCAATGGAAGACAGTGAGATAGATAACTGACTAGGGGGCCCCAGGCATATTCGAAATTTTTAAATTCGTCTCTATATATGTCGCTCATACGTTCCATGGTGAGTGCCTGCCATAAACGCGCATGCCATTGGGTGATGGCAGGGGCGTCTTTCCTCTTCCAGGTGGCAGCTATTGCTGTTTTTGCAGCTCCTTAGACAGAGCCACATTATGGCCTGGTCTACTTTAGTTTGATATTTCAAACTGGTGTCCAGAAGACCGAAAAGCGTAAAATCTGGGGAGTCAGGGATGGGATATCCTAGTATCTCTTTAATTTGTGCCAAGATTTCCGACCAAAAGGGTCGAATTGTTGGGCAGTCCCACCAAATGTGGCGAAAGTCGCCCAAAATGCCACACCCCCTCCAGCAAAGATCGGATGTGTTGGGAAATATTTTTTGTAGTTTTGTAGGGTATAGATACCAGTCATATAGTATCTTATAGTGGGCTTCTCGTTGGCCTAGTGAATGTTTGTGACGCTTTATGTCATTCCACAATGCTTTCCATTGTAAGTCTGTGATCTCATGGTTTAGTGTGCGTTCCCAAAATTCGAGGTGACGTGGGCGTCTAGAGGGAAGTGTATGTAGTAGCAGTGAGTAAAGGAAAGAGATAGCACCTTTTACCGAGCTCGCCCCCCTCACATATCTCTCCAAAGCCGTGAGTTCCCTTGTCGCCCCCTCTCTAATCCCACTCTGCATGGCCCAATGTCGCAGCTGGAGATAGTGGTAGTGCTCCGAGCTCGACAGCTGGAATTCCCTCTGACAATTTTCAAATGTCAATATATCCCAGTTGTGAAAAATGTGTGCTAGCTTGAGGCATCCTCCCTCCCTCCATGCATCAAAGGGGACCGGCTGTAGTGCAGGGGGGAAGGCTGGATTGTAGTGTATGGTGGTAAACGGGGAAGGGAACGTCGTCCATTTCGTTTGTCTCAAAACGTGATCCCAGGTTTTAAGGGTCGTTCTGGTAGGGGTGCTTATATAGGCGTTGGCTGGTTGATCAGATTTTGGTTTCCAAAGGAGATCCCATATTACCCTGCTCGAGATTGCACGGTCCATATGTAGCCAGTGTTTATCAGACTTGCATTGAGACCATTCCACTATAACCCTGAGTTGTGCTGCTTTATAATATAATTCCAGGTCGGGTGCCAGCCCACCCTCGTCCGAGGGCCTCCGTAGGAGATTAATTGGGAGCCTCGGCCTTTTATTCTGCCAAATAAATTTCTTTAAAAGAGTCTGGACTCCCTGTAAGAAGCTTCTCTCAAGATCGACGGGGAGACTCTGGAATAAGTGTAGAAATTTTGGGAAGACTACCATCTTGACAGCGTGTATTCTGCCCAACCAGGAGAGATACAGTGGTGCCCACCGCTTAAGATCCGCCTGGAGTTGGCGTAGGAGTGGAGGATAGTTTGCACTGAAGAGCCCTGAGACTTTGGGGGTCAGTTTTATCCCCAGATATGTTAGTTCCCTTTTAGCCCATTGGAAAGGGGTTGAGGCTACCAAATCTCCCATTGCTGCTTCTGTTAACGTCAAGTTTAGAATAAAAGATTTGGGCTGGTTAATTCAAAGTCCTGCTACCCCTTCAAAGCGTCCCAGCTCCTCCCTGAGTATCGTCATAGATCGTCGTGGGTCCGAGAGAGTCAGCAGGATGTCGTCAGCGAATAAAGAAACTTTATGTTCTTCGGAGCCAAAAGGAACCCCTCTGATCCCCTGATTCTCTCTGATTTTTGTGGCTAGTGGTTCAATGCTAAGCGCAAAGAGGAGTGGGGAGAGTGGACACCCCTGGCGCGTTCCCCTCCCCAGGGGAAAAGGATCCAAAGCCACTCCGTTAACCAATATTCTGGCACTAGGGGCCGCGAAGTTGGCCTTTATCAAGTTTATAAAAGTCTCACAGAATCCGAAGCGCTGGAGAGCCTGAAAGAGGAAGGACCAGTCCACCTGATCAAATGTCTTCTCAGCGTCTAAGCCGAGAAGGACTGCTTGGATCTGTTTTTGATCAGTTTTTTCAATTAAGTGGATCACTCTACGCACATTTTCGTGCATCTGCCTGCCTTTAATTAACCCAGACTGGTCCGGATGTATCAAGCCGGGCATCAGATTTTCTAATCTGGTGGCCAGAATTTTTGAGTATAATTTGACGTCCAGATTGAGTGCTATGGGGCGATAAGATCCGCATTGTTGTGGGTCCTTCCCGGGTTTGGGGATCACGGAAATAAGTGCTTCGCTCATAGTAGGTGTGACTTGTTTGGTGGCCGCTATATAATTAAAAAGGGCCGTCAGTTGTGGAGTCAGGTCTGCACTAAACGTTTTATAGAACTGTGTCGTCAGACCGTCAGGTCCTGGCGATTTGTGCAGTTTCAGGTCACCGATAGCCTTCTGTACCTCCTCTTCCGTAATGGGTTTGCCAAATTGTTCGTTCTGGGCTGCTGTGACTTGTGTGACCTCTATCTCGTGCAGGTAGTCCACTTGTACCTGTGGGTTAGGTTGGTCTGCAGTATATAGTGCGTTATAAAAATCTCTAAAAATTTGTGCTTTCCCTGCCTCTTCCCGTCTCTGTGTGCCTGAGGGGTCCTGTATATTCCCTATGTACTCTTTTTCTCTCTTCACTCGCAATTGTCTCGCCAGGTGCGCCCCCACTTTGTTACCTTGCGCGTAAGAGGATTGCTTAAGTCGAAGAAGTGTTAGCTCTGCTCTGTTCGAGTATATTGCCTGAAGTTTCCCCTTAATGGCCGTGACTTTTCTTTGAAGTGTTAGTGTGGGGGTGGCCTTATGCGCTTGTTCTGCTGCGTTCAGTTCCCCCTCCAAGGTCAGTCTCTCCTTCGTTCGTTCCTTGTTAAGGGCTGCCATCAGCGTCAAACAATGTCCCCTGACCACGGCTTTAAAGGTGTCCCAATTATTCGCCAGTGACGTATCTGGAGGGTCATTGAATTGAAAGAATTCCCTGATGTGTGTGCGTAGTGCGTCTCATAATGTTTTGTCGCGTACTAAGGCATTGGGGAAAAACCACCTCTTAAGTTTGGCTTTAGGGCATGACCATTCCAGGAGTATCCCCACCGGCGCATGGTCTGAAATGATTATAGGGTATATGGTGGCCTCTTTAACCTGCTGATTCAGGGATTGGCTCAGGAAGATGTAGTCGAGTCTTGAGTAGGAGCGGTGGACGTGTGAAAAGAAAATATAGTCTTTGTCTTCCGGATGTGCCTCCCTCCACCTGTCTCTGAGACCCATATCTTGGATGGTCTGTTTCAGGTTTTTCGGAAAGCTCCCCATGTGAGCTCGCTGGGGGTGTGTGCTATCAGACCCTGAATGCCAGGTGAGATTGAAATCTCTTATCAAGATTATTTCCCCCTCAGTGAAGCCCCCCAGTAAAGAAAGAGTGTTACGGATGAAGACTGCCTGGTTGGTGTTGGGGACGTATATTGACACAATTGTACAAAGCCTTCTCCGAATGCGCCCCTTTACAAGAACTACCCTCCCGACTTTGTCAGATTTGTAATCTTCTGGTTGGAACCTCAGGGAAGCATGGAAGAGAAGGGCCACCCCGTTGTGTTTCGTAGTGGAGGAGGATTTATATATCAATGGGAATGCTTTGTGTTTTAATCTGTGGTCTTCTGATCGTTTGAGATGCGTCTCTTGTAGAGCGACTATGTCATAATGATTGTCTTTGATTCTATCTTTTGTTTACGGGCTGTTCTGTTTCTTCTCTTGCCAGAGGCATTGGGTCATTAGATAGAGTTATCTTGCAGAAGGTTTATTTTGAAGGCTGCAATCTTACCCAGACGTAAAATAGATTTGTTAGGCCTTTTCTCCAGATATTTGTGATCACACTGAATAATTTAGTGTAATAAACCAAAAAGACAGAAGTATTGCAGTGCTGTACACCTTAAGATATTTATTTGGACTAGAGTCCCACTCAAATAGGGAACTTGCTCATCAGTTCTTTCATTGGGAATTTGCTCAAGATTTCTGCTATGACCACATTTATGTCACAGACTTACTGTATTCTTTAACTGGAATCATGTTTGGCAGATGGTTCAGGTAGGTGTTCGGTCTATTTTGTGCATGGTACAGCAGGGTCTGGTTTCAATCAGGCAGCTAATGCTGAGTGTGTTGACTCACAGGTCGTTGGTGGAAGATGTCTGGAGGACAAGGGAGTTGTTGTGCTCCAAGATGACAGATTAGGGGCATATGTCTTTATGCATTTTGTCACCACGGTGACCTGCTGCCCAATGCATGAAAGTGGGACCACTTGTGGTAATCAGACTTCCACTTTTCATGCGCTATGACTGGTGGTATCTTAGTGCTGGACCACTAACTGGTGTCCTGGGTTGGTGCTGTAGAAGCAAGCTGAATTCATCTTTTTCATGCCTCGATACATCCACTGAGGAAACAGGTGCACTGCCATTTGACACAGCAAGAAGACAGGTTTTCTTGTTGCTGGAGGATTTTGCTATGAACAGCTTCAATATTTTAGATATGCCCTGGAAATTGTATGGATGAATCATGTTGCAAACTTGAAAAGACATTTGAGCGAAACATTGGGAGACAACCTACAGAAAGATCCTCTAGTGAAATCGGAGATCACTACAGGTATTCCTAGGTACCTCTCTCCTAACCAACAATGAAGAAGCAGGATATCATATGGTATGGATCAGTCGTAAGGATGTGGCAATGGGTTATTTCATGGCAGCTGAATCTTGACTGTGAAAGACGAAGGAAGCTGTCCTGCATATGTTCCATAAAATGCTAGCTTCCTTGGAATAAAAACAAAAAATCTGGTGGAGAATTGATGGGGTGAGGAGTTAGCAGAAAACAGTATACCCTCTGTACTTAGACCGAAACAGCCATGCTACGGAGGGTCAACAAAGCCAAGGGCTCATAACTTTTAAAATGGAAGCAAGGCATGCTGAGGCTCAAAGAAGGGGTCTGAAAGATTATGTTAGAGACTACAATCTGGAGAGGGATAGAAGCCAAAGCAGTTTCATTCATTGTGTCAAACAATCCATAATCCAGGACCAAGGTCTAACTTTATGTGGTTTCTATAGTTCAACCGAATTGGCCAACACAGATGCAATCACAGAAGCAAAAATATTGGCAACTTGCATGGAATAACATTTACCATATCAAGGACATCCAGATCAGTCAGTATTGGTTTGATGGAATCGGGCTACATTGAAAAGGTTATGCACATCTTAGGTAATGTCCAAACACTTAAAACAGAAGCAGTGTAGCTTAATGTTGACTCAGAGAAAGACTTGAATCATCATGAATGGGGGTTCTTGAAGGAACTATTTTAATATGGGGGAAATGGGACAGGGACGCATCTGTCCTGTTGGCACTAACCATAGATAACCATAGATTCCTTGACAACACATTACAAATGATCATATGTTTAATGGTATTACTAAAGGGGCACCTCAAAGCCTGCAATGTTTTCTGAGGATATGTTTCTTTCCATGCAAACACAAGGAGCCTCACAGGCACATTTAGTTGTGGAACATAGAATATTTCAGAATTCAGGCTAAACTGATGGGTTCCAAGTTTCAAGAACTTAATGAAATTACAATTCCTTACCAAGATCCTACTGTGGTCTACTTGGATAGTGCAAACCTCTTCCTGCTAAGGTTGTCAGACAAAACAGACATATTAAAAGGTAGAAAACATGACATCCTCAGGAGTTCATCTCTTATCAACATATGCCGTACCACCCTTGGGGGCAGTAGAAGAAGGTCAGTACAGGATAAACATATGCATTGTGACAGGAATCATGAATAATATAAGTGGACTTACTAGACCCCTGGCTTGAGGAAATATAAACCAGAAATACAATTGACTAGTAAAAAGAACTTAAAGGAGAGCGAAGGAAATAAAAAAATGCAACATGAGGGATCGAATCGCCACTGATCCCCCAGACAAATAGACGAGAAACATGTTGACCCACCAGGAGTAGAGCGCCATTATCGTGACCCATTACAGTCAGTTAGTCGCTCCCCCCCCGTTTTTTAATCAGGCAGGGACCCTGCTAGAATAAATTTGGTTCCATAGGACCCGTGACCTGTTTTAACCATCCTACTCACTACTACATCCAAACACACTAGGGCCCTCACACCCATGGCACCTAACGGCAAGGAACAACAGATCTCCGTTAAAGAGCCCCTTTATGGGTGCCCGTCGGGTATTGCAGCACCGACCCGACGAGGAGCAGGCCCATATGATGAAGCATGACACCTAGCTCGCTGGGTGTGTGAGGGCACTAGTTCAGAAAGGAGGAATTCCTCTCCTCCCACTACCCAACTGACAGGTCAGCCTGCCACCGTGACTATAACTCGGCCTCTGCCCAAGATTTTTAATGCACCAAGGAACTTCGTACCCTACTTCTTTCTGACAGTCTAGGGCATGTACGCTGGACCTTCTCAAAAGCCCATTGTCCCCCCCTCTTTGGAATAATTGTATGCACGGGGTCACCCGTGGGACAGTTTGAACAGGATACCAAAGGTGCTACTAGCATCCTCTGGACCAGTTAGATACACAATCTTTTGGTTGTCTCCACTACAATGGAGCAAAACCAAGGCCCACCCACGGCACCTAACGGCAAGGAACAAAAGATCTCAGATAAAGAGCCCCTTTATGGGTGCCCGTCGGGTATTGCAGCGCCGACCCGACGAGGAGCAGGCCCATATGATGAAGCATGACACCTAGCTCGCTGGGTGTGTGAGGGCACTAGTTCCGAAAGGAGGAAATTCCTCTCCTCCCACTACCCAACTGACAGGTCAGCCTGCCACCGTGACTATAACTAGGCCTCTGCCCAAGATTTTTAATGCACCAAGGAACTTCGAACCCTACTTCTTTCTGACAGTCTAGGGCATGTACGCTGGACCTTCTCAAAAGCCCATTGTCCCCCCCTCTTTGGAATAATTGTATGCACGGGGTCACCCGTGGGACAGTTTGAACAGGATACCAAAGGTGCTACTAGCATCCTCTGGACCAGTTAGATACACAATCTTTTGGTTGTCTCCACTACAATGGAGCAAAACCAAGGCCCACCCATGGCACCTAACGGCAAGGAACAAAAGATCTCTGATAAAGAGCCCCTTTATGGGTGCCCGTCAGGTATTGCAGCGCCGACCCGACGAGGAGCAGGCCCATATGATGAAGCATGACACCTAGCTCGCTGGGTGTGTGAGGGCACTAGTTCCGAAAGGAGGAAATTCCTCTCCTCCCACTACCCAACTGACAGGTCAGCCTGCCACCGTGACTATAACTAGGCCTCTGCCCAAGATTCACAGAACCTAGTCACTCACCCATACATTCACTGAGACGCCTAATAACTTACTTAGACAGTCAGTCACGCACCAACTGAATCATCCATACAGGCACTCATACACCCACTAATTCACCAATACACCTTGATAAATATATTTGACACTCATAAACTTTTTAAAAACACTCTCAGTCTGGATGATGTCATCAGTGATGTCATTTGAGATGTCATCAGTGATGTCACTGACCATGTCATGAGTGATGTAATATGTGAGGTCATAAGCAGTACATTCCGGGGGCGTAAGTTATACTAACTATAACTGCTGAATTTCTCTGGTTTTGTACGAGTGAAACTTGAACCTAACTATAACGTCTCTGTAACCTTTGGTGTTTGTCAGTGAATTTCTAAGATTTTTTAAATTCCATTTCCTAACTATAACGTCGCTGTAACCTTTGGTTTTTTCAGTGAATTTCTAAGGTTTTATAAATGCTAATTTCTAATTATAACGTCCTGGTAGCCTTTGTTTTTTTCAGTGAATTTCTATGGTTTTTTAAAGTCTATTTCCTAACTACAACATCCCTGTAACCTTTGTTTTTTTCAGTTGATTTTCTAAGGTGCTTCAAATTCTATTTCCCAACTATAATGTTAATGTAACCTATGATCTGTCTTATACCCACTCTCAGCACAAAGGCTCTTGTCAGAGCCACCCAAGAGGCCAAAATGTTGATTTTCTTGTCAATTTTTTTTTTTTTTAGAGTTTTTGAAATTCGCAGCGACATCGCGATGATTGCGATCATGTAGCGAAATCGCAAAACAAAAGCAGACATTCAACGACCACCACCAAATTCAAAAATTTGAACTCAAATTCATTCTATTGCAATACACACATTACTAACTTAAGAACATGTTTGTGCACATATATTTGTAGTAACTTGTTTAAAAGCTGTGTTTGAACCCTACTTCATATTTTCGCGATTACACCGAGAGTCGCGATGGGTACTCTAACCGTTACGATCGCGCCTTTTTTAAGGTGTGCAAAACACATATATGCACACATTTTACAGTAATTTAGACACTAGGGTTATATTACTGCACTGTTTAAAGTCATATTTTTGTAGGGAGTTTGTATAAAAACAACCATTTAAACAGTTTTTCTGTGTTCATGGTGACGCTGGGCGTTGCAATGTTATCGGTAGCCACGATCACCGCAAATACATCGCGAAATGACAAAACAAATGCAGGCATTCAATAGCCACCACCACATTCAAAACTTATAACTGCGAAATGGATTATAACCAACACACTAAGCACATTACTACCTAAACAACTGTATAACAGCATGTACAACTTCCTTAATATCTCTATAACACATTGCATAACTTTTTCAGTGTAATTTATGACTGCATGCATCACTGTATCACTAAATCTCTCATTCACTGTGTAAGTATTTGAGGGGATCTGTGAGACGGTGCATCAGTCTATCAATACGTCTTTAACGAAATGCGTGACTGCCTCAGTTTACACACGCCTGGAGCTTTGATTTAATTAAGCACTTCGAAGTATTAAGAGTGGAAGGTAGCGATCACTACCCTTTGACGATAAAATTATATGTAAAAAGGGGTAACCAGAGAGAGACGGTTCTGCAAGTACATGTGGACTACCCAAAGCGGCTTACAACCCGAATTTCAGAAAAGCATATTACAAAATTACGGACGGTTCAGCAGACCCTCTCACTAGTAAAACCCCCATCTGAGGAAGATAATGCCTGGTATGAAAATACAATAAATCAACTGGTAGAATGCCTAAGGGTAAAAATTAAATGTGGTAAACCCGAGGCTGCCAGCAAAAATAGACCCCATGTTAACAACAGACCATGGTTCGATGAGGAATGCCGCAAAGTGAAAGCTTGTATTAGGCGGAAGGAAAGAAGACTTAGAGCAAGGTATAGTGAGGAATTGCTAATTACCCTCCAGAAATTAAGGATAAAATATAAAACAATTATTAGGAACAAAAAAAGAACTTATAAAGATAGCTGCTGGGCAAGCTTGCTAGCGGTAATAGAAGCCAAAAATGTGAAAGGGTTCTGGAAGTTGGTGCAAGAAAGCTCCGGTAAAGTATTAGGGTCGCTGCAATGTTCAGTCCCCGAAGATAAATGGGTGGAGTACCTAGGGGAAATTTATGGGAAATGGCCAAGGGTAGATAAAGCAAGTATAATAGTATGGCCAGGTGTGAAGGAAGAGATAAAGGAACACTTTACCCCCAGTAACATTAAGAAAATAATATCTAGTTTAAACCTAACCCGAGCATCCGGCCCAGATAATTTGCCGGCAGTAATTATAAAAACTAAACCGGAGTGGTGGGCGGAGTTCTTTGCAAATATGTTCCAGGCGATCCTTAATACAGGGATTGTGCCAAATAACTGGAGAGGAGCGATTGTAAGGCCAATCCATAAAAAAGGAGACGTAAACTCCCCCAAAAATTATAGATTAATAAACCTTCTAGACAAAGGTGGAAAAGTTTTCGCCAAAGTGATCTTGGGATTTCTTAAAGACTGGGTGGAAGGAAACCGAATTGTGCCCCCAGAACAGGGAGGGTTTAAAGAGGGACACTCAACGGTAGACCATTGCTTTGCTCTCTGGTCTATTGCGCGGAAGTCGATTGAGCAGAGGGGAAGCCTGTTCTGCTGCTTTGTAGACTTCCGCGCAGCGTTTGATCTGGTGGACAGGGAGCAGCTATGGGAGACCTTGATAGGGTATAATATCCCAGGGGATATATTGGGCCTGATTCAAATACTGCATACCGAAAATTGGGCCCGGATAATCCTAGATGTAGAAGGGAGTTTGTCTCGAAAAATCCAGATTGGTAATGGGCTGAGGCAGGGGTGCGTATTGGCCCCCTGCTTTTTCCTTGTTTATTGCAGACCTGCCTAAAATTCTAGGTAATGCTAGAGGGCAAGCCCGAAGCAAGATGGGAAACATATCTCATGTTTACTCTATGTGGATGACCTGATAATTATGGACCAGACGGAGATTGGCTTACAAAGAAAATTAAACAAATTTAATGAGTATTGCCACGTCAAAAAACTTGTTGTTAACATGGATAAGACAAAGATCCTATGTTTTGGTTAAAGGAAAACAGTGTTCTCTTGGTCTCTGGGTATCGAGAAGTTGGAAAAGGTAACAGAATATAGATACCTGGGGTTGTGGTTTGAGAGAAGCCTGCAATGTCATACCCATCTTGATGCGTTAAAACTAAGGGCATCGGCTTCTGTGAAGGGTTTAAAAAGATTTAATAGTGCGTATGGCGAAATGTCTGATAGACCCGTCCTAAAGGCTTATCTTGCAATGGTACCACCCCAATTTCTGTATGGTGCAGAGGTACTCTATTTGAGTGGCAAAAAGGGGTGGGATGTGGAGGAGGGAAATGCCCTGAAAAATCTATTCTCCCTGCCTAAATCGTCAATGGTACAGGCAGTGAGATTAGAATTGGTAATCACCTCATGGGATCTAACAGCCTGCATGGCTCTTTTACGTTTCTGGCAGCGTTTGGGCTCGGGAGAAGATTGTAAAATCTCACAATGGTGCACAAACGAGATAGTAAAAAGTGAGCTAAGGTGGGCAAAAGAGACTAGAGCTACAATCAACAAGGCGTGTTGCCTGATAAAGCTTACGTTGTGCCCCCAGTCCCTCCAACCTAAGATTGATAAGAGGGAACTTAGGATTCTGGGTAAAGAAACCTCGCGATCTCAAGACCAAAATTACCTCTTGAGGACAAGCTCGGTTCGTCATAGCATGGCAAAATGAATTACATTTTCTTTATATAGACAGGCTACCTAGCTGCCAGCTAAGGCGAGAAGTGTTAAGGCTACGAATAGGGGTAAACCCATGTTACGTGAATAAAGGGGTAAAAAGTTTTATGATAAATAACAAGGGTAAATGCACTTGCACTTTAGCAACAACATGTGATATTATGCATATATTATTGGATTGTCAGAAGGTTTTAGAAATTCAAAGAGTTTTTATGCCCCATTTTTAAAAAATATGATATTAAAAATAGGCCACAAGCAGTAAATCTCTTAGTGGAAATGATTAATCTGAACATAGCATGTGCCATGGGAATATATATAAAAAAAGTTAAAGAGTTCCTTAAATGTAATGAGCCTTGAGTCGCCTATTTTAAAAAGTTTATGTGGTGAATGTGATGGGAAATGGAAAAGTAACGTGGAGTAGAATACTTGAACCTTTTTATGATATTAAAAATGAAATGTGCCTTTTTAGAAGTTTAAAAAATAAATAAATAAATAAATAATTTGAAAATGCTTGGTGGATTCTTGGCCCAAACAATCCGTAATGATTATAGTGACACCACCTTTGGCATAGTTTATAAAGTGTACGAGCGGGCTGCCGAATCTGCGGGATTGTATTTGTGACAGTATGAATTACAGGGTAGAATGAAATTTTAATACTTTTAGATATTTATGTTTTAACGAATGGTATGTTGTCTATTATGTATACTTTTATGGTTGTAAAAGACCAAATAAAGTTTCTATTGAACTGAACCGACTGCCTCAGTGCATCTATGAGTGGGTGCATCAGTGTCACAATGGGTCTGTGATTGGTTTTAAAAATTTTTATTTTATTTTTCCAAGACCTTTATTGGTGCCATACAATTTGTACACAGCATAACGCCTACATCCCCTGCGGGCCGGCAATGCAAGATGACGTGCGATGTGGCAGTAGGGGTGGGAAGAAGGATACACAGCAAGCCGCCTACAACCGCAATGGGCCGGCCGCGTCAGGTGGGCAGTCATGATAAAATGGCCACAGAAAAGGTCATAAACATACATAACCAAGTACTCTAATAACTCAATAACAGTGCCACTAGCCATCAATTACAGCAGAAATAGAGGTACGCATTCATGGATGCCTGCCTCGCCGGTGTGTTCGTACTCGGCCCGCCCTAGTCTCTAAAGCCGCACATTAGTAATCATAGTTCTACTCCTGCGAATTCCCCATGCCTTGTGTCCCATCCCTGCCCCGTGCGTCCTCCCCATCAGTACGGGAGTCAGTGGTTGTATCTTCGGTTGTGGAATATTCCAGGAGGTAAGTTTGAAGGGGACCCCAAATATCCCAGGGGCGAGAGGAGGGAGGTAGTAATTCAGCATAGGTGTGTAACTGTTCTTGGCAGTATATGAGATCTTGGAGCCAATCCTTAAATTTAGGAGCTCTGCCCCTGCCCCATTTACAAGCAATTCGTCGTTTAGCAAGGAGAAGTGCCAGGGAGACAAACCTCCTTATCTTCGCGGGTAATTGTTCAGTGTATCCCAAGAGTGCAGTGAGGGGGTCTTCCGGGATGTGTGCCCCTGTCATGCGACCTAAAGCTAAAAAAACTTCCCCCCAGTATCGGCGAACTTGTGTGCAGTCCCAGGCCAGGTGTTTGAAATCAGCTTCAGTTTCCCCACATCGATCGCAGTGATCGTTATCTCGCAGGTGGAGGCGATGCAAGCGTGCCGGTGAATAGTATAACCGATGTAGATACTTGTAGTGTATGATGCGGAATCTACTACTGGCGGAGACTACCCCAGTTTGACGGCAACAAAAGGACCATTGTTCCTCTGTTAGGGGATGCCCTAGTTCCTCTTCCCATTTACTCTTTGTTGGGGAGGGATTGTGTTCACTATCTCTTTGGGTGGTGTGGTATAGGAGGGACACCACATGCGTTGGAGTGTTTCGATTCAGAAGGGCATGTAGGGGGGGCATGATAGCAGGCTCTTGTGGAAAGCATGTGGTGAGGGTCCGCATATCTTGTCTGAGCCTAATATAACAGAACCGGTCTAAAGGGGTGGGGGATGAGGTTCCAAAGAATTCATTGCTAGAACAGAATGACCCTTTCACATATAGTTGCCCCCAGGTGTGCATAGAAAGTTTGCGCAGCAGGCGACGGCAGCCTCCTTCTTGTGTAACCGGGAGATCGTGTCTCCCCTGTAATGGAAGTAGGGGTGAATACAGTAGGGGACATTGGGTTCGACAGGCCAAGTCTTTCCAGGCACTCGTTGTGCATTGAACAGTGGTGGAAGCGTGACGCCGCGGAACCGCCGGGGTGCTCAGATATGCTGAACATGGTGTGGGGGTCATGTATCCATCCTCTATCGCTAGGTGAGGCATATATGGAGGGGGATTTATCCAATAAGCCGCGAAATGGGCCTGGGCGCAGATGAAATAAAGTTCTAGATCTGGTATCTCAAAGCCTCCAGCTTCAAAGGGTCGCGTAAGGGTGTTCCAATTTAATCTGGCCTGTTTTCCACCCCACGTGAGACGAATCATTTGGGTTCTGAGGTCTTTAAAAAAGTGGCGACTGGGGGCATAGGGAATGTTCGTGAAGAGATAAAGCAGTTTAGGCAGAACCACCATCTTGATCAGGGATGTTCTGCCAGCCATGGAGAGGGGCAGTGCTATCCATCTGGTGATTGTGTCTGTGAGGAGGTCGAGCGCCCTTCCATAATTAGATAGCATCAATTCGTCCCGGTTCCGGGAAATGACTATTCCGAGGTATGTCAGTGTATCGGCACACCATGTGAGAGGGTAGTCCGGTTCAAAACGCGTGGTGGCGTCCGTAAGGGGGAATATTTGGGATTTCCCCCAGTTAATATTAACTCCAGAGAGGTGGCCAAATAAGATGAGCAGCCGGAGAATGGGGTTGAGGCTTTCGCCTGGATTGCGTAAGTATAATGTAATATCGTCAGCGTATAGAGAAATTAAAATCTGCCTCTCTGGATATATCAGCGCATGGTCCCGGAAATGTTGTCGGACCTTGGCAGCCAGGGGTTCAATCGCTATAGCGAAAAGGAGGGGCGATAGGGGACATCCCTGGCGGGTGCCCCTGGTGACTGTGAAAGGGGAGGAGTGAACACCATTAACCATGACTCTAGCCTGCAGACCAGTATACAATAAATCTATCCAAGCCAGGAATGGTGCGGGGAATCCCATGCGCTGCAGGGCGAAGGCAAGGTAGTCCCATTCCAATGAATCGAATGCTTTTGTGGCGTCCAGAAATACCGCCGCGGCATTCAAGTCAGGCTCAATATCCTGGAGGATCGCGAACAGAGTGCGCAGGTTCTGAGACGTGCCTCTACTGGGTACAAAGCCCGACTGGTCTGGGAGTACCAGGGCAGTCATGAGAGGGCTAATGCGATTAGCAATCAGTTTTGCCAAAATTTTGGCATCGACGTTGATTAATGAAAGAGGTCTGTACGAGTCACATTGCGAGGATGGTTTGCCTGGCTTGGGCAGGGAGATTATGCACGCCTCACGCATTGTCGGGGTAGTATGCCTGTTTCTCGGGCCTCTTCGAAGACATGTCGTAGGACGGGAATAAGTAAGTGGCGGAACGCTTTGTAAAATTCAGCCGGGAGGCCGTCCGGCCCCGGGGCCTTCCCTGATTGCAGTTGCATTATGGCAGAGATAATTTCTTCATCCTCGTGGTGTGCTAAGAGGAATTCTCTTTGTCCATCTCCCAGACATGCTATAGCAGTGTTCTCAAAAAAGGGGGTGAAGTCTACCGGGTGAGTTCTATGTGTCTTGTATAGGGTTTTATAAAAGCTGCGAAAGGCAGCTACGATATCCGAGGTACTCCTGTGCATTTGACCGTCCGCATCTTCACTCTCCAAGACTATATTGGAAAAACGGGAGGGGCGAATCAGAGATGCGAGTGCCTTCCCCGGTCTGTCTCCCTCCCCATAGCGGCGCACTTGGTGGTATTTCCCTCTAAACTTACATTCTGTTTCGGCTGCTGCTTGATATTCAGTAATTAAGCTTCTTAGCCGTGCCTGTAATTCTGGGGTGGGGGTTGTCTGTATTAAATGTTCCGTTTGTTTGAGCTCAGTTTCCAGTTTACAAAGCGTAGAGCGGAGATCTTTCAAAATTCCCCCACTCTTTGCAATGCATATCCCGCGAATGGTGACTTTAAAAGCATCCCATATTGTGGAATATTTGTCAACCGAATCTTCGTTGCGTGGGAAAAAATCCGATATTTCTTGTTCCAGTTCGTGGTGGAACACCGGATCTAATAGATTTTGTGGATTTAGGCGCCAGGACAGGAAGGGTGAGGCGATCTGGGGGGGGGCAATTGTGACTAGTGCTGGGGAATGGTCAGAATATGTGCGGGGGAGATAGGACGCATGTGTCAGCCAAGGGATAAGACCTTTGGTAATGAGCCAGCCGTCAATTCGTGACCAAGAGGAGCGGGCGGTCGTATAGCAGGACCCCTCCCGGCGCTGCGGGTATAAGTGGCGCCAAGCATCAAGCAATTCGCGGTCCTCTACGATCGCTTTGAGAGTGTAGTGCGTGTTGGAATAATGATGCGGTTGTGGGTGCGAGCAGTCCATAGCAGGATCTAAGGTCACATTGAAGTCCCCACCCCATAGCAAGTGTATGGATCCAATATCCAAGATCTTACCCCAGAGTATCCGAAAGAATTCACGGTCATCGGTGTTTGGGCCATAGCAGGAGACAAGGGTTATGGACTGAGCTGCCAGTCGGCCCCAGATGATAGTGTAGCGGCCTTGGGGGTCTTCGTGGGAGCCTATGGGGGTGTAGGGGAGAGATTGTTTTACCAGAATGGCTGTTCCTCTGGCGTAGGAGGAGTATGAGGAGAAATAGGAGTAGGTAGCCCAGCGGGACGCGAACGAGACAGTGGCATTGGGGCTGAAGTGTGTTTCTTGTAAAAGCGCACAATGAATATTATGGCGGTCTAGATACGAAAGGATATGTCGGCGCTTACGAGGGTTACCCAGGCCGTGAACATTCCAAGTTAGAAAGTTGTATGTAATGGGTCTAGGGCGGTCTTCCATGTGGTTGACTTAAAATGTATGTTCTAGGGTATGGATATTGGCTGTTTAGGTTCTGCTGTTGAGGCATGTGCCGACATAGCAGTACATTGAAAGTGGCATTAAATAAACAATCCCTGTATCTGCAAGAGCACGGATCAGGGTCCCCCCTCCTCCCACATCAGCAGCCCAATCCTGCCGTGGCCCAGGCCCCACCCCCCCTCCCAATTTGCCCTTTGCGCCAGATTCCCAACTGGGGAAGGTGGCCTAACCACAAACAAATGCATAAGATACAGTACGTAGGGTTCACCTGTCGGGTGGAATCTAGAGGGCAACCAGTCTCTCCTCGCGTGAGCGAGGGTGCTCGGGTAGGATTTTGCAGGTTCATCTCGTCACAGTGTCTGTTACGATTCTTCAACTGAAGGATTCTGTCCGGAGGTTAGTGCGGATCAGTTTTGGTGTCACAGGTGGCTGGGGGAATTGCGGGACAGAGCGCGTGAATGTTGTTGTGTGAATAAGATATTAGTCTGTGGTCTGCCCCGGGCATGCTTAGGGGGAAGACCGAAAGTCCCTGCAGGGCATCAATACTGGCAGAGTTCCAGGGGTGTGTTCTTCCCCAGTACGCTATGCAAATGTCATCATGACCATGCGGGCTCTTCTGTGACATATGTGCTCTGCACTTTGCATGCTCCGCAGTCTACCCTGAAGGGGCCGAGCTATGTGTGCCAGTTCAATGTTCGCAGCGTCACCAGATGCTTGAGTCCGTGCGCAGGGACGCAACGCATTTCTTCCCCCTGTCAGGGTTTTTCCTCCCGTGGATTCATTCTATGTCGGATGCATTGCCATTCCCTTCCGGACGGTGCAAGGGGGATGACCGATCTGTAGCTTCTTTGGGCAGGGTCCTTAGGAAGTCCTGGACATGTTGTGGATTGGTGAAGAAATGCTGTTTGTGTTGATGTGTTACTTTGAGATGGGCAGGGAACAGCATGGCATAGGGTATGTTGAGTTGTTGTAATTTTTTCTTGACCTGGAGGAATTTTCGCCTTTGCTCCTGGACAGCCATGGTGAAGTCGGGTTAAATCGATATCTCCATCCCTTCGTGCCGAAGCAGACCTTTTTCTCTGGAAAGGCGGAGGGCAGTGTCCCGGTCCCGGTAGTTAAGCATTCTAGCTATTATGTGACGGGGAGGGGTACCAGGAGCAGGTCGGTTAGCCAATGATCGATGCACCCGTTCAACAACGAGGACTGGCGAAAAGACTTCTCTGCCAAAAAGCGTTATGAGTAGATGCTTGATATATTCTTCCATCCTGCCAGTGGCTGTTGATTCCGCCACTCCAAGACTACGTAGGTTGTTTCTCCTCGAGCGGGATTCTAAATCTTCGTTTTTGGCAGCTATCACCTTCAGGACCTTTTCCATTTCGAGTGTGCGGCTGGTGGTGGCGTTGGAGGTGTCCTCCAGGTCAGATATTCTACGTTCCGCCTCAGTTAAGCGATCGTCATGTTTCTCTACTCAATGGGTTAGGCCATCCAGCCTAGCGTTCATGGAGTCCATTTTTGACTCAATAGATGTCAGGCTCGACTGCATCACTAGTAGTAATTCTTTCAGGTCAGCAGTAGATGTGGTCAGAGCATCGGACTGATCTTCTTCAGGCTCCGTGTGGGATCGGGGAGTCTTACGCGTGTCGAAGTTCAGCTTCGGCTGTCGTCCATCCGGTTTCCCCATGGCGACTGGGCGGGAGACACGGCGGTGCAGTTGTAGTCGGGGAGGGTCCGTATCGCGCTCTTGTTGCTTTCGCCTGCTTCCACTTCGGGCTCGGTGTGTGAGGGGGCCGGCGGCAAGGGAATCAGTTCGTTTTCCCGATCTATGTTCTCCAGATGACATCAGCATATGTGCCGTTCAATCAACTTCAATAGATCTTCAGGGCCTCGCGTGTGGGTCGGGGCATTGGTTTGTTCCCCCTCGAGAGCCAAATAGGCCGAAGCGTGGCATGGGGACTAGGGCTTAAGCGGCGGGCCACAGAGTCTCCCAGGGCATGCCCGCTGTCAAGGGCGCGTGTCGAAGCACTTAATAGGGTCTGTGGGGAGCAGCCTCGTGTTATCTCTCCCTGGCGTGTCGTAGGGGCCCAGAACGGGCAGGATCCCAAGGCACAGCGCGCGCCTGGTCGCAGCTTGAGGAGTGCACTGAAGGGTAGCGGCGGAAGCTTCACCGCGGCCCCCTGGCAATCGCAGCTGAATCGGAGGACACCCCTGCAGTTTCACGTCTCAATTTCCAGCCCCCAGAGGGGGGGGAGGGGTAGAGGTCCCAGCGGCAGTCCAGGCAGCCCGCAGCAGCCCCGCCAGACGCCGCCACCCAGCGACGCTGTCCTCGGGGCGGTAGCGCAGCCCAGTCCCTAGCAGCGCCGGCGGTCACCCCACACAATCTAGGCCCCGCAGGAAGAAAGTCCGCAGGAGTCCACAGCAGCAACATTGGGTCAGGTAGGATTATTTATGGTGGGGGTCCAGGGTGCCGCAATGGGCACCGATCGCTTCAGGCAGCGCACGTCCAGTGCTGCAGCGGGCCAACTCCCGCAGCCCCCCGGGCCGTCCAAAGGGCCCCGCTGAGCCGCCGCCGTCTATTCCAGAGGGGGAGGTGCAGCGCCGGAGCAGCCGATGGAAACAGGCAGTCCGGTCCCAGCGGCGCCGCAGGTGTCACAACGGCCGCCTGGGGGGACACAAGGCGATGCAGCACACTCACCACCTCTGGGGTCCGCGGTGTCCCAGCATCCTCGCCCACCCGGCGCCCCCAGACAGGCCAGGTAGGCCGCAGCAGCGCCTCAGGGGGGCGCGGGCCAAGCTCCGGCGGCAGAAGTCGGCGAGTCGGCAGCACGGCTGGCGGGAGGATCGGCAGGTACGGGTGCAGGAGCGGCGGGTCCGCACCGCTCGGTATATCCCCACCTCGGGATGCTCACCAGCAGGCCGCTGCCGCCATGTTCATACGCTCCGCCCGGGAAAATCTGATCTCGTAGTGCTCTGGTGCAGGGTGGCTGTGCAGGCAGCAGGGTGGCTCGCCGGACACTCCTTTGTTGTGGCAATCAGGTAAAACCGTTTAATGGCTTGCTAGGCGAGAGTGATGAGGATTTTTGTCGGATAGAGTTCCGAGCAGCAAGAGCCTCACGTAAGTGCGGCCATCTTGCTTGGCGCCCTCTAGCGCCCCTCGGTCTGTGATTGGTTGTGTAAGTCTCTCACTCAATCTGTGAGTAGGTACATGAGTGCATTTATTGTGCATTTGTGAGTACGTATATGACTGGATCTATAAGTGGATACATAACTGTCTAAGGTGGTATCTGAATGGGTGAGTGAGTGGTTGCACGAGTGTCTGAGTGGATCTGTGAGTGAGTGCATAAATCTCTCAGTGAGTCTATGACTGGCAACAAGAGTATCTGAGTGATTCTGTCAGTGGGTGTGTGGGTCTGTGAGTGTGACTGTGCATAGATACATGAGTCTCTGAGTGTATAACTAACTGGGTGCATAAGTCTCTGAGTGGGTCTATGAGTGGCTATGTGAGTGACTGTTTGGGTGTGTGAGTGACTGAGTGGGTTCGTGAGTGAATGAATAAGTGTCTGAGTGGATCTGTCCGGTATTGCCGTGTTCTCGGGATTGTAGTGATGCTAGGATGGGTCCACCTCGCAATAGCTTCAAATCTGATTGCTATATCAGCACAGACAGTTGAAGTGATTAAGTGGGGGAAGGAAAGGTAGGGTACAGCAGGGAGGGAGATCTGTAAAAAAAGGAACACAATTGCTAGCTACTCTTTCCCCTCTCAATCACTGTTCCCCTTCTCCCTCATACCATATACACAAATATAGCCATATAACAATACCTGTAAAGGAAAAGACAGACACTTTTGTTTGTAACGTGTGGGTCAGATGAGAAGACGAATCTTTTACCATAAAATGCCGTGTTGCTTATGTACCACTATGGAAAGGAGAATACACCAATCACTATAGAATCCGTTAACACCACCAGGGTCTATTTAAATGTAGGTCGAGGCTTCTACATACCCAATTATCTGTGTTGCGATGAATCACAGGGGGAGTGAGAAATGTCCATCCTGGGTTCTGACTCCAAGCCCCTGTTATATGCACAAACAGACAAGCAATTCACAATAAGTGCTATTCATATCATAGCCTCTCAAACATGGAAATAACATATATCTAAATGTTGGCATTCCTTCCACTCTTGTCACATACAAACAAGCGAGCACAGTCCTGTGTAATCTCACGGCATGGAATCTGAATACCGAAAGAATGGATAACGACAGTTATCCGAGTCAAAAGGAAGTTACTGCACTTCCCTCAGTGAGAGTAAAAGAAAGAACAGGCTTAAGCATGGTTTATGCCATCCTCAATACCTCTCCGCATTAGTTTTTTGAAATAAAAACTCGCCAACGGAAAGGCAGGAGCAAATTGTCAAAAGTCATCAAACGTAAAATCGCATCCGCGCGGTTTACAATCCTGAAACGATGAGCCAAAAGGCTCCAGAAACAAAGTGCGCGGTGCTAGGAGCACCCTTACCGGACCGTGTCCCTTCCAGTAAACACCGCCAGTAATCCACAGAATAATCGGCCGCGTCTCATGACCCGGATCCGATTTTAACAGGATTTGCCTCGAGGCAACGTGAACATGCGTGCGTGTCATTTCCTGAACGCGCCACATGACGGGAATCGTAGTTCTGACTCTATGACATGTCAGTGTTCACTCCGGGCTCCGGTGAGACCTGACAGAGTCTCTAAGTAGGTGCATGAGTCTCTGAGTGGGTCTGCACATGGGTGTGTGACTCTCCAACTGAGTATGTAAGTAGGTGCAAAGGTACCTGAATGGGTATGTGAGTGAGTGCATCAGTATCTGAGTGGGTATGTGACTAGATGTATAAGTGTGTGAGTGGATATGTGAATAGGTGTATAATTGTCGGAGTGAGTTTGTGAGTGCGTACATGAGTGTGTGACAGTGACCGGCGAGTGTATACAAATATATATTTTTAAAGTATTTTTACCAATATTCGCGATGTTGCAGCGATATTCACGATGTCCCCGCGATGGTACACGGGGGGCCGCACTGGTGGCTGTGGCGTTGTCGCGAATATCGCGTGCGATGAAAAAAATCAATTTTGGACTCATAACTTGTGTCACTATCACACCCATTTTTCAAACATGGGATCAGAGTATCTCCACCCTGACACCTTATGTTAGCTTTCGCATGAAATTTCAGCCCCAGGAACCGTTCCCAGATGATTAAATGGCTGCCGCAACTTTCTGTTCAGGTTGTGTCCAGCCAATCAAAGCATGCCCATTGGCGCGTGCATCCGCGATTAATGGAGAAACAACCGCGAAATATCCGTGGCCAGAGATATATCTATTATTTTTGGTTTAAATTTCGCAAAAAACTACTGGACAGATTTGCACCAAATAACT
Source organism: Calotriton arnoldi (assembly GCA_963921515.1). Lineage (NCBI taxonomy): Eukaryota > Metazoa > Chordata > Amphibia > Caudata > Salamandridae > Calotriton > Calotriton arnoldi. Next base: position 3,581,250 of record CAWUFW010000707.1, read on the forward strand.
AAAAGCACAATCTGCTTAACAACATCTACCTTCCTGCCAAATATGGTGTAATTCCGTCCAGCGGTTCGGGCTGTAGGTTCGACAATGCGTTCCTATGGGAATTAACATTACAAAAATACCCTTTTTTCGCGCCCCTATTTCTCGATCCCCACTGAACGGATCACCCCCAAACTTTCCATGACAATCAGAACCATACTTTGACAATGGCAAAGCTATAGCCAAGTCATAAAATGCTTTTCCTATGGAAACTAGGTCCTAACTATAACTACCTACTGGCAACCGCAAGTAGGTAATATATATATACATATGAACAGCATCTGCCACATGCACAGTTGCCAAACAGGTAAACAAACTGAACATCCTGGTTTATAGTGCTGCTTGTTACGGGCTGTATTGTGTGATCCTGGACCTTCTGTGCCCATGCCAAGTCCATTGAGGATTCCTGGGATCTGTGCTGTGCATTTCCCCATTCCAAGTGTAACTTTATGCCGCTTGACACCATGCTTAGCCCATTGGGGATCCCAGGGATTTGTCCCCTACATCCCTCTGGCCCATGAACCAAGCATGCCCTCCTTTGGGTGCTCTACCCTGCTCTGGTGGGTGGCAGTCCTCCCTTCTCTACCCCCAGGTGGGCACCATGTTTCCAGGCCTCCTGTGGATTTTCTTCAAATCTTGCAGAATTTGCCTGAAATTTCGCAGTCTCTGAGGAGTACCTCGGCCATCTTGGCCTCAGCTTATTTGACCCACCCCCAAGGCCGCTGCCCCCTGCTTCACTTTCCCACTTCTTGGAGAGTACCTGCTGATGCCTCGCTTCTGAGCCCTCTTATCTGGCATGGGTTATCCACCCTAGAATCCTGATCTCACAGTCTGGGCAAAAGACACACTAATCTGTCAACACGAACACACCCTGAAAAATAGGTTTGTGAGAGCATTTGAACCATCATCCAAGAATACCTGCATGCCACAAATTGTTTACTTTATTATTTATTAAACAAAAAACCTGCCTCTCTGCTGTGTTCCACTGGTTGGCTGGTGCACAGCTGAAATGCAACGCGGACAAAACAGACATTCTCCTCTTTTGGAACTGCTCCCCGCAGCTCTGGCGATCCTTCTGGGCAGATGAGTTCCCTCTATCATCCCCCCACGATGGTCCGGTAAAAAACCTGGGCATCTGGTTTGATGATAAACTCTTGTTTGGTCCACAGATCAAAAGGTTATTCTGAAATCTCTCAAAAAGTTCCTCCCAATACTCCCCATCTCTGCTAGGAAAACGGTTATCCAAACTCTGATAAGCTCTCGCATAGATTATGCCAACGCTCTCTAAATTGGCCTGCCCGCCCACCTGCTTAAGAAACTGCAGGTAATCCAGAACGCTGCGGCCAGACTTTTGCTCAACCTTCCCAAGCGAGCAAGTGTCAGATCCCATCTTCACGCTCTGCACTGGCTACCAGTGGGTATGAGGGTGAAGTTCAAGGCACTTGTCACAGTGCACTCTGCGTTATATGGTCATGGCCGAGCTTACCTTCGCTCTTCTAACAAACTTCTGGTGATTGTCCCTAAAGCCCTTAAACAGAAATCTGGTGGTTCCTCTCTGGGCCATCTAGGGGCTAAGGCCTGGAATCAGCTTCCGGTGGAGCTTCGTGCTGTCCGCTCCCCGAGTATTTTCAGGAAGCAACTGAAGACATTCCTCTTTAGATAATTCTTAGCAGATGATGTCAGTCTACCTCTTAGGCACGTGTCGGGACACTCCTCAGAGTAGCTGTGAGCGTTATAAATGTCAATTACATAACATAACATAAACATATTTATATCGCACGGACCTTCCATGTGGACAGCAAAGAGCTTTATAATTAACAGAACAATACAATGTAATACACTGAGAATTAACACAATTCAAGTTCTTTACCAACACCAAATGATGGGAGAGTGATGAGGTAATCAGTAAAAGAGCTCTAATCTGCAGTATCAGCGACATCTAGCGTCAGCAAGGTACAGGACCTACCACCATACCCTGCGTATGACTATTCTCACTTGTTGGTTATTAAGAAGACCCAGATTCTGCTGGCCTTCATGCAGGAAGGTAATTACTGTAGGACGTCGTGATATTGGAATTACACTCCATAGGGAAATATCCGCTCGTTCCAAGTGGGGTCTTCCTTGTTGTTTGCAGGGCCCCATTACCCAACTTGCGCTAGACTCTGAAGTAGCTGAATTTTGCTGTTCATAAAGGCAGTTTTGACAAGTTTCTTTGGAAGGCTTCTGTATCCTCCACTTTGTTGTATAAAAGTGGGATTTCACCCAAATGCCACTGAAACATTAGTCTTTCCTTTCTGTCGTCTAACCACACTGCATACTCAACCAGACAAATGTCAAAAGAACCAACAGGAATAGATTTTTTATGCAGAATTAAATATCTAATCACCCATTCGCTTTCCTGATTTCACACTCTAATCATCTCTGTTGCACAGACCTGTGAAAGGCATATTTTATTGTTTGGAAGCTCACTCGCTCCAGAGAACAAATCAATTTGTTGCTCTCGATCACTCTCATGTGGTTCTTGTAGTAGTGTTCTAAGGCAGCTGCCTACAACACCATTAATATAGCTCCTGCCCTGACTAATATCTCATCCGATTGAATAATTTCCAAATCATCACATATTTTGATTGTGAAATGAAATGAAATGAAATTAAATGAAAATTGGTATTTGTAAAGCGCTAACTGCCACTCCGAAAGGAGCATCCTGGCGCTGGTTTGGAGGTGAGCGGCTGCTCAGGAATTCTTAGATGAGAGAGAGGCAAAGTTCATCTGGGGCTCCGAAAATCCAAGTCTTTAGTTCTTTCCTATATTGTGTTTCAGATTTATGCGTTCTCAGATGCGGTGGCAGTAGGTTCCAGGCTCTGGTGCCTAATGCTGTTATTGTTTTTCCTCCCCTAGTTTTGCATCTGAAAATGGGAGGTTTGAGTAGGTTGGCTGATGATGACCTGAGGGTTCTGGTTGTACTGTAGGGGGTGAATCTTGATGCGAGGTATTGAGGCCTCAGTTTGAGTGAGGCTCTGAAGGTGATAAGGAGAATCTTGAAGAGTATTCTCTTGTGTAGAGGGAGCCAATGAAGGGTTTTCAGAGCTGTAGAAGCAGAGGACCTTCGAGAAGTTTTAAAACCAGCCGCGCTGCTGCATGTTGGACTACTTGGAGTCTTTTTAATGTTTGTTTGTTGGCTCCTGCCAAAAGACTGTTGCAGTAGTCTAGCCGCGCCAGTATCAAGGCGACCGCTACTGATTTCCTTGCCGCGAGTGGGAGTAGATCGAAGAATTTTTTCAAAGATTTTATAAGACTGAAACAGGTCCCTGCAACCTTCAGTGCATGTGGTTTGAAACTGAGGGCGGAGTCAAACTGCACTCCTAGGTTTCTTGCCACCGTTACCATATCAGGTGGGGGTGACGTACCCTCTGGCCACCACTCATTTGGCGAGAAGGAGACTTCTTTACCTATTGGTAAGATCTCAGTTTTTTCGGTGTTGCACTTGAGGTGGTTATCCTTCATCCACTGGAGGACCTTGGAGAAGCACCTTTTAAAGTTGAGTTCGGCCTCCTTAGAGTTTTGATCTAGAGATAGGATCATTTGGGTATCGTCTGCATAGGACGTAACTTCGATCCCAAATGATGTTATTAGTGAGATGAGTGGAGTCATGTAGACATTAAATAACAGAGGGCTTAATGAAGAGCCCTGTGGTACTCCTGTTGTGATGGTGCATTCCACCGATAAGAAGGTTCCGAGGGACACAGCTTGCCTGCGCATGGAAAGAAAGGATTTTAGCCATTCCAAGGCAGTGTGTGAGATACCGCATGATTTGAGCCTGGAAAGGAGGATGCTGTGTGATATGGTATCAAATGCGGCCGATAGGTCGAGTAGGATCAGCACTGCCTTCCTACCTCTGTCAGCAATCATTTTAAGAGAGTCCGTGATTTCCAGGAGTGCAGACTCGGTGGAATGCTTAGGGCGAAAACCGGATTGTTGGGGGTGGAGGATATTTGCGGCCTCTATGAATTTAGTTAGCTCTTTATGCACACATTTTATTGTAGTAATTCATCTTGGCCTCTACATCTTATACTCGGTTTCCAGAACTTTGTACTTTTGTTGTAGGATGGGTCATAACCATTTCAACGACCACATTAACTTTGAACCTCTCCTTTTGTATTTTGTCTGCGCCCAGTAAGATCCTCAAACACCAGATGGTTAAAGGAGGTGGTCGGTCTGGCTCAGGCATCATTTGTTGCATAACACACTTGGGAGCAAAGGGGATCTGTGAAAGCCAGAGGGTACTGATCCCTCAAAACAATTCCTAAACACACAAAAGTCCGTCTGGCTGTACGTAAATAAGAGGAGAAGAAAAATAAATCAAGGGAGAAGAATAGAGTCTAAGTAGTGTATGGGGAAAAGGAGGGAGAAATTCCCTTCTGGACAAGAACACCCACTCACCGTTAGGTGACATGCTTCATCATATGGGTTTCCTCCTCACACCGTGGTGTGGGCTACGACTCCCTGAGGGGAGGAGCTGAGGTGTTTTCTCAAAAGATGAGCGTAAGAGAATACAGATGAATGAGGGGCAGAGTGCAGAGAAAGTAAGTGGGTGATTTTAAAATGTCTCTCTGGATCCACTGAATTTTTATTAGGTGGTCACAAGGACATGATTAAAAAGCAAGACGGCTAGGGATTCAACAGATATAACCCTAGTTCAAGGTCAACATGTTTCTGCCATTTGTTGGTCCCCTAAAGAGATCCGGAGGCATCAGTTTTTGTATGCCACAGCAGAGGTCTGGTGTGACTGGCAGGTCATTGGTGGAAGGTGTCTGACGGACCAGAGAGTTGTTATGTTTCAAGATGGTAGATCTGTATGTCCCATTTCATATTAATCTTGAGTGGGCCAAAATGTTTCATAAGGTCCCTTTTAATTAGAGACATTGTCTTGACCTTTTCAGCTGCCATATTCTTTGCATCACATTGCCAGGCATAGTTGCACATTATTTTTTCTTAGAAATTAATAAGGTAGCTGAGCTTTGAGGTGCAGGGACCGGTGAATGGTTTGAGTAGCTAATATCAGATGGGGGAGTGGTCACCACAGTCTGATCAGTGTGTGCCTTAAGGAGCTTACTGTAGTCCCAAAAGGTCACTAGAATTTATCTCTAGTCACTGGACAATCACTACGCTTAATAAGCTACGAAGCTTCCTACCTCTACTTTCTACAAGTGAAAGGCACAATTGTTTGGTCCTAGGCTACCTTCTGATCTCTCCACACCCCAGTTAGGGGCTGCAGTAGTAGCTACAAAGAATGACGTCTCAGTCTTAATATGACAGCTCCCACACCTACTTGTTTGATACCCCAGCTGGGCCCAAAAGGTGATGATAAGGAGAGTTTTCAGGTCTTCTTTCACCTCCAGGCAATATTACAGAGAATGCCCTGTAATACTGGTTTGGGAAAAGTGATGCAGTTGACGGAGTTTGCTGACCATATGAACTTTAGCCATCCATGCTAATTGCAGGCTTGGACTGTATTGTCTCTTCATACATGATTCTTGTGTCTTGTATTTTATCTATTTTGGAGAAAATTCCTATGGTATAGTATCTGTTCTGTAGCAATATGATCTATATTGTGTGCATTAGAACTGTGTTAGTTGTGATGTAATGGAGACATAGAGGGAAGAGCTGTCTCGTATTGCACCCCTTCATGTGACTACCGGGTATAACATAGGAGTAAAGTCTTACCTCCATCAGCTTGGTCTATCCTTTACAAGACAGACACCGCTAACAAAACACCTCCAGTTTTCAGACAGAACTTCTTGATACCCCAAACACACAGCAGTATTTGTGTCAATTTTCTTTTTAGTAAACCTTTCCTCGAGATAACTTCCCACACCAATCTTGACAAGTTGCCCACTTTCTTCAAATGCTTCTTGAGATACTGTCTTATCCTTGACCACTCTTGCTGTATTCCATCATTGTCCATCATCCAAATACATTGCATTGTCCTTCACCGCCTTTGCTAGTATGCCTAATCCAAAATTGAACATGCTTTTTTGACATTTTTTGACACTTTTATCTTCATCACATCACCAGTGGTCATCTCACATTCTGTCTTCAACCTTTCACACACAGTCTTACCATCCAGTTTCTTAAAATCTATGTTATTGCATTTCTCTTCAATCTTTTCCTTGATCAATCTGTCAACAACCATTTTGATAGGCAACCATCCACAATACCTGAGGGAAATGGTCTTGCATCCTTGCTGCACCTCAAATGGAGCCAATCCTTTCATGGATTGTGGTCATGTTGTGATACAACCTTAAAAACGTATGGAAAGCACCCAACAAAGAGAAATTACTCTCAAACACATAATGCTAACTCTCACCTGTATTCTGTTTGATTGCTCAACCAACCCATTCCTTGGGGGTGGTACAACCTGCTGTTATATGAATGACTCCAGTGGCATTTTCAAATTCCACCATCTCACTCGAAATAAAATATGCACCATTGGCAGAGCTCAAGTTTTTAGTTGACCCCTCTCGGAAGAAAACATCAGTCAAGAAAACTGTCTCTGCTCGGGTGTCAGAATCACATAAATCTAACTTCCATCCACTGAGTAATATTCAAGCAGAAGCAGATAAGCAAAGCCCAAATCCATTTTGAGCACATGAAATGGACCAATGGTATCGTTTCGGGTTCCTACTTTCTATGTGGCCTGGAAGCTGGATTTGTGTCCATGCGCATTTTAGGCTTGCTTCTCCATTTTGCTGACCTCAGTTGCAAACCCCTTCATGAGACCATGTTCATCACTGTTATTGTGCTTTCTATGTTGGATGCAATTATTAGCTCCTTATAGTGTATTTGAAGACTTTTACTTTTACTTGATCTCAGTGAGGCTTTCCTCCTAAAAGCAGTCTTTTGGTCGTATTGTTTGGTACTGAGCTTCTTGAAAGGTGACCTCAAAAATTCAATCAGCACTAGACCAAATTCACAACATGCACCACCTGCTAACATCAAGGTGTTCCATGTGGTTGTACTTTGAGTGGTTTGTGATGAACACAAGTGGATGGTATGGGTAATAACACATAAACATCACAGAAGCAAGAATATACAGAATTAAATATATGCACGCAATTCTGTATTATTTCACTTCTTCGATTTAAGGGACCTGAATTTTATCTGCTAAAAGTCCCATCCACTTATTTCCATGTCTTTTTCATCCATTGCAATCATAGAATAGTAGAGGCTTGGTGGTTTTGCATCCGTAATAATGTTGTACAACTCTTGTTGGAGCCATCCTTTTCTCTATTCTGGCACAATCGTCTTAAAATGTATTTATAAATTAATAGAGTTCTTGCCCAACTAGGTCAGTCCACTTGAAAAGATATTTCTGTAAATGACATAACAACTTTCCCAATCCACATATTCTTTGCTCATATACTTCCCAGTTGTGAAATGGCTTGATTGCATTTAATGACAACAGTCACAGTTTTATGAGCGTCCATGAAGGTAGCCACGTTCTATTTATTCACAGGATCTCCCTGTAGCAAATGATCTGGAAGGCTGCATTCAAGATATGCGAATATTTGTGGTGCATTGCATCAGCAATCCAATTATACATGTAAAAGTGTGCTCCAGAACCTGTGTTGTATAGTAAGAAAGTGTGTCGCATAGGTGATCCTACTTGCACTAGCACTGTGTTCAAAACGTACATTGGGATTAACTTTTGTTTTTACAGCTTTGATTTTTAGTAGCAAAATCTTCGTGGTCATATCCTCATTTGAGGAATCTCCATGTAAATTTAGCTCTTGTTAGGTGAATCACTTATTATCGAAACAATGCATTTTCACAATTTCAGATTTTAAGCTTTATCTCTGCTACAGGTTCATCCTGTTCCATTTCCTCAACTATATGAATCGAGTTATTCTTACAAGTCCCAAAATGCATCTAATTTCGGGTGTTGCCTACTGTTGGGTGTTCTCTTCTCATCCTTAAACAACTTGACAGTGTATCTATTTCTTTTGGCCTCAAGTCTGTGTGCTCAGAACTTACCTGCTTTGTTGCCCGTTTCATAGAGTGTTATTTGGCTCCTAGCAAGAAGAATATTTGACCGTGTGGTAGGATACCCATCATTTGTATCCTTCCTACATGCCATTTCATATGTTTCTGTACCACCTCCACAAGGTCTTCCTCCAGTTTCCGCCCACGTAGTCCTCTACCCTTTCATTTCCGATGAATGGGTATCACTTGCCCCCTGACTTCTGCTTTCAATGTAAGTAAGTAAATGGTAAGTCCGTTTTTATATAGCGCAGCTACTCACCCTTACGGGTCTCAAGGCGCTGGGGGCCGTAGTGGAAATTAAGTGAGCTATTGCCCAGAGTCACATGGTGCTGAGCTGAGCTGCCGCCGGAGCCGGGGATCGAACCATGAACCCTGTGCTCCGAAGTCAGCTGCCCTGGCCGCTGCACCACACCTCTCCACTTTCATGAAGAAATTATTCCACATCCTACACTCTCTGCCATGACTGATATATGGTCTGATACAGTAACTGAACCTATGGACATACTTTTGTGTCTTTTGCCAGCCGATGTCAGAAACACAGTTGATGCATACTAGAAAGTTATTGGTGAATATTTAAAACATTTATAATATGATGCAGAAGGAAATTGCACCTCCCTAGTCCCCCCCCTGAAATCAGTTATGCCAGGATGCATTATCTGCCTGGGTATTCCACCAGAATATCGTCCAGGAAATATTGTGGGACCAAAATATCAAGAAACAAAATATAAAGGCATGTACATACAGCTAAGCATAGGTATACTCTACCTAATTTCCCATATATGTACCATGACAATATATATATCTGCAAGGCCTGCAAATGTGGAATTAATAAGAGTAAATCTATGCTTACCTATGTGCACTCGTCTTCTCGATATTTTGGTCTTTGATAGTTAGGCCGCCATATTTTGGCCCCACAACATTTTTCTACTCGGTATTCTGATAAACAACCAGCTGCCTGCAACTCTTTTCTCTCCGTTTTAGTTGGGCCCTCAATTTTCTTGATCTGTCCATATGGGCATGTATTACTTGGTTGTAGTCTTCTGTTATTAATATTTACAGCTTCTGAAAAGCCCTGTAAATATCATAGAAACTGGTGAAGAAAAGTCTTTTAGCCTTGATTGAGTGGCCACACATTTTTTCTTTTCCAGTTATACTTTACATTAGTTCACAAGTAGCGTCCCCTATTAGGGTCCGTCCCCCTGAGCACTGCAAGGACCCCTCTTCCAGGGTTGAAAAGTATATTGAGTGGTGATACAAAAATAGTTGAGACGCAAACTTTTAGATGTTAGACTGCATTGTCTTTATTCATCATAAGCCATCTTCGATATTAAATTCTCATATCGATGGGGTTTTATCAATGATGAAACATCATGGTAACACTGTTACATATGGCCATCAATCATTTCCTTCATCCCTCCCGATGCATTTCGGGCTACTAAGCCCTTCGTCAGGGGTAATTTCTACAAAAATACATGAAGTATCATGAGGAAACCATCCCATTAACATATACACCATCACCTCATACCCGTGGGTGTAGTGTCCAATCAAGAATGCCAAAGTGACATATTAGGACTCAACCAAAAATAACGCTAACAAGTGAAAAAATAAATGAAGAGATCCTCATCAAGCCGAAGTCAAGGTGCTTGCTGTATATAAATGGGCAGTGTCCAGCATAAATGGTGAATCAAAAAGTGATCGGGACATGGCCCAAAAACTGAGCATGTCCACGTGTGAACAACAAAGGAACCCAAGCAGAAGTAAAGACGTGATGTGCGAAGTTGATCCAGTATAAAAAAGAAGAAAACGTGGATGATGCCCAAACGTATAAACATGCAGCGTGAGGATGGATACTCATGCGTTAATCAAAAAACATCAACGCGTGCCTTACGTTTAAAATGGTGTGCCTGCTGATCTAGTACAAAAGTTGTGGTCAGTAAAATGTAGCCTGGTGACGTAAATATATGAACAGTTGTGCACGTGAGCTCATGCAATGTCGGGGACTCGGGTTAACAGCGTGCAGTTTGTCAATAGTTTCCAGGATCAAACATTTTAATTTTTGATCCTGGAAACTATTGACAAGCAAGAAGGGAAAGATAACAACAACAACCTACTTCAAAGAGAAAATGTTTGGATCAAACATCTTGATGCTTTGAAACACAATGGGCTAAACGACAGGATGGCATTTTTATGTTACCTATAAGAAACTGGCATATTGATGGACTCCCATCTTCTACAATTTTGATTGATTGACTTTTTCCAATTTTATCTTTTTATTTTATTCATTTTATACCCACTTCTGAACCATGTCTCACTATACAGTTTCATTCTTTTTCTTTGTATCTGCATTCGTGTAGATATATTGTTTATAGGTTTCATGCTGTGATTCTCACGAGAACTCTTTAAATTGTTCATTCTCACGCATCACCCTTGCTTGTATGCACTACTTCACCCTTTTGCACTTGGATGCATGTACTTTGCTTGCCTTTACTGAATATTGACTAGCTTACTTTAAATCCACGTCAGTTGTCCGTTCCTCTTGCTTGTATGCACTACTTCACCCTTTTGCACTTGGATGCATGTACTTTGCTTACCTTTACTGAATATTGACTAGCTTACTTTAAATCCACATCAGTTGTCCGTTTCTCGGACATCGGCAACATCGGCACATTTTAGGAACCTACAGCTTGATCTACACTTTTAACCCCTTCCACACACTTTTTTATCCTTCTACCCGTTTTTCATGTTTCATTTAAAATTCAGACAGTGGTCCGTTTTCTCGGACAGTAGATGACCTAATGACCTGTTAATGTAGTTCTTAAGTTGTTTTCTGACTGGCCAGACAATTCTGCTCTTTCCCTAAAAATGTTATCTGCCAAGCTTACCATGTTACTATGTCTTGTTTCTATCAAACGTGTCTCAGACGTGAGAGCATTAGATATTTCCTCTCGTCAGTTTTCTCCTCAAGGTGTTTTGTTTCAGATTAACAGACGAACAAAAACAATTTTTGTTTTATCTCACGGTAACATTCGCTTTGCACAGGTCTCTTCACCTTCCAAGATGGTCTCCACCTTTTGGGGTTACTACTGACATTCAGCGAGGTTAGTCCCTTCTCCCTGTCTTTTCTTCTAACTGTCCCATCATCTATTTCAAGTGCACACATTTCCGGCACGGACGGACTACACTGCGGTAACACGCTGTGACAGAGACTTCACTCTTGTAAGTAGATCTGTATGAGTACTGATGTTTCATCCGCATTAATTTAGCGCTATAACTGTACGCCGTTAAACCGAGTCCCCGACATTGCATGAGCTCACGTGCACAACTGTTCGTATATTTACGTCACCAGGCTATATTTTACTGACCACAACTTTTGTACTAGATCAGCAGGCACACCATTTTAAACGTAAGGCACGCGTTGATGTTTTTTGATTAACGCATGAGTATCCATCCTCACGCTGCATGTTTATATGTTTGGGCATCATCCGCGTTTTCTTCTTTTTTATACTGGATCAACTTCGCACATCACGTCTTTACTTCTGCTTGGGTTCCTTTGTTGTTCACACGTGGACATGCTCAGTTTTTGGGCCATGTCCCAATCACCTTTTGATTCACCATTTATGCTGGACACTGCCCATTTATATACAGCAAGCACCTTGACTTCGGCTTGATGAGGATCTCTTGATTTATTTTTTCACTTGTTAGCGTTATTTTTGGTTGAGTCCTAATATGTCACTTTGGCATTCTTGATTGGATACTACACCCACGGGTATGAGGTGATGGTGTATATGTTAACGGAATGGTTTCCTCATGATACTTTAAGTATTTTTGTAGAAATTACCCCTGATGAAGGGCTCAGTAGCCCGAAATGCATCGGGAGGGATGAAGGAAAAGATTGATGGCCATATGTAACAGTGTTACCATGATGTTTCATCATTGATAAAACCCAATCGATATGAGAATTGAATATTGAAGCTGGCTTATGATGAATAAAGACGATGCAGTCTAACATCTAAAAGTTTGCGTTTCAACTATTTTTGTATCACCACTCAATATACTTTTCAACCCCGGAAGAGGGGTCCTTGCAGTGCTCAGGGGGACGGACCCTAATAGGGGACGCTACTTGTGAATTGGTGTACTACACTCGTTGACCACAGAGTGAAACCCTTGATGCACGCGACTAATTGATGACCATATTCAGACTTGCAAACAAATAGTAGTGCGTGTCCTACCACATTTTTATACTTTACATTAGAACATTGGAATGTTGGGTGCTACATTGAAGACAACGCAGTGCTCCGGGCTTCTAATGCCTGGTAAAAGCCCGGAGCTCCAGCTTTCCAATGTTTGCAGTTCACAACTGTTGCTGTGAACAAATGCCTCATGGAGCAAGAGGGGATTTAAATCCCAGCGTGCTCATTGAGGTCTTTGTTTTATTTGTTAGAACATTCTGCCCTCTAGTGGCCTTCGGCTCAGCCCTTTAACGCTGAAGCGGGCTTTTAATGGCCGGTATAGCCCGCTACAGCGGACTATGAGGCTATACTAGTACATATCTCCCCTTCCTACTCATCAGATGTTTATGTACCTTAAAGTGGAGGAATCATAGACCCGCATGCCTACTCCACACGTTTACTGGTGACTAACGTATTGCCGATGAATACCCATTGCACATTCTGTCAAAGTCTTTGATCAAAAGCTGTGTTTCCTGACAGAGACCACTGTTGGACTTGGAATCATGTATGAGGACTTTGATCCTTGATCTTTTGGCGGAGAAATTCAGACCCTTCATGCTAAATGTTAGTAATTCTCTTATTCCAAAGAGCCATTTTTGTCTTTTAAAAGCAGCACATTTTAACACTCTTAGTAAAACAGTAGCCCTCTCCCCGTCTTCTTTCTCCCAGCTTCCAACCCCGTTGCCCAACTCTACCTTCTTTCTTTCCTTCATATCCCTTTGTCCATGCCCACCTGTCTCTGCAAGACTAGCCATAACACGCTTCCACTCCTGCAGCATGCCAAAGGTACCTCCATTTCAGGGTGTTAACTCCCTAACCCGCAGCCCCAGAATGCCTGTCATCCCACCTTGAGCTTGCTTTGTCCAATGCCTCTTGCAAACTGGGCCTACATGCATGTATCATGCCCATGTCGATTTTGGATTTTTGGATGTGGCTTAATGTGAAAGCCCCACCTGGTCTAGAACCCTTTGCCGTACATTCTCTGGCTCCAGCTCTTGGGCCTAACTCCTTCTCTTAAGTGTTACTAAGCTTAAAAGCCACACCAAGTCTTGACCTCTGTGCTTGCTTGCTTTTGAGGCATCTGAACAGGGACATCATCTCTTGATTGGAGAGGTGTGGTGCAGCGGCCAGGGCAGCTGACTTCGGAGCACAGGGTTCACGGTTCGATCTCCGGCGGCAGCTCAGCTCAGCACCATGTGACTCTGGGCAATAGCTCACTTAATTTCCACTCCAGCGCCTTGAGACCCGTAAGGGTGAGTAGCTGCGCTATATAAAAACGGACTTTTATCATCTCTTGAGGCTTCAGCTCATTATAATCTGGACCAGCTGTTATAGCGCTTCACCAGAGTCCCTGTAGCACTTCATCGTACTCTCAATTGTCAAGCGCTAGGACTCATCAGCTCCAGAGTTACAGTTCCAGTACCTGCTTTAAGATTCTTTCTTCAGTAACTATACGAATATTAAGGTACTATTAAGAATAATTAGTTAACCAGTTAGGGATTCAGTTTGCACGCAACATATGCATTTCACAGTTTTGCACCTGAATGCTGTATTTTTGACTAATGTGCCAACTGCATACTTACCTAGTATTACAGCACTATGAATTTGGCCTTGTAGTGCAGCACCCAAGACTCATGTCCATGCAGGTTGTCTAGGCGCTACAGACAGTTCTTTTGACTTTAATATTTTTAGAACTCTAGAGTTCTCAGTTTTTGTCTCAATGAATGATGTAATGCATAAAAGCAAAGGAAATTCTAGAACCTTCCATCAGGAATGTGTACTAGTATTAGTGAATGGATTATATATTTTGTCATTATTATCTGAGTAGTAGCTTTAACAGACCTCTGTTAACCTTACTTCTGTAGACTGTGCTTTACACAGGTTGCAGGACAAGCCTCTTTAGTGGGTATCTAACCATATAGGGAATTCCAGGGTCGAGTGTGTAAATGTGGACTGATCTGTAGTGAAGTAATGATTGCTGTATAATCTGCTGCCTTTTCCAGATGAACCATCTTACTCCCAACATGTTACTCAGTGGCGGCTGGTAAGGTACGGGGGTGGCGAGGCGGCTGCAACGGTTTGAATAAAAAAAAAATCACTTACCTGACCTCGCCGTGTCTCTTCATCGCCGCGTCTCTCCCAAGTCAAGTGAGTGTCTTCCGGGGACCGGGAAGTACCCAGGCTCCCCACAGCCAATCACAACGCTGCAATGCGTGGTTCAGCGCTCTGCCAGGGAATGGGGGCCTGGGCATGTTCTCCATGCAGGCTGTAATGCAGCCTGCATGGAGAACATGCGAACTGCGCATGAATGTTTGGTTGGCCCGAGAGGGTCGGTCAAACATTTATGAGCACTTTACAGAGTGCATAACCACTCATCCTCCCCAACGTCAGGAGAGCCAAGCACCGCCCTAGTCTGACCATACGAAAAATAAAATGATATTAACTTTAGTTATTATCATTTTATTTTTTCATTTACAATGCACTGTGAGCAGTGGGCGTGGCTCCTCTGCCTTAGCGTGAAAGAAGTGACCCGATTAGGGTCACTCGGGTCACTCGCGACCACCTCTCAGCCTTCCTCACAAATGAAGAGTCGGTCAGACAGTAAAGAATACAAACCAAAGGTATTTATTAGAAGTACACTGGAGTGGAGTCCGGTCTGACCACCCTCCTTGGATTGCTGCAGTGGGACTGACTTCAGCCAACATGGAGTTACATTAAGTACATCTCAAACCAATGAAAGCACCGCCCAGGATGGAAAATTCCAGGCTCACACAGCTAAAACAAAGAAGTACAGTAGGATAAGTTTCAACTCTAAGGCTGGGTACACGTTATCTATAAATGAAGGTCATCCTGCCCGTGCACGCAGCTGGGCTGGTGGGAGAAAGCCTCTATCTAGTGGGAAAGGTATGTGCTAACGAGGACAATGTACTCAGCGAGTCAGCGTTAAACCTTGAAGAAAAAGAGGGAAAAAAACTAATGGAGACATTTCTCAGCAAGCTAGGGTTAGTTTCAATCATGGTTCAAAATGGCGGCTCAACTTAAAATGGTGCAGCGAATGCTAACTTTACATAGAGCAATATGCGAGCAAACGAGTGCATAACATTTACATTTCAACAGACCCTCCTTTTAGCAGAAGCTAACCATTTGAAGTTGAGAGAATATGGAGTGTAGCATGACATGTACATAACAAATGATCTTCAGAATTCAGAACAATCCATGTATTCTGCATCAAGGGAAGATGAGTCCTCAAATACACCCTCGTTTATCTGCATAAAACTATCTATTTCTTTCTGAGTCATAATCACAGCATGGGTATCATTGGATGGGCGTCTTCTGCTTTGGGGTGAGAAGTGTAACACAATAAGAGCAACAGGCCGGGAGACATTGTATACAGATGCAACATGTGAGGAAAATACCAGCGACTACAGCTAGGAAAGCAAGGATCTTCCAACCCCAGGACGTAAACAGACCCCAAAACCACCCAGTTAAGGTCCAAGTACCATTTTCCTGGTGAATGTCAGAGGAGAGTCTGTGTAATTTCTGTATGGCAGCATA
This sequence comes from Calotriton arnoldi, assembly GCA_963921515.1. Lineage (NCBI taxonomy): Eukaryota > Metazoa > Chordata > Amphibia > Caudata > Salamandridae > Calotriton > Calotriton arnoldi. Next base: position 3,597,113 of record CAWUFW010000707.1, read on the forward strand.
TACATTGGGGGCGTGGTCAGGTATGTATACGCAACAGCTACTACCAATGACGCAGCAGGCCCCTCCCCGATCAGCAAGAATGACGTCTAACACCATCCTGTTTTGTAAGGTAACGAGTCTCGTAGCCTGAAGCTCAGCAGTGATATTGGTCAGAATTCCTGTCGTATTAATGACCCCTTCTACAACTCTCGTGAGCCGAAGAATGTTAAGGCTATTGGACATGGGGCCTCAAAAAGGTTCATTACCATTCATGGCATCCTCAAACTGTTGCAAAGTGGTATCTGTCTAATCTATATCTTTTGTGTCAATAACCCTTCTTACTCGGGACAAATAAACACTTCTGCGCTGCAGCCGATGGTCTTTATGGTAATTGGGCGGAGCAACATACACTGGGTGAAGAAGAAAAGAGAGCGTACACCTGCCAGACCATACCCTAGGAAGCCAGACATAAGCTTGGGATCCACAAACGAAGTAGGCATTAGGGGGCAAAACCAAAGATGGACTATTAATCGTGCTAAGTGGGAAGGTAAAATTACATTTGCTGTCTCCCAACTCTACCTCCCCCCTTCCCTGAACACAGAAAGCAGCTGTGGAGCTGACCACAGACACCGGTATTGGCTTATCCCTAATCACATTACGGTCTTGGAAGGAGTGGAAGTACTCAGATGTATTGAATGTCTGGAAATCAGCCATTTCCATCTGAAGCCATGTGCTATTCTTCACCTTGTCGTATTTGCGCATACAAGAGTTTGGGGACAAAGTACCAGAGATGTTTAGTCCTGCCTTACCTATGGGAGTAAACCCATGATGGAAACGTATATAATCAGTCACAGTGTTAGAATCAGCAGGGGTCATAACCTGACGGGAGTGGTGGTGGAAATGGTGGTGTACCATTACAAGCAATTCAAACCATCCCTCACAACTTCCAAGGTATGACAAAGGCATAGACAACAAATTATCTCTCTTATGAGTAACTGAGGGGAGCAGCCCGCAAACCCAACAATTCATCGTGTTGGATACATTATGAGCTTGATGCAGCATTTGTATAAAAACATTATCAGTGTAAGTCTTTCGGTGCTCCTCTTTGTGAGGAGCTAAAGTAACAAACAAGTGTTCAGGGGGAACGGGTGTTGTACCAACCAGGGAATGCACAGGATACTTCTCATCCAGGAAGTAGGATATCCCTAATACAATTATTAGTGTAAAAACAACTATGGATGCAAAAACAATTTTACTTTTCGTGGACCAACCCCGCTCTGGACGTGGAGGTGCAAAGGGCTGTTCTTCTTCAGTAATGGGCCGACCAAATGGATACATTGTAAGCAAGGGAAAGGGAATGCAATGGAACTAATGACAAAAGGGGGCAAGTGTTCCCAGTGTCCGTCTGAGCCTCACTGGTAGACTCCTATTGTTCATCAACGTTGGCGCTCTTGAACACCGGCGGTGGAGCTGCTCAGTCCTAGCTCGGATCCATATCCCACGTTGCAGGGTAATGTACTTCCCTCCTGGAGAGCACACTCAACTTACCCTGTACAATGTCCGGAACAGTGCACCAGTCTCGTCCTTGCCTAAACTAACACCGTTGGTACTATAAGCAAAGTACACCCTGACTTGCGCAGTCCATCCCTACTAATCTGACTTCTCCTTTGGTGCACTGTTCCTCCGTCAGGGGCGCAAATGATACCTGGCTACTCCAGGCACAGAGGGGTCAGTAAAAAGGGGCTCAGACACAGAGGGGGCAGTGGAAATGGGCTCTTGAATAGCCTTGATCTCAGGGGGCACTGCTGCATTTAGTACCTCATTGTTCTCGGCCTCCGTTTGGGTCCATGTGAGCTTAGCATCCGAAAAGGGGACAAATCGTGGGACTTGCTCCCACTCCGATTCCCCAATTCCTTCCTTGACCCTCTGATCATAAGGCAAGGGTAGAGGCACTCTGCGGCAGTGTTGACTATGAATCCAGTTCTTTCGGCCGGTGACCTTCACTGCAGTGCGAGTGGCAAGGAGGACCTGGACTGGTCCCTTCCACCTCGGCTCCAAGCTCTTCTTCCTCTGAAAATTCCGGATTAGAATAAAATCACCAGGCCGAATATCATGTCCTGGCCCCTCGGGTACTGGCGGGAGAGAATCCTGGATCTGTTGGTGAATAGAACGCAGACTTATAGTTAACTCATACAGATAGTCCACTAACAGAGGATATTCAATTTCAGAAAATCTACGAGGACGCGGGACGCCCCAAACATTTGCCGGGCGTCCGAACATGACCTCGTAGGGTGACAGTCCTGTCCTAGAATGCGCTGTTGTTCTTGTGGACAAAAGGGCTAATGGTAAAGCATCTGGCCACTGCAACCCTGTGCTCTCCTGAATCTTTGCCAATTTCAGTTTGAGAGTACCATTGTACTTCTCAACCAAACCTGCTGACTGGGGGTGGGTGGCAGCATGACATTTTTGTCTGATATGTAGTCCCTCACAAACTAACTGAATGACTTTTGCATTAAAGTGGCTTCCGTTATCACTCCAAATCAAACGGGGCAAGCCGAAGCGAGGAAAGAACTCCTTCATGAGTACTTTTGCAGTCGCTATGGCTGTGTTTTCTTTCGTGGGATAAGCCTCAACCCATTTACTGAATGCACATACCACCACTAATACATATTTCAAATTGTTGACTTGATCCATCTCTATGTAATCTATCTGTAGGACCTCAAAAGGGAAAGTGGGAGTTGCAAAATTACCAGGTGGCATAAGGGTACCTTTTCCAGGATTGTGCATCATGCACACCATACAATATTTGACCAAATGAGCGGCAGTCTTTGGGATATTATCATTTTGCCATACAGGGTCTAGCAACTTACAAATACCTTTAGCACTAATATGAGCTGGCCCATGTGCCATGGTGACTACGGGAAGAACATATGCATCTGGTAGCATCCATCTCTGTTTCCCTGACTTATCAGTACAACATCCCTCCTCATCCAAACGTGCTGTGCTTTCCTGCCATATTGCTAACTCCTCAATCGTTGCCTCACTTTGTATCTCCTTGACACTTTCCAGCGTATCCTCAAACATGGTGACCTTGGGCACCCACCTAGTGGGACCTTCTACAAACATCCTCTTCATCTTCGTCCGGGCTGTCTCCTTAGCGGTCTGGTCTGCAAAGGCATTCCCCTTACCCACATTGTCGGTAATTGTCTTATGGGCGCTGCACTTTACTATCGCTAATTTCCTGGGGAGTGTAAAAGCCGACAAAAGCCTATGTATAAGGGGGCCATGCTGGATTTTCATCCCATGGGAAGTGAGAAACCCTCTCTCTGCCCAGAGCCGCCCAAAATTGTGGGCGACTCCGAAGGCATACTGACTGTCAGTATAGATATTGACAACCAGTCCCTCACTCAACTTGCAGGCTCGAATAAGGGCAACAAGCTCTGCAGCTTGGGCCGACTGATAGGGAACTCGTGACGGCTCAACTACCGTGGACAGGGTTGTGATTGCATATGCGGCTGTTGTAGTGCCATCTGGCAGCTTAAAGCAAGAGCCATCGACATATAGTTCCCCTTGGGGGTCAGTTAAGGGAACATCAGTCAAGTCTACCCGTTCTTTTGTCTCTTCCTCCGTCCGGAAGATACAATCATGTATGTCAATTTCCTCACTCTCAGAAGGGAGGGGTAGTAACGTGGCTGGGTTCAGAGGGGCACATCTTTTAATCGTGACATGTGGTGCAAAGAGAGTTAGTGAGGTGCTGTGTCTTGGTCTTATTCAAAAGAGTATCCACAGCATGGGGCACCATGACTGTGAGGTCAGTATCGAGTACGAGCCCAGCCGATTGCCTTATAGAGACGGCCACAGCCGGGACCGCTCTTAAACAGCTCAGGAGGGCTCTTGCGACAGGGTCAAGAAGGGCAGAACAATAAGCACACAGCCGTTGCTTACCTCCAAAGGCCTGTGTTAAAACAGAAAGCGCCCAACCAGCCGTCTCGTGTACGTACAGTACAAACGGCTTTGCATAACCAGGCGTACCAAGCACAGGCGCAGAGCAAAGCGCAACGTTTAATTGCTCAAAAGACTGCTGACATTCGGGCGTCCAAGGCAAGGGTTCATGCACATCCTTAGTGGTTAGTGCGAGCAGGGGTTTTGTTAATAATGAATAGTTAGAGATTCACTGATGACAATAGGAAGTAATGCCAATAAAAGCGTGCACATCCCTTTGAGTTTTAGGAATAGGCATTTTAACAATGGCGCTGATGCGCTCAGGGGTCAATCTCCTACTCTCCTTCGACAGTGGGTGACCCAAGTAGGTGACCTCCTGTCGACAATATTGAAATTTGGAAATGGACACTTTATGTCCGTGGTGTGCCAAATGCAACAACAATTTAACTGTACTGTCTTTGCAACTCTTTTCAGTGTCAGAAGCGATGAGAAGGTTGTCTACATATTGGAGCAATACATTACCTGGAGAAAGCGTAAGGGACTCCAATTGGGCTTTTAAAGCTTGACTATACATACCAGGGCTCTCAGTATAGCCCTAAGGAGCTCGACAGAATCTAAAACTTCTGCCAGCTAGGGTAAAACCGAACAAGTACCTGCTATCTGGATGGATCGGAATACTAAAGAATGCATTTTTTAGGTCAATGACAGAGAAGAATTTAGCAGTAGAAGGAATCATCGTCCAAAGGGCAGTAATGTCAGGGACCACCGGGAACTGTGGAACTACTATTTTATTTATTGCGCGCAAGTCAATCACAAGCCGATAAACATCTGGATGATCATCAGAGGAGCCCGAAGGTGCCCTCTTAAGAATGGGAAGAATAGGGCTATTACACACATTAGCAGTCGTCTCCTCAACAACTCCTGACTTAATCAAGTCCTGTATAATTTGTAACAAGGCTCGCTCCCCTGCTTGCGGTATTTTGTACTGAGGAATACGAGCCAAAATGGCATTGTCTTTAATTTTGATAGAAACTGGGGGTATCTGCAATAGTCCTAGTCCGTGTCACCCGTTGCCCACAACGTGGGTGGCACATCCTCAAATTCAACAGGGAGGGGCACATCTTTGGACAGACACTGCTTAGTGCTGACCACATTCAGGCCCATTGTCATGTAAACACCTTCCGGGAACAATAAATAGTAGCATGCAACTTCTTTAATAAATCTAAGCCCATCAGATTCTCTCCGCAATTAGATGTCAACAAAAATGGCGAATCCACAGTAAAAGAACCTATAGTCAGTGTAAGAGGTTTGGAAATGGGGCTCACCACCGGTACACCAGAAAATCCTACCAAAACATTATTATGGCCAGACAGAGCTGCCCCAGGGACCAGTGAACGAGAAATAGAGTTATTCATTGCACCTGTATCCACCAAAAATTCCTTAGCTGAGCTATGCAAATCTGCAGTAACGCGCTGATCTACAGGTATCTTAACTGGTCCCTCACCCTGTCCCTGGCTGTCCAAGCTGTGAGACATACCTGTCACCTCGTCTATATCATAGTCATCATGATAATACTCGCCGCCCCTATTGTCATCGAAGTAGTTACTATCCGGGCGATCCTGTAATGTTGCAGTATGCTGAGCTCTGTCCTGGCCACTAGCTCCACGACCCCGGCCACGAGAACCTCGTCCTCTAGGGGCCACGACTTTCTGCAACAACACCTGACACTCACTACGCCAATGTCCCTCCTCTTTACAATACGCACACTGATCCGGCCCTACAGACGTAGTATTCCGGCTAGTACGAGGAAGCTGTCGGGCCATACCACCTTGTCCTCTACCATTCCTTCGAGAAGCCTGCTGCAACAACACCTTTGTCTTCAATTCTTTATGCTTTTTCTCCACCTTCTCCTTCTCCTCATTCTCCCTGTGCTCATAATACTGTGCCATACTCAAAATTACAGAAGGGGAGGAGGTAGTCCAAGTGCTCTCCAAGGCCTGTAACCGAGTTGCGATCTCAGGAAGCAGGTTCGTAACAAATCTATTAATGAACAATCAGACACCCCCCTCCACCGACAAATCCTGGCTGCTAAAATCCCAAAACATGCCTTCAAACCAAGTGAAAAAATCAGACACACTCTCATCCTTCTTCAGACGACATGCCGTTAACTTGTCCCAATCTACCCTTCTCGGTGGAATAAGAGAATGCACATACGTAATAATCCGGCCAGGCAAAGCTAGTATCTCGGCCTTAGGCTTCTCACCAGGCTTCCTCTCCTGGTCCCATGCTTTAATCTGATCCAAGGTACCACATAATTCCACAACATGGTGCTGTGTGTGCACCTGTCTCCAAATATCAACGGGAACCAGTAGGCCAAAGAACATATCAATATCCGCAAGCGCCATCACTGTCGATGAAGCGGCCTCAGTCAACTCCTTATAATATGCAGTTGGATTATTTCTAGGATCAGGCAACTGAGTCTTAAGGGATAAAACTTAATTCCTCTTCCATGGAGTGTAGACCCACTGTTCTTGGAACCGGGCCTCTACCCGCGGTCTAGTAACAACGTTCTGCTGATCCAGTAGCTATGGTATTTCAGGGTGATATCTGGGGTGGACTTCCCTCATCGGAAACTGGGATACTGTCGTCGGGTTCTTCTCAAGCAACCTACCCTGATAAGCGACCAGTGCCGCAACATTACCAAAAACTTTACCGGGTGCCATATCAGCAGCATATACATGCTCCCTAATATCATAAATAATCTGGGGTGCTACACCATTGAAACACTGTTCCCACAGTCCAATCAAAGTAGCCAACTTGTGCTTAAGGCCATGCTGCTGCACAAAAGGCTCATAATCTTTCATCACTCTCCACACATCTTCCACATTGTAAATGGGGTTTCAAGCCCACTGGGCAGCCTGGTCGGCTACTATCTTTCTCTTCGTCTCCCACATCTGATTGTATCAATATTCGCCCCATTCGTTCCCTAGCAGTTGCCCAGTCTCCGTCCCCTAGTCCACGTACCGGCGTTCTGCTGCTCAGTAATGTCGGGGGATGTAGGAACAGGGAAGGAGTAACGACAGACGTAACAGGCACCAACGTCGCTGCCGGCTGCGACGTAGGTGTAAGGGCTGGAGAGAGAGATGCCGAAACAATAGGCGTAGCAGGGAGACTGGCAGTCATCGTAGGCGCAGAAGGCAAAGTCAAAGAAAGAGCAGGAGGCGCTGTGGCCGAGGTAGCTTGATCAATAGCAGAAGAAACAGAAACAGCAGAGACAGAGGGAACGGATGACGGAGGCTGGGGCATGGCAGGGTATATTCTTTGCGGGGCGTATGGGGGTGGGGGTTGAGTATCTAACAATTCCTCCACAAAGGTATCATTTTCTTCTCGGGCAACATAAAACTTTTCACATTGTAATCGAAATTTCCTATCAGCACACTCTATTCCTTTTTCTATTTTCTCTCTATCATGCGCTACAGCTTTCTGAGTCAATGTCTGCATTCTCCCCTTCCGGGCCTCTTTCTCTGCTTTCATTTGTCTCTGTTTAGCCTCCTTTTGCCATGTTCTGAGGGAATGAAACATCAACTGCCTACTCCTTTTCGCAAACAATTTTTCCTGCAGGAAATTAATTTTCTGTTTATCAAAAGTGCCTGTCAACGACCACTGCAACTCAGCATTGTCCCACATATATTTGTGCCATAGAGTACTAAACATAATAGGGCCAAGGCCATGTTTTACGTACATGTCGAAATTTGGAGTACCTTCTGGAGGTGCCGGCTGACTTTCTTCCAATCAAGCATCAGTAGAACAACAATGACAGCCCAAAAAAACAACTTACTCAAACAAGGCATTTTCAAAGAAAACAAGTTCCCTACTTATGCCTAACAGATATTTACAAATATCTTTACCAAAGTCGGTCCTCAGACCTCATCAAATACAAATCAAACTGGTACCATGTTCATAAACAAGTCAAACAAATTCAAGCGCTTGTGCAAAGACGGTCCTCAGACCGCGTCAATACAAATCAAAATGGCGCCATATCCACAAAGAACCAAAGCAAACTCACCTGGTGCACACAGGTCAAGCGAGTTTATTCTCCACTGCCGACTCTTCGGACCAAACGGTCAGATCCAAGGGTTTCGCCATTCAGGACCCCAGTCGGGATGATCGATGGACGAGGCACCGCCCAGTCAGACAGACGGGGCAGCTGCGAGTACAAGACTCTCTCGTGCAGGGATCCCCGGTCCGCCCGTCCGACCTGACGTGGCGAGGATGGGTCACCCGATGGAGTCCCTGTTCGGGTGCCAAATGAAGTAAGTGACCTGATTAGGGTCACTCAGGTCACTCGCGACCACCTCTCAGCCTTCCTCACAAATGAAGAGTCGGTCAGACAGTAGAGAATACAAACCAAAGGAATTTATTAGAAGTACACTCGAGTGGAGTTCTGTCTGACCAGCCTCCTTGGATTGCTGCAGTGGGACTGACTTCAGCCAACATGGAGTTACATTAAGTACATCTCAAACCAATGAAATCACCGCCCAGGATGGAAAATTCCAGGCTCACACAGCTAAAACAAAGAAGTACAGTAGGATAAGTTTCAACTCTAAGGCTGGGTACACGCTATCTATAAATAAAGGTCATCCTGCCCGTGCCCGTAGCTGGGCTGGTGGGAGAAAGCCTCTATCTAGTGGGAAAGGTATGTGCTAACGAAGACAATGTACTCAGCGAGACAGCATTAAACCTTCAAGAAAAAGAGGAAAAAAAACGAATGGAGACATTTCTCAGCAAGCTAGGGTTAGTTTCAATCATGGTTCAAAATGGCGGCTGAACTTAAAATGGTGCCGCGAATGCTAACTTTACATAGAGCAATATGCGAGCAAACGAGTGCATAACATTTACATTTCAACAAGCGGAGGAGCCGCCTCTGATGTTACATCCAGGTCACAGGACATGAACAAACTGTGAAAGCATACCAAGGCGATGAATGCAGAGCGAGTTGCATAAGGGGCGTTTTCTCCTTCTGTATCTTTATTCGGCTCTGTCGCCTTTGTGCGTTGTTCCCTCATTTAACTTCATGGTGGTAGTCGCAAGTGAGTGATGGAGCGGTGGATCCACATTGCTTCTGCAGACCAATGATAGCACCAGAGAGCTTCCTGCATGCTGTCCCCTAACAGAATCACACGACTAGATACAACCTATGACTTCCTCTCAACAAATCTCAATCAGAATAAGCTTTTAATTCGGTTTGGGGTGTGTATTATTTATGTCCCCATCTCTTGTAAAAGGATACATTTGATTCATTGCCTGCACAGTTCTGAGTTGCTGCCCCAAGGACCAAAAGCCCCTCTCCATACATTGTGATTTTCAGAAAGTAATTAGTATTGGATGTCCTGCCATCAGTGCCTTGCTCAGTGGGTTAGTGATCCGCAAAATTCTCTTGCTCAGTCTCTCTCTCTGTCTGCATTGATTGACTTTTTCTGTCTAACATGAAACTGTGTGCCAGGTGGTAAGAATCTCTGAATTCTTTTTCTTTCTCTATTTGGGGTTTCCATTACTCTTTCCAAAGCCTTCTGCTCATGTTGGTCTTGCTGTATTCTGGAAGAGCATATTCTTTTCTACCTTGGTAATGGACTGATGCTTACTTTCTATCATCACTCATTGAACCAATGTACTGCGCATTAAATCTATATATACAAGTCAGTTCCAGAGCTAAACTGGACATATTACAGCAAAAATCCTGTTGTCACCCAAACTACCTTCTTTGCCCCTGCTACTTGTATAACCTAGTAACTACAATGTACAACTATCCAGTGATTCTGGGAACTAGGTCCTAGTTCCCATAATCACTAGATAGTTGTACATTGTTGTCCTATGTATATGGAAGCAACCGCTCTTTAGTCGCCAATGGTCGTGCGCATTCCTCTTTGTTCCTATAATGTGTAACATTTCGATACTTACAGATTTGCTCGTTTGAAAGATGTGCATGAGGGTACTTGCAAGAACTCCATCATGTAGTTCCTTTCGGACTCTTCCTCCTTACTGTTTATGTGAATGATTTGCTTCTGAGCCCTGTTTGACATTTACTTTGGAGCTCTCTAAATTGGAAACTTGCTGCAGTCATCCTTTTTGTGGCGCTCCCTGTAGCTTTTCTTAGTTGTTACAAAATCATGTTATGATCGCCACGTTAATATAGCGTTAACCACCATTCCCCTGGAACTAGCAACTCCTTCAATTAATTATGTCTGATGTTTGACGGTGCTTGATTGTGTAAGATTAGTAGAGGGTATGTTCAGTGTTTACAAGTTGTTTGTGTAGATTAGCATGAAGATAAATTGCGTTTGATCTTGGGGGATCTTTATAGAGTCTTATTTGTATGTGTGGGGGTGCTGAAGGACTTCTGCATTTGTTCTGGATTGGGAGATTGGGTGTTCATTGCTTGGCTGGAGTGAGGTGTTGTCTTCCCAACCCAGTCAGGAAGATATGGTGCAATGTTTGTGCTCATCAGGGTGTGGTGTGTTTATGCTAAATTTATCTGAGTGGTTCTACGAAGCAGGTTAGTGTATTGAGTAACAGTGCTGTTGATTTGGCAGCATTTTGCCAACTATATGGCTTTGATACTCTGATGTGCACATAAGGCTATACAGGTCCTGTCTAACGTGTACTATCTTCACAAAAATACCAAAGCACACATAGAAATCCAATATCATAAAGTGTACACAGTAAAAAATATTCAGCAAAGTAGAAGTAGTATTTTCGTGTGATTTATTCTTTCCACATGTCATCGCTACATATACGTTAAACAATGTGCATATCCCATTGCAGCCTTGAAAAAGTCTCGGTGACGAAACACGTGCCGGCTGCCTGTCTGCATTGGATATCACGTTTGACAGAAGGAATGCGACAGAAAAACCGTGGAAAGAATAAATCACACGAAAATACAACTTCTACTTTGCTGTACATTATTTACTGTGTACAATTTATGATAATATACTTGTATGTGTGCTTCTGTATTTTTGTGAATATATGTATGCCAAACTGGTATTGGCCATTGTACCCCTGGTGGCAAGGTGCTTATACCTGGGGAGCATCAACCCTAACTTTGTTCTTGGAGCCTATTCGCTGAGTTGTATATTACATTTTCCTAAAACTTTGTACGGCATAGGATGTGCGAATAATTTGGCATAGCCACTGTTATTTTCTGTATAGATTTAATGTGTCCTATCTGACTACTAGAGTGCTATTTTATCAACCTAGTCTGAGTTGATTTCTTTTCATAGCTCTAAGTGAATGTCTGCAATAGTAATGAGAGTTAGTCTGCTTGGAGCAGGTGTGGTGGGTGGCAGACGCCAGTCAGTACCTCAATTGAAATATATCCCCAGCACTCTCGTTCTTTTCTTGTTAATCTATGTTACAGGACTTCCCACTGCTTTCTATGTTCTCGATGTCTTGCCAGATGTAACACAGGTCCTACCTCTGAACTACTCCTCTCTGTGACTGCCGAGATCTCTGAAGAAACCATGGGGTTCCAGTACCCATCCATGTATAGTCATATCCCTGTGTCCTCTTCTGACACCACCTCTCTTCTTCCATGCCTCAGTACCAAGTCGAATCCTCCTTTTGCCGCACCACAAGTGGAAGTACTCTGGGAGCCTTATCGTCCTCTTAATTCATGTCATCATATAGTGAATAAGCCAACTTGTGCAGGTTTTATCCATCACTAGGCTCACCTGCCCCCACCACACATGCTTGTTCTTGAACTTGTATCTGAAAATCTTTATTTTTTTCCTTTCGGCGCTCCTTTCCCCTGCCAGCTCTCATTCACTGCTGTTTTGCTAAAATGATCCCATATTGACATATTAAGCATGACCAGAGCTGGTGGGGTGCACCTCCATTAACTTTAGCTGAATCATAGCTTCCTGGCCACATCCTGGTCCATCCATATTAAATCCCTCCAAACCTTTGCCTCCTGCACCGAGCACCTGTGCCCTCTCCTCCACTGTCTGCCCGGAGTCACTCTCTCCAAAAACCTGGTAGGCTCAAAGGGCTCATGGTCGTGGAAGCCACCTAAGATTCCTGTGAAGGCAGCTGAAAAATGGCATCATTGCAAACTTCAGGCACTCTCCATGCCTATGTCCAAACTCAGTCTTTTTGTTGCTGAAAAGTCAATCTTTACCCCTCACAGTCAAGAAGCCCCCTTGCACTAGAAGGATCTCAAGATGCCCCAGAAGGCCTGCAGCCCCAGGGGGTCACTGGGAATACCCGTTTTCCTTCACCCTGAATTAGGTCTGCTCAATGACATTCTGGTACCTGTAATCTCATATTTTATAATGACACTAAATCAGTCAGTGGGTAAGAAGTAGAAACAGGAATATCAGAATGCACAGAGCAGAGCCATGTTGGTCAAGTTGCGTGCTCCCCTCATTGACCAGCCCCAAGGCTGGTCATCACATAACGCAGTTCTCACTGATGTCTTCAGTGAAGCGACATATTTTTCAAAAGTAACCCCTTAGGAGAATTAATTAGATTGGTTGACTAGAATTTATTCCCGGGAAAAGCCAAACTATTTCCATATTCAAATGTTAACTAGAAAGTGCTACTGAATGGCACTGATTATCCCGATGACACATATATAATGCGCACTGCATTAAGTATCAGTACAATGCTATCTTCCTAATTGTCTCAACTCCCTCCTCCCTGCAAGCACACGGACCCCCACCGGCTAATCGCCCCATCTGAGCCTCAATAACCTTCCCTCAGACTAACCAACTTGGAGCTGTCATTGAAGGGCTTGTAAGACAACATCCTCTCTCCATAATGCACCATTCCTCCTTGGGTCCCCATACCGAACTGCACAATCAACCGACTAGTCTTTTGCATGACTTGGGGCCTGATTTAGATCTTGGCGGACAGGTTACTCTGTCACAACGGTGACGGACATCTCGTCCGCCAAAATATAAATCCCATTATATTCTACATGGCTTGCTTCATCTCGGTAGCTCTTGTGGGATGATCTATGGAACTCCAAAGGCAGGCACTCGGCGCAGTCCTTCATGATCCAGACAAGGAGGATAAATCCAGAGTGACAGTCACACGTCAAATCAGTGACGGTCAATCAGCCTCTAGGGTTTACCAGAAAAAAGGAACCAGGGCACGTGAAATTGTGCCACACCCAGGGTGCCAGCGAACTGTACTAAAATTACACCCCCAGCGAACTGTACCAAAATTACACCACCACCCCTGAAGGTCAACCCACTTAACATGGGGCAAAACAGTTGTTTAGGAGACGCTGATTCAATGTTACATGGAAGCATCCACATCCCAGCAATTTGCCAGTGTCCGTGGCAATGCAAAGAGGCATTCCACCATCAATGTAATTTCTTTTCTTCGTGGCCAGCCTTGTGAGCTCGCTTTTGATGTAATGACCATACACCGTCAGTACTCTATCATGGCACCTGCTCCACCCCTCCCCTACTGCAAGACACATTCTTGGCCCCTTAGCTCTACCAGTACCATCAGGCCTATCCAGTCCACATACTAAATAATCTGCTGCTCAGTACCACACTTGCTGCCCTATTCCCTGAGACACCCGCTGGCACATCCTTCACTGCCAGCCTCCCTCCGGCTCAGCATGTCCACCACCATCAAAGTCAGTCTCTCCTGTTCCAAATGGGCTGGCTGTTTCAGGCTCAGTTTACCTCCTCCTATATTTGCTTGCAGCTTTCAATGCTCTGTGGTGGTATGCAATGCAGAACACCAGCCTATATAGTGCAGGAAACTCATCTGAAGGCATTACTGAGCCAGCCATCAGAGTTTTGCGAGATGTCTCGGTGCAGGGCGCAGCTAGTAATTACTAGGTCATAATTATTGACCTATATCCATTCCACTTCCAGTACATTCCACTTTCCCCCTCCAGGCGGCAATGTCTGACTCCTCCTGCCTTGTCTTCTTCAGACCCCACAACCTCAGTATAAGCACCCTCCGTGATGAGACCCCCAACCCCCTCAGCAATCCCACATCATGGCCTTGGTTCTGCTAATAGAAATCTGAATCCCACTCAATTGGGATTCACCACGTGACATCTCCCTCTCCTATCAGTCTGCCAAGTTTGATCACACAACTTACCCTTCACCTTACCACTTGCTTGATCTGCATTAGGATCTCCGGTGAAATTTCTACCACATGGTTGCCTCTTCCACCCGCTACTCCCAGCGGCGCTGACGACTCCCCTAGAACTGGTCTCACTCTCCTACCAAAGCTGCTCCAATCCCCCACCATCAACAATTCCGCAGAATGACTCTGACTTTTCAGGGTACATTCAGGAGGAGTCATAAGCACTCATGATGTACTAATTGTCCCTGGTTTATTAATGCACTTCATTCCTTTTCAAGGCGTCCTTACAGAGGACACCTCACGTGAGCTCAGGCGAGCATACCACAAATATGGTGATTTTGAGACAAGTCATTGTTTGCACACCTTCTCTGCAGAGCCCAGATATGTTGAACACCACATACTGAAGAGGCTGCATGTGCACTCTCACCACAACAAAGACTCCTTAAGATGTAGAACAGAATATAGAAAAAAGACACCAGTAGTAGGTGGAGTTGGCACAAGATCATAGTGTCAGGTAAGCAGCTGTGCTTGTAAACGACTCGGTGTACCGCACTGTTGGCGGCGCTGCGCCCACAACATTCCAGAGACACAGCCTACTCTCCTCTGGAGTTTGTGAGCGACTATCAGGGTACGATACTTTGTAACTCAAGACCCTTGAACGGCCAGGACAGATTCGCTGGTAGTTTTTTACGTTCAGAAAAGGATGTTTCCTCGAGTACAAAGCTCTCAACAGGTTTCAACAAGAGCCATGATTTTTCTCAAGAAGAATAACCTGCTAAACCACTGTTCAACAAGGCTTACAATGCAAGGTAACCGTTCCCACGTGTATTTATGAAGGATAATTATTTGTGAATAATATAAACAGATCATTAATGCAAAAACAAAAGATGAAAGATCAACATCAGTGTTTTTATACAACCAATCTAGCCATTATTCATTGTCCTCCTTACGGTCACATCAACAGATTCACAGTATTTTTACTAACATAAAACGTAAAAACAAAGACTGCGTCTATTAATCCATTTCTAAAAGAAATATGCTGCATCCAACCATTGCAGCCTATGAACACAATGCAACTGTGAGGAAAGATAAGGTAATACACCATAAAATGGTAGCCATGCTTTAAACTAAAAAAAAACTGCACATTTTAGACTATCTTTATATGGGACTGAAATAGGGTCAGAGTAGTTAAATCCTCATCTTTATTAGAGCCAGAGGGAAATTGTGATCCAGCCCCAACGGTTCGTTCCCACTGTTTATTCATTCGCTTTTTGATTCTATTAATGTTTCTGAACTGACGAGAACATTGTTTATCCTGCATGTATCTCATATTTTCAATATCCTCTTTGCAAAATATTGTAAAGTTCTTACCAGTCAGATTGAACTTTTATAGAGCTTAAAACTCTATGGATGCTGAGATAGCGGACATTGATTAACAAGCTGCTCATTACACTAGTAGATATTATCTTCTGTATTGTGTTGGAGAACAAACCAAGTTCAGGGTAGTAGTTAACAGTATTCACTGCATGGCCATAATACAAATAAATAGCCACGCCAAACAAACTGTTTTCCTCCATATATTCCCTGAAGATCTCGCCTTTCTCATTACATCTCAACCCAACTTCTGCCGCATAAGTACACTGATGCACAAACCTGTAGAAGACTAACTCTTGATTGCACCTTGATCTAATATGAGGATTCATCTTCTGCCCGCGTTATTGATCACTGGTGTAAAGCATTGTACTGGCTTACACTCCTTACATGGCATGCATCGTTGGTAGAGTGATGTATGTGGGAGTAATTTGGTGTCATGAGTGAGAAATGGAGATGTACTCTGGACGTGATGCAGCAAATCTGGACCTGCACTTAGGCATGGCATGAAGCAGAGAGGTGTGTGAGGAACAGAGTTGCATTTGGATACACCTACCATGGTTACCGCATAAAACTGACATCACCTGGCAACTTGGTATGTTGTTAATGCAACACAAAAAGATGATGGATGGAATGCTGAACATTGCCAAACATTCACCCCCAGTCACAGATCTGGGTTTAATCCATCGTTATTCGGCGTGCCACGCCATTCCAGTTTAGATCCAGCAAAATGCAAATCAGCCTTGACCCTGCTCCTCATGGGAACAGTCCCATGGGGAGTTAATGTTGTTAATTTAAACAGGGCTGCCAAAGGAGTAGGCGCAACTTAGGAAGTACAGAAGGAGGCAAATATGGTAGCGCTGCAGAAGGAAGTAGTAGGCACATTTAAGAGGGTGAGGAGTGTGGCAGAGGTAATAAGGAGGGTAGAATAGAGGTGAGAAGGGCGGGTTTTATTGCCCTTACAGGCCCAAATAAGGAAGACGACACAGGGAGATACCCTTAGCCTCTCTGCTCTTTACCCGGATGCCTGGGAGGGATTCCCTGGGAGGAGAGGTGAAGTACGAGGTCTAAGCAGTGCTTAGTTTGAGCCGGTGCTTTCCGGTGCTCAGCACCGGCACTTAATTGGTTTCCGGTGCTCGGCACCAGCACCTAATTGTCAACACCATACTTAGAACAGTCCACCACATGGTGGCGCTGCTCATCTAATTTAGAGATGAGCAGAACAATGGTAGTTTAGGACTACAATATACATTAAAATTGCTAATACCTACCTACCCAGCCATTCCTTCAGCTTTGGGGACCTGGAATAATCTGAACTGTCGCATTTACATGCGAGAGAGATGGTTAGTAGTTGTTTTGGCAGCGATGTCAAAGGCGATAGGTGGTACAAGCTGCAGTGGCCTCCTGGTCAGAGCCCTGGCACTTAATATTTTACAAATTAAGCACTGGGTCTAAGATGGACACATGACATTCTAGACCCAATCAACTTTGCTTTAGGCCTGAGGTTAGGAGTAGGAGGTAGAAGTGGACCAGGGAAAGTGGGGAAAAACTAAAATGAAAACAAAGAAAAAACTAGAGCACAAGAGGCAAAATAAAGCGTAAATATGAGCAATGAAACGAGCACAGAAAGCTCTTGGATCAGAATCAGGGCCTACATTTTACAGACGCACTCTTCTGCAACTCATTACCAGTAGAAATATGATTTTAAAAGGCAGTCAAAACATCCCCTGGATGTGTGGTACCCTTTCTGCCTTAAGTGTGGCCTTGGTGCAAAGGACGTGTCCTGAAATGAGGGTCAGGAGTCGCTTAACACGACTCTCTTCAGCACTTCGGGGTTGATGTGCTGTGCTGGATATTTCACAATGTGGGTGTGAGAACAATTACACTTTCATCATACCATTTGACTCAACAGGCAAAACAGGACAGCCACATGACGTGTAAACAATCGGGATTGTGGAAAAAATGTTTCTTCACAGTAAGCATATGCCAAGTGAGCATTGTAGAGGTACTGTGTGCATAAGTATAAAACCATAAATGGTCTAACCTGGTTTACATTTGATAGACACACCATTAGACATATTGGCCAATTAGTAAATATTCATTTTTTTTTTAAAACAGATTTTTATTAATTTATAGTAAAACAAGCAGTAGCATCACAGAAATAGTACAGTGATTACAATCTAATTCCAGGGTATATCCTACTCTGATGACACAGATTAATCTCAGGCTGTTATTCCGTAATGAGGTATTATTCCTGCTCCAGTGGAAGAGACGGTAATTCACCGAATGCAGCCCAATTTCTGCAGTCCTGTAGTATTCGGTACCACATGTATCAGGTGTGTATCATCTCAATAGTCTGCTTCACAACTAACTCCTAATAAACCAATAAAAAGGAAACCCCCCCTCCTCCCTCCAAACTCCCTCCCTCCCCTCCCCCCAGGCATGTCGCTTATTCACCGGCTTCTTTGCATGGTAATGCTAATCGGTCCAACAGGGCACTGGGCTTGCTATTCAAGGTAATGTAGTTTCACAGTTGGGCCATGCTGAACAGGAGCTCCACAGGGCAGTTCGATCCCTCGGGTATCAGTCCGGGTCGCCTAGGAAATCAAGCGCTCAATCCCCTACTACAGGATGTGCACCGTCAGGGGGTATATCACTGTCATCACTCGGCTGTTTCAAGACCTCCACTAACGCCACCCATGCCCTTGCCACCTCCAATGTCTTGTCGCTCCCGGTTCTCTGGGCCATTTGCAGTCGGAAGATCCCTCGCAGTCCGCCCACCTTATAAGCTCCCTCGTCCACCTCAGCACGCTAGGGGGATTTTTCGCCTTCCAATTGCTAGTAAGTTCCCTTTTGGCCAATATCAACCCCAGATCTATAAACTTGCTAGTGACCTTATTCCTGGCAGTGTGAGGGAACCAGTGTAGGAGGCAACACCCCGGCGTCAACGCTATGTCACGTTCCGTCGTGTCCGCTAAACTAGCCGTCACCCCTCTCCAGAACTCTCCAAGAAGCTGGCAATCCCAAAACATGTGTAAAAACCCTGCATCTTCCAGGTTACATCTCGGGCAGGTGGATCGGGTCCCAAAATATTCAGTAATCTTATGGGGGGTAACGTACGATCTGTGGAGGACAAAGAAGTGTATCAGCTGGAAGAGCGTATTCCTAGAACTTTTCCATGATCTTTCCACCAGTTCCCCCCATGGTTTCTCGCCGATGGTCAAGCCTAAGTCCGCTTCCCATTTTAGACGTAGGGTTGTCAGGGGTCGTCGCGTCTCCTGCGTGAGGCGTCGATAAAGGCAAGTGACAGCCTTGATCGTTCCAGCAGCCGTCACTATATACTGGCAAGCCAGGGATGTCTGAGGTTCCGCCAGCCCCTCCCGCCAGTGTTTTCGGATCGCTGCCGTCAAGGCAGCATGTAGAAGGAAATCCCCTCTTGGGAGGTCGTACCGCTCTAGTAAATCATTAAAAGGGAGCAGGGTATTGTCCTCATATAAATCCCCAATAGTAGAGATCCCTGCCTCACCCCATGTCCGTAGTCTATGCCAGTCTCCCCCATGGGGTAGTGCCTCGCAGATCAACAACGGAATCTCTGGTGCATAAGGAGACCTTATCTGCGCCCGTCTAAGGGATCGAATCCAGCACCGGCGTACTGCCCGTAGATCCGAAGGAATCGCCCCATCCCTCAAGGGGAGGCGCAATAACACCCGGGATAGGAACTGCAACCCCGGATCCGAGCCTCCGGGGTCCTCCGCGTTCCGGATGCGTCCGGCCATCCATTTTGTAAACCACTGCAATTGAGCTGCATGATAATAGGCTTCGAGATCCGGCACCGCAAAGCCCTCCTCTGCTCTGGGCCTCATCATGGTGGTAAGTGCCACCCTCCGCCTTCCGGTGCCCCACAGAAACCCCGTAATTAGGGTGTTGAGTTAGGCAAAAAGTCTGTGCGGGATCCAGAGTGGCAACGATCCAAAATAATAGAGCAGTCTAGGCAGCGTGACCATCTTTAATAGTGCCACCCCCCCTGCCACCGACAGCGGGAGGGACCCCCAGAACTCAAAATTACGTTTGGTGCTGCTGATCGCTCGTCCTATGTTACCTTCTAGCAAGTCTGCAGGGTCGTGATATATTTTAACACCCAGATAAGTCAAACATCTGTTTTCCCACGGCATGCCTTCTGTTTCTAGCGGACCAGCCCTCTCCGCGAGAGCAGGAAAAAGGCACGTCTTGGCCCAGTTTACCCTAAGTCCCGCAACTCTTTCCAATATACCCAGCAGTGCCTTGGCTCCCCGTAAAGCTTCTCCAGAGTTAGCTAAAAACATCAAGAGATCGTCCGCATATAATGCTATAAATTGGAGCTGTCCCAACACTTCTAATCCCTGATAGTGACGTCCCGTTCTAGTATGTACGGCCAAAGGTTCCACCGCCAACGCAAACAGGAGGGGAGACAGCCTCGTCCCCCTGCCCACCGAGCAGGCATCCGAAATCAGCCCTCCCGTTCTAACTCTAGCAGTAGAGTTCTTATATAGGATTTCCGTCCAAGCGACGAACCCTTCTCCCAACCCAAACGCTCTCAGGACTCTAAAAAGAAACTGCCATTCGAGGCTATCAAAAGCCTTCTCAATATTGATTGATAGAATGCACGCCTCCTCTCTGTTGTACGTGTTCGCATCTAGTATTCGTAGAAGTCTACGTATATTCATTGCCGTATTCCTGGACGGAATAAAGCCCGCTTGGTCTACATGTACGAGCGTCGTCATGTGGTCCAGCAGTCGGCTTGCTAATATGCGACTTAAGATCTTATACTCCAAGTTGAGCATAGGTAGGGGCCGATACGCAGTACGGTCCCAAGCCGGTTTGCCAGGCTTTAAAAGCGGGATTATCACCAGCTCCCTTGTTGAAGCGGGAAGATAGCCATCACATTTCGCTCTATTATATAGGGTCACCAAGTGGGGAGCCAATATGTCTACATACGTGGAATAGAACTCAATTGGGAGCCCATCAGTCCCCGGTGTCCTGTTCCTGGCCATGTGTTTGATGGCGCCCCGCACCTCCGCAATTTCGACTTCTCTTCCTAGGGCCTCTGCAGCTTCAGCATCAATCTGAGGAAGTTCTATATCCTCCAGAAATCCTACCACCTCTAGCACCGCTGGGTCGAGCTTACTCTGGTATAGGGCAGTATAATATTCCAGAAACTGGAGATTAATATCCTGCTGGGTGTAATAGACCTCGTCGTCTCGCCCCCGCAGCTCCAGTATCGTCGTCCCTCTGCATGCTGGGTTGGCCAGCCAAGCCAGCAACGCTCCAGACTTATCTCTCTCAGCATGAGCCCGAGCCAGATAGGCTCTATAATCGAAGCAACGCAACTTTTCTACTTGTGTCGCTAGTATTTCCCTGGCTGCAAGGAGATCGGCTTATCTATTCACTCTTTCTGGTCTTTCCTTCTCTACCTCTCTAAGTCGTTGTTCCGCGCTCTGTACTTCACGCAGGAGAACCTTCCGTACCCCTACCACTACTCCAATGCAACGGCCCCTAACAACGGATTTAAAGGCGTCCCATTCTATGAGTGGGCTTGATGTTGTATTGGCATTAGCGATGAAATAATCCTCAATGGCAGCGCCAATCGTGGCCCGAAACACCTGATCCCCCAATACTTCTGGTCTCAGACGCCAGCTAGGGATTGTAGGCCTAATCCATACCCAATCCAAGGACACTAGCAGGGGATTGTGATCAGAAATCGTTCTAGTCAAGTATTCACTCAGACCGATCCCTCCATGAACATCCGGGGAGCACAAGATCAAGTCTAAGCGAACGTGTAACTCGTGTAAGGCAGAAAAGTAGGAATAATCCCTCTCCCACGGGTGTTGGGCTCTCCAAGTGTCCGTCAACCCCCAGCAGCGTTGCCAGTCTCGTCTAGCCTCAGCAATTCTGTGTGTGGGTGCGTCAGGAAGCGGTGGGTGGGATCGGTCCAGGCTGACATCAGTAATACTATTAAAGTCCCCCCCCAGCATCACCGACCCCGTTAATACCGATGCTAGCGTCTGCGAAAGTCGCGCTAAGAACACAGGTTGATCCACGTTAGGGGCATAAATACTCCCTATCGCTATGTCCCGTCCATCCAGTTTCCCCGAGATCACCACGAATCTGCCCTCTGGGCCTATTATTTGTCTTACGCACTGAAAAGGGACTCCCGCTCGCACCCAAATCAGAGTCCCCCTGGCAAAAGCCGAATATGTAGTATAAAACACCTGCCCCCTCCATCGTCGTTGCAGCGCAACTCCTTCTTTCTGTGATAAATGGGTTTCCTGCAAGAGGGCAATCTGTACCCCTCTCCTAATCAGGTATGTATGTATTTTGTGACGGCGGGTCATGGTGTGCATCCCCCTAACGTTCCAAGAGATACATTTAATACCTATGGCGGGTCCCATTGTGCAAGCTGCGTCCTAACCTGAAACCGTCCCCCCAAAGCGACATGCCTGGACCCACACCAAATCCCCTCCACAATAAAAACTCCCCAACTCCCCCTCCCCAGGACAGGTACAAACAAACAAGTTCCCATCCAAACCAAGGCACGTGAACAATTAAGCACAAAAGGTGGCGGGCGTAAACTGACCCTGTGGGACCCAGATCTCCCCCAGGCCTCCCCCACTCACTCAGTTCAGGTAGTGGCCCCAACTTCTATGGCAGTGCCCCCATGCTGCCACCAGTAGGCACAGACCTCAGCAATAGTCCTCTCCCAGCAGCTGTAATCCCCTTTCATACGACCTGATGTGCGAGCGTCAGATTTTGCCGTCCGCAGTTTGAGGGGTAATGTCCGGGAGATCGGCATCTGAGTCACCATGTGCGCTGCTCGCCCGCGAGCCCTCCGATCTGTCCGTTTCTTGTTCGCCAACAGTCCTGTCCGGGCTGGTGTCTCCATGGCTAATCTCCGCCACCGCTTTCACAGCTCTGTCCCACTCCAGTCTCCGTCCCTTCGGCGAAGGAGCCCTCGGAGGAGTGATCGGTTCCCGCCGAGACGATCCCGGTGATGAGGTACGAGTTCCAGCGTTCCGTCGGGCCTCCAGCCATTCCCATGCGTCTTGCGGGGTAGTAAAGAAATGCGTCTCAGAGTTATCAATCACCCGGAGGTGTGCTGGGAACAGCATGGCATACGTGAGTTGTAGCTGCCGTAGTTTTCGCTTGACGGCCAGGAAGGAAGCACGCTGGTGTTGCACCTCCCTAGTAAAATCCGGGAAGATCATCACTTTACTATTTCCGATCTGCAAGTCCTGTTTCTCCTGTGCTCGTTGTAATATATGGTCTCGATCACGATAGTGAAGCAGCCTCGCCACCAGCGGGCGGGGAGGGGCTCCAGGGTGGGGCGGTCGAGCTGGGACTCTATGGGCACGCTCCAGCGCGTAGAAGGGGGAGAGACCCTCCGGGGCCATCTCCGCTTTAAGCCAGCCTTCCAGGAATCGTACAGCATCAGCCCCCTCTTCGCGTTCCGGAACCCCCACTATACGCAGGTTATTCCTACGGGAGCGCCCCTCGCTGTCCTCTGCCCTCAGCTCCAACACCTTGACCCTGGTTTCCACAGTTTTCAGTGCGCGCTGCAAGGTAGAAACCGCCGTCGGGACTTCTTCCATAGCTTTCTCATTGAGGATCACCCTCTCTTTAAGTTTACGGTGGTCATCTTTTAGCAGGGTGAGATCTGCTCCTTTGGAGTCTATCTTTGTCTCCAGTGCTTCTCTTGATGAGGTGATGGCCTGCATAATGTCAGCCAGGGTAGGATCCCCAGGCGCTTTGTCTGTCCGCCTCGCAGGTACATCTTCGTCATCATCAGTGTGTTGCTCCGCTTCCTCTGCATGCAGGACCGCAAACCCCTTCTTTTTGGACACTCTCCCCATCATGTGTGAGCTGCGCACGATCACTGGTTAGCTTCAAATAAATCACAACACTGGGCGCAGCCCTGCGGCGTCCGAAGCAGGGGTGACCCGGAGCCGCCTCGAGGGTGCGGGTGGGGATTCGGGATATTCTGGCTCTTCAGGTCGTCTGCGGCACTCGTGGTTTGCTAATCCCACATGTAATTATGGAGACCCAGGAGCCGTGTGAATAGTCTATCGTCTTCTCACCCCGCTGTGCCCGTCCGCGTCCACTAGCAGACGATACAGTGTCTCAGCGTAGTCGCCGGTGTTTCACCCTCTCTGTCACACAGTTCTCGCCAGACCGTTATAGAAGGGGGACACTTCCGTCTTCCACATAGGTTTTCCACAGTAGTAATAAGCCTCAGGGAAGTCGTCGGTGCGCCCCAATCAGTCCCCCGCAATCCGCAAACTCCCCTTCCAGCACTCAGTTCAGCTCAGCAGCCCCTCATCTCCCAGCTGCTAGCTAGTTTCTGTCCACTGAGCCACCCTGCATCCCCCGCCGCGCAGCGGGACCGGTCCAGTTGCCACTTCGCACCGCAATGTTGTGGTCTCAGGCACGGGACGCTCGTCTCACCAGGCAGCAGCTCCACTGGCGACCAGCAACCACCTCACCACACCACCTCGGTTTGCCTCGCTCCTCCGTCGTCATCAGATCTCCGCTCCGTGGCAGCCAGCCACCACCCTGGGAGGGCAATTCAACGCAGGAAGGCTTCAGCAATTTCTTCGTCTACCCAGACCTCACCTCTAGGGCTTCGGAGCACATCCCAGTCACTCACGCACCCAGCAACTGCTGTCTTCAGTGCCACTTCACGACAGTCGTCACCAGCACCCTGCTCAATGCTGTGGTTTCGAGCGCGAGGCGCGCTTCCCAGCGGCTACAAATCTCACCCGCAAGCAGTGCCTCACCGCTACATCGCCTCTGTCTGCTCTCCGCCTCTGTCAGCACCAAGTCTCCCCTTCACATCCCGCAGCCGCCATCTTGGGAGTGTTGTAGACTACTGGAAGGTTCAGGTGAGCTCGCCACCTCAGCTCACTCCCCCTGGGCAGTGGCCACTGCATTTTCTCGCCGCAGGCTGAGCTCCGGTGCACTGTGCAGCCGCTCAGGGTCAGAGCGCAGTTCTCCCGTTGCCGCAGCCGATGAAAATCTCCGCCTTAGCGCGCGGCCGCCATCTTAGCAGCGCCGCGCTCGGAGCCCGATCAAGGGTTTCAGCTACCTTTTCGCCCCCTTGCTGGCACCAAACACCTCAGCAGTCCTCCTGCACGGGCACCAGGATTTCCGCAACCAGTTATGCGGTGCGGGGCCACTTCAGCGGGACAGGATCATTGGTAGTGGAGGGAAGCCGCGGACGGAGCTCCGGAGTCTGCTTCCCCTCACATCGGCGTCAAGCCACGCCCCCACCAATTAGTAAATATTCATCTGCTAAAATCTGTAATGTGCCATTTTGTACCTACAGTAAAGTATGTATGATATACAACTTTCATTGCCTTTTGATTCAGAGAAATAATCTCAAGATGGGCACTGTGCAATCACATGGATGTGCAGCTGCCATCTTTGAATATTTTTTCTTAAAGTATAAGAAAACCCATTCCAAGATCGTCATCATGTATGCACATGAACACGCTGAGGACATTTTGGAATTATTTGTTTTCTAGTTTATTCTTGATTTATCATTCCAAGACAGCAGGCAGCCATTTTGGAATTGAAAATTAAAAAATAAAGCACGCACAGGTGAAGCACAAATTGGAACAAACGAGCATCCAGTAGCACTGTGCACTATTGAACCTTACGAAAAAATGTAAAAAAATAATAATAAAAAAAGAAAAGCGGGAGCTGACACTTTTCCAGTCCACCACTGTCTCTTTTACTGACCTTCCAGTGCAGTAGATACCCCTGGCTCCCTGGCTTGTGGGTATGACAGACTCAAACCCTCTCTTTATGACTGCAAGCATTTTAGGTCTGTGAAATAGTGGTGTTTATCCCATTTGCACTATTTAGAGTGCATACTACCCCTATACTCTCTAAGTGGGGTGGACGAGACATCTGCTTCTTTTTGGCAGCTGTCCCATACAGGTTAAAGCCTAAGTAAGGTTCTATGGTCACTCTTGGAAATTTTGGTGGGATCTAGACTTCAGGTGAGGTCAACAAGTAAATGCATGTGGCTGGATATAGACAGGGAATTGGAATGGTCAAAGATATTCCCTTCAGACTTAGTCTTCGAGCAGGTGTGAATGCTATGAGTAGTAAAATGGGAGAGGTAACAAGTAAAGATAGGAACAGAGAAAGAGTGGTGTCTAGCAATGCTATGTGTGCTACACATAATCACATGGGCAATAAGGCAGGAGGTGTAATAAATGTAAGAGGATTGGACACTATATGAGTGTCAGGAGCTAACCCCCCCTTCCGTGCAGACGTCATGCAGAAGGTATTAGAGGAGACCAGCACTTCATAAATCTTCTCTATCAGATTCTAGAAAAGCCTAGGATTAATGGACTCAACCATTTTGACGTGTGGGCCAAGACTTAATTCTAGCTGACTGGATTGCGGAAGAAGTTGCGAGAGACTAGAGTTCATGGCTCCAAGTGCTTATCTTGAATCTAACACTGGAGACACTTTTAGAATCCATAACTTACACTTGGATGACTTTAGACAGCATCCAAGAAAATTTGGGAAACTCTCATATGGAGACCCTGCTCTGCGGAATCACTTTGAGCATTTACAGGAGAGTCTCACTCCCCTTCCTTCTCGCCCCTTAGGAACACCTTGGTTTGGAAGAGTAGCTAATCCTGTCACTCTTGCCAAACCCTTTGTCCTACCATTCATAGCTCCTGCGATTGGTGTATCTGTGGTTCTAGCCACAGGGGAATCTGTTATTCCAGTAGTATTAGGCCTTCCCCTGTCCCATTAGCGCCTTCAGAACAATATGTTGGAACGCCAAGCAATTCCTGCAACTTTTGACACACGTACAACTGCATTTCCTTTGTCTACCTTTTTCCTTTTTCTGATGCTCAGACTCAGGTAGCCTTCTTGGTATCCTATTTACCAGGGGACCTTGTCTCTTGGACAGTCCCATTTGTCCAGGCAAGTGATCCCATCTTGTACAATTGGCAAGCCTTTCTGGCAGAATTTAGCAGAATTTGCAATAGTCGCACAATCATGCAGCCAGTTGATAATGAGTTAATGGCCCTGAGCAAGGAAACCATGATATTCTATCTTATTTGACTCAATTCAAATCAGCTGGTTGTTGAGTCAAATTGTCAGGCGGAAAAAAGGGTCTTCAGTGTTTTACCGGGGTCTGCAGGATGATCTCAAAGATGCTCTATCTCATATGAACTCAAAACACAAATGCGTGCAGCATTAACAGATCAAGTATTATGACTGAATCATAGACTGTCTGAAGGGAAAGCGGAAAAATGGAAATGTGACTTAAAGTTTCCTGCCTCCAAAAGCAGGAGGGAAAACCAGAGAAAAACCAATGCAGATAGAATGTCAATGGGTCTCTATCTAAAAAGGAAAATAGAGTTTGTGCCTTTAAAGTGGGAAGTCAGGATATTTTGTGCGAAAGTGTATCACTTCAAAGGAACTGTTTTTGGAAACCCAAAGCCTGGCCTGTGAATGTGGGACCTGATCTGGGTGCTGCTTCCCTTCCACCTTCAGCACACTCTAGCAAATACTTTACCACATTTAACTCTGTCCGCAAATTTGAGTTTTGATCAAAGTAACGTTACAGCTGAGTTGTTGATCGACTCTAGGGCTAACAGAAATTTCATTGGTGCCCAATATGCCATAGCCATTCTTTGCCTGCTCATTCAAAAAGATCAGCCCAAGAAGGTTGGAGCAGTAGATGGAATTAACCTATGTGATAAATTGAATACAAACTGTTGAGATGACATAATCATGTGCAGAGTCAAAGCACAAGGAGCAGAACTATTTAGATAGCATTGATTCTCACCAGTTTACAATGTTGGGGATCACCTGGTTGACCCTTACACAATTATTGGGACTTGAATAAAGTAATAATTAAGAACTGTTACCCTCTTGCACTCATCTCAATACTATTGGATCAGGCTTAGTCCGCAACTATATACTTAAAATTCGAGGGGCATTAGAGGGGTGTACAACCTGATTTGGATTAGGGAAGAAGATGAGTGGAAGATGGCAAGTAAGACTTGTTTTGGCCTCTATGAATACTTGGTGATGCTGTGCAACCCCAGGCCAACCTTCATTTTTTGTGAGCCCTGTTTTCAGGGAATATCTTGATTTGTTCATC
This sequence comes from Calotriton arnoldi, assembly GCA_963921515.1. NCBI lineage: Eukaryota > Metazoa > Chordata > Amphibia > Caudata > Salamandridae > Calotriton > Calotriton arnoldi. The sequence goes on from CAWUFW010000707.1 coordinate 3,624,687, forward strand.
ATCATATATATAAATGATATTTTAGTATACTCTGAGTTTGAACATTTAGTTCACGTGGAAAAGATACTGCGAAAATTGAGAGAGCATGGCTTCTATGTGAAATTAAATAAATGTGATTTTCACACTCTGACAATCGAGTTTCTAAGTTTCATCTTATATCTGACTGGAGTTAAGATGGACCCAAAGTAAAGTCAGTGCTGTCATCAATTTGCCAACTCAGAAATCAGTAAAAGGTATACAGGCTTTTCTTGGATTTTCCTAATTTTAGCCAACTATTTTTCTACACCGGTTAACCCAATAACTATATTTTTGCAAACAGAAGTAACATTTCTGTGAGTAGCAGATGCCGAAAGCACTTTCCTGATTTTGAATTTGCTTTCACTACTGCACCCTTATTATGTCATCCTCAAACAAAATTCACATTTGTGGTTGAAGCTGATGTATCTAATTCAGCATTTCGTGCAATTCTTTCACATAGAACCCTGATAACTTCAGTGTTACATCACATAGCCTTTCAGTTTCGTACATTGTCTCCTTGAGAGAGAAATTATCAGTTGCCAATAAATGACTTTTGGCAATCTGGGATGCATTTGTCAGCTAGAGATATTATTTGCGTGTGACCCCTCATGTAATTATAGTGTTCACAGACCACCATAATTTATAATATATTTAAAGTCGGGATTTTGCTGTTGCTATTTTTTGAAGAACATCCTTTGATGACTGTTAGAAATGGGGGTCTCTAGTTGGCAAGGGCTTGCACCTTTGTCCAAATAGGGACCCTTCTTCCTAGTCAGGGTAAGGGAGTTACACTCCTAAAATAACCCCTGCTCACCCCCTTGGTAGCTTGGCACGAGCAGTCAGGCTTATCTTAGAGGCAGTGTGTAAAGCATTTGCACATAACCAACAGTAATACAGTGTAAGCACTACAAAAGGACACCACACCAGTTTAGAAAAATATCCAATATTTTTATATACTTAAGACAAGACCAAAAACGATAAAAAATCCACAATACATTACTTAAAAATCTTCAGTTATCAAAATATGCTTTAAAAACAGTTCCTTGATGTCGATAGCTCCGTCCGGGGCTATCACGGCGTCGTGAGCAAACAAATCCAAACAGTTCTGGCTGACCGCGGCGTCGCGGGTCAGCTACGGTGTCGGGAAGACCCGCAAACAGTACCTTTTAGAAATGCAGGGCGTCGGCGACCTCTCGTTGAGCTTCCGAAAGCACGGCGTCCACAGGCATCGGTTCCGGAGGTCGGTGCAGGAGTCGTCGGGGGCCCTTGAAGTCACACGCGTTCCAGATCGATCTCCTCTCTGATGAAGTCAGGAGTGCTGGCGTCGGCAGGCGCCTGGTGCTGCGGTGTGGCGTGCGGTGCCCTCAGGTCGCGGTGCGAGCAGCGGCTCGGTGGCGTCGTCGGATGGCATCGTCGGTGAGACCAGGGTCGCTGTGCGAGATGAAGGCGGTGCTCGTCACGGTGCCGGCAGGTCACGGTGCAAGCAGCGGCATCGTCGTTGCTGAAGCGCTGTCGTCGGCTGACGAACTGGAGTCGATGGCGCCGGCGTTGGTAGGCCAAGGCTGCGGTGCGGGATGAGGGCGGTGCGTCGTGTAACTTTATGAGCGGTGCCCTCGAACCACGGTGCACGCAGCAACGTAGATTTTGGCATGGAGCGGCATCGTCGGGGATACCAAAGCGTCGTCGTGGAGTGAGGCGGTGCGGAGTGCGGTGCCCACAGGTCGCGGTGCGAGAAGCGGCTTGGTGGCGGCATCAGCAGGCGTCGTCGGTGAGACCAGGGTCGCGGCGTTGCAGTGGTGCCCTCTGCGGTGCCAAGGCGTCGTCGTGAAGCAAAGCGGTGCGGAGTGCGGTGCCCACAGGTCGTGGTGCGAGCAGCAGCTCGGTGGTGGCGTCAGCAGGCGTCGTCGGTGAGACCAGGTTCGCGTTGCGGCGTTGCGGGGGTGCCCTCTGCGGTGCCTTCGGGACACGGAGTCGGCAGCGTCGTCGTCGACGTCGTCGAGTTGCTTTTTTTCTGTTGCAGCACAAAACACACAGTCCCCAGTGCTGAGGGCAGAAGAGCTTGAAGTCTTTGTTTCGCCTGAGACTTCTTGAACAGGGGGCAAGCTCTACCTCAAGCCCTTGGAGAAACTCACAAAGTAGATTGCAGAAAGTTCAGTCCAGTCCTTTCACTGCCCAAGACAGAAGCAGCCACTGCAGGCCAACACAGGAAAGCACACAGCAAAGTGGTAGTTCCTCCTCACAGCTTCTCCGGCTCTTCTTCTTGGCAGTCTTCTTGATCCAAAAGAGTTCTAAAGTTCAGGGGTCTGGGCCCCAATATTTATATCCCAAAATCCTTTGATCCTTTAGGCAGAGAGTGTCTGTGCCCAGCCAGAACCAGTTCTGCCTTCTCTGGTGTGACTTCCTGGCAGGAGGTGGAGACGGCATTGTCAGAGGTAGACCAGACCCTTTGAGGTGCAAGGAAATCTCCTCCCCCTTCCCCAGTTGCAGCCCAGGTCTATTCAGCCCTTTCCAGACTCACCTAGACTATCTGGAGCCACTCCTGCTCCCCAGCCTTCTGTCATCCAAAACCCAGACAGGCAATCCACATTCCAACAGAGGCACACAGGATGACTGAGCAAGAAAATACCTACTTTCTAAAAGTGGTATTTTCAAACACAGAATGTAAAAATCACCTTCACTAAAAGATGCATCTTTAGATTCTGAGTTCAGGCATACTAAACTTCATTTTCTTACCTAGTTCCCAGGGCTGGTTATGTTTATAAGATGTTATAAACAAACTTCCCATTCTGTCCTATGGGGAACAGGTAGCCTTGCAATAGTGAAAAACAAAATTGGCAGTATGTCACTATCAGGACATGCCACACACACCAGGGCATGTCCTACCTTTCACTTACACTGCACCCTGCCCACAGGGGTACCTTGGGCCTACCTTAGGGGTGCCTGACATGTAAGAAAAGGGAAGGTTGGGGCGTGGCAAGTGGGTGCACTTGCCAAGTCGATATGGCAGTACCAGACTGCGCGCAGACTCTGCAATGGCAGGTCTGAGTTACCTTTTCAGGGCTACTCACGTGGGTGGCACAATCAGTGCTGCAGGCCCACTAGTAGCATTTGATTTACAGGCCCTGGCACACTCAGTGCACTTTACTAGGGACTAACAAGTAAATCAAATATCCAATCATGGAAACACCAATCCATAACACATTTTACCACAGGAGCACTTGCCCTTTACCACTGATCAGCAGTGAGAAAAGTGCGCAGAAACACTAAGCCAGCACAAACAGAGTCAAAACCGGGAGGTCAGAAAGCAAAAACTCAGGGGAAATACGCCAAAAGATGCTAAGTCTAACAATGACCACCTTTCGCTCGGAGCCACCAAGATTAAATCACAGTTAATGCACAGTAAATACATCGTTTTGTTAGATCACGGGACACAGTGAGACACAAGAAGACGCAAACATGAAAGAGATGGCTCAAAAGACAGTGAAATTATACCGGTTGGCATGTAAAACTACATTTCCTAGCCTCAGAGTTGTAGCCTGTGCCACTAGAGGACTGAGACACGCAACATTCTTTAAGGTCAGTAGTGGCAGTTAGAGTAAGTAGGCCTGACTCACACTGAGCTCACTTGTATGGCAACATAAGCTGTTGTGACTCCTTGTTACTGGCATTACTTCACACCCTGCTTGACTCATTCCCTCACTTGTGTTGTTTTTATCCTGTTCTGTTCCCTTAGTTCCTATGATCCCTCTGCTGTTATGCCTTGTTATCCTCTATATCTGACCCTTTTGTTGAGGTCGTAATTCCCATCCAGCCTCCTCTCTTCACAGTGCTGCAGTGGTCTTCATCTTTGGCTCCTGTGCTGGGTCGGTGGTAAACCAGGAGCTATTACAGTGTACCATCTGCTTGTACTGAGTAAGTTTCAGTGTGTGGCATTTATTTCTCATACTTCCCTTCTGTGTACAGACCATCTAGTAATTGGTGTTTTTTTCTCACGTAGGTGGAGACCTTATCTTGATAAGTCCTACTTGCGATGCTTTGCCTAGGAATGCCTTATTAATCCAGTCTGCATCTTCCAACATTTTCTGCATTGCCTCAGTGTAAGTGTTACTTAATTGTTTTGGTGGGTTGTGTTTCGAACTGGGTGTATTATTCTTTTGTCGAGTCCATAAATATGGACGTTGCCGTGGAGCGTTTGACCAAAAGTTTATGTTAGGGGATTTCCCAAAGAGTTGGTAACAGACAACAGAGCTCAGTTGATTTTGGAGAGGATGGAGATGGTTTTAAGGCTTAGGGGCATATTCACAAGGACCTACCTCCGATTTATCTCCACCTTAACGCATCAAAAGTGGAGATAGATTTAACACCCCATTCACAAGCGGGTGCATCCTGCAGACATCGCCAGTATTCCCGCGATAACTGCCCCAAAATTTATCTCCACGGTGGACACCACCAACTAACCCTAATGAGAAGCAGAGTAGGCGTTCCCGTGCAAAAACACATGAAAAAACCACAACACCACTTTCACAACGAACTGCCAGATCTGCGATGCGAACCAAAAAAAGGCGATAAGCCGCGGTAGCACCAGTGATTTAACATCTGCCTTTTGCTGGTGTTAAGCAGGACGACTACCTGCAGCATGAAAGGGAGCCCAGCCAAGAGCCACACCTGAAGACCCACAGATGCCATGGAGACAATGATCATGCAGCTCGGATACCCATGAGGGCCACAACACCCACCGCCACCACCCCCAGACCCCCTCCCCTCCCCGCCCCCCCGGACATACACATACCGTGCACGACACAAGAGCCACAAAAAGCGCATGATGACGCACATTGTCAAAAAATAACACACATGTGTGGCCAGAAGAACGAGAAACAGTCACACAGCACTGAAGTAACAATCAAAAACTTTATTGAAATACAACACAAAACACCAATGCGGAAGACTCCTGTCGGGTCCGTCCGGGACAATCTTGATGTCACAGCCTGGAAAATAAAGCACAAAATCAGAACTTGTGCCATGCGCACATCAAAGGAGCGAGACACAGAGAAACAGAGAATGAAAGAAAGGCAGAGAGAGAAAGAGAGAGAAGGAAAGGAAGGGAGAGAGAGAGTGAGAGAGAGAGGGAAGGAAAGGAGAGAGAGTGAGAGAGAGAGAAGGAAAGGAGAGAGAGTGAGAGAGAGAGGGAAGGAAGGAAGGGAGTGAGAGAGAGAGTGAGAGAGAGAGGGAAGGAAAGGAGAGAGAGTGAGAGAGAGAGAAGGAAAGGAGAGAGAGTGAGAGAGAGAGGGAAGGAAGGGAGAGAGAGAGTGAGAGAGAGAGGGAAGGAAAGTAGAGAGAGTGAGAGAGAGAGAGAAGGAAAGGAGAGAGAGTGAGAGAGAGAGGGAAGGAAGGGAGAGAGAGAGTGAGAGAGCGAGAGGGAAGGAAAGGAGAGAGAGTGAGAGAGAGAGAAGGAAAGGAGAGAGAGTGAGAGAGAGAGAGAGAGACACCGCCGCCCCTGCGCACCCAGGCCCCAATGTTCACCTGCTGCCACCGGTGTGTCTCCAACCACGTGCCGGGATACACTGCAAGCCACCAGGTCTGCAATCTGTAATCGAGGCCAGAGTCAATCATGGCAGAGTCCATCACACAGCACACGGCAACAACGCCTGTCCGTCCCTGCGCACGCGTGCAGCCGCACCCTACCCCCTCCCGCCGGCCAGCGCTGGCTGTCCGCACTTGCGCACTCCGGGCCCACTGCTCACCTGCCTTCAACAGTGTGTCCACCAGTGGGCACACCACGTGCCCGTGCAAGCTCCAGGCCCCGGTCCCGCCACCATGGCATGGTCCACATCATGCGGACCCGCCCCGCGGCCCAGCAGGTCCCACACATGATGCTGAGTCCTGAGGCATCAATGGCAGAGACCACATCAGTGCACATGTCATCATCGCAGGCTGCACACCCGCTCAGCTATTTCGGTGCCACTAACCCTGTGCAACCCCAGTCAGCGCCACGTGGTGGTAGGCCCGTGACGGGCGCAAGGCTTCGGGTGCCACTAACCCTGTGCAACCCCAGTCAGCGCCACGTGGTGGTAGGCCCGTGACAGGCGCAAGGCTTCGGGTGCGACCAACCCTGTGCGCAACAACTCATGGGCCCTTTATGATTGAGAACCGTGGAGCGTCCGTCATCCAGTCACCACCGGCAGTGGGGAATGTGACGTTGTCGGCCCCTTATATTGGCGGGGTCACATGGCCTGTGACGCCTGTGCCGGATGGGTGTGGTGTGTGTGCAAACCTGCCCTCAGGGAGTGGCTGTGACATGCTGACAACTAGACCAGTGACCTGCATACCACCAGCGTGTACGCCTGCGACATGTAGCTATGTGGGCCCCCCACATAGCGGAGTGGTCTGGCCTGGCGTACGCCGGACCAGCGCAGGGCTTGCAACAATGACTCGGGCGCTCTGGGCGTGGTTCAGTCCATGTCCGGACAAGGAAGTGACTAATGCGTGTGTCCCTGTTGTAGTGTCCACGGCACCCGGAACACAATAGGCAATGTAGCACACTGTGACTGGCATCCCACTAGATGAGCATCATTGACGTAAGGGAAATCACTGTCCCTACATTCATCCACACATTCATACATGAATGATGAAAGACATGACACAGCAGTGCGTTTCTGGATGTTTATTGCACATCCAGTGGAGTTTTGCAGCTGGAGCGGCACAGGGCCATGCCAAGCACACTACACAATATGGGCCCGTGGAGGGCCAGCCAGAGTCCATCCGGGGAAGACAAGTACTGCGGAAGAGGAAGGGTACAGTCCGCAGTCTGGTCGCCGTGTCATTGCTCATCAAACAGGATATGGCAGTCCATGTCACGGTCCAAGGTGAGTGCAGCGGAGTGTATCTGGGGTCAGTGGAAGGTCATGGGGCCATGTGCGGCACCAAGCAGAAACAGGCAAGGTGGCGGAAATGAATGCTAGTGCCTCCTTCTGATCTCAATCCCATCCACGTCCTCAGATGTGTGCTCTGCCCCACCTGTGGGTGTTGCAGTACCGGCTGCGGCACTGTGTGCCACTGACACATCAGGGGCCGGAGGAGGATTGTCGGCCGCACTGTGTGGCAGTGACACATCAGGTGCCGGAGTGGATATGCCTGCCGCACTGGGAGGCACTGACACACCCGGGGGCAGAGATGTGGATGGTGTGGGGGCAGCAGCATTCATCATCGCCACGCCTTGTGGCAGCAATGCCATGATGAGGATCTGCAGGGCATGGTAGATCCCAGCTACATTTAGCTGATGTGCAGCGGTGGATGCCATCCTTTCCGCCTCCATCCGCACCATGTCCTCCATGAGCCTGCGCATGTGTGCCAGCTCACGGCTGGGATCGCTGGAGCCACTCTGAGCGGGCAGGTGTTCTTGTCTCCGAGTCATGACTCCAACGATGTCAGTCAGGGCTCGTTGGAGACCATGGAGCGGGCCATGGGTGTCCGTTAGGGACTGGAGCTGGTCCCTGATGGGACCTAGACACCCATGGATGGCGTCCAGTTTGGTAGCCATGAGGTCGAACCCCACCCGCACCTGCTCAGCCGTCTCCCTCTGGCCCTCCAGCACACGGCGTTGGAAGGCCATGTGTTGTTCCTGGGGGTCTTGGGAGACTGCCGGGGCTGTGGGTGCCTCCTGCTGGGTGGTTTGGGTAGTGGGTGGGGTCTCCTCGATGCAGCTGGGCTGCCCTGATCCTGGAGGTGAGTTGCAGATGATGTCAATGATGTCTTGGAGGGCTTGGGTGTCGATGCTGGGGGTGTCCTCCTCGTCATCAGTGAAGAGTGGCTGGGACTGCTCTGCAGGAGTTGTTGACGGTGCCCCTGCAATGTGAAGGGGAGATGGTGTATTACAATGTGTCCGCATGTATGTAGCCGCATGGTACAGGTTCACATTCAGACAGCATGGCATTGTACATTGTGACAGTCTGTGGATCAGGGCCATGATCCAGAGTCATTGTGGGTGTGCACTGTGCTCCGCTTGATTATGCATGTGTGCCATTGTGGCCATCTCCACCCGTCACCCCAGTACCTGGTGGTCACTCACCCTGTTGCGGTTGTGTTGTGTCCTGTCGAGCAGTGTCCGGTCCCCCGACTCCGGCCACAGTCTCCACACTGATGACTGTCGACACCAGCTCCTCCATGTCATCCAGCTCCAGCTGTGGCGCTGGGCGCCCACCTCTAGTCTGCATTGCTGCCTTCTGGTTGCCTGCGAGTTTCTCCTTGGTCTTGCGCTTGATGTCAATCCATCGCCTCTTGACCTCGTCCATTGACCTCTTGTGCTCTCCGACGGCATGATGTGAAACACAGGCTGTGGCATAAATGTGAGATTTTCAGTTCTTGAGTCATGTTGATGAAACTGGGGTTGAGGAGGCGTAAGGATGATTTCAATTTTGAAGGGACTTTCTGTGTGTGTATGGTTGCACGCAGTTCGGTGAGGTTGGGAGATGGCAGGTAATTTGGTGTTGTTGAGTGATTTGCAAAAAGATTTGTTCGAGAAACATGTATAAACAACACCAGTAAACAAATTTTGCTATTATCTCCTGAGGGTGTTGCTGATTGCTCGGAGCCTCCCAGTTGTGGTGTTACAAGCACAAGTGTTTCTTCAGGTCATTTGGTGTATATTTACACATTTTTGTTGGATGATGATGTTGGTATACAGGTTGCTAATGCAAGTAGTATTTCCAGTGAAACTGTGACAGCATCACCTTGCATGTCTGAAGATATTGTCGGCCAGCAAGATGGTATCTCGGGGATTGGCAGTAGTGTGAGTCTGAGGATTCGGTAGTAAGTTCATGTTGTGGTGGTGTTGCTGACAATTCTGACAATCTAGGAATCCAGTTTATTTCCAAAGTTATGAAATCTAGTGTGGAATATACGTTTTTTTGCTTTAAGGAGGGAAGATGTTGTATCCTTATGTAACGTGGTATTGATTATGTTTTATCTTTTTACTTTATGTGGTCTTCTTCCCTTTATGTTTTCTTAATTGTTTTACTTGAGACATGTTTTTCCTAATGCTTGCTGCTGGTTAGCCCCCGCCTTCCTTTTCTAGAGCTCTGACTTTCTGTCAGTTGGAGGCTGGAGTTGGTGATGCAGGTTGCTGGCTGTCTTGTTCGTTACCATTAAATTAATTTATAAACATTGAAGCTCCCTCTTGAGCCTCTCTTCATGGTGCTTTTGGGCTTGATTTAGAGTTCGGTGGATGGGTTACTCCATCACAACTGTGACGGATATCCAGTCTGCCTTATTACATAAGTGCATTATAGCCAATGGCATTTGTACTATGACTGATGGGATATCAGTCATAGTTGTGACGGAGTAACCAGTCCGCTGAACTCTAAATCAGACCCTAGGTATTTGCATCCTACTTGTTTGCTACTCAATTTGTTACCTATTTCTAAATGATGTACTCCCGATCTCTTGCAGTAGGGAGTCCCCTGTTGTGCCACCTGTCTGTCCCGGATGTTAAACTCCCGCTTTTCAAGCAACTTATTTTTTTCCTGTTTGTCTACCTTCTCCTCTTCATGGCTAAGATCATGTACTACTCTGGGCACATGGTTTTTACCAATAAGCAGCCATACTATCTTTACTATGTAGCCCACCCCTACAACTATATTCTGAAGACATCTATCCCATGCCGTTTTCCCACTGGTACTGGAGTACTGTACTTTTTTGGTTGGTATTGATTATTTTAAGACCTTTTCTCAACATTAAATCAAATATACATTTGAGGTTCACCGTGTGCATGAGGGAGCTTCTCCAGAGTGTGATCAGATGATAATGTTAACTATATATCAGCTTTCAGCTCTTTGATAGGACACTTTCACCATACCACGGATCATTTGCGGTGATAGGAGATTCTTATTTTCAATCCCTACGCTACGGAGCCAGTCGAAATTGAAAATCAGTCAAGAACAGTCATTGTTAAATTCTGAAGAACCCTCAAAAGTTGGTGACTCTGTTGACCCACTGAGTGATATATTTTACTGTGGAAAGAAGTCGGATGACACTGGACGAATCTTGGAGGAGGATTCCGAACTGCAGCAGAAGCAGGCTGAAAGGAGAGGAGCCTGCCCATGGCACAGTCCATCAGGTCTAAGGAAGTCGCTGACCAGGAGAGGATACCCACAGATGCATGAAGTAAAGTGCCACCTGGGAGAAGACCCAGGAGATGGAATTCCTTACTCCACTAAGAAGCGTCAAAGCCCTGCCACAGTTCAGAGGTGAACCGCAGCGGCCCAGGATCGTGATTGGGACATAATGGGGTAAAAGGGTTTGGGAACACTAATGGGCAGTAAAAAGGGGGCAGAATCAGTACAAACTGACATTGAGCTAATCAGAGAATTGCCCAAAGGGAGACACACAATCTGCTGCTAATAATAGTTTTCCTTTTCATTTTACTTTGTTTGGTTTTACAGTTCCCCGTTGACCAGACCGGCTGACATCTGCTTGTGGCATTAACAGCGAGATTTGTTTTTCATTCTTAGAAGTTAGTCCTGCTGCTGGGCGGACTACTATATATGGTGATTGGAAGGGAGGGTATCACTGGGCCCCCAAACCCCAGGTATTTCCCAACAAAACAAGCACTGGCAAAGCCTTTGGGGCCTATTGGCTTTGCCACTGGCTTTTAGCGATGCTATAGAGCATTCCTGATGCTGTGCAGCATTGCTAAAGAAGAAATAAAAAAAATCTATGACATGGCTACCCGTGTCATTTTGTAGGCACGTGAACCGTCCATGCGCATTCCTACAAAATGACACAGGCTTTGTTTTCTTTTTATATACCAATCCAAGATTTTTTTAATGTGTGGGACAAGGGAGAATGGGGGACGGAAGCAACGGGGGAATGGAAGAAACATGGGGTCATGGGTTGGGTAAGCAACACAGGCCACAGATGGGGGAATTAATATGGAGGGCACTGGTGAGGGGTGTAGAAAAGCAAACGGGAGAGAAAGAGAGAGGAGAACGTGGAGCACAGACGGCGGAGAAGCAAAGGGGTGAGAGAGAGAGAGGCATAGAGCTGGAGAGAGAAGCATACAGGCGCGAAAGCAGCATGAGGGAAGAGAACACAAGGATGGGAACATCACAGAGTGAAGGGGGAGAACCACACACCCGAGCGAGAGCAGCACAGAGTGCCGAGGGGCACCGATAGGCACTCTTGTGAGACAGCTGGCTCCAACATGCACTCTTGTGAAGTGCTTAAGATGAAAGACAAGAGTAATTCCCTAAAAGGGAGCTGTGGAAGAACAAAATCAAATTAGAAATGCTCCAGGGGAGGGACAGATACAAGATGGACAAGGCAAACCATCTAATAAGAAGAAGGCAAATGAGAGTGACAGTAAAGCCAACCCATTGTAAGCAATGGGCGGGCTGCAGGTCCCTCTATGTTTTTGGTAAGAGCACAATACGTCTTTCATAACTTAGCTGTCTGAGAGCTCGACCTAAAAAAGGTGTTATATATAGAAGTATAGAAAAGCTACACAGACAGCAAAAAAAGAAGTAAAGAGAAATAAATGGGAACACATAATTTTTTTTTATTTTTTGTTTTTAATAGTGTGTAGTAACACTTACATTTTTCAATTCCAAGAGGAATGGAAGTGGAGGTCATAGGCGTCTCCAAGGGCTGGGGAACACCCTCTACTGGACCTAAGAGCAACAAAGAAAACAGAAGAGATGTGATTAAAGAAGACGTTTAAAGACAATCCTCATCTCAGACTATTGATGCAAGGGAATGATGTCAAAATAAACCTCTTAAACTCTGCAAAAATTGGTGCTGGACCTACTACTGAACCAGGAAGAAACCCCAGTTTACATGGACACAACACCTGGGCAGGAAGAGAAAGAACAGGCATTCATGCATTACTTTTGAGACGGTTGTAGAGTAGAAATACGCATAGAGTTCAGCATGCATCAAGATGAAGAACGTGGAACACAGGTCTGTGGAAACTGGGGCTGAGAAGGAAACATTTCTGGAGTAGCCTTTGGCAAGGAACCAATCAAAAGTGCTCTCCCCAATAGGCAAGATAGGTTTGTTACTTCCAGGGTACTTTAAATATGGGCAGCGAGAAACAGTCTTCGCCTTCCAAATTGCAGTGTTGTAAGGTTCTTGCTGTTTTTACCTTATCAACTATTTGGGGATCCTGCATCTTATTTGTTTTCCCCTTCCTTTGTCTTATTTCCTTTCTTATGACTTCAGAATACTTCACCTTCTTTTTCAGAGAACTTATGATTTCAGGATAGTTCACTTTCTTTCTCAGAGACATGTCTGAAGATTTACTTGCTTACCTTTTCGATCAATTGAATCATATGCTCCCAGATTCATCAATGGTCTACCTTAGGGTTGCCACCTGGCCAGATTTTTACCAGCCTGAACTGCATTATTAAATCTATGCCAGTTAACATATTAGGAAAAGCAGTGACATCAGGCATTTTTCCCTCCTGAAACATAAGCCTAAAGTAGCAAAAATATATAAAACAAATCAGATACAAAGTACTTGAGAGCTGTCTAAATCATTTCAGATTGAAAATTAGAGCAAACAGAGGGATAATTGCCATGTTACAAAAGGATTCTGACAATTTTACAGTAATTCTTCTTCACCTACCAACTCTTGGATGTTCCCGAACAGCAAAATGGCCGGTATTGTTTTCTAAGAAAGGTGACAACCCTAGTCTCTTGGTAATCTGTCTGTCTGGTGGGGTCTGGGGTAAGTGTATAGCCTTAACAAGTCAATTTATTTGCAAATGATTCTACATTCTATATGTTTAACCACTGAACGTTTCCCTAAAGAGGCAGTTCCTCTAATGGGCGCAAGCATTCCTCTTATACTAGTACTTGTGAACATCTGCCAGACCTGTAAGCAGCACCCATTAGATGGGTTGCAGGAGCAGTGCATTGTTTTCTCTCTCTCTCAATCCTTACCCCATTTTCCCATGGGAAGGTCATGGTTTTGAGGTAGTCTTAATGCAATCATTTACTGGGCCTCTTAGAGAGAAGGACTTGTAGAATTTCGTAAGAACCTTTCTTGGTAGATATTAACTTTGCCACCCCTCGACAAATGCTTTCAAAATTAGAAGGCAAAAAGAACAGATGATGGACGGAATGCTAAACAAATCAAACATTCACCACCAGTCAAGAGATCTGGGTTTAATCCATTGTTCTTTTGCTCACCACGCCACCCCAGTTTGGACCCAGCCATATGCAAATCAGTCTCGACCCTGGTCCTCATGGGAACAGTCCATTCCGAACTGCCAAGCCAGGTCACCCCTCATCAGCCAGGCTAGCTTGCATCTGGTGGCATAGCAAGCACTGGACCCATGTCTGGGCAGTGGCGGCTCCTCCGCTATGGTGGTGGAGCATCGCCCCACTGCTCTGCGAGCAGTGGTTAAAAGAAAACTAAAATGATAATAACCAGCGTTATTATCATTTTAGTTTTGCTTTTCCTGCTGCGGGGTGAGGCTAGGCTGCCAGAGCAGGGGCCAGGAGGAGGAGTGGTTGTGCCACTCTAAAGTGCTCATAACTGTTTAGCTGGCCCTCTTGGGCCGACCATAACAGTCATGCGCACTTTGCATGTTCTGCACCCAGGCATCATTACAACCTGGGTGCAGAACATGCCCAGGCCCCCATTCCCCGTCTGAGCGCCGATCCACGGTGCTCAGCCCAATCACAAAGCTGCACTGCACTGCAGCGTTGTGATTAGCTGGGGGAGTCAGGAGCCTAGGTGGTTCCTGCTTCCGAGGAGTGAGAGGCGGTGGGAGCGGACCGAGAAGCAGCAGCCGGCCGGGTGGCCGGCCTGAAGGTAAGTGTTTTTTTGTTGTTATTTTTTTAATTTGAGACCCCTCTTCGCCCCCCGCCACCTCCGGTAAATAGTGACCGCAACTGTGTCTGGGCATACCCTTCCCTCTTAGGGTGACAAATGCAGAAAGAACAGATGATGGACGGACGGCTGAACAAATCACACATTCACCCCCAGTCACAGATCTTAGTTAAATCCATCATTTATTTTTGCTCGCCATGCCATTCCAGTTTGCAGCCAGCCATATGCAAATCAGTCTTGATCCTGCTCCCCATGGGAACAGTCCAAACCGAACTGCCAAGCCAGGTCTTCCCTGGGCCACAAACAAGCATCCTGGGACCGGTTTCAGGGTATCACCCTTCATCAGCCAAGCTTGCTTAAATCCGTTGGTATAGCAAACACCATTTGCATATGGCCAGGTCCAAACTGGGATGGCATGGTGAGAAAAAAATACTATGGATTTGACCCAGATCTGTGACTGGGGGTGAATGATCGGCAATGTTCAGCATTCCGTCCATCATCTTTTTGTGTTTCAAAATTAAAACAGCCCCCTCCAAGATTTTTATAAGTTCTGGTATCAAGTTTCTGGCTTCCGCTACAAAGTATTTTGATTGCCTAGCAAGGACTCTCTGAACCACAAGGAAAGTTATTCTTCAAAACTTCAAAATGGCCAACATCAATTCCAAACAACCTGAGAGTTCAACATACTTTTGGGGAATAGAGTTTCCTTTCTGGTACTTATCTGTAGTGTATCCTCCAGAGAAGCCAAGCAAAGCTAATGCTTTGAGACCACTAGCAGACTTCCCTTTCCAGGAATGAAATAAATGCAATTTAATACAAAGTATTACACTTGTATGCCCACAAATTACAGAGAGATTCATCAGTCTGTTAATGGTTTGTGTGACTGGCATGTTACACAGACCTCTCCACCTAAAATAGTTTTGGATGCAATGCAAGATTTGTTTAAATGCAAACGTAAATATCGAAATTAAATTATGTACATACCAGAATTGATGGACCAGTTTGCCATGCAGTTTTGGTTGACCCCAAATACAAAGGGGGAGAAAGGACCCCATGGCTCCGCCCTCCAAGAACTCAATCGAATCACAAAAAAGGTATCCTATGAAGAACTATGTAGAAATCTATTTTTTGCTTGTCTATAAATCAGGTGGACTGTCTACTTGGTTGTTCCCATTGAAGGACAAAAGCCCTCACTCATCCAAAGAGTGACACGCTTTCATATGGGCTTCCTTCTCAAATGGATATAGGTATATATTAACGTGGGCTACAACTCTGCATAAACAGTAGAACTCTTGAGGTATTGGGTGGAGAAGGCTCTATTGTGAGTGGTCTGAGTGCTTTCTAATGTGAAGAAGGGGATGAAGGCTGGTGGACTAAAAAGATTTGTATTCTTGTCTCCAATGTGCAGGGTTAAAACAATATGGGAATAATGCACCATAAAAGGAGGTCGACATGTTTCTGCCCTGGTGGTAGCCTTAGAGATAAAGTGCTATGGGCTTTTTTCAGGACCTGAACCTCTCTGTATTATGTAATGTTAAAATTAAGAATTCAAAGGGATATACTAATCCGCATAGTCCTCGCATTGGTTAAAAATACACTATCTCATGGAACCCAACTATTGGGTACTAATGCCTGAGCACTTGCTCTCAGGAAGGCGTGGCAGACCTTCAAGTCACCTTTGAGCAGCAGCTAAAAACTCTGAGTGTCATAGTTCTTCCTAAGGTCCCTTTTTGAGGTTTGGACTTGGTATAGTTGTCATAGACTCACCATTGCCTCCCTGAACTTTATTACCTGCACTATGCTGCGAGACTGATGGTGGGATGTGGCTGGGCAGATGGCAGTCATTAATCAGCATGCTCTACTTTGTACGCTACCTCTGTAATTTACCACTACAGCTACAATTACATCCTTACTGACATGGTGCTATCCTGACCTGATAGCTGACTAACACATAAGCGTTACAATCATCCCCTCTTCCTTGACCTACACCATGTTTGTGCCCTCAGTCCTTAGATGCAGCCAAAATAGAGCATGGGATGGAGGTCAGCTCACCATCTACAAATGACGCACCTCCATTTGTTGGGGTCTATATTCTAAATCCCGCCTCCTTCTTTGTCTGCGTTTAGAAATCCTGCCAGTTTTTCTCAGTTTGTAGCTCGATACCCCCATGATGTATACTTTGGTACATGGCATGCTGGATCTGATGCATTTCTGGGTGGCTGCATTTCAACCAGTTGGGAATCCATTGCAAGTATTCTATCAGTCAGGGCTCCTAGCTTTTGGAAGTGGCATTTTTAGGTCTCGCCTAGCGTTGCAGCGCATGCGCTGCATGCTCGGCGAGATTTATTGTTAACGAGGAGTTTGAGAAAAGGGCTTGAAGCCCCTCCCCTTATTTCCATTGGCTGGCGTCACCGTTTATGGTAAACGGTGGCCTGCCATTGGAAATTTGCTGTTTGGGTTGCCTCCCTTTGGCTTTTTGTGCCGGCCCATCCGGACTGAGTCGCCTGCTTTGCTGCTGTCGCAAAGCACTTTCTTATCTTTATGGGGCCATGTGTTTCTAATTAGCTTGGAGGAGCGGGGGCAGTGCGCGCCTCCACGCTAATCAGAAACACATGGCCCCATAAAGCTAAGAGATCGATGCTTGTTAAGAAAAGAAGGCAATCCGGAGTCTGTATGCGTGGGTTGCCCTTGACCAGCCCGCTAACTTTATATGACGTCCCCCACAGTGTGATTATCGCCACGGAGGCGCAGGGCATTATTTAACGAGGTCTTGTTAAGGGAGGGTTCCCAGGAAATCGACTTGCTCAAGGCAGACGACCGCCCTTTTGATTTCAGCTCCGAACCCGTGAGAAGAAGCGTTTCTTTCTGTAACTAACGGATCGGAACAAGGTGCAATTTAGTTGGAAGCTTTCGGGACACCGGGGCCTTGTTTATGCTTCATCTCTGGGTCTGAGCAAAACGTAGACATTTGGGCAGTTTAGCGAAACCAACAAGTAAGCTGCCGAAAAATGAGTTCCCAGTGTATTTGTTTCTTTGTTCTCCCCCACCATTCAAGGCTGCTATGAAAGCCTAAACTGAGAGATAACAAGGCTGGAACTGTGCACCCGCACCCCTCCCTTGCCCCTATCCCTCTTCGCTCCAATGGAATGCAAATCGCCCTTTCCTAAACGTCCTGGCTCGGTAAAGTATTTCTGTTTGAGACGTTCCTGACTGACTAGGAACTTATAGCGCTGCCTATGGCTTCGGCGCGCTGTGAAGAGTCGCGGTCATCAAATACAAACGGGCCAGCGCAGCTGATGTTTGCAGCCTGGCGCTTATCCTTAGGGAAAATGAGTGGACGTACAGCCAGTTAATACTGGACAAAACCAGCGTGGCTTGTTACACGCAAGTGGTCATTAGGCACATGTGTTTGCAAGCAGGAACTGTGGGTCGTGACAACAAAGCGCGTGTCGTGCCCGGAGCAGCGCGTGCTCGAGTGCCAGCCAGGGCTCTTTCAAAGGGGTTAATTATCTCATCTCGCGCGGCAGCTTACACTCTGCGTGGGCAAACGCACCCGTGGTCACTACGTGAGGGGAGATTGGGCAGGCTGGTAAGCCAGTTACACCCCTCCCACCCCAAAAAAAAAAAATACAGCTCCGGCTTTCCCTTTTCATTACCATCAGCCCCCTAATACTTTTACCCGACGTTTAGATCTGGCTTGATAACGTAGCTGTGTTATTGTTTCTGATTGTAAATTGAATGAGCTTTGGCTCTCGCACCTTTCCTATTGAAGTATCATTCCGCCTTCGTGGAACGAGAGACTATTTTACATCTAAAAAGTGCGCCCGATCATTGCTGTCTCTCACAGTAAGTCTTCTCTGTGCACTGTATGGGGAAAGGCATCGTTGTTTGCCAGTTTTGCTCCCTGTCGCCGGTAAAGCTAACAGGAGGACAGGCTTTAATGTGATAAGCAGTATGTGTGCAAGCCTGTGATTACACGCCAGCTGGTCTTAGCCAGTTCTGGTCTTTGGCCTTCTGATGACGGCTGCCACATTAAAGCCCGGCCTATTGGCTATTCCAATGCCCCTCGATTTTTTTCACCTACAGAGGAGCTACGTAAATTTTCTACACGATTCAGTATCTGAATCCCCTCCTCCAGCGCACCCATATTAAGATACCAGCAGGACTGGCTTTAAACAAATATGTTCCCTTTACGCTTTGTTTTGACTTCCCCAGCAATCTTAATGGTTCTTATGCCATGCCTGCTCACATGCCTCCGCTGGGCATGCTACTGCCTCCCTACCCTGCCCCCTCAAGGAGACTGGGGCCCACCAGTGGAGTCAACATAGAGTCTAACAGGACCACACTGAACAATGACCATATAGATCCAATCAATGCACCATCTGACGCTCCTCAAAAGTGATAACCAGTGCAGGTCAGTGTAGAAGGCAGGGACACCCATCTCTGAGGGGCAACCGCTCATGCGCCGCTTCTCTGGGTGCTAGTCTGCTGCCCTGCCACGCACTAAACAACGTCCTTGCACGCACGCATCTCCCTGTAAAATCGTTGTACTGGAAAACGAAATAAACTCGCAAAAATGTAGAACCCTGTGCAGCAGGCCGTGAATATAATGGCACGCGCGGCCTTTCATGGGTGGTCATGGCGTAAGGATTCCTTATGGGGCCCCTGGCCATACCCTCGAGCTGACAAGCTAAGGGTGCCCCCTTGATGTATAGAACAAGCATTGAAAATGCAATAGGTCTCGCCTTTGATTAAGTTAAAGCCATTTGCTTTGCTAATGGTATTGTATAGCAAAGCAAATGGCTTTAACTTAATGAAAGGCGAGACCTATTGCATTTTTAATGCTTGTTAATTTTGTTTTCATGTTTCTACTGTGCTTGGTTGTGGATTGGATGCATGCTAGTTTTCCTCCTTGTTTTTTTCTTCTTAAATCCATTTGCATCAGTGATTTCCCTCACCTGTATACTTGTTGTGTCAAAGTGATGCTTCTTTTCTGATATTACATTTCCTTGATGCAAGGAAGTATATTGGAAAGGAGGCCTAATGTTATGCAGGGTCCTGGTGTTATGGTGTAGCTAGCTGCAAATACTACTTTACTACATTTGCAAATTACAACAATCATTCAGATTTTTTTTTTTTTTACCTAGAATGGATTGTAGTAGGATTTTTTAAGGAAACACTGCAGCAATGTTGGAATTGTTTTCTTTTGCTTTAACAAGAATCAATCCAGGATGGCCATAGTGCATGCGCATGAATGTGCAGTAGCCAACTTTGAACTGTTTTTCTTAAAGCAAAAAAAAATAAAAATTCCAAGATAGCTATATGGCATACACACACATTTGCAGCAAACATTTCGGAATAATTTAATTTTTGTAGTTTATTCTTAATTTACCATTTCAATATGGCAGATTTTAAAATGGTAATTTAAACAATAAAGTATGCCGCACAATGGAGACAAGTGAGAAATTCGGTAGCAGTGTGCAACTGCTGGACCCTTGCAATATTATGTAAAGTAATTTAAAAAAGAGTGGGGATGAAGAGGGGTGTTGAGGACAGACCAAATGGTCAAAAGTGAGTGCCATGATGGCAGCGTGCAGCTGCCGGGGACTTGCAAAAACAAACACGAATAAATAAATGCAAACACAAAGTGGGAATGAGGACGGCAGCAAGGAAGAGATGTGCTCTAATGGAGTGCTACCAGAAAAATAATAAAATAGTCCCCTCATGTCAACAGTGGAAGTACACAATTCATCGAATTAAAGACAATGTGAAGAAGAAATGCTTCGAATGCGGGACAACCACAAGAATATGGTGGAATGTCATTGACTAAGGAGCAGGGAATTGAGACAGGATGGGAAGGCCATCCAATTATGCTTCAATCCCAAGGACTCGCAGTTAAACGGGAAGCTAGTTCTGACACAAGCAGAAAACAAATTGGAAAATGCTTAACATTAAGTCTTCAAAACACCTAGCGCCGCAACTACAAGTAACTGCTAGTCCCAAAACTAATGAAAATTTGCTCAGTTAGACGGGCCCCTGGGACAGGTTTTGGCACACACAGACAAAAAAAAGGAAAGTGATCGAGCCAGTTGCTGCCAAGGTTTTGACTTTTAATTGCCCCACAGCTTCTATTCATTCTAAACTTCAGTTTGTCAGCACCTGGGAAATACATCGAGTCAAATGTAGCAGCCAAGGCTCGTTAAACCTCTAAACATTTGTGAACTCAATAACCTTGATATTATTCTTTTATTACCTTTTAATATCATTGTTTACATGATTTTATCTGTTATGCATTTTTGTAACGGTTTTAATTAACCACATACAATAAAGTTTACTACTACTACAATCATGACAAAGGAGCTTTACGCGTGGTTTATAGACAACAGGACTTTGACAACAGGCTATCTGTACACTAGATCTAAAACGGTGTCACATTTGAACATTTTGAATTTTCGGTGTTTTTAAATCTTTCGAACTGCCTTCTTCAGGTCAGGTCACAAAATGCCTATTTTCCTACCGATCAGCGTGCTTTGGATACTGGTGATCGCGGCTGCTGTGGGCAGCGAAGACCTTAAACTCCATACACACAAATATTTATAATCAAAAGCTTCTGACGAGTCTTCCCTTCAGCTGATACCTTTAATGATTTCATCTTTGTTAAACAAATAGGAGCAGCGCTGTTTATTTTTCTCACGTGCTTTGCATATCCAAACCATGCCCCTGGCTATGCCTGCTTTATGCTTGGTTTTGAACTAGAGTGAGACAAAGAAAGTCACGAGTGTTATATCCTATGTCTCCTAGTTCCTTGCTGCTCAGCCTGTGTGAGTGTGATGTAATAGAATGTTCATGAGTGCATGGTTTGGATGAGTGGTCAGTTGGAATGAGTGGGGCTGAGCAGCAGGATGCTGCTCCCGGTGGGGCCTGTAGCATCTTACTTGTAACTGAATAAACCTATATAATCTACGCTACTGGCTACTGGACTAATTACCTACAAGGACCCTACTTAATTTACAAAAGTGGCGACGATTGGAAAAAAAGAACCACGTGTGAAAAGGCTAAGAAACTGAAGAAACTACACATGAGCCTAAGAGAAGCTAGCTGAACCTGAAGAGAAAGATGACTAATGCCCTGGATGCCCCACTGGTGTCTTCTACAACAGACAGCCTACAGAAGTATGTTTTGGGCGTTGGACTTTATGAGGCTTGAAATCTGCCAGACTACAGTGAGCCTACATAATTGAAGATCAGAAGATTTGTAGTATCACCTGATGCTTGAAACCTGCAGCCTACAGACTTGGACTATTGAGCATTTAATATTATAAGCTTGAAGTCAGAGCACTCTGTTGGAAGGTCAGTTGAAGGCATGTATGCGGTGTGCCGTTATCAGACCCATGTAGTTGCCTGTGTCGATGTATGCGGTGAACAAATGGCATTTCGGCTATTCGGCAGTGCAACTGAGGAGGGGAGCCGGGGAGTCAGTGAAACCTGCTGTACAAGACATTGGTGAGCGGTAACGGTCGGAGTGAGGTGGTGACCTAAAGCAGTGGAGACAGCGGTGAGCAGTTGTATCTGGGTGCCGGCCTGAGCGTGTGTTATTGTTCAAACACACCTACCGGTATTCTGTTAAGCGGGCGCGAGGTTCTCTTGAGGGCGTGTGGTACCACGAGCTGAGCGCTCCTGCCGGTTCCAGTCTGATGTGCGTCATAGTGAGAGACGCGCACTGACAACGTAACGCAGTGAGCAAGAACGCCGGATGTCGCCTTGGTAACCCCACAGCAACGATGTCATTGGGCGGCGCTGCAACATAACGTAATGCAACGAGCAAGGACGCCGGACGTCGCCTTGGCAACCCCACAGCACTGTGTTATTGAAGACAGCGGTTCTGTGTGCGGTAAGGGAGGATACAGTTGTTCTGCGGCAAGGTAGTTCTGCAGCAATGCATCGGCACAGCGGAATCCGGAACTACGCGAGGAGGAAGCACCTTCCGAAGATTGAACAACGGTGACTACCTTAATTGTTTTAATTTTTTTTTAAATAGTGAGGAGCAGGTTTTTGGGCCAAGCGTAGCTTGCATTATATTGATTTGCATTAGATGAGGATCAGCTGTATACTGTTATATTTCTGACGCTGAAGACTGCTAACCAAGGAGGAAAAGATAAAGATATTTTACCTGCACTATGGTTTTTTTTGGGAACTTTTCATCTGCGGGTGCAGTTTAAGATGTGCTCAACTATCGGCAATAGATTAACCCACGTGTGGGGTGTGAGCTTAAGCACATGGTCTTTTGGCCTCTTGGCAGTGGTCTCGGGTGAGAAATTGCTCATCTAACGTTTAACTGTATTGATTTTGTATATGTCTAATGCCACGCTATTGTTGTGTATACTGTCATGAAGGTTCCAGTTTTTTTTGTGTACCACGCTGACACATTCATTCTTTATTGTATCTCACTACTTTCTTCACAATGCCATGCAGATTCTGATGCATTTTGTGTTGGAGTTTTTATGTATTCTTTGGTTATGATGCTTAATATATGAGTGTTATTTTAGTGAGTGTTGCACTTTTGATCGGGTGCGTGTTCTCGTGTTGGCTTTATGTCGCACGTTGCGGTTTTCTGTGCGTGGTAGTGTTGTGTTAGTCTTTTGTGGTGATTGTGTGTGTGTGACTAGTGTGTTGGAAAAACACATTGCATGATCGTTGGGATAATGCCCCAAGTTGACGTTCTCCTTTTATTAGGAATGCCTATGGTTGTATTATACCATGGTGTGCTGTAGTGATTCTGCAGTGCGTACAGTGGTGGGGTGTGGAGGTTGCATCCTGCCTGGAACATGTGTGTTCCTTTGCATAACGAGATGTGGTGTGCTGTAGGGTTCTGCAGTGCGTACAGTGGTGGGGTGTGGAGGTGGCATCCTGCCTGGAACATGTGCGTTCCTTTTCTTAATGAGATGTGGTGTGCTGTAGTGGTTCTGCAGTGCGTACAGTGGTGGGGTGTGGAGGTTGCATCCTGCCTGGAACATGTGTGTTCCTTTGCATAGCGAGATGTGGTGTGCTGTAGTGATTCTGCAGTGCGTACAGTGGTGGGGTGTGGAGGTTGCATCCTGCCTGGAACATGTACGTTCCTTTGGATAGCGAGATGTGGTGTGCTGTAGTGGTTCTGCAGTGCGTACAGTGGTGGGGTGTGGAGGTTGCATACTGCCTGGAACATGTACATTCCTTTGCATAGTGAGATGTGGTGTGCTGTAGTGGTTCTGCAGTGCGTACAGTGGTGGGGCGTGGAGGTTGCATCCTACTATTCATATATATCTGGTGTTCTCTCGCAGGAAACTGATATATAGTAAGTAATATTTATATTCTCTCGCAGGAAACTATGATATATAGTATGTAATATTTATAGTGATCCATCTTTGCATTGATCTTCCTTTACAAATTCAAGGAATATAATGATGCTTGCAGTGTGGTTTAATCTTATGTCAACTTTCTTTACAATTCTAGTAATGTAGTGATTAATGCAAAATAATCCTATGTGATTTTATCTTCCAATTTAAGGATTGTAATTATTCTCATATGTGATCGACGTGATTTTATCTTTCTTACAATTTAAGGAGTGGAATTATTTATGTAATGTAATGTGATCTTTTCTTGTGATTTAGGATTGGTTGCTTACATGTACAGGACGCGTTAATGTGTATTTTCCTTCACCTTGCTTGTTCATGAGTGCATGGTTTGGATGAGTGGTCAGTTGGAATGAATGGGGCTGAGCAGCAGGATGCTGCTCCTGGTGGGGCCTGTACCATCTTACTTGTAACTGAATAAACCTATATAATCTACGCTACGGGCTACTGGACTAATTATCTACAAGGACCCTACTGCATTTACAAAAACGAGTTCTTTAGAAACAGTGAAAACCTTAGAGAGGAGTTCTCGAAAGCCTTGAAAGTTTGAATAACGAACTTGCTTGCACTCGCACAAATAAAGAACACCAGGAAAATCAGTATATTCAAATAAAACAGTGTAAACCCTCCCCTAATGTCAAATGATTCTTCTTTAAAGCTTAAATCCAGTTTCAGTGGCTGTGGTGACAATTGGAAACTGCGGCAATCAGGCTGCAGGTGGCTCCTGGTCGTGTTTCTGTGAGCTAAGCCTGTCTAACAATCTAAAAAAAACGAAGCAACCTACAATCCTGCACCTTTCTTACACTATCCTTCTCAATCCAAATAACTAACATATCCACCACTCAATTACGTTCATATTTCACTATACTAATTCACCACTAATCCTTTATGGGTTCCGGAGTAGCGTACTACTCACCGAAAAATCGCTTCGACGCCTCGTCAGAGGTAGTATGCGCTATATAAATGCAATTACAATACAATACAATACAACTGTAGATCTCAACCGAAGTGCCTTAAAATAAGTTGTTGATGTCTAGCTCTCAATAAAGCTGCTGTGGTGTTTGCCTCTTGGGGAGATTCTTCGAACCATACCAGTCAATGAAACACTGTACACGGCTGGAGTAATGATGTCACAGTCTGCCATATTGTTTGCCCATGGCTAGATGACCTATTGCATCGTTGGGTGGGATGAAGCTGCATGACTAGCAGATATTAATTTGCCAGCCGCGGCTATTTGTCATCCTACGTGTCCAAAGATGGACCTATTGTTTGCACTACAAAACCTGCACTGTAGGACTGAGATGTCTTACTGCGTTGGGAGTCGGCAGCAGTTGAAGTGACGATAGCAGTCGTAGGGATGAGCGTTGTCTTCATCCAAGATGGCTCCAAGGTGGATCCGCAAAAACCACATCAACTCTGCAAAGGCACCTTCTGGCCTGACTACAAACTCAGAGCTGGTGGCTGTGGGTAGGCTTCCGAACACAGCCCTGGTGCTGATTACAATGGAGAACACCCCTCCATTTCAGTCTTCCACGGTACCAAACAACTTGTTTGTGAAACGTAGATTTCTTTCTGATACACAATCAGGTCTTCTGCATTGGGAAGAAGTACTGCACTGTGGCTCCAGCTTTGACCTGGTGCAAAGGATACAAAGTCTTAGACTAAGTCACTTCTCAAACAAACACACAATCCTTACTTGACAGGGAATCCCATGGTAATTCAGCTCATGTAGCAACTTTCCCTGAGTTCTTCTATCTATGACTTAGCTTTTTAGTGCCAGGTCTTACCCATGGATCTGCAAGTAGGGTAAAATGCAAGACTGAAAACTCATTTCTTTCAATATACATGCACTAAGAGGCAATATCTGTTTGCTCAAAAATAACAAATCTTAACGTCTTAAGAGGCAACCCTGTAAAAAGACTTCCTACACACGTTTGACACCCGTTGAAGCAATTTCTGCATGGTTTATTTACATAAAGTGCATAGATCCCCATTACAAGGTGCTCAGAGCGATATCACTGTTGATTTATCGCACTCTCCCTGCACAAAGATGTCTTCTGACTCTGAGACGTATCTCTCCCTCGCCTGTTCCTCCGTCTCTCTCAGGCTCTGGGGACACCAGCAAACACGTCGGTAGTATGTAAGTGCTCTAGGGGTCCTAGGGGAGTCAGAAATAGAGAGGGAGGCTCAAAAATCATATCTCATTGACTCGCTAAAACTGCAGTATTTGGAACTCTGTTGTGGAAAGTTTCTTCAAAGTGTTGGATCAGCCAGGATGTCTAACTGAGAAAATGCTTTTCCGTAATGCCCACTCATAAAGTGCTGGGGCAGAAGGCAGTGATGACAGCTAAAAAGCTGATTTTTACGAAAATGGGACGGTAATAGCTGTGCACATACAGAGGACTGGCTCACCGGACTCTCAATTTTGCTACTTGGACTGGCCTCGGGTCCACTGCTAGAAACAGATCAGGATTTTTAGGTTTGTAGGTAATTATAAATAAAGGGTTCTATGCACTCTGGTGAAGGCTTGATATGGTCTACTAAAGTCTGATATTTCTTCTAAATTATTTTGCTATATCTGGAAGACATGTTCATATATGAATGCCTATAATTATATTTTTTTCTATGTGGCTATTTGTAAATAGCTAAAGTTGTAAAATTCATCCATAAATTTAAGAAGGATACAGGAAGAGCATCAGTCTGCAGACCACTTACCCGGCATCTGGGAATGGGTGGCGTAACATGGAGCACTGGGGAGACTCCATCCTGCAATGGGACCTCCTTCCTCTCCAAGCTTTTGTATGTCTGTGAGATACTCAAGTGTCAGGGGCCCTCTAAAGCTATATGTGATGTAGTGTGTGAGGGATCTTACAGGTGAAGTGTTCTGTCCTCAATGTATGAATTCTACGCATATCTGCTGTTATGGGTTATGTTACTGGGTGTTGTGTCTGGATTGTGCTAAGACTGTTATTGCCAAGCACTGCCTCGCCGACTCTTCAAACCCCTCAGCACAAGTCTGCGGGGGCAGTTTGGAGGAGGCGTCATCTTTTGCTATGTCCCTAGCTAGCTGACGCAGTAAGGTGGGAGTGGGCTTGACCTGCAGGGATATACAAACATGGGCAATAGAAAAATTATTAACTAGGTTAGGGCTTCAAGACTCAAGCCTTACATGCTTTACTTCCCATTACTTAACATTTAAAGTGACAGTACATGAGTTTGTCTGCGCACCATCAACAAAACTCGCTTTAGGGGCAGCCTTACCTCTCACCTATGGCACCACAACGTTGGAACCTCCTCTTTGTCCTGTAGTAAATTCTTAGGTTTCCACCCACCTAACCTATAAAATTCCCATCTCCAAAAGGACCCAAAGGACTTCGTTCTGAGTGCCGTGGAATTCCCGCTTCAGTTGGTAACGGAAGTTACCAGTTGAATTGGGAATTGTGTATATATGATATTACCAAACCCTCTGGAATTTTGAGGATATATTGGCTAGGTATACCCTGTCAGAATATGTCCCTGGAAAGTCTGGAAATGGGGAATTACTTGTGAGAATCAGTGCAGTAACACACATTTCTCCAATAATTTCCCTTTACATAAGGCATAACACGTAATGGTGGGGTAATGTTGAATTTCAGTATTTCCGTTCCCTGCAGTGATGGTTACTGCAGGTTAAAATTACTGATGTAAAATTACACTCTATCAGTGTGTCTTCAACTCAGCCTTTCCGGTAAAAGACAAAGTACCATATCTACCTACCTTTAATTCCCGAAACACAGGAACGCGATTTTATGCTGCCTCACAGAGGAAATGCCCTACAGAGCGATGTAGTGGATGCCACTCTCATCTCCCACCAGGCAGTACTGTTCAGCAAAATGCTCGATAAAGGGCAAATGGATTCTGTCCAACCACATCATTCCTGTGCTCGCCGAGCTATGGTCAACGTAGGCTCTCCCGCGCAGTATCGAGCCGGACAATAGCAAGGACATTGGTATAGTGAAGACCATTCGATAGACCCAACTACTTATGAAGAAAGAAAGTAATAACAATCAAACCACACCTGAGCCTTGGCATAATCAAGCCAATGAGCCACACAGAGATAAAAACGAAGAGCCGCCAAACTTTCATGGATGGCACTACAGCTGTGATACAGAGAATAGTAAATAGGCTCAGTTAAAGCACAAGAAGGAGTAGACATGAAAAACAGACTGACACAAGTAGGAACACCAATAACTCTGCAAAGCATGGTGCAGTATAAACGTCAAAGGAGCGGCCGCCTACATCCTGAGATCCAAATTAAACAAAAATGTATAAGAAATTAAAAAAAAATATCCAGACACTAGAGTATTTGCAGGGGTTAAAAGGCACCAGAACTTTCCCAGTGATAGGGACAGATTAGCAAACCAGAAAATCAATGTAGCCAGGCTACCCACTGCTCCTGACTAGAATATAATATGCATTGGCATAAACAGGACTTTAAAATCATTTCATGGAACATGGAACATGGACAGCGGACCCAGAGCTCATGACATTACGGCTGTTGTCAGATCTCTTACTCAGTGGCGTAACTCAAAATGAGCCCCCTTGCACAATGTGATGAGGGGCCCCTGAGTCTCCTACATATTACAGCTATTCAAAATTATTGGAGAAATGATTGATCCCAGCACAAGCTTGATCTTATTGCTTCCTTTACGTTTATCTTGTGTCACTTGGCATTGTTCAGTTGTTTAGGGTTTTCTAGCTCCAAGGCGCCCTACTCTGGGCATTGGTGCCCTTTATAAATGACCAAACCTACACTAAAACTGCATATAATGCTGCATTGGAAATTTCTACCAGAAGTGAGTTTCAGTAGTCCAGCCTCAACAGCGCCTGTTTAAAATCCTTCCCTGCGATAAATAATGCGATGGCTTGAAGGAGCCTGAGTTGATGCTGTGCTCCTTTAGACATGAGTTGATGTGTGCTTGCAGGTTCAAGTGTAGTGATCTAGCATAATGCAGAATGGTGGGGTGGCTGTTCAGCACACCTCATGAGTTAGTTAAGCCAGGTGTGGAGCTGGTGGTTTAAACTTTGCAGAGAGATAAAAAAAAAAAAAAAAAACTCTGTTTTAAGTCGGTTTAGTTTGAGGTGGTGTTTAATCATCAAAGTCTAGATGTCAGCCAGAACTTGGGCACAATTTCTATGTCTTTAAGGAAGAAAATTCTTAAATACATCTGAGTGATACCAGGATAAAAGTGTTTTGCAATGTTACAGCTTTTGAGGGAGGAGGCAAGTTTTTCCACATAGTAATTGAAAAGAGAGGGAGAGAGAACAGAACTTTCAGGAAACACCTTGTTGATGGTTTAGAGAGAGTTAGCTAGTTTTATGTTTTGATACTGCTTTCGAGGTGTGATGAGAACAAGACCAGAACTGTTTCCCTCATCTCCATTCTAACCTCAAAGAATCTGAGAAGATATAAGTACTGAATTTTGTCAAATGCAACTAACAGGTCCAGTAATAGGAGGAAGTAAGATTCTCCTTTGCCTAGGATGCAAAGTGCATCCTTGACTCCTTTTAGAATTGCTGCTGTTTTTGGACTGCAGCCTCTTCCAGGGAGTTATTTTCATCTGTGAAAATTCTGACCTAAGTTACTATGGTGCTTGCAAGAACTTTACTAGGGAAAGGCAGATTTGACACCAAGCGTCAGTTACTGAGTTCTTCTGGGTTTGCTCCTCTAGTTTTCAATAGAGGTGAGACCTAGTCTATTTTTAGGCAGTTTAGCACTAAGCATTAATTAGGTTGAACCATTAGGCTGGAGCTGAAGAGCTTATCTCTTTGAGAAGTGTTTAGTGTATAGGTTCAAGGAGATGAGCGGTTGATTTGGTGGTGGCAATGGTGTTTAACATAGGGCCTCTGTTCTAAAAGATGACCAAGTGACCTCAGGTTTCTGGACAGTGTTGCCATATCTTGCACCATTGCAGGGAGCTTTAAGGAGAGATCTATCATTTTTCATCTAGTCTTCAAAAAATGTGGACAACTTCTCACATTTTTCTCTGCAGTAGTCAGTATTGCCCTCCGTGGTAGATTAGGTAACTATAGTCACTATCTTTGTAGGATTATTGTTTACAAGCTCAGTATCCTTTCTGATAAAAGTTGACTTGACTTCATAAGTGATGTTTGAATTTCTTTTTCTGATTCTTCAATTTTGCTGCTGTTGCAGGGAAAGTATTGTCACATCGTAGTGGTTCTAAAGCTCTAATAGTCCTCATCCAAGTCTTCCGAATACCATTGTGGAGATTTTGTCAATTTTATTATTGTTGAGTCATGATTTTTGTTAAGGACCAAGTACTGGTTTATAAGCCTGTTGAATTTGGCCCCGAGGGATGGTCTCTGAGAAAGAGGCTACATTATCAGTAAGGGAAGAAGGAACAATACTATTCAGTTCTCAGTTTAGGCCTTTTTTTTTAGCTTTGAAGACTTTGGAGGAGTGGAGTGAGAAGGGGATAAGGAAGTGATCTGACCAACCAACAGGGACTGGTCTCTCAGCTGTGAGTTTCTTTTCTACAGTAATTTGGTCTAAAGTGGAACCTGTGGTGTGAGTTGGGCTTCAATCCTACTATTGTAGAGTTAGTTAATGAAGAGAGCTGTGATACAGTTGATTGCTTTAGATATCCCCAATGCAGATAACAGTCTCTGAGGAGGTCGATTCATCACTTATGAATTTGAAGAGTTGCTCAAGAAACATTGTGTTGCCACCCGGCGGCTAGTAAGTGACGTTTGCTCGAATTTGGGTCAATCTTTTTCACTTACTCAAAAAAAACTTTAATGATTTTCACTGCAAACATTGACAAAGAAGAATAATATGAATTAATATTTAATTTGGGATCTTGCATTTGATGGATTCTTTGTGAATAGCTAGCCGACCGCTGATTTTCCCTGTTCGAGATGATTGAATAATGTGGTGGCCCGAGAAAGTCTATTATTGGCTCCAAGAATTAATTTAACCATGTTTCTTTGCGAACTAAGCGGTTGAGGTTATTTGAGGAAATCAGGTCAGCGATCTTGAGGATATGCTTCATGCCTGACCAGCAGTTATGCAGGAGGCACTTAAGGGAGGTATGTATCGTCTTGCTCCTGGTGACTGGTGCCATTTTGACTTCCACCATTCCCAACCCAAGGGAGAAAGCAAAGGTGTCCTCTTTACCGGAAGCAAAGCAGAAGTAGTTCTCAACTACCATGGCTGTAAGCCTATGTAATTATTGTGTGCCTTCGCATACACATTCATTGTTGCCTCAAAGGGTACTCTTTAACCGTTTCTTCTCTTCTCCAAGAGGGTCCAGGAGGGGGTACATTTGAAGCTCTTACATCTTATCCAGGTGACCTGCACACTGTTCATGCCTTGATCACTGTATTAAGGCCTTGGGAGGTGACAATACACAATTCCATGCTTCTGCCCAGGTCAACATAAAGCACCATCTCTCAATAAACAAAAAGGCAAACCCCATGTGCAGATAGTTCATTACTTATTACTAAATTAATACTTTAATAACACCAGGGGTGGCAGAAGAAGCACAAATCCCTCTTCTTTGTGCCATTAATGGGAAGGGTTCCATTTCTAAATATTCAGTCAGTTTCAACCCCTTACAAAGATATACAATAATAGGGAAGGGACTATCTTTTTACTCACCTATACCTGACTACACTCTGCATTTTGTAAATATTTCAAGTGACTTTTTTTTTCTCTACAAACACGTAGAATTTCATTGAATTTCTAGTCAGTACCTGACATGTTAAAGCAATATAGTCCTCTGCAGGAGTTTTAACAGCTGTTAATTGCACACCCAACAAATATTTGTCCAAAACGTATGATAAGGGAAATGGGCAATTAACATTTCTTAACATCTAACAGCATCTGGGCAATAATACTATTAGCACCTGTCTCCCTTCCTCGCCCAACAGAGGCAGACATGCTTGGCTGCTATCTTTGCCTGTTTCGCATCTCTGCCTCTTACTGACCTTAGAATGCAAAAAACACAGCAGTAATTGCCAGTAATCTCAGCTTTATGATTGGCTGAGCCAACAAAAGCATTCATAGCGCGTGCTATGTTTCATTATTGTAATTGTTTCTTTGCCTGGACATGACCTACAATTCCAAGGAATTACATTTCAAGTCAGTATTTTTTTAGGCCAATTCTGCAATGTCTACGCATTTCATGGCATGCTTAATTAGATCACAAAGTTGAAATACGACATTTAATGGTGTGTTTCAAATCATTCACTGTTTGGCTGCAAAGTTTGCTTTGGCTTTCGAGACCTACTGTTCATGCCAGTCACTGCAGCTTTCTCAGTCTCCTTGTTGCAATATTTTTACAAACTGAACGCTACATTTCAAGCACATTCCGTTCTCCTGCAATATTTAAAGTATTGTAATAAACCTACTTCGTAAGATAAAGATACCCTGGACAAGAAAGATGGCCCAAAATTATGGAGCGACTGATTGGCAAAAAAAAGGTGAATTCGTGTAAAATGTGCCATTTGCATTTGTGTACATGTATGTGTGGATAACGTGAACATTTCCCCATCAAAGAGAATCCATGTGGAAAAAAAAGCATATCACATGATGTATGTGATTTTGTTATTCTTTGTGAAAAACATACATGTAAACTGTGTGCAATATGTGTACACATCTCAGGACATGCACACAATATCACTTCGGACAATCGCTGAATGTAGGTAATAAACTGTACATGCGGTCCTTGCGTAGGGTTGTACACAGCTTACGGTGTAAGTGTGCACCATTGTCCAATGTGCAGGGTGCCTCAAGAACCATTCTAGCGGGTAGAAGCAGGAGGGTGCCACTACTCTGTCGTGTAGCTCCTCTTTCCCTTTCCTTCGACCACTTCTCACAATTTGAATTCCCTCCTGTGGTGCATCTCTGCTTTGAGTGCTTGATTTATTTTGTTTGATAATTTTTTTGTATTAGTTTTCAAATTAAAAACAACAGTATCAGGCATTCAATGTCATTGTATGATGTTAGAGTGACAATAATATGTTTGTCATATGATTAGTAAGATAGCTACCACTGCTCAGCGAGAGTCAATTTTTCGCATCACGACCTTCCCTCTATGAGGCAACGGTATTGTGCCTTCTTAGATTTTCGTTCTGCGGACACTCTCTAACCCAGTAAACTGTTTTACTCTGAGCCCCCCCCCTAAGCAAAATGTTTTGAGGTCGGGCCCCCCTCCAAAACTTTATGGCAAGGATTGGGGGAGCGGAAGAGACATGGCTGCGTGCAGGGAGCGGGGCTTATGAGATGATTTCAGGAATACTTTTTCTATAGCTTATGAACCGCAATAAATATGAGACTTATAAAACAGCAAATGCATCAAACAAAAACAGATATTATCCCAAACAAACTGCTCCCCATATTTGAGGTGTTTTGAGCCCCTCACACTCTTTGACCCCAATGCAACTATACCTGCTGCACTAATGATAACTGCAGTCCTGAGTAGCAGGCTATCTCCTCTGCATCTTATACCTGTTCCCCACCATGACGGATCATCACCTCGGTCCTAATGCTTGAAAGGAAAATAAGGTCCGATGCCCCTTTTTTAACCCCTTCGATGCTCATGACGGAATCCAGCCATCATGAGCCACGGGTGGCCTGTGCGCATGACGGCTGGGTTCCGTCACGACCACGCCCGCGATTGGAATGTCCAGCACTGGGCTGGAATTCCTGCCGCAGGCAAGGTGTTAAAGGTAGACAGTCATAACTATGATGGAGTGGGCCCCTCAAATCCCTGGGCCCCAGTCCTGCTGCATCTGCTTCCTTAATGATAACCAGCAGTGGCCACTTACACACTTGGCAGCAGTACCAGCTCCACTAATAAATGTCCCTTAAAAAAAAAAAAAAACTTATATTGTCTCTTTCATTGGGGTATCTCTCTGAAGAAGCTGTCTCTGGCCATTTGTAAACACAAAAATGAGTCCCCATACAGTGCTCCTTATTTTAGGCCTTCTCTTTGACAATATCTATGAATCTCGCTCCTTTCCTCTGTCTCTTGGACCATTACTGTGAGGCCCCAGGGATCGGGAGGATTAGGGCTCTGCATCTGAATGCAACACTGCTGGCCTTCTACCTGCCACACCATGGACTCAGCTTTCACAATGCCCCTGAATGGTTAATACTGACTTTGAGGTGCCTCTGCCTGAAATCGAAGGGTGTGGTGGTAGTGCAGAAAGTTAAAAAAGAAACTAGCCTTCTTACCAGCCATTAATTGATTGAGTCACTTAAAGCCAGGACCACAGGAATTATGAGTTTCTGCAGCAGCAGCGTTTTCCACATAATTATCAGTTTACTGCATTTGCTACATAATCTGCAGATTTCAACAAAAAAAACTTGATTCTAGCTCAAATGGAACACAAGTTACTTAAAGCATGACAAAGTGTTCCGGAGCAGTGGAAGGCCCTTTGCAAAGATTGACTGGTAATCTTGTAGTTGCTTACTGCTGCATTTGGGTGTTAAACTGGTACTAATGAGGTGAAATATTTCCCCTGAGTTAAAATGACAAAATAATGAAGTAATGCTAACCACAAAATGTGGCGCATTGTGCCGCATAATTTACCTTTTCTTGCTGAATAATTTAGTCAAACATGCTGCATAATGTTGTCCTCTTCTGCTGAATAATTCCAGTGGCTCTGCTTAAAACTTCATGGTGGCAAAGATCTATTCTTTTTGAGATGTAATGTAAGGGTGTTATCAGCTGAGATCTGGAATAGTGGAGACACTTACAAAAATGTCTGCATTAGATACAGTTTGATTACTTATTACTAAAAAGTATATTTTGTAAGAACTTGTTTTATCTCAATCACTGCATCATTTTGCAGCAGCCTAGCTTAGAGTAAGTAAATTCTGTTTTAAAATAATGACTTACATATTCACAGTGCTTTCTGCCACAGGCTGGGACCTCATAGCACTATAAACAGGGCCATTGGAATTATGCAGCAGGAGAAGGCCAAATTATGCAGCTTGGTTGGCTAAATTCTGCAGCAAGCAAAGGCGAATTATGCTGCATAATGCTGCATATTTTGTGATAGCATTACAGCATTATTTTGCTATTTTTACACTTGTTAACACTGTCCTGGCCTTTATTGCCCTCATAAGGACCACATTAACACCCACATATAGCAATTAGCAACAGAAAGGTGACCAGTCAACCTTTAGAAAGGGTCTTCCACTGCGAGGTAACATGTGTTGCTGCATTTTCAGTAACTTTTGAACCGTTTGAGCCAGAAACAAGTTTTTTTTTAATCTGCAAATTATGCAGCAGATGATGGATTATGTGGCAAATGTGGAAAATCCATAACTATGCGCTGTGAGTGCAGGGTGAGCGTGAAAGTGAAGGGTGAGAATGAGGAGTGAGTTGTCTGAATGCAGGGTGCATTCCCAGACACTTGAAGTAAATCCGCATGTTATTGACGGCGGCGTAGGTTTTCAGATATAAGTTAAACTATTGCTATTATGACATTAATCAGAGATCGAGGGTGGAGGAAATAAATAATGTGCTGAACCTGCAACAAACTTCCAGTCTTATGATTAGGATTGCCAGCTCATTATTCTGATGTCGCAGACGGTACAAAAATAAACACTTATAAACACTTATCTGTGCGTACTTCGAACAGCAAATATAAATAGAAAGCACTTTTAATTGTGTTCTAGGGTGGCCTGAATGATTCATGACTGATAATTAAAGGATACAGACAGAAAAGTCACATTACAAATGAATAAATACTTTTTATGTATAACCCTATTTAGTGTCAAGACAAGGTCTTTGCAGGCTCTTTAAACATACATCGCTTTCATTTTTTCTATTGGCAACCCTACTTTATATTCCTTTTCATGAAATGCATTTTCACACTACAGCAGTAAATGTAAAATACAAATATAAGGAATAGGCAGAGTGGGGGCCCAGGGGGTACTGGGAACAGAAAGAAACTAAGCCTAGGTAACCAGTTTACAAAGGTATGCAAATAGTCTTTAAAGACCTGTGAAAAACTCGGGTGTGCCAGAGATAAGACTCCAGACACTGCCCAGCCCAGCCCCCAGCAGCTCACTCACTGACCTCCGGCCCCACGTAAAAGACAGCCTGGAAATGCAGCAAATAAACATTACCGCACTTCCAGGCCATCTTCATTTACATGTACTTGCAGAGGCCTTTGCGCCCTCCTGGGAACCCATCCACGCCCCCCCAGGGGGGCGCGCCCCACAGTTTGAAGACTTCTGCTCTAACCTCTTGCATAGGCACCTCCAGTTTTATGCACACGTCATCAGTTTTTCCGTTTAGCAGTGGTCGGGTCCTCTGGTATTCTCCAGTTTGGGGCAATGCCTTGCTTCGCCAGGACCAACCCAAGACCCAGAAATGCTTTTTGATATCTGGTTAAGCCAGTTTCCCCATGAATGTTCAGCAACGCTGTTTGACGAGTGAGCAGGGCTGGACTGGAAACGTACAGTGCATAGCGAAAGAGCGCCGCGAGCAAGCCTGACCACTACAAGGGTGTTTGGGGGGGTTCTCCCTCCAAGAAAATGTGGTGCAAAAATGGTGCATTCTACAACACATTTTTTATTATATATGCAATTGCATTAGTTTTTAAGAATAGTAAATGATGAACTTAAGCACATCAGGATACAGCAATCTTTATTGGGGCTTTCAGTGATT
The DNA here is from genome assembly GCA_963921515.1 of Calotriton arnoldi. Classification (NCBI taxonomy): domain Eukaryota; kingdom Metazoa; phylum Chordata; class Amphibia; order Caudata; family Salamandridae; genus Calotriton; species Calotriton arnoldi. The sequence continues at coordinate 3,660,613 of CAWUFW010000707.1, forward strand.
CCCTCACTATCACCCTCCAACAGTGCCTCTCCTCTCTCCATTGACCCTCTCTCACACGTATTTCATTTGTTTTACAGCACCTCTCATACCAGTGTAGGGTGTCGGAGCATTTTACATCACACACACACAAATACAGATACAATGAGTCATACGTTTGTAAATCAGTGTGTAGAAAATGTTACATAAGACAAAGGGGACTACAAGGTGTAGGATTCACATGTCATCCATACTGGTCGGCATTTTTAAAGAGTGTTTGATATGGTGAAGCGCAAACTCAGGTTTCAGAACGTAACACAGTGGTTAGGGTCGACTTTACTAATAAGAATTTATTTCTACCCACACAAACCCTATTTAGCAAAATTAGGATACTGAAAAACTGGGAAAAAAACATAACTTTCTATTCTAGATTACTATTGTTACTTATGAAATGCACAATAACAAAAGTATCTCTGTGACAAAAGTGGTAAACCACTGAGCTATGCAGATGAAATACTGTACTGTGTTCTGCAAAGTACACGCTCTTTGCAGCAGGCATATTAACCCTCTGCGCTACCTTAGATGAGTCAAAACTGCCACTAGAAAAAACTCCGATCTCTCTCCAGCAGGTACATTAATCACCAGAAAATCTTGGCACTTTTATTGGTGCCTGAAACTGTTGGTTATACAAGGAACTCAGCAGTGCTCTTAAAACTACTGCACTGTTCCAAAACCGGCCCCCGGTAACAAAAGCGCCCCCCCCCCACCCTTCTAGCCTCTGGGGAAGCACCTGGTACGTCCAGTCCGGCCTTCTGAGTGAGGGTGATGTGGCTACCCACAACCTCAGCACAGATATTTTCAACCGCTTCCCAAAAGGACCTTGCAGTTCCAAACTGTATGGAGTATGTCCCCATCCTCTGCGTGGCACTGGAGGAGGAGTCACTACGCATGTGCCAAAGTTTCACCGTTGTATAATAAACTCAGTGTAAGTATTTGAATTGTATAAGTTGATATTATGCCTCTACGGCAATCTCCAGCTCTACTAGTGTTAGCTTTGCTTTAAGGGGACTGAATTCAGGAAGCGTATCTAATTGAGCAATGTAGGGGGATATTGCAAGTCAGATTTATAAGTATCTGTAAAATTGTGGCTTTGGGAGTCTAAATTCTTCTTGAAGTTTCACTAAGGATTAAATGTTCTATGTGTAATTTTTTTATTTTTTTATTATTTGTTTATTGCGTTTACAAGCAAGGTTACATTTCACAATAAATGTACAGAAATGGTTAATATATAACACAACATACAAAAAACAAACAGGGCGAGGCAGACCCATTATCGTTATCTGCACATGTTACATAAACTATTGTTCATATATTATTGCAGTCATGCATAAGGACTCCATGTACATTATGTCAGTCTAAGGGGACTAATAGATCCCAGGTTATCGGACAGTGTTGGCAACGATCAACAATTTAAGCATTAAAAGTAAATCTTGATTTTACAATATTGTATACACTCTCCTCAAATATGTCAAAATACACCTAAGTATACTGTTCCCAGAGCTAAGTCAGAGAGAAACTATCCTGAACTGTCAGCAGGCATCTATTGTAACCATGTGCTTTTAGGAACAATTGCCCTCATTCACCCGAGGGTGAAATGCTTCATCAGGCTTTGCTCCTCGCTGGACCGGCACTGCAATGCCTGGTGGGCCCCGCAAGAGGGCACTTTAGCGGAGATCTTTTCTCAAAAATGCCTGATGAGTAAAGCTGGACAGAGGTGAAATGTCCAGAGGATTTTAGAAGTACTTTAATGGTTGTTTCGCACATACCTTGTGGGAAGGTACCTTCGCCCCGAGTGGTGACAAACAGTGCATGAAATGGTTGAACAAACACTCCTGCATAGGCTTTAAAGAAGTCCCCGGGGAATTTGTTGAGACCAGAGGTTTTCTAGGGTGCTAGTTCGCTAGTAGTTTCAGACACCTCCTCTAAAATAAACCACATCATCCAGGAAGGGTTGGTCACTGTACAATAAGCAGGTAGAGGAAGGGTCTGCAGGCAAACCAGGAGGTGACATATGGGTGGTCGCTCCTTCATGTATCTGGCTGTCTTTCACTGGAATGTCTTCCCTTTTTATTTGCACTCCACTTCTGATCTTATTACACTTCACAAGTTGTTGAAAACTTGGCTGTTTCCTCTCTGAATTTTGTAGTATTCAGTTATTGGAGTGGTGTTTGCGTCAGAATGGTTGTTTCGGGGATGATTGTGCACTTTATAAATGTCATAAATAAATAAATTAAGGACTCTTAAGGGTTAAGTGACAATGGGTCAAGTAGACCATATAGTTTTTGGTAAAACCAAGCAAAGGTATGAGCAATAAGCTGCAGGTTGGTCAAATGCCTCCATGTGTCGTCCTCGATCCCTCTGACCTGTCTATTAACCTCATCCCGAAGCCAAACTAGGACAACTTCTCAGTTTGGTGGCCTGTTGATATTGTCTGTTTTGTGAGGCTCTCCACAACTTTCTAGCTTCATCGATTAGAATTTGTTGGTATTGAATTCTGGTGAGTTTCAGTTCCTGAAGGACGCCTTCTGATTCCTCATTTAGAAATCACCTTTAAAACACAAGTATAGTTTAACATAAGCAACTAGCTTCTGCTGCAATTTGGCGTTTGAGATGAGATGAGGGTCCTCATCGCTCTGTCTCTTTCTACTGGATTTAAGAGCCTTCCGTAGTATTATAGAGGATTGTACTGATCCTGTGTTGTCGGTGAAATATTGGAATATTTATTGTATATGGAAGTTAATTGTATATGTCTACCTAGCAGCCATACAATGTTGTTGCACTTCACAAACTCTGTATTTGGAATCTATGGTCTAATGACCCTTACTAAGTAGACAATGAGTTGGCCATCCAGATAGCATCCAACACAAGCACTTTACAGCACTCTCTTTTTTTTTTTTTAAACAATTTTATTTTGTATTTTCAGATGAAAACAGGCAAACATGACACATCACACAGAGTCGCCAGAGATAATAAATCAGACTCGCACATAATGGGAAAAACAAATCATATACACCTGTATACAATGGGAATCGTTAACTAAAACAACTGTCACCCCAATCCCTCACACAGTATTCATATTTCTACAGAACCGTCATCTGGTTCAGAGGAAGACAGGAGGTGGATGTCAGATGCACGCAGTGTCTTAGACATTGTCATACGAAGATCTCCTGTCCTTTACAGTCGCTTACCATATCGAATTTGGCCATTCACAGACTACAGCAGTCAATTTTTCCATGGCATAGATAGACCAAACCTTCCCCACCACATATTTATAGAAGAAGAATGTGGCTGTTTCCATAATTGCACCACACAGAGTCGTGCTGCCAAGAGTAGTTGGGATATAAGACGGCCCTGAGGGGTCGTCAAGGGAAAAATTCCATTGGCCCCTGGATCACCCAACAGAATTGTTTGGGGTTCGAGTGGGAGGTGGACATTGGTGATGGTCCGCACTTTGCTCTGTATCTCCACCCAGAAAGACTGACTCACGGGGAATGACTACCATGTATGTAAAAAGGTTCCCCTCTCGCCGCAGCCCTTACAACAATAACCAGAACCCCCAAACATCTTGGCCAAGTGAACAGGTTTTAGGAACCAACGGGTCAGTATTTTATAGGCATTGTCTTTATATCGGATACAGATCGACGATCAAGACGCTCTCTGCCAAATGCCCCCCCCCAAGTGTCATCAGATATTTCGGTACCCAAATCCCTTTCCCACTGTAAGACATACAAATGTTTTTTTTTGGGGGGGGGTGTCAATTGAAGTAGATATCGATAGAGCCACAAGATGCCTTTGTGGTGCATGTTATTCAAGTTAAGGGTGAGGTGCCGTATTGACATGCCAGACGTGCGTGGGGTCTGCCTGCCCACTGAAGGGCCTAAGTCAATTTAAAGCCCTGTCGTCAGGTGAGGGCAAATTTGGCAATTAAGTACTCCCTCGACCACAAATCACCATCGTCAAAACAATGCTGCAGAATGGGAGAAAGCCCCTGATTCCAGCCAAAGGAGCACTCTGTTTTGAAACATACATGCTTTCCATGAAAGGAGCTTTTATGTGCACCTCCGACACATGCAATCAAAAATATTATGACTGCCTGAAATGCAAAGAAAATATCATACATAGAAACCCAGTGAAAGATCTACAAGACCAAGGAGTACTCATTAAACAATAGACACCATCTACAAATACATTCTGTGGTTCAGTTGTTTGTGTTAATTGGTAAATAAATATATCCCCATAAACCACATAAACACACATGATACAGTCTATATACAATGCAAACAATAGTTAAGAAGTGGTACAATGATACATGGACAAATATGGACATATAAAATCACGGATATGATGTTAGCACAAAATAAAAGCCCTTGACTTTACCTTTTGAGCCACACTATCTTCAAGAATTTCATCAGACCAAAAACAATCAATCTACTTGAGTCAGACTTAAATATTCTTGATACATCACTGTAATGCCTAATGCCCAGATTCAAACATAGAGGCCTTATCCACCTCCTTCTTGCTGTTCTCTATGCTGGGCAGAAGAATAAGACATGATCAATGTTTTCTAGAACATTGTTGCAGGTTTTCCAGAATCAATAATCAATCACATTGGGCTTCCACTTGCATATGTTTCCAATTCTGTCTCTGATATATAAAGTTCTGGCCTGTTTGGGAACAGTCTCATCCAGATACAGCTCTAAGGAGGGACTGGGTTTGATGGCCAGGACGTTATCTGTAAGACTATCTTGTTTGACAATTCTATGCCATTGAACTGGAAACATAATTATAGTAAATAGATTTTATAGTGGCCAATGGCACTCCATTAACTAAGTAGGGGTTATACCAAAAATGTTCCAGGCTCAACGCTCTTAACCAAGATTTAACATGTCTCAATCATAGTATGCTATGGCCCATGTCGAGCTTCGTGGCCGCAGAAAGGCCATTCCTGTAAGAAATAAGCGCTGGAGTTGTCCATAAGATTAGGGGTCTAGATACAGCTATGTCCCCTATACTTTTGAGAGCCAAGTCTATGTAAAGCGGTAGGTCTGGGGTGCTTTTTGGCAAACTGAACAGAGACTTAAGGAAGTTTGACTCTCTCCTTGACAGATCTTTATCATCCTCCAGTCAGTAAATCTGTGCCCCATATAAACATGCTGTTTAGGCATTGGTTTGATCTACTTTGAATACCAGGGATAGAGATCTGAAGGTTGAAGCTTGAAACATCTTAATGACTGCAGCAAATCTGTAAAGCCATATTGTGCCACAACCTCTGAATATGGGATTTCCACCTCATACAACTATGAATCCTAACACTTAAGTAATCAAAATTATCAACCTTCTGAAGCTTGATTCCCCTACATTCCTTATAGGGCTTATGGGGGCTAAGGGTCATGTATTTAGCTTTTGAGATGTTAATCTCTAGTCCGGGTAAATTGCAGAAGTCTAGGCACTTACCCACTAAGTTCTGAAGACCAATAAGAGTTCTTAAAAGACGTGTGTCATCCACAAAACGGATTTCATCAGCCCTACTGCAGCAGTAATCAGGGAAAGACAAAAAGCAAGGCCTCACCTAAAGGCTTCCTCACCTTTCACAACAGGGTATGCAGTCCCACCCATCAGTCTTACATCCACTAAATGGCAGTGTTCATTAAGACTAAGCAGCAGCTCTCTGCTAAACAATAAGCCTGACAGAATATCTAAAGGAGTCCCCCAAGTCCCTTTACTTCAGTGTGTAGGTCTCCTCCCTCCAACTACAGGAATGTAAGCAATACACGTCCACAGTCTGGGAGCACAGTCCTGTGCAAGGCCATGGACATCCAAAATAGATCCCAATTGCTTTCATTATTCCGGCTCACACACATACCCCATGCAGGTACCACACAGGCCACAACACTACCATGCTTAACATGCACTTGAGATGTTATTGCAAGCGCATATAAGCTGAACTTTACTCAAGTGGGCCAGTAATCCTCCATGCCAATGGTCCAGGTAAAAAAGTCTAGTGCAAGGGTCTCCAACCTTTTCGCCAATAAGAGCTACTTATGTTCAATGGAAATCATCCCCAGCTACCAATATTTAGTATAGTGAACACATCAAACCAGATTACATTAGTGACCACACAATGCACGTTTATGAGCAGTAAACATATCCATGATTCAGGCAAGGTTGCCAGCAGTAATGTAAGAAAGGCTCTGCCAATTTGGGATGCCTTGTCATGGGTAATACATAACAGTTATAGCTGCAGTGCTGCTGGCACCAAGGTAATAATGTTAGTAATAAGCCTCTCCAACGCCAAATGAATTATCAATCAATAACAAATTTACATTTATTTTGGAAATTCAACCATTTTCCACCTGACATCAGCTCATGAGTTATAAAAATACACACATTTTTGCCTCAAATACACTCTTTTCAAACTTGGTAGACATATTTTAATTGATCCAAGCAAAAGTTTCTGATTTACTAGGCTGGACTGCTCACAGGAGAGCTACTTAAAGGTAGCTGGAGAGCTACCAGTAGCTCACACGCTACTGGCTGGAGAACCTTAAAACACAGTATGCTGTCACCACTGCTCTATATATTCTAATCCCAATGAAAGGACAGTAATCCTCCATCTCAAATAAGGGAACACTTGGTGCACCCCTTCAAGTCACAGGACAAGTCAAGGATAGTCAAACAGACTGAGGCCTCTGAGCACAAACTAGATTAGTGTGATGTCAAGGCCAAAAATAAAAAGTCAGGGTACCAGATACACAGTCAGGCACTCAGGGCAGGGAACACACTTGATGACCATGAAGGGGACAGTCCCGTCCCAACGTACGACATACATTATATGTTTACATATATAAACTACACATTCATGTCTATATACATGGCAATGCATGTGCCAACATTTACAAAATGTCTGTGCTTTTTCTTTTAACTTTCAGTTATCCCTAAAAATATAAAACACAAACTAAGGATTGGAAGTTTTGCTTTAAGAAGTTAAGCACATCTGGCATTCTTCATATTTGGAACTCAAATTAAAAGCAAAGATGATGTATCATGCCAATACACTTATTTGTGACATCATGAAAAATGCCCCAGGCGGCGACTGCAGACTTACATGCAGCTATATCAGAGGACTGTGATTCTGTGTTTCTATAAGTGCTCTTTAATGGCCCCCTGAATGTGTTAGCACTGTACAAAAACCAAAATAAGCCACATCACAAATAGAAATGTAATGAACATTTAACATGCATTTTACCTGTTATAAATTATAGTCAGCTTTCCAGGTTTTAAGAGTCAGTTGACCTTATAAATGACCCAAAATGCCATTTTAAAACAAAGTGGAGGTAAACTTTGCTGCTGCATTCAAACATGGGCCGTGTTTCTATGAGTAGAACAAATGTTTAAAGTCATATCGCTTTGGTGCAAACACTCTGATAAAAGTGAAAGATCACTTGCAATTGCAGCCTAAGGTGCATCTCCCCATCCCCCAATGCAGCCTTTAGCCACAACAGTTACTCTTTCTAACACCTTTAGATATCGGTTCACACTCATGACACACTTCCAGGAGTTGTCTTGGGATGGGACAATAGTCATCCGATAAGGTGCTACTGTTTTCGGCACCTTGGCAGCTATGCACTTTCTTCTGCGTGTAGTGCCTTCAGGCGACAGGCTCAGATCTTTTGAGCAGGGAACCCTGAGGACACTTCTGAGTAGTGCAGGGTCCCCTACTTGTGACAGAGAACCTAGGGGCACCTGAGGTTTGGTAGTCTTTGCTTCTGGGGGACCGGTCGGGACCACGCAGCACAGCTTGGTAGTGCTGCGGGCACACGCATAGTGGGCACCAAAACCAGCACTTATTCCAGCTTGAGTTGAGTCTACCACTTGACGGAGACGATGGGGATAACCCAAGGAGACCGTCCAACACACTTCAGCAGTATGGCGGTGCCAGCAAAGCTGCACAGAAAGATCAGCACTCCCGATGTCGTTGGTCGTATTTGATGGTGGGTCCCTTCCTCGGTCAGCTCCTTCTGCAGGGTTGATGCTTCCTTCCCTCTCGCACAGGCACGACTCCTTGGTTCTCAGGACAAGTTCAACAATTCCTCCTTCAGATTCGACTCTCGGTGATGTTCACTCACTGGACACCAACCATTGGTTGTGCAGTAGTCCTCTGAGAACTCTGAGGAGTATCCCCTTCCTTAGTCAAAGAGAACTTGGAACTGGAACCATTAGTTGGTCAACAGCTCCCATTTGTACATGATTTCTGCAGTTAGAGGACGGATGTGGATTCCAAAGCTGCCTTTGTTGAACCGGTTTGAACCAGTTTCGCTTTCATGTGTCCCAGCAAGGCCATCTTCCTAACCCAGCCTTCCTGACCCATCCTTTACAGCGTTCACGGTGGGCAGTCTTCAGTTGGAGCACCCACCACGGACGTACAAAAGAGATGCGTGTAGGCTGCATCCTGGGTGTGTAGGACCACGGCAGACAGAGCTCAGGAAAAGACAAAGGCTGACGCCCCTTCAAAGGAACCCTTCGTCCCTGACAACAGAGACTGCACTCCTCACACTTCACCCCCTTATCATCTATCCAATGATAGTACAGGAAGACTAGTTAATCATTACTAGTCCTCTAGATTAGAAAGTACCTTAACAACTTCTAAGCAACTCTCCTCTTTCCTCACTTCAGTGTCTGGTGCTCCCCTCTCAGCAATATCAGCAATACACTGGGAAAAGCAACCCCACCTCCATTGTTGTACACATGCCCATGCCAGGGGCTTCCGAAATGCATCCCGAAGCCCTGTATCACTCTGGTGACCACTGATGCCAACCAATAAAAACCTTAATAGTGACCTCAGAACCATGAGACACCTACCAAACATCCTGCAACTCTATAATTGATTGTACACAAGTGTCTCCAATGTCGCCTTAAGGCAGACGTTTTGGCGCTGTACAATGGATCGAAATAAACCTTAGTGCTCCAGTGTCAGTATTTCAGACCTGGCATGCTACGACAGGAGTGAGCCAAATCTGAAAGGAGAAGCTGAACTTTGCGATATCCTTTGCAGTAACTTAGTTCTACTTTCATAAAAAGCATGAAAGTGTTCAGTGATGCCAAGATAAAGATGTGAAGCACAGTTCTTAGATGTCATTGAGTCAAGTACAATCTTTCTCTGCATGGAAGTTGTAAGATAGAAAACTGTGATAAACGAAGTGCATGAGCGGGTGGCTGGAGTGCCAGGGCTCCATCTATGTCAACCACAAAACCCTTTTACTTTGAATTAGGATCAGATGTTGAATCTCCCACTGCGGATTTGTATTTATTGCATGAAATATGAGGACATTAAGGAATTCTGTCTTCACAGGATTAACGCTGTTATGTAGAAAAATAAACCACTCTCCCATCCGTTGTGCAACCTGCAGCTTTGGCAGCGAGGTCAGGTGGTGTAAAATAGCTCGCATTTTTAGAAAAAATATATTTAAAAAAACAGCAAAGGCAAGAGTTTATTTATAGACAGTTATTGGAAAATCAGTGGAGTGGGTCAGTGGTGGGGGGCACTTTATTCGCATATATTCTCAGTTCTTCAAAGTACTTTATGCGTTTTTAGAATAACACAATTCCCAGATGCTGTTATTCCATACTGTCCTTCGGTTCCCTCGGAGAATACAGTCCAATAAAGTTCAATAAACACAGGAACCCATTCTCATTGACTTTGCAAATTTCCACAAAGTAAGACTCCGCTTTGTGCATATGATGAAGCTGGAACTGCAGGGTGGGATAATAAGAGTAACAGACAATGGTCGACTGTAAAACATAACAGAGAAGTAATGAATAGCAGTTTTGCGACTGCTGAAAACAGTGATGCATCAGTATCGATGTGTCAGATTTCTTGCGCCTTCCGCAAACACACTAACGACACTATGGATGCGCAGTATTTACAATACAGTGCTCCATGGCGCAAGGATTCACGAATGCATCAGAAATTCGGACTCCTCTTTTGGCACTAAAGTGATGGATAGCTGGAGTTGGCCATAAGACCGACGCAACTCCAGCAATGCGTCAGAACACAGAGGCGAGTCCCATGTTAAAGACCCTGAGTCAATCCTTACGGCTGGTTTGAGACGACGTAGGGATTTTGACGCCGTCAAGTCGTAGAGTGAAAAGTTGTAATTTCAGTGCGTCAGTTCTACATGGCTTTTAAAGTGGGAACGCCTACCCTGCATACATTAAACCTGGTGTACGTATAATGTGATGCAGGCCACTACAAACTGACGCATTGGGCCCAATGCATCAGTTTGTAAATATGGAACTGTGTGGAGCACTGATTGCACCGCCGCTGCGTAAAAACAAAATGACTCTGCGGCGGCGCTAGTTCCTTGTAAATATGCCCCAAAGTGTCTGGCAGATCAGGAGGCGAGGCTAGAACTGTGCCCCTGCAGGATGTTTTAAGTCTGGCTAACCAGGACCTCAGCTCCTCCTGACTAGCTAGTGGCAAAAGAGATGTTTTGAGCTTGTTGTTGGTGCTCATTCAAGACTTGCAATTGTCATGGCTGACAGCACGGTCCTGATGTTCCATGTTCCCTGGTCTCTGGAGCAGACAGGGGCATCTTGGATTGCAGGAGGGGCAGCGTAATCAGTCTGTAGGATTGTAGCAGGTAGTGGTTTAATTTGATCAGTTGTAAGGAGTGCACAGGACAGGCTGGTGTACATGAAATGGAATATATATTGTGTGTGATTGCTTTGGTTAATGACAGCTGGTAGAATGGGGGGGGGGGGCGGAGGGGGGGTTCTCGTTTGTTTCCACTTTGTACTGAGTAAAGTTTATTTCCTATGCTTTAAGGTCTGTGTATTCGAACTTGTGTCTAGAATCCGGGAGCAAGTCAGGAAAGAAAGTGAAAAGCCAATGTGTTATGTTGTAGCTGGAGAAACCGCCGTGGGCTGGCAGACTTGGCAGCGTGGGCCACCCAGCTATTTCAGAAGTGTTATAAAAAATACATGGCCACACAAATTCAGCCATTGTACTCTTAACTGCCGCTTGAGTAGGGCTGTGCACACTGCCTGAGGGGGGATTACTGCAGGATGGCTGGCTAGTCGCTTCACTGGTGACTCACCCAGGGCCCGCTTGCTTATGTTTCCTGGAAAAGAGGAGGGTCTGGCAGAGGAAAGAGTGGGGGGTGCAGAGCTGCACCTGCTAGGGGTAAGGAGTGTCCCCGGAAGAACAAGACAGAATTAAGGGGGCTTTTCCTCTGTGACTGTAGCAGACAGAGAGCTTTTCACATATGCCTAGTAGCAAAGAAGGCATGCCACACACAGATCTAACAACCCTGCATTGCAGTTGAGGATTTCAGATTGCACACACTTGTGTAGAGGAGGCCTTTGTCATTTTTTTTAAAGAGTGCATTTAGGCGAGTGGAGCAGCATACTTAAAATCTGACAAAATCAGCTGAATTTAGCACTGCACGTGTTATATGGTGTCAACGAGGATCTCCGTCAATCATCTCGACTGTGTAGGGTTTAGCCTGGTCTCTTCTTTGCCCTACCATAGCAGACAGCTGATGGATACTTTTAACTTCTGATTCCTCACCGTAGGACCCACCCCAGGCACCAGACTGTACCCGGAAAGCTCTGCATGAGTTCCTGTAGGCCGTCAGTTGTCATCATAGACCGCCACCACAACTCCGTCACCACCTCAGGAGAGGACGGCACCCCCACACCCAGAGGCACCCCCGTACCGACTTCCACGCTGCCATATGTTCTATTTTTTCCCATGCTCCTCAATACATATAGAGCCTCATCTGAACCGATTTCAGTACTTTTTAACTAAGCTCTTTTGATTTCTCAAAATTATTTTTGCAGTGTGCAGGAATGTCACCACTCAAAATTACTATCTTGAAACTTTGCATCACAACAAGATGATGGAAGGAGTGCTGAAACTTTTCAAGTACTCAACCCCAGTCACAGATCTGGATTGAATCCATCATCGTTCTTTAGCTCACTTCGCCACCCCAGTTCAGACCCAGCCATATGCAAATCAGTCTTGATCCTGTGCCTCATGGGAACAGTCCAGCCCGAACTGCCAGGCCAGGTCCTCCGCAGACCGGAAACAAGCATCCTGGGACCGGTTTCGGTGTATCACCCATCAGGCTAGCTTGAATCCAGTGGCACAGTTAAGAAAAATCCCTTTGGGGAGTTTAGGGTCAAAAGCCACTTCTTTCTCCCTATTCAAGTTGTTGCTGCCACCAGCGATGGGTCATAGGCTCGTCTCAATTCTTTGTTTTTCTATAGCTAAGAGTTTTGCTTCCAGATCTAGTCTCCTAGCTAATTTTTGAAGCTCAGGATCCTCTTAAACTTTATCTGGGGCACTACTAGAGTTACTCTCAATACTGTCAGTAGGAGCATATCTCCATACCCTCCATCTTCAGGGGTTTCTTCCATCGTCATGGCTCCATCATGCTCAGCAAGCAGGGCCTGTAAATGAGCCTTTTTAGGGTTAGACCCCATGGCAAGGTTCCATGCTCTGCAGAAGTCCTTAAGTTGGGCCAACTTAATTTTTCGCTAAGGAGCTATGTTGAGCACCTGACTATTACGCTCTGTCTCAGACATGGTTTTAAAGTAGTTGGGATCTTTTTAGATTACAAAACAAATTCTAAACACTTCTAAGGCTCAACTACTAATATACTTTTTACATTTCTGATACACAGGACTAGGAGACTTCACCAAGGCCCTAAAAGATCAAATTAGAAATTTGGCAAAAATCGAGAAATAATTTTGGCAAATAAAGTAAATTGTGGATTCTTTAGTGGAATCACAATACTGACAGAGTGGCACAGCAAATGCAAAGTCCTGTATTCCACCGCTGAACCACCAATGTAGGAAGCTCTCTCTTTATATAGTGGACCAAAATGAGGTACACTGTGTAAAGAGTCCAGGCAAACCCCAATTGGCTGACAGAGGCACAAATGATAACCTAAATGCTCTCTTTTATGGTAGTTTGGGCGAGCAGGCAGGCTTATCAGAGGGTAGTGCTACGCATTTATTGTGTGCACAAAGACAGTGAGACACAAACTCAAAAAAGTCCAATACCAATTTATAAAAATAACAGTTCTTTTTATATGAATTTAGATACCAAGATCATCGGAATCAGGCAAGTTCTTTTTGAGTTATGAATTTTTATACGTTTCTAAAGTTGTCAGCGACTTACGGGACCCTTCTACTCGACTTAAAGCGAGTATGGGGCAAGGTTCAAGGCCACACCGACAGGTCACCTTGGTGAGGGCTCTGGGGCGTCCGCTATGCAGAGGTGGGTAACAGCGTCGGGTGTCCCGTTCACTTCAGTGGGTAACGGTCCGGTCAGAAAGAGGCTGCAAGCTCGGACAGGGGGTCAGTCCGGGTGAACCCACCGGGGGGGGGGGGGGCTCAGTCCTTAACATGCTCGGGCCCGTAGGGGCACTGTGTCCACTTCTCCTTGGGCTATAGGGCTTGATGCAGTGGTGTCTTGTGGTGTCAGGCCGCGTGCTAGAGTCACTCGCGGTTGGAGGGGGCCTGCAAAAAGAGGCTGCAGGCGTGGAATCACTCGCAGTTTGGGGGGGGCCTGCAAAAAGAGGCTGCAGGTGGCGACAAAGTCCAGTCTGGCCAGACCCAAGGATGCGGGTCGGCTCTTGTGGTTCTCACGACCCCGTGGGCACCATCACCTCCCTTGGACTCGGGATGTGTCTTTGATTTCAGCAGAAAGGGGGCAAACAGGAAAGCTAGGCCAATCTTGTTGTGGGTCTCACTGTCCCTGAAGTCCCGTGGTGTGCAGGTCGGTTTTCCTCTGTGTTGGTGCCGGTTCTGGACACAACAAGCCTTGGTTGCTGCAAGGAGTCTGGCACCCAAGGTATTGGTGTTGTGCAGCTCTGGTTGGTACTGGCGTCCCCACACTTGAAGGGATGATGGATCTGAGCTGTGGGGGAGCACGGCGAGCTCTTCCTGGGTGGCTGGAGCATCAGTAGTACTGGTAAACGGCAGGACATTGAACATGACTGCTTCTTTGGTGCCTGCGGCTGCAAGGGAGTAGCTCCTCTACTCCAAAGGAGTTTCTCTGGCAATTGGCGAAGCACTGGCTGCCCTCCAGGTTTCTTAGAGTCTGCACAATGACAGGACGAGTTGGTTGCTCCACGAGGGCCGGATGCAGCAGGCAGGCTGGCAGGGTTGGCGCCAAGTCTGTTCTCGGGTCAGCAGTCTGCTTTGTCCACTTCTTTGTGTCAGTCGAATTCTGAAGTCCTGGTATCAGGGGTCCACCTATAAACTGTATTTAGAGGTGTTACAGCCAGTGTCAGGTAGTAGCTAATCAGCTACATACCTTTAGGGCAACTACACCCGCCATAGGACCACTTCTTGAGGGAAGTGGGTATAACCTTGACCCAGAACACCTAATTCCACCAAAAACCAAGATATTAGAATTTTCCTAGTCGTGTTTACTTCAGGTATTCCACCTTTGGGGTGGTACTAGCCTGAGGGTGAACACAACTCTTGACTAGCTAATTTTTCCTTGGAGCTCTAAAAATTATCAATCAAAAATGAGTGGCCTCCAATGAATTTAGAAAAGCTCCAACCTTCCTATTAAAACATTAATTTGTTTACATTGGTTTGTGAATTAAATAAAATATGTAATTGTTTGTGTATTTGTTTGATGAATGCTTCTTTCTCTATAATTTGTGTATGGATTTCAGTTTCATATCATCGAAAATGCTTAGGCCGAGGTCCCCGGCTACCAGTAACGACTCATTGGGGGTCCCCGGATTTCAATAATAAAGTGAGGGTCCTCAGGTTCCAGTAATGATTATGTGGGAAAATGCTTAGGCTGAGGTACCCGGCTACCAGTAATGACTCATTGGGGGTCCCCGGATTTCAATAATCAAGGGTCTTCGGGTTCAAGTAATTATGTCCAAGGGGGTGGAGGGGGGGCAGGGTCCACAGAAGTGAAAAGGATAAGCACCACTGCATTACAGCACTTCTGATAAGCATCCATTTATATCACTGTTTGGGGGACCATGTCTATCCCGCATAGCCGGAGAGTACCAAGTATTAATAGCTGTATTTCAAACTATTTGTACTAAAAAGAAATCCCTGGAGTGTTTGACCTGGGCGAGGTCCTGAAGCAAATAAGTGAGAATGCTGATAGAGGCTGTTACTCCAAGGAGTAGATTTATTGAATAGCTCAAAAATAGAAAAACAGTACACGAGAATGTTTGAAGGTCTACACAGCCTTAATAAGCCTATTTTAAACAATGCATAACATGAATGAGCTTTTTGACATTGTTGGCAATGCCAAATACTTTCCTAGACATGATCTTCCAGAGGCATATGAGCAACAATGCTTTTTCGTACTTGATACTACCACTGGGTGCTGCATTAGTTGCTGCAGTGTTTGAAAAAAGTATGAATCTACCATTTAAGGCAACAGCAAGTGTTACAGCATTTTAGGATGACATTTAGGAGTTTGGTGAGAGGACTGAGGAACATAAAATTATATGTAAAGTAAGGTGTATAAGAAGAATGACTTTGCAAATTGTTAAAGTGCAAGCTTTTAACAAGAGAAGTTCAATGTTTAGGTCGCAAATTACCCACCATGAGAATCAAGTCTAAACAGGTTTATTACTGTCAAAACATTAAGCCAAATTCAGAAAGAGAAACCTTTTTTTAACTGTGTGTGAGTGCTACTCTGTTTAAATCTGGATTTTCAATTCTCACTCAACTGATGAGAGCCTTACCCGATGAAGCTTCGATTAAGTACGTAAACGAGTTTTTAGTGAATGTTAAAAATGACAGTTAAAGTACCTGTACTGAAAACTTTTGCGCAGTGGGATGGAGTTTGTGTTTACATTAGATGCTAGTGGGTTCGTCATTGGAGCATTGCAGCCACAACTGGTAAAGGAAGAAGAACAGTTGTCTTCGCGTCCACACTAACCTGCTTGTGGGATGTGCAATATTTTAAAACTTTCCTATGGAGTAGAGCAACACGTGTGATTCCCTCCGTCTCATTACTTTCCAAGATAACCACCATTGGTTTGTGACAAGAGATGGCTTTAGTGACACTGTTTAGGATATTGGCAAAATGGGATGAGTATACTTTTTAAATTAAGTACATTAAAAGGTAGAAGGAAGATGTGTGTGGATAGTTTTTCTAGATTTTTAGTGGAGACTAAACAAGCAGGAAGGACACTGTAGCTAAGGGAGAAGTATCTTTTGGCCAAGGTCAATGATATTCTAAATGTGGTAAGGTTTGGGCATTTGTGAAAAGGGCTTGGTTGAAGATCAAAACAAAGATCAAAATAAAAAAGAATTAGAACAGTAGTTGTACTTTTTCTGAAAGATTAAAGGTCTTGCGAAGATACTTTTTGTTGAGACAGGATAAGTTTGTGTTTCCCAGTTTTTTTTAGGTCAAAGATTTTCAAAGAAACTCACCGTGGTAATTTAGGGATAACAGCTACTGAGAAACTAGTAATGACAATTCACTTGTGGCGCACAATTCACGTGTGGCGCATAATTGAACAACATGCCCCGGACTCCATTATTTTTTTCAAGTATTTGTGAACTTCTACTCATAGGCCTTTTAGGGACATCTCATATCTTAGTGTTCAGTAAAACTATGTAGTAATCCTGGTAGATTCTGGGTCCAAATGGGGTGGGGAGAGTTCAATTGTTCTTAAACTTGCCCAACACAGACCATATTCTGGAATTTAACAGGTGTGTTTTCAAAGAGACTGGTGTGAAATTTACATCATTCAAATTAAATAGTTTCTAAATTAAAGTGGGATTTTGGGGGGGGGAAAAAGCCCCAGTGTTCCTCTGCAACCAGCAGTTTAATGGGTTGTGTGAAGAAGATTGTGTGTGAAGTACCACATTCAGCAGTAGGTTGTGCTTTTGATGTTTGTGGTCATTTGAGGGAGAAGACTGGGTTGGTGCCTTTATAATCCACACAATTCATATAGATTTTTTCCATTTCAGAGGTTTTAAATTCTGGGTGGATAAGAAAGTGATAATACATGTGGTATGAAGCAGAATGTATTTTTCTAATAAGGAAAACAATGAAAAAATGGGGAGAAAGTGTGTTTTGGTAATAGGAATGCAGTACACTGAATCTTGTGTTCATGTTAGCAATTTGTGAAGGCTCTGAAAACTTCTGTGGGTTGAAATGGATTGCCTACGTTCTATAAACAATGTAAAGTGATAGAGGTGTACATCTGCAGGGCAGTTAAAGAATGATGATTGGTGGATTTACTATGGGTAGTAAAGGACAGCTATGGACAACAAAAAATTAAATTGAGTCCAATTGAGTACACAAAAAATGTGTTGGGGGGGGGCGTGGCTTGCAGCCAACGAAGATGGCCGCAGCCTAGGAGAGCTCCACGGTCAACAGCGGTTCTCCCAATTAATCCGACGGCCTGCCGCATTCTAACCACGGGCAGCGACACCGGACAATCCAGTGCACAATCGGTGAAAGTTTGGGCTCCATACCGCCGACGACCTGCACCGTGTGAAGTCGTTGCGGCCTAGACGTAGCGAAGAAGCCAGGGCCTCGCGTGATCTGCTCCCCCACCCGAGGGGCAGACGAAACTGGTCCGACTCCCCAGCGCCGCAGAGAAAACCAATGGCAACCCGGTGACAGACAGCGCCGCGCACAACACTCTGGGCCAACAATCCGGGTCGAAACCGGCTCCCGAGCACCGCCCTAGCTGAGGGGCCCAAAGTACCAACGGCAAGGACCTCCGCAGACGGGGGCACCAGTACGGGACACCACGCGGAATACTGTAGAGACCGGAGCGCACACGGGTGGGTGAGATCAACGTGGCGCGGGCCCGGATCTCCGGGCCGGACGCTCTCCTCCTCCCGCGACACCGAAGCAGCCTGCTCCGCTAACGCACTTCTCACAAAGAGGTTGGGCGGCCGAGATACGGGGATCTGAGACCCCACTACACTTAGGGGCTGAAATAATTCTGTAAGTACGGACAACACTGAAGGTGCCAAGGTAACATAAGCGTGGCGGCGCGGCAACCGGCAGAGCCCGGGTGGGCAGCGTGAGGAGGCACTGATACCTGGGCAGGGGCCTGATACTGCGCTTAAGACATAACCGGTGGGCACAAGGTGCAGAGGGTAGAAGGACACCCGAAAGGCCACGCGAGGATACCAACCCCGCAGGCAGGCAGCGCGATTACTGCTCTCTCCACCCCCGGACAGGGGCGTTAGACAATATGAGTGGAAGAGGTCAGCGCGGGGTGCAAACCAATAAACTGGACAAGTATACTTATCACAAAGACCAACCGGTCACGAAAGAGACACCCCAACACAGTGGAGATGGCCCACAGACCACGAAGCCGGGGGAGGTCACCCTGCAGGACGTAATGGCCACCCTCCAACAAATGCAGCTGTCCATTGGCACAATATCCACAGACATCACGCTGCTGCGCGCGGATGTCTCAAAGATGAGCTCCAGAGTAACGGATGTTGAAAATACAACAGCGGCACTCACTGCGGACACAGCGACTCTGCAGCGCCAAGTCCGCCAACTAGAACTAGCTGCCAGGCAAATGGCGGAGAAGATTGATGACCAGGAGGGCCGCTCAAGACGTAATAATATACGCCTGGTTGGAGTTCCGGAGAGTATCCGGGAACCTGCCCTGGACCTCTTCATAGAAGACCTCGTCCAGACGCAGCTGCAGCCACGCGGACTGTCCAGCTTTTTCTCTGTGGAAAGGGCCCACAGAGTGCCGGTTGGAAGACCCAGACCGGGCGCCCCGCCCAGGCCCATACTGGCACGCATATTCAATTTCCGAGATCGAGACACGATCCTACAGGTGGCGCGTGCTGGCCCGCCATACGAGTTGAAAACAGTACTGTGACACTCTACCCGGACTACACGGCGGCGGTGACCAAGAGACGGCGTAGTTTCCTAGAAGTCAAGAAAGAACTGCGCACCCGGGAACTGAAATATGCAATGCTATTCCCTGCGAAACTAAGAGTAGAAGCGGAGGGAAAAACCTGGTTCTTTGATACGCCGGAGGAGGCCCACAAATGGCTGGAGGGATGGCGCCCGGCCGCAGGGCCCAGACGACAGGGCCAGCAGCCCAGGCTGCATGTCAAGCCGTCAGGATCGTCGAACATGAAGGAGACGGCCTCGTCCGCAGGTACGCCGCAGAATGCAGATGAACACTCAGAGTGAGATCAAGACCGGCTTATTGTGCAACAAGAAGGAAGGAGGGAATACATCCACCAGAGACGATGGCGCAAAGACCCAGCAACGCTCTCTTCTGCCGCGAGAACTCCGCCAAATGACTGAACATGTGTATTAACATTTCCCTGTGGTACTTGGTATAGTGGCAATAGGACTGAGCTGGCAACGCATGGCCGTGGTGATATACAGGCATGCTGGGAGGAGCCTCCAGAGATCGCCTACGAGCTCTCCCCCCCTACGCAGGTACAAAGTTTTGGGGACTAAGCGCTCTGCTAAGTTGGGGTGGCGGGTAGTTTTGTACCCGTCGTGCAGGGAGGGGGGTGGGGGGTACTGGGCAGTTACATGGGGTATTATTTGGGTTGTTACAGATGCATTTTTATTCCTTTTGTGGTGATGGGGTTGATAACTTATCTGATGGCGATATGCCAGGGACATTGAAGGGCACTCTCGGCACGGACGCGACTGTTAACATATACGACAATAACAGACATGGACGCACCCAGTACTCAGCCTTTGCTTTCTAAGGCGGCGCCACCTCCCTCTTCTGTGCTATCCTGGAATGTAAATGGACTGGGAGACAAGATCAAGAGGGGGTTGGTCCTCCAATACATTAAACGCAAGGGCCCGGCGGTGGCGCTGCTACAAGAAACACATTTGACGGGTTCGACGTGTAAGGCTCTAGACCGGTGGGGTTACAAAATGGCAGCGCACTCAGAATTTACCTCGGGTTCCCGGGGCGTAGGAATCCTGGTTAATAAACGTTTCCCACTGATAACAGGGTCCCGGACAGACAACCAGGGAAGATTTGCTATGGTATCATGCACATGGGAAGGACGACCGTACAATCTGGTGTCGGTTTACGCCGCCCCCCCCCCCCCACTTCTGCACCACTCAACCTTCCCCGGCCCTAGGAAGCTTCCTGTTATTACTCCCACAGGGGGAACTCATTATAGGGGGTGACTTCAACGCCACAATTGATGCCTCCATAGACCGAAAGCCTCCTAGAGATCCCAGCAAAGTTAATATTACACTAGTGGACTTTAACGCAGTCGGCCTCATTGATGTCTGGAGAACCAGGCACCCTCAGGAGCGACAGTATACCTTTCATTCAGGGGTGCACAATAGTCTCTCCAGGATAGATTATATATTTATATTGGCAGCAGGTCTGGAGAGAGTGTCGGATATAATGCATTTACCCAGAGGCATCTCAGACCACTCGCCGGTTCTCCTTACTTACATGTCCTACACTCCGGATAGACGCCGATTATTTCCACTTTACCCGGGGTACCTCAAAAACCGTACAATTGGAAAAGGCCTACTCAAGGCCACGAAGCAATATTTTATAGAAAACGAACACTCCGTAGCCTCCCCGACGGTGCTGTGGGAGGCATACAAAACCGTGCTACGGGGCCAGGCTATTTCACTAGTAACGCAGCACAAGAAGACACAAACAACAGATCGAGACACTGGAGCAGGGGGTCGCTCAGGCGACAGCCGACCACACCGCAGACACCAATGACGATACGACACATGAGCTACATTTGGCGCAACAGGAGTACAGGGCCTATGCTTGGGAGGAGGCCAAAGCCAGACTCACCAGCACACAGCACACTATTTACGAACTGGGGGACAAAGCTGGTAAGCTTCTTGCTTGGTTGGACTGGAAGGAAAAAGCCAACCGATGGATTGCGCAACTTAGATTGGAAAATGGAGCCATGACATCAGACCCACAGTGCATTGTTGACACACTGGCGGCCCACTACAAGACAATCTACACACCCGCAGCCACAAACACTATAGCGGATAATCTGGATTTTCTCACGGACATACAAATGCCCAAATTGTCCAGCGATGCAGCTCAGACACTAGAAGCAGATCCGACTCCTGACGAAATTGAGCTGGCAATAGGGGCGCTGCGTACGGGAAAGGCCATGGGACCTAATGGTATCCCAGTAGAATTCTACAAAAGGGCCGCCAGTCAGCTTGTACCGCACCTGCTTAATATGTACACAGACAGTTTGAAACGGGGGGGGGTGGAACTTCCTAGAGATCAGCGCATCGCAACAATAGTCACAATACACAAACCGGGCAAACCACCACAAGAATGCATGTCCTACCGCCCTACATCGCTAATCAATGCGGAGGCTAAAATACTTGCAAAAGCACTGGCCATAAGACTGCAACCATACCTGGCAAAGGTGGTCCACCCGGATCAATCCGGATTCATGCCGAACCGTAACACAGCACTGAACCTCCGACGACTACATAGCGTCATGGCACGCAAGTCCACGATTGCAGAAGATGCAGTCATACTGTCCCTGGACGCGCGTATGGCATTCGACATGGTCGAATGGCCTTTTCTCTTTGCGGTCCTCCGGCACATGGGTTTCGGACCCAAGTTCTGCCAATGGGTGCAGCTGCTTTACACAAAACCCCTGGCGCAAGTGGTAGCAAATGGACGTATCTCTGCAGTGTGCCCCCTGGGCAGGGGGACGAGACAGGGTTGTCCCCTGTCGCCACTCCTCTTTGCCATGGTACTGGAACCGCTGGCGGCGTGGATACGGCAGGATCCGGTCGTCCGGGGGCTCAAATGGGGCACGGGCTGGGAAGATCGCATATCATTATATGCGGACGACATATTATACTTGGCATCTCCGGCACGCTCTATCAATCGCCTGTTGGATATATGCGCCGCCTATGGACGAGCCTCGGGATACACCATAAACTGGGCAAAATCGCTCCTATACCTTCGCCATGGTCCCCCACCGCGGCTCCCGCGAAACTGAACTACAAATAGCTGACAGAGGATTCAAATATCTCGGGATATACATAACACATCAAACGTCACACTTCATCGAAGAAAACCTCACGCAACCACTAGTGCGTTTCCGTCGGGATGTCAAGCACTGGCGAACGCTTCCGCTCACGCTATTGGGGAGAGCAGCTCTCTTTAAGATGATGGCGCTTCCCAGGTTTCTATATGCCCTGCAGAATACACCATTCCCGGTCTCCCCTACATACTTCACAGCGGTTAACGCCGAAGTGACTAATTTGTTATGGGACGGGAAACCGGCCCGCATAGCCATGCATAAGCTTGTTAGGCGCTGGTATGATGGGGGTATTGCCCTCCCCAGTATAAAGACATACTACTGGGCATCACAGCTCATTGTAATAAACCAGTGGCTTCATGCACCACAGGAAGAGCCAGCGTTTCGTATGGACAGACATCTCCTTGAGGCAGAAGAGATTATGGGGGCGTTGTACAATGTTAAACGGAAGACGATACATACGGGCCCAACGGCACATGCTATTCATGTATGGCATGAGGCGCAGCGAGCACTCGGCTGGGAGGGGGTCATGATGCAGGCTACACCACTATGGGACACCCAGAAACTTGGTAGACTGAGAAACACCAAGGGGTTTAGACAATGGGACCTCATAGGGATATCAACGGTGGGGGATATTTGGAAAAAGGGTGAGATTATCCCTTTCACCCAACTGCAAGCCAACTATGGCCTAGCCCGGGAGGAATCTTTTAAATACCTACAGATCAGACATGCATTGCTGGCTGCCATTCCACCAGGCACACAATTGCCGGAGGCCTCACCCCTGGAAGACAGACTCCTTACAGAGCGTTTGACTACAAAAGCCATTTCCCAAACATATCGGAAAATAATAAATAATCAGCCAGACCCCACGACGGCCCTGAAGGAGAGGTGGGAGGTAGATGTGGGAGACCTAGACGAAACAGACTGGCAGGAAGCGCTGACGTCCCCAAAAGAAGTGGCGATTCCCTCCAAATTGAAGCTGATACAATTGAAAATTTTACACCGCACATATTATACACGAACACTTCTACACAGAATTAAACATGCGGACACACCACTCTGTCTGAGGCAATGCGGGGCGCCAGGCACATTTTGGCACACTCTATGGCAATGTCCGGCAATCGCATCATACTGGGAAGCAGTCATGCACACGATCTCCCAAGTGACAGGAGTGGAGGTCCAGCCAGAACCGAAGAGGTGTCTGCTCAACATTTGGGAACCCACAGACCTCAACCATGCGGCGCAGGACTGGGTGACATTGGGTATGGCACTGGCAAAACAAAACATAGCGCAGAATTGGGGGATCTAGACTGGCCCTTAGGCACCAACAATGGTGTAATGATATGGACGGTACAATGGTAACTGAAAAATCAGTCTACATGCATAGGGGGTGCCCCAAAAAGTGGAGTCGGATATGGGGGAGGTGGAACGCCTACCGGGGAAATTTGTGTGAGCCTCCGCAGGAGGTTTCGTGGTCTGCCGACAGTGACTAACAGCTGAGACGAGACCATCTCAGTGGTATACTGTGATTGGCCGCGTTTGTGTTCATGATGAGTATGAAGTTACCTAATGACCAGCCCAAACGATGTCCAGCCACTGATTGTTCTTCCACACCATATGTATAAGATCAAGAGTTCAGAAATGCATCGCACTTTAGGTCATGTAAAATGTCAATAAAAACTTTAAATAAAAAATAAAAAAGTGTTAGGAAGAGGCGATTCTGGTATCCCTACTCAGGGTAACGCGTGAATATGATTTAAGCCACAGAGATGGCAAATTTGAATTAACAATTGGTTTTAATGGTGGAGAGGTTACCAGTTCTGCATTTTAGTGATCTCTTTTGGGAGCTACTATTCTGGTGTAGGGTTGCTATTTTTTTTTTTTTTTTAAAGTTATGTTGTTTCCCCAAATGTTCCTTGAGCTCTCCAACAGTTCGATCCACTCTACTTGGGCAGATCTGGTTTGTTGTGGTCTCTTCAGAGTTGCCTTTTATCTGATTGAGTAGGTCTTCTAATCTTTACACACATCTATGTCAAAACTGCGGAAATATCAAAACATTCGGTATTGGTGGCCAGAGATGAACAGGTTGATGGAGTTTTCTTTTAAATGAGGTATATTAACCTTGATAGTTAAGCTTATACGCCCTTAGTGTCTATGGCCCTCGCTCAGTGGCCAAGTGTAGCACAGCAAAAGCCCACTGGAGTTTACTTAGGGTCTTTACAAACACTGCCAAACAATTTGAGTCATGTCATGTTTAGGGACTGGCGATTACTCTGAGCAGACTGAAGAGCTAAATGGTTTTATGCGTGTGAACACTTCTTGCTGCGTCCCGATTAATACCTTTAATCTAGAGTGAATTGCGAAGCCTTATAGTTTCTTGATTTAATTTCAGGGGATAAGTCTCAGCTAATAATACACCTGGCCCAGGTTTCATTCAGAGAGAAATATTGCTGTTATGTCCTGAAGGGAAATACTGTAGTCCATCCATACTCATTGATTCAATTATCTATCCTCATTCAAGCTTTTGTCCTCACACTTTCATCCATCCATTCTCAGACACAGACAGACAGAATGGCCATCCGCCTCCCGCCACCCCCAATAGCCCACTTATCCTATTGGTTTAATCCACGCCTGACAATATACCACATGCCTCACATGCTTCGGCCCTATTTATGCACATAAAACGAGCGAAGATTTTTGCATCACTAACCTGACAAAACCCTGGACTAAGGCTGTTCGGTAGAAGGTAGGCCATCTTACAAACATGCCAATTAGGATTACGATTACTGGAGAGGAAACCACATTAGTATGGGCATGTTTACCATCAAGTTAAATACTTAGTCGTTGCCCACAGGTATATGTAGCTAAACAGGGAAATGTTCGAAGAGAAAAAGAAATGCACCTACTGGCAATACTAAAGCATTTATTTTTTATACGATACAGTAAAAGAAACTCAGAACCCTCATGTTTATGTTTTACAACACTTTATTTACAAATTCTTGCAACTAAACATTTTATTTCAAGTCTCCCCAAGTGCAGTCAAGTTTGCCCCCGATTTTATTAAAAGAACAATAAAAATATACATAACAAAAGAACAACAGTGAGGATTCTTGGTTGTGATATTGGGTGTAAAATTGGCAGATCCTGCCAACTGCAATAGTTTTAGGAAAGAGCCAATGTGAATATGCAAACATGTTAAACACAATTGTTGTGAAGTGCATCTTGTTGCGAAACCTTCCTTCCACAGTTAGGACCGAGATGCCAAACACTGGTTCACGACTTCCAACAAATGGGCATTCTCCAAAGCTGCAGCGACCCGCTCCTTGTCGGCCAGCTGTTTATTCACTGTACAAAGGGATGAAAATAAAGCAATACACTAAATACTTGATATCAGACAACTGGTAACCTAGCCAAAACCAGGAAACATGGGTTAAACTGTTGGGTCAAACTCACAGGTGCAAGTAACGATATAAACAAAACAAAGAACAACAATTTAGTATACGCAAGTATAACATTGTATTTTTACCTATATGTCAACAATCTATGCGCTCTTTTCTGTTTAAAAGGAATACTATTAAACATTTATAAAAGTAACAGTCACTCCATTTGCAATAAGCATTACATTTTTTGCCTAATTATTTTTTATAATTCTTGATACAACAGTCTTTATATGTGTCAGTACTTTAAACAAATGTGTCACCTGTAACCATTTGAATGGTATTCAATTTATCAACCGCGGAAGGATGAAAGAGTTGAGCCTATAGAAACCTAAACTCATCTGCAGAGCACACCAGATGTCAGGGGTGAATGCAAGTACTAGAGAATCCTGCATGTATACCTTACGCAAATAGTTCTAGATTGACCCAGCTATTTATGATTTCAAAGTCAATCAATCAATCATGTCACTTATAAAGCGCACTACATACCCGCGAGGGTCTCAAGGCGCTGGGGGAAGAGGGGGGTGGTGCTGCTACTGATCGAAGAGCTAGGTCTTGAGGAGTCTTCTGAAGGCCAGTAGGTCTTGGGTCTGTCGGAGGTTGGTGGGGAGGGTGTTCCAGGTCTTGGCGGCGAGGTGGGAGAAGGATCTGCCGCCGGCGGTCGTTTTCCGGATGCGGGGGACTGTGGCGAGGGCGAGGCTGGTCGAGCGGAGCTGGCGGGTGGGGGTGTAGAAGCTGAGTCGTCTGTTGAGGTAGGCTGGTCCGGAGTTGTGGAGTGCTTTGTGTGCGTGGGTGAGGAGCTTGAAGGTTATCCTCTTGTTGACAGGGAGCCAGTGCAGGTCTCTCAGGTGGGGTGTGATGTGGCTGCGTCGGGGGATGTCGAGGATAAGACGTGCAGAGGCGTTCTGGATGCGTTGCAGCCGTCTCAGGAGCTTAGCCGTCGTTCCTGCGTAGAGGGCGTTTCCGTAGTCCAGCCTGCTGGTGACGAGGGCCTGGGTGACTGTTTTTCTTGTTTCGGTGGGGATCCACTTGAAGATCCTGCGGAGCATTCGGAGGATGTTGAAGCAGGATGAGGAAACGGCGTTGACCTGCTTAGTCATGGAGAGGGTGGGGGTCGAGGATGACCCCTAGGTTGCGTACGTGGTCGGTGGGTGGCGGGGCTGTTCCCAGTGATGTTGGCCACCAGGAGTCGTCCCAGGCTGAAGGGTTGGAACCAAGGATGAGGACCTCCGTCTTGTCCGAGTTCAGCTTCAGGCGGCTGGTCCTCATCCATTCGGCGACGGCCTTCATTCCTTCGTGGAGGTGGGCTTTGGCGGTGTGAGGGTCTTTGGTGAGGGAGAGGATCAGCTGGGTGTCGGCGTAGGAGATGTTGTTGTGCTGTCGGGCGACGTGGGCGAGGGGTGCCATGTAGATGTTGAACAGCGTTGGGCTGAGGGAGGAGCCTTGGGGTACGCCGCAGATGATCTTGGTGGCCTTGGATCGGAAGGGGGCGAGGCGGACGCTTTGTGTTCTGCCGGAAAGGAAGGATGTGGTCCAGTCCAGGGCCTTCTCTTGGATCCCGGCGTCGTGAAGGCGTGTTCGTAGTGTGTGGTGGCAGACCGTGTCGAAGGCGGCTGATAGGTCCAGGAGGATGAGGGCTGCTGTTTTTCCGTTGTCTAGCAGGGTCCTGATGTCATCGGTGGCGGCGATGAGGGCGGTTTCGGTGCTGTGGTTGCTGCGGAAGCCGGACTGGGAAGGGTCCAGGATGTTGTTCTCCTCGAGGTAGCGGGTCAGTTGTTTGTTGACGATTTTCTCGGTGACCTTCGCGGGGAACGGGAGCAGAGAGATGGGTCGGAAGTTCTTGAGGTCCTTGGGGTCTGCCTTGGGTTTCTTGAGTAAGGCGGTGATCTCGGCGTGCTTCCAGCTTTCCGGGAAGTAAACAAATTAGTAGCAAATTTGTTGTTTAATAAAAAGTAGGTCACAAATTATGTAAAGCGCCTGGGGACACTGCAGACGCAATAGGTGCCATTAAATAATGGCCATGAGCTGACCATATGATCTTGAAAGTGAGCATTAAGTTGTGTCTGATTAAAATGTTTTTATACAGACCATACACCAATTTAAGCATTATTAGGCAATTTCAAATGTGTGTCTTATACACTACTCTACGGCCAAACAAGATTCGTTGATAATTCAACCGAGGTCCAAACATAACCGTTAACAGAATATTTCACAATTTTCGAGCAGTTATAAAGGTGAGTGCCCACAAAGGTAGGGGCTGACAGAAGAATCAATTAAAACCTATACCAGCTTTACAACATGTGGACAAAACCAGGGTTTTGGCCCCTGTTGCCCCAACCCAGTCCCCTATGACAGACACCCCACCCCGCCGCTTTTGTGTGCCTAGGCAATTGAGGCATTCCATAGCGGTGACACCTCCTTGGTACCAATATCATACATAGGCACTCAGTTTGTTCAATTCCTACCACCCAACCTAAACCCATCACAAGATCAAGCTCAGGTCTGCAATGGAACACTTATAAACGTGTGGAGTCATCCTGGTTGACTAAAAAATATATATGAGGCCACACTACTGCCAGATTCTTTGCTACACCAATGCCAATAACAGCCTGTACCATGATCTAAACAGTGTTGGTGCTATTTGCATTGCTTCCCTGTAAAAAAAGTAAACTAAATTAGATGGTGTCAACGTGGCAAATTCTAGTCAAATGAAATCTCCATTGCTAAATTACTTTTAACTTCCTAGATTTATCAACAAATTGCTTGGGATTTTTACATTTGTACCAGCAAATGTATTAGTGGTCCTGTCTTTCCATTGTGTAAATGAAGCAGATTATTTAATTGAACGGCTGGTGAATAAACTCTTTAGGGAAAATGTTATTTGCCTGAAACCATCAGTGTGTGGCTTATTTTGTTGTAGGTTCAGATGCTATGCACACTCTTCACTTGCCATCGAGTATTGTGCCTGGAAAACTACAACTTGTTTCTCAAAATCTATATTTTGGCTATAGACAAAACTCATCCATACAAGCCCACAATATATTTCGAGACAGACTTCACCTCACTAGATTTTCTTACCCAGTCTGACATTTGGGTGCGTTCCCTTGAAATCTGTATGCATGGGTTATCTTTGGCTTGCTCCTCCCAGGATGATCGCCATGAATCTACCACACAAAGAGCTGCAAACAAGTGATTGCAGGTATGTAAGATTTTCTATTTGCAGCATGTGTCAATTCTCAGTTCCAAAAAGTGGTGGTCAGAGTGTGAAAGAGGAGGAATGGAACCAGAGAGTTCAGAATGCACTACAGACTCTTCCAAGTTGAATATCGACTCAATAATGTTTAGTGTAGACTTGTAAAGAGGACAGTGTTACCTCTCTGCATATACATAAGGAGTACATTACCTAAAGAAGCCATAATGGACGTAGATTGTGGTCTAAGTGGCCCCTGCAGTTGTCATTTTAAAGGTGAACAACAAATATCTCTCCAACTTACTACCCATAATGCCATGTCCAATTTGGTTGACTGTGCAAACAAAACAAAGAACTTGTTTGTAGAGTGGAAGGGTTTTGTGATACCAATTTAATGGAGGACTCCTCTTCTTATGTATGTGTTCCAAAGGCAAATGCATATCAGTGAATAAGAAAGGCAACTCAATTGTTTGATCAACATGAAAATTTGAACCAACCTTCAAAATACACATTAAATGCCTGTCTACGTATTTGTAAATAAAATGATGACCATGGGATAGAATGTTATTTAGTAATTGCTCAGCCTGGACTGTTTGTTGTGCGTCTCGATTGTTTTACTGCACTTTCTGAAAGCCAGATGATAAAATAAAGACAGCAGCCCGCACAGGTTTGCGACGTCAACAGTGAAAACATATTTTGTCTTATCTTATCAACTGTCCCTGCAGGTAATGGCTGATTATGCTTTTGAGACAACTTGGATTGTGCACTTGTTTGGGTGCATGCCAACTTTCAAATGACAAAGACGCATCATTCAGTACTCCAGCATGGTTGATTAGAATACGAGTTTATACACGTAGGAGTGATTTGTCCAAATAACCATGTATTACCCTGACACAAATTAATCATCTTCCTCGTTGCTGTCTGTTCAGCAAGCCGGCACTGCACTCTTACTTTAATTATTATTTATGCCATAATTGTCAGGGTGTATTCTTAGAGTTTAAATTGAAAATTGCATTATTATTGCATTATGAAGTAGCTGCTTGTATCACGCTGCCTTCGTACTGCAATTAATGATTTTACCTGTTTATTAAAGTCTGCAAATGGAGATTTGTGTTTGTTAATCCTTTTAAGTCCACTTTGATTCATTTACTTTTTTGGGCGACCATTTACAACTAAGACAATGAACAACCATCTTCATGTGGGGTTACAAAATTAGCATTTGACTTAACATCCAATTACAGCCTTCAGAGGAATTGGTGTCATCAAGTGTCCCTATGTAAGAGTATCCAAAGATAAGTCATCCTAGTAGACCGTATATGATCCGATCCTTTTCCCAGGAGGATTTAAGGTGTGTCTTTGTATGTATACAATTATGTTTTATTTGAACAAAACAAAACTAGCCAAAAGGCTATGCACCATTATACGTGTTCACCCACAATGATACAGCCAATGAGTCATTAGAGACTTAGCTGATTTCTGGGAGCAGAATTGCACTGTCACTTCATCTTGATGTAGTGTTCTTTAAATGTTGGGTCTTTAATGCTTTCCTAAACTGGAGCAGGGTTGGGCATTCTTGATGGATACATGGATGTTGTTCCCGATCCTGGGTGCATAAATGGCAAAAGACCTGTTGCCTTGTTTTTTTTCTCTTGTTACCCTTCTTTGTCTGCAGTCTGCCAGTCAGATTTGGGGGAGTGCGGCAGGCAGGGTTTAACTTGAGCCGGTGGGTTCCAGTGCTCGGCACCAGCACTTTACAGTCAACACTGGCGCATGTGACATTCTGCCACATGGTGGCACCGTCAGTCTAATTTAGAGATGAGCGCAACAGTGGTTTATTAATTCAATATACATTAAAAAGGACTATTCCCTGCTGCACTAAGCCATTCTTATATGTTTGGTGGCCTAGAATAGTCTGAATTGTCACACTTGTAGAAGTGTGATGGTTAGTAATTGTGTAGGTACCATCATTGGCAGCACTGGCAGGGGCAATGAGTGGTGCAAGTTACAGTGGCTTCATGAGGGCCCTGGCACTTATTTTATTTTTTACACAAATTAAGCACTGAGCAGGTCACAAAGTAAATGATGTGGCTGGTTTTGAAGATGGTGCAGGCCAGCAAGGGGACCCAATACAGTTACATCAGGATGGATGTGATGTAATCATGTTTATTCAGGCCCTGGATGAGATGTGCTGTGGCATGTTGGATCCGTAAGGGGAGGGGGATGGCAGGAGGGATTGCTAGTGTGAAGTCTGAGGGACTATGGAGTATCAGGCTTGCACCATCTAGATGCGAGGGCACGTGGGCTTAAACAGCAGTTCTGAAGTTGCTTTCTGGGAGGAACCGATTCACTTTCTTTAATAACGTGTACCAGGCTGACTTTGCCTTCTTCGCAATGTGTTTCTGGAGGGTGTGGTTGGTGTCTGGTGAATCGAAGTGATATTCCAATGGGTGAAAGTGGGGTTTAAAGCTGCCAAGGTACATGCCAAAAAGCCAGGTTTGGACTATTTTTTGTCTGTCGTTCTCAACAAACAGGAATTCTGTCTTTGTGGTTGAGCTTCCATGTCCACGCAATTATTTCTGTTCTGTGTTTGACCAACAAGGCCATTTACATAAAATTTCAAGCTGTATTATTCTTGCCATTCTTCCGGAATAACTGTAAGATGCAAACAGCTAAGGTACTTTTTTAAAGTCGGGCTTCAAATTCATGACCAACCTCTTATAGAGAACGAAATGTTTACTTACCAGTAGGAGTAGTTTTGCAGCTTGAAGAGATTTTTGGATTCACATGCTGTGCATTATTCCGCCATCTAGTGGTTGGGTCCGGAATGGTCTTTGTTTTTTTTCTTCTCTGTTTGGGGGCGTAGTCAACCACCATTTGGTGCTAGGTACATCCCTTGTGTGACGTCAGACGGTGCCCCGGAAGTTCCTGTGAGTGGTAGCCATCTTCGGATTCTTTTTCCCCCTGGGGTATGTCTTAAATCCTGTTGTCTTTAGATGTTAGTTCTTTGGTTTCAGTGATCTTTTGCCCCACCTGCTAGCATTCCTCCTCTCAGGGGAGGTGGGTGAGTGGCATGTGAATCCAGAAAACTCTTCAAGCTGCAAAACTACTCCTACTGGTAAGTAACCATTTCATTTTGCAACATGAATCCTTTTTTGGATTCACATGCTGTGCATTAGATTATGTAGCAGTTTCCCCTTCACTGGGGTGGTTGTGATAAGATGAGGAAGACCTTGAGAACAGGTGTTGAAGTACCTTTTGTCCCACTTGAGCTTCCTTAGTCATTTGTATATCCACGCAGTAATGTTTGGTTAATGTGTGTGGGGATGCCCATGTTGCTGCAGCACATATGGTGTCTATTGGCACATTGGCCATGAAGGCCAAGGTTGCCCCTTTTTCTCCTTGTTGCGGGGGCTTTTGGCCGTATGTTTAGAGTTTTTCCTGCTGAGGCATAGCATACTTGAATTGCCTCTACAATACCACGTGCAATTATCCCATTTGTCACAGGTGCTTCCTTGTTGGACTTTTAGTGGGAGACGAACAATTGGTTGCCTGTACGGAATGGTTTTGTCTCTTGTAGATAGTATAGTAAAGCTCTTCTTACGTCCAGGGTATGAAGGCTTCTTTCTAGTCGTGTTTGTGGGTTTTTGAAGAAGACTGCTGGCTGTATGGTTTGGCTCATGTGGATTTGCTTACCACCTTAGGTAGGAATTGAGGGTTTGTCATTAGGATAACCTTTTCCTTGTGAATTTGCATGTATGGTTCCTCAATCGTTAATGTCTGTAGTTCACTTACTCTCCGTAGAGATGTTATGGCTATTAAGAAGGCAGTCTTTATAGTGATGTATTTGAGTTCTGCTTTGTGCATGGGCTTGAATTATCCGGTCATCAGTTGTGTTAGGACTGTGTTTAAGCTCCACATTGGGGCTGGAGCCTTTCTTGGGGGTGAAATCCTTTTGGACCCTTCCAGGAATCTTTTGATGACTGGTGCTGTGAAGAAACCTTTACATCAATTTCTCCTGGAGTAGGCTACAATTTCTGCCAGGTGCACCTTGAGGCTTAAGTAGTTGATGTTACTGTTGAGCAAGTGTGTAAGATATATGAGCACTGTTTCCGGTGTGGAAATTGAATTTAGGGTATTGTTTTGTGTACACCATGTGTGTACCGTTTCCACTTAGCTGCGAAGCAGTGTCTTGTGGTCTGTTTTCTTGCCTCCTTTAGTATTTCCATTGTTCTTTGCAGCAAGTTCAAATGTCTGAACTCACTGTATTCAGGCGCCAGGCTGCTAGGCTGAGCGTCGCTGGTTCTGGGTGAAAGATTTGACCCCTTTGCATTGTGACGAGGTCCTTGTCTGCCTTGAACTTGACCATCTGTCCCCTGGACAGCTAGAGTAGGCTTGAGTACCAGGTTTGTCTTGTCCATTGAGGGGCTATGAGTATTAGGTTTGTTCCTGGTTGTCTGGCTTTCCCCAGAACCCTTTGTAGTAGAGGAATTGGAGGAAGATTGGTGGTATTGAAACCTGGAGGTGAAGGATTGGCATTTTTTGTTCTCCATTGTTGCGAATAGGCCTATTTCTGGAGTTCCCCAGAGGTTGAAGACCTGTTGCATGGTCCCTTGTTTTATCTCCCATTCGTGCGAGCTGCTGTTCTGTCTGCTGAGCTGATCCGCTTAGTTGTTGTCTTTTCCTGGCAGGTGAATTGCCTTTAGGCTGATTCTTTGAATTGGCCCATTTCCATATTTCCTGAGCTATTTTGCTAAGGGTGAATGATTTTGTTTCTCCTTGTTTTGGAGGTAAAACATTGTTGTGGTATTGTCTGTCTGGATCAATACTGTCTTCCCCCCCTATGTGGGCTTGGAATGCCTTTAGTGCCAGGAACACCGTCTTCATTTCTAGGAAGTTGATGTGCTTTAAACAGTCTGCATTGCTCCACCGACCCCCGTACCCTCAGGTTTCCTGAATGTGCTCCTCAACCCTTCCGGGACGCATCTGTTGTGATGGTCGCGGAGGAAGTTGGCGTTTTGAAAGGTCTGCCTAGTGTTATGTTCTTGGATGCCCACCATTGTAACTCCGTCTGAACCTTTTCTGTTACAAACAAAAAGATCTTCCCAACTCCCTGTGGTTTGTGACCAACTGCTGCATAACCACTCCTGTAGAGGGTGCACGTGGAGGTGTGCACAAGTGATAAGGGGAATGATTGATGCTATCATGCCCATGAGTTTCATGACAGTCCACACTGTCAGAGACTGACCCTTCTGGTAGAGGTAAGTTTCTAGTCTGATAGCTTGTATTCTCCTTTGGGTCAGATATGCCTGTGCAACCTTGGAGTTTAATCTTGTCCCTAGGAAGGTCTTTTCTTGTTCTGGCTTTGTTGATGACTTTTTGTGGTTTATAGAGAAACCCAATTTTTGCAGTGTAACATCTTTGCTTTGAATTTGCCTTCACCAGCCAGTCGTCTAGGTAGGGATAGATGTGGATTCCTCTCCTTAGGGATGCAGCAACCACTGCTAGGCACTTTGTAAAGACTCTTGGTGCCGATTTTATCCTGAAGGGGAGGACTTTGAATTGGTAGGGAGTGTTCTCGTGGAAGAACCGGAGGTATTTCTTGTGAGCTTGGGTCATGAAGATGTGCAGATAGGTGTCCTTTAGATCTACAGTCGCCATGAAATTCCCTCTTTGCAGCTGTGGGATTACCTCCTGTAGTGTTGAAATTTTGAAATGCTGCATGCGAATGAATTTGTTTATGAATCTGATGTCTTAGATGGGTCTTTGTGTGAGATCTTGCTTTGGTACCAAGAAGTAAGGTGAATAGTTTCCTTTGTAGTGTTCCCTCCTTGGTACCGTCTCTATTGCTTGTTTTTGTAGGAGTTCCCTTATTTCCTGTCTTAACTGTAAGAGTTCTGTTCTTTGGAACCTCTTTATTTTTGGTGGGTTTGTTTGTTAGCTCAATACAATAGCAGTGGGGGGACCACATTTAAAATCTAACTGTGATGAGGTCTTTCCATTGAAGTATGCTGTGCGCTATTCTGCCTCCCACTGGTGTTGTGTGGGGGTCTTTTGTTGTGGGCAAGTCACTTGGAGCTTGTTCCTCCCCCTCTCGAGGGTTGTCCCCTGGCTCTTCCTCTGCCCTAAAAGGGCTGCCTTGGTTGCTATTGCCGGGCTTGGTATCCGGACTGCTGGTTTGATGGTTGTCCGCCTTCCTGTGTTTGCTGTTGGCCTGTTGAGAAGACTCCCCTTCCTGTGGGTCTCCTGAGGTTAAAACCTCACCTCTGTGGTAGGGCTCCCATAGCCTTGGCCGTCCCATTGTCCTTTATTTGTTGACAGGATTAGTCTATCTCACTTACAAACAGGGCGTCTCCTGTGAAGGGTCTGTTAATTACTGAGTTTTAGACCTCTTGCTTGAAGCCGGATATTCGGAGCCAGGTGTGTCTTCTTAATGTTGTACCTGTGCATATTTGTCTGCTGGCTGGTTTCAGGCAGGTTTTTGCTATGTTTTTTCCCTCCTGCATGAATGATTTTGCCCTCTTTTTAACCTCTTCTAGGAGCTTGTTTAGCACTACTGCAATGTCATCCCATTGTTGGTGGCCATACCTGTTCAGGAGGGCATTGGAGTTTGCAATGCGCAATTGCGTTGCTACTTCTTTCTCCATCTTTCTTCCCACCATGTCCAGCCTTTTGCCTTCTCTCTCTCTGGAGGTGGGCCAGTGGAGGAGTGAGCGTTGCTCCTTTTTGCCGTGGTGACAATGATGGAGTCTGGCACTGTGTTTCCCTGAATGTATTTAGGGTCCTTAGTGGAAGGTTTATATATTTTCTCCACCCTAGGGGTTACTCCTTTTGCCGAGGCAGGCTCCTCGATAGCCTCCTTGCACTGATCCAGGATGCTTGGTAGCATTGGGAGGTATTGTGTCCCCTTGGTGGATGGTGCCAAAGTCTCTATGAGGAAGCAGGAGTCTCCTTTCTCCTCCGCTAAGGGGACCCCGATAGTGTCAGCTGCTCTCTTGATGAGGATGCTGTAGAAGGCTATGTGGTGTGGTGTGGTGGCAAAGCCTTCGAGGGTTACCTACACACCTCTTCTGGGCTTTCTGTGTTGGGGTAGTTCCATTCTTCCTCGAAAGTCCCAGAGGCTTCCTCCTCTTCGTAAGGTTCCGGACATCTTCCTCCTCTTCAGCGTTTTTGGCAGCGGGTTTCGCGGGAATTTAGAATTCCTTCAGCGATTTGTCGAACTCCTTTTTCCGTTGAAGGAGTGCTGCCATTACCGCTTCCAGGTGTCTCTTCTTCTCCACCTCGAGGGCCCTTTCGGCGTCTGAGGCCAGGGAGATCCTCTTCTTGGGTGTGGTGGATTCTGCCTCTGAGGGTGTGGTCTTTCCCCTTGCGGCTTCTCGTTCGATGCTTGCCTTCTTTGATTTAGACTATCTTCCCTCGTCGCTATCCCTGGGGTAGGATCCGTGGGTTTCTTCTGGCTGCAGCTGACCCTCGGTCGTTGTTTTCTTTGACGCCTGGGCTGCCTTTTGTGCCTTCTTTTCAGGGCCCTTTGTTTCCGACGAGTGAGGGTTTCTTACCTGGTCTGTCTTCTTCTCTGTATCCTTAGTCGCCTTCTTCGCGGTACGCCTTTTCTCAGCATCCCCTTCAAGGATCTCCACATCTGACCCCACCCCAACCCCCAGTGTGTCTATTCTGCGGCCACTCCCTGATCGTCCTCGTCGCTTGAGAGGCCCAAGTCCCTCAGCGATGGTTGTTTCTGGCTTTGGAGCATAGCTGCCTAATGGTGCTCCCCCTGCTTTCGGCATACCTTGAGTGTCTTTGACACGAAAACAGCGCAGGCCTCACAGTCTTTATCCTTGTGATCCCTCTGCAGGTAGAGGTTACAAACAACGTGTGGATCTTGTAATGCAAACTTGTGGTGCCACTTTGGCCAAATTTGTAAGGGGTATTTTCCATGGCCCCTACCTTGCCCTCCTTTGATCCATCTACATAGTTGCTCCGTCGAGGTCCCCCGACGGGGAAAGGTGTCCCTAGGTCTCTCTACTTCTCCGGTATCTTCTCAGTCGATGACCTTTGGTTTTTTCACTCTAATTCCTTGATTCTTTCGGGTATTCCGTCCAAAACTTCGGAGTGTCTCCCTTTGCTTCCAGACCCAACGGCGGAAAAAAGATTCTGAAGATGGCTACCACGCACAGGAACGTCCAGGGGGCCGTCTGACGTCACTCAAGTGATGGACCTAGCACCAAATGGTGGTCAAGGACGCCCCCAAACAGAGAAAAAAAAACAGACAATTTCAAACCCAACCACTAGACGGCGGAATAATGCACAGCATGTGAATCCAGAAAAGGATTCATGCTGCAAAACTGTCCAGTACACAGCAGTCAGAGGGTTCTCCGTCATGTGTGTGAAATTTCCAAGTCTGAGCATCTTGAGTATGAGCTAATACCACCCAAGTCAATTTCAGTTAGTCTGAGCTGTGTGCTCTACATTCTGTACACCATATTTAAATTGAATGGGTTTATGCTTAGCATTATGGCACAGCTTGGTCACTAAACCACAGCACGTGCCACTATGTATCTTACATTTCTTTTCCATTTCTCACTGGCTTTTATACCCTCATCATAGGAGCAGCCTCCTACACTACCTTACAGGAATGTGACTATCACACCCATGGTACTTTATTATTAATTTAGTTATAGAGCCGAAAAATAAGCTCCATGCTGCATTTTAACGCTACAAAACCACCACCACTAATGCCACTAAATGGATACTACAAATAAGACACTGGAAACAAGAGTGGGTTAACCAGATTAACAAAACAGGAAGGATTTGAGAGCTTTCCTGAATGGGAAGTAATTGTGTGTCCTGCACAACTAGATAGGGAGGCCATTTTATAGCTTGGGTCATATATATATATATATATACACATACGTATACACACACACACACACATACATTTCTTTCATCCAATACATCCAAGCGTAACCCAAAAGAATCTTTAAAAGCATTCAAAAATTAGGGTGAAGGAGCCTGCAGGTTGAATGATTAGCAAATCGGTCCTTAAAACGAGTGTTGCCCATGCCATTAAATACTTACATCGTACATGCTGCGGTGAAAACACTTTCACAGCCGCCAGCGAAGATTTTGTTTAATTAGGGAAACAGGATCTTTTCCCCCAAAATTAATCAGTGTCTCAGCAAAGTTTTGAATTTGTTGGCATTTGTATAGGGTGATTAGTTGACCTTTAAAAGTAAGCATGCTGACATGATGCTCTCATGTGCTTTGGTATGAAATGAAGAATTTTTCGCAGGAGGTACAGTGCACGGAAGAGGAGGACACTACAGTCACTTGTGCCTTAAACGAGAACCCTTTATCAAGTGAAATTACTCCTACATTTCACCCTCATCTACAGGGATAAATGGGGGAGCCTAAACAAAGATGTATAGTGATCCAGAAGATATTGCTCTGGAACTTTGTGATGACGCATCCTTGAGAACTATTTTAAACCAGACATGTTCATGCTGGACGCACTTGCACAAACTGGGCCACGCTAAGCCCCTAAAGATTGGTCTGAAACAAACGACTATCATTCCAGAAGAAATCCCGGATGTCCGGTTATGTGATTATATGTCCATTGACACAAACCTTTCTCTCAGCAGCAACTGCAAAACACGCTCAAGGTTCTGCCCCCAACTACCACCTGGAAATAGAGTTGATATCTTCCAAGAAATGATGACTGAAGAACTACGTTCCATTTACATCAAAGAGAAGAAAGACATACGACATAGGAGACAAAATCTGACTAAGGATGACCGCTGGGCACTACAGGATTTAAAAAAGGATAAGAACATCATAATCAAGCCATCAGACAAGGGTGGCAATATCGTGATTATGGACTGTCAAAAGTATCATCTAGAAATCAAAAGACAACTCAACGACACAGATAACTATGAAAGACTCAAGGAAGATCCAACATCGCGTATTATGAGGATTTATCACAATAAGCTTGTGAATTGGCAAATAAGAGAACTGCTGGATGACGATGAGTTTGAATATCTACTTACAACAAGACCTACAACAACAACGCTATACATCCTACCCAAAGACCATAAAAGCTTGGAGAACCCACCGGGACGTCCAATTGTTATTTCTTGTGGCTCCCTTTTGGAGAACACATCAAAATTCATTGACATATTTCTCTTTCCTTACGTGGAGAATCTTCCGTCATATATTCGTGATACTAAGGACTTTCTCAAACGTATTGGGGGAATACCGTGGAAAGAGAATTATGTCATGGCAACTGTGGATGTTGTCTCCTTGCATACATCCATCAATCACGGAGATGGCATCAAAGCGAGTGAGTTCTTCTTGAGATCACGTTCACTGAGTCTTCTGAGACAGACACAAATGATCCTAGAAATGATCAATTTTTGCCTCCATAACAATGTATTTATATTTGACAACAAATTTTACAGACAAAACAGAGGAACTGCGATGGGAACATCTTTCGCACCTACGCACGCTAACCAGACCATGGGTTTCTGGGAAGCCGAACATGTCTGGTGTGACAAAAATAAAACAATGACTGACAGAGTGGTGCTATGGGTGCGTTACAAAGACAACCTATTTTTAATTTGGGAAGGAGGTGAGGAGGAACTGGAACTCTTCTTGAGATCTTTCAATGAGAATGCATTTCATCTGAAATTCACCTACAATATAAGCCATCAGGAAATTGAATTTTTAGACACGCGAATACACATCCACAATAAAAAGATCTGTACCACCTTATATCGTAAACCCACAGCGTGCAACAGTATTCTGGTGGCTAACAGCGCCCAGCCCAGATCACTCAAGTGGAGTGTACCATATGGGGAATTCCCACGTGCCCGAAGAAACTGCTCTGAGGAGGGAGAATTCATGTCACAATTGGACGAGATGTATACTAGATTCTCAAGAAGAGGATATCCAACAGTGGTCCTGGACAATGCAAAATTAAGAGCTATGAACAAAAGAGAGGACCTACTTTATCCCAAACAGCTCACTGACAAGAAAGAGGAAAGCAAAGATGAGCTAAGGTTCATAACACAATTCAATACCTCTAGTGGAACAGTCAGAAATACTTTGCAACAACATTGGAAAACACTCACATGATGAAGATCTAAGGTCTTGTACCCAAAACTATCTCAGTATTACGTGTAGAAAAGCGCCCTCCCTGGGTGACATTTTAACACACAGTTACTTTGATAAACCAAAACAGAAAAACATTGTGGATAATTGGCTACGAACAAATGGGTTCTATAAATGCCATAAGTGTAAAGCCTGCAGGTAAGGATGCAATCATCAGGATGTAGTAACCTTCACTGGAGAGAAAAGAAAGATCAGAGAAACAATCTCGTGTGAGACAACACATGTCTACATCCTTGAATGCCAGTGCGGAAAGAAATATATCGGCAGCACTATAAATAAATTAAAACTGCGCATCCTGCAACACATAAGAGCAATAAACAACAAAGACTTCACGTATGCAATGACAAAACATCTTTGGAAAGACCACGAAGGAGACCCAAACCAGCTATCATTTTATGGAATTGAACACATACCCTGGAGAATAAGAGGAGGTGATCGAGAACTTGCACTGAGAAAAGCTGAGTCCAAATGGATTATAACAGTTGGCACTGAGATACCGTGGGGATTAAATATGGACGCAGAATTGCCTAGTTTTTTGTGAATCTTTTTTACACTGTCCAACAATATCTGTGCCACACTCAGGGCTGTTATAATGTAAGCCAGAATATTGTTTTGAACCATTTGCAATGGGATTACATTATGCATTTTGAGCAATGTCAACGAACAAACTTTGATGTGAATACTGCATTGATTATATTTTAAAGGGACTATAGGATTCTCTTTTTAGGTACTTTACTACTTAACACTACGCAGTTTAATACCTTGGACAATAGTGTTCTATTTAAATAGTATTCCCTTCTTCCTATTTTAAGCTCACTATAGATCATTGTGGGACTTTTAATAGAGGCAAGAAAAACTGTTGTTCCCATAGTGTATACAAACCCATTTTTCAGCCAAAGCACGGTGCACTTTAACAGGCGTGACCGTCCCGACATCTTTGGGCTGTCTAAACAAACAAACTAATCTTTACATATAGCCTGCAAGCTATCAACTTATATAGTACAGTGTATTTGACATGTACTTTTGATCTATTTGTGAATAGACACTTTGTCCCGGAGCAGTATGAGAATGCATCTTAATACCCTGGGTACCAGTATTTTATCTACTATAAACTTTTTTAATGGGACTTTGAATAGTGAAGCAGGAGAGATAATTGTTCTTATATTGTGTATAAACACATTTCCCAGTTAAGCATGGTGCACTTTAAAACTTATTTCAGACCTAGGATTTCTGGGCTGCTTAAATTAATGAGTTAATGCTTATATATTCCCAGCAATTTATTAATTTATTGAGCACAATGCACTTTGAATATACCTTAAAACATATCCGGGAACAGTCACTTTGCCCTTCAAGAAATGACAATTTGAGAATCTACCAACCTCATTTATTTATTTATATATGACAACATTTCTCATATATATGATAACTTTGAGCTTGTTCTCACATAGCACGATGCACTTTAACATCAATCTTACTTGCTTAATCATCAAAATGTCTGGCTTTGACAGTGTTAATACAGTTTATATTCTGCGGTCGAGTCCGCTGTCTATCACATATGTGTTTTATCACTATTGACCCCGCTTAATTACCAACAGTCCGGATATTTTAAATTATGTGTTTTTTGTCCTTTCGTTTGGACCCGATTTGTGATGAATCGAATACTAAACTTTCCTGACAACCTAATATATATGATTTTCGGGCACCCTGTCGAGCCCTCTAGATCACCAATAGTCTAGACATTATATTAGATGTGTTTTTTGTCTCAGCGTCCTTTTTGTGGGACCCGATTTGTGAGGAATCAAAAATCGAATTTTCCCAATAACCTAATAGATGTTTTTCTGGGGCACTTTACCGGAATTATGGAAACATTTGTTCAATATATCAATTTGCATTTTGTATAGATATCCCAATATATGTTTTTCTTGGGTACTTTACCAGAATTGTGGAAACATTTGATCAACTTATAATTTGCATTTTGTATAGATGTCACAATAATGTTTAAAAAAAAAAAAAAAAAAAGTATAAACATATGGATTAGGGCTGCTTTGCAACTTTTGTTTACACTGCTACTGTCATCCACAAGAACAAATAATCTGTGTTCCTTTAAATTTTTGGGATTTTAATGGTTGTGGGATGGACTGCTTAGTCCCTACTTATAGACACTCTGTACAGCGCACTCTATGACCCCGACGAAGGCCCCAGGCCAAAAAGCGTTGGTCTTCTTCCCCACTTTATGCACATGCACTTTGCAGAAAATTAAGAAACTTTAAAAAAGAATAAAGCGTTTCTAAAAAGAATTACGGACCCGTTTGGTTCTCTGGTCTGCTTGGTGCTGTCTTCCTGTGCCCTCGATGAATGGCGTGTGATACCAAGGAGGGTTAATGCGGGACACGAGTATCTATATATCTATAAGC
The DNA here is from genome assembly GCA_963921515.1 of Calotriton arnoldi. Lineage (NCBI taxonomy): Eukaryota > Metazoa > Chordata > Amphibia > Caudata > Salamandridae > Calotriton > Calotriton arnoldi. Next base: position 3,702,879 of record CAWUFW010000707.1, read on the forward strand.
CATGTGAACGCTTAATTAATTGCTCATACAGAGCTGTATTGCACTCATGTATTGTTATGCACGTATATGAATCACTGTGTTGCTTTTGAAAATCTTATTCACTATAAGATGGCGCCCGCGGGCTATACATATCTGTTAGTCCGTCAATCATGTTGTTGTTCATGTGAAGCGCACACCGGAAATGATTGCTTTTTTGTTTATTTATACATGTCACCCGGTCTCCACTGACAGTGGAAAAAGGCGCAAACCCGAAACGCGTCCTGTCCCGTTTTATTTCTCGGTAAAATAAAATAACCGAGTTTACCCCTTGACTGTGTGCGGTATCCTCGCTTCTTTTGATGCGAGAGTCGGAGCGTGTGTGTGTGTATGTATGTATGTATGTATGTATGTATGTATGTATGTATGTATGTATGTATGTATGTATGTATGTATGTATGTATGTATGTATGTATGTATGTATGTATGTATGTATGTATGTATGTATGTATGTATATATATATATATATATATATATATATATATATATATATATATATTTTCTTTTTTCTTTCATCCAATACATCAAAGCGTAACCCAAAAGAATCTTTAAAAGCATTCAAAAATTAGGGTGAAGGAGCCTGCAGGTTGAATGCTTAGCAAATCTGTCCTTAAAACGAGTGTTGCCCATGCCATTAAATACTTACATCGTACATGCTGCGGTGAAAACACTTTCACAGCCGCCAGCGAAGATTTTGTATAATTAGGGAAACAGTGATTAATTTTGGGGAAAAATATCCTGTCTCACAGCAAAGTTTTGAATTTGTTGGCATTTGTAGAGGGTGATTAGTTGACCTTTAAAAGTAAGCATGCTGACATGATGTTCTCATGTGCTTTGGTATGAAATGAAGAATTTTTCGCAGGAGGTACAGTGCACGGAAGACAAGGAGGACACTAGAGTCACTTGTGCCTTAAACGAGAACCCTTTATCAAGTGAAATTACTCCTTCATTTCGCCCTTATCTACAGGGATAAATGGGGGGGCTTAAACAAAGATGTATAGTGATCCAGAAGATATTGCTCTGGAACTTTGTGATGACGCATCCTTGAGAACTAATTTAAACCAGACATGTTCATGTTGGACGCACTTGTACAAACTGGGCCACGCTAAGCCCCTAAAGAGTGGTCTGAAACATTCGTAAAAATTCACACGTCAGTATTTGATCAACACTGACATTGAATGTTCAACAGTACTGGTTTCTTGAGGAACATTTTCTTACCAATGTGTTTGCGCATGTCCCACTGCCGTTTCTGTGGGCAATGAAGTTTCTTATTCTTCCCAGTGTTGAAGGAAGATTTTTCATTTATGAAGCCATTTTATTTGGTCTCAGCCAAATAATTCACAAAGCATTATGCTGCCCCCAGGACAAGACTTGAAAATAGCCTTTCATGCAGAGGGAAAATGCTCAAGTCTGGTGGACTTAAGGGATAAGATTTGGAACACAAACGCTGAATCTAAGCGGATCCCAAGAGTCAAGCAACAATTTGCTTATGTTCATTTCAAGGAAAACTCAGCTTTTTTGTAAGCCAAAGGAGGCCCAAAATGCTGTGCTTTTGCCAACATTTTTTTTTAAAGTGATAATCCAATATGGTCCGAATTGTGCTCCCATCATCACGCTATGCTAAGAATACTCAGCATCGCGGTTCTATAATGGACGGCTAGGTTGTAGCAAGACGCTTCTCAGGGATACCACAAGCTTGTTGGATATTCAAGGTTCTTACTGGTCCCGATGTTTTCTCTAACGTGTTTTGATGGAGCATAGAATACTTATTGGGAAGGGCAATAAAAAAAAGCACGGATAACATGAATGACGAGGAGCAATTTTCATCTCCTTCACTTTCACTCGAAGTTCCCAGTTGTGAGATGTGTAGGTTCCTTTATCACTTCAAATTGGCTAAATAGATGTTCCCATCTCTCTTTTGTGTGGTCATGTGAATGAATGTGTCTTTACATTTCTTTATGCTTAAAAAAACGTTCTTGCGAGGTTATAAAAGTTTATGAGTCTGGGAATATACTACTCCTGTACACTTTCCTATTCTTATCGTAGAATGCATAAACTAATTTTATGAGAATAAGAATCACCTGTTGAGAGCTACTTCATTTAAATTTTCTTTCTATGGATTGAATTTCAAAACCCATTTTCTCAAATTTTTGCTACCTCAAAACTGTTTCATCGACGGTTTTTTTTAGTCTGTTAGTTACCATTTCATGATTAATTCTCAAACGGAAAGGTGCAGTGTATGAAGCCAATGAATAGGAAAGGTCGTTTGTAGGAATACTTTGATACCTCTCTGATGTGTGGATTTAAATAACTTCGTATTTTGTAGAACACTGGAGGTAGGAAATAAATGAGTGGTCTTTTTTGATGGAAGTAAATTTGTTCTTCGTTTTGACAGCTATATTGCCTTTAGAGCGTTAATTATTCCTAACATTTGCCAGGAAGCAACAGGCCGAAAGAGTGAACATTCCTCATCGAGTAATCAAGTATATTTTAGTCTTGACTGAGGTGAAAAAAATCTTTGCTATGGGGTGGAAGGAGATGCAGAACACATTTTCTAATGTTTTTAGTTTATTGCACTATTATGCTCACAAATCTTTTAACATTAACATATGTGAGAGGGATGAGGGATACTTTTGTTCAGAAAGAGCCGAGTCGGACAGTCAGCATCTATTCTCATAATGTCACTACTGCATCTACTCCATGCCTAAATGTTTGACATTCATCCCATGTACCATTTGGATCTTCCTCTCAAACATCTACGTCTGTCTCACAACACTTCTCCCAAACAAGAAACCATAACCAAAAAGCAAAACAGACTGATAACACTACCCTGATGAGCACTGACCATACTTATGTGAGGGGTAACATAAGCAAAGCAATTTATAGCTCTTACAATTGGGGTGTCTATTCAAAGGAAAAGATGGGGAGTTTCTTAGATGAAACGTTTAGAGGTTAAGAGTTGGCTTACACTGAAGACGTAACGTAGACTAAGCTGCCGGACAAAAAACATACATGCGTCAGTGAGAGGAGCAATATATCATTCAATGCAATTGCTGAGAGAGGAAAGAGCTCCTGACTCACACTGGGCACCACCTCTCGAGGACCATAAATATCCCCACTAAGCGATGGAACAACATGGAGTACGCATCACAGTGATGCTTACTTGTTTTTATTCTTATGTTGCTCCTTAATTTCTCCACTCTAGATCTAGAATTCCTGTTCACTTAAAAAAAAAAATCTTTCTACTTGACCTGTGCTTATTCCCTTAAGAATGCAGAATTTTCAATATATACAAAAGCAAGTAAAATACAGCTAATTCTCCCTCAACCAGTGGCTCCGCACTGCTGCAGTAAAAATACACACACACACACACACACACACACACACACACACACACACACACACACACACACACACACACAGAACTTGGAGGTTTCTCAAAAAACTGTTTAACACTAGTATTTCAGGCTTCATATTTTATGTTCAGATAATTCTGGTCCAGTGGGCTTCAGAATGGAACAGAATGCTGTACAAAGTTCATTAATAACTAATGCAGGGGATAAATAGCTTTGTTTCTAACATTGCTCTCACTAAACAATAGTGCTCTTCAACCATTTATTTTACTTATTATCTGAAATTCACTTTTTGGAACACCTTAGTGCTGAGAACTACAGTAAATGCAATTAATGCAGATGATCAACAGAAAAGGAAAGTCTTAAAACCATCTAACTTTTAGGAAGACTGTTGAGTTTGCGAATTATCCCTATATACTACTGAAACAACTGTTGCACCAAGATTTCATAATAGGGAAAAATGTATAGAGGATGGAGAATAATTCCGCTCCGCCGGCGAAGTTTGCTGAGTTTTGCCCACTCCACATTCTGCTTGGAATGTGAAGCTCCATCAAAACCCCACCAACCGCTGCACGGAAGAGATTTTTCTCGCGCGCAGCTCGCCAACGTTAAGTTGCAGAGCGAGAATTTGCATCCCCTAGCGCAATTGTCGGGTGCTAGAATGCCTCCCGGAGAGATTTCTTCAACGCGGGTGGTCGCGAGCATTCGGAGTTGAGAACGCTGCCACTGGAGTACAAAATCTGCTCAAGCAGCAGAAAGAAGCAGCACCCTCTGGTGCGCCACGTGGTGCAGTTTGCGCTAATTTTACAGCGAGGAACAACCTCCCGGTGCTAAAGATTAGCGCAAGCACCGCAGCATGCCATTTTCCACCTGCTCGTGGAACTCCACGGAATTATGCAAGTCTACGAGTTCTGCACACCCCTAAAAATGTATAACACCACCAGAAGGTATCAATGAGCTGCTGTGCCTGTCGCTAGTCTAGAGGAACCTTTTCCTATACATGCTGGGGCTGAAGCAGGCAGCTTGGATCCTACCACAGTAGTTTAAAACAACATGAAGACTCTGGACTGATGACGGGTGTGGTATACAGCACATGGTCTTTTAGCCACCCTCAATAAGCCATGAACAGGATCACTACATTACTGTATAAATAGTACGGGAACGTGTTCTTTTCAAGTAGAAATCACAGCCAATTATTAAATATTGCTTCTAGAGCCCAATTTTGGACACCTTGATTGATGCACTTAATATTTGCGATTAGAAGCAATGATATTCACTTAAAAAGCAATAAACCATTACAAAGTTTAAAATACATGGAAGTAAAAGTGTGAGCTCGCTCGCAGTAAGTAAGCCTGTAGATTACTAGTGAATACTGCATGTTTTAGCCCATAAAAGCTTGTATCCAGTATAACTGGAGGGATCATTTTTTCCCCTTAGGTAGCCATCTTTGTAAAACAAGAACTTCTATGCTATTGCTATTCTATGAGGGACACAGGTTTCATCTTTGTAAAACAAGGGTTTTGGAGCCCTCATGAGCACAGATGTTCGATGAGCAGAGCTTTGCTGAAACGAAAGTGTGAGATTTTAAAAATGGAAGCTACTGTTGGTTTCGGTTTAGCTGCATTACTCAAGTGTCCAACCAGTTTTAGCCCCACGCCCGCTGCCTACCTGCATGTTCTGAAGCATGAGTTCCCGGTGTTATGTGAACATCCACCTGGAATTCAAACAAAAAGCACAACTATATAAAGACACTCAAATTACAAAACAGTAATATAACTGGGAACATTTTACAAAAAAATTGGACTGCAACAGACACCAACAAAACTCGCTAACAAATTTCACGAAAGTTTGGAAACTAAACGTGACCCTCGATCCACCGATTACTGCAATCTGAGGAGGAAACTGTAAAATACATATCTCCGGAATATTTCCGGCAATATATTCGAAAGCAAGCAAAACACAAATTATTTTTCCCTAACACATGATTCATAATTCCCATAACAACAGCAACAAAGGTCATCTAAAACACAACTTCCTCAAATAGTCAAATAGGAAGTTGTTCAGTTACAGGTATAAGCTGCACCAAGTGAACGCCGGTTTTTGAAGAAATGTTGTCTTCTGCTGCCCTCTACAGTACACTCTTATACTCGTGCTCTTATCGGATAGCAAGTGTGCGTCAAAATGCACTGGCTCTTAATGCTGTATGTTCCTCAGAGACTGCCAACATTAGTCCCTCAATTGCCCTTCAGCCCATTTGCATGTACTCCAGGGATCATATCTGATCCTGAAGCTGTTCAACATTCATGCTGCCCCCATTGCCCCACCGATTAAATACCTCATGTTTTCTTTTTTTCTTTATTTACCCTTGTAAACGAGACACCTGCTTATGCAGCTTGTAGGGCCCAATCCTGCACCCTCGCTGCCCAGTACAGCTGTTTCACTGCAGCGGTATCATTAGGACCATGGATGTGCTGCAACCTAATTCTAAAACCGAGGTCCTATACCTAGGCAAGCAGCCCAGGACCGGATTTTACTTGGTGGCTGTCTATTCTTGTCCTACCCTTTTGAATCAGAAGACATTTGAGAGTTACAACTGGTGCCACGCTGCCATTTTTAGGAGTGTGAGCACATTTCCCCCTTATTGAACTGCCAAATGGCGAGATGCTCAGGTAGTAATTTCCTTCCATCTCAGCTATGGCAATGCCACTCTTTTGGGACTGAGAAAGTTTCTAAAGAGGAGGCAATTAAAAATGCTCCCAGTTCGCATGTTTTTAAATGTGCATCTATGGGCTCCCTCCCATCAAAGCTCACATTGAATCCCTCCAATGGGTACCAGCCTACAAACGATCTTCAAGAACTTGTGAATTGTTCACAATGCTGTTCTGGATACTGGATGTTTTTATCTCAGACTCCAGTTCCAAACCGATACTAGCCATCCTGCTTCAAGGTCATCTTTCCAAGGTCCCCGATCAATCCTTCTTTCTAGAAATACTTTTTAAAATAGGGCAACATTCTGGAACAGACTTGAGACAGGTTTTAACAACCAATCTATATGCAGGCAGATGAAAACCTACATTTTTAGAAACATTCTCTAGCTGTCACCTTCCAAGTCCTTCTCTTCAGGTTCAGCTAGGATACCTACTGGCAGATGCATACTATCGCAATGCCCATTTTATTCATCCACTTATTCATTCAGGTCGAACGCATGAAAAAAGATGGTACTGACAATTTGTGGGACCGTATGAGTTCTAATAAAATATGTTAACATTTTCAACTGAAGGCAAGGTTGATTGTACCCATTAGTAAATCTATTTTGTATCAGGAAGCAGATAGCATCCTTATCTGTGGTGAGGAGGGTGTGGCCTATGATTTGCAAGGTAGCTGCTTCTGTGCTGCAGCATGATTTGAAGCAGGATTGGTAATCATGCATGAGATGGCTGCTGTTGAGGAGTTCTAGGAGCTGTGTGTAGGCTGCTTTTTCGATTAGTGATGAAGGGTTATTAATTGGCAAGGTCATCAGATTCTAGTGCAGGTTCCTGCAAGGGAGGAAGTATCGGCCTATCTTAAGAGCTTTTGGAAAAATACCTTGAGTGAGGAAGGCATTAACGCTGCTGAGTAATGACGAGCGAGTTTGCCCTGAGAGGTCTTTGATGAACAATGAGTAAAATATCGGGCCCAATTCACAAAGACAGGTGGACAATTACAGGCAGAAATCTCTGGCTGGACATCATTTTCCAACTTTCTGGAATTCACAAACGTTCACAGAAATACGCATGGAAAGCTGTATCAGGCGCAGGTTTCCAGGCGTGCTTTTCGGAAGATCATACTATGTTCCCACCAGAAGCTTATTCCCACTGTACGTGTTCTATGGTGGAGAACTCTGCACAGTGGAAATAAGAGCACCTGTGACTACACTTTTTTTGGTTCCCCATGGAAAATATTTTTCATCATGGAGAAAGCCTTTTTTCTACACTCCCACCAAATCTAGGGGTGCTTCATTCCCATTCTAATTGTGGAAAGGCATTAACACTAGCAGTTTGAGTAAAAGTCCTACTGTTTCCAGGAAGGGTATTAAGCAGAGTTTGTGAATGTTTGTTGACGTTTAGACTTATAAGTGTAACCATACCTTAGAACACCAATTTTCCCACTTCTGGAGTGGGATTACATTTGCACAGAACTCCACATTTGTGGCAGAGATCTCCGCACACGTAAATGTGTTTAATCCTGTCAGGCGTAAGGCGGGTACATTTGGTAATAAACCTATGTTTACAACCAAATCTACCTTTGAGAATAGTGTCCATCTTCATAGTGGGACACTTTGAGGGATTTGGTGAGAGTAAGTAGTTTGAAGGCTGCAGAGCACAGGAGAGGGTGTAGGAAGAGAACCATTTTTAGTACAGTGTGGTGTAAATCCTGAAAAATAAACATACAAACAATAAGTATGTCAAAATCAACATGCGTCTCTGCTTATAAAACTGTTGTCACCACGCACTCTCTTGCTGTGAAGAATTATAGTCTACTTGAATTCAAAGAAAACTAATATCGTATTGAAACTAATACTTTATGCGTCATATTTGTGCCGCTATACATACACAATGAGCCACAAAATTTCAAGGACAGGTCAAGTAGTTTCCACCAACAAAACAAATGTAAATTATTCACCATACTCCTTGTATTAGTTCAAGTTCAAAGTTTATTTTCATCAACAATACGGCTTTAAAATGTTTGCTTTACTCCTTAGTAAATTAAATCCCAGTTTCAACACCTTGAAATTAAAGTTCAAACTTTCGTTTTCATCCGCAATAGGATTTCAGGATACTGCTGTGATGCAATAGTCTAGCTACAATCACTCCTCAACAGAAAACGAGTCTCTAGTAAATGGGATTCAACATCCAAGTAGAAAATCCTGACTACAGCAACATTGCAGCATTATTATCTATGCCGTCAATTACATAGGAAGCAATACCCAATAACGAATAGTTTACCTGTCGGTATAGTTTTGCAGCTTGAAGACTTTCTGGATTCACTATGCTGTGCATTATTCTGCGGTCTAGTGGTTGGGTCCGGAATCCTAGTCTTTTTTCTGTGTTTTTTTTTTTTGTAGCCCAGGTGGGCGTCGACGCCCCACCATTTGGTGTCCTCCCGTGACGTCGGCGCGCTTCCTCCGGAAGCTCCCACCCTTGGGCGCCATCTTCGGATTCTTTTTTCTTGTCTTGTGCTTGTGTTGTTTATCCTTTTACCCTTTTAAAGGTGTTTTCCATTTGTTAGTCCCATCTTCCTCCTGTCTCATCTTTCTGGCGGAGGCGGGTGGGTTCGCTAGTGAATCCAGAAAGTCTTCAAGCTGCAAAACTATACCGACAGGTAAGAAACTATTCGTTTTGCAGCGTGAATCTTTCTGGATTCACTATGCTGTGCATAGATTTTGTAGCGGTTTGCTATATTTGTGGCGGCTGGGTGGAAGATGAGCGTTGGTTGTTGAATATATGTTGAAGCACTTTTTGACCTACTTGTGCTTCCTTGTTCATCTGTATATCCACGCAGTAGTGCTTAGTGAATGTGTGCACTGAAGCCCATGTTGCCGCCAGGCAAATGTCTTGGATAGGTGTGTTTGCTAGGAAGGCTATTGTTGCTCCCTTTTTCCTGGTTTTTTTCCCCCCCTTTTTCCTGGTTGAGTGAGCCTGAGCTGCTCCCTGTAGCTCTTGGCCTGCCTGTTTGTGGCAGTATTGAATTGTTTGTGCGATCCATCGTGCAATTGTATTTTTCGTCACTGGTCTGCCCAGGAAACTGCTTGCGAAGGACACAAAGAACTGCTTTGTTTTTCTACAATCCTTAGTCCTTTCGATGTAATGCATTACTGCTCTCCTGGCATCCAGAGTGTGCAGTGCCCTTTCAGCTCTGGTGGATGGTTTCTGGAAGAAACTGGGAATTTGTATAGTTTGGTTTATATGGAACCTGGACACCACCTTTGGCATGAAGTGTGGGTCCGTCCTCATTACCACCCTGTCATTGTGAATCTGAATGTAGGGTTCTTGTAGTGTGAGTGCCTGCAACTCGCTCACCCTACGTAGCGAGGTAATCGCTACCAGAAAGGCCGTCTTTATTGTGAGCATATGTAGCGATGCCTTGTGGATGGGTTCGAACGGTGCTTTCATAAGCTGTGTTAGAACTACATTGAGGTTCCATGCAGGCGGTGGCATCCTCTTTGGCGGTGCTATTCTTTTGGCTCCTTCTAGGAATCTTTTACTACTTGAGATGTAAAGAAGCTTTTCCCTGTTTCTCCTCTTGTATAGGCTACTATTGCTGCCAGGTGCACTCTTAGAGAAGTGCAGCTTAGGTTACTTTTTAGTAAGTGTGTTAAGTATTTTAGCACAGTTGATTCTTTAGTGATTCTCCTGTGGAGCTTTTTGTTGATGCACCATTCAGTGAATCTCTTCCATTTTGCTGCATAGCATTTCCGTGTGGTGGGTCTCCTCGCAGCACTGCCAGCGTGCTTTGTGGAAGCCTGAGGTGAGCGAACTCTAAGTCCTCAGGAGCCACGCTGCTAGGCTGAGGCTCTCTGGTTCTGGATGGAGTACCCTTCCGTTTTGTAGCGAGAGCAGGTCTTTCCTTCTTGGGAACTTGTGTGGTGGTCCCTGTGCCATCTCCACGATCTGCGAGAACCAGGACTGCCTGGCCCACTGTGGTGCTACCAGAATTAGTGTCATGTTGCTTGTTCTGCACTTGCTGAGCACTTTGTGCATCAGCGGTATCGGTGGAAAAGCGTAGGCAAATGTCTTTGACCAGCTCATCCATAGGGCATTTCCTTGGGATTGATGGCCTGGCTGCCTGGATGCGAAGTATTGGCATTTTGCATTCTGGTGTGTTGCAAACAGGTCTAGTTGTGGGGTCCCCCACTTCTTGAATAGTTTTTGCGTCTCCTGCGCGTTGAGCTCCCACTCGTGCGAGATTGACGTCTGTCTGCTCAGTCTGTCTGCTTCCACATTGTCCTTCCCTGGCAGATGTATTGCCAGTAGGTCTATTTGTAATGGAATTGCCCATTTCCATATCTGTTGCGCTAGATCTGAGAGCGCCACTGAGTGTGTTCCTCCCTGCTTGTTGATGTAGAACATCGTTGTGGTGTTGTCTGTTTGTACTAACACCCTTTGGCCGTACAGCTGTTTCTGGAACGCTTTTAGGGCAAGGAACACGGTCTTGAGTTCTAGGTAGTTGATGTGTTTGACGGCATCTGTTTGTGTCCATAACCCCCTTACCTTGAGCAGTTTCATGTGCGCTCCCCACCCCATCTGGGATGTGTCTGTTGTGATGGTCACTGTTGGAGTTGGTGGTGTGAATGGGTTCCCCCTTGTTATGTTGCCCCTGTTCCACCATGCTATCTCTTCCTGCACTGCGTGCGTTACAACCACTAGATCTTCCCAACTCCCTGTTGACTGTGACCATTGCTGTTGCAGCCATTCCTGGAATGGTCTCATGTGTAGCCGAATATTGGGGACTAAATGTATGCAGGATGCCATCATGCCCATGAGCTTGCTCACTGTCCTCACTGTCAGACGTTGCCCCTTCAGGTAGCGGCGAGTCTCCTTCAGTAGTGAGAGGATCCTTTTCTCGCTGGGGAACACCTCTCCTGAATGGTGTCGATCTTCGCACCCAGGAAGATCTTCACTTGTTCTGGTTCCAGCGATGACTTCTCCTTGTGTATGGAGAAGCCCAGTTTTGTCAGCGTTTGTGTGACTTGCTGAGTATGTAGTTTGCATTGGTTGTAGGAGTTCGCTTTTACCAACCAGTCATCTAGGTAGGGGTATACGTGTATCCCCTGTCTTCGCAGATGTGCTGTTACGGCAGCTAGGCATTTGGTGAATACTCTTGGCGCTGATTTGAGGCCGAAGGCTAGGGCCGTGAACTGGTAGTGCGTCATGCTGATGGTGAATCTGAGCAGACGCTTGTGTCCTTGGTTTATGGGGATGTGTAGTTAGGCATCCTGGAGGTCTATTGTGGACATAAAATCCCCGTGCCTTATTTGAGGTATGACCTCTTGTAAGGACGTCATCTTGAACTTTTGAGTTTTGATGTATTTGTTTAGGAACCGTAGGTCCAGTATGGGCCTTAACGTTTCGTCTACTTTTTGTACGAGGAAGTAGTTGGAGTACACTCCTGTGCCCTTTTCTCTGTACGGCACCTTTTCAATAGCCTGTTTGTGGAGGAGTTCTTGTGCTTCCTGCCACAATAGTGACAGCTCTTTTGTTGAATGTTTTTTGTTTGTTGGCCTCTTGTTTGGTGGCATCTTTACGAGTTCTATGCAGTAGCCGAACTGTATGATGTGGAGTATCCACTTGTCGGTTATCTTCTCCCACTCCTGGGAGAAGTGTTTTAGTCTTCCTCCTACGGGCGTTGTATGAAGGTAAATTTTGTCTGTGTCTTTTGTTGTGCCGCGGCACTAGCGATGTTGGGGGTGCGGGCACGTGTTGTAGTGTGGAGTCACTTGGGGGCGGGCTGCTGGCCGCCTCTTCTTGTATTGCCTCGTCCGTTTGGTCGGCTACGAAAGGACTGGCCCCTCTGTTGGTTCTGCCAGCCTTGTTGCTGCTGACCCCGTTGTGCCTGGCCGCTTCCCTGAAATGTTTGCTGGAAGGCCTGGTGCTATGTTCCCGGCTGGTTTCCACCTCTGCCGTTTGGTCTTCGTGAGGGGGTGCCCCTTCTCATACCCCTGAACTGTAGTGCTCCCATGGACCTTGCCGTTTCGTTATCTTTTTTGAGCTGCGTCAGCGTCTCGTCCACGGGCGTGCCGAACAGCTTTTCCCCGTTGAAGGGCAACTTCAGGATGTTGTTTTGTACCTCCGGCTTGAACCCGGAGATCCTGAGCCAGGCATGTCTCTTCTCTGTCACCCCGATCATCATCAGCCTGCTTGATGTATCAGCTGCGTCTAGGGCCGACTTTAGGCAGGTGTTGGCCATGTTCTTCCCCTCCTCCACCAGGTGTGCCGCTCTGCTGGTTTTCTGTGGGGAGCAGTTTGAGCAACTGCCCAACTTCTTCCCAGTGCTGGTAGGCGTGCCCATTTATAAGGGCGTTGGAGTTGGCAATGCGCCAATGTATTGCCGCATTCCTTTCAATTTTCCTCCCTGTGAGGTCTATCTTCTTGCTCTCCTTGTCTGGGGGCGGACCAGAGTTTGTGGGAACGTTGGCCCTCTTCCTGGCTGTTGCTGTTATTATTGAATCAGCTGGCACAGATCCCTGGATATATGGTGGATCCTTTGAAGAGTGTTTATATTTTTTCTCAGTTCTGGGTGTGACCGATCTGCAGGTAGATGGCTCCTTGAAAGCTTCCCTGCCTTGGTCTAGCACACTAGGGAGCATAGGAAGGAATTGGCTCCTAGTTTGTGTTGGTAGCAGTGTTTCCAGGAGAAAACAGGCTTTAGGCTTTTCCTCCTCCATTTCCACTCTATAGGTGGCTGCCGCGTTCCTGACGACCATGTTGTACACTCCTATGTCGTCCGGCGGCGAAGGCCTCGACGGATACGTCTCCACGGCCTCCTCCGGGTCTTCGGCGTCGAGATCCTGCCATTCCAGGTCTTGAGCCTCTGAGGGTGTCGAGCCGAAGTGCGTCTGCTGGTCGTCATCACCCTCCGTATAATCGTACAGGACCTCTTTGTCCTGTTGTTCCGACGGTTCGGGAGTTTTCGGCGGCTCGGTGCTGTCGAACTCCTCTTGCGTTTCCGCTTCGACGACAGTCGAGGGCTTCGAAGGGATGGTGTATCTACTCATCCGGTCGTCGAAGTCCTTCTTCTTTTGGATGATACTGGCCATTTCGGCCTCGAGCCTTTTCTTCTTCCTCTCCATCTCCGCCGCTTGATCGGCGTCGAGAGTTTTGGCAGTTCTCTTAGAGGTCGTAGTTGACGTCGGAGGTGCCTTCTGCTCTTTCCCCTTCGGCGTCGAGTGCGGTTTCTCGGAACCGTGCTTAGACGACCTGGGTGTGTCAAGAGCTTTCGCCGACCGGGAGTCCTTTTCGAAGGATCCGCTGGGCTGTTTGTCCATGGATGCAGCTTCGGTCGTCGAGTGCTTCGACGCCGGTGCTCCTTTCGAGGACTTTGGCTCGGATTTTCGAGAGTCTGTCGGGGTTCTTTGGGTCGACGTGTCTCTTACCTCCTTCCTGGAAGTGTTATCGGTCTCTACGACCGTGCAGTCCTCTGGTCCCTCGGCGATGTTGTCCTCTTCCCCACTGGAGAGGCCCAGGTCCCGCAGCGACGGAGGTGGCCCTTGGCCCTGCATGCTGTAGTTTGCTCTCCTCCGTCTGTCCCTCACCCTGAGGGTCTTGGCGGCGAATGCTGCACAGGCGTTGCAGTCGTCGCTTCGATGGTCGATCGGTAGGCAGAGGTTGCAGACTCAATGTTGGTCTTTCTGTGCGAACTTGTGGTGGCAGTTACGACAGAACTTGAATGGTGTCTTGTCCATTCCCGCGCTCAGGGAGCCCCGTGTGCGCATTCTCCGTTGGACGTCGAAGTTTCTTCTACCTCTCACCAGCTTCGTCGTCCCGGTAGTATGTTCTTTGTCTTGTGATGAAGATCTCCAATTTTTCTCGGTTCTTTCTGCTTTTCTCTTACTTCTTCTCTCCTCTTCCAACTCTGGAGCTCTTCACGACGATCCAGACCCAACGGCGGAAAAAGAATCTGAAGATGGCGCCCATGGGTGGGAGCTTCCGGAGGAAGCGCGCCGACGTCACGGGAGGACACCAAATGGTGGGGCGTCGACGCCCACCTGGGCTACAAAAAAAAAACCAAAAAAAAAAAACAGACGATTCCGGACCAAACCACTAGACCGCGGAATAATGCACAGCATAGTGAATCCAGAAAGATTCACGCTGCAAAACCTAAGATAATTGGCATCTCTCTGGAACAAGCAAGAGTTCAGCCTGCTGGGAATTGTAGTTCCCCATCTATTGTGCTGCAGCACAGTATGTTCTCCATACACAGGCCGCTACAACATAATGGCACTAGTACTCTGCGATGACCACTGCTCTTCCAGACTACAAGAAATCCACATGAACAGGCTTGACCCACCGTCTCCACTCGCATGAATCACACAGAGCAGTACACGGCACCACCACCTAAAGACCATTGTTTGGCAGTGGGGCTCCTGGATTGTCAGGATATCTAACATGAAAGTACTTCAACAAGTGTGAAGCATAAAGGTTGGAAGCAGGTTTCCATGGCCGCTCCTCATGAGCAAGCCCCTTTCAATCCATCACGTATTGTAACATTCCTCTTATAATTCTTGCATTCAAAATTCTGTGACTGAATATTCACTTTATGGATTCAATTCCACTAGCATATGATGTGAAGCAAGAAGTGTCTTTGCAGAGCAAGGTTTTAACAAAAATATGAAAAACTGTGTGGGTTTTCATAAACTAAGGCAACTTGAATTTAACAACAGGATTCACATTCTGTTAGATCACAAATGAACCCACAAACCTGGGTTGACATTAAGAGGATTTTTTCAAGTGCAGATTTTTTTGCAAGCAGCCACACCATCTCACTTACACAAACTGAGATGCAGAGAATCTCTAATGATTTGCATAAAACTTATATGCCTCTTCAGCTTTTTCCAAAGCTGCTTATTCATATTTCTGAATGGCAATTAACTTGGCTAAATATTCTTGCATAGATGGAACTAATATAGACAGACTGATCGAGAGGAAATATAAGGGGAATCATGACCTGTGTACAAAAGAAAGGTGACATTCCAAAGATGTAAGCTCTGGGTTGTCTGTTAACTCTGCCAACCACATAGTCTTTATTCAATCTTCCCACCTGTTAGTCTGTTTGAGGATATTAACCAGTGGTCAGGCGAGCTTTGTCTTCTCCCTTACATAGAAGATAACCAGAATCTTAAAATAAACTGAAACCCTCTATCAGTAATCAGCACCTATGGAATACCTTGCAAACAAATATGCAGTGAAAACAATCTGTGCCAACTACTTGGATGAACATAAACTAGGCAAAGAAATGAAATGCCCAATCTTAGTCAAATGATCCACAACTACGAAAATTACTGTACAACCATGGATTCTTGTTTAAGTTAACAAAATTCATTGACACCAATATGTCAGGGTCTAGGAGGAACAGACAAGGGTCTAAAAAAACCTAAAGGTTTACCAAGTTATCCTTTGATTTGGGCACAGATTGAAAATGTTTGCACACAGTGTTTAATATCAGAAAATAATCCCGGCCAACAAATATATGTTTAATGCTGACAAGGTCTTAGCAATTTTAGGATGCCCAGCCATCTCAGAATTAAGATACCCAGCCCTTTCATGATCTCGCAAGAAATCATTTTCAGGTCTAAATCGCTGGTTTCCTTTAACCAGCTTGCCTCATCTACAGACGACCTTCTGCATGTTCCTTAGTCAGAAATAAATCTATATTAATCCAAGCAATGGAATGAGCGGTTATCATCTTTTAGGGTGAAATTAGTGGTGGATCTTTGGTCACCTGATTTACAATCCTGGCATATAATTTAGCACATAATCATATTAGGAGAGAAACAGAGTACATCTGAGTTGCCTAGGAATAAGTGCTTGGGTTGCCTTCAAAAACTATGAATATCATTTATCATCTGTAGGTACCTCTATAGTGTGTTTTGTTTAAACAAATTCCTCCCTCTATTCTTTGAAAGATCTTGTTGGCCAAAAGTTCTGTATCGGTAATGGTTTAATTGACCTCTGTTATTATTATTATTATAGCATTTATAAAGCGCCTGGTTACACCACTGGTGTGTCCCCGCGCTACAGCTGCTCTTACAGACAACAAAAACAGTAGAAGAGAAGAAGGAGGGCAGAAAGTGTCAGGAAACATGAAAGAGAATATTAGCTCACAGTTGAAAGAGCCAAGTTTTTAATTTTTTCCGGAAGAGGTTCTCTGAAGGTTCCGCACGGAGGAACAAAGGTAGGGCATTCCAGATTTTGGCTGCCAGGTAGCCAAAAGAACGTGCGCCCATTCGTGCTTTTTTTACCTTGGGAATTTTGACCAGGTAAGTCCCGGTGGATCTGAGGTGCCGTCCTGGATTATAAGGGATGAGAAGGTCCCGTAAGTAAAGCGGGCCTTTGTCCTGCAAGGTGCGGTGACAGAAGCACAGCGCCTTGAAGAGATTCCTTTTATTTATAGGTAGCCAGTGTAGAGATTCAAGGACTTTCTTAGAGGAAGCCTTCCTGGGTAAGCTCAGAACCAAGCGAGCTGCCGCGTTCTGGATACACTGCAGCCTATGGAGACACTTTTTTGTTGCACCCAGATATAGGACATTTCCATAGTCCAATTGAGATGTGACAAGGGCATGGACCAGGGTTTTCCTAGCGGAAGGAGGTAGAATGTCCAGAGTTTTCCTTAGCATTTTCAGGGTTCCAAAGCACTTGCCTGCAACTTTCCTGGTGTGAGTCTCGAAAGAGAGGGTAGAATCCAGCTAGACTCCTATGTTTTTCACCTCTGTCTTGAGCCGGGCCCAAGATTGGTGGCCATCAGGCCGAAGACCAGATGGATGGAGTCTTCTCCACTACCAGTATCTCGGTTTTATTACCATTCAATTTCAGGCAATTGCTTGTCATCCAAAAGGCAAGGTCCTTTAGGCAGTCCGCAAATCTACTGGCTGCATGCACCGAATTTGGAGACAGGGTGACCACTAACTGCGTGTCATCTGCGTATGACACTATGGTGACACTGTTTTTCCACAATCCCTGCTAAGGGGGAGACGTACAGATTGAAAGGTGAAACGTTCTTGGAAAAGTAAGCTATTGCACAAACCTAGGCAGTCTTTGTATTTTTCTGGGACAAAACACCTCACACTGCACAAGATACATCTGTCACACCAATGAAAGGACACTCCACAATATGATGGGAAGTTGCAACAACGAGGCACTAGAAAAAACATTCAATTAAAACACAAAATGCTTGATCTGCTTTGTTGATCAGACAAAGGCTACTTCCTTCCTTAGTAACTTGGTCATACTATTTTTAAAAAAACCTGATGAATGAATCTACTATAATAGTTGGCAAACACAAAAATCTCTGCATTTTCTTAACTAAAGTAGGTGTGGTATTTTCATCCATCTATAAGCCTTGGGGAATGATGAGCAAGTTAACTTATCTTCCTTAATTCTCTTTCTGGTTAATACCCCAAGTAACTTGTTCCATTGATGCATTCTTCTAACCAAAGACTCCTTACCTTTAAAACAGATACCACAACATTACCTCAAAAAGAGGAGGTACTGGAGAATGGACTCAAATTAGGAAGCCTTGCAGGACGAGCAGATAAAATGGTCCTCAATGCAAACCGGACTGTCTAGGCATTAGTCTTTCATGAAGGCATGCTCTGGTGCAGATGCCACAGCCTGGCAGACTTCCAGAACCAGCATTCCCCTTGCTAATGCAGTCGTAGTGGCCCTGGTGGAATGAGCCTGCAGGCCTTCATTGGGTTCTTTTTCAGCTAGTGTGTAGCAGATTTTAATGCAGTAGACTATCCACCTGGAAACTGCCTTGCCTTTCATGGCTGCACTGAACCCCACAACTGATTGTCCACATGATCTATTTACACAGTGATGGTAGAAACGTGAAGCGCATCTTCTTTCGAGAGGTATTATGGAGAGAAAAATGTTGTCAGGGTGATCAACTGACTGACCTGGAAGGGTGAAATCATCTTTGGTATGAAGGCATACTAAGTCCTCAGCACCAATTATGTTTCAATGGAAAAAAAGTGGTGCATGTAGAGGTTGCATGTGTCGCACAGAAGTGATGGCAGTAAAGACTGTCTTGATTGTCAGAAGCCGTAGGGAGTAACAATACAAAGTTTGGTCTGCAGTGGGCCGAGGTGATGGACCCCACACCAGGCCACCAACCTTTCCGATCACGCAGCGTACATGGATTTCATGTACTGGCATCTGGCTGCAAGAATTACATAGGCCATGTCAGGTTGCAAGTCAAAAGAAGTCAACCGTCACTTCTCAATGTTCACGCATGAAGATGAAGATGTCTCGCATAGAAATTTGGATGTGGGAACCTCCCCATGTTGAGACAGCAGGTCGTCCAGAAGTTGCAACTGAATGAGAAGGCAAATGCTCAGGCTCATGAGTTCTTGGTGCACCGTTGTGACCCTGTCAGGGCAATTAAGATGACTTGGGCCTGGTCTGTCCAAACTTTCCTCACAACATGAGGTTGGCAAGGTAGAGGCGGGAACGTTTACATGGGACCCTTGCTCAATCACATTCAGAACGAATCTTCCAATTATCTTTTTTTTTGTGAAAAGTTTCTTTGTTGGGTTTTGTAACACCATATACACATTCTACTGGTGCTAAACCCACAGGTTGACAGCATATATTATACAAAAATCAGCACAGAGTTGGGCAAGACAGAGTGGACACAGTATAATGGGTAACCCTAGCCGACTAACAGTGGTCTTCGTTTTTGTAGGGCACAATGATATAGGGTGTACAAGGTTTCAAGGGGGTCGATGGTCCAGGGGTAGATCAGTGCACACGACAATGCTTTCCACAGTTCAAGATCATCCTGTAGCTTATCATCAGTTCTAGTCCGTGACGTTCCTCTGCTGTGGTCCATTCTGTCACATCATGTATCCAGCTTTGGGTCTCCAGGAGTTTGGGCTCAGTAAATGGATCGTCACTCGACGCTTCGCTAACAGGAGTGTAAACTGTATAAATCTCTGTTTGATCTTATATTTAGCTTTTATGACATCAATACCTAGTAGACACGCTGGTGGGGTCAGAGGTACAGTTAATGACCTATGTTCCAAGTATCAAGCTACCACCTCCCCCCAATATTCAGCAATTTTAGGACACTCCTAGATCAGGTGATAATATGTGGCTTCCTACGCACCACAATTAGGGCATCGGCTTGGAATGTCCGTGTTTAAGCGATGCAACATTGCAAGTGTCATGTATGTGCAGTGTACAGAGTGGAAACGGAGTAAGCTAAATTTAGCATTGCTCAATACGGTTTCATCAGCAGTAGAGTTGGTCTCAATTGCGAGTCCGAAAAGGCTGGGTTGCAGTCTGCATCCCATTTCGCACACGAGTGCAGAGGGTGTTTTGAGTGTGGTTTCTCGGATGGATGCAAATAGCTGTGTGATGATTCCGCAGACTGCCTGATCAGTAGGTCCAGTGTGTCAGATCATGTCAGGGCCAGCAGAGTCCCCCACCCACAAAGCTCGCACATCACACCGTTCATGGCGTTACATTTGAAGTATCGCCCCGATACCTGAAAATGCGTCATGGCAGTTTCGAAAGAGGCCATTGATTCAGTCTCCCAGATGTCTGCTAGTAGGAGGCAACCTCCCCTTTTCCATTTAGACACCGTTCATGTTGCAGTCCAGAAGGGCAAATTCCGCATCCACCATCACAATAGTTCTGCAGAATAAGGTTGCCCCATCACCTGTAGTATCTCTACCATAGGAGTGCCGTGTCCCATAATATAGGGGGCGCCTCGTTCAGTGCACGTGGCAACATACGGAGCTGTTTATGTTAAGGAAATGTATAAAGCGCACACGATTACCCTTGGGTGTCTTGGCGCTCAATGAAAGCTGAGCATGCTAGAATAGCACCTTTAATTGTTAAAAGCCAGGTTTTAATCTCCTTCCTAAATGCCAACAATGAAGGAATGGTCCTAATTCGGGCTGGGTTTAGGCAGACGTTTTTCCCAGTGAAGCCCTGCAATAGCCTACCATCCGTGCGTATCGAACTAGCCAGCTGCAAATTGCTGCTGCGTGGCCAGGTAATACGCCTCCACCCCTGGAACCCGCATTCCCTCTCCTCGTATGTGCATACTAGTGTGCCCGTTTTTACCCTGCTCCTTTTCTTGCCCCATATAAGTGTGCTTATAAGGTAACAGAATCTTAATGTTTTTTTGGGGTACCGTGTAGAGGCTGCATTAAAAAAGGTGGAAAAACTGAGGCAATAACCATTTGAGACTGCAATGCGCCCAGCCACTGACAAGTGAAGTCCCGAATTTCATAGATCCCTGGATCAGCCCAGGTTTGTTCAGTTCGTGCCAGGTGCACTCTGAGGTAGCCAAATTACTCCCAGATATCAGAATGGCTGTCTCCCATGGAATGTCAAGGGAGAGAGCAGTTCTCTAGGTACCATTAAGAGGCCAACTATTGGACACAACAACCACTTCTGCGTGTTGATGTGCAGTCCTGACTGTCGACCAAAGTCGTCCAGTATAGCAAGTAGGCATGGCAAAAGATCCACAGGGTTTAGCAGCTACACAAGCGGATTGTCTGCATATAGAGATAATAGGTGTTTCACAGCTCCCACTTCAATGGCTCAGTTGGTCAGAGAGATCCTGAGCAGACAGGCTAGTGGTTCGGCAACCAACACGTAGAGTCGAGGGGACAGCAGGCATTCCTACCACATGCCGTGTTTCAACTCCCATTCCACTGATATGAACCACTTTGTTTTCATTCTGCCGACAGGGTTAGTGTATAGTAGCTAGGCCATTGCTATGAACGCTGGGCCAACATTCATGGCCCTTAGTGTTGCAAAAATGTGATGTCAGGGCAGAGTGCCAAATGGTTTTTCCAAATCTTGGGACACGAAGGCCATGGGCTCACTCATCTTCTGTGTTTCAGCAAAAACGTGACTTAGTCTTTTAAGATTAAGTGACATGCGCCTATCCGGTATAAAAGCGCATTGGTTGGCGCCAACTAGTGTGCCCATTACACATTGTAGTCATCAGGCCAGGCTTTTGCCCAGTATTTTGTTATTGGTATTAAAGCAGCAAGAGCGGTCGATAGACTTTGCAATCTAGTGGATCTTTTTCTGGTTTTAGGAGGACTACCATCACAGCCTCTAACAGAGAATGGGAGAGAGCCCCTTTTCAGCACCCCTGATGAATCTGTAGTAGTTTATTTTTTCAGCAAGCTGATCATTGTATGTACGTTAGGATTCCAACAGCAGCCCGTCTGGCCCCAGGGTTTTATTGGCGTTCAGTTCTTTCATGGTTTCTTTGAGTTAATCTATAGTAAGCTGCTCCTCTAATTGCATTCTCTGGTCCTGCGACAATCTGTGCAGACCCTCTACCTCCGGTATTAGATATGCAGTCTCTACGTTTATAGGGTGTGGATTTTTGTAAAGCCACTGATAGTACGTATGGAAGGTAGTGTTTATTCTCTCCTGTCTATCTTCTATTATGTCATTTATGCCTTTAATGGCTGTAATGCATGATGGTGTCTGCTCCCTTCTTAATAGCCAGGATAGTAATCTACCTGCCTTATCTCCCTCGCTATGCATCACCTGGTGGAATGTATGGTTCTGTAGCAGTTCCTTCTCCATTTCTTTCTTTGTTATATCTGCGCATATGGTTTCTAACTGAGCTACGGCCTGGGGGTCTCCCAGGCAGTGTCTTGTTGGTGCGCAAGTTCACCATCAATATTCTGGATTTCCTTCCACCCCCCGAGTCCTAATTATTAAAGTTACCCTTTGAGATGGCAAAGCCGCGTACCACCAGCTTAAGGGCATTCTATTCTATTGCTCTGGTGCTGGCTGTATTGTCCTTCAAGTTAAAATACTCTGCGACTGTATTGTGCATGGTCTGTTTGAATTCTGCATTATGTAAGGCTGACACTGGCAGCCGAACGTAGGTATAAGCCTTCTATATGTAGCTATGGATTAGGACACGCACACTGGAGAGTGGTCAGAGAGTGCTCTCCCCATATTACCTATATGTAGTCTAGCCTGGAGAATGTATGGCTGGGAGCTGCTTAGTGTGTGAATTCCTACTTGTGTTGGTTACTCTGTCTCCAGGTATACACCAAATTCACTTGGCGAAGCGAGGCAGACATTCGCTGTTTATATGGCAGATATGGGGGTGCAATCTATATCGCCATGCACAGAACAGTTAGGGTATCCTAGCCAGATTAGTGGCAAGCCTATATATGGTGCAAGCATTTGTCCAAGATTGGGGAAATAACACACCATCATCTATGTTCAGGGCATAAATTACCAGCAGTAGGCTCGGGGAAAGCCAAATGCCCACCCTCTAGTGTGTGCTGTAACTCACATGAAGGAAGCACTCTTTCATTTACATGTCAGTATGTGTGCTTCCACCAGCAGAAGTGTCTCTTGCAGGCAGGCCACTTGTACACCATGTCTGCGCAAATATGCTCTCAATCTCTTGCAGTAGTGATTAAGGCCTGAACATTCCATGTTAGCAGTTTGATCTCGTCCATCGGCTATGGATAGGTATGTGCAATCGTAGTGTGTCCAGGCGTCGTGAGTGTCTCAGCCTCCCTCCTACGGTGTCCCCTTGTGAGTGCCAACTAAGTGTACGAATAAGAATTGCCGCATATGGGTGTCCTTGGGAGCGTCCAAGCCTCTACCTTCTAACCGGATAGTATATCCTTGCCTGCGGCTTGCAGATACTGATGCAGCCAGTGATTGAGTAGGCAAGAACAATGTAAACAGTGCAAACTTGGAGAACAAAAAAAAGAGAACAACATACCAACTGGCAATAACATTCATTGCATAGCAAGTAAAGAAAATTAACGCTTAAGTTGATTTGTCGGTTTGGTTTGAAAGGGGCTTAGCTCAAGATCCCACTACAATTAGCGGGTCCCACTCGTGTAGGGGGAAGTGGCAGTGCTATTATGTATGACCCCATATGTAACCCAACTGAAGGCAGTATTTCAACCATTGTTCACACAATAATGGGCAGCGGAGTCAGCAGAATCAACGTTTCGTGTGGCAGGAGGGAATTCAGCAACATCCGTGTGATGTGATTGGACCCCCCCTGGGACGTGGTGGGCCGCTTTGCCTGCCGGTCTCTACCTTCTGCAGTGCCACTACTTGTGTTCAGCAAACCTAAGGCTTGGGCCAGTTACGTAAAGAAGTGCGCTTTACCCTTATGCAGGATTTTCAGTTTGGCCAGGTAGACCATCATGTAATTCATGTTGCAGTCTTTGCATTGCCGCTTCACTGCTATGAAAGATTGCCAGAGCTTTTGTAAATGCTGAGTAAAGACTGGAAATAGCATGATCTGTGCCTCTTTAATGTGCAGATTACCAGCTTTTCTTGCCACCTGCTGCAGTACATCTCGGTCCCTATAGTTAAGTAGGTGGAAGATGACGGTTCTTTTGAGACCCCGGCGGCAAGGGGCCCGATGGCCAGGATCCATTTCCGAGATAAAGTTCTAGACAGTCGTCTTCTGCACGCTGTGGGAGTCCCACCACGTGTGTGTTACTTCTGCATGACCTGCCCTCCGCATCTTCCATGCGGGATTCTAAGGTTTTCATCCTGAATGAAAGGCCGTTTGTCACCTTGGTGATATCGCAGAGATCTTTCACAGTATCTGCAACCTGTTGCACCATATGTGCCACCCGATCCATGATTCCACGCAAATCAGCTTGCAATAGATTCAGGTTGATTGCCATGTATTCCAGTGACGTTCTTGTTAGCTGAACTGCATTGAGCACGTCCAACAAAGTGAGACCGTCGGTGTCGCACTTCATGTCCGCCCGGCGGACTTCTTGAGGCACCGCTGCTCCTTTCGTCCCCTTCACCAGGGCAGTTACTTTTGTGGAGCCAGAACCGGTGTTTGCGCGCTAGGCTTCACAGTGCTGAGCTTGCAAATGTTCTTGGAGCGTGAGGCAGCACACTCTGTTGAGTCTTAGGGGTAAAGTATTTGTAGTGATGGTACCAGTTCACAATGGCCTTAGGGTTGAGGTACTCATGTGCCTCCCAGTGGTTCCCACCCGCTCACCACCTCAGGCAGCCACCCCCTTCCCAGTCAGGCCTCCCAGGCGCTCTCCATGTTCGTCCCTCTAGCAGACCCCACGCCTGTTCACAACAAGGGGGGAGCTGAAGTGGGACCGCCTAGACCGCTCTCCACAAACTCACACTTTCCTGAGAGGCACCTACCCCCTGTGGTCGGCGACTACAGCTTCTCTTGGCCCCAGCTGCAATCATTCTCAGCAGGTTGCCATCTCTTATTATGCAGTTATGCACTCTGCCGCAGCGGGGAGGCACTCAGCCCAACGCCAGTAGCCCAGCTCTAGTGCAGCGCAGCACCAGTCCCTTCTGTCCAGCCACTCACCACACAGTTCTGGTGTAGTGAAGGCCCCAGGCCCCTCTGTCCAACGGCTGCTCAGCTCCCAAGCTGTAGTGCAGCTCTCACCAAGGTCACGGACAACAGCCTCACCGGGCCTTTGTCCCGGGCCCTCGCAGCATGTCAGCATCGTCCAGCAGGAACACACCCAGGGTCTCCTCCGCTGCACTATGCTCGGATCCACAAAAGCATAGGCCTCAGTCACATCCATCCAAAAGCTCTGGTGCAATGGCAACCGGGAGGAGATTTTTACATCTCCATGTACTGCGTCTGTTTTTGGATATGAGGAGGTAAAAACCAGAAGCAATGCCTTTGTTTGGGTGCAGATTTGTGCAGGATATCAAGCCAGGGCAAGAGAGCTGACGCACAGCATGTCTCTAAAGCATGGTGGCAAAGCCACACCCCCTCCCAATTATCTTTTTGGAGGAAACTCCATGGTGCAGGATCTTTGACACTGCATGCTTTCAACAGTGGTGAACAGATTTTGCTAGGCCATGCCCCACTGTTCAAGGAACCAGAGAATGGGGACACCACTTGTAGTGTGCAAACTGGCGCCTGCTCAGCTCATGTACTCGGTCATTCCGGGACCCAGCCGGGTGGCTGGCTACCAGAAATATAGGTGAAGCCACCTCCAGAGATGTACAGGCTCCTGGCACAGGATCCAGGACCCCAAGTCACCCTGCCTGTTGCAGTACCAGATGGTGGTTGGGTTGTCAGGACCTGTATCAACCTACCCTTAATGGCCAGTAGGAAGGCTTTCAGAGCTAGGCTGATCACCAAAGGCTCCAAATGGTTGATGTGGAGCTGGATCTCTTCTAGAGACCAGAGGCGCCTGATCTCCCCCTACCCATATGGCCTCCCCAACCCAGTAACACATTAGTTACAACTGTGGCATCCGGGCTGGGAACAGACAGTCACCTTCCAACTGTCAGGTTGGCACTCGTCTGTCACTGCAGGAGGTCCTGGCCAGTCTCTTGCAAGATCTGGGCAGAGTTGGAGAGGCAATCCCAGTGTTGAATCCAATGAAACATTAGGTTACACTGCAGGGTCCACGTGTGCAATCTGACGTGTAGGACGAGGAGGCTGCATGAGGCCAGGAGCACAAGAAGCTTCAGAACTATCCCAAAACCCAGGACCGAGTCGGAAACGTCTGGATCATATCCTGAATGTCCCAGAATCGCTGGAGTGGTAGCAAGGTCTTGAACATTATGGTGTCCAGGATAGCCCCCAAAGGAAGGACTACTCAGCAAAGAGCTCAGTTGGGACTTCAACCCCTTGACAATAAACCCCAGTAAGATCAAGAGCCCACTGGCTGTTGTTCAGAGGTACAGACTGTGGCGGAACCCCTTTCTGAGAGAGGACATGAGCATTCTGAACTTGTCCTCTTTCAGAAAGATTTTCGGGGGCTGGAGGTCCAGATAGGCCCAAGGCCTCCATCCTTCTTCAGCATAAGAAAGTAGCAGGAGTATCGCCCCTCAGCTCTCTCCAAGTTCAGCACTCATTCAATGGCAGTCCCTTTGAACAATTTGTAAAAACCTATCAGATTGACCTTTAAGAAATACCATAGCCTGCCCGCACCCAGCTGATCATGGACCTGGGAGAGTAAATCAAAGCTGTTTGGAAACAGCTGTAGTAAGGGGAAGAGAAGAGCAGAAGAACTGCTATCCCTGCTGAAGTAAATAGCTTTAGCCATCACCACACCTTCTGCCCGAAAATGCAGAGTTTGCTAAAGCACTGACTGAGAAGGTGGATGCTGGGATGCCTGCACCAAAAGGTTTTTAGGTGTAAGATGTTTAGTCAAAAAGGTTAGGATCTCCAAGGGCTGGTCAGTGCCACCTGCTCTCAGGTTGGCTGACAAGGGCCAAGTAAGGCTTAGACCGAGTGGCCCTCAGAAAGTACATTAAGTGGTAGTAGTGCCTCAGATGAAGCCGGACCCGAATTACTGCCATTAAACTGGCTTTAGTTTTTAGAGTAGGCAATTGCAAATCTAGCACTTTTGCTGTTCTTCGACTAGTACAGCTAAAGCACTGCCTTCAACTGGTGGATAAGATGGATAATTGAGCCCTAAGCATGAACTATCCCAAATTGTCAAAAAAGGGCTTAGCATTGGGGAGGGAAGGGGGCTTAGAGGCCCAGCAGCTAAGGGGTTAATAACTAATATCACAACAAAGTCAAGAAGCCATAAAAATGGGTCATGTCCATAATACATACCACAATCAAAAATGAGGAGCAGCAGCCATGGGAAATTAATAAAAATCTCCCACCAACTATGCCCTTTGAAACACAAAGGGCCTCATTACATAAGTGCCCTCAACGAGAGAACTGAGTTTTGTCTCCCTCTGTGTAGGGCACATACGTATTATGCAAGTGATGAGATGCTTGATCGCCACCTTCTATAAAACACTGAACACAGGTGCTCATTTTTGGCCTGTTCAATATAGAGTGGCCATGTTTCATCATAAATAGGGGGCTATGCCATCTGGAAATGAGGGAATGACTTAGCAACTTCTTCTGTGCTACATTACAGATGCACATGCAAAAATGCACAAGAGACACACAAACTCTGCACCATCTGAAAGAGGGCATACGGCGAGTGCCGCCTCCACTCCTATTGCCTTTTGGGAGGGGGCATACGATGAATCAGGAGACACCACCAGCAAACCCGTTCTGACACAGGGTTCCATTCCAGACTATACCATCCACTAGGTGTGACCTTGTCCCCTTCTAAATCAAGTCTGGTTGCTCCTTCAAAAATACAGACACTGTGACGGTAATCATGCGGTCAGTGTTTCTGCAGAAGCACTCTGTACTTTGCCTGTGTCGGGGACCCTGAAGGCACTAACCAGAATATGTGCAACTGTTATTACCATGTTCCCCTTGCTCAAGAATGTCAAGTCAAGCACCCTGTTATATACAAAGAGAATTATTGGACAGTTGCCTCATACTAACGAAGGCACTGTAATGCCATACCAATGGAAGACCAGGGCATAGATATCCCAAGAAAAAATATTTTCTCATTCTTCGTAGAACCTGTCCTGCAACAGGGAGACAAGCAAGTTCATTAAAACAAAAGATGCCAGTGAGAGCCATGAAATTTATTTCACCACGCATACACCACAGTCAATGGCTTTTGTTGTTAAAATATACTCACCTTGAACCGCTCTGGGAGCGATCTCAAAAGTTTCACTTTAATGGACAGACCAATTAATGTCGCCATGCTGCAGTGAGGGATGGTGGGAGTAAAAGCCACTGCTACCGAACTTTGATCGTCATTCACCTGCCACAGAGGTAAAGATAAGCAGAGATGTTTGCCACAAGATAGCAACATTTAAGACTAAAACACCAACAAAAGATTCTTAATATGGATGTATGTTGTTGAAATAAAGAAGTTACCTAAAAAATATGGGTAAAAAACAAAATCAGAGGAGCTTCCAGAGCCTCAAATCTGTTTAAAAGTAACTTTTCATATTTGCTGTGCACAACATGTAACATAATATCTCTGATAGCTGAAATCAACACTTCTTTCATAAAGTTTTAACTGTGGAAACCCATCAATGGTTGTATATGTAAACTTTAAAAAACACTCCACTATATTAATTTTTTTCCCCATTTGCAGAAACGCAAATATGCCAGTAAAGCATAGTGAAGTATTGCACATAGACCTATACATTTACACAGTTTACTAAGTGTATATGTGCTATTTTACCCTCTTGGGCACCAGGGAGAGGTGGAGAAGCTGTGACAGCCCCAAAGAGTTTGGTAAGTTTTGGTGACCTGCAAGGATTTCATTTTTGTTATGAAACACTGGTAATGAGGTCAGGGCTCAAAGATACTTGGGTAGTTCTGTTCAGCTTTTGCGATATGGATACTCTAATCAGTTCAGCTACTGGGACACATCTAAAATGTGAACTTTCTCCCTCTCATTCTTTTCAACAAGATCCTCATTCACCAGCTAATATAGGCATCTCACAATGAAGGCCAAGAACACACTTTCAATAAATAGAGAGGCAGAAGGAGTTGCAAGCCATTATGTGGTTACGATTTATCTGATCTCACTTTTTATGAATTTGGAAGGCATATTCCATAGGACATTCTCATCCTCCCTCCACCACTAAAGTGGAAATTGGTCAACAAGAACGTGGACATTATTTGGAGACAAATAAGTGTTTATATACTGATGGTTTCCTGCATGATAAGGGAGCGTGTCTCTCAATCCAACAGAGAAAATGCATCCTCTTTTGCTGTGCTCCACTAAGAAAAATAAACAAAAGATATATTGGTAATGCATTCCAAAGCCTCACTCCCCGGATTTCTGTGACCTGCCTCCAAATGCCTCTTTTGTCTTGATCAGCTCAACCTTGGGTGGTCTATGTGGGCATGTTAATTGGTAAAGAAAAAATCCAGTGTCATGAGAGGTAGGTGGAAATTTTGCCTCACGTTCTGCTTGGTTTGCTATACTAACCACTTTAAATTGTGCTTGCTCTTAACGGATTACCACTAGAGTGTTTCACACTCTGTCTGGGATATGTCCCAGACAATTATTCCCAGTGCGACTTTGGCACCATTATTTTGGTTTTTCTGAAGCTTCTTTGTGCATATTCTTTGCAAACTTTGATACAGAAGATGACAAAAGTTGAGCTGAAGTGATTATGTTTTTAAACTTGCCAAAGCAAATAAAATAGTAAAGCGAGCTCCAACGCCTTGCAAAATAAATACATAAAAAGAGAGAGAAGAACTAGAAAGACTGTAGAGATGACCAGCCAGCAAGCTGTGAGTGAGACAAGATGGCCACCGGACAGGAGCTCCTCCACTGAGCTCCCGGGTTAGGGATCACCAAATCGGTCGATATCCCTGTATACCCTGCCATCCATCGCCCTGCTGCCCACCACCATCATCACACTGCAATACCGGACCCACCGCACCGACTATCTTACACAGACCCCTCTCACCTTACATGGGACCGTCGGCCATTGGTGAGCCCATCTGGTTCCTCGCCTCAGCGGACTGACTGGCGACGACCTGGAGACCCCACTGAGCGCTGCTCCTTGACCGGCTGACATCATCGGAGGGTTTGGAATCGTCTACGACTTTGGGCTGCTGGTTTCTGTCCGCTGGTCTCCCAAGAGCGAAGGCCTGGTGAGTCCCCCTGTTGCTGGACACTCACCGCCCTGAGCCCCCGTGCGTGTTGCCCTCGGGGAATTGGCGAGTTGGTGCAGAGCCCCAGGGCCGAGTCTCCAGAGAGCGGGTGAAGTGTCTGGCTCGAGCCGAGTCCCTGGCTAGCTCTCGCCGCCTCGGCCCTGATGTGGGTTGCCATTCCGCACACCATAACCATTTCTGTGCCGGCCCTGCTGAGGAGAGGCCTCCCATCCCGGGAGCGACCCTCCTGCAGCCGCCTCGCTAACAAGCAGAGTCTCGAGAGCGGCCCTGCGCGTCCGCACCCAGGATTACACCGGAGACTCTCTGCATGTCTGGTGTGCAGTCGGGGCGAGCTTCGCAACAACAAGCTTCACATCGCCACAGCCAGCCTCTGAATCGGCCCATCCCAGGAGCTGCCGTGCACATCCCCCCCCCCCCTCAGGATTTTCACTGGTAATTTCTCTGCCCATCTGCTGCCGTTGTCGCTTTCGCAAACATGGGCCTGAGAAAGCCATTAACCTGATGCAGCAGCATGCCGTGCACGGCCGGCTATCCACGTTTTGTTTTTCCTGCCTGCAGCTGGACCGGTGACCCCTCGAGCGAGGATCACGCACGGATCAATAAGAGCCCGGTCAATACCATCTACCGTAGCCACTAGCAAGGCGTACGAGTGAAAAGACTCCGCCCACCCCAACGATCGCTTGACATAACTGTCCCTGCCCGTTTTAAGGAGCTGAGAACTGGGCCTGGGGGTCTCCTGAGGAACTATCACACACATCCCTGACTCTTGTTGGTTTAATCAGAGTCTCGCCCATTTTGTTTTGTTTGTATCCATCTTTACTGCCGATCACGGGCTCCCATTTTGTCCTCTGGTCTCTGGAGCATGTAATGGGATGCCCCCCCTCCCCTGCCTCTTTGCTCGGATGGGCATAGAAAAAGAAAGGGGCTGGTTCCACCCTCTGCTTTTTGGTGGCCATCTTGGAGTGCACATCCCAATATTATCCCACATTCCTGGTCTGAGCAGTGAAAGAGAGAAGGGCTGGGTCCACCCTCTTCTTGGAGTGGCCATCTTGGAATGGGCACTTTGTCATTATCCCTCACACCTTGTTAAGGCATTACCCGCTTAACACCATCCTTGCCCCACGGTTAAGACATTACCATTGGACAATAGACACTCGCAAAATGTATTTAAGCCCCGATCAGAGTGGAAATAAAAAAAAAAAATTTGCTCCTCTGTACTCCTATGGGAGCCATCTTGGAGTGGAACCCATAAATACAGGTCTTGATACTCCATCCTGCAAACAAAACGCTGCTCCAGCTATCCCACTTCTCCCGGTGTACAGTCTATCCCTGATGATCATGATACTTATGCACTACCCTTTTGATCTAATTTGGCTGCTCGACAAATTACATTATACGCTCAATGCTGCTAATCAACTTTTACCTCATTCAGAAAGCGCCATGATCCTATTGACTCATCACTTGATGTTTTTACCCATTGCGATCTGTACATACAAATTTGTTTCATGCTGCTAAGTGATCTGTATTTTTAACCTTTTGCTCTACGTGCTCCCAAATTTATTTACCTCATTTTGATGCTTTATATGTCAAAAGTTGTTTTGTTTATTGCTAGTTTATCTGTATACTATTTAGGAATTGTGACTTGATGTTCCTTACCTAGTGTTCTTCATGCTCCCAAACAGATCTACCTCATTTCGATTTTAATTACCTTTAATGTTGCATTACCGACTCCTTAATTAGCCAAATAAGTGCACTTTACACTTTACCTCTCAGTATTATTCCGAGTTCCACCTCTCCCTCCCATCTTTACCTATGGTACGATCTCCCCAACCGGCTTACGACTACTTCATCCTCTCCTTCCTCCCCATCTCATGCTTCCTCAATACAAGGCCCTTAACCTGTTACTGAGGTTAATTCCCCATTCACTGACTCTTCTCTCACCCCCCTTCCTCTCTCCCCCACCCTAGAGCTTCCCTCTAATCTTCTTCCCACTCTGTTGTTCTTCCTTGCTGAATCATCATGCCCCCCCTCAATCATACCCTTACAGCACCGGACCCGCTCATCATGAGGCATGGTCCCAACTCTTGGACCATCCTTTACCCTCCCAACCTCTCCAAAAATGCTAAGAAGAATTTGAAACACAAACTATTAATACGTCACCAAGAAACCTTATTTGTGGATAATTATATCAGCCTCACATCCATTATTAAAACTAACTATATCTTTTACTCCAGACGCCCCTCTAAATGGAAAAGTATTTTCCTCCACCACCTCCCCACAACGAAATCTTGCAAATACCCATATGGTTTGAAACTGTCCACCACCCCTTCCTCCACTTTTTTAGGCGAAATTGACATCTCCATCTTTAAATCTGGAAATATCCTAATACAAGCCTCGGAAAAACACCTCACCATCTTCGAGCACCATTTCAGCACCCTATACGAGCTACTATCTTCCTGTATCTCTGCAGCCTCTCAATCTCAGGAAGTCCTCCTGGCTTCACCCCTTTTGACGCCAACCCCACCGCTCTCTGATTCTGCAACTACTTATGAAGTTTCCCAATCACTGACCTTGGATCCCACCGCCTCCTTAGCATCATCTCCCTCGCTTTTCATTTCCACAACACACTTAACCACTCAAACCCTCTCTTCCCTCGCCTCATCTACCCCTCCACCTTCCCCTATTATTCCGTCATCCCACTCGGACACTCACACCATCTCCCCTCTTCCTGACTCTCTCCCACTCAACCCTAATCCCTCCCTTTCTACCTCTCATACCCCCTGCCTCCTCAGACTAACCCCCTACTCTGATCCCCCTGCTCACTATACCCCTTTACACCGACCCCCTTCTGACCCACCAGGGACACCAGTCTCTTGCAACCTTAGTGACCCCCATCCTCACAGACAAGATGGCACCCCCCTCGCTTGCCCCTGCCCCCTCATCTTCTCACTACACTCATCAGGCCCTTTGGTACGATGACTCTCACTCTTCAACTCATCCTCAGCCTAACACCTGGAACTCTCCGCCCCTCCCCCCACCTGGGTTCCCTCCACGCCCACTTCCTTTTCCTCTCTCACTTCCCAATGGGGAACATGCCCCACTTCCTCCTGACTTACTCACCTTCTCACCTTCCACGCTTTTAACCCAATCACTTTTTAATATTGAACTCCACCTCTCTATCCCGACGCTGGAACTTTCATCTCTCAGGAAAGACTTTAACGCCCTTTCCGATACCAAACTTGCCAACCATACCCATACTTTGGGCGCCGTACATTCTAACACTTCATTCCCTCAACAAAGGAGTACCACTCCTTTCGGTATTTCTACCGATGGACCTCCCGGTAACCGTCCTCTTATACCACCCCAAGCCCCACTCCATCTCCCCTTCCCGGACCCATGGGACTTAACTAATACCCACCCCCTACCCCCATAACTACAGATCCTCCTGCACTTCACTCCGCTATCCCGGTGATCCTAGGGAGAAGTCGTATCCCTACCACTCCTGGCTCACCCCGACCTCCTCAACAACTAACCACCATCCATTCCTGTTGTCCCCCCAATACCTACACTAAACCCCTCAACTGCATGCTGGTCAATTGTCGATCGGCCGCACGACATGCTACTGAAATCTCGGAAACCATCCTGAGTGAAGCTATTGACATTGCTTTTCTTACGGAAACTTGGCTCAAGGCCCACTCTTCATCAATTATTGACCTACTCGTCCCCCGGGGTACTCCATCCTCAGAAAAGATAGGCTTGACAAAATTGGAGGGGCCTAGCCATAATCTATAAAGATGATCTCCAACTCTCCCTTGTTCAGAACCCCGATCAAACTACTTTTGAATACATTGGAGCGGAACTTAAAGCTCAAGGCTCCCCTCCCATTCGGCTACATAATATCTACCATCCCCTGGTGACCCTCTGCCCTTTGTGGAGGAATTATCTGACCTGCTTTCCCAAGCCTCGATTTCCAACTCCAAAAACCTCTTCCTCTGAGATTTTAATATTCATTGGAACAATAAGGATGATCCCGCGGTTGGCATCTTTAATGACCTCCTTGACGTTACTGACTTGAATCAACTTTGCCATTCGCCAACACATTCCAAAGGGGCTACTCTTGATGCTATTATTACTAGCAAAAATCTGGCTTCCCTTTCCCACATTGTCCCCGTTGACTGGTCTGACCATCACCTTATTCTCTTCACGATCAATAGTGCTGCACCTCCCCTACCCCCAAAAATATCAAACATAGGATATTAACCAGAAATCTTCACCTTATCCCACCAGGTGTTCTAGAGACTAAGATTAAAGCTAAACTTCAACTTCCACCTCCCTCACAAAATGCTAATGACCTTACCGAACACTACAACAAATCCCTCATCGAGGTCCTGGACCAAATTGCCCCTGCCAAATTAAAACCACTAAAAAACATCCCTGCCAAATCTTGGTTTAATGCTGATCTTAACAATGAGAGACGCTCTCTTAGGCTGTCGGAACGCACATGGAGACAACACCCCTCCCCTACAAATCTTGCCCTCCTCAGAGACGCTAGGTCGAATTACAAAAAACACATCCTCAATGAAAAGGCCTCCTTTTTCCGCGCACAATTAGACCGAGCTAAAAATAGGCCCAGGGAACTATTCAGCATCATCAAAAATCAAACTGCTTCTGCCCCTCCCAAATTGATGGCTTCTATGGCAAGATGTGAAGAAATTTCGAACTTCTTTTCCGAAACAAATCGCTAAGATTGATCTATCCTTTGCCGTAACCCTCCCACCTCTGTGCTCATCACCCTTCCATGACCCTCCACCCAAGTCTCCTTTCACACCTTCGCCCCCTCCTGACGCTGTTCCATCCTCTTCCTCCGTCGCTACCCCGGATCATTTCCTCACTACCTACAGCTAAAAAATAATGCAACATGGCTTAACTTCAGCCCAGTTACAGAATGGGAAGTCCTCAACATCCTGACCAAGCTTAAACCCTCCTCTCATACCTCGGACCCTCTCCCTGCTAACCTTGTCCAAGATTTGAAGCTTATCATCGCACCTTATTGGGCTTCCATCATTAACTCATCCTTGGCCACAGGGTGTGTCCCTACTTCTCTCCAGCTTGGCCAAATTACTCCCACCCTCAAAAATGCCACTGCTGACCCCACTGACCTTAACAATCTGCGCCCTATCTCTAATCTTCCACTGCTATCCAAAGCCCTCGAAAAATGCGTCTTGCTCCAACTAGATAAGCACATTGACTCCTTCAGCCTTTTGGACACATTACAATCTGGCTTTCGAAAGGGCTGCAGTACTGAAACCGCTATGCTCAACATGGTTGATGACATTCATCACTCCCTCGATAAAGGGGAGTCCTCCCTTCTCATCCTTCTCGACCTCTCTGCCGCTTTCGATACGGTCAACCACTCCGCCTTACTTAACACCCTCAAAGATCGGTTCGGCTTTAGTGGTCTTGTTCTAGAATGGTTTACCTTCTTCTTTCCCCACAGAACCCAACAAATTAAAATTAACCATTGCCTCTCTACACCTATCTCTGTCCCCCTGGGTGTTCCCCAGGGGTCTATTCTCTCTCCCTCACTATTTAACCTCTTCATGGAACCCCTCACCCTCATTCTTAAGCAAGCAGGAATCAACTACCACCTCTATGCTGATGACACCCAGCTTTACTATAAGATCAAAACCCAAGATGACATTTTTCACCTCAACAATACCCTAACTAATGTAAATGTAAATCCAGTACTTGTATAGCGCACGAATCACCCCCGAAGGGGTATCTCGGCGCTGGGGGCCGTTGGGAAGATTAAGCGAGCTATTGCCCAGAGTCGCATGGTGCTGGGCAGACCCCTGCCGCCGGAGCCAGGGATTGAACCGTGATCCCCAGCGTCCAGCGTCAGTCGCCCTGGCCCCGGCGCCACACCTCTCCCCTGAGATCCAACAATGGTTCCATCACAATCACCTTAAACTCAATCCTAAAAAAACGGAAGTCATTCTCTTCGCCCCTAAAAACAACCGGCTCCCCATTCAACACTGGATCTCTCACCTCAAAGCTCTCAACTGCTCTTTGTCCACCTCTAACTCAGTTAAATCCCTTGGAATAAGCATTGACCAGAACCTCAGCCTTTCTCCCCACATAGAAAATGCAGCCAAAGGCGCCCTCTTCTCCCTACTTCACCTCAAGAAAATCAAACCCTTCATTCCTGCTGATGACTTTAAATTAGTTGTTCAATCACTAGTTCTTTCGAGATTGGATTATGGTAATGCCATTCTTTCTGGTACGCCGAAAATCCACCTAGCCCCAATCAAATCAGTCCTTAATCTCGCGGCCAGGCTTATCTCCGATTGTAAGCGGTTTGACCACATCTCCCCCATCCTCAAAGAGCTCAAACGGCTCCCCGTCGAAGGCAGATCCGCATACAAGAACGCTTGCATTACGCACAAAGCCTTGCACCATCACACCCCAGTTTATCTCTCTGATAAACTCCACAAAGCAGGCTGCTCAAGAGAAATGAGTTACAGCAAACAAATGATGGACGGAATGCTGACAATGCAAACATTCTCCCCCAGTCAAAAGATCTGGGTTAAATCCATCGTTCTTTTGCCCACTACACCACCCCAGTTTGGACCCAGCCATATGCAAATCAGTCTTGACCCTGTGCCCCATGGGAACAGTCCAGACCGAACTGCCAGGCCAGGTCCTCCCTGGACCGGAAACAAGCATCTTGGGACCGGTTTCAGGGTATGTCACCCTTCTTCAGCCAGGCTAGCTTGAATCCAGTGGCACAGTGAGCAAGGGACCCACGTCTGGGCATACCCATCCCACTTAGGGTGAAAAGTGTTACAGCAAACAAATGGACGGAATGCTGACAATGCAAACATTCTCCCCCAGTCAAAAGATCTGGGTTAAATCCATCGTTCTTTTGCCCACTACACCACCCCAGTTTGGACCCAGCCATATGCAAATCAGTCTTGACCCTGAGAAATGAGGAGCACAAATACTCTCATGATAATACCTCCCTTGGTACACAAGAAATCTACCCAGTTACGCTCTTTCTCCGCTAATGCGCCTACTATCTGGAACTCACTCCCCAAAGATCTACGTTGCAACCCCTCTTACCTCAGCTTCACAAATGATCTCAAACGATACCTTCTCAACAAATACTGGGGTCCTTAATCCTACCACCTTCCCCGGATTTCCCAACCTGCCCTTGACAGTGTCTTGTCCTCACTATATTATACTGGATTTACTACCACCCCGCCTCACCTCCTTACTTTTACTTCCCCCCCTCCCCCTACGAGCTCTCTTATAATTTACGGCCTACTCCTGCTTGCTGTCGCCTCTCTCATTTCCCCACTCTGTTCTCCCCCTCCTCAATCCTCTCTCCCCACCATCCCTGACTACCCACGCTAGCCCAGATTTCTAACTCTGGTTATGCCCTAACGGTTCTCCTTAATTTCTTGTTCATGCATTTCTTGTTTTTTGCATATTGTGCTGAGTATTTTGCACTTTTCCTTTCTGTACGAATGTTATTTTTTATTTTATTTATTTATTTAAAGTTTTGTATAGCGCGAACGTGACCCAGGTGGGTATCAGAGCGCTTTACATAAGTTTAGGTAGACAAAGGAAAGAAGCAAGGTGATAGAAATCATGGAAAGGGTGGGACAATATACAACGGGAGCAGGATGAAATTGGGGAGTGCAGAGGAAGCAGGATGGGTGAGAGCTACAAATAGGGCAATTGGTTCCTCTCTCGACCCTTGTAAAGCGCTCCGATACCTTTGGGTCTAGCCAGCGCTATATAAAACCGTTTAAATAAAAATAAATAAAAAATAAAGCTGTGCCTGGGTTTTTTTTTTTTTTTTTTTTTAATAACCTGCAAAGTAGCAGCTCAGTTTGACTATGAATGCAGGTGAAGATCATCAGGCCAATGAGGTCTGCAAAATTGGCAACTGCTATTCCAACACATCAACTCTGGCACCTTCAGCTCTATGCCTTCACTCTAGAATGAAGAGAAGGAAAGGAGAAGAGAAGGAAAGGAGAAGAGAAGGAAAGGAGAAGAGAAGGAAAGGAGAAGAGAAGGAAAGGAGAAGAGAAGGAAAGGGAGAAGAGAAGGAAAGGGAGAAGAGAAGGAAAAGGAGAAGAGAAGTGACAGGAGACAGAGCACAGAGAAGCAAGAAGGTAGGAAGGGATAAATAGAGAAGTTAACCACTGATGCCAGAAATACTGATGGCCTCCTGGTCAATACACACTTGTGGCATACTGGTGGAAAAGGGGATCAGCAGATAAATAAGAAGGAATAGGGGTGGGCATAGTCGGCTTATTCATAAAGGATAGCTATTTACCTTATCAATGAGTATCATTCAGGTTTATCTAGTTTTTAATCACTTATTCAGAGAAGATGACAGAGTGGTGTAAGTGAAGGAGGTAGAACAAGATGAAGAAATGAAGGAAGACCAGAACCGGGAGGGGCAGTGTGGAAACCTCCACGTCTATTTTCAGTCTATTTAACTTAACAGAAATCCTTCTTGTGTGGTTGCTTTGGCCCAGAAGTAAACAATCTGTATAGTAAAGGGGAGAGACTGTATACAGATAGTTATGTAAACCACATACTTACATTTTCAATGCAACTGTGCAGTCTTGGGTTCCAACTAGACAAAATTAGTTCTTCAAAAATAATGGAGGAAGTGGTATGATGGTTAAGGGGCAGGAATGGAAGAGAAGTGAACCAAAACAGTGAGCCCCTTCACCTTGCCAAGATCAAGGATAGATGCCTGTTGGGTCTCCTAAATTTCCCAGAACGTGGGGCGAGTGCTTGAGAGATGAAGACTTGAGACAGTAAGGTAGAGCAGAGGAACAAGACCCCTCACAGACAGAGGGTGTAGTAGAAGTCAGATAGTTGTGAAGGCACACTGCAGTCCGAAAATCCCACAGGGGATGTCGATATTATTAATAGGAATCCACTGAAGAAATATTTTAGTGAACGTAAAACTGTACACAATCAGCTAGAAACACTAGTGCTTGGAGGGGCTGGGTGACACCATTAACATTTCCTACAGTAGAAGTGCTGGATCCAGATGCCAGAAGTGAACTAAAGGCCTAGCAACTGACCACCTCGCAGACTACCAATTTTGCAGAGTCTTCAAACATCAGAGAATACCCAATGTAAGCTGATCAAGCTTTCCATGCCAGAATAGACAAGGGACAAACCTATCTTTAGGGTAGCCTTAGGGAATAGAGGGAGTATGAGACGTACACTTTGAGAGTGCATTTCCAATTGCCTAGAAATCGAGCTAATATTAAAAGCATTATTCAATGTGTTAGGACTGCCTATTAGCACAGAAGCATTAAAACAGAATGCCTTCTTTAGATACAAAGATTGACCCTAATAGGTTATCTATGTAAATTGATTGTTAATATTAGAATTCCTCAAATTAAAGCTTTTCCTTAAGACTATTTTATTGAGGATTGCATCAATCTCAAAGGAAGCACATGATGATCATTAATTCAGCCCTCACAGTGCACTTAAGACACACCCAACTAGTAAAACAAAAAAGTCAAATCAGTCAGGGAAATCAAGGAGTGTAAAAGTAATAATGACTTCAGATGAAGTGTTGATTCTGAAAGAGGCTACAACATGGTTCTGCTTTAAATGGAGACTTTTTCAGTAAGCAGAAAAAGGTCAATATAACCTTTCCACACTAAGTATCAAAAACTGCGGTTAAAACAAAAAACAACCACCCACTCCAAAAAAAAACACAAAAAAAAACAAAAACACCCACACAAAAAAAACGAACCCAATAGCTTTGATCTCCATCTTCCTTGTTTACAGATATTTTGATACAAGTGGAAAACAGGCAAGGATAAAGCGAAGTAGAGGCAAAGAACTTCTCTGGATAACTATGGAGTTCAGGAACACGTGTAAAAGTCTGAAGAGATTGAGGAAGAAAGAAAAATAAAAAAATCCCACTTACTTTGACTCGGACTTGTTCCACGACATTCAGTTCTTCTAAACTCAGGGGATGCTCCGGATCATTGATTGAACGAATAAGATGTAGCAATGTTAAGGAAAAAGATCAACCATGGAGACAGAGCTTAACAAAATTCACAGAAGAGCAAAGTTGCCCAATTAATGTTGATTTTAGCCTATTTCCCCTCAACAAAAACACAAGCATGACCCATAAGAAAAATTCATATGCAACACACAATTTTTACCTAGGCTGCCAAAAATGACAAAAGGTTTCCTGAGACCCCAAATTGATTATCATATGCAAGTAAAGAAGGACATGATTTACAAAGGTTTTCCCTTTTCCCAGATGTAAAAACTTAAAGACTATAGTAGAACATGTAAACGTTGTAAATCAGGTCTGACTATCCTAAAACTGTTTTAAGCCAGGTAATATAGCTTTAAAACTAATTTAATCCAAGTCAAACCCCTCAGAGTCTTGGGAATACTTTAAGACCAAAACCTTTACTTTGCAAAAAAGGCTCTTTTTTTCCCCCCACCAATGCTCTTCTGCTAGACACGACCTTCCATGGCTATACCTTTTTAGGTTGAGCATTCGAGGCCTCTTGTATATACTTTAGTATATACTTATATGTATATGTACTTTGTGGGCTCTGGAGATCAGCCCTAGGACTTGCCTGCTTCCGCTTAGGGACTTTTTTTTCTGTTCAACTGCCTCTATTTAACTGTCTTGATAGAAAACGACCAGCAGAGGTCAGTAAAATACCAGAATTGCTTTCTGCTGAGGAACTTTCTTTTTTTAAATTTTTCTGGCAGCTGCCTCCATTTAACTTTCTTGATAGAAAACGACCAACAGAGGTCAGTAAACTACCAGAATCACTTTAGCATTCTCTAGATTCCAGTCCATAGAAATGGTCTTCCACGAGCACCCGTAGACAATAATATTTTTTTCAAATGTTGTATATTCAGTGATATGACCACCGAAGGCCCTGATTTCATATTAAAAAACAGAGCTTTGGACTATACCATTTCCCGCTGAAAGGCAATATTTCTCTCCAGGTGTTCCCATACCTGGCGTGTCACGCAGTTTGGTGCTTACTTTCCCTCCATGTTAAAGAACAGTAGATGTTTCAGCACCCAGGCCAATGTGCTGCATAGCTAAATACATATAAGGTCCCAAAGGCGAGACCGATTGCATTGCAAATGCTTGTTTTAGTATGGTTTCTCTTCGTGAGAGATGACCTCAAAATCGCAACTCTTACCACACACTGAACCTCTGAAGCATCATCCAATTACCAACTATTTAGCATTGGATGGCTTTGTGGTTCCTGTAGCTACAACCAAAACATACAGCATCAAAACTCCGCCCCCTCCTTACAAGTCATGATATGTTCCTCTTTACCCACACCCTAGGAATTCACTTTAACAGCGAGATGCACAGCTGCTCATTTGTAACAAAGGTTTTCTGTGCAGTCTACTAAAACTACTTAGCATCTGCACACACTCCCCTAAACTCTGCTCTATGTGAAAATACGAACTGATGCACTGACTATGGCCAAAAGTGGCAGATAGAAACTTACTGTCTTGGGTTTGATGTTCCGAGCCTGACTGCTGGCAGGTTTGCTTTAGTCAGACAGTCAGAGGGAAAAGAGGGATTATAGTCTGACACAAGGGCAATACATCAAGTTTTTCCTGTATTCCTGAAAAATATGGTCAAATTGGGCATTAGTGCACTCTTCCACTTTCTAACTTTTTACACTTGGAAAAACATTATTAGCTTGTGCCACAACTGGGATACTCAAACACTTTTGCTGCTAGAGCTCAATAATACCTAATTAACCCTGGAGAAGGTAAGGCAATGGAGGAGGGGAGAGTGCTCTTGCTACTACCACTTCAAATGCAAAAAACAATTTGCCAATGAAGGAGGTATACTCAATCCAACATCTCGCTACTTTTCTCCCAACCACTGGGCGAGATTTTTCTTTTCTTACAGAAAAGAAAACCAGAAAAAAAAACTATTAAGTCTAGTACACAAATGAACCATATACAAATGAGTAGCATAAACAGATATTCCAAGGATAATTGGTTTCCCCATTGCCTGATCGCGTACAATTCACTTTAACACCCACTTCATCCAGCAAGTATCAAATCAATTCAAAGTCCATCTTTTCTTCCCATCTAAACACTTCAAAAAGGTACTCAATATTAAACCTGCTCGATCCGCCTCCTTAGAAATGCTCGTCAGCCACAGCTTTCAATAAGTGTTCTACTCTGCACATATTGCGCTCAATTCACTTGTGTCCTCCTGTTGAACACCCAGGTCCTAGGATCTTGTCTCCCTGTGCGCGCTAAGTCCCCTCATTTTTCTTCATACATACCATCTCTTGGGTCTAATATTTTATCCTTTGTATACCCTTAGCACCTATTTATTGATGCAACTTAGGAACAAGACTATCAGAAACTATGAGCTGGGGTCGCCAAATCGAGAAGAGCAAATTAGCTCTTAATCAGAGAGCACAGCAGATCGGGAGGAAATATAAGAAAACGTGGGTGGAGCAATATCCTGCAGATATATAGATCTATGGCGGTAGCCACCTAAGGGCCAGTACCTCCTTGCATCAATGATAATAAAATGTACACATTTTCAATGTAACATAAATCAATATTTTACAATGTTTCAGTTATACCCGGGCTACCATTTCTTAACATAAGCTAAGAAATAGGAAGCCAGTCATATACTAGAAGTCAATAGTGGGTAAGAGGTGTTAAACATTTGCTGGCTGGGAACTTGTTCAATATGTTCAAGAAGAATATATAGGTCATGAAGATGTGGCATGAAAGAACCTCCCAAAATGGAAACTCATTAAGCGAATGACTAAAAGAAAGAACTCCAAGTAGTTTTATAAAAATGAGCACATTAATGCCAACATACCAGGCAGACCATGGTAAAATATGAGAGGACAGTTTCTTAAAACAAAAAGAATTACAAATAAGCATACAGAAGAACCAAATGAAGAAAGCAATTCTAGCGGAAAGCAATGTAAAATGTACAGTACGGCAAAGGAGGATATTAAGGATCTACTACTATACTCTGGCAAAGTTGCATGTAATTAGAAGTGAGATAGAGAGCAGTTGGATAAAGAAAATGTTGTCTAAACGCTATATGTTGTATAGCTGTTTCTGGATAACTAAATATCCTTCCCAGTAAGATTCCTCCTTCTCCTACATTTCTTTCTAGTGCTCAAGAGTCACAACCTACAACCACAACTCTTAACCATCAATGCAGCCTTCCAAACATTACTACTTACATAGTGTGCCTTAAGTGACATTATGTCGGAAGTGACATATATTGCAAACTACCACGGGTGGGGAGGATTAAACCCTCCACGAGCCATTAACTGAGGAATAAAGATATAATTAAGTGCATGCAATAGCCTCTAAAAGCATTGTGTGTATTTTAGTACTTCACAATCAGCACTCTTTAGAAAATAACTTAATCGATGTCCACAAAAGTGAATCTGCAGTGAGACGGTGGTTCTCTCTTAATACATTTAGAAGAAGTTAAAAACCAAACCCTCAAAACATGTGGCTGTTGAAATGAGGAACCCTTGGATTTTTAAATAGGCAACTAGAAAGGCATCTATTCCAAAGTCTGCTGAGGTAGACAGTAACATATGAATTGGGACATTTTTGAAAAATAAAACACTTTAAAGTTGCTGTATTTTTCAGAGACTACTCTGAATGATATATTTTCCCACACATTACTTGTGGCCATTACCAACACTGCCAAGTTTAAAAACGTGATGCTTAATTTAGTAAAGCTTGTACCACTAAGAAATAGTGCTCAAAGGAAACAGTGTTCCCAGCCAAACGAAAAAAAGAAAATACCAAGATACCGTAAATCCTGTACAGGTGATATAATGCCTTTGTAATTACTGTCCCAGGAGATACAATGTCAGCCAAATCAAAATATTTGTAGCACTCAATTGCTACCAGAGTGCCTCTGAAAGGGGTTATTTGTGCATGTGGTAGAGCTGAATATCACTTATGACTGGGGGCACATTTCTTTTGCCTGGCTGTGTATCCAATGTTCTGTCTCAGAAAACAGCCACGTTTTGGGCAAGGACGAGGCATGTTTTTCATCAAACAGTGCTGCTAAGATGAGAACTCACTCTTAACTTTTTCCACATTTGGCATTTACTATCTGGATGGCAAGATATATTTTTTAATTTTCTGCATCTAACTTAGCATCAGTTGGACAAAAGTACAGAAACCGTCAGATGGATCAGTAGACAGCGAGAGTCCAGAGTCAGTGTTCAATTCTGAATAATAGGAATCTTTAGGCTTTTGACCTCTCGATACAAGTCTTGCTCACAGCTCAAATAGCCCACAAAACCGCGGACTAAAGAATTGCTTTTGATTAGGTAGGTGAACACAGCATGAATACGGCTTCAGTTGCTTATTTCTGCTACACAGCAAATGGATGTCCTTTTCTTTATATATTTAGAGAAGGGAAACTGAAGTGGAGGGGTAGATTGCATCGTTTACGTCAAGTCATTTACACAAGAGTGAGAGGCTGTATTGTTTTATGTTTACAGCACAATAAGGGGAGGTTTTACCTGTTACTTGTGTTGAGTCAGCCCAGGTTTTGTATTATAATTAGAATGATTCTAATGGGTTTAGGGAGAAAAGTTCCGTTGATATTGCAGCAAAAACAGATACCCATGAGGATACATGGGAAACACAGTATATGTCACGCTGTAGGGAAATTGAATTTTCCATGGG
The DNA here is from genome assembly GCA_963921515.1 of Calotriton arnoldi. NCBI lineage: Eukaryota > Metazoa > Chordata > Amphibia > Caudata > Salamandridae > Calotriton > Calotriton arnoldi. The sequence goes on from CAWUFW010000707.1 coordinate 3,747,270, forward strand.
GGCGCGATTGTTAATGTGTTTGTTTCATCTGGGAGCATACTCGTATGTGATTTGCCTTCAGATGGTGGAAGTGTCGTTATGGGATGACATGGCAAATACACGTGCAATAGACAGCAACATTCAAGACCTCACACTGTCCATTTGTGTATACACAAGTATGATATGCACTGCTATCTATCCAGAGGCTAAACTGCCCAACTAGGAAACCCTGGATGAATCCTACCTTTCCTTCTAGACATACTGGGCCAGATGTAGCAAAGGTTTTAACCCATTCTGTATCTATGGGAAAATGTGTTCGTACATATGACCCACTATGCGATCCTAGGCATTAACGTATTCCACTTTGTCATTATCATTACGTTTGAAAGCACTTTGAAATGCATTAGTTCACTGTGCCTGGCGATCAAAAACCTCACTTGTTTTATTGCAACTATATTTTTCTCCATTAAAAGTCAAAGGAACACATAGGGTGAATTTGACTACAAACTCGTCTCTTGGTTCTCTTGGAATAAATGCCACTCAATCCATCGATAATATATTTTAAAAAAGTTGAAATATTTCTGCATGTTAAAGTACACTATTTAAGTTTGTACAGTCTTTATCATATTTTTATATTTGTTGCACGAGGTACATGCCGAAAATATTATCGGCTGGTGTTTCGGCTCTTACAGCAAAGCCAGACCTTAGGCTAAACTCTCCCTCTTAATTTACAGAATCGCCCACCTCTACCAGGAGCGTGCAAACTCCTTAGATGCATCAGAATGGTGCGGAGGCTCCCACGCACCCCTGATCCTAAAGGCGGCGGCGGCACAGGATATCGAAGATCTCTCGCTCGTCTATCTGGTCCGGCAGTTCCTCGTCCTGTTCGCGGGCAGTGAGCGGCCTATCGCCCTGGCGCTGGTAGATGAGCGGGTTGGCGTTTTCCAGTTGATTCCCCCCGGTCATGCTGCAGGAAGAAACCACCCTCGATGCTAAAAGTAATGTGTAGAAGCCTCACCGGAAGCTGGGACCTATATCCCGGATGAGAAAAGCACTCCAGCAAGCCCCAGTAACGAAGGACCGTGCAAATCTAACTGGACGGCCATCTTAAAACAGTGGCACTTTCCAATTAAAGGTGCGTCGGAACTGAGAGAACCCTAAACGTATTTACACAATTTTTTATCTTTCAGTATTTACTGTTTAAAATTATGAACTCCTTAAAATTGTAAACAAAGACGATTAAAGTCGCATATGTGAGTATAACGTTTTATGAATAAATCTGGGATAAATTAAAAACAATTTCAGCTTCCAACATTTTCAGGTTCATGTGTGACTAGATTTGGAATTAGAATCCTGGGCATTGTAGTCCCTCTTTTATACTGCTTAAATTAGTCTACAAGTTCCAGAAGTCGAAGAGAAACCATGACTGGCCTAATTAGTTACACATGGACCTGAAAATCTTGGCAGCTGTGTAAAGTTTCAAGTTTGTTTTATTAAGTGCACAGTTTGTTAAAACCTTTGCACGAAGTGCCAATATTTAAAAGACTACATAAGAAGAAGATAGTTATAAAGACAATGCGCACTTGAAACGCGTAAAGATCTCGGTTTTTTTTTGGGAAGCAAGATAGGTCGGCTGAGGTGACAGCTCGCAACTCACAGCACCTAGGCCTGAAGAGGCCCCGTGCTTCCCCCCTCCCCCTCCCGTAATGAATGAATAATGCTATCGGACATACTGGAAATCCTGCTGAGGCTGCTGAACAAAGGCAAGCAGCTGTACTCCAGTCCTGCCAAGTATCACGCACCAGGTGTGACGCTCACGCATTTCAGTGCGGTGTTCCGCATCACCGCACTGAAATGCATTGTCACGCATTTTGCCGACTCGCCACCGGCGGCGCCTGTGCACCGGCTCTGCTGCTCAGAGAGACGTGCTGTAGCCTGTGCCAATGCCAGCAGCTGCTTAAATACTGGGCTCTAGTTCATAACTGGTTAATCCATGTGTTCTTAGCTCTGGAGAGGCCGAGAGCGCTACAGTGTAGCAATCCCAGCTGTGTCGTGCCTGGCGCCAGGCTGGCGCTACAATATTATTCCCTGCCGCACCGCGCGGCTTTGACACACACACACACTGCTGCTAATAATTACGGGGGCGGGGCCTGCCCTCTCAGCAGTCGATGCTACTGGCTCAGTCAGGCACTCACCATCAGGCGCCCGGGTTGGTTATAATCCGGATGAACGTCGGAGGAAGAGGAAGTAGACGGCTTACTACTTGAGTGAGGCAGGCCTCACGAGTCGCCGGTTAAACAGGTGCAGCAATATAGGAGCAGAGCTGCTGGTATCTGACTTCACGGCACCGGTGCAAATGCGGTATCACTCACATTCGCGGGGATCGATACCAGCTTGCCGCCGCAGCACGTGCAGCCAGGCTCAGCTGCCACAAGAAGTCATTGGTCATCAGAATTATGTAAGTACCTTCAAAGTGAAGTGATTCATATAGTTGCCCATGCAAATGTGGCGATTGTGCATATCATAAAATGAAGCGCATTTTCCGAAATTTTCGAACTTTTCCGATGTGCGCAATAAAACTGCAGCATCAAAACATCAACTGGATAGAATTTATGGACAAAAAACGGATAAAAAGCCGAATCCATTCATGCAATTATGAATGAAATACAACATGTAGAATGTAACAGGGCAAGGCTACTTAAAAGTTCCAGAGTATTGACAAAAGAAGGATACAGTAAGAAAATAGACATTCACCAATTAAGTATGCCCTGTATGACGACGGTGCAATGAAAACTAAGAGCAGAAAAAGGAGTAAGGACAGTGGTATTAACACAGACAAATTACTTAAATTGTGTTTGAACGTTTTTTAATAGATGCCGTCATGTAAATGTTTCCGTACATTTGTTTAGCATTTGTCTGTGTTAATACCACTATCCTTAAATTTCAGTGTTGCTGTCTGTGTGTAAATCCGAACTTTTTGACGATGCATCCTACCTGTCCTTACTCCTTCGGCGATGGACATTGAGGAGTGTGAAAGGAACGCCAGCGCTGCATGCTTATTAAACACTGTTTGATGCGAGCAGGCCCCTCTCGAAGTAAACATCCTTGTATATTGCAATGTAGAAGTGGCGCCTGGGGGTTTACTGCAGTCTGCACCTGCCAATCATGCGGCCTGGTGAGAAGGGGCGCAAAAGGGTGGCATGGATGTACCTGCTCTAAAGCCATCACGGTGGGGTTGGGGGCATGGACAGAGTGGTTAGTGCCCTTCCATTTCCGCTGATTTGCAACAGTTGAAAGCTCTTCTTGGAGTTTCTTGTTGCTGAAATGGGTGTAATTTATGGTATTTTTATGTTTCCCTCGTCTTCATTGCTTGATTTTGCATGCAAAAAAGTGTCACTCATAGTTGTTGAAATGTCACTCATAATTTCAATGAAATTATGAAAATGTCACACATAGCAATCTGAAACCTTGGCAGCTATGGTACTCCTGCATGCAAGATTGCGGCCGGACAGCAGGAGCTGCTACTGGCTTGCAAGAAGTTGTACAGTGCCCTGGACTGCCCTGACTGCTGTCGTCCAGGGCTGCACTCACTGGTGATGCAGCTGAAGCGGTGTAATTTTTATAACCATATATGTTATCACCAATTTCATTACTACAAGATCTTTTATAACCAGGAGTTCGGGCCCATGGGAACTCAGTAACCACTTACAAAACCAGGTCCTCCGATGAATCTTTTTGTAGAGCTAATAGAGACTTGGCAATTAAGGAAAACGGATAAATTCCCTTCATGAGGACCCCAAATGAAGGAAATATCTAACCTGACAACATCTGTCACAATATTTACAAATCTGTCAATAACTCATCAATAATGACAAACTCTAAAATACTTATCGAGTCACTTTTATCTAATAATTCAAAACGTAAAAGGGTCAATAAACAAGTACAATATTAAACATTATAAGATTCTTCATTAGAATAATGTTACAGGTAAAATCACAAGTAAGATAAACAGCTCATATTAAATTCATCACATTATCAATGACAGGCGTGAGTGGAGAGAAAGAGTGACAAAAGGAATAAGTCATTGCAATATCAGATGCAATTTGTTTTTCATACAAACCTAGATCAATGAGGACTAATGCACAATGTGCAATAGTTGGAAAAGCTAATGTCTCGGCCGAAAAGGTATAGCTTAAGGCAACATCACCAGCCGATGAAGTGCAAAGGTAATCAGGATAGTCTCAGTCAGGTTTAGCAAAGACAGCAGCTAGCCAGAGTAGCACAGAGAAACAGCAACAAGGCTCTCCTCTCATAGAAGCTGTAGGAGAGAAGGATCTGCTTCACATGGGTACCCCCACGTTTTGCTGATGCTTCACTGTTTTTCGACATTAGTCTGGCTGGGGCCCTGCTAATCAGAACCCCAGCCTAGCTGCTTCCTCTCTAAAATGGTTTCCATGTGCCTTAGGCACATCACTGATTGGGATCTGGAGTGCCCTTATAAGTCCCTAGTATATGGTATACTATGTACCAAGGGCATAGGTACCTCAGAGGCCTGCCAGGGGCTGCAGCATGTATTATGCCACCCCTGGAAGGCCATCCAAACTGACACCACGGGTCTGCTACTGCAGCCTGGGTAAGGTGGTGCATGCACTCTTACTGTGATATAGGTTACCTATATCACGAAATACATACACACATATAAACCTATAAGTCACTCCTAAGGCAGGCCTTATCAATCCTAAAGGCAGAGTGCGTGGTTCCTATGTGAGAGGGTGCCCCTGCATGAGCAGGGCCCCTCTGCAGCGTTCGGAGACCATCTCTGATGCTGTTTGTAGTGCAGCCTGACCATATACTCTTAAGCGCATTATATCCTCGCGGTAAAATGCTAACTTTGGAATGGCTGCACCTAAACATGTCGTGTTTGGTGTCAAACATCTTGGAATACTACTCCCCGCCAATTCTGGCGGCGGGGTAGCATTCCACCCTTCTAGAGGGAAAGACATGTTAACTCTGACTAGTCCGGTAACTTCTTTCCAGAGCCCTGGCATCACAAAATGGATGCTGCTGCCACAGACACGAGTCTGGCCTCCTGCTGCTGGACAAAACTCCGGCAGGGGAGGCCTGGACAATAGGTTTCCTGTCCCAGGGAGGTGTGACCACCTCCCCAGACAGGATAATGTGTATTGGGGCTGGGCGGGAGCACTTTCGGGTGCTTTGAAGTCCTGCACTGGGGGCACATTTGGTGTCCCTAGTGCATACCCCAGTTCAAACCGGATCAGGGCTTGCAGCCCCTGCTTTGGCGCGAACTGGACAAAGGGAAAGGGGTGTAGCCACCCTCTGCCCTGACCCACCCATAGGTGGGGCCACAGAGTAGTCCAACCCCTATTTTTAGAATAAAGGTAGGAACCCAGTCCTTAGGACTTTAGATTATACCTGGACGAAACTCTGAAACTGAATCCTGGACCTTCGACGCTCTACGACAAGATTAGAGGACTGAAGAATCTCCCTTGGGGTCAAGGAGTGACTCCCTGCTTGGCAGGCACCAAAGAAGCATCGGTCCGGTTCGCATTTCTGAAGCTCCTGTCGGACGCTGAAGTCATCGCATCACCAGAGGTGGATTCTCAGACTTCCCGAGGCTACTCCTGAGTCCCCAGCAAAGCTGAGGCCCGTGGCTATCGTGGGTGACTTGAGACCGTGACCCCTGGACACCGAGCACATTTGCAAGTGCATCATCTTCTGGGTCTCCCAAGAAGTCGTGCTTTGGGCTCCGAGTAGCCCCAGCCTCCAGCACCCCTGCACCGAAGATCACTGGCCCCCACTCCACGAGTGTCCTGTAAGCCAGATCCACGTGCGGCGTCACGAGGGTCCTTCGCGGTCGCTAGCCCGTTGGCTAGTAGCCCTTAACGAAGGCCAATCCTTTTCTTACTTGGCATCCTAGTTGCTCCAGGCCTGCCCTCACTTACCCTCGCTGGGTGAGTTCCACAGACCTTGCTGGTCTGCACCATCGACGATCTACATCTTCACCGAGACTTGCCGTTGCCAAGGCTTGTTGGGTCCAATCCGGTCGCCGACACCTCAGCACTCGACAGACATCGTGTACCAGCCCGAATCCTGCTCCTGGTCGCCGACAACGCCTCCTGACCTCGTGGCTGAAGAGTCAAGACGACCGTCAACGCACCTGAAGCACTCGACATCGGTGGGCATCTGTCCATCGCCTTCCTGGTCACTGGCTAGTGACCCAGACTCTGTCCCCTCTGCTTTCAGGTTCTTCAGAACTCCGATCCACTCTTGGATCCACCCGGACACTTTTCTCTTGGCCGCCAGCAGCACTTTGCAGCAGATCGCCATTCGAATCGACGACGAAACCCGACCCCGAAAGGCACCTATGCACCCGGCTTCCTGGGTGAGGTAACACGACTGTAGGAGAGTAGATCTGGTTTCCACATGGGTACCCCCACTTTTGCTGATGCTTCACTGTTTTTCGACATTAGTCTGGCTGGGGCCCTGCTAATCAGAACCCCAGCCTAGCTGCTTTCCTCTAAAATGGTTTCCATGTGCCTTAGGCACATCACTGATTGGGATCTGGAGTGCCCTTATAAGTCCCTAGTATATGGTATACTAGTACCAAGGGCATAGGTACCTCGAGACTCTGCCAGGGGCTGCAGCATGTATTATGCCACCCCTGGAAGGCCATCCAAACTGACACCACAGGTCTGCTACTGCAGCCTGGGTAAGGTGGTGCAT